>SWKU01000001.1:0-1200000 GCA_011058905.1 Curvularia kusanoi | reverse complement strand
ACGTTGTATTTGTACTTCTAGACTGCAGTCTTTATTTGAGTTGCTTCCAGTCACTGACTGCATGCATTGTAGCTGCTGGGGCTGAAGAAGGATGCTTCCGAGCGCGATATCAAAAAGGCTTACCGCACGCTGAGCAAGAAGTTCCACCCTGATAAAAACCCGTACGTCCTATGCATGTGCTTCTGTCACGGCAACTACTGACAGTTCTCAGTGGTGATGAGACCGCAAACGCCAAGTTTGTCGCAGTTGCAGAGGCCTACGATGTCCTCAGTGTGGAGGAGACACGCAAGATCTACGACCAGTATGGCCACGATGGTATCGAGCAGCACAAGAAGGGCAACGGCCCAGGCCAGCGCCACGATCCTTTCGACCTCTTCTCGCGCTTCTTCGGCGGTTCAGGCCACTTCGGACACCAGGGCGGGGAACGACGAGGACCTAACATGGAAGTCCGTGTCGCCATTCCTCTGCGCGATTTCTACAACGGCCGCAAGACCGAGTTCACGATTGAGAAGCAGGCCATCTGCTCTGCTTGTGAGGGCTCTGGGTCAGCAGACGGACATGTGGAAACCTGTGGTACCTGCAACGGACGCGGTGCAGTGATCAGGAGACAACAGCTTGCGCCTGGATTATTCCAACAGGTACAGATGCAGTGCGATGCTTGCGGTGGCAAGGGCAAGACGATCAAGCACCCGTGCTCGGTTTGTCACGGTAGCAGAGTCGTCCGCGAGTCCGAGACTCACGAGCTCGACATCGAAAAGGGTATGCCGGAGGGTGTGCGTGTCACCTACGAGAACGAGGCAGACGAGAGCCCAGACTATGTTGCCGGCGACCTGATTGTTCACCTTGTCGAAGCAGACGCAACCCTCGGCACACAAGACCACGAACGCACAGATGGCACCTTCTTCCGCCGCCGGGGCCCAGATCTGTTCTGGCGAGAAGTTCTGTCGCTCAGGGAGGCGTGGATGGGCGACTGGACACGCAATGTCACACATCTCGACGGTCACATCGTTAAGCTATCTCGCAAGCGCGGCGAAGTCGTGCAGCCGAACACAGTCGAGATTCTGAAAGATGAGGGCATGCCTATTTGGCACCAACAGCTCGAGAACAATGACGGGCTGCAGTACGGTAATCTGCATGTTGAGTACGTTGTTGTACTGCCAGACCAGATGGAGAAGGGTATGGAGA
The DNA here is from genome assembly GCA_011058905.1 of Curvularia kusanoi. Classification (NCBI taxonomy): domain Eukaryota; kingdom Fungi; phylum Ascomycota; class Dothideomycetes; order Pleosporales; family Pleosporaceae; genus Curvularia; species Curvularia kusanoi. The sequence continues at coordinate 1,198,815 of SWKU01000001.1, read as the reverse complement.
AGGACTTCTGGTCCGTGTGGGACAAGTACAGGAAGAAGAGCGGTGTGATTCTGGACCATGCGTTAAACAGACCAGAGGGCGACATTAAGATGCCGGAGGCGGATGGCCATGATGAGTTATAGAGCATGTTGTTGATGAATGGTTTATTGCATGAATGGATACCCGTAGATGAAGAGGAGTCGTGGAGTTTGTTCGTATACAATCACACTGAGCAAGAGTCGAATAAGAAATATACACAGAACGAGATCATTTGGCCAAGATCGCGAGCTTACGTTCAAGCCAAAGTCTATCAGTATAAGCATCACTTGACCCATAATCACGGTCTGTAAATATAGGCAATATAAAGATGGTGGTCAGCATTCTTAATGAGGCTCAACTGGCCCGGAAGAGAGTTGCCGACCCTTGCTCCCAGCTGACTCTGCATCCTCATCTGCACCCGCGGATGACCTTCGACCCCACACTGCGCCATCACGAAGCCACAAGGCCTCCACCGGTGACCGTTGTTGGATTTGCCTCCAGCCTCGCACATTTCGGATACATAGTGTTTCAGGCAGCATCAATACACTCCTTTCTCCGCCCGCTCGCCATCCCCAGTTGTTACTTGCTATTTCCTGCGTTGCACTTGCTCCTGCTGTGACATGCGCTTCCCGTGCGATTGACGCGTAGACGACATCAGAACGCTGGCTTCTCTAATAATCTAGTGTGATCATGAGTAGCCATAAGCGTTCAAGATCGGACCCTCTCCCACCCATCACTGTTGAAGACACGGCAACTGGCGAACCGCCGCAGCCTTCGCCATCGCCTACTACAGGTATCCTAGCAGCCAGGATTTGGATCACTCAAGAGACAGCGACTAAGACAGTACAGAGCGAGCCCGAACTTTCGACATAAGGCCAAAGTATACACGCGAGGAGTCGCAATCTGACACTCGTCCGCGCAGAAATACGACCCTGGGTCACAGGCGCAAGCACAGCCCCAATCTGAAATGGCATGAGGAATGGACTGACAAGAGCTGGAGGCATGGCCGCGTCCTGCTTGTTGATTATGTGGATAGTAAGCACGCTCCTGAAGGTAGAATAAAGGTCGTCAGTCAGGAGTTCCACGACGTCGATGGGTTGCGTAGGTTCTACAGGAAGGACACCTCGCATCAGGCCGCACTTCGCGTGATCCACGTACAGTATGATATCCTCAAATGGAATCAATACAGGCAGCTAATATCGTATATAGGAATGCTCCTTGGGCCACGCGCTTCTTACTGGGAAAGTACAACATTGATGGAAGCCATGATCTTGTCGGCACGACTTTTGGCAGGTGGGCACAGTACGACCGGCCTTGGGTGCGAAACGGCAAGCCGGTACCTGGTGGAAGGACGTTTCGAACTCAGCGAGATCCTTGGAGAGGTATTAGCCGCGCCTCTTTCAGCTGTGACTACCTGAAGCACTTCCCAAGAGGAAAGGTAGAGAACATCAAGTCAGGCACCCGGATGATGGAGCTCAACGGCTATGACGCGGACGAGATGCCACACTATGCCTACGACGCACTCGTGCAGCGTCTTTCTGTTTACGTGCAGCTGAGCACTTCGTCGCCTGGCTCAGCAACTGATCCTGACATACCGAATCCTTACAACGAGGAAGACTTCGAAGACTACCAGCGCTTGAAAAAATCTTATGGCGATGTCAATGCGAACGAGCATAGAGAGAGGTATATGCGCAGGCTTAGAGACTACGACAACGGCAGCACAATCATCGTTTTTGAGTCATCGCAATCTGGAGACGTCAAGGATACGCTGATCGGTGCTCGACAAGAAATTGAGTCTCGCTGGCGGCGCCTCACCTTCTATCTCTCGCGTGCTGAAGCGTCTTCAGATGAGACTCTGACAATTGAGTGCATGGACTACATCCTTAAAGATGTTTTCCAAGCTCTTGCGTCCAACTGGTACCGATTCCTTGCCGCCTGCGAAACCCATGTTGGTATTCTCGAGGACAAGATATACGACAACCCTGCCGACGAATCTCGGGACCAAGAGCTCTGGGGCAACAGCGCACTATGGCTGAAAGTGGAGCGTCTGATCTGGAAGCACCGCGATATGGTAGATGACATGCGGAAGTATCTTCATGAACTTGCGTCTGGCGACCCCACGGCGGGCGAGGAATGGTTGGGAAACACCCCATCTGAGCTCGAACGCCTCACGAGCCAATGCGAGCGCGATATAATAAACCCAACAAAAGAGCTGGCGGATTTGATGTACAAAAGTGTGGGCATCCGAGATGCTCGGCTCTCTCTGCAACTTGGCCTATCTATGTGGCGACTCAGTTGGATAACCTTCATCTTTCTGCCGTTAACCTTCGTTTGCGGCTTCTTTGGAATGAATGTTGACACATTCGAAGGGAATCCAAGCATCAAATGGTTCTTCATTACCTCTATTCCAGTCCTATTCACAGTGCTGGTTCTTTGGTACGGAGTTAAGCACTCACTTTCGACCCAACGCCAAAATCCGCTGCGCAGAGGGGTGTACGAGGCTCTGTATCAAGATTTGGCGACGAAGTATCCCCAGTTGTGGACGAGGAGGGGACCCAGATCCGATCTTACCATGGCCGGGACATTCGGCTTGATAAAATGGCGCCTAGTGACGCGATGGTTCGGCAGTGAAAAACTGCAGAAGAAGGGTGCGTACAACCCTGCAGTGGACGAGTTCGGGACATGGTCGCGCATCAAACAAACCCTTGTTCGACGCTGGCTGCCTGAGCTCCGCATCGCTGTTGCAGATACATTACCTCAAACCTCGAAACCAGACGACGAGCGACTGGAAAGCGTAGCAAGCATAGGCAAGGATCTAGGTGCCATAGGCGAGCTGATGAGTATTGCTACGCCTGTTGCGTTGGCTGAGATAGAACCAGCTGCGGCGAGCAGGCTGCAGCGCCGCATACCAGCGGCACGATTGAAGAGTCTGAGCCCTACAAGAAGTGACAAGAGCGGAAGTGGAAGACTGAGCAGTGACGGTGGCGCCAGTGGGATTATGGTCGATGAGAGAGGGCTTAGTGAGGACGAGCGAAGTGGTGATGAGGAAAGAGAGAGGGAGTTGCCGACTGTGCGACAGAGGCAGCAACTGAAGGTACCGCACTGAAGTAAGGCTTACTACGCTTTGCCGGCTCCAACGAGCTACTTCGAAGAATCAATAATAGGAGACTAAAAGCTTAACAAAGCCAGTTGAATGTGTGGCCATCTCAAGAGCTATAAGTAATCAACATCTGCGCCAATCAGCCTTGAAGGCATCCAACAGAAGCGTTCTGCATTTTCCCAGCTTCAAGCAAGCAATCAATGGTTCGGAAGGATTCAGCTTGCTAATAGATTCGATCAAGTAAATCTAGCCAGTTTTGTAGTCCTCCTGATGGTCCTTTTGCGTTCTGTATATTACACCAATAAAAACTCAGCTGCTCTAGTATTCTTGCTTCACGCTTTGTAGATGCTCTGAACGTTCAATACATGAAGTATGATGCACTTACAGGCGCAAAGCAGATCTCAAGATTGTATCGCCAGCCCGTCCCTATGCCTGCCGGTCGAGAAGAGGAAATGACTAAGGGAGAGATCGTGTTATTTCTCCAACAAGGCCACCAAACAAGTTGCGGAGCAAGCCGTAGGTGCCGCAAAGAGAACTCGCCACTCAACTAAGGAGAGCAGGTCGCTGAGGACAGTAATAGCGAGGAGACTAGATCGCAAGAGTGCCTGAGCACAAATTTTCCAGGAGGATGGCAATCTGGGCCGTGGTTTTAGAGCCACATCTACAGTGATGACGATGACCAGATGTACCAGGACGCTTGGGGTTAGGCCAACGGCAGCGTGCCGGACAAGGAGAACACTGTTCTTGAACACGAACTCACCGCTGGAGATCACGACCTGGATGGGTTAAACCTTAGAATCAGTGACCAGGTAAGTATCTATGCTTCAATCGTCGCGGTTTGGCAGTCTGATCACATACCCACAGAGCCCAGACAAGAGTCCTGATCTGCTGCAGCAGCAAAACGCTATGAATCTCAAAGGGTTTTGTCCAAGAAATATGTGTATTGGAACGAAATGCCGATGCGACAACGCTATGTTGCTATGTGAAACCGCCTCGATCCGCTGTGATCGATATGTCGAGCCTAAAAGCCCTGTTGTATGCAAAGAAACCCGGAACCACCAAGATACGCCGCTATGCGATGTGTGAAAAGTGTCGAAACGCCAGAATGTGCTCATGAAATCGACTCCAGCCCGCTTGTTTCCCCTCGCCGCCACTCTTCGAATATGCTTTAACCCCTTCCTCACCGTCATTCCCTTCCCACAGATCTGTATGCGGCCCCGTTCTACCCCTGAACCGCCTTCCGCCGCCTCCTCCACCTCTTCCACCTCCTCCATCCCCTGATGTCATGTCTTTGCAACTGGCTTTTGCTTCGGGTGATTTGGATGCGGTCCACCATTCATGCCCTGGATCATGCTGAAGAGATACTTCTCCCTCGATGACCCAAGGGAACCGCATTCCCCGTCTAGTCACGCAGCCGCAAGCGTGCCCATGGGCGGGTACGTCTTCTCGTCGACCGTCACGCGCGGTGTGCAGGTGCACCATTCAGACGCTGGGATGTGGTTCATCACGCCCGAGACGTGCTTGCCGCAGCCCCACCAGGTGGTCTTGTCTGTTGGGGGAGAATGTTAGTTCAGAAGTTGCAAGGTGTTTCTTGTGTGGAGTTCAGGTATGGTGTGGTGAGGGCGCGGTTGGGGATAGACTAAGGATTGCGAGGAGATAGCGGAGTTAGAGAGACCAAAGACGTACTGCATGTGTCGCAAGCTGCCTTCTTGCACATAATGGGCGAGAACGTTTTTCTTTTCGAACCGCTGCGTTGGAATGGATATGACAGCAAGGTGATGCAAGAAAACGAACCGCGGAAGGGAAGAGAGTCCAAGAGCGAGCGTGAAAGTCGTGGGTCAAGGTCCAAGCCACACGAATGCAAGCAGCTCTTTGTTTTTTTGTGCGGGAGATCACGACTATTTCAGGTCGTCACAGGCTGCAAACAGGCTTTTGAGTATCCCAAAACAGAGTCAATAGAAGAGAAAATTGTATAGAACGATGACTTCAGTGGAAACCCCCTTTTCTTTCTACCCGTAGCGTCCCTGTACAACGATATATAAGTCCTCTCCGCATATTCGCCGTCCCAAGTTGCAGATTCGAAGGATTCACAGTTTCGTGTTCGAAGGCCCATACAGTCAGCAGTCGGCGATGTGGTAGTCGGCGACCACATTCGGAAGTAATTCGACTGACCAATCAGCGGGCTTGAGGAAACCCTGCCGCACGCGCAGATACCCACACGCTTGCCCGAGGTCCCCTTAGCGGAGGCGTCAGAGGCCAGCGAGAGCGTGTGAGCGCGCGAGAATCCCGCGTGGAAACAGCTTGGCAGCGGGAATGGCGCAGTCAGCCTGCCACCGTCGTCGTGTTAATGCCATTTAGTGACGATGGGCTTTCGAGCAGGGCGCGCCTAAAGCTGGGTAAGAGGCGGTAGGGGCATATTGCAGCTGCGGTGAACTGCTAGAGGGTGCCCATATGGGGAATGAGAGGTGCTGGTGCGCCTTTGGTGCGTTCCTGCTACCAGAAGTGTGGGAACGCTAGACACGCGGATTTGAAATGGCCAACACCCTTTGGGACACTGAACAGCCGGCGATTAGACCTTGATGATGCGCATGTTTTTGCGAGGTGCCTCAGCGGCGTGGTAAACGGCGATTATCTGAGGTGACACAGACCGCATCGTAGAAGAATCGTATGATAATGACACAAGTAGTAGTTATTTCATGCTCCGTAACAATACGCCTTCTAATCAAACAACAGCGGTCTAACTCGGGACTTTTGACGTGTGCCGAAACGCCTCCGCTAGGAAAATGCTAAAACGATCCCCGCTTGGAGCTGCAGGGCAATGCAGCTAAACACCTGCGTCGCCGACTGCAAAGCCAGCTTGTGCAGCACCTCCGTAGAGACCCTCGGCGTTCTACTCGGAAGACTTCAGGTATGATTGGAGCAGCTTGAGTAAATAAACAGCTCTGTGAGATGACGACGCATCTAATTAGTTCTGGTAATAATTGTCCCCTTCAATGAACCCTTCAGAAGTGCTGTAGCTGGTAAGGTGCTGTATGCGGCGGTCTGCGAGGTCACCTCAAACGACTAGTCGAAAGTAATCTTTGTGGCTGCCTTCATATCACCAGTGTCTTTGTAGAATGCTCCATAGGCCTCGTGACCCTTCTTCTTGACTGTAGTGCCGAACTTCATCAGCTCTTCGGGTACGGGCTGGTTGGCAGCCTTGAGCACATTGATGAGACTACTCAGTGTTAGCGTATGTTCGTGGATCTGCACTAATATGAAACTTACGACCCGGACAATCCTTTGTCATGCTCGGTGAAGAGCGTAATCGCGAGACCGTCTTGACCGGCACGACCCGTTCGGCCAATGCGATGGACATAGTCCTCAGCTGTCAAGGGGAAGGTAACATTGATGACGACCTTCACAGCTGGGATATCCAGGCCACGGGCAGCCACATCTGTAGCTACGAGTAGCGGAACCTTGCCTTCCTTGAAAGCTGCCAACGCAGCAGTGCGCTTGTCCTGGCTGAGGTCGCCGTGAATGCCGCCGACCTTGAAGCCCGATCTCTGAATGAACTGCTCAATACGCGTAGCCTCCTTCTTGTACAGACAGAAAACCAAAATGCGGTCGTCCTTGTTTTTTCCGGACTGGTACTGTCTGAGGAGCTGAAGGAGACGCTGCTCCTTGGCACGGGGATCCACAACCTCCACAACTTGCTTGATACGAACATTAGCGCGGAGCTCGCCGGAGACGTTGTCACCGATCGTGATCTTGACGGGTGAGTTCATGAAAGTGGACGCTAGCTCACGGACTGATGGAGGCCAAGTCGCCGTGAACATGAGTGTTTGCCGCTTCTTAGGGCACTGCGTAATGATTTGACGGATTGGCTCCTCGAAACCCTTGTCGAGCATACGATCGGCCTCATCAAGCACCACATAGTCGGCGTTGCTAAGATCGCAGGAGCCCTCTCCGACAAGATCGTTGAGACGACCAGGCGTGGCCACGACAATGGAAGCTGTGCGGAGAGCCTCAATCTGAGGAGGCTTAGGTACGCCTCCGTAAACACAAACAACTCCAAGGCCTGCAGGCCCAGCCAAAGTGACCAGTTGATCATGGATCTGCACAGCCAGCTCGCGGGTGGGCGAAACGATGACTGCCTTCACGCCCTTGCGCTTGTTCTTGGGCAGGGCCTGAATATAGCGTACACATGGTACACCGAACGCCAGAGTCTTTCCAGATCCAGTCTCGGCCACACCAATTGCGTCGCGGCCAGAAAGCAGCGAAGGCCACACGGCGGCCTGGATAGGGGTGGGAGTTGTGAACTTTGCAAATGCCTCGTTCTTGATGGGCAGGTATTTGAAGTTTATGATCGGGCGCATCTTGTATCCCGGCTTCGGGTCGTCGATTGTGATGGTGTGCTTCTTGACGAAAGCATCGATTTCGGATTGAGGAAGCTGCGACAGCTCCTTGTCCTCCTGGTAATCGCCATCCGCGCTGGGCTCGGGGCTCGTAGCAGACGACTCGACGCGAGAGGTGACTGCTGAGGTTGCAACTGAAGTAGGTGCTGTTGTGGCAGCGCTCGCCGCTTCCTTGGCGGCCTTCTTCTCTGCTTTGCGCGCAGCTTTCCTGGCGGCCTTTGCGGCATCCTCGTCCTCTGCAACTGGCGCAGACTCGGCCTTCTTTGCCTTCTTTGCCTCCTTTGCTTCCTTCTTTGCTTTCTTCGCGGCCTTGCGCTCGGCCTCGGAGACGTCTACGCTGTCGCCATTTACCTCAACAGCATCCACGGCCTCCTTGTTCTTGGACTTTTCAGACTTGTCCTTCTTGCTCTTCTTCCTGGACAATTCGGCGTCGCCGATCTCGGAGATTGATCGTTTCCCCATCTTGAATCTGCTGCGGATCTGGGATTGCGCTTGGAGTGGTGAGGGAAAATTCACTTTTTCGACCGCCATCTATCGATAAGCGCTAAGCTAGAGTCAAATCGGGAAAAGCGCTTAACTGGACCCTGAAAGTTGATGGCATTCTTTCGGGTGGGTCGCATTCGTGAAAGTGACTGCCTTTGATGATAGCTAGATACAGTCGTTTCCTTAGAGCCCAACATGGATACGTGACTTACAGGTGGAACTCTGCGCACAACGCTGCATCATATCTGAGGTCGTCACTACATTCAGTTCAGCGCTATGCTTGAGTCCAGCACAACAGCCTCAACGAGACAAGCACAGCAGCACCCATGGCGGATGTAACGGAACTAAGATGCTGGCCGTCATGCGTGGACGCACTTGACTGGTCGCATGACAACATCATCGCATTTGCTTCTGATGAGCGCGTTGAGCTTCTGGTAGGATTGAACCTGCAATTTATTCATGTTCATTAGTAACATTGATTCAGTTTCCAAACACAGTTTGTTACGAGCGTGATGACGACGTTCCACAATGGCAACATGTCCCACTCCAGGTACCTTGGTTCTCTAGCGACGAACAGCCTGTCAAGATTCCTGCACCGCTACCAAGCTTCTCAGTTGGCGAGGAGATATCGCCAAGTGTACCAATCCGAATAGGCTGGTCCCCGCCTGGCCTTGCTAAACATAGGCGATGTGCACTTGCTGTGCTCACCTCGAACCTAGTTCTCTCCTTATGGTCAGTCGATGGCAAGGTCGACGAGCCATCAAGCTGGAACAGGCGGCTCCTGATCAACCACACACTTACTGAGTACTTTTCAAAAAGTCGGGTTGCACATACCAGTCACATTACATCTAACGCTGAGGAACAACTACGACTCAGATCTCGCTTAAGGTCTTTTACTTGGGCTCCAGCTTTACCAGATGTTATCAATACGATGGGAACACAGACGTTCTATGGTCGACAGTTCCTTGCTGTAACAAACGACGACAATCAAATTGTTTTCCTTGCTGTGGACTCACCAACATCTACTCTCGGATCAAAACAGATCTGGACCGCCGATGCCTTGACGCACCTGGAACTTGAGCCTGAAGAAGACGATGTGTTCATAGATCCGCTGGTCTTCGACGACCGCATCAAGCAGCAAAGGAACATTCCGCAGATTGCCTGGAGTCCATGGGTTTTGCGAGGACACACGTACCACTCTGTCATCGCTTATGCGACCAACGAACAGGTCAAAGGACGCTCAGTCAGCTGGGCGAATGATGAGCTTAGGTTCGGGGGTGAGGTTTCGTATGCTGGCAAAAGTCTGCGGCACAGTGGCTCAATGTCCTGGTGCCCAGAGTTCGACGACAAAGGCAGGCTCACCCTGGCAATCTTTGCAACTTCCGGACTGGTCTATCTGACCATCTCAGTTATCGATGCAGCAGTTGTGGACAGAGCCGAGCATGACCTCGATGGTCGCTGGGACCAGGTATCAGGAACGGTGTGGGATCTCCAAAAGGATTCTTCTCCATGTCTTCACTTCTGCTCGTTATTTTCAACTGTAGAGTCTCCGACGGCTGTTATCGAAAAAACACCCGGAGGGTTGATGACTCACAAATCTCCAAGTTGGAAGGAAAAAATCGAGAATCAGATGGTTCTCTTCAGCGTCAAGAATGATCTGAAAGGGCACAGCAAGGCAAAAGTTTATGGTCTGACATCTTCTCCACTCGGAGATTTTATCGCTGCGTGTAACAGTATGCATCCTTCAGACTCAATCGAATACGGTCCGCCAGCGGGTCGACGCGGAACGGTTGCACTCAGTACACTGAAGCAGTACAGCAGAATCCGTGAAAGTTTCCCGTCCCGAAATATTACGGCAGAGGGTGCTCTGTTCACACTGAAGAAGCTAGCAGAGAACACTGTCGAGGATGCCGAGCAGATTCCTGCGTTTACAGAAGAGATCGTCGAGAAGCTGTTGCTTGCATATCCACCTATGAGAACTGCAGGTGGCGACGTTCTTACAGCTGGCTCAAACACTTTGGAGGATTTAATTAGGGGCTTGAAGGTGAACGCAATCTTCGAAGAGAACACACTGCGGGATCGATATAGTGTACTCTTGTCTTACGCCACCAACGATCACTCTTCCAATGAGCTTGCTAGGACACTCATATCCTACCGGCTGGCGAGCGCGTTGAGGAAGTTGCCAACAGCAATATCACAAACGACTTTCAGTAAAGAGATATCGTTGCATCACGAGCAACTAATCACCTTGATTGAGAGTCTCCTAGTTGACGATGATGAAGATGCTATGGATACTGGCCACACTTTGACGGGCACAGAGGCAACTGCCGGGCGATCCGTAAGCATGTCGAAACATGATGGTGCGGCCCTTGTAACCGATCAGTGCGACTTCTGCACCTTGCCCATACCCTTCTCAGATCTCACCACCGCGACTTGCCTCGGAGGTCATCAATTTCCTCGATGCGGTATCAGTTATCTCGCAATCCAGGCGCCGGGAATTACCAAGTATTGTGGAATCTGCAGTACTCCCTTTCTGTGCGAAGAGTTTGTCCGAGCGCAAGAGATCGGCGATGACACAGACGCAGAACCTCCTGTGACGCTCGCGCGAGTACTTTTCCAAGCTTGCGACACATGTATTTATTGCGGCGGGAAATTTGTTGGATGAACTTAGGTCGTGGTTTGAGTGTAATGGGGGATAGCTATATCACTTCAAGGTCTCTCATACGATATGACTGATCGACCCTGAAATTGTGAAATCTCGAGTAAACAGTATCTTGTCAGCTCCAGTTGAGACATTTAGCCAAAGGCAAGAAGCCATTCCAACCAGATGACTTCAGGACTACTAGCCTAGTCAAAGTAGAATTGCAGTGATAAAAGGTGACTACGCATCTGATTGGTGCTGCTGGGTTCCAATTGTTGAACCCGCAAAAGTGGGAAATGCCTCGTCAAGCTGGTAAGGTGCTATAGTGCCATGTATATGGTATCTCGGTCATGGAAGATCGCAGTCTGGCTGACTGCAAACTTGAAAGTGACCTTCCTAAGTACCAACAATCCTGCATTTGTGCTCGATAGCTCCGTTCAAGTGCATTAATTGCCCCTCCACTATTGTGATCAAGTTATATGATGTTCAAGTTTGGTGGTCCACATTCATTGGTGGAGAACAATGGCAGTATCACGTGCGCCGCTAACGAAGCGCCTGCCAAGCACCGCTAAGCCCACACTCTCGAATCTCATTTTCGCATCGCGCTTCGAAGTTTCCATCGTCGTTACTAACCCACAGCTCCCCGACAACACCACGAGCAAAATCAGTCAAAATGGGAATTGATCTCGACCGCCACCATGTTCGAGACGGGCACCGCAGTATGTGAACCCCCGTCGAGTCGGCGCAGCAATGCGCTGGCGAAGCTGTCCTCTGGACGCAAACATGAAATTTCGCGAGAGCGAAGGTTGACGAGTATACAGAGGTCCCTAAGTCGTCCAACCCCTACGTTAAGCTGTTGGTTCGTCTTTACAAGTTCCTTGCCCGTAAGTACTGCCCTGAGAGAGCGCGCACGCGAGTTCAGCAGGAATTGGTGGGCTAACAGCGACGCAGGCCGCACCGATGCGCCCTTCAACAAGGTTGTCCTCCGCCGTCTTATGATGTCCAAGATCAACCGCCCCCCCGTCTCCCTCTCCAAGATCGTCGCTACCGCCGCCAACAAGGCCAACGCGAAGAACAACGAGGGCAAGACCATCGTCATCGTCGGCACCGTCACCGATGACAACCGCCTCCTCGAGCTCCCCAAGCTCTCCGTCGCTGCCATGCGCTTCACCGCCTCGGCCCGCGCCCGCATTGAGAAGGCTGGTGGTGAGACTCTCACCATCGACGAGGTTGCCACCCGTTTCCCCACTGGTGCCAACACCGTCCTCCTCCGTGGACCCAAGAACTCCCGTGAGGCTGTCAAGCACTTCGGCTTCGGTCCCCACTCCAACAAGAAGCCCTACGTCGAGTCCAAGGGCCGCAAGTTCGAGCGCGCTCGTGGCCGCAGAAGGTCCAGGGGTTTCAAGGTCTAAGCATCTGCTTGAGCTTGAGGTGGAACGATTTATCCGGGTTGCTGGCGTGGTCACGGTCATGGGAACTGATTTACGAAGCGTGCATCACGGCTGGTATGAGCCCTTGGTTGGTTCTCAAAAATATACTCAATGTCCGTATATGCAATGGACGTACACCAATGAGCACTCGAGGCTCATGGTATTTTCTCATGAAGTTATACCCTCTACAGTGAATGCATGTTGTTAGCTTTTGCGACGTGCGTCTTCGAGCAGTGCTTGCAGTGTGTTGTCTTACGAACCGCAAATCTTATTGATCATGAAATCTACTAAGAAGCCCGATCACATGTAGCGCAAATTCGACACCCGTCGATTGCCAAAAATTTATTGCGTAGCCTTCGGCCAATTGCAAGATCGTCGTTTCCGTTGAAAAGCCAATAGACTAAATTTTCTCAAGCACCCCACATTGACCCAGCCCAGAGCTCCGACACTACCCCGATTTCCGTACTTACCCAAAGCAGTCATATCAGCTTGGCTACATCACATTACAACCCCAAAATCACACTCGCAATGGCTGACCAGCGCAAGGTCGGCGTGCTCGGTGGCGGCCAGCTCGGCCGTATGCTTATCGAGGCTGCCAACAGACTCAACATCCAGGTAAACGTCTTGGACGTCGCCAACTCGCCAGCAAAACAAATCTCAGCACATGACGGCCACATCGAGGGATCGTTCAAGGATGCTGCCAAAGTGAAAGAACTGGCTCAGAAGTGTGACGTCGTCACCGTTGAAATCGAGCATGTTGACACGCACATGCTTGAGGAAGTAGCGGGGCAGGTCACAGTCGAGCCCAGCTGGAAGACATTGCGCACTATCAAGGACAAGTACGCACAGAAAGAGCATCTCAAGAAGTACGGGGTTGATCTTGCCGAAAGCATTGATCTAGAAGGGAAGGGAACCGAGGGACTCAAGGAGGTCGGCATCAAGTTTGGGTATCCTTACATGCTCAAGAGCAAGACTGAAGCATACGATGGCAAGGGCAACTTTGTGGTAAAGAGCGAGGCCGATTTTGACGCAGCAATCAAAGCTCTGGGAGGCCGTCCCTTGTACGCTGAGAAGTGGGCCGACTTCAGCATGGAACTGGCTGTTATGGTTGTAAAGACTAAGGATGGCGTCCTGTCCTTCCCCACTGTCGAGACAGTCCACGAGGACAGCATCTGCAAGCTCACATACACACCTCCTCGCAATGTTTCTCCAGCTACTTCCCAGCGAGCTCAGGATCTCGCCAAGAAGGCCATCGCCGCATTTGAGGGCAAGGGTGTCTTCGGAGTAGAGATGTTCTTACTCAAGGACGACTCTCTCCTTATCAACGAGATTGCGCCTCGCCCACACAACTCAGGCCACTACACCATCGAAGCCTGCCCCATCTCCCAGTACGATGCTCACCTGCGCGCCATTCTTGACATTCCCATCCAGTCTTATCAGCTGCGTCTCAAAGAGCCCGCCATCATGCTCAACATCCTCGGTGCCGCAACCCCCGATTCAGACAAGAAGGTTGCTCAGTTTGCCCTGGAGAACTCCGACGCTTCAATCCACCTCTACGGCAAAGGCGACTCCCGTCCGGGCCGCAAGATGGGTCATCTAACGCTCACACGGCCCACCCTGCACGAAGCCGAACGCGCAATCCAACCCCTTGTTGATTTCGTCGACGAGCAAAAGGGCAAGGCGCTGGGTCCGCGCTCCAACGACGCTTCCCCCGCGCCCCTCGTCGCCGTCATCATGGGCTCAGACTCCGACCTGCCTGTGCTCAAGGCCGGCCTGCAGATCCTCGAGAAGCTGCAGATCCCCTTCACGACACGCATCACGTCTGCACACCGGACGCCGGACTGGCTGCGCGAGTTCTCCAAGAACGCTGCGAGCACCTCGGTCCGTGTCATCATCGGTGCAGCTGGTGGCGCTGCCCATCTGCCCGGCATGTGCGCTTCCTGGACTACCCTGCCTGTCATCGGGCTGCCTGTCAAGGCCACGCACATGGATGGCTGGGACAGTCTGGTGAGCATGACGCAGATGCCGCGCGGCGAGCCCGTGGCGACGGTGGGTATCAACAACAGCACCAATGCGGCGTTGTTGGCGGTGAGGATTTTGGGTGCAAGTGACGAGGTGGTCAGGGAGAGACTGAGGGTGTGGATGGAGGGCAATGAGAAGGAGGTCCTGCGTAAGGATGGCGATCTGCTGGAGAAGGGGTGGGAGCAGTATCTTACGAGCATGGGAAAATAGGTGTTGTCTTGGAGGCGTCCAAAGGTCAGAGTGCTCAAAGACGTTCAGTTTGAGTCGTTCGTGTCGCGTAGAATTTTATATCTTATTTGTCATGCAGCGAGCACCTTGCCAGCTCCTAGTAGATTTGGTGCTTCTGAAAGTGTCTTTCCACTGACCCAAGGATACAACCCGACTAATTAATTTCGTAGTCATTTCAAATGATGCGTGAGTATACTTTTAATGCGCCGGTCGGCGTCGAAAGTCTGCAACTCAGATACTATCCTGCTCAGTGTTCACTTGGAGCTGATAAGGAGCCGTATAATTGTGTCTAAGTGTCTGAGGATCTGGATCGTTTCACGTCTACATACCCATTCCCGCGGCACGCAATACAACAAAGCCAAATCGGTAATCTCATCTTCACAGTCCATTACCATTAAGTAGCTCAAGAGTATTTAACCTCATGCAAAAGTTCACAGGCTAATGCTGTGAATTGCCTCTATATATATACGACATGATATTCTCATCGGTCCAACCTTCATCGTCCCTATGCTCTAGCATGCGCATGCATTCAAACTTGAAAATGGAAATCGGAGACAGGAAAGAAAGTCGAAATCGCGGCTTCATACACAGAGCTCACAAGAGCCCGCTTGTCTATGCTTCCAAACACCAGAACCAAAGTCATCCCAAAACCACTCCAAATGTAGGGTAGAAAAACATCGAAGAAGTGTAACCAGATGTGCTGCTTATATCCTGAGCATTCGCTTTTAAAGTTTCGATGCTCATGCGCCCTTCTCGCCGAGAACGTGGCCAATGCCGCTCTGGACACCGTTGTAAAGCTTGCCAGTCTGGTCAGGGGCGTAGCGAGGACCAAGGCTGCCCAAGATGAAGAACATCGAGACAACGACGCCGCCGAAGACCATCAGCTTGCGAAGCGCTGGGCGGGTCTGACCGAACTCAGCCCACTTCATGCTACCAGCGCTGAGGGCCTCCTTGAGCTTCTCTCCGCCGAGCTTGTAGTAGATGAGACCACCGAGCGCAATGCTGTATCCGAAAGCCTGAAGCAGGGTGACGGGATCGCGGAAAAGGAACATGGAGGCGAGAACGAGAAGAATATCCTTGAGAACACCGGACAGGGTAAGAACAAGGGACGAGGTCTTGCCAATCTGCGTTTTGTTAGCTGGTGAGATTTGGGCAGAAGAGTTGGACACATACCAAGAAGACGACTGAGACGTTGAGGAGGAAGGCAACGCTAGCGTTGGCAACGAGAGTGAGGCCACCAACGCGGTTGATGTCGCTCATGGTAAGGACGGGCAGCTCAGTGAAGATCAGAACAAGGGTGTTCATGACAGCGCAGGCCGGAGCGTAGTAGTAGAGCGAGACGAGGGGGTCCATCTTGAACTCCTTCGAGCTCAGAATGCGCTCAACCATAACCAGACGTGTAGCCTCGAAGACGATACCAGCAACCTGGAAGAGAAAGCCGACCATGACGAACTGAAGCTCGCCGAAAGAGGCAATGACAACACCGAGAACGATGAAGGAGACGTTGCCAAGAACCTTGAGGTTCACGGGCGCAATACCCATGCCCCAGGTTGCGAGCAAGACGGCGACTGGAGTGGTGGCCTGTGCGAATTAGCTTATTGGGCCAGCGTGGCAGTGTGAGATCGAACGCACTTTGAGCATCTGGATGAAAGCGACACTGAGGTACAGGTATGCCTGGTTACCGCAGATCAAACTCAAACTGAAGAAGAGACCAATGGGCACAATCGCGCGCAAGTAGACTTTGCCAGTCATGGGCACCTTCTTTCTCGAGTCGAGGATAGTTGTGAAGCGGGCGAGGATCTGGGTCATGATGGTCGCGAAGACCAGATGCCATGTTGTGAGGAAGATGGGGAAGTCTGGTAACAGCTGTCAGCTCCTGATTGCAGCGGTGCGGACGGGCGACTGCGACGTACGAAATTTGGCAGTGTCCAAGATGTACTTGTTGAAGACGATGGTGCTGGAGCTGAGGGCAATCCATGTTCTGCGCGGTGTCAGCCATTGCATTCAATTCGGTGCTGCACCAGAGTGTCCACATACCCAACGTAGACAGCAGGGTGAAAGGAGGCCGGAGCATTAGGCTTCGGCGTCGGGGCGTCAGGGTTGACAGTGGGCAGGACAGGCAGAGCGGTGTCGCGGGCTGCGTCAACCGACGAGCGCGCCTTCTCGTCGTGGGACATGATGGATAGACGGTGGTGGTGGTGTGGAGGTGTGAGAGCGAGCGGCTGAGGGGAAATGTCGCTGAGCGCAGTGGTCAATCGAGGTCAAAAGAAGGTGGTCACAGCGCTGCGACTGGAAACGTCAACGCCGGGGGGCTCTCGGCGCGATCTGCTGGTGGGAGCGTGGAAGGGTCTCGCCGCAAAGGGGAGGAACGATGCACAAGGCGTCACACAGGCTGCAATGAAGAGTTGTGTTTTCTTGTATACACGAACAGAACAGAACAGAACAGACTCGCGCGCGGAGGGAGGCTGGATATAAAAGATGCAGGCGCGCTATCCACTAAGCAGCGCTGCGCAGCCTGCTTGCACCGACGCACCCCAGCAATCGCCGCGACTGTTGGGACGTGTAAAGGTGACGGGGCGCGCTAGGGGAGGGAGCGGAGCGGAAATCAGCACGCCTCGCGGTAGGGTGTCACACAGGGGAGCGATCGGGGGGACGTTAGACTCAGTTAGAGTAGGGATGCGCCGTTGACCAGTAAGGCCTTCGAGAAGCCTTGGAGACAGCTCGTCAGCGCCGCCGCTCGCCAGATGAGGATTGACGGGGAGAGCATGGCTGCGTGCGCGCCAGAGGCAACGTGAAACAGATCTGCTGTGGCCCGCTCGTCGTGGACGCGCAAGCAGTTCCCGCAAGCGGGAGGCCAATCTACGATGGCTTTCCAAGCTCTACACACTCTGGCACCCGGCCCCGTGCGTGCCCAGATGCACCAGCACCAGCACCGTCAACGAGTACGCGTCGACAGCGGGACTCCTCTGCAGCACATCATCATCACTTTTAGCGGCAACATGCCCCAGCCTCCACCCGAAATAGCACCCGTATGAGGTTGCTGGGTAGTCAGTAGGTAATTGCCAGCAGCTGCTGAACGCTGGCCGGGTCTTGGGCCTGGGCAGAGCAGAAGTCAAGCTTTGTTGGTGCTGCAACAGGTGCTCCCTCGCATAGATTCGCTAGACGGCTCCCTGGCAGGCGCGCTGATTGCAGGGGCCACGTCGTGATGCTGACCGCTGGACGGCACCACGGTTTTGCAACTGCTGCCGCAGAGCCTCCCGAGGCCGGCAAAAGGGGTTATGCATGTCGTCGTCTCGAGCAATGAGGGCGCAACAGTGACTGCAGAGTTGCACGGCCGCCTGCAACCGACTCACGAACACGATGTACAGCAATATTAATGCTGCGTATACCCACTCTGACTGAGACTTGAGCTTCACCGTTGCTTCATTTGGCCGTGTTTGGGCCCAGCATTCAAGGGAACCTGCTCCATGTGCGGCAGCACAAAGGCCACAACACCCACAACGCCTGGACAGCGCTCAAGACACTCGAGACAGCTGCCACCAAGTGGTGGCGGCAGCCAATCAGTGCACCCACGCAGACATGCTGGGAGAACAAGAATGATATGCAATGCCCCTTTTCACGCCGATGCAGACGCCGCTGCTGCTTGACTTGCCTCCGCAACCGGGCCCGAGCGCTGGAGCACCCTGGACCCGCCTAACCTAACACCTCCATCAACAAGCTTGGCGCGCTTGTTTGCTATATTTCACACTACGCCCCGGGCGCCTTTGGCCACTGCTCCACCTGCCGACTGTTCAATTGCCTTAACTTCTGCTCGATCGCCGGGTGAATGTTGAACTACGCTCGCCAAACACTGAAAAGAGTCCCCAGCTTCCAAGAGATTTTGCAAGGCAAGATGGGATCCAACAAGGAAGAAATGTACGTTCACCGCCTCCCCGCATGCCTGTCTTCACAGAGATGAGCTGACACCCGCACAGCAACGTCGACGTTCTCGTCATCGGTGCCGGTCCTACCGGCCTGGGAGCAGCAAAGCGTCTCAATCAGATTGTATGTCCACGAGTACCATTGCCGTGGTGGGGCAATTGCTAACAAGCACCAGGATGGCCCCTCATGGATGATTGTCGACTCCAACCCCATCCCCGGTGGTCTGGCCTCTACCGACACCACACCTGAGGGCTTCGTAAGTACAACACACGTTTGCTAGGCAATTGTTGCACGGATTCTAACACTGCGACAGCTCTACGATGTCGGTGGCCACGTTATCTTCTCCCACTACAAGTACTTCGACGACGTTATCGACGAGGCGCTCCCCAAGGAGGACGACTGGTTCACACACCAGCGTATCTCCTACGTCCGCTGCAAGACCCAGTGGGTTCCCTACCCCTTCCAGAACAATCTGTCCATGCTGGGCAAGGAGGATCAGGCCAAGTGTGTTGATGGCCTCATCGACGCCGCCCTCGAGGCCCGCGTTGCCAACACCAAGCCCAAGGACTTCGACGAGTGGATTCTGCGACAGATGGGTGTCGGTATCGCCGACCTCTTCATGAGGCCCTACAACTACAAGGTCTGGGCCGTGCCCACGACTAAGATGCAGTGCGCATGGCTCGGTGAGCGTGTCGCTGCGCCCAACGTCAAGGGTGTCATCAACAACATCATCCACAACAAGACCGCAGGAAACTGGGGCCCCAACGCCACCTTCAAATTCCCCGCCAGGGACGGAACTGGTGGTATCTGGATCGCTGTTGCCAACACACTCCCCAAGGAGAAGACCAGCTATGGCGAGAACAGCACAGTCACAAAGGTTGACGCTGACAACAGCCGTGTCACCCTGAAGGACGGCCGCGTTATCAAGTACAACAAGCTCATCAACACCATGGCTGTTGATGCCCTCGTTGACGCTATGGGCGACAAGGAGCTCCAGGCTCTCAGCAAGGATCTCTTCTACTCGAGCACCCATGTCATCGGTGTTGGTCTTCGTGGCGAGCGACCTGAGCGCATCGGCGACAAGTGCTGGCTCTACTTCCCCGAGGATGACTGCCCATTCTACCGCGCCACCATCTTCTCCAACTACTCTCCCTACAATCAGCCCCAGAAGGACGTCAAGCTTGCCACACAGCAGCTTGCTAACGGCTCCAAGCCCAAGTCCTCTGAGCCGCAGGAAGGCCCTTACTGGTCGATCATGTTGGAGGTTTCCGAGTCTAGCATGAAGCCTGTCGACCACGAGAACATGCTCAAGGACTGCATCCAGGGTCTTATCAACACTGAGATGATCAAGCCTGAGGATGAGATCGTCTCCACCTACCACCGCCGCTTCGACCACGGCTACCCCACTCCTTCGCTCGAGCGTGAGGGTGTCCTGACGAAGCTGCTTCCCGCTCTCCAGGAGAAGGGCATCTACTCGCGTGGTCGCTTCGGTTCGTGGCGCTACGAGGTCGGCAACCAGGACCACTCATTTATGTTGGGTGTAGAGGCTGTCGATGCCATTGTCAACGGCGCCGTTGAGCTCACCCTCAACTACCCCGACTTTGTCAACGGCCGCAAGAACGAGGAGCGTCGCCTGATGGACGGTGCTCAGATCTACAAGAAGGTTGGCCAGAACCATCTGAACAAGCAGGAGTAAAGAGTTTTCAGGTTTCGATTTTGACGAGTGAACATGATTTTGGGACATTATAGGATACCACATAGCAGCATCTGGGGTTAGGAATAGGCAGGAATTCGCATTGTGTGCGAGGTCTCTTTGATAGACAGCAGGCGTGCGCTGATCGAGTTCATACCATGCCTTTAGCTAGAGTAGGCGCCTGTACAGACGCATCGCAATAGACAGTGCATCTTCTCAAGACCATACAAGAAAGCCAAAAGGCGACATTTTACTGAGGATCTTCAAGACTATTGGCGCAGACTCCAGAATGTACTACACAGATCTTGGTCTCTGACCCATTTGCTCTCTTCCAGTTGTACCATTCAAGATTGTCGAGTAGTCACTACAATCCTCAACAACCTCACCTCGTCCCATTGACATCTTTCACATGTCTGCACAATCTCAGTACAAAGGCCCTCAATGCTTATGTGCGACGTCAATGTAAACTTCCTACACAAGGCGCCCCACCTAGACAATCAGCGTCCCACAATTTCTGGCCCGTAGTAATTTCAAGCTTTCGCGACGTCACCAGTCGGGCTCGCTAGTTTCCGCGGTGCCTACCCCTGGTCAGGCCAAGTGTGTGACCTGCATGAATGTCCTAGTCCCCTTGTTGCACCAACCCTTGGAACACAAACAAGTCTGTCGCCTTGTTTTGCGCAAAACGGCGCGCGGTGCTGTGAAACATGCGCAGGATTCGCTCAACGGCCCGACCGACACCACGCCAGACGCGTGTTACAAGCGGGTCCCACCGAAATGTAAGGATTTTGAGATTGAGATGGAGGATCAGCGGGTGTGGGTGGGCAGATCGAGAGATTGTGTGTCGCGGTGATCTGGCCTCATGGATAGAGACAGATTGCTTGAGGGAGTGTGATGGTGATCGACCGCTGTTCGGCCGCGGAGGGAGGTGGTGTTTGATGACGGGCGTGATAGTGCTTTGTTGTTGTGAACATGCGCGAGTCAAGGTGTGAAGGTAAGTCTTACACGTGCTTCTGCTGTTGGTGCCATGGGGCGTGTGAGTGAAGTTGTGAAGGGATGACAGCTTGCAATACCATCGTCATCGTTGTTGATGCTATCTGTCTTGATTGATCCTTCTACGGCAGCAGGTTTGTGGAAATTCGAGTGTTGTTCCATATCGCGATGATAAACATACAGCAGCTTCTTAGCTCCGCATAGACACTCGGCCTTCCTGAAAGATCCAAATACCCAGAAGAATGCAAGAATTGACAGAACACATCGACTGCGTAGTCATCTTGAAAGCTGTAGAGTCACTCGGGTTGTATCGAGTAGCCTCGAAGGCTTCCCATCGAAACATCGAAACAATGCTGTTTGGCTTCGCTGTAACATGCTGGGTCTTTATGGAGCAGGCAGGGCGCTGTACGTCAATGTCTGTACATCTCACAAGGTACAAATATCATTCAAACGCAATTGGAGATAATGAAGAACAAGAAGACGAACTTCCAAATCGTGTGGTCTGAGTAGATAAACCATGAAGATGGTTGAACCATCTGTTGGTCTTATTGGTTGCATTCTGCTGGTTCTCGCCCGAATTTTGTGAAGCACTCACACATCATATGTAATCCCCTATTGCCCTTTGCTTGCACGGAACTTCCTCAGCAATTCCCTCTCTTCCTCATTCTGAGCTACACTCTCCTCATCACCGACAGCGAGCTTCTGATGCTTCCACTGTTTCCCGCCTGCGCCATATTCGGTGCTAACCTGTGCATCACCCACAATTATCCACTTGTAGATACACAATCCCTCAAGTCCAACAGGTCCGCGCGAGTGGATCTTGTTTGTGGAGATACCGACCTCGGTACCGAAACCGTAGCGTTGGCCGTCAGCCATGCGGGTAGATGTGTTCCAGTACACAGAGGAGGAGTCGACTGCCGCAAGGAAGGAGCGTGCAATAAAGTCGTTGGTGGTAAGGATGGCGTCAGTGTGGTGCGAGCCGTGAGCATTGATGTGTGCAATAGCTTCAGCGACGGATGGCACAGTTTTGATGGCAATGGTGAAGTCAAGGAACTCGGTATCGAAGTCTTCTGGGCCGGCAGTCTGCAGTAGTGCAGACGAGTGGGCGTCAAGCTTACTCTGAAGCGCTGACAGAGAAGCAGGGTCGCAGCGAAGGGACACTCCTTTCTTGAGCAGAGCGTCTGCCACAACAGGGAGACTTGTACCGAGGGCGGACTCATCAACAATGAGCTGCTCAGTCGCATTGCAGCCAGCTGGGTACGAGCATTTTGCGTCGACGATGATCTTGACGGCCTTGTCGGCAGGATAGTCGCTCGTCAGATAAGTCGAACAGATACCATCTGCGTGACCTAGAACAGGGATAGCTGTAGAATCCTTGACGTAGCGTACGAGTTTGTTGCCGCCCCGGGGGATGCACAAGTCGATGTAAGTGTCCAACTTCAAAAGATCGGCAATAACATCGTGAGTCTGGACGAGTTGCAAGCAACTGGAAGGCACAGCGGTAGATGCCAGGGCCCGTGAGATGATGGATGCAATCGCCGCGAAGCTGTGGCTAGACTCCCGACCACCCTTTAAAATAGCTGCGTTACCAGACTTGATGGCCAATGCAGAAATATTAGCAATGACCTCTGGGCGAGCCTCGAAAATAATGAGAAGAACACCGATGGGGCAGGTGATCCGTGAAAGAGTCAAGTTATCATCGAGCAGTGTCTTTGCGGTGGTCTTGTTGACTAGGTCATGTTAGCTCTTGCTCTGGGTCTCTTGTTTGAGGAAATGCAGTGGATGCTCTTTTCAAGGACACATACTTGGGTCTTCCAACTCCACCACATCAAGAATGCCCTGGAGCATATCCTCATACTTCCCCGGCTTTCCTAGATCCAGCCTCTTAACCAAACTGGCGCTAAGTGTTCCACCAGCTGCAGCCTGGTTGGCGGCCTCAAGGTCCTTCGCATTGGCTGTTAGGACCTCGTCTTTGCCTTCTGCTAGCGCCTTGTGGATCGCAGTCAATGCGGCATTGCGCTCCTCGGTCTTCAGAACAGCGAGAGTTCTTGAGCCTTCCCTAGCCGACTGTGCGATATCTAGCGGTGTTGCGTTTGTGAGAGACATTGTCCGCGTGATGTTGCTTCAAATGATATTGGCGTTGAGACCTGGTAACCTGAAGATAGTTTGTAGTGCCCTCGTGACTCAGAACTGCTGAATAAGAGGATTAGAATCCTTCAACGTTGTCGTATGCAGGGTCTCTGCGGCTGATGGCGCTACTGGCGATCTGGGTGTCAATCGTATGCGGGCGCAGCGATGTCCAAATTTAGCCTCGTGAAGTTCTGGCTGGGTTTGATTCATGGTGTTGAGGGGCCCACGTGCGCCACTGCAGCGGTCTCGGAGGAATGTGGCTGACACGCTTTCAGATGTGGCGCCAGTCCCACCCATCCCTCAAAGCACATGCACGACTTCAATGTAACATCTTCTATCGAACTGTTTGTAGTCTTCAAAGCCATTGCATCTCAATCGTGATGGCGTCATAGTCAGCATCTGTCATTGTTCATGATCGACGGCCAGCTGATGTCAATGCGTAGTAGCAGCGATGAAGAGGTTGGGCACCAGCCTCTTCGCCCGTAACAGGGCGACTACACAACTCCCAGCCTCGTCATTATGTCCAACACCCATGCAACAAATAGCGTGCCGCACTTCTGGGCCTTGGTTATCGACTAACACGTAGGTCGAAGCATGCAAGATGGCTGGCAGTAATCTTGTCAGCTTATAATTGCCGGTCTGCAGGGCATCACAGCAATTACACCCTCCACTCCCCACCTCACACCCACGCAACTGCACAACACCACTGTACCATATCTTTACTCACACAGTTGGCAGTACAAATCGCTACTTGTTCTTGCTGCATTATTATCTACACTTGTGCCACATCGACCACGCGGCAGCCTTAGTTGGCCTCGATCGCTTCGCATAATAACCTCAACACAATCGACATGCGCTCCACAATAAGAGCTCTTGCGGCTCTCGCTTCTGCAGCGTGCCTCGTTGCTCCTTCGACCGCCCAAACATACACCAACTGTAACCCCACAGTACGCACAGACTGCCCGGCAGACTCAGCATTGGGGCGGACCGTCAACATCGACCTCAGCTCAGCGTCCGATAGCTTCACGCCGCAATCGAACCCTACATATGGCAAGGATGGCGTCTCTTTCACCATCTCCAAGTCCGGTGATGCACCACAGCTCACCTCGAAATGGTACATTATGTTCGGCAAAGTCGACGTAGTTCTGAAGGCTTCACCCGGTGCAGGCATTGTCAGCAGCTTTGTGATGCAGTCGGATGACCTTGACGAGATTGACTGGGAATGGCTTGGATCAGACCCGAACGAAGTCCAGACAAACTACTTCGGCAAGGGCCAAACAACATCGTACAACCGCGGCGCGTTCCACGCAGACGCTGGCAGCCAGACTGGTTTCAAGACTTACAGCATCGAATGGACCCCCGAGCAGATTGTTTGGCAGATCGACGGGCAGACGGTTCGCACTCTTGAGCCTGCCAATGCTGATAATCAGTACCCTCAAACGCCTATGCAGATCAAGTTCGGCTCTTGGGCGGGTGGTGATCCAGCCAACGCTGCCGGTACTATCGAGTGGGCGAGAGGTCCCACCGACTACAGCAAGGGCCCCTTCACAATGACTGTCAAGTCTCTCAGGGTTCAGGACTACTCAACCGGAAGCCAGTACACCTACGGCGATACCAGCGGCACCTGGAAATCGATCAAGTCCAATGGCGGTGTCATCTACTCAGGCGGAAACAAGCCTCTCAACAGCGATGCGCCTGCCATCACAGCCACTGCAAGCGGTGCTCCCCTGCCTTTTACTCCTTCTAGAACTTCATCGGACTACGAGCGGCCGAGCGTGTACCCCTGGGTTCCAGGAACAAACTCGCCGACTCCTCAGCCTACCTTTGGCAACTACCCCGGGCTTCCGAGCGGGTGGACTGTCTCTGATTCAGGCAAGGTCCTCCCACCCAGCTCAGCTCCTGTCAGTAAGCCTAGTGTGCACCCTCCGATATCTATGAATCATTAGCTAACACTCCATTGCAGCAATCCCCTCTCGCTTCCTCTACGCCCTCGCCTGCAGTTTCACAGTCGGCTTCATCTGGCGGTTCTAAACCTATCGTCTGGACTGGCTACGACGATCGCGGCTTCACCACTATCTACACCTCTTACCCGGGTACGACGCGGGCTCCTGTAACTCAGCTTCCTGCTACCGCAGCGGCTGCGCAGCCCACGTCCACAGTCAAGCTTAGTGGTGACCTCGCACTTCAGAACAATGCTGCCGAGACCGCTCCCGCTGTTCCGAAGGCCAATCCTGCTCCTCGCCTATTGGCCAATATCATGAGCGCCCAAGTATATACCTGCACCATCGCCGCTGTTCTGCTTTCAGCCGGCTTGGTGTGGTAGAACGTTCTCAAGTTGTGCATAGTCTGGTTCGTTGTCTGTTTGATTGTTATCATATTAGCGCTGGCGTCTGGGTTTGTGAAGTTCAAGATCAAGGTCACTGTGTGGTTCGCACGTTGGCCGAACTGGCGAGTGGGGATAGGCTACAAGCCGAATATTAGATAGACCTGATCCTTTATGGGACTGACGGTTGAACGATCACGATGATCAATGTATAGATACACGACATGAGGTATGCCTCAGTAAATAATGAAACAACATACACACCTTATCAACTATTAAAGAATATCCGTAAGAAACCATGTTAACTGAGGCACTGCAAGCTTAGTTGGCCTAGGTCTAGGTAATCTTAAAGTGCGGGAAAATGACTACGATTTCAACTAGTTTCAATGAGGACTTACTTGCTCTTTCACTATTGGATTCCTCAGAAGTCCTAAGGATCTTGCCAATGCTGACAAGATGCTGTGTTTTGGCAGGAGTATTTGAGGTTCAGTGGCTCAGTGTAAGTAGACATACAATCTCAGAAAACAATTTCCCTGCCAATTGGTGCTGCCTGATTCTTCTTGTTTAGTCATTGAATTCATCAAAGTACCAAGTGTCTCCTAAGAGCTGATTAGGTACCATACATAGTCACACGACCTCCAACGCCGCATGTGCCCACACCACCTCAAAGCCAGCATATTACCAACCCACCCTCAACACCTCGCCAACTCGGCGACCCTCCCAAACTCCTTGGGCACGATCCCCGCCTCGACCGCGCCCTGATAACTCCACCGCCAATCCCCACCCAACTCGGCCTTCCAGCTCCAAAACACCCACCCCTTCTGCTTCTCATACGCCCGCACCTGCGCCGCCCACCACTGCCGGTACCACTCATGGTTCTCCTCTTTGATCGGCGAAAACTCATCGCTCCACTCTGCCTCCTGCTTGATCGCTAGACTCCACTCCCCGATCACGAGAGGCTTGTTGTCCGTGTCGGAGGGAAATTCGTCTCCGCAGGAGGCGCGGAGGTAGTCGTTCTTGGTCGCGGGAGTGGGGGAGTAGGTGAGGTAACGGTGGTTATCAAAGGCCAGGTTCGAGGCGTCTTGGGGCAGGTTCTGGCGCGGATTGCCGGCGCCCCAGGTCGAGTCCATTGTCTGGATTGTTAGGGCGCGGTCGGCGGGGATTTTGAGGTCGGACTCGACCGCGCGGATTGCGGAGTAGGCTTCTGGGTAGTATTTGGTGATGAGGTCTGGGTGGTTTTGCTCGGGCTCGTTGAGCAGTTCGAGCATGAAGGCGGTGCTGTAGGCTGGGTGCGAGTGGACGCGCTCTGTGATGTTGCGGAGGAAGGTGTATGCGCGGTCGTAGTTGCCTGCGTTGTAGAATTGTGTGGACTCGGTGGTCTGTTTGTGGTGGTGTCAGTGTTCAGTGGGGTCTGGGCTGCTGCTGAGGTCATGAGTGCACTTACGTGGCCAGTGAATGCATTGTTCGCAACTTGCACGCCAGGTGCACCGTGTAGATCGAGTATCACGCCCATGTTGACGTCCTTCGCCATTCCGACGACCTTGTCGAGGTACTTCATCCCACCTCTGGGCCACTGTTCGCCCTGCACGATGGTCTCCTCGACAAACCAGTGACCGATGGGTATACGCACAGTGTTTAGGTTGTACTCTTTCATTTTGTTGAAGTCATCTTTGGTGATGAAAGTGTCCCAGTGCCTTTGGAATGTGGCGTCCGCTTTCTCCTGGCCGAGAGATGCAACGCAGTCCCATTCTGACTTCGCATCACCGCAACCCATGTCCTTCCATGTGTTGCTGGACATCCATGGCTCGACGATAAATAGAGAACCGAGATTCACGCCACGGATCTTGTGGGCGGGGAGTGCGGCCTGCGCAGAGGAGATTGTTGCCAATAGCACAGCTAGCAGCGTTGATTTGGCCATGGTGAGCTAATGAGTGGATGTAAAGATCGTATGTGAGATGGAGCTGAGAAGCTTGATTCCAGACGCCAAGTCAGTGTTTAAGTATTCAAAATCACTTTGAACGAAACCGGACTTTGTTGTTGTGATGGAGTTTGGAGTTGGGGCTGCCAGTGTACGGACTTCACCCTGAGGCGATGAAGTCCGCTTTCACTGCTCGACTTTCACTGACGCCTTAGGCGCCTCGTGGCACCTTCATACTGGATTCTTACGATAGTGGTGTCTACGGCTGCGGCTTCAAGGTGGCCTTGTCCTTGATCACCGTCATGGGGCGGAGTAGTGAAGGGGGCGCCCTTACACTCAACCTGTGACACTTCGTAGAAAGTTTCACTTAAGCAAAGGCGAAAAGCAAAGTCAGCCAGCAGACAGTACAGTGATGTAAAGATTTATCAATCAAAGTAGGTGGCACCAATGAATATTAGGTCGCTCTATTCAATTAGGACGAAGTTTCGATCAAGTGCACCCATGACCACTGTTTGACAGTGTCACACGGACAGGTGTCAGATTCCTCTTCCACATGTGTTAGATGTGCGTCCAAGCACATTCGAGAGAGAACGTGGTCATGTTGCAGCGTGTAAACCATGTGCGCTTTTGTTCAGCAGTCAAGGGCGCGTGGAGCGGTTCACTCGTCACGTGAAAGATGTATGAACAGTGCCTCTGCGCACCAGCTCACATTTCATTATATCCTACAGAATCGATGCACGCGTGTTCCCCATTGGAAGCTTATGAAGCATAGTAGTAGCGGTCATCGGCGATGAACCCTTTTCAAATGAACCTGCAGGACCCCTTGAGTCAACGCCATAAAAGTGGTAGTAAAGACACGTCGCCGAAGAAAGCAAAATCGACCGTAGACTAAGGCACGCTTAAGCTCAGGAGGAAGACGTTTTCCCAAGAGTACGTCAGCAGTCCATTCCCACCCACTCGTGCTGTTGTATCTGCGCATGTACCGAAGACGATTTTAAGCCCGTTCATGTTGAAATTGAGAGAGATACTGACAGCTTTGCCGGTTGAGATACCAATGACGCTCATGACGCTCAAGTGTTGCCTTGATGTCTCGCACTCTTGAATAAAGTTCCACATCTTCCTCAGCAGAAAAATGCCCTCCACGAAGATTACCTTGCGGGTCCTATCCGCGACCGCCGCCGTAGGGCTGGTGTCGGAAGTTGTTGGTTCTACCACCACCGCGGTAGTTCGCACCAGGTTTGCCGGCATTCTTAGGGCCCGTGGGCGCGTTGATGGGTGCGGCGCTCGGTCCGGTCGGGGGCTGCGAGGAGCCTTGACGCTGGCGGTTGTTGTGCTGGTTTTTGAAGCCACCGCGGCCGCCACCAGGACCAGATGGGATGGACGGCTGAGGGGCATCGTCGTACATGCCTTCCCAGCTTGTGGGTCCTCCTTGACCTCCATACCCACCTGACTGCTGTTGGCGCCGGGCTTGCTGTTGCTCGTATTTTTGTTGTTCGAAGGCTAGTTGTTCTTGAGCTGTGTACGCTGGACGAGATCCGCCGCCCATCATACCTTGTTCGTTGCCGCCATTAAAGCCGCCGCCTCCTTGCTGCATGTGTTGCATCTGCATGGGATTCATCCCACCCATGCCACCCTGCATGTTCTGCGGATTCGGGCTACCGTTGCCGCGATTCATACCACCCATCATCTGCATTTGCTGCATCTGTTGCATCTGCTGCATCTGCATGGGGTTCATTCCGCCCATGCCGCCCATAGCGCCGGGCATGCCGCCGCCTCCCGCAAGCTGCTGCTGCATTTGCTGGAAGTACTGCTGCATTCGTTGCCAGTATTGGGCCATCATGGCAGGTGTCATACCGGCGTTGCCGCCTTGTTGTTGCTGGTTATTCTGGTTATCGTAGCCTCCGTTGTTACCTCCATCGCGGTTGCCAAATTTGTTGCGACCGAATTTCTTATCATCCTCACCATCACGCATGTTGCCTCGAGGCTGAGCGCGCTTCACCTCGATTGGCTTACCAAGAATCTGGAGAGGCTGCTTCAGCGTCGCGTCGACTGCTGCGTCGCCGTCGAAAGTAACGAATCCGAATCCACGAGGCCTGCCTGTCTCCTTGTCCATCATGAGAGTGGCATCGACGACGCGACCGAACTGCTTGAAGAAGTTTGTGAAATCCTCTTCGGTGGCTTCCTGGCTGACACCACCAACAAAGATCTTGCTGGTTCGCTCCTGTTCCTCCCTGGGAATGGCGCGTTTGGGGTCGATCTACAGCACCGTTAGTTTGTCGCTCCGGGTGATGCAGCTTTACGTACAATCTTGCCGTCAAGATAATGCTCTTTGACCATGACAGTGTTTACACATTTGGGATCTCTGAAAGTAAGGAAGCCGAAACCTCGAGAACGGCCGGTTGCCGAATCACGCATGACAGTGCATTCGCTGACCTCGCCAAACTGAGTGAAGTAATTCTTGAGAGAGTCTATGGAAGAATCAGTACACGTGAATGTGATGTGTGTCGCGCATATGATCTATGGCGCAAGAGATGCAAGTCAAACCAAGCGTACCTTCTGTTGTCTCCCAGTTCAGACCGCCAATGAACATTTTGCTAATACAACGTTAGCGCATCGCCACAATCACATTTCAGTCAGTATGAGGCAGTTATAACGCAGGCGCATCATAGGTGGAAGGGCTTCCTCGCAAGCAATCATGTAGCTGAGAAGGACATTCTAGGTTGTTGTTGAGATGTGCGGTGCTGGAGTCATTTGCTGATGTTGTTTTTTCCATAATGCACCTTATCTGCAGTAATGCAAACGCGGAAGGCAGTTGCTGTTGTTTGCTGCTCGTAACAGAGTGTTGATATCCACAGATGAGGATCATCCTGGTCGTAATGGTCCGACTATGCAATGTGCGTGTATCAGTCGAGGACCGATAGTCGAATGGATTGCCGCTAGTGTCCATAACTGAGTGGCGTCGGTTACAGTCGTCATGATTGGGCTCTCCCGCTCAGTAGAGTGTAATCCTTCACGCACCCAACGCTTGGGAGACATATTGATGCAGGCCAATTGCGCGATGCTGCAGGAGCGAGGGTGCTAAGCGAGGGTGGTGTCTGCGCCGCACCATGTCCAGCATGTCGAACTCGTGGCAAATGTCCAATCAGACCATGGCGGAGCGCATTCCAAATACTGAATATCCACCACGCGTGCAGCAAGAAGAGGCAGCCTGTCCTGTAATAGGCACAGTATGTTCGGTTGAAACGTCTGTGTTCTGCTACGGAGTCGACTGCGGACGTCTGGAATCAGAACATCGTGCAATTCGACGGACTATCCTCAGCTTGCGTTGTTGGTACGCGCTATCAAGTACCTAGGTATTTTATCGACAAGAGGCGCTGCCCGAACTTTCCGGCAAGCTGCGATAGTCCTCGCGTAAGGCGTACTGATGGGCGGGCTGAGTATAGTATAGCCGTCGACTATCCACTTCTAGCTTGTTCCAACACAGCTCATGATTGCGAACCTGTTGCCAGCCTCTTCTGAGACACTCAAGCCACGAGTGTCTGGCAAGAAAGTCCACGTTCCCTTCCACAATGATGCCTAGCTTTGAGCAATCTTGGCGTGGATGCAGCACGATATCCGCCAATTCCAAGATTCTGCGACACAGCTCGCAGACTCGAGGCTCCATGCTGGTTTCTATCAAATCTCTTACAATCCGGGACCATCGGTGTCAATGAAGCCCTTCAGCTGCCAAGCCCAGGCCGGTGGTTGGACGTCATAATTACTGGCTGTGAAGAAGCCCTTATACCTTGTGATGCGCCTAGTGGTGAAAAGTGATTCAAGTGCACGACTTACCCGTCCTCTTTCACATTGATAGGACCGTAGTCGTCGTCATTATTCTGGGTGTTGTCGTACGACTGGTTGCCGCCATTGTTGTATGCAGAGCCGGCCATGTTCGTGTCCTCGGCACCGGCGGCAGTGGGTTGGAGTGAGGGCGCAGCTTCCTGTGCAGCCTCTTGCGGCGGAGCGCTCTGGGGCTCTACGTGAGCTTCAGGTGCAGCGCTCGGCGGTGCGGCTGCTGCAGGTGCGGGTGTGGGCTTGGCCGCGGGCTCGTCATCGTAGCTGGAAGCGCGTCAGTAACGGCGTCTGGCTGATGCTGGCAGCGTCATTGAGTGCGCAAGACGTGACATACAGATCGTCAAAGAGATCTTCCTCCTGGTAGTCGGCCATGGTGACGGGGGTTGAGGTGAAATTAGTGAGAAAAGATGCGTAGCCAGATGACTCTGTGCAGTCAGACGGCGCGGTGGTGGGTGCAGGCAATGTAAAGAAACAGGCGGTGAGAAGGGGATGGAGGGAGCGTTGAAGGTCAAGGCACGAAGCTCGGCGTGGCAGAGCTTGACAGCATGCGCGTGAAGTCGGGAAGGCGCTAGTCGGCGCGCGCGACCTCCAGCTCCGACCTTGGGCAAGAGAGCCGCAGCCGGGGCGGGAGGGGACGTGCTGCCCTGAGCGCTGCGACTAGCTAGCTCCGCGCTGCCAACAAGGCGGGGATGCATCATACGAGACATATGCGACTCGAGCGCGCACCGCCGCCAGGATGAAGAAGCAACAGCAGGTAAGCAATTGGCAGACTTATATTGCTATTTTGTCTTTGCAGAGCACTGTTAACACGGCGTCCACAGGAAATGGTCCAGGTCGGTTCGTGCTCTTCCACTTGGCCGCAGGCGTCATAGCATCGAGAAGAGGTAGCTAACAGGTCGCGTTGCTGCCAACAGACCGCTCTGCGTGAGTTGTCCCTGCTGAATACGGTGCATTTACTGACGGAGCGTGTCTAGTTCAAATTCCCCTTTTTGGCGCACCACTTCCAATACATCCAACACATCTGCGCAGGGCAAGAAGATCATTGGCGCTTCCTACTCGCACGCCGACATCCTCAACTTCAACGCCCTGTACGCGCTACCTCTACCTCCACGATGCAACTGTCATCAGCTGACTAGCGCAGGAACGTGTCCGGCTCCAGCTCACGCCCTCGCACGCCCCCATCTGCTGGTCACAGCCGCGAGTCCAGCACCGCGCCGCACCGATCGAGCAGCAATATCTCGCCACGGCCACCCCGAGAGCAGTACGGCAGTTTCTTGCGCCAGTCCAACAATGACTGGGGCGCAGACGAAGATGAGGATGGCGACATCATGTTCGAGGACGACGAGGACGAGTTCGGTCTACCCAGTATAGCCAACGCGCGAAGGAAAGGGCGGCGGAAGGAGCCTTCCAAAGACAAAGATCTAGGAGGTACTTTTGCACACACGCGGAACGGGCTCGGCTCTGCCGGTTCGACAGCATGGCGAAGCATTGACAGCGGCGACATTGCTGAGGAACGAGGCATACCCAGCTACCCTACCGCGAAGAAGATCGAAGGCAAGATTCTCCGCCCACAATACCAAGAAATCTTGCGCGACCCAGCGAACTCGATGCATCTGATCGAGCATCCGTCCGTACAGCCAAATGCAACCGCAAAGCAGATTGAAGAGCACTCGGCGCGAATCACTCGTATAAATAAGTTTAAGAGGATATTGCAGGCAAGCACCATATCACTATCAGATCTGCGCGATTCAGCCTGGTCAGGAGTACCATCTGAGGTGCGTGCAATGACCTGGCAGGTCCTCTTGGGCTACCTTCCCACAAGCAGCGAGCGGAGAGTAGCCACGCTGGAGCGCAAGAGAAAAGAATATTTGGAGGGCGTCCGTCAAGCTTTTGAGAAAGGCACTTCTGGCAGCTCTGGCCCTGTTTCAGCTGGTATAGCGGGCGCCTCATCTTTCCCATCGACCATTCGCGGGCGAGGTCGAGGTCTGGACGAGGCCATCTGGCATCAAATTAGCATTGACGTTCCCCGGACAAACCCACATCTCGAATTGTATAGCTACGAAGCAACACAAAGATCACTAGAGAGGATACTGTACGTTTGGGCGATACGGCATCCCGCTTCTGGCTACGTGCAAGGTATCAACGATCTTGTCACGCCATTCTGGCAGGTTTTCCTCGGTGCCTACATTTCAGATCCCGACATCGAATTCGGAATGGATCCCGGACAACTCCCTAAGCAAGTTCTGGACGCTGTCGAAGCTGACTCGTTCTGGTGTCTAACGAAGCTTTTGGATGGGATACAAGATAACTACATTGCGCATCAGCCGGGAATTCAACGACAGGTAGCAAGTCTGCGAGACCTCACAACACGTATCGACGATGGCTTGGCAAAACACTTGCAGAACGAAGGTGTCGAATTCATACAGTTCAGTTTCCGGTGGATGAACTGTCTGCTTATGCGTGAGATTTCGGTAAAAAACACCATCAGGATGTGGGATACGTATTTGGTAAGCAGCTGGTACTTCTCATTTCTCAATCCTCACTGACATACTTCAGGCCGAGGAGGACGGTTTCTCCTCATTCCACTTGTATGTGTGCGCGGCGTTCCTTGTCAAATGGTCCGACCAGCTACGGAAGATGGATTTTCAGGAAGTCATGATGTTCTTACAGTCGCTTCCAACAAAGCAGTGGACGGAGAAGGATATCGAGCTGCTTCTCAGCGAGGCATTCATCTGGCAGAGCCTCTTCAAGGGAAGCGGTGCTCACCTCAAGAACACCAGCTCAAGAGGAGTCGGCATGGGTCCCGATTTCTAGGAGACGTTGGTGACGTTGCAAACGCCGAGATGACCTACTTGTAAATAATGCCGCTAATGTACCACATAATGATCATACTGGTACACTTGTAGTGCCGCTTATAAACCCAATTCTTCTACATTTTGAAACCCTCCTTTTCCGGATCTGCATTATTATATCCGGATAATACAATCGAAGAGCGGAGGGGACCCCGCTACCCCACCAATCTCAAGGACGTCAGTGGCT
Organism: Curvularia kusanoi; assembly: GCA_011058905.1. Classification (NCBI taxonomy): domain Eukaryota; kingdom Fungi; phylum Ascomycota; class Dothideomycetes; order Pleosporales; family Pleosporaceae; genus Curvularia; species Curvularia kusanoi. The sequence goes on along the minus strand of SWKU01000001.1, from coordinate 1,164,648 downwards.
AGCTAGCTTCACGTCTGCAACTCCATGCGTATACATAAACAAGCCTCGGTAAACATTAACCCTATCGCCATACTCTCCGACCTGACACAGTTGCCCGACACCCAAAAACACCATAAAATTGGACCGATAGCACACAACACTGCAATCCTCACATCCTGCCACCATGGAACAGCGTACCCGTCCACCCTTCTCCGACCTCCCCCTCGACAAAGAAGGCCCCCCAGGAAATGCCTGGGGTCTCTACGGCTTCGACGATGAATTAGGTGCCCTAAACATGATAACCCCCTCGACCGTCAAGTCCGCGGCCCAAGAAATCCAAACCGGCGAGCGCGTCTCCCTAGACTGGACCTTGAACCTGCCCTCGCACCCATCCTTCGGCCGCCCCTCCTTCGGCTGGCGAATGGAAAACCGCACGCACCCGGACGGCACAAAGCGCATCGTCAACGACGACCACCTGGATATCAACACCCAGAGCTCCTCCCAGTGGGACGGCTTCCGCCACTACGGATACCAGCAGGCCGCACGGTACTACGGGGGCCGCACACAGCAAGACCTCGAAAACACATCTATCATTGGCATCGACAAAATCGCGCACTCGGGCGGCATCACCGCGCGCGCCGTGATCCTGGATTACCCCCGGTATCTGCAGAAACAGGGACGGGAGGCTGTCGATGCGCTGAGCAGCCATGCCATCACCGCGCGCGAGCTGAAGGATATGCTTGCGGCTACGGGTGTGCAGCCGCGGGATGGCGACATGCTGCTTGTGCGTACGGGGTTCACGGCGCAGTACGAGAAGCTGGGGGAGGAGGAGCGCAAGGCGCTGGCTGGCAAGCCGCCGACGTTCGCGGGGGTGGAGAGTAGTAAGGAGAGTTTGCAGTGGATATGGGAGTCTGGGTTTGTGGCTGTTGCGGGCGATGCGCCGTCGTTTGAGATGGCGCCGTTGGTGGGGGAGCATACGCAGCCTGGGGGTGTTTGGAAGGGGGAGGAGTGGGAAGGGGATATGCAGGGGGGTGGGTTGTTGCATCAGTGGTTGTTGGGTGGATGGGGGGTTATGATTGGCGAGATGTGGGATCTGGAGAGGCTGTGTGAGAAGGCGGAGCAGTTGGGGAGGTGGACGTGCTTTGTTAGTAGTGTGCCTTTGAAGGTAAGTTTTGAGATGATGAATGTAAACATTGTAGGTTGTGGCTAACTGTTATGTGTAGGTACCGGGTGGTGTGGCAAGTCCGCCTAATGCGGTTGCTATATTCTAGAAACCATTGGAACTCTTCTAAGTAGCCTCGAATAATGACTAACTTCCACCTGTCAAGAGAGCTTCAGCACAGTATCATCGGTGGTGCTATAAGGCCTCGTGAGAGGGAAGCCTTCTTCAGTTCAGTCCTCACACGATCTTCCTTCTTCCTTTTGTCGACGGGGGGCCTTCTATTCACTGTTCAGAAACCGTTGCTCAACCACTCTTGAATGTGCACTTTGTAATCTCTCACACTGACACGTGGGTCGAGCTGTGCCGAGGGTATCGTGAAAAGTGACAGGTTCCTTGTATCTTTGTCGAGGGTAGTAAGCCGAGGATAGAATCGTAGGTTAGGGGCGCGGAGAGGCTGGGCGGCGGAAAGCCATTCTTTGGCTGCCGGGACGATCTGTGAATCCCTAATTTGTAATTCAACGAAAGGGGTGAGGATTGATGACTGTTCTCTGTCACGCAAGAGGTATGCGTAGATTGCACCTATGATAAAGAAGAAGTGATACCATGCGGGCCCATCGGACGAAGACAACCTCCAGTGCGGAGGCTGATACTGAACGTTCAACTTTGGATGCTCGGTGCAGATCTTGTCAAGCGAAGACATCGTCTCTGGTGAGTCACGCAAGGTCGCTTGATGGGGTCCTCTGACAGCAGATTCCTTCTGTGGTAAGGTCTCTTGAATGCGGATAGTGGATAGCCAAGTGCATTTCTTCGGTGAGAGCTCAAGCAAGAATCGTACTGCCGTAGCTCCGCCCGGTTCAGATCCTGGTAGACGCCTAAAAACCAGGCCGTGGGTGTACACGAGCTCAAGCGCAGCTGTCTCGGCGTAGAGCTGTCGATTCACGTACTTGAGCTTGTTGAATTCAACATTTGCATTTGGCCCTGCGTCATCTGTCCACGTCGAAAGGTAGGCTTTGCGACCTTCCTCGCCTGCGCAGTACTGAAGATTCTTCGTAGTATCTGGAGTGAGGACATATTTGTAGATCAGATTGCGGAGCTCCGGTGGAAGCGTGAGTAGAGTCGGGACGCTCATCGTGGGTGATGTGGTGTGATAGCTGTAACTGCAGGAAGGCGCTATTTAAGTAACGACGGAGGCTTTGCGGCAGGTGCGCTAATTGATAGAAAGGTGAGAGACGAGGAAGTGAATGACATCACGTGCCCACGTGGGCGATGCAAGACGAAATCTTTTACCGACTCAAACAAGACATCTGGCATTGAGAAGGCTTCATTATGGGATAGTAGCTATTTATCGAGACTGATTAGATGTGTGGTTCTTAAGAAGCTACTTATCTACTCAAACCGCCCCAATGAGGTCTGGAGTCTTTCAAGTAAACAACCTTTCCTCGTCACAGCTGACAAAATTATGTCCGCTTCAGTGCAGAATAAAACAGAACCGCTGTATAACGTAGGATAGTTCTTAGATTGAGTAACAGCTGAAGAATCGCTATTGACACACAGTGCATATACCTCTCCATTGCATACTGAACTGCATGCACACGCTTTCACCCACCACCCAGAATCGTTGCGAGAGCTCCTCCATAAAATATATAACAGCCATCCTACTGTTCAGGTCTACACCGAGTCACCAAACCATGGAGTCCAGCAATTGCTCGGGTGTTCAACCAATGTCGGCCTTTCTGCAACTTCCAGGTGAGATTCGCAACCGAATCTACGAGTACGCTCTAACATCTTCATCTCGCATTCAGTACCTGGACAACGAAGGGTCTGCACGCCAGAAGTCCATCTTCTACGAGGGCAGCGAACTCCTGAAGCAACCAATCTCCAAGGTGCCCCCAGAGTTCAACCAACTCAAATATGTCAACCGACAACTTCACCACGAGACCGTGACTCTAGAACTGAAGTACAATTCTGTGGCCTTTTTAGATGCACAAGACGCTTTCGCTAACCCCTGCGGTTGCCAGATGTGGAGCTTCATCGAGGACCTGAAGCCCAGCCTGCGTCTCTGGCTCACCAACGTTACAGTCGCTCTGTCACCTGCAGACCTTCCCTTCCGTCCATTCAGCCGCGATGCACCCGAGAAGCTCGCAGTCCTTGACCGCCTCTGTCTCGAGAACCCGCACATCAACCTGCGCGTCGTCATCCCCGGATGGCGTCTATGCCCCGGCAAAGATCCAAAGTCATCAGTCCAAGCCTTCGTCAGCCGTGGACTATTGTTTGCACATAGCTTCCGCGCCGATCGCAGCCAGTCGTTCTTTCTCCCGCCATATAGGCCAATGCGAGAATACCCAAACAAGGCAGTTCACAAGCTATTGGCTGAAGAGACTAGGGGCATAATGCGTAGAGCCCGGCACTACCAGAGCCGTGCCTACGAACAATACAATAGGGATATTATGGACCGACCTTACACCCCTGTCCAGGAGCTCGTGAAGTGGGGAATCGGACGGGTGGGTAAGCTGACGGCGCCGAATCTGCGCTTGGTGCCTGTTGTGGACTTGACTTGGCGAGGGCGACTTGATGCGCTTCCTGTCTATAATGTTGTTCATTACGTTGATGCGATTGATTTAGACGCGGTGCTGCCTCAAATCAAGAAGTGGATATCAGAGGGTATTTGAGGACCCATGGGGGCGTTGCACCTTCCCAGCCCTCATGACTTATCGAGTAGTTTGGAAAGCCTGATTTGAAAGCGCTGGTGCTACACCTTCAGTATAATCAGTGCAGTCTAACAGACTTGCGTCAAATCAAAGACCTAAAGGACCTACAATCAAAACACATGCTCTTGAATTCGTCTTTCACCTTCCGCAGTTCGCAACTTACCTTTATACTTCGCTCTTCGCTCTTCGCTCTTCGCCCTTCGTCTTTCGTCTTTCGCCTTTCGCTCTTCGCTCTTCGCTCTTTGCCCTTCGTCGTTCGTCGTTCGCTTTTCGTTCTTCGCAAGTAGAGGAGGTACTAAGGAGAGGAATACAGAAATGATGCTAACACTAATAGTAAAAGCTTATGTGCAATATGCAGTGTTCTCTGCATTGTTAGGTTAACTTACACTTTACAGGCAACAAGTAACGACTAGATAGCCTAAGCTGTACGTAGCCATTATCAAGCGCCATGCATTTATTCGTTGTTCGCTTTTCTCTCTTCGCCCTTCGCTGTTCGACTTTCGCTGTTCGACTTTCGCTGTTCGACTTTCGCTGTTCGACTTTCGCTGTTCAACTTTCGCTCTTCGACTTTCGCTCTTTGACTTTCGCTCTTCGCTGTTCGACATTCGCTTTTGCGTCGCACTTGCTGCATTACGTAAATAGTCTCCGCGGAGCTGCATAAGGTACTGTAAGTAACATTGGGTAGGCTTCGTGGTTGTAACATAGGGTTCAAACAAGATGAAATTCCATTCGTTCGATATACATTCCAAAATAGGGTATCATCCTTTCAAAACGCCTATTCTACATCAACACTCAAGGCCGGATGGCCATCTGTACCATAGTATCTCTCCCTTCATTGACAATCATCGCCTTTCCTTTCAGAACGCGGCGGTTCTCCTTATCACTCTCACCGCTACTGCTGGTATCGTGGGGGCTTAGGTCTAGCCTACTCCTCCTTGACGAGTTTGAGCCAACCGCCGACCGCATGTCAACGGCCGAGTCGTGGCTGTCGACAATGCCTAGACCCTGTACAGCAGATTCGAGCTCACCAATTGCGGAAGAGCCTCGAACTGGCCTCTTCTGTCCCTCCTGGTGCTTGACAAAAGCTCTTTGCTCATCAGAGCCGGGAAGATAGATGCGCTTGGCACCTAAAGTACGCTTGATGTCCTCGAGCAAGACTTCCATGGGACAGATGTAGGCGATGCGGTTCCTTTGACACCACGCGAGTACATGGCCCACAACACGATGCGAGTTGTTCTGAATGACCCATGCCCCGGAGTCGCCGCCGACGCCAAATCCACCACTGACGTGCCAGCTGCGAGAAAAGGACTTGCGGCGGTAGATGCGCACAGAGCTCATTGCGTGTCCAATCATGCCGCCCTGCAGACCAGTAGTACGACCGAAACAGTGGACATTGAGACCGCCAAGGGCGTCAGCGGCTGCTATTCCATTGGGGTACTCGTCTTCGCTGGGATTGTAATGACGTCTGTTAACAGGCTCCTCTAGCTTGCTCGAGATCTCGCGTTGGTCCGGCTTCATAGAGCCAAAGGCAAAGCGGCGGCCGCCCTGGCAGATGTTGTAGGGCTGCATACGATCATCGTTTAGCTTCAACAAAGCCCAATCGATTTCATGCAAAATGCCGTCACGCTTCCAGCGGCGGATACCAGACGACGCATGTACATAGCCGAGCTCATGGGAGTCGAGGTGGTCTTCATCTTTGTCCTCATCGTTAGGAAAGAAGTCCTCATCGACATCGTCAATTGCTGGCTGAGTAACCCTGATGTCCTCGCCCTCGCCCAGCTCGATGCCTTCGATATCACCAACAGTAATGCGTGACAATGTCGAGTCAGTCATGGCCTCCTGGTCAGACTCGTCGTCAGAGTCGAACTCTGAGTCAGAAAAATCAAAAGATTCGGCCTCTTCTTCTTCGCTCCCAAAGTCTTCATCATCGGACAGCTCAAGGTCCCACATAGGCACCGTGGTATCGTTGGCGAGCTCCAAACCGGGTTGAGAGCCCATACCCATCAGCCAAGGGTTGCTGTTGCTGTGGCTAGCTGCGCTCGACAGGACCGCGTCGTATGGGTATGGGCTAGCAATTTCTTCCTCGGTGTCACTCTCCTCATCTGAAGGAGCATCAAGCAAGTGGTGGACGCTCATGCCAAGTGGCTTATCATCAACCAGTACAACGCCTCCGTAAGACACTGGCGGAAGATGTTGCTTGCCGTTGAAGGCACCGATAGAAGCGCCACACAGTGGCCGCTGTTGATGGTAAGGATTCATGACGGCCATATCAGCGTTGTGATTCTCAGTGTTCATCATAGAACGATGAGGAGGGCGCACGCGGCCCGAAGAGCGGCTCATCTTGGAGCGTCGAACCTTGCCGCGGCGGATCTTAAGGTCAAATACCGTCTCGTCGTAGCGGAAACGGCGGGAAAGAATCACCTTTACTTTAGCGACGCTGCTGCATGTGATAAAGATAGTGGGCCGAGCCTTCTCCTGGGTTGGACCGACAGCAACAAGATCGATGCTGACGGTTTCATCGGAGTCCTTCAGAGCGCGCTCGATTAGACGTTCCAACCTGGGCAACATTGTCGAATGCCACTCATCCACAACAGTGGGTGCGAACTTAGCCGGGTGCAAACGAAGCTTTGCCCGGGGTGTCGGCTCAACGTCAGTCTGGATCTGGATGTGGGATGTAATGCACCGGTCAGTCTGCTCCACGACACCAACATCCTGAACCTCGGGCTCGGGTGTCGGATAACCAAGGGTGGCTTGAGGCCAATGGCGAATGCCGTCTGTGAAGAGCGCTTCCACAGAATGCGTGCGTTTTTTATTTCTCTGTCTCCAAACCGACTGAATCAGAGTTATCTTCTCTTTGTAGTCATCCAAAGGCTTTGCTTTAGATGGCTGCAAGCGTGACGCTCGCCAAGCACGCTGTATGATCGATGCTGCGCTAGCAATTTGCTCCTTATACAGGGACGTAACGTCGCCTCGATCTTGTGAACTGTGTGGCGTGGGGATCAAGGTGCCAGAGGTCTCTACTGACCTCCTATCTTGTTGTTCCCATTCCATTTCTTCTCCATGCTCTCCTTTGAGGATTCCTAGCGCAATGGTTTCTGAAATTGATTTGCGAATTGAGTGCTGTGAGCGCTGTGATGGGCTACGAGAGAGAGTGTTAGGGTCAGGAGATTTCCTGGAGCTTGGCTTTGTCAAAGACTTAGTGCGTTCAAGCGCCTGAGAACCTTTTTCAAGTGCCCAACGTTTGAAAGGACTGGTCGGTGTCTCCAATATCTGAGGTTGGCTCACGCTTTTGCGCTTCGCGCCCATCAGTGGCGTGGGTCCCGGTCGTGATTCGTGCCAATCAACGCCTGGCTCCGATTCATCAAGCATGCAGCACCTTTGCAATCTGGTGACGATACGATTGTAGAGTTGTGTGAAGTCATGCAGGTTCTCGGCGCCGCTTTGGACACGATCGATCGCCCAAAAGCAGTCACGTACGACTTGCATATACACGGTGCCGCATTTCGAGGCTAGACGGCGGATGTATACATCTTCCACTCGCTGCTTGAAGTCGAAGAGTGTATATTTCGGTTTCCACAAGTCTGCAAGCGGCTGCCACAGACCGATCTCCAGGAGGACCAGACCCAAACTGTACAGATCGAATTGAGGGCCGTGATAATCTTCTCTGGATCCAGTAAATTTCGGATCCTCTGGATGACGGTAGATGTTGAGTGTCGACATGGTGCTAGTAGCTTCGATATCGTAGTCAGAGAAGAGATCGAACGAACAAACTACAGGTGAGCGGAGAGTGTACTGCAGCGCCCTGGTATTCGCCGACTGTCGCCTATTCTTTCTGAAGACTAGAATGTTGCTACTATTGAGGTCTTTATGAACGAAGTCTTCACCATGAATCTTGCTGAACGTGGCGGCGAGCGAATATGCAAGGCGAAAGCGGTCTTCGAGGGGAGGTGTAGCACTGTTCGAGTTGTTGAGTGACTTGGATCCTGTCTGTAGTACGCTGAGAAGAGTGACAGGTCGTAGCTCCTCAGTCGTCTTATGCGCATCTGAAGGACCCGAATATGTTGATGTTGGAAGTTCAAAGACAAGGCCGAAACGTGGCTGTCCAGGATCCTCAAAGTACCCCAGACACCTGAGAGTAGCTAATTGAGGCTGGGTGGCTGATAGCTTAGTCAAGATGAACAAGAGCGTGTCCAAACGATCTGTAGGTGGTGAAACCTCAGTGTAGCGATACGTGGGGTCAAAGGTCGCGTACTCGATTAAGACAGGCTGCTCGACGATGCGCGACCCATCGGCCTTCCAAGGATTTGTTGACGTGTTCCGAGAGCGCAAGCGACCTATGACACGGATAGACGAGGCACCTACGCTTTCGTATGGCGGAGGTTCTTCTTCTGGCAGGATCAGATCCGAGGGGTTCAGCTTGGGCGGCAGATGAGAACGGACGCCTGCGTGTGGTGTATGCGCATTCAAGGGAAATGTGGCTGGGTTGACAAGCGTAAGGTCTGAAGCGCTGTACTCTGACTTGGAGAAGATGGCAGCAGAAGGGGAGAGCTTGTTAGGTTCAGGAACGACCTTGATGTCTGAACTAAGTGGACGCGGGGCACGTCGACTTCTTGAGAGGTCATAGAGGATGTCAATAGAGGTAGTGAGGTCCTTGATGAGGTCCTCGTAACGTGACCTGTCGGCGGCCGCCCACGTGTGCGTATCAGATGCTGGAAGCCTGCTCTTCTCCTCCGACAATGTCTTGCTCGCGGCAGGTGCAGCACTTGGGTGCATGTGCTCTGCTTCATCGAGGATTTCCTTGATAGTCCCGAGCACGCTCGTCACCGTCTCTGTAAGACCCGCCTGCTCCACGCTCTCATCAATGTCGCCATGCTTGCCCTTGGCGTTATCGCTCCAGTCGACGCCCCAGGTTATCAGCCTATCCTTTTGTATTCGGAGTTTGCGATGGAGGACACTCGACTGCGTGTCCTGATTGTCTTGCTCGACGACGGCGTCGCAGTGTATCTTGGTGTCCGAGTACAGCTGGGTCAGCCGCCGCGGCAGCCTGCTGATGGTCTCCATGGCCGCTCTGGGTACCATGAACTTCGAAGTTGTCGCAGTGAGCTTTGGCAGCGCGACTGCGTTATGTGAGGGAGGTTTGAGAGATCATAGAAAATAGCGATACTGTGACTGCCTGGAAGGTCGTCGTCATGGCTGGCGTCGTCGATATAGGTTGGGGTGCAGTTGATGGCTGCCTGTTCCCATCGCACCGCCCCAGGGTAGGCGCGGCCGATTGGCTAACGCGGGGAAGCGCGCGACTGCGGCCTCAGGCTAAGCTCAAGAATGTGGCTGAGACAAGCGCCACGAAGTCTGCTGCTGATGCGTGCCACTTGGGATTTGTTCACATGCTCATGGGCTGTGACGTCTGATCTGCGATGCGCGCCTGCCTGCAAGCTATCGACCGGCGCGTGTTTCACTGTCCTTGCTTGTGCAGTCCAGATTCATCGAGCACAGCACATTTTAGCTCCGAGGAGACGCCTGGCAAAGCATAGTGCAAGCAAATGGGTGGCTTTGAAGAACGGCTACACATCTAAATGCGCTTCTGAAGACCTCGCTACTCTACAGTTCAAGCCTGCAATAGTGACTAGTGTCTCATCGCAGCTAGCAAGGTGGTGTAGGTAGGAACATTTAAATTCAATGCTTTTCCAGCCTAGTGCCATTCACATAATATCCTACAGATCCCAAGGTAGATTCATCCAGGCCCCGTTGAGCGATGCATCTAGTCATCCTCAGTCAGATCACCGTACTCCCACTGTCCTCTCCTCTCTGCCTTAGCGACATCTTGTTTCTGCTTCAGCGCACTCAAGATATCTGTCGCACTCCTCTCCCAAGCCTTGAGCTTCTTGGGGACCATGGCGAGACCCTCCTCGATGACATCGGCGTTCACGCTCTCCTCACCTGACTTGCTCTCATTGGGATCGAACAGTGTGACCCAGAGCAGACCATCCTTATCGACTTGGTCAACGTTAGCAACGAGCGAACGACCAGCTGTCTCTTGAGAGATGAAGTGGACAGCGTCTTCGAGGTATTCGGGGTTGCTTGGCAGTTGGATGAAAGCCAATTGCGCATCGACGGCCTGAGGCTTAAGCTTGGTGTTGGAGAATTCAGCGCCGAGCGGGCGCAGGCGGCTCCAAGGAATGACTTCAGAGTTTCCGTAGTCAATGTAGACAACCTCAGCCTTCTTGGCGTCGCGGTCGTTACGGCGGACACGAGCACGGTACCATGTGTCGTCCTCGGTGAACTTCGCTGAGACGAATTCACCAGTCTTAGGGGGACCGTCGAGACCTTTGCTGTTTGCAGGGTTCAGGTGGAACCTGCTGAATGCGCTCATCAAGGATGTAAGTGCTGAAGTTCCAGAACCAACTTGTTGGAGCTTCAGCTTGCCATCCTCGGCAACGTGGGTAACCATGACATCGCGATAATCCTTCTGCCTTGAGGCAGCTGGTGCGTCGCCGTTGGAAGCCTGTGTAGCAGCTGCGGTGGTGTCGGCATATTCATCCTCCTGCGAAGGGTCATAGTTCTCCCAAAGATTTCTCCGTGCGTCCTTGGCCTTCTGCTCAGCAGCGAAAAGCTCATTCGCGTTTCCAGACTTCTCAGCCGAGTAAGCGTGTACCGACGCAAGACCCTCCTCAACAAGAGTCTTCGCAAAGTTCTCGCGGTTGATGTAAAGAGTGCCAATGAAGCCACCAACCTTGTCGCAGTCCTCGACATCGATCTCGACATCGCGCTGCTGGCAGCGCTTGCTGGCGAACTCGTGGGCCTCCTTGCCAAAGGGCTCACCCTTGTCTTGATCGTTTCTGGCAGATCGAGGAGCGCGAATACCGGAGAGGACGAGCGTAATCTTGGCGTTTTCGCGGGGAATCAGAACGGTAAAACGAGACGCAGACTTGACGAAATCAACAACAGCAGGAACCCTACGCTGCCTCGAGAGCAAAGTAAGCTGGCGCTTGGCCTTCTCAAGCGATTCAGAGTAGTCGACGTATTGCTTCACGGAAGGTGCCTTGGGAGACCAGAGACCCCTCTGCTCTTCCTGCGCTGTCGCCTCAGCAAGCAAAAGGTCGTCATAGATGGGACTCCTATCGGTATCGTCCTGGCGGTGGCGAATGACTGTGGCCATACCACTTTCGACGAGAAGAAGACCAATGTTCTTGTCCTGGTAAGTAACGGTAGCCATTTCGCGCTCGTCGTAGCCCTCAGTACCGGGGCGCTTTCCGTCGATGTGGAACCTGACGTGCTTTCCAATCAACTTCTTACGCAAGAACTCTTTAGCCTCAGCTACCCAGGGAGACTGCTTGGGATCGGTGGGCTTCGGCTGGCGAACGCTGCTGAGGTTGATGCGCTTTTCAGCACCGGCCTTGTTACGCAGGAAGAGGGTGTCTGCGCTCTGGACTCTGCTGACAACGGCTTCAAGCTGACCGGGAGCGTTGGCTTTGGGTGCAACATGTCCCTGATAGACACCCTGTCTCCTGTCCCTAGCAAACTTCTCAGCCTGTCTCAGCGCAGCCATCTGTGCTCCGAGAAGTGTGGTGTGGTGGTCGGTGCACTTGGCCAATCCAGCCTTGAGAATGTGAGGCACAATGCTGCCTTGAGTGGGGTGCTTAACATCTGCAACGATCTGGCCATTAGGGGTCAGGCCAAGGACGCTGGCAGCGACATTGCGCTGGAGCAGCCTGGTCTCGACGAAAAGCTGTGCATCGTCACCGAAGGGCTCCGCAGCCTGCACTTCCTGAGTGGAGGGGTTTGTGCGCTGTGTGGATGGCGCGCGGATACCGGCGAGGAGAATCATTGTTTGAACGTGCTCAGTGGGCGAGAGGACGAGTCGAACGATCAGGCGGTCACCAGACAGGACCTTCTCAACAATTGCTGCTTCGGTCAGATGCATATCTCGAGGTCGGAAATGCGGACTTACTGGTAAGTTCCTTGCCCTTGTATTCTTCGACAAATTGCTGGGGGTTGCTGAGCTCGTTGATCGAGTTAATCCTGCCACCAGTCTCGGCCCAAAGACCCTTTGAGTCTGCCCTGGCTCGTGCCTCGAGAACCTGCAGCTTCTCTAGAATCTGTGCGTCCTCATCTGATTCGCCCTTGCGGCCAGCATCGTCTCGCAGCTTCACCCAGCCCTCGGCGACAGCTTGTTCCGGCAGTACGGTGCGGTCGGGCAGGGCAACAATTCCGTATTCGCGGTTGGCGCCAGTAGGAATCTTGTACAGGACTTGGAAACGAACGACTTTGCCAACGAGGAGACGGCGGAGGTAGTCGCGCGATTCGAAAGCGAACTGCTCGTCGCCCTCGCGCTTCAGTCTCGGTGCGGTAACGAAGGCTAGGCTGAGGATGCGCTCTTGCTTAGGATTGCCGAGATTGTGGAGGACAACGGTATCGCCAGAGAGAACGCTCTTGACCTTTGCTTCGAAGTGGGAGGCAGCCATGATGGGGAAGAAGGCTTGACACCTTGAATGGTCCTGTTAGCTACCGTGGTCACAAGAGCTCCGTACTCGAGCATACTGCTATGGTCTGGGATCTTGACTGCACGTACCTTGTCAAACCAGCAGAGAACCTAGGGAAGTCGAAAGAGAAACTGCAATTGATACCAAACTTCAATTGCAGGAGGGGAGTTGTGATGTTGCTGAAGTGACAACGTGGAGCTTAGCGGTGTACCCGAAATCTCGCCATCCTAGCTTCAGGGACCGCTGTGGGGTCGTTCCCAGCCTAGGCGAAGCTCGAACGTCAGTTGCAGATCCATGCGCGGTCTGTGCCACTTCGACTACGTCAAGCACTACAACCAAGTGAATTGTCGTGAGTGAATCGATGTATTACTACTCTCAGATACTCTTCTCTGATTATCCAACAATACTGCCATAGCTTGGGTATATTCCAAAACAGCTAGCTGCGAAAGTGAAATCGACCTTCTCCGTTCAATATACAACAACGCAAGGGAGTCATGTCTCGACCTCGTCTCCTTCCATCCAAAACCTGTGCAAACCCCTCGCACGCTTATCTTACACGACTGCACTAATATGCATCTACCTTCGGGTACTTTTGTCCAATGAGATACCAAATACAAAGCGAATGAATGCTAACAAACATAGTAAATATACAAACGATAGACAATAAGGTGAAGTGGAAGCCCAAAACGCCGTCATTATGCATTAGTCATTAGGTGTTGCTGAACCCCGTGCTCAAGCAACATAAGCAGGAGGTGCCTCTAGCTCATCCTCGGAGGCCCAGATGCCTCCGGTGCGGCGTTTAGAGCTTCGAGCAAGAGGTGATTGATCGCGAGAAGAAGCTTCGCGGTCTTTCTCCTGTTGTACCTTCCTCGCGATCTCCTGCGCCATCTTCGTCATCCACGCTTGTTCCAGGATGCCACCCGAGCTTTCAGCCTCGTTCGGTGGTGATGTGAGCGCAATCTTGTCGAACGACAAAGAGCGAAGGAGCGGTGATGTCGACTTCTGAGCCTGGCGAATTTGGTTGTGTGAGAGCGGCGGCCGCCTTGAAGATTGACGAGCCTTGATGGTTTCGTCATTGTAAGCTTCATGCTGTCTCGCCTTGGATCTCGACATTCTTGGGGGGTCTGCGAGTAAAGGCGCAGCAGGAAGCAGTGTTTCAGCCGAAGCAGTATGTTCGACGAGCGTGCTCGGTTCTCCATAGTCGAGAATACCGTGTGGCCCATCGTGTTGCAGGCCGGGCCGGACTGGACTTAACGGCGGTGTGGAGACTTCTCCGGCTTCTCTCTCTTCGGGCATTACACTCGAAGTCTCTGATGCGTAAGTGCTTGCCATCTCGCTCTGTCCGTCGTTTGATGTATCTTCGGCGCCAGCATCGGCAGTCTTCTTGCGAAGGTCCACGACGCGCTTCTTACGCCTTCGGACTCCGCCTGTACGTGATCGGCCGGTGCCCAGTGTCAAGCCAGACATAGAGTATGTAGTGGAAGAAATGGTTGGGCGCGAGTCATGCGTTTCATGCGTCTCGTGGGTACCTTGACTCCCAGAGGCCACGGAAGATGCGCCAGACTTTATGTTACCAAAGGTGGATTGTATTCTCGACAAACTACCCCTTGTGAGCGCAGGTGTGGCAGTACCGGATGCATCTCGTTCTGGCCCAGCCCAGGCGCGGAATACGGCATCTCGAATGCCAGGTGTGAAGAGCGATAAAGTGCGTTGCGATTCGGATAGGGCGGCAAGTCGGAGGATGTTCTTCTGTGAGAAGGATGCGTGAATTTCGCCCACAGGATCGAGTGCGATCTCGGATATTTGCGATTCATCGAGAGGGTTGCCAAATGCATCAACTGCGTCTTGTGGAGGCGTCGCAAGCGGATCGACAGTAGTGGCGCCGTCCTTGGTGTCGCCCAGACGTTCCTCCTCCATCTCGCGAAACTCCGGTGAGCACAGCCGTAATGACAGTCGGTGGATAATAGCAGGGAGATCTTCCATAAATAAAACTCGCAACTGTCCCTCAATCTCCTTTTGTAGGTAGTCGCGGACAAAAGGTATCGAATCGAACGTGGAAGAGACCTTGAGTGACTCCAGGGGGTCGTTCCTGAATACTAGGGTCAACCCCTTCTGTTTCGAGAAGACCAAAATCACAAAGCCTGATAGCCGGAAATTCGAAAGCGTGATTGACAGCGGTATGGTCAGACCAGACGCCGCTGCCAGCGGTTGTGGTGATGCAAAGTCGGGCTTAGTCGACAAGTGCGTCTTTAGCGGATTAACCTGGACCTTTGTTTTTAATGTCAAAAATGCATCGCCAGTGTATGCCATCTTGAAGATGCCTCTGAAGCGGTCCTCGGCCAGGTCGCCAATCTCCAAGATCTCCAGCTCTGGTGGTGTGGGCCCGAGGTTGAGTTCGGTGACGATGATGTCGTCAACGATGATAGGCGGCTTCGGCGACTTATTCAGCGCCGTTGTGAGCATGTCTCGCGCGCGCGAAGTGTCTGCCAGCAGCGGCGACCAGTTGAAGTTGAACGCCATGGCTGGTGACGGTGCGCAGATGCGGAGGAAGCGTTGAGGCTTCTAGTAACGACAGGTACCGATGCGTGGGTTGGTGGGTGGCAGCTGGGGTGTCGCGTGCATGCCTTAGGTCTTGGTCGCCGCGTGAACGGATACTGGGCGCACGGCGGGTCTCGGACTATGTGTGGGTGGTAAATAACGTCACCCGTGCAAACGATGGTGAGCAGCGTGCGGCAGAGATGCGTGTCGACCGTGCAGGTGATGGTGGAGTGAGCCGTGACGGCACAGCAGGAATTTCTCGGATATGGGGAAGTTCGGAAGCTTAAGGGAGGCTATGATGCTCGCTCAGCGCGCCAACCACAACTTTTGCGCAACCGACGTAACCGTGCACCACTCGCTTAAGCAGGGCAGAACTCCGGACGAACCGCGGCAGCTCGTGAAACACAGCAGGAGGTGGACAATAAACACTATGTATTGATAGGTGACGAAGGGCCGCAGAGAAACAGAGGACATTTGACTGTTTATGAAGCCATTGGAGATGCAAGCAAAACCAGTCGAAGCAGTTTCGCACCTGCCGGTCAGGCAAGCATCCTTAATTTCAGATGACGCGCATCCATGCGCGCACCCTTGCAAACGGCTGCCTCAGCCCTCACCAAGCACAGAACCCTTCCAGAAGACCGTCAACACGACCAGCAGACCCCAGCCTCTCAGGCACATCACTCCAATTCGGCCAATCGAAGAAAAGGGGCTGCGGATCTATCGATAATGAGTCACTGAGGCCACCAGATAGCCTGTTCATAACGCGGGGAATATGGTGGGCGCGTTGTTTTGAGTTGGACGCTGGCGTGATTCTTGTTGTGATAATTGAAGCACATATACCTTGTATACACTCGCCAGCGCAGCAGCATCGACAGGATAGAACCTTCGAGAGCTCACTTGTCGTCCTTCAGTAGCTTCTCTACAGCCTCAACCTTGTCCTTGAAACCTTGCTTCTTGTCTGTTCTTGTGCCAATCCTGATGTCGCTCTGAATCCTGACGACCCCGTTCTGGTGAAGCAAAGCATGGCACTGTCCGATGACTCGCATGCAATCATCCCATGAGCCCTCTGAGATGGTTGTTAACAGAGCACTGTCCAGCTCTTGATGCTAAACATGGGACACGTACCAAGTGTGGTTCCTGCCGAATGCATGGAGTAGTTGAGCCCACTTCTCTTCAGGATCCGCTGCACCTCCGCAACTTCCTTTGACACGCTCGCAGTGGGCGTGCCTAGTGGGATCAAGCAAAAGTCTGCCGTACAGGACGGCGGTGTCTTGATGTCTGAGATGTCGTTGCTTGCCATGTTTGGTTGGTTGATGTTTCTCGAGCTGTGAGCTGCGGGTTGATGAATGAGGTTGGGGAGCCCCACTCAGTCTTTGCAAGCTCACCGCAAAAGTCCAGAGCAACGCACGTTGCCTTTCTTCATGATCAGTATCAAAGGCTAGAACACACTTATGCCCCACAACTTGTGACAACCTGTGAAACTCAATTGCTGGCGCAAGTCCTCGTCTGTAGTTGCACCTCAGAATAGTAAGCTAGTGACAACAGCTCTGGTGGGTACACCAAGCAGAGATCAAATTTGCACATCCAGAGTGGGGCAATACCATATTGTAGCTTCGACGCAGCTCTTCATTGGTCGCTAAATTCGAGCAGGTGCTGCAAGAGATTTGAAGCCGGATGGACTCTTCTTACACAAAACGATTCTGGTATATAAGACTATGTTCCAGCTCACCTCCCATCAAATCAAACAACGGTTCGATGGTGTAGTTGGTTATCACGTCAGTCTAACACCTGTTAGTTCACTGAAGGTCTCCAGTTCAAGTCTGGGTCGAATCATTTTTTGCTGCCAGGGCCGTCGAGCTGTGTATGCACTTCCGTCTGCTCTGCCCTGTCTTCCGCATTTTTTTTTCTTGGTGGCATTGGCCCTGTGTCTACTGGAACTACGTTATATCATTGACTTACGTTACTTCGCATGTCGTGCAATTAATTTAGGCTACGAAGAATTGTGTGAATATCATGAAGAGAATGTAGGCTCCTTTCGTACTTCAATTTGGATCGAGCAGGGACGCAGAATGCCTTTACCGATGCCATGGTCGAAAAGTGTATAATAGACTCCGCACCATTTGTGCTTCTCTTGCAATATCTTTGTTTGTCAGAAATTCGCAATGAGTTCTTGAAACATCTCAGCTCCGACGAAATATCTGGCACCCTTGAAAACCTGTACCATGGGAAAGCAGTCACCGAGAATATAGTCCTCAATCGTAATGTCCTTCGTGTATTTTGCCAAACGTCTTGTTGAGTAGCAACGTCCTATGCCCTTGTCAATACGCCTATTCTCATTCACGTCACGCGTCTGAGGTGATATTCTCCCGAAGAAATCGCTGTAGTTGCGCAGCATTATTTGTGACCAGCATCTACTCAGCTTACTGCTACTCAATCTTAGCTTCCTGGCAGGGAATCATAGCTGACGACATCGCCGAAACAACGCCTCTAGGTTAGTCAAAGTGGGAATACAGTGGTGCACTCGTTCATTGCAATTCCTCGACACCCGTCATGGCCAAGAAGGCTAGGCACTCTATGATGTGGATACTGGCGTCCGATCAAAGGGGCTACACTTGACCTCATGTAAGGCAACTTTAAAGCTACAGGAGCTCAATACAAATGTTCAAGTATTATCATCTAGTTTGGATCTGTGTGTCTTAAAGCTCCCCGACCAAACGCTCTGATATAACACCACAGTGACTTCGTTAAGACTATTCAAAAGCTCTGAACACGTCACCAGTAACGCGCTGTCAAGACAGATGACTGGCTCATCACACAGCATGTTCAGTCTGGTATCAGGCATTGAGAACAGTGCGTATGCGAGCGCACGGTGGGCTTCAATCACCACCGACGGCGTACGTGTGAACATCATCTTGTCAGCTCAGAGTCGATGCTAGGCAAAACGCAGGAAACTTGAATGAAAGCGCTCTGTTCGTAGTCCTTTAGGGCTGCTTGGTGCAGACTAAGTAGTCTCGTGGCTTTTTGGACGGCTACACAGTCTGTTGATATTGTGTAATCATTGCAAACTAGGCAAAGAATTCTGCAAACATCTTGTGGGAGCCACAAGGTGCAACGATTGACTTGTTGATCGTGTACACAGACAATCACAGACAGCTTGGTTTCCCCGGCATATTATACTACTAATGCGCAGATAAAAAAGGTGTGTACTTACCCAATTCCTGGGCTGATCACAAACAAAGGATTGCACCTTACTAGAAACGCGCTGCATCTGGAAGACTGATCTGCCCCTGGACACAAAGACCTGCGGCGAGGAACAGCAAAGGTGATAGACGCGTCCACAGTCGCGGTTCTGAAAGATCAGCACCTTGCGCAATCAAAACGCTCGTACTATCAACGGCACTGGCTCCTTGGACAAAGCCACTAAATAGCGGGCGGCTGGGTGAAGGAACGTCGTCGTTGGAGGTTGGCACTGGATTCACAAAGCATGGCTGGGTCTTGCAGGGTTGTCTTTAGTGTCTGTGTAACTCGTACGTGAGAAACTGTCGTGCACAGCAATATCCGGGGGCTGAGGTCTGGGGAAACCATCATCCCAGCTCACCTCTCCATGCTGGCAATGCTGTATGGATACGCGATCAGCAGCCAAGTGGTTATCGGGACGCGAGACCGTTTTTTAGGAAGTCACCGGCGGGTGCGCTAGATGTATTGGAAGGTGGAACCACGGTTCGCGGCTATCTAGAGGTGTGTCTTGCTGCATCTGGCAGTTGGCGTGTTTTGGATGCTTGTCTTAGGATCAGCTCGCACAAGCTGAAGATGGGAGTGAGGTCAGCGGCAAGACAGCAGTGGCCTCCGTTCTGGTGACAGCAGCGTCATCTCGCTGCAGTGAGGGCAGTAGGCGATCGCAGGCGGGCTTTCTGGTATTGCAGCAGGTGCAGTGTGCAGGCGTAACGGTGAGAGGCACTACTGCATGAAACGGAGATTAGCCACGGGCAGGCGCGAACTGCATTGGCACGGGGAAGGCGCGAGAGGCCCCCTTTACTGCTCCCCATAATCAGGGTCCTCACGCGTTTGCTGCATGTCAATGTTCTTTCTCTCTCCAGTCGCCTTGCTTGTGAGCACCGAGTCGCCCTGTGCCCGCCCTGCCTGCCAACGCAACGGTGTTTGCCCGCCTGGTTGTGCGCCGCAGTCTCAGAAGCCGCCTTTTCGTGTCCTGTCATTTCGCCGGGGCCGCCATCATCTCCGGGAACCACCTCATGAGAGCTAGCTGCGCCTCTCGTCGCTATGAGGGATGATGCTGCAGCAGCAGACCTCTCTGGCAACGACTTGGTCGCGACCACCTCGGACCCCAGCGCGCATCACCCGCCGTCGACATGCGCACCCGCGACCATAGCGAATCCCCCACTGAAGGCCCCCGCAACGCGTGGCTGGCTCAGCAGCGTGCGCCGCCCACGAACGAGCCCAGGGCCGCGAGCATCAGCGCTGCGGAGAACGCAGATGCTGGCCGAAGACGATGACCGCAGGGACTCAGCCTTGACGTCGTCGAACTGCACCTCTAAAAGCAACGAGCCCTCATCGCCCTCGAGTCTGCGCAGAACACCGAGTCTACCTGCCATTGTTGTCCAGGATGAACATGCACTGGGGTCGCGCAGCCAGTCCCTGCGCCTTTCGCTCGACTCGAGCGATGCAGCTCAGTCGCCCTTTCAGGGCATTGACATGGTCATTCCCACGGGCAGCTTCGACGACTTCACCTCGCCGACGCAAGTATCCTTTTCTAAGCGTGGCAGCATGATGTTGGGCGGAAAGAAGGCGAACAGGCAGAGCAGACAGATCACCTTTCTTCCTGAAGGCACGACTGCGACCACACCCACGCCCAGCACGCCCCCCGGCCCAGGCAGGCAAGAGCCGTCAAAAGAGAGAAAGGAGCTCTTACCACCAGCCGCGATAGTCAAGGCGAACTACCTGTCGCCCACGCCACGCTCCCCTTCACGATACTCGGCGCGCGCCAGGGCTGGTCACCGAGTGCTTTCATCGGACGAAATGATGTTGTCGCGCAAAGTGCGCTCTATGTACCAACATGGGAATGAGAGCGATGTAAATTGGGACGCGGACACGAGCAGTCTGCCTGATACTTCGGTCGACAACAGCCTTACTTCTAACAACCCTGCGAACGAATCCACCCTTACCGTAAATCGCAAGAGAGACGACGCTAGCTCCTTCGTGAGTTCACGGGGGGAAGATTATATACCCAAAGAGCCTACAGAGACAGCAGGAGGACTCGAAGATTGGGCTGATCTCGAAGGAGCAGAGGTTGACAGATATGGGTTCATCATAGCAAAGAAGCCTGGTTCTCGCGAAGGGGCCAATGGTGAAGGATCAGACGGCCCTGATGAACCCCGCATTCAAAGAGTTTCAACAGCCCTGCAGCTCGTTGCAGAGAGTCCACGGCATAAAGGAATCGGACGCAGCGTCTCTCGAGCACGATCATCAAGATCTGCCGACCCACGAGGATCACCACCGAAGCGGCGTATGTCGCAAAAGTCGTCGAAGCAGGCAAGATCAATTTTTTCGAACAGAACATCAGGCACAAGGACATCTCATCACCCACTGCGACAAGCTACAAACAGACTTCCGCACAACAGAGATCGCCGACTGCTGGAGGAGGCAAGCGACATGCTCAAGCTACCGCCAGGGCTCGCACAGGTTGCCGAACAGCAAGAGGGTGGTAGAATGGCCCGGTCAATGAGGGCAAAAGAAATTCGAAGAGACGAAAAGTGGCGAGCAATGGCCAAGGTTGTGCCAACTAGCACTGCAAAGGGCGGTGGCATGCTCTTCGAGTTCGACACGAAAGATCCCAGATTGGTAACTCGCACGTGGAAAGGCATCCCGGACCGTTGGAGAGGAACAGCCTGGTACTCTTTTCTTGCTGAAAGTGCGAAGAAGAACAAGGACAGCCCCTCGGAAGACGAGCTGATTGAATCCTTCTACGAGCTCCAGGCAGAAAGCTCTGCCGAAGATGTACAGATCGACGTAGATGTACCTCGTACCATCAACAGACATATCATGTTCAGAAGGCGGTATCGAGGAGGGTAAGTGTTTCTCGGATGGAAATTGAGTTAGTGTTAACGAAGTACAGTCAGCGTCTGCTCTTTCGCGTACTCCACGCTATGTCCTTGTACTTGCCAGAAACGGGCTATGTTCAGGGCATGGCACCTCTCGCCGCAACATTGCTTTGTTACTACGAAGAAGACAGAGCATTCGTTATGCTGGTCCGATTGTGGATGCTTCGAGGCCTCGAGAGACTGTACGAGTCTGGGTTCTCTGGTTTAATGGACGCCCTGGACGATTTCGAGAAACATTGGCTGCGGGGAGGAGATGTAGCCAAGAAGTTGGTAAGTGAAGTCTCGCCCATTCGTGGCTGAAAGCTGGCTGATTAGTTTGCACAGGAGGAGATGGGCATCACCTCGACCGCCTGGGGTACCCGCTGGTACCTGACCTTGTTTAATTATTCTTTACCGTTCCAGGCCCAGTTGCGCGTCTGGGACGTTTTCATGCTCCTAGGCGACGCCTCACATTCGAACGACCCAACATCCAAGTTCAGTGGAGATCTGGACGTTTTGCATGCTACATCTGCAGCGCTAATCGACGCAACAAGGGAAATCCTCCTGGATTCGGACTTCGAAAATGCCATGAAGGTGTTAACATCTTGGATCCCTATCAATGACGAGGACCTCCTTATGCGCGTGGCAAGGACCGAATACAAGTTGCGAAAGAAGCGGGCAAATGCTTGAAGAAGGTCGACGCTCCGACCTCTTGGACTTGACCAGATCGAGGGAAGCGGGATCGGGAAGTTCGGTGGGGTCTCAGTTCACCACCCCCGCAGATCCTTACTTCTTCGAGTAACCTTTAACGGGTCAACGTCGATCGTCTGAGATCAGTGGCTTAATGGCGTCGCGTGGTCCAACGTGGCTGTCACGTTTTCTCACTCGATATTCGCACAATCTTGCTTTTCTGGCACTGCCAGTTGATGCTCAGGCATCTCGCAGCGACACTGTTCTTCCTTCAGTATCGGCTGGACACAATGTCTGTATGCCTCTCAAAGTTTCCGTACTTTTCTATCGCGCTGCATTTAGGTTGCGTTTGCTCGTAAGCACTTCTTTCTCAGGCGTACATCGGTGGTACATGTCTCACGGCAGCTTCACAAGATACCTCTTGCTTTTCCAATAGTACAGTCACGGTTGATGACCACGGTAAACATACTTAGACCTGTAATTATAATCGATAATGGCAAACAAAAGTTGCATCCTGAGTCGTTCCCAGCATACATTAAGATTGCAGAAGTGACCATACTGAAAAAAGAATTGCTTGCGAACCAAGAAGGTTGCAACAAGGCGCGACGCAGCACGGAAAGGCATATGAGGCCTCCAACTCGTGGAAATGAACGAATCGACAGGTCAATCTGGACACAAGCCTGGCGTTGACAGGATCGACAACGCGCGGCTCCCTTGCGGTTAAACGCCCGCCGGAAGGTCGGTCGCGGCGGGTGCTCCAGCACTTTGGGCCCTTCTCCGTTGTCCCGCTCTGCTTTAGTGAACCATGCACACCCCCAATGCACCAGCGATCGGCGCGATCGGCAAGAACGCGACTGCAGAGAGAGGGATGCATGGTAGCACTCCAGCACGCGTGTCTGGCATCGCGCGGACTGCGGAAAAGCTAATTCGTGCGTGTCATGGATTGTTAGGCGAACCACGAGGGAGGGCCACGTTGTAGTCGCGTGAGAAAGCTTTTTTTTTCCCCTACGTGGCTGGTAGGGATGAGATGGGCTGGAGAAGGAAGGGATGATCGGTGGCTTTGCTTGGATCTACGCGAGGGCGGCAATGGATGGCTGTTAAGAGACTTGTGGATGCCGAGTTAATATGTAGGAACCGGACTACGGTAGTTGAGGGCATGTACTTTTTCGTAGGGGAGCGGCATGCCTAGAATGCTGCCATCTGACGCGGCTTGTTACTATTCGACGCGGCTCTTTGCTATGCAACTAGCGACGAGCCGCTTGTGTTGGAGTTGTAGATCATAATTCTCTAGCTATTGTCTAGAGCAGAGACACGCTCATGCTAGATATTGGAACAGAGATGAGAAGGGTTTGCTAGCAGGGAAGTAGACCTTCCTAGGCATAGAGAGAGAGAGGGGAGGATATCAGGCTAGGCTCTAGAGTTTTGGAGTCCCAGGAAGGTCGACGGGTAGCAGATGTCCGGAATGGGCTCCGTAAGCAAATGGTGAATGTATAGAGCACGTGCGGTGTCTACAACCAATGATATCCGTGGTGTGACTACACGACTGTTCGTTAAAAGTCGATTCCATATTGTCGGTCTTACAATGCTTTTTTCTATGAGTTACTATGATGCTCTTGGTCTAGATCATAGTCTCCTCCGATCTGACTTTACTTTGAACTGAATTATGAACAAGATGCTTCTGTCTCCAAGGCGGTGAGAGGGTCATTTGAGGCGTACGCAGTGCAACATGAGAACATTCGGCATCTCCCACATTGGAACTCGGCATTGATGCCGCAAACACGATTGGGCTGTAGTCGGTCTATGCCTGGCAGCGTCTCTAAACAGGCCCGAATGGGTGTGGGAGACGGTTGAACGGGGAAGCAGTAGCGTTGCTGCATCGGGTAATTCCAAGATGCGGTGACGCTCAAGTGGCGACTCGCGATTTCTTGCCTCTGCAGCATTTGCCTCTTCTCATTTCGCCGTGTCCCTTCATCAGCTGTTTCTGCGGGTCCGAAAGCAGACGGCTTCACGGCTGTGTGAGTTACATTCGGCCTCACCGAGGGCACCATGCGTATGTATGCTGTATTGTCGTGGGTCACATAACCGACCGGAGCAGGTCGACGCAGATCTATGGTCTGACTTTTCAGGGTGAGGCGAGCGATCAACGACGCGATGTCTCGATAGAGAGATGAAAGGGAGAATGTTTGCGCAAAAATCGTGGAGTGTCACGCACGGTTGTGGAGAGGCAAGATGAGACGGATTGCAATGTGAAAGTGGAGCCGGAGATGCATCTGCAGATGGACCGGTTTTAGCATGCACTTTGTTGCCCTGCATCGGTGCGCTAACCACCATCGGAAGACTACTGCGTTTCTACGATGCCTGATTGTCAACTGTAGTTGAGCTTGCGTATGTATGCACGTAGACCTTACATTTGGTGGTAGTAATGTCTCTGCAAAGGTGCATCGGCTCCTCTTCTCCTGCGTCAGCGTAAGCAGACCGTTCACACTTCTATTCAGAGCACGGGATATTCTGCTCCGAAGGCCCATCTCACGATCGATGGTCATTTGGTCGTACCCACGCGTAGCGGATTCATGATGCATGGCTGCTTCCGCCTCACCGTACAGTATTATGGACACTTGGCAATAAGCCGGAACGTTACAGAAACTGGCCGATGTCTTCGCTGGATGTCATACAGCTTGCACGGTTTTTGGAAGACTCAAGTGTGCTCGCTTGTCGGCCAAAGGGCATTGCGGCTGCTACACGCACATGCATTCAGCCGCAAACCCAATACGAGGCCGAATGTCTTGCGCGTCTGGATACACTTCCTTCCAATAAGCCATGCGAGTCCGTCTTAATACAGTATATTGCAATTTGCAGCTGAACAGGAACTGCTGTCCTGTTTTGTCGACGGCTCCCTGATAAGGAAATATGGTTCTTATGCAACCTTTGAGCCAGGGCTCACTTAAGACCAGCATGCTGGCAGCTATCGGACGTATTTGGTGAATGGTCTGTGCTGTGGCTGCAGTGACCGAAATCTCTCTGTGAGATCCTTCGTCTTCCTTTCAGCGCCTGGAAGTTTCAGATTGATCCGCGGCAGGATCCGATCTGGCAAGGCTCACTCGCGGACGGAAATTTACTGCTTAGTCAATTTTTGATGCCAGGTGTTCGGTGATTGCGCAACGCGTTCCCTGACGGGTCTGACAAAGGCCTGCGAGCCGGCGTAACGCTTGCGGCGGGGACGACAAACTATCGGCCCTGGCGCACGCCTTTTGCGCAACGACCACCACGAGGAGCAACGCGCAGGTTGACGATCGTCAAGGCTGCTCGTCTTCCGACAAGAGCAGGCCCGATGTAACACATCATGGTCCATGGAGTCGGTTCTTGATCGGTGGTGCTCTTATCGATTGGCCATGCTACCTGCCACGCTATGTCGATCCGGAGACAGCCTTCCAAGACGGTTGATGACAGGTTTTGCAATAACCTGGTAAGAAATCTTGCTTCGCTACCCGTGCTTTTTCGAGCTTGCGCCCAGCCGTTCGCCCATGACGGCATGTGGATTACCTGATCGGGCACTGTCCCAGAGCACAGAACAGGTCTTGCACACGCGCGAGCCATGACGCTACATCTCCACCAACTTCCGTAGTTTCGTGTTGATACACATAACGTGCAGCCTTCATTTCGTCGAACCGCATTCGGTTCCCAAGCGGCTGAGTGTTGGTGACGAGTGTGCCCCTTCATTTCCTTTTGGGCAGCCTCATGCGAAGTCCACAATCAACAGCGTCCGTGCCACAGAGCGACAATCTCCAAAAGAGCTGCGCTCGCTTCCTCCCGGACGTTTGGCCCTGCTAGGCCAGTGCGCACGGTTAGGACTTCCAGACCACAGCCGATCAGTACCACCGTTCAATCTTTGATGGAGCCTTAATTCCTGACCATGGCGTCCGGCTAAGCCGCCCAGCAGCATCGTACTGAATTCTAAAATTGATTTCATAGGTGGATTGATGTATGCTTCGTCTCTCAAGCTTTATTCCAATCAATTCTGTTGGAGCGGTGCCTGTCTAGTTCGGCTACCTGACAGGACATGTGCACAGTGCTCAGCTCCTGCTCCGTCTTTGGGGTATGGACGAACCATGTACATAGTTTCGGGGGCTTAATATTGCTTATGACCGTCTCGGGCATACTCCCTACCCTATCGTCCACTTGGTAAAGCTTTTGACAGGCGGCACAAGCACAACACAGCACTTGAGCGTGCAGGCCTCAGGCTTCAGCAAGCTACGCCCGTGGCTGCTGCACGCTGTCTTCGCTTGGCTCACGCGGCGGTTGAGTACCTAGTCTGCGGCAAATCCTAGCGCCACACAGTGGAAACGACGGCCAGAGTTTGCAGGAGCCGGAAGTTACCTCCAGGGACGTCAGATGGCGGGAATACAAGAAGAGTAGCCCACTTCTTACTTGTTGTCAGCAGCTTCGATGTCAATGCATATCCTTGCAACGATTCTTCCCACTACTGCCCGCTCGACGCCACACATCGGCTGTCCTTGACCTGCAGTGTGCCCTTTTGTCTTGTTGCTGTCGAGCATTGCAACCATCATCCTCGCTGGTTGGCCCAAGTCTAACCGGCCGTCTTCCCTTCTTGTACATTCGCTCCAAAGTTTCCCCACCCCAGCCCACTTGGTTTTGCCTTCTTCAACAACCCTACCGACCTGGACCTGATCGCCACGCCCGTCCACGCGAGCTCTACTTGGCTGCGATCGTCATTGCAGCTACCCTCCCTGTCACCCTTCCGAGCTCCTCGTCGCCCTACTTTAGGCACGAATCATAGTGCAGCTTTCTGCCTGTACAGGTTCAGCCTAGAACTTAGGGTAACGGCTGCTGAGCTCTGGGCCATAAGTGGACGTTGCTCCCGTGTGAACGCGCTTCTTGAATAAGTATGTACTTTGTCCCATCTCTTTTCGGGTTTCTCGAAATTTGACGCCTTCGGATCGCTCATTTCGATGTCGAGTACTTTTGCCAGCCTTTTCCGTCTGGGCTCCACTCTTCATGATGCTCACACTCTCTAAGCCAGCGAAGTGGGATTTCGACGTCAAAACCCATGACTATCCTCCACCCTTTCCATCCTCCTCAACTTCCCATCGACATTCACCACAGCTCAACGGCGGACCGTCTCCCCCCCATTCCGCTGGACTCAATTACGCCATGAGCACATCTCATCGTGGACTTCCTCCACCGTCGGCAATGACCTTGCCGGACCCCGGACGTGGTCCACCACCGATACAGTCGTCAATTGGATCAGCTAGTCTGGGCGCGTTGCCTCCAGCGCCAACCCAATGGCAAGGTTCTGAGGATGGAATGAAGAACTGGCTCGCGGCCAAAGCTGAGGAGGACAAGAGAAAGCAAGAAGAGGAGAAGACACGCCAGGAAAACCTGAAGCTGGAGCAGCGGAAGATTGAACATTCGATGCTCCGCGAGTCTATGCAAGGCGGTGTCCCGCCGCACCTTGTCCCCATAATATTTGCTGGAATAGGAGGAGGAAACCTTGCCAACATCAGTGCCGAATGGATTCAGCAGTATACCGCACAAGTGCAAGCTGCGCAGCAACAGGCGCAACTTCAAGCGCAGGCACAGGCACAAGCGTCCCCTGAACTTCGAAGAGAAGGTAGGCTGCTGGGCCAGCAGCCTCAGACAGCGTACGCTGGACAGCCTCCAGTGTCACAGACAATTCCCCCACCAACCGCAGTATTGCCAGGACAACCTCTCTCAAGTCAGTCACAGCAGACTTTTGCGAGCGATAGAGCAGTACCGGCTCCAACATCTGCTCCTCGTCCCCTCCATCAGTCGCAACTGCCCAAACTTACGACCAACGAGATGCATATTCAGCAACCGCCATCCACACAGCAATTGCAACAGAGTCAAAATACACAAGAACAATCATCGCCTTCTATTTACTTCCACCACTGGGTGCCTCCGACGTCACAACAGGAGAAGCACACAAGCGGCAATCCGCCAGCGACGCCCTCAGGTAAATACAAAACCTCGCCCTCTACTTCATACCAATCCCGTCAACGTGCGGCGTCTCATGCATCTCATGCGTCTGACCGTGAGTACATCAGCTCCCCCAAAAAGCGGAAGGCCCAAGGCCCTCACACAGCGGCTCCGCCCCCATCGGCAGCTCACCAGTCCTATACGTCGCCGTCCTTCTCACATGTATCGACGTCATCGGCATCAACACCCGGACGACGAGGACACGCCCGAGCCCGTTCAGATGCATCTGCACGAGGTACAGAGGGTTCTATGAGCCGCCGCGGTACAGTGTCGAGTTTGGCGAATGAGACACGCCAGAGCGATATTCAAGAGGGGCCTCGGGGCGCAGAAGAGAGGCATTCGCACGCTCCGGACGCGCCTCGGGGCGCTTCACCCCAGCAACGAGAATCACGAGGCTACACGCAGCAACCTCCAGCATCAAATTTGGGCTCCAGGCCGTCTGAAACATCCCAATACGGGCCGCATCAGCAATGGAGTGGAGGCTATCACCCATCTCCCAAACGGGAGACCGATCATTAGACCGAGATATAGAGTTTGCTCAACTGCTGCCGTCCCGCTTTTTGGGTGGACGAGAAGGCAAGATGACGCGAGTTGCGGTAGGGACGGCATTCGTCGCACGTCATCTGAATGGAAAGACGCCACAAGCAATCTCATGTTCGCAGTCTCGAACTTGCAAGCATGTCAAGCGAAATGAGCTCCACGCAGCCAGAGTCCCCTCATCTCTGAACTCGGGGCACGGGCCCCACCCCACCGAGGTACAAACCTCTCATCTCTTGAGATTGCAGCAAATGTCGTTTACCAAATATGCACTCGGTCCAGCGAGCGAAATAGTGCATGCGGCTTACCCGTTTAATCGCCTTACCGTCATTACGCCCGGGCTTTACCCGCTTCTTACAGGGGTTTCGATCCGAAGGCTGCATCGATTCGGCGGCTCGCACTCGGATACATTATTTGATGCCGTTGGCGCTTCCAAGTTGCAACTCTCGCTTTCGCTCTATAGCAAGGTCTCATCATAGCAGTCATGCATGTTCATGGCGGACTATGGTACATACGCAAGGGTCTGACGTTTATCGCGTCCCCACCTCCGTCCGGTCTGCGCAGCACCTAGCGGCGCGTCTTGTGGCCGCAACTCGCTTATCGCTGTCAGCCTCGAAGATTCGGCTTGCAGTAGGGGTCGATGAGCGTATACTTACAAGCTCAGCACGCAGAGCAGAGGCCGTGGTGTGCTATCCTCCTTCCGCGGCGCAGTATCATGCTGTCATGCTTAGTTCTGCACACCATTCGGCCCGTCTGCATACGTTGTGGTGCCGAGTCTTCTCTCTCCTTTCTACAAACAGTTTTCAGCTGTCATTCCAGATGGCAATCAAGCCAGCGCATGTGCTACGTCCTCGGCACCCGTTTGTGCGTTTAGCTTGGCATGACATGCTGGTGCACAACGGCTTCGGACTTGGGAAAATGCATAGACGCGTCGTCAAAGACGCTTGCGCTCAGTGGGCTGGTGTTACTGCGATTGCAAGAGGCTCCAGCCCGTTTTACCATCTCTTACTCGTCTCGTCGGCGGCAATGTCGTTCACACCTTGCTTCTAGCTAGGTATCTGGAATACCTGGCGATACTGTACATTCTCCCCTGCATCAAGACCGGAGCGTGGGTCATGGGCGCTTTCACATTTCTCCTCATTGGCGGTGCATAGCATCCTTGTGTTGGATCTTCTTCACTTCATCTTGCGTATGGGCTTCTCTGTTGGCTGTAAATTGCTTCTCGTATACCCCGGCTCCCATATTTGATTGGTTTAGTTCCCGACATTCAGGTCAACTGTCTCGCATCTGTCCTTTTCGGTTTTGCATTTTCAGTCTTTAGACGTGGTACTGTATATAAGTAGGGATGGGGATTGGTTTGAGCGCGGTCACCGGGATAGAGGGACTGACGCATGGAGTTTGGTTTGCAGCAGGGACCCGTGGACCTTCTGCTTGTGTATATCACGGTTTTCGGAGCATATGCAGAGTACAATATATGGAGCGAGTAGAGGACGACTGGTCTGATGGGTTGTCGCTTGTGAGAACAAGGGTGGCCAAGGTGCCAGCGCATCCTATCTTGCTGTTACACGCACAGAAAAAATTTCATCTACGAGCCCCCAAATTTGCATATCAGGCCCTCCGTGTTGGTGCCATGCTGCGTTTCAACTTTTGGGGTTTTGCCACTGGGTACCCGGCACAGTGGGTTCTGGCGCGTAGGGAGGCCACTTGGGGACTGAGGAAGTTGGAGTTGATTGGTGTTGGCGCCAGCAGTGGCGCTCGCCGCCCTCCTACGAAGCGGGCATGAGAAGTACAGATGCCCTGCTTACCCGTAGGAAGTAGGTAGTTTACCCGCGAGAAAAGAAGGAGGGTTTTTTTGTGCGAGTTGAGAATGGCCAGACCCCCCCTTCTCCGTGTGATGGCGTGTGATGGCGTGTACAGTAATGTGTGACGCGACCCAGAAGACGGGGTTGCGGTCAGGATTGTGTTGCGTGAAACGCGATGCTGGGAAAAAGCAAGCAACGAGCGAGCGAACAAGAGCCGTTGGAGAAGAGATGGAAGGAGCCTGTGCTGTGGGTTCTGCATGTGCGGGAATTTAACGTGATGGTGTTACGTGGTCGCTTTGCTTGCGTTTTCTTTGCTTGTCTCTTTCTTTTCTTTTTGTTTTTTTTTGGGGGGCGCCTTTGTCTACTGTAGATGGTTGGGACGTAATTTACATGTTGGCCATGGTATATAGGTCGGAGCGTTCGTGGATGATGGCGCGACTGCGCCACGAGGCGGGGCATGCGGTGTGGCTGGAGAGGTTTGCCCCGCGGTTGGCTGGTGCTGAGAGGCACGAGCTGTTCGATGCATAGGCGGTCACGGTCGCTCGCTGCCTGACGGGGGACTTTTCATTCACCACAACAACGGCCTTTTTCCTCCTACAACAAAACTGCGCGTGTGGTTCCCGGAACGCGGCTTCTTACTCCAAAACCTCCCACCTCGACTCACGCAAAGCCCCCACGGTCCTGTGAGACTTCTACACATCGCCCAACATGCAGATCAAGTATGTTATGCTATGTTATGCTCCGCACCCGCGGGCTGTGGCTGCAAGCTACAATGCCTGTATTTTGTGTTTGTTTGCTGACCCGAACGCCAGAGTCCGAACCCTCACTGGCAAGGAGATCGAGCTCGACATCGAACCTGACTACAAGGTACGCATGCACGCACGCCCGCACGCCACCTTGCGCCTTTGACCCGCGCGTGCATTG
The DNA here is from genome assembly GCA_011058905.1 of Curvularia kusanoi. Classification (NCBI taxonomy): domain Eukaryota; kingdom Fungi; phylum Ascomycota; class Dothideomycetes; order Pleosporales; family Pleosporaceae; genus Curvularia; species Curvularia kusanoi. Next base: position 1,133,718 of record SWKU01000001.1, on the reverse strand, counting down.
CACATCCGACTGCTGTCATAACACCCCGGGGAGATGCAATAGCAGAGCAGAGTAGTGCAGTGCAGTGCAGTGCAGCTGACGAGAACCCAGGTCTCGAGGATAAAGGAGCGCGTCGAGGAGAAGGAGGGCATCCCGCCGGCACAGCAGCGTCTGATCTACGGCGGCAAGCAGATGTACGTATATATATCTTGAGTCCCCCTGCTGCGTGTGGGCACAAGGGGCGTACTGTTTATGGGATATGATATGGGAGTTGAGGCTGACGTGTGATGTGATGTGATAGGGCTGACGACAAGACCGCCGAGGACTACCAGCTCGAGGGCGGCGCTACGCTGCACTTGGTGCTTGCGCTGCGTGGTGGGTGCTGAAGGGGAAAGTTGTTGCTTTGAGAGGAGAGGGGGACTGCTGCGCTGGGCTAAGCTGCCTGCCTGGCTGGATGGAATGGGGTGCTGGTGATGAGATGGAGCAAAGCGCATTGGGGAGTGGCTGCGAGCCGAACGATTGAGAAGAAGATATTACCGAATTTCATGGACTAGTCGATACCGAGTCAACTGGATACGAGATGGGATTCGCTTCTGCGCGCGCGCGTGTGTGTGCATGTGCTGCTGAGTTTCCGTGCTGATAGACTAGCCATCTGACGACGATGCGTACTTTCGGTCTCCGCGGTGACTGCAGCACCTTTGCCGACTCTGAATGGATACGTGCCACCTTTTGAGGATTTGGGCTGGGGAAGAGCAGATGGTGTATAGGACTAAACAACCTGTGTAGCCATCCTCAGAGCTATAGGGTCTCTTTAAAACTACACAAATAAGTATTGAAGGACTTCAGTCAAAGCGCAGTCTTTTGACTCTCTTGCTCTGCGACAGGTATCTACTGGGAACTGGCAAGCTGTATACAGAACACACGTCTGATTCAGTAGATATCCACACTCTACTGACCCTCTCTAAACTCCCCTTCCATATCCAGCGCACACCAGTGCAGTGCACGCTCACAAATTAAACCCACCAAACCCAAACTCCTGACCGCCCTGGAGCCCACCATCAAAGATGCCAATCCCCGCCGTCACGAGACTGTCGAACTGGCCCCAGCTCGTCAGATCCGCCATGTTGGATGGTAGATAGTTGGAGTTGAACATTGCGCTGTCGGGTGTCTGCGGCACGTTGCCGCTGTAGAACGACGCGTTCATGTCTGGACTCGCCCCATTGGCGTCGCTGAGTTCAGGGACTGCGAGGGCGGTGCTTGAGGCGCTGCGGCTACCGTCGTGGTCTGTGGCGCCTGCGCCGGCGACGGGGAGCGGGGTTGTCCCTGAGATGGCTGGATCGGAGGCGCGGGGTTGTTGGTTGGTTTGGCGGACGGCTTCTAGGCGTAGCTCTTCGAGGACGACGCAGTAGCGGCGGGCGAGGCAGTCGGTTTCGCTGATGCTTTCCAGCTGGCGCTGGCATTTCTGGCCCGCGGCGAAGTACTCCTCGCACTGCCCTGCGGGCGAGAGTAGGTGTTGCCGGATGCGGTGGATGTAGAGGACCACCACCCCGCAGAAGGCGTAGTACTGCGTGAACCAGAACGCGCGGAAGAGGTTGGACGACGTGAAGACGTCGTCGACGACGCGCACGATATTCATGGCTGCGTCGAGGCAGCTGGCAATGTTACCGCTGGTGTCGGCGGCTCCCGGCGCGCGGAAGTACGGGTGGCTTCGGATGCCGGTTAGGTTTGCGAAGTTGGAGAGGAGGAAGGGCCGGTGGATGAGGAGCATCGCGTGGTAGTAGGCTAGGTTGAGGACGCCGCGTTGGCGTTGGTAGATGGGGATTAGCAGAGAGGATTCGATGCCCGCGGCGTCGAGGAAGGGGCCAAGGGATTCCCGCCAGCGGTCCAGGTCGTTGGTGTATTTGGCGCTGAGCTCGATGCGAAGGGCGAGGGAGGGGGGACGGATGGAGTAGAGGTCGCGGAGGACGAGGGAGACTATGCGTGTGAGTCTGTGTTGTGTTAGCTTTGTGTTCGTTGTAAAAGATTTAGAGACTTGGTTGGTTGCCCTACTTGATGTGTTCCACAGGTGCCATCATGTGCGACGGGGATTTTGAGTTCGATGGTGATATGTATGTTGGATGGAGGTCCGAGTCGTTCACGACAGTGGGCAGCTCTTGGTCAATGTCCTCGTCTCTGAATGTCCGCGGCCGCCCTAGAGCGGCTGAGAGGTATTTGTCGAGTGAGTATGCGACCCAGAATGTCCGCCGCCGGCTTTCCAGCTCCACGTAATCCACTGTCGCGGAGGGATCGTACCGTTTCCCACGGTTGAGCCCAATAGCAAGCGCGAGATGCGACGTTGTGCCGAAGAGAGACCAGCAGTGGTTGATGCGTGATTGAGTGAGGAGGTAAAAACACTGCAGAAGCCGCGCTTGCACACTCGCCAGTCGCACCGCGCCACGCTCTTTCGAAAGCTGGTGCTCGGCAGCGAAGAAATACCGCGCGCTGTTCTCCTGCGTCGTGCTACCAGGTGGCATGTATGCCTGTGCTTGGGCGAAGACGATGAGCAGAAGTGCCGTCTTTGCTGCCGCATCTTCTTTGGCATGCATATCGCCTTGCGTTTCGTAAAACTCGTGCACCCATTTTTCGATGGTGGGTCGGTGGATGAAGCGATGAGTTGGAGCAGCATAATCGAAATACCGTTCCACCAGCCGCTGGGCATCGGGTTTGGGCGGTAGCACGAAAAAGGTTGGGTCGAAGTCAGCCAGCGGCGAGTCTCCCCATGCGAATATGGAGGAGTCTTGCGATGTTGGTGTGTTTTGATGTAGACGTTTTTGGATACGAATGAGGAAGGATACTCCAGAAGAAGAGCCGACGTAGTGACCTTGAGAATCCGTTTGAGCTTGAGCTGGCTCTGGTGAAGTCCTGGATTGTGCGTCACGATTGACATCCTCGTTGTTGCCGTTGGCTCTATTGACTCTTTCTAGAATTGGGCGGTCATGTGCTGAGGGTGTGTTGAGGCCTTGTCCTGCATAGTGGAAAGAAGGTAGGTCTCTCAGTGGATTGTCTTCAATTGGCAGTGTGTTCGGTTGCGTAATGCCAGCCTTGGAAGCTGCAGACATAGCGGCTTCGTCGACCTGGACTGATGGCAATCTGCCGCGAGTATACTGTGCGGTATACTCACATGACAGACCGGCTCTAAGGCAAAGTGTACATGGGCAGCGACCTGTACAACGCGTCTTCTTTCTGAAGGCGTGTTAGCGACCTGGGGCAGATGGAAAAGAGTGAGATGTCGAGAAGGTGTTTTTCGGTACGGATAACAAAAACTCATCCTACGCACTTTTTACATCTATCACACGCCCTACTAACTCTAGTTCTCTCTCTTTCATCTCGTCGCCTTTTCGCCGGGGGAGATCGCTGCTCACTTGACCCAGCATTCGAAGGCGTCGTTGCTGAGGTCGCAACGCCGTCGGCGAAATCGCTATTGCGATTGGCGGATACCCATGGTTGTGGACTTACTCCAGCATCAGAAGGTGCTTGTGGCGGGCTCATGCCGTTCATTTGCGAATGAACATGGAACGATTAGCGATGGAAGGTGGAACACTCGGAGAATGACTCCGAAATTCGTGGGGTCGGAAAAGCGTGTTGGCGTACACGTGACTCTATCGTCCGGATAAGTGCGGCTCTCCTGACATGTCTTCTCTCGTCCTCTGCGTGAAATGCTCTCGCAATGACTCCTCTCACCAACGTCTTACATTTATAAGTGAAGGAGTGTTAACTTTCACCAACCGGCAAAGTTATACTGATGTACATGTTTTCAAGCTCTTGTTTTTATTTCTCGTATCTAAGTAACGTGGGTAGTTGCACTCATAGAGTACCACAGAATTGATTCACAGTACCTCGCATGCTAGGACATGACTTTTGACATGTTATAAGAAAGCAGCGATAAGGAAAATGAAGGCTTATCAGAACTTCGATAGAATTGATTCAATACATAGCTATCGTAAAGAGCTGCACATTTTCTGGAACAATGGCAACAAGACCTAGAGTACTCCAAGTAATGGTTCTTCTTGCATGTTGCCAAGTTTCTGCTCGAAATCGGCAAGGTGCTACACATTGGCTATTTAAGCACTGTAGTGCTGGTCATTTGTCCTTGTGCTGATATCCGTAACACCACTGTTATTGGGCCCCCTGTCCATACTTCCACAGCTACGCACGTAAGATGCAAGCTCGAGCCCGAGTTCATGGGAAGTACGCTGCGACACAAATCTCTGAGTGCTCTGCGTCGTAGTACCCACATGTGTCTCATCAAGGGAACACGAAGAAGTATCAGCATATTCATGGAACGGCTGCGGATCTGGGATCACACCCGGCGTCGATCGAACAGCTCGCACACCGCCAGAAGAGATCTAGAAGCCTTTGTGATCGTGCAAACGCGAAAAAAACCTGATATTGCTGCGGCTCAAGGATTCCCGGCAGATCGTACCGATATCTGAGACCGGATCCGTATGAGAATGTAGAGCGGTTGCTCTGGTCACTCTGAGAACCGCCTGACAGCTGAGTCTTTCAAGGTTTGTGGAGCTGTCACATCACGACAACGAAAGAAAAGAGAGATCGCAAGTGATGCGTTCATATGAATGTCTATTGATCTGCCAAATGCGTATTCGGTTTATCCAAAAGAAAAACGTAGATCTGAGTGTACAGTGTCGCGTTTCCAACGCAGACGCCGATTAGATATACACAATACCCTAGCCGTGTTTGATGAAGTCCTCCACAAAGATCCCTAACCTGTACATTTCGTGCCCGTCCATTTCTCCTACTGAGCGCCATTCTTTTAGAAAGCGAACAGCCAAACACCAGCGACAGCACCGGCCATCATGGCACCAGCCTTGTTAGCGCTCGCCGCGCCAGTGAATTGAGCAGGCGCGGAGGGAACAGGCACAGTGGCGTTACCGCCACTAGGAGCACTGGGAGCACTGGGGGGAATAGCGCCTGTAGGTGCCGAGGGAACGGGAACCGAAGGAGCGGGTGCAGTCTCCATGATGAGACCAGTGGTGGGGTAGGCAGGTGGTGAGACGACAGAGGTCAATGTCGCAGGAGGAGCGGCGGCGGCGGAGCTACCGCCGATGCCACCGAGCACTGGGGAGGAGACAGGGGCAGAAGGGACCTGGGTAGCAGGTGGTGCGTCACCGGAGGGAGGGGTGCCAGTGACAGTGACAGTGGCGGTACCACACTCGCAGGGAGCATCGCCTTCGGTACCGTTGCCACTACCGCTGCTGCCACTACCACTGCTGCTGTTTCCACTACCGCTGCCGCTGCTGCCGCTGCTGCCGCTGCTGCCGCTGCTGCCGCCAGCAGGAGTGCTTCCAGAACCGGTGGGAACAGGGTAGTGGAAGTCGGAGTTGCCTCCAGACGCAGCGACGGCAGTGGTCTTGCTGGGGCTTGAAGGGGCAGGTGTGGCGTTTGCCTGGCCTTCGGTACATGTGGTGCTGGTACCATTGGAGATGGGCGCAGCAAAGCCAGACTCGAAGGGTGCACCAGAGGCAGTAGCAGATGATTCAAGGACGGCGGTGTTCTGAGGAGCTCCCTCCTTGTTGCCAGCACCAATGACCTCAATAGACTCGAAAGAGCCAGACTTGTCCTTGAAGTGGTACTCAGTGCCAGGCGAGTAGTTGATGACCTTGATGCTGGCGACGGTCATGTCGAAGGGACCCTTAGTGTAGTCGACCTTGCCGCCGGCCCACGAAACGGTGCCCTCATCCTTGGAGTCACCAGCGGGCCAGTTGCCAAGACGAACATTGCAAGGTGTTTGGGGGAAGTTCTTGCCGCCATTGGCGTCAGCGTACTTCAAAGTACGCATAGGCTTGTCATCGATCAACCAGGTAAGCGCCTCAGAAGTCCAGTTCAAGGCGTAAGTGTGGAACTCGTTCTGAGTGCTTGCAACATCGGCCTCGATCATACGATCGTAAGTTGTGGTGTTGCCCTAACAAAATCAGCTTTGCAGAATAGCAGTATGCAGTCCAAGACATACCTTTCCGAAATAGTTCATCTGGACCTTAGCATCAACACCACCAATCCATTCCCAGTCGACTTCGTCCAGGTTATCTGACTGAAGAACGATTGAGGACACGATGCCCTGGCCGGGCGCGGCCTTCATCTTGACCTCAACATAACCGAAATGCAGGTATGTCTCGGAGCCGATGGTCGGGGCATCGCCCTTCTTCGCGACTGAAAACACTGCGCCCTCCTTGTTGTACGTAAGGCTGCCAGCGGTCTGTTTCCAGCCCTTGATGGCGTCTTTGCCGGCCGTGAAGTCAGTCTCGAAATTCTGGGGCATAGCCGGGTCATTTGGGCATTCTTTCTCCATGGGGTTGCAGTCGGTGAAAGTTTGGGCGTTGGCCAGAACGGCCAGGGCGCTGGCTGCGGCGAAAGTCGTGAAGCGCATTTTGAGGATTGTTCTGTCGGAGTGTGTTTTCAAGGGGTGGCTGGCTGCCTTTGTAGAATGTAGTCTTCACAGAAGATCGAAAGATGCGTCGTTGCTATTGGCTGTGTCGTGGATCAAATTGAAACAGCGAGATTCAATCGCAAGCAGCAACGTGAATGAATGTAATGCTCGGGATCGTGGCGGACGTAATGAGTGAGGTCGACCAGCGTCCACGAAACGATTGAAGGGAGCGTGGTATAAAGAGACGCGAAAATACACAAAAGTTGAAGGTTGGGACAAGAATGAGGCCTGACTGCTGAAGGAACACCGAGTATAAGAAGCCAGCATCCGCAGTCCACGCAATCTCCGCTGCAACCCACACGCTCAGCCATGGAGCTTTTCGTGTCTATCCATGCCGTCTCCTGTTTGGAGGCTCGGCACGCCCAACTGGTCAATGGCAGCGCTCCTTTGCTGACCTCTGGAGTTCCATGAAACAAAAGTGGGGACTAGGGTGTGTCAGAAATGCCAGACGCCGGCGCCCACCTATTGCAGCGCGTATGTGCCTGGGCCTAACTTCGCAGAAAACATATGCGACAACCACTCAGACCCTGCATTTCGCCGCATTGCCCTTGGTGGTGATGCACCGGGTCCGTGAGGCGGTGCTCTGAAGGGCCGTTGGCAACAGGGCCAACGTTGAGGCCTTGAAGTGGGCAGTGCTTCCCCAGACAAACTTCACCATGCGGCGTGCTCTGAAGATCATGATGCCCGAGTTGAAGATGGACGCTTGCGCCAGGGCAGCATGGAGAGGGTGTGCTGGGGCAATGACGTTACGCGCAGGGCGTTTCGGTGAGTCTGCTGATTGTGATGAACGCTGCCACGCAACCCTCTTCAGCTGCTTGCTTTTCTGTCGCGCGTAGATCTCAAACCACATCCCAGCCAGTGATGAAATGATCTCCCGTCCGTGAAAATCGCGTAGTCAGACATAGCCTCCTGAATAATGCAAGCGGTGCAAGGCTGCGCTCGCTGTCGCCGACTGCGTGCCATACAAGGCCTGTAGTGGTGTCGATGTTTTGAATTCCCCGCAACCTGACCAATAAAAGCGGGAAAATATATAGTGATGGGTGAGCTGAGGAGAGTCGCTGTGCGACAGTCGTTGCTGTGTTACGAAAGTCGGTGTTGGCATGGGTGAACACAATGGGCTACCTTCCCGCCGTCACGATCTCATGACACAGCAACACAAACGACAATGTTATTCTCGGTGGTGTTTGGACGCCTTGTAACGACGGTGGGATCTGCAATCAGATCTGCAATCAGGTTTACCCGCTCCCACGTGGATGCACGGCACAATTGTACAGGATCACAGAGCTGACTTTAATTGCGAACCTCGACTAAGTGCTCTTCAGCCGTTTCTGGGCTGGCGCAGCGCTGAATAAAGTTCGAGATGTGGCTCGCAATCTCTCGCCTTTAGGCTCTGGAAATTATCAACATTGAGAGCAACAATATGGAGAGCGCCTGAAGCGCGACTCATACTGCTGGTCAAGCTCTTGGGAATGGTTTAGACAGTCTCTTCCTCCCTGCCTCGGGTGACCTGTCTAGCGGTGTATGTGGTAGCGCTGAAGGAACTTTCTTTTTGCGAAAAGGCCAGCACCAAACGGCTTCTTTATCTTTTTCGTGCTCCAAGCCCTCTTTTGCTTTTGGTTGCCTGATGCTCTCAAGCTGTTGTTCGGCTTGTGAATCTGCCAACGCAGCATTGAAACCGTCAGCGACTCTGTCTCGCGCATCAGTGGTGGATCCAACATGCAACGATGAGCTTCGGACACAAGAGCTCATGAAAAGATGCTCCTCTCCATGCCGATTCTCTCCCATCATCGTGTCTTCTGATCGTTCGATTATAGTGATCTGCTTGTCATGTACAGGGCCACGAGCTCCCTTGGTCGGGCTTGCCAACCCTAGTGATCCATCAATATGCCCGGAGCGATCCCAAGAGATTGCTTCATGAGAAATTCTAAATCTTCGCTTCTGCTTCTTTGGTGGCTGTTCGTTTGTTTCCAGGACAGATGTGTTTGATAGATCAGCACGGCGGCCTTCACAACTCGTCGTCGATCCATGCTCTGGCGAGGCTTCTATATCATTGTGAAGTTGGGGATCGATAAGATTTTCTCGCGACTTGACTCTTCGGAGGACCCTTCTCTGACCCTCAACCTGAGGCAAGAGCAGGCCATAACCATCGAGGCCAAGCGAAGTTTGCCGCTGCTTTCGCATCTTTTCGGCGTCGATGATGTCCCTTCGTTCAACAACTAGCTCTTCAGCCAGGCTCGAGTTCCAACTTAAAATTGACGCACTGTGTCGGAGGCTGGTACATAGCTCGTGTCTAGGTGCTCTGAACGACGCTTGTAAGTCCAGTGAAGGTGGTCGCTCCTCACCTTCCCCTCTTTGAGTCATTTTGCAATGCAGAGCTGTGCCTCGCAACGATGGACTTCGTCCTTTGTACTGCTCCTCGAACTCGGACAAACGCCTCAAAGCACCATTACTGCACACTGGCGGTCTATTATCGAAATCTTGTGATGCGTCATGGAGTGTTTGCCTGATTCTTAACGATAACAAACTTTCTGAAGACCGTCGACCAGAACGCTGCCAGCGGTTCTGCATCTCTTGGAGCGCAGAAGAGTTCGGTCTCACATCATCTTCGATCAGAAAACCATCCTTATCGTATAGTTCCTCCCTTCCAAGATCTGTTGCGGAGCCGGTCATGTCGCACTCAGGCAGACAGCTTCGTCTCTTCTCTTTCGCCTTTTCGGTGTCGCAGGGACTGGCGGGCACACCGGTAGGCATATAAGTGGAATGAGCTGAAGTTTCAGGCTCGTCTTGCATAGTTTCGCCAACTGACAAGTTCACACTAGCAAACCCAGAGCCATCGATTCTTACCAAAGCACACTCCTCAGACGGCATTGACACACCAGACAGACAAAGACGGCTACCGACCCAGTAAGGCTGTCTTTCGTCGTCATATTCTTCAAGCGAATGCGCTTCGCCTGGTAAGGAATCTCCTTGGTCCTGCGAATTGGACCCAAAATTGACACCGTCTTGTTCCTTGGAAAGACTCTCCTGATCTCGGTCAGACCAAGAGTCTGGAAGCGACGACCCCAACTCAAGCAAATTCGCCATGTTAGTAAGTCCTTCCCTCGCTAAAGTCGGATAGGCATCGTGGTCTGTTTCGCGCCACCTTTGGGTCCGTAAAATAGGTGTTCCTGGGGCGTCGTGTGCGGGCACACATATACGTAATGGGGTCGTTACTGAGCTTGAAGACATGTCGGCAAAGTAAAAGGGTAGCGATGACGGATCAGTCGATGCAGGCAAAGAATCGATGGAAGGAGATGGTCAAGGAACATTAGTTGACTGAAGGAGAAGAACTCTGAGATGGAAGCAATATTCACACCGTGGTCAGTTGGATGTGATAAGGCGGTAGCGAAAGGCCCCTGCAAACATCATTGGGTGAAAGCCATGGCACTGCGGTCGGAATTCAGGAAAACCTCGTCACACTGCGGTACGTGTCAGAAGTGTATATGTATTTTGTACTTCTTTTGCTAGATCTTTGTTCAATCACCAAGCCATGACTCCTATACAAGCAGCCTTTGACCATTTCTTCTGTGTTGAATATCTAGTTGGAGATACCAATGACACCGCAAGCGGGACGGCCGCCAGCATTGCCAGTCTTCTTGGACTCCTCGTGTCCGCCCTTGCCGAGGTCGTCGGTACCGGCGTGGACAACAACAGTGCGCTGCTTCGGTCAGTGTCTGGGCGAAAGTGAAGGCAGGAAGAAGACTTACGCCAATGACGCTCTCGGATCCAATGAGCTTGATCAACTTGTCCTGGACGCTTCCCTGGGCGTTACCCTGGGCGTCAGTCTTGAAGTTGCCGAGGTCACCGACGTGACGCTCCTCATCGTTAGGGGCACCGTGAGTCTTGTTGTGAGGGTTGACTGTAGTTGATCAGCTCAGGTCCAACCATGTTCGTGGCGACGTAAGTCATTACTTACAGTGAGGTCCGGCAGAAGTGCAGCCGTTGGTGTTGTCGCCGAAGGCGTGGACGTGCATACCACGCTCAGCGTTGGCATCGTTGCCGGAGATGTTCCATGTGATGGTGGTCTGCGAGTTCTCGTCGGCCTGCTCGAAGGTGACGGTTCCCTTGACGTTGGAGTCTCCACGGAGGACAGCGACTATAACATACGGTTAGCGTTGTAAATGGTATGAATAAGCTCCCGTTTCAGCCCTATCCGTGCTGCGTTTCCCTGAAGCGTGAATGAGCCATCAGGGTATGTGGGGAGCGGCGAGCTGATTGGAGCATATGCACCAAGGACAGGCAGCAAGCCACGCGGTACAGTGCTTAGCAAGGTCCTCAGACTGTCCTTGGGACTCTCCATTGAACCACTCACGGCGTCTCGAAGCCCAGAAAAGGGTGCTCGAGAACACAATGTGCTCAATCCAGCGCAGCCGGTACCCCACCTTGCTGCAACGGGGCAAGCTTGAGCTGCAAAGGGCAATAGACGTACCAGCCTTGACCATGTTGGCGATTTTATATGTTGATTGATAGAATTAGGATGGATTGAGGCTTGACTTGACGTCTGGAGTGTTTGTTGTTTGTGTAGGAAAGTGGATGAAGCTGCGGAATCGAGAGCTTTACGGCTGTATCCTCGACGCCGCTGCGGGGCTGCCGAATCTGACGCAATGAGCGAAGCCCCACATTCTGCCACCTGTAACAGCTCGCTCTCCGCTCGCTGCCGAAGCTTCTGGGCCAACGACTGATTAATCAGTCTGCACGTTGCTGATTGCATCCACCCTGTCAGCGCACTACCAATGCGAGTTCACGACGCGGGCGAAGAATATGGCAGTTTCATTTCTTTGTATTTTGATATATCGCAGTACCAAGCAGCTATATGAGTGTGGTGATGCTTCTCATCTCAAACCGTAAAATTCATGCCTTCATAACTATTAAAAAACGACCGATATCGGACAGCTCCTCTACGCCTTCTGGATCTTCTCGCGGAGAATGTCCTTGAGGGTGACGGCGTCGGCGGCGAATTTCGAGATACCCTCGCGGAGCTTCTCGGTGGCCATCTGGTCCTCGTTGAAGTAGAAGCGGAAAGCGGCCTCGTCGTTGATGTAGCTCTTCTTCTCGATGTTGAGCGAGCTGGCGTTGGAAGCATCAAGCTTCTTGGGGACGGAGTCTGTGGAGTTGTAGAGCTGCTCGAGGAGGTTGGGCTAGACACTGTCAGCGACCTTGTTTGGTTTTGCCGGGGTTGATCAACTTACAGCAATGGTGAGGTAGTCGCAGCCAGCGAGCTCGGTAACCTCGCCGACGGAGCGGAAAGAAGCACCCATGACGATGGTCTTGTAGCCGAACTTCTTGTAGTAGTTGAAGATGTTGCCGACGGACTCGACACCGGGGTCCTCCTCCTTGGTGTACTCCTTCTTGGTGGCAGCCTTGTACCAGTCAAGGATACGGCCAACGAAGGGGGAGATGAGGAAGGCGTTTGCCTCAGCAGCGGCAATAGCCTGGACAAGAGAGAACATGAGGGTCAGGTTGGTGTTGATGCCATGATCCCTCTGGAGGATCTCGGCAGCCTTGATACCCTCCCATGTCGAGGCAATCTTGATGAGAACGCGCTCCTTGTCAATGCCCTGCTCCTTGTACAGCTGCATACTGTCAGAATCACTGATACACGCTCTCTCGCGTAGTGTTACTCACGTCAATGATACGGAGGGCCTTGTTGACCGAGGCCTTTGTGTCGAAAGAGAAGCGGGCGTCAACCTCGGTGGAAACCTTGCCGGGAACGACCTTCAGGATCTCCTTGCCGAACTGGACGAGGAGGTTGTCGAGAGTAGCATCGACCTGGTCCTCGAGGTTGTCCGCGTGGCTCTTGCCCCAGGCAACGGCGGCATCAATGAGCTGTGCGTACTCGGGCTTCTTGGAGGCCGCAAGAATCAGGGAGGGGTTGGTGGTGGCATCCTGGGGCTTGTACTTGGCGATGGTCGCGAAGTCACCAGAGTCGCAGACGACGGTCTGTAGAGATGGTTAGCTCCCAAGCTCGCGGTTGCGCGGCAGCAGAGCGCGTGCTGTAGCTTCCGTGGGGGTGCGGTGAGCTACGGTGGGGGTAACTTACGGTGCCAGTGGCCTTCAATTGATCGAGGGAGGAAGACATTGTGCGTGTGGTGTGTGAATGTGAAGAGGGTATAGAAAGGGATGAGCTATGGGTATCTTGGAGGAGAGGAAAGGAGGTGTCTGTTTGTTGGGAGCAGCTGCGGTGGTCGACGAGCTTTCAATCAGTTGGCCTGGTCGAGAGCCCCGCTACAAAAAAGGCTGCTGCGTCACAAGCGTGGCAACCGCGACGGCGGCCGGAAGAACAGCAGGCTAACACAGGTCACAAACATTGGCTGATGGGCCCACTGGCCGCCTTTGCCTCAACCAGTGCGCCAGGTGCTCGCGGCGGTGCGGTAAGCAGACCCTGGCCGCATAGGGCTGTCCACTGTGCTCGCGTCCTTTGCCGTTCCACGGCCGTTAGGCCCATCACAGCAGCGTTGGGAGAGCCCGCGTTGTTGCAAAATCCTTACATATGGCCGGTATGATGTAATACCTGAGGGCCTCTGATGATGTCTCTGCTTGGGCTCGATGGGCGACACACGCCGGCCACAGCATCCACTGCGGACCGCCATGCCCCTCCTTCCGTTCTCGGCAGAACTTGCTGCCATGTTCGTCTCGTCTTCCAACAAGTTCCACCGGCTCAAGATTGTGACATTTTTGGAAAATTTCCACGTCCCGGACGACTGTCACCCGAGCCAGTCATCGCAGTTCAGTCGCCGGCTGCCACGGAAATCTGATGCGGCCTTTGAACGACCCTGCATGTTTCCGCGGCAGCCGGAGAAATCGCCGCGTTCACGCGAACTCACCATAACAAACACCACCTTCTAATTTCCCTCGCCGCTGCTTATCGTGACACGCGCTCTAGACTTGAGGCTAAAGAGCCGACACTTGCCCTGCGGACCGTGGTTGCTCTGTCGTCCCTGCACTCACCTCCCACTCCCACCGGAGATGTCGGCGAACGATCTCACCGCTATCCCATGCCACGATCGCTCAACAACAGCACGCCATCAAGATGCCGAGCCCATTATTAAACACCTACAAATCGATTTGACCTGGCCTTTCAGCAATGCCGACGCTTCTGGATGCCATGCACTGGAGAACTCTAACCACAGACGTGTCTGCTAGTGCCTTGCGAATTGTACTCGTTGATTAATCCGTCCCAGCTCGAATGTAGCAGAGCGTCCTTCAAGCCGAACCACCAATTCCACGGTCATCCTCTACAATTCTGGAGGAGATGAGTCGACCGATGCACACTACATCAACCGGGCAGATCTGCGATGAATTAAAGCACGTCCGGCTCAAGTTACCGAAGCCCTTATAACGCTCCATCCGACGGCGACGATAAGGCATTGCCTTCCACACCTTTACAATATGCTCGCGCAGGTCTTGACAGTCTGCTAGACACCAGGTCGACTGCAATATCCCATTGGTGTGGCAACGACGCATGCCTTTCATCTTGATACTACGGTAATGAGTTGCTACTACTACAGCGCCTTTCCAGCTCCTAGCAGCTACTTGGCCTGTTGTAAGACGCGAGACCAACTGCATACTTCGATTCCAATAGCTGTGGAATCAGTAGTCAAACAGCATCTTAAGACAGCCCTACGATCAATTGGCCGCGTTCAGCTTTTGCTTGGCCGAGAGCAGACTCTTCAGACCTTCAAAGTGACTTCCAGTGCTCGAGAGGTGTCGTATCTACAGAAATCTTGCATGATTAGACTTTCTGCGCAGTTATACACGCGTGTATACTGCTTCGGACTATGTCCTTCCGGGCAAGCTTGGAGCTACCCCACGATACCCCTCATTATACTGCAACCATATTGCCAGATTTGGTATGCCGCAGCATCTAGTCGTATAGTTCCCGTTAAGTATACATGCGCGCGGAGAGCCACAGCCATATATCTTTGCATCGCTGCGTATCTTTTCACTGTCTTATCCTTACACTTTCTCTTCTCCTCGAATTCACTTGCATATTCTCCAACACCCAGCGGAGCATGGCTTCCAACACAGGTTTATTCGACGTCAAAGGCAAAACCGCCATAGTGACTGGCGCAGGCTCAGGTCATTCCTTCTATACCATGTAACACCCCGAAACTCATTTCTGCAGGCATCAACTACTGCTTCGCCAAGCTGTTACTCGAGAAAGGCTGCAACGTCCTTCTTGCTGACCTGTCCCTGCGGCCCGAAGCGCAGCAACTCCTCGCCCAGTACAGCAGCGGCACACCACGGGCTGTATTCCAGCAATCCGACGTAACAGTCTGGAGCCAACTGGAGCGCATGTTTGTCACAGCAACGCAAGAGTACGGAGCCATTGACATTGTCTGTCCTGGCGCAGGCATCTACGACCCAGCGTGGAGCAACTTCTGGCAGCCGCCGGGGACAGCGCTGAGCAAAGATGCTATCGACGGCGGTCGCTACGCCACGCTGGACGTCAATGTCACGCACCCAATCCGCAGCACGCAGCTAGCGATTGCAGCGTTTCTCCGCGCCCAGGAAGCGTCGCCATCCACTGCCAGAGCTCCCAAGCGCGTACTCATCGTCAGCAGCATCGCCGGCCAGAACAGCAACCTGCACACGCCCATCTACATCGCGGCCAAACACGCGATGAACGGGTTTATCCGCAGCCTTGCGGCGTTGGACGAACGCTTCGGTATCAGAGTCAATGGTGTTGCGCCGGGTGTGATTAAGACTCCACTGTGGACCGAGCACCCTGAGAAATTGCAGTTTATCGAGGGTGGGAAGGACGAGTGGGCCACTCCGGAAGAGGTCGCTGAGGCAATGCTGCGGTGTTTAGTTGATGCGGATCTGCCCGGCGGGAGCATTCTCGAAGTCGGCAAGGATCAGACGAGGAAGGTCGAGGCACTGAACGATCCTGGGCCGAGCGGGCCGGGACATACAGTAAGTAACCTGGTAGAAAAGTACGAGGAGGTGTATAGGTTGCTGGGGAGCGGAGAGTGGGGTGTGGCCAAGAGTAAACTATAACGTGTGAATTGTATGATGGATATATAACAGATCATCTGATCGTATGGTTTGCGCATCCTGTCCTTAGGAGCAATTCTCATCTCCGCCCCTCTCTCTCTTTCTCACAGCCTCAACTTTTGTGCTTTGTATAAGCTCACCACCAACCCAAAAGCAACAAGAGCTCAGTTCCTCTGCCTCAATTCTTTCCTCGCCTCATCCACTCCGCTCGCTGTTGTCAGCGGAACCCCGTTACCCTCCTTCGCGCCACTCACGTGCGAAAGCCTGACCAGCTCATCCATCATGGCATTGCGTGTCCTCTCAACCAGAGCATCCACATCCGCCGCAGTGCACCCCTTTGTAGGAATCGCAGGCAAGATGGAAACATCAACGACGCCCGGCCTGACAATCTTCTTCTTCACATCCAAGACATGGGTGTAGTTCGCAGCCACAACTGGAACAATGGGGACCTGGGCCTGCACCGCAAGATGGAAAGCGCCCTTCTTGAAGGGAAGCAGTGTGGGTTCCGAAGCATAAGAGCGGGTGCCTTCGGGGAAGATGAAGACGGATTGGCGGTCGTTCTTCATGGTGTTTGCGGCCCCGTCGAAGGCGGCGCGCGCAGTGGCGCGGTTGGCGCGGTCGATGAAGACGGTCTTGCTGAGCGCCATGAACTGGCCCAGGAACGGGGTGTACTTGAGCGAGGACTTGGCCGTCACGGAGCAGTATTGCGGGAACATGCAGCCAAGCATGAGAACATCGAGTTCGCTGTGGGTATTTGTTAGTACATTGTTGTTCTGGAATAAAGGCGCCACATGGGGTCTGTCTGTCTTGAGGCACTTGGGGTCGAGGGCTGGGCTGCTCACGTCTGGTGGTTTCCAACAAACACTGCGGGCCGTGTCTCCAGTGCTTCTTTTCCGCCGCGCCTGCCTCCTTCTTCGCGGCCGCCAGCCTCGTCAATGCGGAAGGTCACGCCTGTGCTCAACCACATGGTCCACTTGAATGCTCTCCCAACAGTCCATTGGCTCAATCCACCGTAGCCAATCGCTCGGAGGAAGATGCTGGCAACGACGCCGTAGCTTGCGCATACAACGAGCATCAGGAACGCCGTGACGCTGAATGCTGCGAAGGTGGCCTTCTCGCCCAAGCGGCCGGGAAGCACGAAGCTGAGCAATCGGAGCAGCATGATGAGCGCGACGGGGGCGGCAGAGAGGTAGGAGAGCCAGCTCATGCTGGGTCGTGGGGGAGGTGCGGTGCCGGAGTTTGTTGTTATATTGCGGGCATGCGCGGGGCGTGGAGTCGGCGGTCTAGGGCGTGGTGCGTCTTGTGGTCGACGTGGGGCTGTGGAATTCCACCCAAAAATTGAGCCTCGAGGTCTGGATGAGGGAGGGCTGAGAGCAGCGGTGGATGGAGCTTCAACAGCTACAACAGTCCAAGCTAGCGTTGTGATTGTCAGGCGGATACCGCAGGCGGCGGGGCCGTTTACTTTTTTTGCGTGCTGCGTGATAGGCGCCGAGGCCCGTTCGACGTTGGCCGATCTCGCTAGGCGCAGGCACAGGTGCTCCCCTGCCCAGCTGTGACGTATCTGCGTAAATCCAGGACGTATCCCTGCTTGGGGTTGAGCTCAACAAGCTCGTGCTTATATAGTCGAGATGAAGCTTGCGAGAAGCGTAGATTGCTTCGTGGAAGCTGCTACTGGGAAAAGGACAGGTCAGGCACTACTTGGGCGCCTTCCCCAAGTGTGCCTGCGCGTGACTTGCGGCCGGTCTGCTGCCGATGCCTGCATCACATGTACATGTCTTCACATGCAGGCTACTGCATCTCAAACACAGCACCACGGCACTTGATCGGCACGCGCATTGAAGCAAACCAAGAGAATGTATATGCAGGATTGAACCATTCATATGAGCTATGTAACGATCCATTGGCATTGACACGAAGCATCAGGATCTGAGCCAGGCTCCGATGACGTCCCAGACAACTGCAGTTGCACGCTCTCACCACTGTTCTCGAGACCACCATTGGAACCAACGACCACCTTCTCGCAAACTGGAGCGGTTGCAGAAACCGCTCTCCGTTCCATGAGCTTCAGTTTGAAGGGCAGCTGTGAAGATGCTCCAGACATCTCAGCCGATGCGGTAGATACTTCGTCGTCCTTCCCGTTCGGATACATGAGCCCCTCTAATAAGGTGTCGTTGAATGTACATCGCCAGAGTGGCTGCCCTGGTGGGAAGAACGTGTGTTTCGGCTGGCCCAGCAGAGGCGGTGTACTGATGTTCTGTTGCCCAAGCTGATCTTCTCGAAGTATCACGACACGGTCGTATTTTGCCGAGAATTGATATTGTGGCCCATTCTCTGTACTATTGAGGGCTTTCAGCTCCGTTGGTCCAATCTCTGGAGCTTGCTGGCCGCAATGGATGCTTCGATTTGAGTTTGTTGGCAGTCCCAGGGTCATCATGATAGGCTTCTCGTTGTCTCCAAGCGATGGCAATATACTGAGCTGTAGCATTGTGTCGAAGGCGCACTGCCAAGCTCTCGACTCGTTTGCTCGTGCCAGACATGCTGAACTTTGCTGTTGCGCAATCTGAACGGGCACAGGGAAAGTTCCACGCTCAATGGGTGCTACTGAGCTTGTGTTTGTACCGTTGCCCCCCATTATCCGCACTTCAGGGCGGTCTCTAACACGTGCGTCAGCTTGTGTTGTTGTATTGTAGGCAGAGAACGTACTTGTTGGGCTTTTTTGAGTTGGCTGCCAACAAGGCCATACCAACCGTGAGTAGTATTAGAGCTTGCAAACCGAGAACGACGAGCACACGATATTTGATGGACATTTTCCCCCATGTGCAAGCCCATAGTGACGACGGAATGCCTGGTAACGGCTTTTCGGGTACTTCATGTGTGCCGATGAACACCTCCTTCTCATCCAGGTACGCACTAACAATGGGCGCGGAACGTATGCTGTCATGCTCCAAGGGTACGACTTCGAGGCCATCCTCGATGTCTGGCGACCTTGCTGACTCCGAAGCTGTTGAGGCACTATGGGTTCGTACAGGTCTATAGTTGGCCGGGAATGCTGTGTAGATGCTGGGCAGCTCCTGTATACTTCTTACTGACCTTCGTGGGAGCTGCATAATTGTAATTAAAGTGTGGGCCAGTTATTAAGTAGTGAAATGATCAGTTCGATAGGTATTGACGATGGATGCTGGACCAGCCAGGCGAAATGGACCTTACTGAACGAAGGAAAAGAGCATGTAGAATCGTAGAAGCAGCCAGCGCATGATCAGCGACAGACCAGCAGCCTATGACTATAAACTGCCAGCCCGACTCAACAAGCCAAGATACGAGGGTCTTCCCTATGGTAGCTGGCATCCTATCGACTGCGCCGCGAAGCTGCTGGAGCTTCCTGCCCAATGCCACTGCGATAGTGCCAGCGGAGCGGACGGGCTAGTGCCTGGTGGAAATTATGCCGACCATGTTTGCAAAAAGGCACTGTTTCGTAGCATTAATGGGGTAAACGAAAGAAGTAAAAAGCCCAGAAAGGAAGTATTGGGTGGCGCGAAGCATTGGATGTACGTTCATCATTGCTGCAGAATTGGTCTGTGCCCTAAGCGCCAGACGCTGGCCGCGATGGAGGTCGTCACACCTTCAAAGGTACCACTCCTCGCTGCGACAAATAGCAGTGAGTACTTACCGAAATCATCTTGGCCAGAGTGGGCCCAAGTGTCGCAGACGCGACTTGTCACGTCGATCGCGTTTTTGCACGCGTTGCTAACCGCTGTGAAGGGGTTGCATCGCAGGCCAGAAAACATCTGTAGGGTGTCCAACAGCAGCGCAAAGCTACGATCGTAGCCAGTATACACTTGACAAATACCGATGTCTCGTGAAGAGATCGTTCGGAATTTGAGTGATTTATGTCACGTTCATTTGAGGTCCACGACGGATGAACTCGTAGCACGTTGTCAGCTCCCAGGGTGTACATATGCAGAGGAGCCAAGGCCAAAAGAACACCCCAATCTTTATTGGTCCTGCGCTCTCTCAGTTCTCGCCGGAACATGGCACTTTGTCAAATTGTCAAGCTGACTCCTGATCTTGTCAGTAACATCTTTCTTCGTTTCAATGGTGTCCTCAGGACATCCGTCGGGCCTTTCATTCTCTTGTATCTTCCAGGAGCTCATACAACCATTTATGGTGTTGACCTGTATCATCAGCAAGATTCAGTTGGTAAAAGGCTTCGTTGATTGCAATGCTAACGCAGTACTCGCTGTAATTCATCAAAACATATATTCTTAAGCAATGAAAGTCGCTCCCAACAACGCCGAACATTTACCACAAAGATCCACAATCATAACGGCATTTTCCGAGCGGGTATTCCTCAATCTTCTTACAACTATACAAATTCGTAACGAAAATAGGTCATCGACTGTCTCGAGACTAGGCATAACTAGATGGCGTTCTTCCAAACCTCTGTCTCGGCTCTTGCACATCAGGATGCACGTTTCCACCGAGCGGGACGTCGGCACCATGTGCGAGGGGTGCGTAGAGCTGGTCATTCGTCGTCATGGCCGGAGAGTCCATCCTTGTTTCCGCCGCTAGAGCATTGACATGCGCTGGATTAGTGGATGCCACGCCACGGTCGCCGAGATAGCTAAAGCGCCCGATCTGGCTGCCGGTGGTGGTTGCTTGCGGGCGTTGAGCCTGGTACGGCGCAAGGTACGCATCCTTATCAGATGTTCGCTTGCTGTGAAGCGAAGACGCGGTGGAAGGACGGCGAAACTGTGTGCCGTACATGCCCTGGCTATCGACGGGATGCTCGCTACGTCCTTGACCATTTGCAACGAGGGTTCCGTCAGGACCGCCGGCTTCGGCAACAGCAGTCTTCTCCGTGAGCTCCTCGGCCACTTTGTGGGCATCGTATTCGTTGATGCCAGCGGCGAGAAGTAGGTTCTTCCTGCGCTCTACGTTGGCGGCGTGGTCGTTGTCTTGTCCGGGGTTGGCAGTCTCGTATTCGAGGATCTTGATGAATTTGTAGAAACCTGCAGCAACAATGGCACCGAGAATGGGTCCAAGCCAGTAGATCCAGTGGTAGCCACTGAAGGTGTGGTTGACGACTGCAGGGCCGAAGGAACGCGCTGGATTGAGGGAACCGCCAGTGAAATACACGCCGGTAAGCTCAGCAATGAACAGAGCAAGGCCGATACCTGCACGGGCATGTCAGTAGGGAGGATGAATACCAGGTGTACAAACATACCGACGGGAGCGATGAAGGTACCCTTGTGCTTTTCAGCTGCCAACATGAAGATGGTGAAGACGAGCTGAGCAGTCAGGAACATCTCGATGAACAGACCCTGGGTGATCGAGGTACCGCCACCCAGAGTGGTGCGCACATTGATCTTACCCTGGTGGGGAAACATACAAGTAACGAGAGCAGCAGCAGTGATACCACCAAGAATCTGGACGATGAAAAGGAGAACGCCGCGAATCCAAGGCAGAGCGCCGATCAAGCACATGCCAAAAGTAACTGCCTACTTCAGTCAGCATCTTACAGCACAAGAAGCGCGGCGCCTGGAGAGATCGTCGCAACGTATAGTGACGTACCGGGTTGAACAAGCCTCCGGAGATTCTGAAAAAGACCCAAGCATTCACAGCAAGGGAGAAGCCAAAGCAGAGAGCGATGTACTGCAGTTGCTGAGGGTTGGATCCTGCTTCAGCGACGGTCTGACCGCCCGACGAAGGGATACTGTTTGCAACTTGAGTTCCCGACAAGGCAAACCACAGAAAGAGAACAGTGCCAACGTATTCTCCGCACATGGCGACAAAGTGGTTGCGGACATTGTCCGGGAGTTTCTTCAGCAGAGGGAGGCGGAGTTCTTTGTCGGTCATCTGTGCATTTGGGTCGGCGGCTTTGGTGAAGGGTAAGGCAAACGCCCTGCCTTGCCTGGGCTCCTGTGATGATACATTAGTAATGCGTACGCGTGAACGAGATGCTTCTCTATTCTGTAATGATGCGTGTGGAGATTTTTAAGACCTCAAGATGATTTCAAAATGTCAGCAGTAGGGACTGGTTTGAACGACCTACGTTGATATTCATGGTGATCGATGAATGCCTTCAGCCCAGCTTGAGACAAGATGAAAGGTGTAGATGGGAGCCTCTGCTCAGGAATGGGATACACAAGACGGGATCACCGTATTGAAGGTGGATATCGCACTTAAACCCCAGTTGATATCCAAGGGCATCTACCTCCACATAATCCCATCGTCAAGCCACCAGAATAGCCATCATGAAGTCACCGTTGCCCTAGAACGAGGCCTCCTGTGCCTAGGTGCATCGAACCGTCATCTCCATGCGCATGGTCACGAACCCACTCTCATCCCGCATATCTGAAGCTGCAAGCGCAGCTCTTAGACCACGAGTTTCTTCAGCTACAGCTCATCTATAGCCCAAAGCAGTAAGGTACTCCTTGACGTAGATCCTCGGGGAGGCCACATGGAAGGCGGACAATGACAGAAGTTGCCTAGCTTGGTGAGGGACCCGGCGCTATGTGAGTGGCGCTTGGTGGTTGGAGATCCAGATCATCATCATGAGGCAAGACTACACGAACTGTTGACATTTGTCCCTCTAGTTCGCAGGGCGCCCGTTGTGGGCGATTGAGGTCGAGATGCGACCACCCACCCAGCACTGGCAGAATGAAGGGTTGCGAACGGAATCTCCGGAAAGTTTGTTGAAGGCCAGCAGACGTGCATGTCGTGAAGTTCACGAGAGTGTATGTGAGTACTAAAACCTCCCGTCTGATGTCGCTAGGCAAGCCCTAGTTAACATTCGACACTGCCATAATCAGGTTTGCTTAGCCCGGGAGATCGATCTAAAAGATATTGTTGACGAAAGAGGGACCCATGTCTGCAACGGCTTGTCTCAATGCGGTTACCGGCCAGCCATTACGTAGCGAAGGCTGGAAAACTTCCCGTAATTGTAGCCACTTACAGAAGACAGTTCCATTTGCTCGACGACAGCCGCAGTTCACGCTTGATAAAACTGATTTCCATTTCGTCTGCCGCCTTGAACGTCTCCAGTCGCATGGTGGGGAAGAGATCCGGCTCATGCATGATTCATCAGGTAGCTGGAAACGTTGACGTCACATCCATCTGTGGACAGCTTCAACGTTACCTTTTCAAACTCATATCAGATGGTTCTTGATTCAACCTAGTACCGAAGGTAATTTGTCTTGCCAAAGGTCTGGTTTCGTCCCGGGTCCGTCCCAGTCTTCTGCAAGACGGAGGATCCACGTTGCTGGTTACGACATCGGTAGTTTGGTAGTCCCTTCGCACTAGATTAATGACTATGAAACATCATGCAAGGTACGTAGTTCTACATAGCAACGAACAACAGTCTTGTGGTTCATGTGAGCATTCATAGCAAGATTTACGTTCGATTTGCAGTACCAATGAATTCTTATTTTTATCTAGCTCGTGCCTACTGCAGCCGCTGCATCGATCCTCAGCATGTTCTGCATGGAGATAACTGAATCTCTTAGACCAGACAGCATGGGACGGTAGCCAAATAGCTGTACTGGAACACTGGGATCGATAGCAGTTCACAGCGATGGCTGCCTTGTAATATATAAGTCACCGGAGATCTTCCAGTGCTTTCACCTCAAGCGAGGCCAAACTCCGTTCCCAATGCAAAGGGTATCGATGCTTACAGACCGAAAGACACGCGCGCCTTGCGCCACTCTGGGAATCAATGCAGTCGAGACCGTCGAAAAGCCAAGAGATCGGCCAAAGGACTAATGAAAGAAGTAAAGGGGGAGTGCTGCACTGTACAGTCAATGTTAATGTCAGAGAACTGGCCTACAGGCCAATAGTCTGCACGAGTCGATCTACAATCTCACAGGTTGACAACCCGAGTATCGTCGTTGAGGAACTGGCGACGGTACTTGGCGATCTCCCGCGCGATCCCGTTGGGATCTTTGATATTTTGCTGGCGCAGATCCTTTAAAACGCTTCGCAGACCGTCATTCCATTGTTGTTTCTCCTCTTGCGTCTTGCCAGGATTGGCAGTTCCAAGTTGAACGAGGAGCTTCTCACCTACAAGCCTGGAGTCAGTCTGCGTACGAGGGGTAGATTGAACCAACGTGAGTATGAGATCCGCTGTGAAACGCACCAGTGATACCCATGCCCCGGAAATGCTGGTTAGGGCATTCGGGGTCATTGCAAGATCCACCTGCTGATTCAAAAGGACACAAGGGCTTCTCAGGGTCAATTTGGTGACTGTAGGTCATGGATAAGAAGCCGCCATCGATGTCTTGCGAAAAGTTGGGGTGGTAACGATAGGACTTAAACAGGCGAAGGGGGCTTTCATAGGGGGTAAACTTGGGTGGCTTCGGCTCTGGCTCCTCGATGACGGCAACCTGATGTTGTCAGCAAATTTTCAACAATTGACTGAGAGCTTACATTATGCGATTGTTCAGCAGCCGGAACAATTACCACCGAATTTTGGGGCTGTGACTCAGGTGCTAGATCATCAGCAACGTTAGTGTTTGATTCTACTGCATGTCTTGATGGACTAGAGTCTCCAAGCTCTGACTGCGATTCCTCGTCTGACTCTGACTCGCTGTCGTCTGATTCGTCGGAAGAGGATGTGGCGATATCCATGGCGCCCTCATCAACATCGTCAGAAGACGACACCTCAGATTGAGCGTCCACAGGCTGAGCAACAACAACTTCAGCCGGGGCTTCGGTCATTTCGTCGTCGACATCGGGTGGCTCGTAGGCCTCTTCGTCCTCGGTGGATACCTGCGACTGTCCCAACGATTGCGGTTGTTCTACCTGCGGCTCAAGCAGACGATCTTGCTGTGGCGAATGTGCAGCTACGCGCAAGTCGACGGCAGTATCATCTAGCGATGGGGTTTCAAGGATGGGCTCTCCAACAACAGGCTCTTCCGGTTCATATTCCTCCTCCTCCTCCTCCTCCTCCACCTCCTCTTCAGAAGACTCTGACATCTCGATTTCACCTTCTTCCGATGGTGACGGAGCGTTTGCGTTGCCATGGCCGACACTGGGTGGATGCGCCAACGGATTATTGACATTGTTTTCATCCTCGGCTAGCGGCGGAGGGGAATAAAAGTCTTCCTCGTCGTCCATGGGTGTGGCTGAGGTACGATCGTTCCCAACGCGATCATCAATTGGGGCCTCACGAGGCTTCGTAAGATCGGACGATGGCAATAATTCACTGCTCAGGCTAGAGAGTGGCTCTTGAGTGGGCTGTCCGAGCATTTTGGACGCACCCTGACCAAGGCCCGGCAGGTAGCCATACTGTGACTGATTGATGTCGCTATCGACCGATGCAATCGTGGTGACGCTGGGTTTGTCCCTTGACCCTGGGGCTGCGACACTAGGCTCCTTATCTAAGACCGATCCTTGCGAAGGCGTTCCTACGCTCTTGGGCAGGTTGTCGACCTCGGGGGACTTGGCACGCTCGATCTCATCTTTTGTCGCTTTCATGTCAGCGTGAGACATGCCTTCGGTATCAATGCCAAGATCTTCAAGCTCCTTTGTCAATCGCTGCTTATCTAGCATGATCCGCTCATTGTTTGCCTTTAGCTTCTCGAGATCTTTGGCAAGTCGCGCCATCTCCGCTTCATTGTTCGCGATCTCGTCATCGAGGGTTGGAAGCTGCTCTTGAATCTCTGTACGACGACGGCGCTTCCTATCTCGTGATGAATCGCTCTGTGACGGAGTAGGTTGAGCTTGTTTCGCTGCGGCGGTATGGGATGGTAATGCAGAAACCGGTGTTGTTACTGTTGGCTTCGAGGGCGCAGCCTGAGATGCATTCACCTGTGTAGCCGCAGCGGAGGCTGCCGCTGTAGCAGCTTCCTCTTTGATCCGCTTCTGCTCTGCCAACTTCTTCTTAAGTGTTAGCTTCAAAGCGGCCAGCTCTTGTTCCTTGGTGCTAAGCTCTCCAGTTCGTGCAAGGGTTGCGGGAGTTTGCGGTCCAGGTGTGCTGACCGCAGATGCTGAAGTTGGCATAGGAGCTTGACGAGGTGGAAATCCTGGTATGGATACTGGGGCTTGACGAATACCAGAAGAACCTGATGGCGCTTGATCATCATCAATGTCCATGTCGCTACCATGACTTTCGTCGTCGCTAACTTCGATGATCATAGAATCCTCCTGGTGTAAGTGGGGAGACTGCCCAAAAGGGCGGTTGTAGGGTGTGACAGAACCTCGAGGTGTAGATACCGATGTGTCTGAGGGCGCTGGGCGCTTCTGCGGAACAGCTTGTGCCTGCTTTGTCGGCGTCGAAGATCCATTAATTGTGCCTGCTGTTGAATTCATAAACAAGCCAGGGATCCCTGTGAAGCTTGCGGCTGGTGTATGCGGTGCTGATACATTTGCGCCAGGCGCTCGAGGCTGTTGGGTAGCGTTTTGTGAAGGCCCCGGTTTCGAAGCGGTGGTCGAGGTTGCAGTGTTCTGCTTGCTTTGAGCTTTCAGCGCTTCCAATCGTTGTTTGATGAGTTCTGTCTGGCGTGCTTTCTGCTCATCTGTGACCGGCGGCTTCCGCGTCGGGGTCGTCGTCTGGGGAGTGGTGTGTCCAGTAGCGGGTGAAGACACAACCTCAAGAGACGATTTCTGTGGGGGGCTTGCTTTGGCAGGGCCGGATTGTCTAGCCAGCTTAGCTGCCTGTAGACGCGCCAGGTAGTCTTTGCGATCAACTGGCGAGGGAGCAGCACTTTGCACAGTAACAATGTTCGTAGCCACGGGTGGCACGGTCTTCTGAGAAACGCCGGGAGCTGTTGCGGGAGTCTGACTCTTCGCTGCAACTGCGATCGCGCCGTTCGGTTTAGGAAGCGGGATCGGTTCGGGTTCAGACGGTAGGTTCATGCTGCGATACATGCCTCTGAGGAGCTCCACGTCAACATTCTCTTTGGCCAGCGTCTGGTAGCCAATGTTGTGGGCATTCAAGAGCCGGATGAACTGCTTGACCTCCTCGCGCTGCTGCTGCACCAAGTTGCCCTCTGCAACGGGTGTAGCCCCCTGTGTTACGTCTTTGGCCGCAGGTTGTCGTGTAGCGTGACCAGCCGACGGCTGTTCAGGATTGTATGCGTCCTCTACACGCAGGACTGCGGGGCTTGCTTGAGACACCGATCGTGGAGGCTCCGGATATCGTTGTCGCATGGCAATGCCGGGAGGTGCTGTCGAGCCCCCGTCTGCGTCACTGACCTCCCCATCCTCCCTATCGCTATCCGTTACCTCCTTTACACGATCCATATGAGTATTCGAGACAGACGGAGGCGCGGGTGCGGACGGGAGTTGTGGAGCATATTGCGGAGGGAACGCAACCGGTGTCGCTGGAGCTTGCGGTGTGTGTGGGAGTGAGGGAGGCGGGAAGTTAAGGCCTGGCAGCGGTGGTGGCATCGGGCTACCTTGCATGGTGCTCTGCATCAATTGCAACCATTCGGGAGGAATCTGCGGCGGCCAGCCCACAGCTTACAGAGAATTAGCAGGCGTAGATTGGCAAAGGTACAACGACTTTTGACTTACCAGCGGAGGGAAATTGGGGTAAGTTGCTCTGATTCTCAGCATGCCCTGGCTGCGTCCCGTATGGTTGCGGTTGCGGTTGGGCTTGTGGTTGAGCTTGTGCATGTGGTTGTGGGGGAAACTGCTGCAGACCAGGCAGATTCCACCCAGGCGGCGGCGGCGGAGCGTGCTGCTGCTGGCCATCTCGTTGCGCTTCGCTGCCATTTTGGGGCTGCTGCATTGGCGGAAAGGAATAGGGAAAGGGCATCCCGGGTGGGAAATAGTTCGCCATTGCGGCAGGAGCGCAGCGCGTCGAGGAAGGAGCTCTGCGCGAAGCTCAGCGCATCGGGTAGGATAAGATCTTGTCAGTGGACAGGCGCGCTGAGGTAAGCTGCGTGCGATCGAATGGTCGCGCTCTCACTTTCTTTGCGCGTTGAGCGGTTGGGCGTTTGCGTTTGCTGCTACACGTTAGAGCTGCGCGAGTAGTTGACCATCTCCAAAATCACCTCTGGGCCTAGAGTCTGAGACGGCCGAAGGGTCACGTGCCGTACGCGCTTGCTCGGGCGCTTTGGCTTTGGCATGTCCGTGGCGTCGATCGATGCCGCCCAGTCCAAGTTCGCTGGCAAGCGCACGCCGTTGCCCCGGCCAACCAAGGCGATCAACAGCGAGCCGCCCGCCAGCGCATGCACGCCTCTCCGCAAACTCACTTTGTCTTACATGCGACTCAATTCTCGCTGCACGGCGCATTGCTGCATCATTGTACATAGTTTGTAATAGTCTGCACTTTTGTGTGTCTGCAGGCCCCCTTATTCACGTCCGTGTTCTCCACATAATGCGCGACGTCGACACGACCAAGTAGACCCCTCGCACCTGCCACAACAACATGAGCGCGCCTGCTCCCAATGGCCCGTCACGCGTGCGGAACAGCCCCTTTGCGCGAGGAAATTCGGCATCGCCCTCGCCCGGCGCAACACCGCGGCCGCTCTCCATCGCCGAATTCCCACATACAGAGCCCAAGATGGCGCACGCACGGCACCAGTCGCTCACACATCTGGCCAGCCCGCCGTTAAGCCGGAGCGAAACTCGGCTGCGCTCCAACTCCAACCGGAACAGCATGCCCATTGGCACTTTCGCCCCGCAGTTCATCTCGGAAGACACAACAGATGGAGCAAAACCGGGGGGGATTGTGGAGGGCGAGAACGACTTCTCTGGAAAGCGCTATGTTTGGCTGCACGATCCCAAGAACGCGTTCGTCCGGGGCTGGGTGGTCGAAGAGCTGTCTGGCGGCAAATTGCTGGTGCAGTGTGAAGATGGCACACAGCAGGAGGTGGACGCAGACGCCGTCGATAAAGTCAACCCAGCCAAGTTTGACAAGGCTGGCGACATGGCTGAGCTGACGCATCTGAACGAGCCCTCCGTTATTCACAACCTGCATATGCGATACCAGGCTGATCTGATCTATGTAAGCTGGGCGCAAAGCGGTTGTGTCACCCATACTTACAAGAGCTAGACATACTCGGGACTGTTCTTGGTCACTGTGAATCCCTACTGTCCGCTTCCCATTTACTCGAGAGATTACATCAACATGTACCGGGGGAGGGGGCGTGAAGAGACGAAGCCGCATATCTTCGCCATGGCAGACGAGGCCTTCAGAAACCTGGTGGACGAAGGGACCAACCAGAGTATCCTTGTCACGTAAGTTCCAATTTTGCGCAGGCCATGCCTCCGACTCACACAACATAGGGGAGAGTCTGGTGCAGGAAAGACCGAGAACACCAAGAAGGTCATCCAATATCTGGCGGCCGTTGCTAATTCGGACACTCCACGAGCAAAGTCAGGCGCAAAGAATCTCACAAATCTATCAGAGCAGATCCTAAGGGCCAATCCGATTCTCGAAGCCTTTGGTAACGCCCAAACAGTCCGGAATAACAACTCCTCTCGATTCGGAAAGTTCATCAGGATTGAATTCAGTCGGACTGGCCAGATTGCTGGTGCCTATATCGATTGGTACCTCCTAGAAAAATCTAGAGTTGTGAGACTGAATGCGAACGAGCGCAACTATCATGTCTTCTATCAGTTGCTCCGTGGAGCCGACCCGGCAATGAAGCAGGACTTCTTGCTAGATTCAGCAGACACGGAAGATTTCGACTATACCAAACACGGCAACGACGCCATCTCTGGTGTAGACGACCGCGACGAGTGGAATACACTGATCGAGGCCTTTCACGTTATGAAATTCACAGAGAAAGAACAGGCTGGTATACTTCGGACCATAGCAGCTGTTCTCCACTTGGGTAACATCAAAGCGATCAAGGAGAGTCGGCGAGGCGATCAAGCCACCCTGGACTCCAACGCGGAAGCACAAGCCAGGAAAGTTTGCCAATTGCTTGGTGTCTCCGCAGATGACTTCATGAAGGCTCTGCTCCACCCCCGTGTAAAGGCTGGACGTGAATGGGTCGAGAAAGTGCAAACACCCGAACAGGTCAACCTTGCCATCGATGCTCTAGCTAAAGGTATTTACGAGCGCGGGTTCGGCGACCTCGTCGATCGCATCAACCGGCAACTGGACCAGACTGGATCTGGAGGCGACGATTCGCACTTTATCGGAGTTCTGGATATTGCCGGTTTCGAGATCTTCGACGAGAACAGTTTCGAGCAGCTCTGCATCAATTACACGAACGAGAAGCTACAACAATTCTTCAACCACCACATGTTCGTACTGGAGCAAGAAGAGTATGCACGTGAACAAATTGAGTGGAAGTTCATCGATTTTGGTCGCGATCTTCAGCCAACAATTGACCTCATCGAACTGCCAAATCCCATCGGTATCTTCTCCTGTCTAGATGAGGACAGTGTCATGCCCAAAGCTACCGACGTCAGCTTCACCGAGAAACTCCACTCTCTTTGGGATCGCAAGAGCAACAAATACAAGCGCTCTATGTTGACCCAGGGTTTCATCCTTACACACTACGCCGCTGAAGTCGAATACTCAACAGAAGGCTGGCTGGAAAAGAACAAGGATCCTTTGAACGACAACGTAACACGCCTGCTGGCAGCATCGTCAGACAAACACATCGCCAACCTCTTTGCAGACTGTGCAGACCCTGATGATGAAGCAGGGGGGACGCGCAGCCGTGTCAAGAAAGGTCTTTTCCGTACCGTCGCTCAGCGCCACAAGGAGCAGCTTTCCACACTGATGAATCAGCTACATTCGACGCACCCTCACTTCGTTCGTTGCATCCTCCCTAATCACAAGAAGCGGCCAAAACAATTCAGCGCACCTCTTGTCCTCGATCAACTGCGATGCAATGGTGTGCTTGAGGGTATCCGTATTGCGCGGACCGGTTTCCCTAATCGCTTGACATTTGTCGAGTTCAGGCAACGCTATGAAGTTCTGTGCAAGGACATACCCAAAGGCTATCTCGAAGGACAGCTTGTCGCAAAGATGATCCTTGAGAAGTTGGGCATGGACAAGACTCTCTACCGTGTCGGTATCACCAAGGTCTTCTTCCGCGCTGGCGTTCTCGCTGAACTAGAAGACCAACGTGACAACCTGATCCGCGATATCATGATTCAATTCCAATCTGCTGCTCGTGGTTTCACGCAACGTCGCATTGCTCATAAGCGCCTGTACCGAGCCGAAGCTACTCGAATTGTACAGAAGAACTTCCAGGTTTACTTAGACCTCCAGTCCAACCCCTGGTGGCGACTGTTCATTCGCATGAGGCCAATGCTTGGAGCTACACGTCAAGCAGCTGAAGTCAAGAAGCGTGATGAGATGATCTCCCAGCTCGAGGAGAAGATGCAGCAGGAAGCAGCCGAAAGACAGCGCGTGGAAGATGACCGAAGGAGGGCCGAGATGGATATTCAGAAAATTCAAAAGACTCTCGAGAGCGAACGCGCTTTGGCCCTTGACAAGGAGGAGATATTCAAGCGGCTTCAGATTCGCGAGGCTGAGCTTGCCGAGAAGCTCCAAGGTGCCATTGAAGACCAGGATCAGCTCGAAGATCAACTTGATGCACTTATGGAGGCCAAAAAGAAGACTGAGGATCAAGCTGAGTCCTGGCGTAAGGAGCTGGAGCAGGCCGGTCAAATCATAGGAAATCTGGAAGCCGATAAGCAAGATCTGGAAGAGCAGATTGCACGCCTTGATCAGCAACTGCAGGACCTCGAAGCTGCACAGGCACAGCGCAGCCAAGCCGAAGAATCTATGAGCCAGGAAGTGAATATGCTACAGAGTCAATTGAGCTTGAAAGAGCGCAAACTCCAGGATCTGGAATCAAAGCTTCTAAAGACGGAGCAAGATCTTGACATCAAGCTGGCAGCATCGGACAAGGAGGTGCAGGCCGGCAAGAAGCAGATCAAGGAGCTGCTTGAGGAGAACAGGCAAGTACGCCAGCAGATTTCTGACTTGTCCTCCACTTCAACCAGCTACGAGGATTTGATCCGTCGCAAAGAGAGCGAGTTGGCGATTCTCAAGGCCGACCTCAAAAAGTACGAGTCCGACCGACAGATCTTCGATGCGGAAAAACAAACGCTTGCTTCGAAACACGATGGCCTTCAGAGTCGTCTTCGTGAAGCAAATGCCGAGCTTGAGGCCATGCGTATCCAGAAGCAACAATCGGATCGCGAAGCTGCTGACGCTAAGCGTCTTCTCGAAGACAAAGAAACTGAAAATGCTCAGTCAAAGCTGCTCCAGGAGCAGATCGAGCAACTCAAGTCGGAGATGTTCGAGGTCCAGAAAGAGCTGAGCCGAGAGAGACAGTCTCGCGACGACGTGGAACTTCTTGGTGAGCACAAGTACGATACTCTGCAGCGTGACTACGACGCTTTGAACGAGTCCAAGATCACCATTGAGAAGGAGATGTACGCTCAACAAGACACTCTGCGACGCGCGAACGAATCTCGTACTGCTCATGAGCAAGAACGCAAAGAGTATCAAGAAGAGTTGCGCACTCTGCGCGAGCAATACCTTCAACTGCAGGAAGAAAAGATGGACGCCGACGCTGAGGCTGAACGCGTGCAGTCTCGACTTGCCCTGGAGAAGCATGCTGCCCAGCAGCAAGAGCTCCAACTTAAGGATCAGCAGCTTGACCAGCTTGAAGCAGAACGTGACGACCTTGCCGATCAAGTGCATAGTCTGACTCAGATGCTTGCTGACGCAGAAGGCTTCAGGGAGAGAAATGACCAACAAAAGGAGCGCCTCGAGCGTGAGTTGGTCACTATCAAGGGACGTCTTACGGCCTCTGAAAACGACAATCGCGCATTGCTCAACAAGGTCCAGCAGAAGAATCTTGATATTGCTCGGACTAACTCCCGCGCTGGCGAGACTCAACGTTCAAAGATTATTCAACTGACGAATGAGAAGTCCAAGGTTGAAGAAGACAACAAACGCCTGTATCGCCAGCTCGAAGATGCTCAAATCACTATTGCATCGATGGAGAAGCAGAAGGAGAAGCTTGAGCTTACTTTGGAGGACCTGAATCACGAGATGAACCGCGAGGCAAAGAGCAACCGAAACGCCGAGAAGGCAACCTCTACCGTCAATCTGCAACTTGCTGAAGTCAACCGCAAGCTGGAAACAGAGAGGCAGCTGCGCACCCAAGCCCAAGCTAACACTCGTACCATTCAGGCCACTTTGGACAACAACAACCGCGAGCTAGAGGAGTGTCACAACCAGCTCATGCTACTCCGTAAGGTATTCGATCCCGAGTCTGCTGATGTAGCTATCACCTATGACGCTGCCAAACCTCAGATCTCCAAGGCTTTAGATGTAGCTGAACGTCTCGAGGCTGCTAACCAAGCCTTGCGTGTGGCGACTGAGCGTTACAACCGCGCAGAAGCACAATTAAACGATCTGAGAGAGAGGCATGAGGGTGAGATTAACGAATTGGATGCACGCCATGCAAACTCGAAACGCGCCCTGCTAGAGGAGATGAACGGTAGCCAGGTGAACCAAACGAACGCGAACCGATCGCCAACACATAGGAGGTTAGACAGCGAAAACCTCAACCCATTTGCGATAGGCACACCGACTAACCAACGTTTGATCAGCACTGCAACGAACAACTCGGCTCATTCTGACCGGACCGTCGATACAATATCCTTCAACAACCGCATGGACATGGCTGCCGAACTCGAACTCGCTCAGAACCAACTACAGATGTCGGAAATGCGGAACGCACACTTGCAGAGTCAGCTTGATCAATCCCCGGTACGCAGCAACAGTTGGCAGGAGGATAGCCCGTCGATGAGGCGAGTGCAAAAGCTAGAGCGCGAGAACTTCCGTCTTCATGACATGCTCGATGACTCCGCACGGAAGGTGTCTTCGCTCGAACACAGTCTGCGCTCAGGCCAGCTGTCGTATCAAGAAGTGCAAGCGAAGTCTCACGAAGAGCTCTTCGAGATCTTGCAATCGCAGGAACAGTCCCGCAAATCCATCGTACTTGCGCACAACAACGCCATCAACGAGCTGGCTGACGCGAAGACCGCATTTGACGACATCAAGCAGATGAAGGTAGCGCTGGAAGCAGAGCTGCGCGAAGTCTCGACTGAGCTGGATGAGATCGCCGCTGAGCGCGAACAAGAACAAGCCAATCACAACCAGCTCTTGCAGGAATTCGCTGACCTGCAGATCCGACTTGATGACGAGACATCTACCTTGCTCGACGTTCAATCCAGCTTAAGCTTATACAAAAACCGTGCTGACGAGTACTTCAACAAGCTTGAGCAAGCTGAGATCAGCGTCCTCAAGGCTTCCCGCGCTGAGCAGTTCGCCAGAACACAGGCACGTGAAGCCGAAGAGACCTGCGCTACCTACATGGCAGAACGCAAAGAGATGGACGGTATGGTAGAGGACTTCCAGAGACAAGTGCAACAGTACGAAGAGCGTGTAGAAGACCTCTCGACAGACCTACAGGCTGCCCTCCAAGCTAAGAAGCGTCTTCAGAACGAGCTCGAGGATTACAGAAGCCAGCACGCACACGACATTGAAGATGGCGAAACCTCTTTGGAGCAGACGCGCAAGAAGTACCAGTCCGAACTCTCGACTCTGACGACCGAGCTTGAGCAGGAACGCCAGACAATCATCTACATTCGTGAAGAGAATGGACGCCTGCGAGAAGAGATCGAGGAAATGAGGAGCAAGTGGGATGATGAGGTCCTCAACTCGTCCACCTGGGCGAAGGAGAAGAATCGCCTAGAGATGACGCTCCAAGTGGTTTCTAACTCCCGCGACGAGGCAGCGAATGCCCACAACGAGGCTCAGTCTAAGATCGTGAACCTTCTATCTCAAGTTCGCAGCCTTCGTACCAACGTCGACGATCTTGCAGCTGAACGTGACTCTGCTATCGAAGAGAAGAAGCGTCTCGAAACAAGGTTGCAAGAGGCAGCAGACAGGTTGGACGATCTTTCCCGATCCGAATCCCCAGCCATGCGCAATGCCGCAGCCTACGATCGTGAGCTACTCGAGCTCAAGTCTGGTCTTGCACAGCAAGAAGACATCGCTGCTGCTGCCGTTGGCAAGATGCGACGCGCAGAGGCGTTGGCACAGGAACTGCAAAAGGACATCATTGCTGAACGCGAAGCAAATGTCCAGCTGCACAAAGAAAAGGGCCTCATTGGCAAAAACCTCAAGGACCTTCAGCTCCGTCTTGTAGACCTGGAGACTAAGGGCTACAGCGGCTCTGCAGGCAAGGATGTCCGCTTCCTTCACGGACGCATTCAGGAGGTATGTAATGTTGTTCCCCACTATGGAGCCCGCTGACGTGTCATATAGCTTGAGAAGGCACTCGAGGATGCGGAATCTATGCGTCTCTCTGACTCACGTGCCGTTCGTAACGTCGACCGCACCGTCAAAGATCTGCAATCTCAGATTGAGCGCCGCGAGAAACAGAACGCATCTGTCACCGAGGATCTCAACAAGGCTCGCGACAAGATTTCCAACCTGCTCTCCACCATCGATGAATTGCAGTCATCTGACTCAGGAAATCAGCTTGCCGCTAAGCGCGCCGAGCGCGAGCTCCGTGAGGAACGCGAAAAGAGCACGAAACTTGAGCGCGAACTCGAGAACTACAAGAACATGCGTATCGAACGCAGGAGCCAACTCGGAGTTCCGGGTATTGCAGCTAGCGATGCTGGCGATGCTCGATCAAGACGTGGCTCATCCATTGGCCTGCTAATGGGTGAGATGGGCGAAGCTGTGCCTGGCGAGAAGAAGTACGGTAGCTTCCGATCTGGGCTTAGACGTGTCTCCGGCCAGAAGGGTTTTTTGTAGTTGATGGGATCTCTGAAGGGGAGGGGTCGTTGACGAGGTCCCAGGTCACACCTATTTCTAGTCCACATTTCCGCAGAGAGGAAGTAGAGGATGTGGGCGGTCCTGTCACTACATATGCATATAAAGAGGAGGAGCAGAAGAGAGCTTCCGGCATGCTCACTGCTGCTGAGATGTCAAAAGCAACGTCTGCATCAAGAGCACTAGTCATTGCCAGTGCAGGCATGAGGAGGAAACACAGCTACGACACTGGCGTTGGCCAACTGGAGGACATCGAGGAAGTGGCTTCTGTGCTTGAGAAGGACTCTGTACGTGGAAAGGACTCTGTACTTGAGCAGGCTTTCCTCGAGGAAGAAGCAAAGGAAGGATTCTCAGACATTGCGGAGGAGGATGACTTGGAAACTCTTGTTGAAGTTGATGGTGAGCTGTACAAGGAAAAGGAAGTTGAAATCGAGGTTTCGGAGTCTGAGTCTGGAAGCGATGTCGAGTCTGATGCCGGCCCCCAGGATGGGTGTGTTATCAAGCGCAAGAGGACTATCAGGGTTGTTATCCGGTCTAGGGCGTTTATTTGAGCGTTTTGGGTCATCCAGGCTTGTGATAGCGTGGGCTTTGCTGGGTGGGCTTTGTGGCGTTCTTAGCGATATATCATTGTTGCGCAAGTCGTTTCCGCAGTACAAGTATTTGTCTTTTGTTCAATGGCACGTTCGTTGATGGTTGTTCAAGAGTGACCTCAGTCCTGCGGATGCATTTGCTTATCTACAGATGCCCTGGTTTACGGCAGTACCTTCTTGAGCACGTCGACCAGACCATGGATCTCGTCCTCAGTGTTGTAATGTACCATCGATACCCTAGTCACGCCCTCGGGGCCGAGCTGCAAGATCTCGTCGCATAACCTCTTCGAGTAGAAATGGCCCCACCTGAATCCATAGTTCGAGATCTTCTCAGCCTCGACCACGATCTGCTTCGGACTGATTCCGTCAACGACAAACGAGATCGTGGGAACCCGCTCTGCGGAGTCTGCAGACGTGGATCCGAGAACAGTGATATCGTCTCGCGAGTTCAGAAAGCCGAGTAGGATCTTCTGCAGTTTGCCTTCGTGCTCGGTGATGGCTGCGTCGGAGCCTTCGAGGTACTTCACGATTTCTGGGAGGGCCTGGACGCCTTCGTAGTTGGAGGCGGCGAAGCCGAGCTTGTCTTCGAGGGTTTTGGTCGGGTTGAAGAAGTGCGCCATGGGTTTTACGTGCTTCTGGGCGGCGTTGCTGGCGTACAGGACGGCGATGTGGGGGCCATAGACCTGTGGTGGTGAGCTTGTATAGATACGTGGATGTTGATGTTACTTACTTTGTACCACGAGAAGGAGTAGAAATCCACCCCAAAAGCCTTTACATCTACTCTCCTGTGCGGAGCAAAGCTAACACCATCCACACAGAACAGCGCACCGACCTCGTGCACAGCGTCCGCAATCGACCTCACATCGTGAATGGAACCAAGTACGTTCGACACGTGCGTACACGCCACAAACTTGACCTTGGGCGAAAGCAGCGGCTTCAAGTTCTCCGCGGTCAGCTTCAACTCCGGCTTGTCGGAGTGCCACCATGTGACTTTCAGCTTGAGGCGCTCGGCCATGAAAAGCCATGGCTTGACGTTGGTCTCATGCTCCATCTTGGAGAGGATGATTTCGTCGCCCTCGTTGAGGATCATGGCGCTGGAGAGGTTCATGAACAGCTGGGTTGTCGAGGCGCCGAGGACTGGGGGTGGTTAGTATGAATGCAACTTCGATTCTGAGGCTGGTCGTGTACCGATTTCATCACGACCGGCGTTGATGTACTTGGCAGCGGCCTGGTAGCCTTCTTCATACTTCGTGTTGGACTGTGTTCCTGTGTGATATGAAGCTCCGAGCTGAACATTGGTCTTGGACAAGTACTGGGTGATGCTGGTGCCGTGTCAACTGAATATTGCTTCTGTAAACCCAATAGGTTGAACGTACGAATCAATCACAGTCCCCAATGCCTGACTACCCCCCGCATTATCAAGGAACACTTGGTCCTGCTTCAACGCGGGGAATTGCTCCCGTGCTTTCGAGATCTCGAACGTGGCTGCCATTTTTCTTGATTCCTGTATGCGACTCTTACTCCTGAGATCCAAAACTTATATCAATGTCAGTCGCAGGGCGCAGGGCGTAATGCGCTGTTGTCCTTTCGGCTGCCCGCCAGCGGATGGTGGGGTGTCTTCCCGAGAAGGAAGGTGCGATCCACAAGTGACGCCATTAACGGTCCAATCTGACCTTTCGCGACCTTTGCCTTTACAAAGCACGATAGTATCCATTGCAACTATTGCGCTAATTGATCTTTAATTGAGCAAAGTCAAGCTCGTCCGTTGCAGAAAAGAACTTTCCCTCACTCGTATGCGGTTCTTAACTTCAGAGGGCTATCCATGCTTGCGTGTCGAACCCCAGAGCGATCTGCCAGGTGCAATACTTGTGAGCAACGCATTGTTAGGCGACAGTGGTACCTAGAATGCCTTACACAGCATGTCTGTCACCCAATCCATTAACCGGCACCTTGAGATGACGTTTAGATCGGGTACAGAGTTCTGCAGAACCAGAAAGCATCTCGGGTTCAGAAAATCCAGCCAGTCGCATTTGTACACAGTACTTAGACAATGTAAACCTCCTGCTCTTCTTCTAAAGGGGCCCACAGGTTCACAGGAAACTTTCCCTGTACCCATGATGACGCAGGTGCATCTGGAGATCCTTTCCCACAAAAGCGCTCCTCTGTATATCCAACTCGCCGATAGAGACGCTCTTTGTGATTGACAGGTGTAAGAACCAACCCATGATTGAAGTGCTTTACCCTGCTTTCCTGACGTTGGCAGATCAACAGTAGACGAAAGAGGTCAGTTTCGGGCGCGCCATGGTCTAGCCGATCATGTCGTTGCCATTCACCAACCCCATCTTCACCACTGCCTCGGCTGCTCGTACCATGATTTTCGTCTTGCTCTGATTCGACGTATGACGAGAGGTAGCCTCTGATACACAAACGTATGTCTCGTGGACCTTGTAGAAATTGAACGTTAAAGCCTGCGTCGGAGGGCCAAGATATAAGATCGGCAGAATAAAACTCGTCCTTTTCGCACGGGTATGTTATTATGTTGGACATTTGGATACGAGTACCATGTGCACTAATCCATGACCAGGACGGTAGGAACTTGGCAGACGAGTGGTATTTACTAGCATTTTCCGGACCCTCCTGGGTCCATAAAAGTTCTTTGACCAGGAAGTCAACCCATAAGCCATACGTCGATTTCGACCTCAGTTGGACTTCAAAGGTGGAAGAGATGCCTGCGATGGCAACAAGCACATCCTCTGCATGAGACAAATGCATTGCCGAGTACTCGTCCACTAAGCGACCCCAGATACTGTGCACTTCCGGTGTATCCAGCTTGCCATGACGCATCTCAGCATACTCAGCCTTCAGACACTCTCCGAGATCAGGGCCCGAGCAATGACCTCTTTTGATGTCTGTATCAAACTCACAAGAAAGACCTTGTTGACACTCCCAATGGATACCCTTCTGCCCAAAGAAGATGCTTCTGGGTGACATGAGTCGCTCTTGGAGGCACCATGCCCGTGAGTCAATGTGGTATTGCCCAGGTCGGTTTCCCCGTTTCCAGCCTCCGCAGTATTGTTGCGCTAAGATCCCCAAACACTGACTCGGTGAACCAACCTGACCTGCCAAGGTACAATCAAGCCATTGCAGTGGATTCCTCTGAACTAGGAAAGCTTCAGATATATCTTTTGAATCTGCTGCGACGATTGTCAATGTTGACCCAGCATATACATCCTGCATACGTGGCGCTTCAGCTGCAAAGTCTCCATCCTCTCCTTGAACTATGCACAATGCATCAATCCACAAAAATGGTATTGATAGTCTGCGGCAAACAGTAATAGCATCCCTAGAGACTTGGGTAAGATCTTCAAACAAGATCCGTTCCTGGAATTGCTGCATGTTCGTGCGAAGAAGTTTCAGCTGCTGTTTGGTGCCCCAGCAGTAGCTAAGAGCTGCGTAACTTTTAGGGCTTGATCTGCCCTCGACTAGCCTCACATCCTGTTGGTTCAGATTGCCGTCACTCTTGTGATAGTGATTGAGATCAAGCAGACGAGTTGGTCTTCGAAATACGCTTGTAGTATCACATGCTGGATGTTCCGCTCTGTCGGTACATGCGTCTAACCACTTTTGAATGAGATGGAAGTGTGTATCTGAGGCTACGCGTGTCGAAAGCTGCGTTTCAGTTCGAGATATTACCGAAGCTGATGATGAGTCAAATAATGGAACATGGATGTCACCGCTACAAGAGTGCTCGTTTTCGATTGCCACGGAGACCCAAAAGCCGGGTATACGACCATCTTCACGGCGTTCGAACGTCTCGATATGGGTGAGTATCTTGGCGCGATCCGCTTTCTCAACGCCCGGGGCTTGTGGTTTGGAAGGCTCCAGCCATGAGGAAACTTGTGTGGAGTGCCGTTCGCATTTTGATTGGATATAGTCGCAAACGATGGCGCAGAAGTGACAACCGCTGAGTGTGCCGTCGATGAGATCCTGCGAACTGTTGTAATGCTCGCAATAGGACCTGACACTCTTGGATTGTTTAATCACTCGGCTAAGCTCTACTGAAAGCTTCTGGCAACAGTTGCATAGTTGATGCGGTATCGCCAGAGGGTCATCTACGAGAAGATGATGCTGTGTCACACTCATCGTGTCTCTCTTCAGATGAGTGATGGGCAAGTACTGACAGTCCAGCCGGCAGTCGATTTGGATCAGTTCTGTTGGATGTCTGTAGATTGAAACAGCCACGGTGCAAGTGTCGCTGCGCTGACGTGAAGGAATCGTAACACAGAGAAACTGAGCTGGCAGGTGGGGCCAAAAGCAATATGCATGCCTCCGCCACTTGCTGATGCCTAACCTCACGAAGACGACCAGTAACAACTCAATAAAGTCAATTACGCACCATCACTTCGGAAATCAATTCTACAGTACGACACGATCTGTATCAGCTATGTTCATGAGATTTCAACATCGCATGCAAGGATGAGAGATCAACTGTATCTATGGAAGTCTCTACACGTCTTGTGCATGCTCACTAGTACAAATCTGGCATCATCCATCGATGGCAACCACCAGCACCACGCACTTACTGGAGAGCACTAGAGGTAGCATGAATCACTGCTAGAAAGGTATTGCAGTTAGGATATGTAAGTTGATTGATTCTACGAAGACATGAACTTGGAAGCAGGCTAAGCAGCAGGCCGCGTCATGAGGCATGGCCACAGTCATAGAGACGAGGCTGAGAGGAGATACAAAGGTTAAGAACATGCAGAAATCATTTGTATACTCGCCTCGGTCGCAATATTTCAGGCTCACTATCGAAGGAGAGCCCTGCATCCAACAATGTAGGACCAGAATGCTCCAGATGAACACCTTGAGACAAATCGAACAGAAGCATAGTATTCTGAACAGACGACGCGGCCTATTGATCCTCGCGACAAGGAAACAGTCAAGCGAGCTTGAACGAGCTACTCGTCCAACCAAAAGCCCGGGTGAGCCTGCGACCATAACGTCTTGCCCAAGTAACTGGAAGTCTGTTGGCCGGATGCGGTTCGTGGAACTGAATTGATCGCTCCGCGGCAGAAGTCGAAGGTGTGAAATGCCATGCAGAGCCTTGAAGCTTCTCAGCGGCAAAACCAACCGAGACCATGGCATGCAGGAAGTCGGACCAGACGATCTGACCTACCTGATCGGGCGAGTCAGGCGAGCGAAAGAGGTTTCGAAACACCTTCAATGCCCTCTTATCGACTATGTACGCAGTAGATGAGGCTATCTCCAGGGTTGCTGTCACTGCCTCTACCTTCACTTCTGTAGCTCCCTGCGTCTTCTGCTTTGTCTTGATGGTGGCAGGTTGTTTCGTAAACGTTCCTGTGACTTCTTTGCTTCTGTCGTGAATATGGCCAGAAAATGGAACGACGGAATCAACATTCTCAGTCAGATTCCTGGTTGTTCTCAGAGTCTTTTGCGGTTGTGTCCAGACTGGAGTTCTGTACAATTCACGCCCGCCGAGGAGGTCTTTGATCAAGCTGCCAGGCGTATTGCCAGTTTTGCGAAGCCAAAAAGCATCAGCCGCATCCCAGAACTTATCAAGCGCAGCCTCTGCGGACCGCATCTTTCTAACAACCGACGAAGTTCGACGCTCGTGGGCCGGGTAGTGGAAACGGCCGTCTCGTGCAGCGGCTAGCCTGAACATTTCCTCATTAGGGGTAAGCTCATGAGCTGTGTTGATACGTGACCAAGGCTGGAGAAGTGCGTCGAACTGCGTTGTGAATTTCGTAGAGCGATTCTGCTCAATCTCACTTTCCACGTGACGAGCCCAAGGCTGGAAGCTGTGTAGATGATGGAGGCACTCTGCAACGATGGCTAGTTGGGAGATCAGCGTCGCTATAAGCGGGGAAATAAGAGCTTTTGATTGAGCATCACTTTGCATGAACCTTTCAAACTCGTCCATGATGACATGTAGAGTGAGATAGTTCCTCTGGGCTTGATCTTCGAAGAAATACGACAATTGTAGTAAATGTCCGATCCGATCAACAGGTTTGTCATATGGATTCTTGCGAGCACGGATGCCGTAGGTTTTCTTGTTTGATGTTGCCGATTCGTCCCGGCAGAGGTGCTCACGAACAGGTGGCGATGCGTAGAAGTATCTTCTCAGGTAGCATATAAGATCGACGCTCATGCGCTCGAGGAAGTAGCGTGTTTGTGCGAATTCGTTGAAAAAATCCGTCGGCAGGTCTTCGTTCAGGACAATGGCACCTGCATACTTGACAGATATGCCTTGCAAGACTTTCAGCTTGTTTGAGACATGATTCCAGTTGAAAACCATGCAAAAGTTATGCGTGATAACATAGGTCATTTCTTCAGGGCAGAGCTTCTCGTTCTCCGCTATCTTCCTCGAAATTGCGCCATGAGCATCGGGGATGAATTCGCCTCTGTGATTCTGCACTTGCTCCACTGCCTCGGCGAAGTAAGAAGGGTCTTCTCGGAGAGCCCAGGCATGTTCGATGGCTTCGTGCTTCTGTGCTGAGGCAAGCGATACTAGCCTGGCAAGGTCTAGTCTGGTCGGTAGTCGGTATGGTGCCTCTCTCGCGATAATATGCGGTAGGGTTAATCCCCCAATGTTGCTTGACAGACTTGGTAGCTCCTGTAAAGGTGCTGGAGCGTTGTGCAATTCATCAAGAAGTGACGTCTCGCCAACCAGTATGGTGGCACACTCGACGAGAAAACGAAGGATGCGTCTCTGTATTATCAGGATCTGAACACCGTGATAGATATCAATGGTACGTCCGGTACGAATGGATTCCACTCGCTCGTTGGCATTGTCCCATTCAATCCACCGTGCGTAATCCTGGAAGCTGTTTGTTCCAAGAAAGGCCATGCTGAAACCATCGTTACGTACATCTAAATCCAGGCGCGTCTTTTTGAATCTTGGGGCCATTTCCAGATCATAATAGGCGAACTCGGAAGGGAAGTGTCGAGCTCTCGTATTGAGAAAGATGAGGAGTGTATTGGGAAGCAGAAGATCTTCGAGATTGATGTAGGGCCAGGTAACAGTCTCAAGATATTTCTCACCTACTTTTTCGTCCCTATCCCTATGAATGTAAGCCGCCATATCAGGTCGATGACTTGGTGCCATATCAGGCCATGCTGTAAGCAGGACCACTTGCTTCTGAGCCCGTGACTTTGCCCTCCATCGCGAACGAATGAGACCTTCACAATGAAGAATCAGCATAGTTAGCCACTGATGTAAGCCCGAAATCTCTGGGACAGCCGTCTGCGAAGCTTCACGGAGATCATGAATGGTTAATTTGGATTTGGAGCCTCTCGAAGAATTGCTCAACTCCTGAGGATTGAAATGGTTCATCAACTCGCTTGTGAAGATCAACTCTTCTGACTTGATTCCCTTCTTATAGTTGTCGATGAGGTGCTCAAGCGTTGCGCCTTCTGTCTTCTGCAGGCCGTTGTTGGGAGCGAGATCTCGTCGAGCCAGATCTTCCGTGGCATTTGTGATTGATCGCCTTTCTTTATATGTAGCCAAAGTTTCTGCGAGTTCCCCTTGTTCCTGTGTCGATAACGATGCCCAGAAACTTTCTTGCCGAGGTATAGGAAGCGCGAGGTACAGGGCCAGCAGTCGCTGTTGCGGCGTTGATGACGCCATGTTGTCTGCTGTAGTGAGAGGAATTGGCGAAGGACGAAAGATCAGGGTGTGTGTGGTGGAAGAGGTGCTCGCTTAGGATATATTTCGAAGTGAAAGCCAAGCAAAATTTGGCAAGAGCGCAAACGCCCGCATGGCCTGACAAACGAACGCCGCTACCAATTGGCGGTCCTGTTCACGGTGACTCACTATATCTTCCGCAGCTCATCTCACCACTCACGAGCATGAGGAGGTGAACGGAGATTTGAGGCTTTTACAGTTATAGAAGTTTAACGGGTAATCAACGTCACATAGTAATGGAAATGCGGTGAAAATGATGAGAACAACCGGAAATATTGTCTCTAGAACAGTAGAAAACTGATCTCCCGCAATGAGTGCTGAAAGACGCCTGCATATTGTCCACCCTCTACTGAAAGCTGAGCTGTGAGTCTCGCTTCACCCTGCGATCATCAGGATGGACACGATCTTATTCCAACAACATCAGGTCACAGAGCTTCCAAATCACTTACTCAGCTAGTGCAAACATACCACTCTCCAATTCATACGCCTTAACAAGGCGCTTGCCAAAGCGGCGCCCCCACGTGAGCGGCAGCTTCTCAGCGGGGTGAGGTTCATGAAAATGTATGGGACGCTCGATGCACATCTCGCTCGTTAGGTTGAATTGCCAAGCCGAACCTTGAAGCTTCTGAACCAGGAAAATAATCCCAATCATTGCGTGCAAGAGGGAACGTCGCCCGGGTGGTCTCCAGATATCGGTGAACGGAACAGGCTGCGGAAGACCTTGTGGACATCCTTGTGAACGCGAAGCGTGAGATTCGACACTTGAACAGAACAAGTAATGTTTAGCCGTCAATCAAGAGCTTCATACCTAATTCTGCGAATAT
The DNA here is from genome assembly GCA_011058905.1 of Curvularia kusanoi. NCBI lineage: Eukaryota > Fungi > Ascomycota > Dothideomycetes > Pleosporales > Pleosporaceae > Curvularia > Curvularia kusanoi. The sequence goes on along the minus strand of SWKU01000001.1, from coordinate 1,089,317 downwards.
TATGAGCTGCTTGCTTGCGTACTTAGTGCTCGACCTCGCTAGCAAACACAACGTGCCATGGTAATCCACTGAGCTTCCTATAGATGTTCTAGTTGATCTAATCAACCATTTGTGGATGTCTAATCATCCTCATCTTCTTCCATGTCCTCGTCTTCTTCCACGTCCTCGTCTTCATCCATGTCCTCCTCTGCTCCTTCTTCAATAAGCAAATCCACTATCCGCTCATGGCCCATCTCTAAAGCAGCCTGCAGAGCACTGCCGTACTCACCACCCTGCGCGTTGACATCAGCACCCGCACCCAGCAACAAATTCACCACTTCCTCATTGCCTCTCCACGAGCCTGCTTGAAGTGCATTTCCATAGTGTCCACCGTCTGCGTTGACGTCAGCACCGGCGTTGAGCAGTTCTTCAACAATCCGCGCATAGCCTCCAAACGACGCTGCTTGAAGCGCGTCCCCCCTAAGTCCTCCTTGGGCATTGACATCGGCCCCTGCTGCGAGTAACATCTTTACAGCCTGCTCCCTGCCATGAGTCGAAGCTGCGCAAAGCGCACTGCCGCCCTGTCCTCCTTGGGCGTTAACGTCCGCGCCGGCGTTCAACAGTAGCGCCATAATTTCACTGAGACCGTTTGCTGAAGCCTTAATAAGAGCCCTTCCGTAATCTCCACCATCTGCATTGACCTCAGCGCCAGCTTCGAGCAGCTGCTTGACAACCAGCTTGCTGCCGCGAGCAGACGCTGTGTACAATGCGCTGCCATGGACTCCCGCTGGCAGGTTGACGTTGACTCTAGCACCAAGCAGTAGCTCAATCACATTCTCATGGCCCTTGGCTGAGGCTGCTATCAGTGCATTGCCAAAGGGACCTCCTTCCGCGTTCACATGGGCGCCAGCGTTAAGTAACAATTTGACTACCTCCTCGTGGCCTCCAACAGAAGATGCTTGGAGCGCATGGCCATAGCGTCCTCCCTGCGCATTTACGTGGGCGCCCGCGTTAAGCAAAAGTTTGACCGTCTCCACGTGGCCTCCACTAGAGGCTGCTTGGAGCGCATTGTTGAAACGCCCTCCTTTAGCATTTACGTCGGCTCCGGCTCTGAGTAGAAGTTCGACTACGTTCTGGTAGCCCCCGATGGAGGCCACTTGAAGTGCGTTGCCATCAGGTCCTCTTTGCACGTCAACGTCTGCGCCCGATTCGAGTAATAATCTGACCTCTGTCTCGCGTCCTTCAGCTGAGGCTGTGTGCAGTACTCTGGAATACTCCTCTTGGAGGTCGCTGTTTCGTCCTTTGTGTCCACGACTAGTGTCAGCCTCGAGCAGCACTTTGAATGCATGATTGTTCTCAGCAGCTAAAGCCGCGGCGAGTGCGCTGCCGTGGTGGCCCCCCTGGATACCAGTATCAGCACCGGCATTGAGCAGTAGCTCCAACACTTGAATCTTGCTTGTAGCTGCAGCCGCTTGGGTTGCAGTCCCGTAGTAACCGCCCTGCAAGTTTACATTCGCGCCATTGGCAAGCAGCAACGCTACAATGTCTTCGTAGCCTTCAGCTGAAGCCGCCTGAAGCGCGTTTCCATAGTATCCTCCCTGAGCGTTCACTTCAGCACCCTCCTTGATGAGCAGCTCAGCCAGCTGCGTGTGACCTTCTGCGGAGGCCGACTGGAGTGCATTACTGTAGAAGCCACCTTCTGCGTTGACGTCGGCGCCTTTGTCGATTAGGGTTTTTACTACCCGGCTGTGGCCTTTTGCTGATGCCACGTGGAGTGCGTTGCCAGAGTGCCCGCTGTGGGCATTGATATCTGCTCCCATGCTGAGCAGTAGCTCTACGATTGCATTGTGCCCGTTTGCTGCAGCTTCGAATAGAGGTGTCCGGCCGTCGTGATCCAAAGTATCAACAGCCGCACCCACATCTAAGGCCATCCGTACAGTTGCTACTTGTCTATGCCTAGAACCCCAGGATAGGGCTGTAGACCCGCCGTGTTGCACATTACGGCGGTAGAGGCCCTCGATAAGCAAGCGGTGAAAGCGACGGTTGGCTTGCGCGAAAGCGTTCAACTCTCGTTCCGACTGTAGGTTCTCTGCTATGCAGAGGACCAGCTCGGCAGCTAAGTCGGAAAACATGTTCTGCTGTTGGAGCTGGATCAGACTACAGAAATCACCGCTACCTTGCAGGCTCAGCACCGACCGGACAATGAGGCTGCTCGGACACGATCAGTCTGACGGTGTGCTTCTTGCAACGGCTTATGTGAGATCCTGCCCCGCATGCACTGTGCCGTGAGGGACAGGGGCCACCCCACTGACTCTGAGCGATAAATGCGCCCACTGTACTTGTACACTGCGAAGTGCTGGTAAAGAACATGTATGTCAAGACAGGCAGTCCAGAATTAGAAGGGAGAACTCCACACCCAGCTCTTTTGAAAACCGAAATTGTTCTCGGACCACGATGTCACACGTCAGACCCTCGCGTAAAGAGACAAACGAAATTGCCGCTGGCATGCAGGGTGCTGTGGCAACTTCACTTGCATGGATGCAAGTCTTCGACCCGAAGTTCACATGTATTCACGGCCTTTGAAAGAGTGCTATAACTGTATAGGTAGCAGAACAAAAGCAGACAGAGACGATCTTGTCGCACATGCTGCATCCTGATCCGGTTAGAGGCATATCTTCGTCAGCATCTTCGACACAACACATAGTAATCCACGGCAATAACAGCCAGGGTAACGACTCGTCCAGATGGAAGTGATCGTACGGTTCGTCATCTGGACAGCCATAGTAGCGGTGAACGTGCTCCCCTTAGCTATGTATATCTGCTTCTACTGGATGTGAGACCTCCGGTTGATGTGCCTTGGAGTGCCTTTCAGGAGCGCAATTCGCAGCGCATCATCGGCCTCAGGCTCGGGCTTCGACTTGAGTACTCAAGCCACTCGCAGCATTAATCTCTTGTGTCCATGGACATTGATTAGTCCATTGCCAAGTAAGCCCTGAGCAGTACTGAACAAGCTGGTGGGATGTTGAGAGGCTGATGGTGTGGAGGCGGCGATTGACAGTCAAGATGCAACCTTCTCATGTTTTCCTCACCGGATGTTTGCTCCAGTCTAGTCAAGCGTTTGCTGCTAGACCGTGTCGTGCACGTAACAAACATCGACAGCCATCATTTTCAGTGAACCTGCTTCGACTGTATCTGACTCCGTATGCTGAATGGCCCCATGGAGTGGGGCAGCAGCGAAGTATCGCGCATCTCGCTCTGTTGTGCGTCTTGCCCAGATATCGGAGTCGTCCGGTTCATTCGCAGTGGCCGCTTGAGGTCGAAGTCAACTGTGACTCCCTCCGCAGTAAAGTTTGGACTTTATGATATTGTTTGCCATCGGAGCCTGCTGCCTACCTATAGCGTTCGCAATTGTGCGTAGTACGCATGTAGCTGCCATTCCTTGCGACGCAGAGTAACAATTGACACTCTCGGTCTTCAACGTTCGAATGAGATGTAAGCAGGCAACAACTGTTGAATGCCTGTGAGCAGCACATGCCAAAAGAAAGCAGCGGTGAGTAGAGCCGGACACGTAAACGGCAGCGTACATGCAGTGATAGGAAAATTTAAATTTGAGCTGCAGGCAGATCAAACCTCACTAATTGGATCGGCTGTGGCCAGAATCAACGGTCATCGCAACGATGGCCGGATTGAAGTGCCGTATCGCTCTGTATCACATGGAAGTACGACAGCAATCTCCGCAGGAGATGGACCAGGGCAGCCCTATGACAGGGGAGGGAGCGGCTTCCCCAGACGAGGCAATGAAGTTTGTCTGGGGAATGTGGAGAGAAAGAACCTTGGAAGAGCACGGAAGCAGCTGGGGTGGCGCCAGCACCCCAAACGCTGTGTACGACCGAAACAGGGACACAAAACTGCGAAGTGGTGACATATCATGCCCACCGCTTCCGATTCGACGTCGATATTGAATGATAGTGAGCAAACCTTGTCTTGGCTCAGCAGAGAGCGACGAAAGTGACGACGGCGGCGTCCGGAAAAGAAACTCCACATCACAAACAGAGAGTAATGCTCCCCAGAGCCTGGGTGACGGTCGGACAGTGTGCGCAAAACGCGTGAGGCTGCAGGCGATACGCGACGCCGTCTCTCAAACAGCTCGGTGGCGCACGGTGAGGCGTCATGGCGCCGAGCTGTGACCCGGCTTCATTGTTTGGGCGAGCACGACAGATCGGCCAGGTCCAGTGCAGGAGTCTCAGTGACAGGCCGTATCTTCATCCGGACATCTACCGGTCCCCCTGGGGCATGCTGTGCCAGGGCCGAACGGTCAGCGACATGGTTGATTTTCCGGGGGCGGAGCGAGTGATTGCTGCCACCGGCTCGAGCGTCGTTCCACCGTCCTTCTCGAAGCCATCTTATCTTACCTACACGGGCAGAAGCAAGCGCGGCGAGGCCATGGCGCACCGAGAGCCGTGCATGGGAGCTTTGGCAGTTGCCGCTTGGGGAAGTTCCTTCGAGTAGGTTGGCATGGCTTTACTCAGCCGGTTTCGAGCAAATGAGGGCGAGCGCTGCTGCTGGCGTTGTCGTCCATTGTCATCACAGTGGGAGGGCTTGCTGGAACATGACCATGGCCAGCACAATTCCAGACGCCTCGTTTTGCGACTGGCCCCAGACGACCGGGTCCGGGGGATGCATTCCGTGGCCCACATTTCCCCATCTCGCTCGGCGCCACAAGCCTCGCGTGGGATAATGGGATGAACACGGTCGAGGAGCGGTCAGAAAACGACTCGCTGGCCTCCCGACACGGCTCGATTCGATGTCCTTGCATCGAGAGACGAAAACAGCGATGCCCACGTCAGGTAGACGCTCGGGTTGTCCGCGGACGCCTGCCAGCGTCGAGCTGCTTCAATCGGTCTGCCAGGCGATAACGCGCTGATCAGCAGTGTCTAGATGGAGACGTGTGGGATGCCATCACATCTATACGGAACTCGGACAGGCTGTGCCGCCCTAGCTCATCCAGACACGCGTCTGCACGCATCCTGGACGACTCGTTGATGACAGGAGCGGCCCCGGACGCCTCGAACTTACTCCCTGGAAGGTTTGGGCGTGGGGTGGGACCTGCTCTCCATGTGCAACAACGGATCAAAGCAAGGAGCGCAACCGTCCGCTTCCCCGGCGCTTCTAAAGCTGACGCACTTTGACTTTTACTCGAAGCGTCGTTGCTTTGCGATCGTAGAAGCTCGATCCCTGCGAGTCAGGATTGGGCCACGAAGTGTATAAGAGAAGACCTCCCCTTTACGCCGCGGTTGCCTTTGCAGAGCAGAAGCATTCTTCATAGCCCCCCTTACACACTGCACTATCCTGCCCCTGCTTATCACTACCTGTTGTTGACGCAACCTGTCCAACTATTCCGAAGCTCTGGTCGTGATCACACGTATCATCCTGCCCAACCACCACACGTTTTCGCACTTCGATACATCTGTTGGACGGTCTAGAAAACCAAGTAAGCCTCGCCTGCAGCCTTCTCTAATCATATCACCACCCCGGGGTCTCCGCTATGCCGCCCGGAAGCCGCCCTGGCATCTGGTTCGCAGGCGCTAGCACACTCGCATGCACACATCACCAGCCCTGTGTCCATCCCACGCTTCCAAGATTAAATCTGACTCACCCCTCGCAGTTTCCCTAAACGCCTCGCATCAATACTTGGCCTCAGCCTCGGGACATAAACAGCTTGTTTTCTCTGCCAATACTGCCAGCGAAGACCCTCACTCGCTTTCCGAGACATCCGCCAGCATTACCGCTTGACACTTCAGCTTGCTTGCATTATTGCGTCAGTCTGAGGCCAGCTCGTGCCCAGCATACCACAGTACTCCGGTCTATTTAGTCGCATTGCCCGATCGAACGGACGTGCACAAACCAGTCTCATCCCCAGGTTTCAGTAAGAGGTTTCCAGATTAGGAATACCCGTCTCACCTCGTTCGGACTATCTATTATATCACGCCGCCAGTCTTGCAGCCCAGAAACATTTCAACCTCATCAACTCTTAAATCAGTGGCCTCACCGTCACCAACAAACAAACAAACAACAACAACAACCACCACAATGCCTTCCGCTACTTTCAACCCCCGCCAGCGCCTCTCCATCCTGACCAACGCCTCGCTCGGTCACGATGTCAGCGCCGCGCTGTCCCTCAAGATCTCCTCCAACGCGGCACAGCAACGCAGCCATGTCTACGGCGAGACGGCCGCGCCGCCGCCCAGCCCCATCGACTTCAGCTTCGCCGGCGCGTCGTCGGGGTCGTCGATGAAGGAGGAGAGGAGGGGGAGCGAAAGCAACTAGAGCCTGGAACATGCTCGTCTCTCCCCAACTTCGAATCTACTATCCTCTTCACCTTCGATGATGAGGACGTTTTGGCTTTCTTTTCCTTGTTCTCTTCACGGCATTTAGCAAGCGCGGAGCCCGGTTACCTGGGCTGGCTGGTTTTTTGTACATGTATTCCCTGATGTTCTTCTTTTCTACACTACTCTTCTTCTTCCTCTTCTTCGAGCGCGCGCGTTGATCGCTGCACCTTCGCGCAATGCACGCGCCTTCCGCGCATGACCGGACTGTTCTTCTGTACATTGAGGATGGGTGGGTGGTGGGGCTTGAGAGAGACTCCTTTTTTTCCTTTTGTCATTTGGATAGATAGGTACGCGCACACACGCGCATGCCCTCGCGAGCAGGCAGAGTCCGCGGATTGGACCGGACGGGACGGGACGGCACTGGGCAACGGCAATAGGTCTATCTGGTAATGAAATCGTATTCTCTGTTTCTCCACATGGGTGTCACTTCGTATCGCGGGGCTGTCTTTGTTTCATGTTGATTCCTTTTTTTGGGGGGCTTTTCGAGAAGGAAGGTTGTCAAGAAGCCTGTCAGACCGCTGCGGTGTAACATGTCGTGCTAAGCAAACCCCCCGAATCGATCGATCGATCTCCGTTCGGAGAAATGGAAATGGTAAATGGAAGTGGAAATGGAAATGGAAGTGGGAAATAGGGGAGTCGAGACCCCGTTGTTCATGCGATGGTGTCTGTACGATGGCGTTTTCATGCGATGGGCAGTGCGAAACGCGCCGGGACGCTGGGACGCGACTGGGCTTGAGATGTTGCGAGGTGATGCGAGACGGTACAGGATGGTGGTTACAGGACGGTTGTTACAGGACGCCAGACAGCTGGCTGGCTGGCTAGCGCACGGGCCGCGCCGTCCCAGGTTTTGGCGCCGACGCCTGGGTGACGTGAAACGGGCGCTGGGCGCTGGGAGTTGGGAGGGAGGATGGAGGATGGAGGGAAGGGAGGAGGGTTGAAGGGGTGTATGGGTTTGTGTATGTTGTGTTGTGTTCTAATGTACAGGAGAGGGTATCTATCTATCTAACTATCTCAAGTAGTGTAAAAATCGTACAAACGGCATCTGCCTTTCTATCCATTTGTCTTGCGTACTGTCTGCGCAACATCATCGTGGGTACTACGCCTTTCCCCCCTCCTTCGCAGCCGCCGCTTCGAGCGCCTCCATGCCGCTCTCACTCTGGAACTTCTTCTTCACATCCGCAAGATCGTACTTGCTCTCACTGTACGTCTTGGTGATCCTCCTCTTCACCCACCGACTCGTACTCGGGTCCTGGGTCCTCGATTCAAACACGCTATCCGGGGTCTCGGATTCGAGCTTGCGGATTGTGAAGGGCTTGGCGACGTGCTTGTGGATTTTGCGCTCGGTGAGCTGTGCGGCAATGCTGGGGGTGGAGGGCTTGGGGGTGGAGGTTATGCGGCGGAAGGGCGTGCGCAGGGTGTCGATCAGTTCGCGGAGTTCTGACTTGTTCTGGGCGGGACGGATCTCTGGGAGGGAGAGGGCGTCCGGGAGGTCTTTGGGGGGCTTGCGTTGTTTGATGGCTTGGTCGATGGTCGCGCGGTTGGACGCTGCGTGAGCGCTGGCGAGGCTCATCATCTCGTGGATGTTGGTCCAGTTGCGGAAGCGGAGTTCGTCGAGGGGGATGCCGGTGCTGCTGAGGGCTGGAGTGAGGGCTTTGGGTTGAGGTGCGTCGCTGGAAGGTGCGGCTGCTGGCTGGTACACGTCGGTTGTTTTCTCGTCGTAGATGGCGCGCAGATCCTGCTCGGTGCCTAGTGATGGCTGCTCGGGATCAATGTGCATGTAGAAGGGGAACTTCTGAAGGTCCAAGGGCTGTCCAGACATCAGCACGGCTCGGATGTTCTCCATCTGGCCTTGTAATTTCGCAACCTCGGAGCTCAGTTCGGCAGGTGTCAGGAGAACAAGAGATGGCGTAGCGGCTCCAGGCTCTGCATTTGAGACGACATCGCGGACGCGTCGTTCGGTAGAGCTCGTGATGGCATGTGCCTGTTCCTGCAGCTGCTGCTCCAGGTACTGATTGAGGTCAGCGCGTCTGCAAGCTTTGGCAAACGTGATCCAGTCGTTATAGCTGAGCTGAACGCCTTCCTTTTCAGCGGCACCGACGGTGAGCAACCAGACTGCCTTGACGAGATCGCGGTCTTGGATCAGGCCCGCAGCTGCAAGCAAAGTCCTCCTTTCAACCGGATAGAATGTGATTCCGGCAGTCTTAGCATCTTCGAGCGTCTGCCTCATCAGGTCTGGAGCACGCAATTTACCGGCCAGAGACACCAGAGATACAAACGGCTGGACTCCCTTGGACAACCCGGACTGCATGAGTCCAGCCAGACACTCCTGGGCTGTGGTAGCCATGATATCTCGGAGGGCTGCCTCTTCTGGTGTGAAGTCCTGACCGACTGCTTTCTCGGGCAGGAGAGACTCGAAGGCCTTGATGAACTGTCCAACATGCACTGTAGCGAGACCGCCGCCGCACTCCTGGTAGGCGTAGATAGCATTAGCGATAGCGCGGAGGATGTTGAAGCGCTCTTTCAGCACAGGAGATTGCGTCATAGCCACGCGTAATCTGTTCAACAGTGTTGTGAGCAGAGCTCCACTGACTCGGACGCCAGAACGACAGGCAAGCAGGTAGGCCGTGTAAGCTTCAGGGATGGGCCTCTCGGTGATGAAGAGCTCGAAGATGCGGTGTGGAGTCTGGCCGGGATAGAGGCGGAGAACGGTATCGAGGCCTAGATATGCCTTCTTCCAGTCGTGCGAGCGCAGACGTGCTGTGATGATACCCTGCAGCAGTGTGGTGGGCAGGCCGACGACGTGAACGGGCTGGGTACGGTCCGGCACAATTGCGTCAGGCGAGAGATGGTACTCGGCATATGTGCCAGGGAAGCGCTTGAGGCCCTCGTCGTACAGATCCTCCAATTCGGCGAGGCTCATCAGGTTGCCATAGCTCAGCAGCTCGATGGCAGCGCCGTAGGCAGCCTGGGAGACGTGGGCGTCGTCCTGCTCGGTGAGCCACGACCACAAGGCGCGTCCTTCAGCAAAGCGCTTCGAGTCCTTATAGATGCCGAGCAGATGGACATAGGCAAATGGGTGCGGTGGCAAGGCGCCGGTCTTGAGGTCTGCGATGACCTGCGCGGCGAAGGGAAGGAGCTCAGCCAGCTGCGACGGGGCCTGTCTGGCTGCGTCGCGGCGCACGGCGGCATGCAGGGCCTGGCAGATGATGTGGGTGGCATTGCGATCGAGGATGCGAGCCTCCAGGGCCTTGGGGTACAGCTCCATCAAGCGCGGCAGACTGCGCTGCTCACAGGCCTGCTGCATCTCCAGCGCCATCTCAATCACGACGGGCGACACTTCGGCGACCGGCTTGCCCTTTGCTCGGCGGTTGGCCTGCTGCTTCTCACGCTTGCGCATCTCGAGGAAGTAGCTCCTCCCGCTCCTCTTGCCCTTGGAGGCATTGTCGCAGCGTGCGGGCGTGCTCGAAATAGTCCGCTGCGGCTGCAACGACTGGAGGGCGGCCGCCGAGGCGGGGACGGTCGCGCGCAGGAGTCGCGGGGCGAGGAATGGCGCAGACGGGCAGACGACGGCGGCAAGCGGAATGCGCGTCAGTGAGGGCATCGCGGCGGGTGCGCGTGTGTGTACGCGGTGCTGCGGTTTCGTCTCGTGTGCACCTCGAAGTTACGTTAGTTTAGTTTAACTTTTGAGGTGCTGCAGGAATGCGATGACTCCCGTGATTGGCTGCAGGTCCGCTCCGCCAGCGCGCAACGAGCCGCGCCCTGGAGACAGCTTGCAACACCCCACGCCTTGTACTTACTTGAAGGTACATCGTACATCCGCCTGCCACCACACGCCGCCACCGACCCGCCGCCATGTCGCGCCCGCTCTCCCTCTTCAGCGTCCAGGCCATCCTGATCCTCTCCACCGACGATGGCTCGCGCATCCTCACCAAATACTACTCGAATCCCCACCCGCCCCAGGGCAACCAGGGCGACTACCCCGGCCAGATTGCCTACAAGACCGTGAAGGACCAGAAGGCCTTTGAGAAGGGCCTGTTGGGTATGCCTGTGTGGGGACTAGGGCGATTGCATGGTCTGACACGACACAGAGAAGACGGCAAAGCAGACGACCGACATCATCCTGTACGACGGCAAGATTGTCGTCTTCAAGATGGAGTCGGACGTCATGCTCTACGTTGTAGGCAGCGCTGAGGAGAACGAGGTGCTGCTGTACAGGTATGGAAGGACGCCATTATATGAGGGGGATCCAAGCTAACTCCGTGCAGTGTTGTTCTGGCGCTGCGAGACTCGCTCAACATTCTCCTAAAGTCAGTGCAGTGCCATCCATTACCTTTACTGATCCAATGCTGACAGCACCCAGGAACTCGGTTGACAAGCGCACCGTCATTGAGAACTACGATCTGGTGGTACGTCCCACCGCGATACACTGCATGCATGGAACTTCCCCACTGACAGCCACAGTCGCTCGCCGTCGATGAGCTCGTCGACGACGGTATCATCCTCGAAACCGACCCCGTCATCGTTGCCTCGCGCGTTAGCAAGCCGCCCGCGCAGGACATGACCTCGATGAAGGACATCGAGCTTTCGGAGAAGGGCCTGTCCAACTTGTGGAACTTTGGAAAGAGGGAGCTGGCCGAGCGGATAAGACAGGGACTGTGAGTGATGTTTTGGAAGGGGCACGGCGTTGCAGGCGTTTTCAATGGCATGGCAAAATGAGCATAGCAGTTGGTATATACCACGGTTGCAGCCGGCATATTCACGTTTCAGCACGAAAGATGCTAGGACGGTGCTTTTGTTCGAATACGAATCCATCATCCTGGTCGGTCCTAGCAGTGCTTTGGCATTGGACGTGAGAGAGGTTACTGAATGTTGTGAACGGTCCACACACGACTCATCCACAGTATGATGCACTTAGCGCGGCGGGCCGCAACGATGCACTTCGTCATAGGTCCTTCACCCCACCAAACTCTGCACACAACACCACCATGAAGCAGCGATTTTCCAGCTTGGACGTGAAGGTGAGCAGCGCCGAGCAATTCACCGTCTGCATTTCTGATTTATGCAGGTCATTGCGCACGAGCTGTCCACAGCGCTCACTTCTTTGCGCGTCACAAACGTCTACGATCTTTCCTCAGTAAGCGGCGAGCTCCCTGTTGCAGCAACGTCACGCACATCTGACCAGCGCCCAGCGCATCTTCCTGATCAAATTCCACAAGCCCGACCACCGCGAGCAGCTGCTCATCGACTCCGGCTTCCGCTGCCATCTCACCGAATATGCGCGCACCACCGCCGCCGCCCCCTCAGCCTTCGTTGCGAAGCTGCGCAAGTACCTGAAGACTCGGCGGGTCACTGCCATCTCCCAGGTCGGCACCGACCGCATCCTCGAGTTCCAGTTCTCCGATGGCCTGTACAGGCTATACCTCGAATTCTACGCTGGCGGCAACATCGTCCTGACCGACGGCGACCTGAATATCCTCGCACTGCTGCGCAATGTTGAGGAGGGCGAAGAGCACGAGAAGCTCAGGGTTGGGTTGCAGTACAACCTTTCGCTGCGACAGAACTATGGCGGCGTCCCTGAGCTCACGAAAGAGCGCATCCGCCAGGGGCTGCAGAAGGCCGTCGACCGCCAGCAGGCACAGCCCGAGGCAACCGGGAAGAAGGCGAAGAAGGCAGGGAAGGACGCATTGAGAAAGGCGCTCGCGACCTCCATCACAGAACTGCCCCCACTCCTCGTCGACCACGCGTTGCACGTAGCCAAATTTGACTCGACACTGAAGCCGGAGCAAGTGCTGGCAGACGAGACCTCGCTGGATCAACTGTTGACTGTGCTGCAAGACGCATTAAGGATACTGAAAGAGATTACCCAACCGGACCAGGTGAAGGGATACATTCTGGCGAAGCCCAACCCGGCCGCGAGCACTGAAGAGGAGGGATCCGAGAAGAGCAGTCTTCTGTACGACGACTTCCATCCCTTCCGCCCGGCACAATTCGAGAACTCTGACCTCACTTTCCTCGAGTTTGACGCTTTTGGCAAGGCTGTTGACGAGTTCTTCTCGTCGATCGAGGGCCAGAAGCTCGAATCAAAGCTGCAGGAGCGCGAGGCACATGCGAAGAAGAAGCTGGAGAAGGCCCGCAAGGAGCATGAGGAACGCATCGGGGGGTTGCAAAAGGCGCAAGAGTTGGATTTCCGCAAGGCAGAGGCTATCCTCGCCAACGTGCACCGTGTCACCGAAGCCACCGATGCCATCAACGGATTGATCACACAGGGTATGGACTGGGTGGATATCGGACGCCTGATTGAGCGAGAGCAGTCCGCTGGAAACGCCGTCGCGCAGCTTATCAAGCTTCCACTCAAGCTGCAGGAGAACACCATCACATTGCTTCTAGACGAGAACACCTGGTCAGAGGACCAGGACGATGTAGACGAGGGCAACGAGACCAGCTCCGTCAGCGAAGATACCGACGACGAAGGCAGTAATGATAAGAAAAAGAAGGCTGCACCGGTCAAGGTAGCCGCCCAACCCAAGCTTTCAATCGACATCGACCTTGGTCTATCCGCCTGGGCCAACTCGACTGAGTACTTCGATTCCAAGAAGACGGCCGCAAGCAAAGAAGAGCGCACACTCCAGGCCTCTGAGCGAGCGCTCAAGAGCCACGAGAAGAAGGTTGCCGAAGACCTCAAGAAAGGCCTGAAGCAAGAGAAGGAAGTGTTGCGCCCTGTGCGCAAGCAACATTGGTTCGAGAAGTACATATACTTTATCTCTTCAGATGGCTATCTGGTGCTTGGCGGCAAGGATGCTCAGCAGAACGAGATCATCTACCGAAGATACCTGCGCAAGGGTGATGTATACGTTCACTCCGATTTGAAGGGTTCCATTCCCATGATCATCAAGAACAACCCCAACACCCCCGACGCACCCATACCGCCATCGACGCTCTCGCAGGCAGGCAACTTGTCCGTATGCACCTCGGAGGCATGGGACTCCAAGGCCGTCATGTCGGCCTGGTGGGTTCTTGCTGATGGCGTTACAAAGACTGGCCAGGCTGGAGAGTTTCTGGCGCCCGGCGTCTTCAACATTAAGGGGAAGAAAGAGTACCTGCCACCAGCCCAACTCATGGTCGGTCTTGGTGTCATGTTTGAGATCAGTGAAGACAGCAAGGCCCGGCACCACAAGCACAGGGTCCAAGGTGGCGTCCTTGCACCTACGACTGCAGAGGCGGAGGCGGAGGAAGCACAGAAGAAGACTGCACAGCCAGACGAAGATGGCGCTAGCGACGATGACGATGCTTTCCCAGACGCAAAGATGGCCTCTGATTCAGAGGAAGAGTTCCCTGATGCGAAGATGGACGACTCAGATGACAGTGACGCTGAGTCCGAGACGGAAGCGAAGTCGAACCCGCTCCAGTCGAAGACTGCAGATCAGAAGGCCGACTCGGAAGACGAAGAGGAAGACACCCCTTCGCCGCAGAGCGAGCCTGCTACCGCAGGTTCTGAACCCGAGAATGCGAAGCCTCAAGGAGGGAAGGTCAAGACAGAAGGCACATCTGGCATTCGTCACCTGTCAGCACGCGAGCGCCGCCTGCTGCGCAAGGGACAGCTGCCCGATGCAACACCCGGATCTGCAGCAGCAGAGGAGAACGAAGACGAGGGCAACTCGGCTGGCGACGAGTCGAAGCCAGCAACGCGCGCTCCCGGAACAGTGACTTCACAAGCCACAAAGACCAGCAACGCGCCGCTCCCCCGCGGCAAACGCGGCAAAGCAAAGAAGCTCGCGACCAAGTACGCCGCCCAGGACGAAGAAGACCGCGCGCTCGCCATGCGCCTCCTGGGCTCTCAATCGGGCCAAGTCGCGGCCGAAACGGCCGCCAACGAAGCGCGCAAGAAGGAAGAAGAGGCGGCCGCAAACAAGCAACGGCGCCGCGAGCAGCACCAGCGCGCGCAGGAAAAGGGCAAAGCGGCCGAAGAAGCGCGGCGCGCGGCGCTCGAAAACGAAGACAACGACGGCGACGACGACGAAACCCTCAAATCCAACCTCCTCAACCTCGACGCCTTCACCGGCCGCCCCCTCCCCGGCGACACCATCCTCGCCGCCATCCCCGTCGCCGCGCCCTGGGCCGCCCTCGCAGGCTACAAGTACAAAGCCAAGATCCAGCCGGGCTCGACCAAGCGCGGCAAGGCTGTCAAGGAGGTGCTCACCATCTGGGACCACGCGAGCAAGGATCCCAAGGTGCTGGATAGGCATAGCCAGGACGTGGAGCGTATCTGGCCCAAGGAGATCGAGCTGATTCGGGGTTGGAAGGAGCCTGAGGTGGTGAGTGTGCTGCCCGTTGCGAAGGTCAGGGTTATGATTGCGGGAGGGAGGAGGGGCGCGGCGGCGGCGAAGGGGAAGAAGAGCGCCAGGGGTGGGAGGGGGAGTAAGAAGGCTGGCAAGTAGGTGGAGTCAGTGAGATACAACATGGTGTCATCGAGTCCGTAAAAATAGCGCATCTATAATACACTCAACTACCACATTCCTCCAGACCAGCACACCTCCCCACCCCCTCTACTGCGCAAACCCAATCCCCTCCCCAACAGGACAATCCTCCAAGTTCTCCTGCCACGCCACCTTCGCATACGCCGGCAGATAGCTATTCGTGGTAAACTTCTTATCAATATAATACTCCACCTGACTGAGACTGAAATCCCCACCAACATCCTTCCGATTCAGCGCGTTTACAATATACGAAGCGATGAAATCCAAAAACACCAGGTCGACCTTTTCTGGCGCGCTACCGTCGAGCGGGAACGAGGCGTTGGCTTGGAGATCGTTGGGCTGCGGGTAGTGCGGGATTGTGGAGTGGATGGTGTCGTCGCCGTCGGAGCCGAAGTCGTCGAGAGTGGTGTAGCCCGGGGTGGGGGAGGTGTTTGTGCGGCGGATCAGGCGGCCGGCAGGGAGAGAGCGCTTTGCAGCGAGGTTGTGGGTGAGCGGTGGGTCGATGCAGGTATCCCTGTCCGCGGTGAGGGCGGAGAAGGCGAAGTCGCGGGACTCGAGGTCACGCTTCTTTTTCTGGTAGGGGCCTGCGTTGAGGATGTCCAGGACCTGTTTGGCCTGGGCGTAGGGCACGTCCGGGATGAACTGGAAGGAGTCGGAGAAGGGGGAGACGATGAAGGAGTCGTCGTAGGTGAAGGGGCCCTGGGCTAGGTCGAAGCGCACGCTGCCTGTGTTGATGATGATGAGGCGGGGGACGGTCTTGCGTGTTTCGTTCACCACGACGGTGGAGAGTGCGGTTTGCAGGAGCGTGAAGATGTTGCCTGGTGCGCCGAAGGGCTGGCAGTATTGGCAGTAGGTTGCGGGGGCGCAGCCGTAGAGTTTGGTCAGGTTGAGGGCGGTGCGGGCGTTGGTGATGGAGGTGGAGACGGCGGCGCCTTTGGGGGTTCCGAAGGCGGAGAGCGCCTGGCTGCCTTTGGCGTGGTAGGCGAAGGTGAGACGGTTCCAGTCGAGGTAGCGGCGGGCGTAGCGGAGGGTGGAGGGAGTGGTGGAGGTGGGAATCGCGGCGGTTGAGTTTGCGGTGGAGGTGCTGCGGAGGGGAACGGCGCTGCGTGTGGGGTTGGGCACGCCCTTGGGGTTCTTCTTGACCTTCTTTGCGCTGCACTCGAGGCCGGACATGGCCAGCCATCCTAGGGTCTCGCAGTATCGGCCTTTGTGGGAGTTAGTGGATGGGTCTACATGTTTAGGGTGATGTCGATCTTACCAGACTCAAGGGCTGTGGCTTTGTTGTCCCAGACGGCGAAATCGCGGATGTGAGTGTGACCGCCAAAGCCCTGGATAGGTACATCGGGTCTCTGGCTACGGATGGCGCTGAAGACGGTATCAAACGAGCTACTCGACTCGTTGAATCGGACCGGGTTGTGGCCGGTGAGAACAAACAGGTCAATGGGATCCTTGTAGTTGACCGCGTCAAGGAACCACTGCTCCTTTACCATGTCAGCTGCTTTGATGACTTTCGAGACATTGCTGTTGCCGGTGAAGTCGAACAGAACGCCAAAAGCCATAATATTGAGACCCCTCTCAGTGGTGAAGTAGCGATACTGTGCACCAATGTACTCAAATTGGCCGCTGGTTGGGTTCTTGATCTGCACATTGCTGGTCAGGTACTTGTCGCCGTACACCTTGGAGAAGTTGCTGAAGGTCTCATAGGCAATCTCCGTAACGTAGAGCTCGTGGTTGCCAATTGTTAGGAGATCATAGTCGACATTCTCGAAGATGGGGTTGGAAACAAGGCCATTGGGAGATGTTGCGTCGGACAGACCAGCACCATCGTGGAGATCCTATTGCAGTCAGCCACCCGAAGGAGAAAGTACCAGCTCAGCAGTACTTACACCAGTGTCAACAAGCAACAGATCTACTCCTAGCTTCCTAGCCTTCTGCTTCATGTGTCTCGTGAAACTGACAAAGTCACCCCAGTCCGCGCCATAGTTCTATAACAATCAGTCACAATCACCAACACACCCAGACGCATCCTCTTACCTGCTCTTTGATATGTCCCTCAAGCCAACCGTGAGTATCGGTTGTATGCAAGAAATTGATCTGGCCCCATTCAAGCGGTGCTCTGGGGCCCGTCGTTGCGTTGCTCGCCTCGGGCTGCATGCGCCTGACGTTGCGCGTCAGGACGACATCGTCTTTCAACGGGCCGTAGCAACTGTGCTCCTCTCCTCCACAAGCCGAAACCGTTGCAATCGCCGAAGCAACGGCGACAAGCCCTTGAAACCGCATCTTGAAATTCCGACACCGGGGGTGAAGATGTTAAATTGGACAGTCCAGAGAAAGAATTTATACACGTCAGCCTATGTCAAAGAAGGCTGAAGCTTTGCCCGGGGACGGCAGTGAGATCTTCACACGTGCATTTGCCATTGGAAGATGATAGGAGGACGATAAGCTTCACCAAGCTAAACGACAAGCCGTTCGTGCCGCTAGCGGGAAGCTTGGTCGGAGACAGTACCTTCTAATTGGAGACTAGCGATATCGGCCATCTCCAGCCTGCAGCCACGGAGAACCACGAGGAAGTACGCGCCTCTCTACAGGTCCTTCGTCTTAGGCAAAGAAGGATTCTAGCGTAATTTCGGCCCTGGTTTGCTCTGTTTTGATCGTGCTGGGGAAACCGCCATATCCCGTTCAGCGCCACACACCTCTTCTGGTTGTAATCTCCGGACAGGGATTGCTTTGCTTTGCTCCTGTCAGGTATCAGTGCAATACTAATAAATGAGGATAAAGAATGCTTACTACATCTTACAAGCTTCGACGAGACACCGAGCGATGCGCAAGAGTGGGCAGGGATCCTTATAGCTGGTTTTCTGATTGGTGAATATCAACGATATGTGGAGCCCTAAGCAGGTAGAAAGACTGCTTATTCGCAGTGTTCAATGTTATTCCTTTTGGTCCGAATCCTTCCAAACTGCTCGGTGTCTCGTCAGAGCTGGCAAGACGCAGTATGTCGACGTCACCTCGCAGTCGTTACTTTACAATACGAAGTAGATAAATAGATTTCGGGAATAATGGAACGATCGCAGCTGTCCAATAAAGATAGCCACATCATCACGAAACCTTCAGGCTCTGGCCGTCTCATCATAAGTCGATGATTAAAGATCGGACACATATGGCGGAGAATTGCTACGTAGCGATCATTTCTGATGCTTCAGTACATCAATACGACCCGTAGCAGCTCTAGTTTCGTCCACCCGCAGGTTGAGTACTTCACAGAATCTTCAGGGTGGAACAATTTCTGGCAGTGTTATCGACACCTCTGAGCGACAGGCTTACTCCAATTCGAAGTTGATCCTTCTCAGCAGCGCAATGGTCATCTGCTTCATATAGCACGATGAAGTGATTGTGAAAGAAGTACCTTGCCTCTGATAGCTCGTTTCGGCTGTACCGGTCACGTAGGAGCAGTGCTTCATTGGCCATGAGTGAAGTCACGCGCATACAGTCTCAGATTGTCTGCGAAGTATGCTGGTATGATCTTATGTTTGTTGACAGTGGTTACCCTGCTGTTTGCTATAGGAATGTCTTGATGCCTCCGGGCATGTAAATGCAGACCCATGCCCATATACTCATTGCGCCGTTCTCCATGCTCGCTGACGCTGATTACATTGGAACCCACTAAAAGCCCAAAAAGCCGAAACAACCGAAATATCGACTAGATCCATCGTCATAGTATGTGCAGTGAAGCTCAAACTAGCATACACATCGTACAAGTGACCGCCCAAAGGAACATCCCGAGGTAGCAGCATTAGTCTAGACAGCAGCGCTGTGAAGTCTTCGTAAAGAGAAATCGAAAGAAACTTTTGGCTAGTACGAAGTCACGGCATATTTGCCGTTGTACGGTAACCCTGTAGACGTGCCGCCATTCTGACCGACAACAATTGGGTTGCTGTCCACGACCTGTACTGCTGTACCGTCCGCTGTGCGGAGGAGAGTAATGCGTATCCGGAAAGTTCCAGCTTGATGGACAACGAGGTTTGGAAAACTCATGTACCCAACACCTTGAGACCCAGCCATGTCCATTGATGCAATTGACCCATCCGCTTCGTCATCGGCAAATGGATGTATCGAGTCGATACGTTGTCCTGCCAGAAGTGTGTTCAATACATGCGGGTCGGATGAAACAGTAGAATTTGGTCCTGGAACAAGTGCAGCAACTGCCATAAGGTTTGGCGAATCGGTGGCAGCATAGTCAGGGTCAGTATTGGTAGTACATAACCGGACGATAACCGTCCCAGGTATTGTGTGTCCAACGCGTGCTGTGCGAGGGGGCTGAACAATGAAGTCCATGGAGTATTGAATGTTGCTGGTGTGGTGCCCTGAACGCGAGCGACCTGATGTGCGAGTGGCGCTGCTGTGATGCCTTGACTGTACTGATCGGTTGCCTAGCGCTGGTTGTCTCGCAACGTCAGCCATTGGTTCGGTGGAGGAAGATGGCTGTTGTGAATTTCTGGTGATTTGAAGTCTCTCGAGTATTCGAGCTGAGCGTCGAAGCACAGAAGTAGCCCGTTGTGGTTGTGTGGGTTGTGATTGCAGGAGCAGCTGCTCTTGGGGTTCAAGCGTCGAATCAGATGTGCTCCGGCGGCGAGATGTGGCTCGGTTGGATAAGGAATATCTTCGTCGTCCTCGCCCTTGGCCTCTTTGCATATAACAAGGTACCAAACTGTCAAATGTTAGTGGACAAGCACTGTCGTCTTGCGTTGATAGTGTAGCGAAGAGATTGAGGCAAATGAGGCTGGAGATGACCATCTGCACGATAGCCGTTGACTAGCCGAGCTCTCGACATGCATGTCCGGCGTCCCTGACATTGTCCCCTCCGCCAACGCCAATAATATGGCATAAAAGGCCCTTCCTCATGAAGTGGCCCCATATTACAAAAGGTGGATCCATTCATAAAAGAGAAACAGGAGGAGCGGAGGCAGCGTACGACATGCATCGCGTCTGCTTTTGACTGAAGGATGCGGGCGGATGCGAGCGATCCCAGAACGCCATGTGGGTGACAGGGATTCTCGAGATGCAGGTCAAGGGGCAGGAAAGTTCCGAAGAATTGACGTGCTTACCTTCTGTCGTCACACCTCACCTGCGCTGTGTGTTTCACCAACCAACTGAAGTCTTCTTTTTTCTTCTGACGGCGATTGAATCCGCGTCCAGCTTCTTCTGGTTGCACGGCTTTGTGCAGACGGTGCGGTTTAGACTCTCAACAAGACCATCAGCTACGGCTGTACGGTCTAGGAGGGGTGCCGTAGAAGTTCGGTCCTAAGATTGATAGGCTGACAGCAGGGGGGCTTCTTCGGCTCTGTTCGACGAGCGGTGCTGGGCTGAATGTGAAGATGAATTTGCCTACGTGTATATCAGTCACCTTGCCCTTGGGAATGTTCATGTCTGCAGATCTGGACAGTCCTCCAATTCAACCATCGATTAAGGCATTGACAGCGATACCAGATGCCGAGATATTGGCAGACGGCGACCTCCTTCAACGTACCTTCTGAATGACGATACTTGGCGAGGCCGTAAGCTGTATAGTGCGAGGAGGTGGACTAGAGGTTTTCTTGAGGCTATGGATTGAGTATGGCGAAGGGTGGGAGATGTCTCAGTCGTCGATGTGTGGGCGGCCAATGCCTTTCAACCTTGAGCGGCGCGGTACTTGATGTGGATGAATGGTCATAACGAAGCCGGTAAGTAGCTCGTCTTATACCATCTGCCTAAATTGCAGGCGTGGGAGCGCTCTTGCCCGGTCTGGCATGGGTTGCAGCTGTTTCCATGGCGTGCCGCCTTCCGCTATTGGCTTCAGCATCATTCTCCTTATTCTGACATATCCTCCGCATGCTTCTGATCGAACCAGCATCCTGGGTGAATCAGATGGCGGGCCGCTACCCTGGGTGTCCCTGCTCCGATCAAGCGTCTGTGAGGCAGTCTGCATTTCGACGCCGCCCCACGAAATGAGGCGCCCTTGGCTTCGCTTTCCCTGTGCACAAGCGCCTGATCGTCTTGAAGCCGTGGCTGCGCGATTGCCGATCTGGGCAGCAACCACATATCTGGCGGGTCCCAAAGCATCGTCATAGTGTCACGTTCACCAGACATGCTTCTGAATACCGACAGCCAGGCTCTTGTGATTCCAGGGGACCCTGTGCTACGCCCGCAGCCTCTGCTGGGTCGGCATCTAATTGGCCCAAAAAGCAAAACGGACTCCATCTGAACTACCAGACCCCAGCCTGCCTCTCGCCTCGTGGAGAGCCACGATCCCTGATCTCAAATATCTTCCCGTGCCTGCTGAACTAGTCGACC
The DNA here is from genome assembly GCA_011058905.1 of Curvularia kusanoi. Lineage (NCBI taxonomy): Eukaryota > Fungi > Ascomycota > Dothideomycetes > Pleosporales > Pleosporaceae > Curvularia > Curvularia kusanoi. The sequence continues at coordinate 1,068,145 of SWKU01000001.1, read as the reverse complement.
CCGGTGCTTTTGATCTGGTATCGATGGCCCTCGGCCGCCGAACAAATCCGCGATCTCATATACGCAATCTGCGCTACGTACGTGCCGACCCTAGCTTGCTGGACGGCTGCGTGCGGCTGCTTGTCGTATTTTGGATCTGACAGCAGACCCGGTCAACGTCGCCATGTTGCTCAGCAGTTGACGTTTTTGGAGAGAAGGGTCATTGGCAGCACTGTCTACGTAACCAGTCATGTCTACACGAGCCCCGTTACACACTTCCACCACACAGCACACAAGAACGCGCCTCTCAACAAGCTGCAGTTGCACGACATCTGGCTCCATTCCTTTGCGTCCTCCGCTGTCTTGGTCGTGTGTGTCAACGATTCTACATTATTTGACAATTTCTTGCAGGGAGTAGTGCTCGGCGAGGTGCCCCACGCGCTCTTCTATCGAGAACGTGTTAGTTCAGGGAGCTCGCCGTTATGGAGCAGACGTCCTACGGAGGAATCCAGCAGCCAATAATGTGTTTCAGTGCCTTCCTCACCCTTACGACCGCAAGTTGCTGCGCAGGGACATTATTGGCTGTTGCGCCAACACTAGCGCATTCGCTGCAGAATCTCTACATCTGACAAGGATCCGCGACATCTAAAACCCTCAGTTGCCGCCCGCTCACGATCTTACCAGGAGATGCAAGATCTCACATCCCTGGAGCTACGGATGCACATGTGCTTCGGCGGAAGCGGACGCACTGCCGGTACCGAGCCGCTGGTTAGTGGCAGGGGACTGCTGCCACGCGCGTTGCTTTTTGCAATGTCAGCCAACGTCGTGCGTCAGCGACCTCGCCGACCTGCCAGTGTCCCACTTGGACTGTCTTATTCCAGTCTTCTGCAGCTTCCACATCATGTCGACGGGACCACGTTCTACCTCGGTGTTGCGCTGCCCTCATTTCAATGATGCCTTCTAGAAATTGTTCATCGTGTTTGTCGGACCTATTACTGATCATATATTGCCATCTCCGTAGATCATTCACAGCCTCGATTCGGTGGCCGAGTCATCAGTCCATGAGTGCGAACCCGAGCTATCACATTGCGACCTTCCTAGTAGAGTTGTACGGAACGGTGCTGCAGTGATCGAAACGACAAGATGCCGTACACATGATACCGTAAAGTGAGCACTGACGCTTCTACTACTGACCAAGCCTTCTCACCACAGCTTGCTAGAGGCGCGTGTCTCAGTACAAGAGTACAGGATTGACCTGCGTGCCTTCCACGTTTGGTAAAGCCAGCTTTGACGGAGCCCTATTATCGGGAACGCCTCTTTGTCACAATGAACACAGCCTCGGGCTATCCAATGCGAAAGTGTCTCAAAGCATGGGAGAGTGCGTGTTGCACACGGCAGCACAAACCGCAGTTCTGCAATGCACGCGATGGGCTTCCAATATTGAGACCATGCCTGGATGCTCTGCGGACAAGTTCTTGTGGGTTCTCAGTCATGCGTCATGCGATCTCTGATGCAGAGCCTTGCATACGTATGCTGTTCGAAGCTTCGGCTACACAATGGGCCCGTGGCAGTCCAGAGGATCGCAGGATCCGGAACAAGGGCTCATTCCGATCCGCGATAAGCGAAGCTGCAAAGGATCTCATCAGTGAGTGGCCAGCTTTGGCCCGTGTACACCATGCAGCCTCATCTGTTTCGCGGAAGCATGGACCCGAAGAGCCGCAATTTGTGATGTATCGCCACTTACATGGCGCTGCGCGGTCTCGCCTCGTTCTTTGATTCTGCGGTACGCTCTGTGCACCCTTCAATCGGTCGAGCCTCGACGTATAACACATGACAAAGTTACTCAGCAGGATTGGTGTGAGGCTGTCAAGTAGGGGGTATTGTGTACCATCGCTGAAGATGACCCACGGTGGTTTGGATATTCCGATATACGCAAAATGCCCAAGAGCCGTTTCGTGCGTGCAGAGCATGTAGTACGGCATTTTTTTGCTTCCAGCAACGGTGAGCGCCCATCTGAGTTGGTGTTCGAATTGACGATCATAATCAATCGTGTGACCACTCATTCAGTTCAGTCTCGGTAGCAATCATGTGACTTGACGAACAGTATCTCCTTCTAGCTTGCACATCTAGTAGAGGGTACCTCTCGATAGGGCTAAGCTAACCGCCGTTCTCAACAGAGACAGATCTGTGGAACAGCGAGCTCCTCCACATATAAATGCGACACGATGATTACGCAACTGACTGCAACATGCCTTTTGCGGCTGCTCCTTCAACTTGCTTTCGCGCGGGTGCAATTCTTCCTTGTTCGATAACGTAGAACATTCGAAGGCCAAGTATGGACCATAACCAACCGAGGACTGTTGAGCTCGCTTCCAGGGGTTGCGACTAGGAGTTGACCGTTAATTGAAACTTGCCCCATCCCAGCAGTCTATCTCTTCATGGACTGAGCATCGACAGATTAGCGCACGACGCTCGAGCCGCTGTCACCAACTCAGCTGTTTCTCTAACATCTGAGACAGTTCAAACGTCCAAGCCGCCTAAACTCTTTCTGGTATACCACCGGTTGAAGACCAGCACAGATCGTATCCGTGTGGTACCTGGATCGAAGCTGTAGCTCACGTACACGGCCTGGAGCCACAAATCTAATCTATAGTTGGCATTCGTAGAGGCTGGATGTAGTCATGAAGTCACAGTGGCGAAGGAGACATGCCTGGGTGGATCAAGACGCTTGATGAATGCCTTCTACACCTGGCCGACAAGGATGGACCAGACTCGAGCCGACGATGAGAATCGAACACACTGGCGTATGCTTTTTTGTGCTGACCCACAGCAGACCCCGTTCATCGTGGATAGAACGGAAGATATTCATCAAACACGGTACGCAACGCTCCGTAGCCGCTGCAGGAGGCAGTGCACGAGCTTTGCCATGGATGGCCATGCAAATTTACAGCATTCTAGAAAAAGTTCCGAGCGACCTGGTGGAGCATGGTAGGCCCAGCCAGCGATTGTGATACCATTGACGGATTGGAAGGGTATTCGATATGTGCTTTTGCGGGGGAAAGCCGATCTCAACAACGTCGCGACGTTCCAGATGAGACACGTTCTGACAGGGATCAGCGGAAGTTCAGGATCCCATGATCCCAGTTGACATGGTGTTGAGGATCAGAGCTGACGGCGCGAGCTGTCGTCTCTTTTCTGTCGTCTCTCTGGCCTTGGCACCCCTCCAAACTTTTCTGGCTAGCGCGTTTGCGCACCTTTACTGACGCATAGTTCACAGTACCCCACCGTGTCGTGGTTTTCTGCTCTGCATGCGTGCCCTTACTCGCGCCCCTCTCAATCTTTTCAATTCTTTCTCCCACCCTTTGAATAGGCCGCGGGCGACTCATTGCGCTTTATTTTCCTTGACTCACGACTGTACAGTCACGTTCTCCACCACTGTCGCAGCTTCCCCACGATTTAGCTTGCGCACAAAGCCTCTCCCTCACCATCACCACTACACACGCGCAATCGCAAGCCGCGGACCACTTTACGTCGGCTCGTCCCGTCGCTCCTACTCCCCAGCCAACGCTCGACCCTTCACTGTCGACGCAGCAACACGCTCTGCAATCAGCATGGAAGAGCTCACCAAGACCCTCAAGGGCCTCGGCCTCGAGTCGGTTCCCCAGGAGCCAAACACATACCCCGAACTAAACCCCTTCGACATCTACCGAAGCCACATCACCGAGCTCCTCGCCGAAGTCTCTGGTGTCGACAAGAAGATCATATACCCCACATTGGCATGGACGGCGAAGCCTGAGAACGGCGATTTGCAACTCGCTGTTCCTGCATTGAGGCTCAAGGGCAAGGACTTGAAGGCGTATGCACAGGAGCTGGCGGACAAGTTCCCTGAGAGCCCACTCGTCAAGAAGCCTGTCGTCACTGGCACCTTTGTCGGCTTTTTCTTCAAGCCCGAGTCGCTCACATCCATTGTTCTTCCCTTGATCTTCAAGGCTGGCAAGAGCTATGGCTTCAACAACAGCTTCGGCCTGAAGGAGGACGGCTCGAAGAAGAAGATGGTCATCGACTTCAGTTCGCCCAACATTGCCAAGCCTTTCCACGCCGGTCACTTGCGATCCACTATCATTGGTGGTTTCCTGTCGAACCTTTACGAAGGTATGGGCTGGGAGGTTGTCCGTATGAACTACCTCGGTGACTGGGGCAAGCAGTACGGTGTCCTGGCAATCGGTTTCGACTACTTCGGCAACGAGGAGGAGCTCGTAAAGAACCCCATTGGTCACCTGTACGACATCTACGTCAAGGTCAGCAACATCCAAAAGGATGAGGCGGACAAGGTCAAGGCACTCAAGGCTGAGGTTGCCAAGGACAAGGAGGAGGGTAAGGATGTCTCTGCAAAGGAGGCCGAGATCACAAAGATCGAGACCGAGGGCATCGATGAGAAGGCCAGGCAGTACTTCAAGGGTATGGTCGATGGCGAGCCCAAGGCCATTGGTATCTGGAAGCGCTTCAGGGTTAGTACACCTTACCATCCGTTGCCATGTACAGGGCTAACAACAGCAGGAACTGTCCATCGAGAAGTACAAGCAGACTTACGCCCGCCTGAACATCCACTACGATGTTTACAGTGGAGAGTCGCAGATCAAGGATGAGAGCATGGATCTTGGTGTGAAGGTCATGTGGGAGAAGAAGGTCTGCGAGGACTCTGAGGGCGCTGTTATTGTTGACCTCACCAAGCACTCTAAGAAGCTCGGAAAGGCGGTCATCAAGAAGAAGGACGGCACTTCGCTGTACCTCACCCGTGATGTTGGAGCTGCGTATGAGCGTATGCAGACATACCACCCTGAGTAAGTCGATTTTCGGCCGTTGACAAAGAAGCGTCGATTCTAACATGTCAACAGCAAGCTGATGTACGTTGTGGCCTCGCAGCAAGATCTTCATCTTGCGCAGCTCTTCAAGATTGAGGAGCTTATGGGCTGGAAGGACATCTCTTCCATCTCCCAGCACATCAACTTCGGTATGGTCCTTGGTATGTCCACACGAAAGGGCACAGCCAAGTTCCTCGATGACATCCTGCGGGATGTTGGTGAGAAGATGCACGAAGTCATGCGCGGCAACCAGGCCAAGTATGAGCAGGTTGAGGATCCCGAGAAGACATCCGATACCCTCGGTATCAGTGCCGTCATGGTCCAGGACATGAAGGGCAAGAGGATCAACAACTACAACTTCGACATGGACCGCATGACCTCGTTCGAGGGTGACACCGGGCCTTACCTGCAGTACGCTCACGCCCGTCTCTGCTCGATCTACAGGAAAGCTATCGATGCCGACCCATCGCTGGAGAAGACTGACTTCGCAACCGTCGACCTTAGCGAGCTCCAGGAGCCGCACGCTGTTGACCTCATCCGCCAGCTTGCTTCGTGGCCCGACACATTCCTCAACACCTTCAAGACACAGGAGCCTACGACTGTTCTGACATACCTTTTCAAGATGTCTCACGCTGTCAGCGCCAGCTACGATCACCTGCAGGTTGTTGGCAGCGACAAGAAGGTCAATGTGGCCAGGTTGGCGTTGTACGTTGCTGCCAGGCAAGTGCTTAACAACGGTATGAGGATTCTCGGTCTCAGCCCAGTGGAGAGGATGTAGAGGAGTTGCTTGAACAGCGAAAATGAATTGTGATGTGGCAATGTTTCAAAAGATACCATGTAGTCTAGATGTCCAGAAATGAAGATGTTTGAGACCAAGCCCGACCTGAGCATACAACCGATACTCTCAGCCGAAATCCACAGTGCCTTGCGGCTGTTATTACATGCTTGCAGTAATCCATCAGGAACCCAATTCCCCGTATACATAACGTCCCAATAGCAGTTCATAGCGTCGGCCACACCCCATCGATAGTCCTGCATGCCAGCGTGCTTCCCTTGCTCTGCGACCAGACTTGAGGTCCGGCGGTTTATGTCGTGGTAGCAATGCACTAGGGTGCCCGTGTCGGATCGTACCGCGGGATAGTCGATTTACAAAGGAGGCTGTTGAGGGTGATGAGCAGCTATCAGCTTGCGTAGCAGAACTCGACTCACAGTCCTAGTGCCGAAGAACATGTTGCTGCAACATGGCAAGGAGACCAAGGCAGAGTTGAAGGAGTCCGAAAACGAGGGCCAGGATTGCTTCGTCGGACATGGTGGGGTCTTGTTATGATGTCGGTGGGCTGTTTAAGGTGTAGAGGTCGGAAGTTGGAGTTGGTAGTGCACAGTGTTGTAGAGTGAGGATTGACTGTACAGATACAGGTGGCCCATCTTGCGGTCTATATGTACAGTTGCGGTAGTGTACCTTTGCAGAGTGTACTTTTGCGATTGAGTTTTTGACCAGAACAGGTCATGAAAATAGCTTACGCAGGCAGACGTCGTCGCCATGGCCCTATAGTTAATGTCCTTTTTGTGTGTACTTCTGTTGGTACATTTCGTGTACTTTTGTGAAAATCTTGTGTACTTTTGTAAGAGCTCGATCACAACCCGGCCGAGTACAGTCGGGTTGGTTGGCCGGGTACATTTCGTGTTCTTTTGGAAGTGTACTTTTGGAGGTGCGCTTTTGGAGGTGCGCTTTTGGAAGTGTACTTCTAGGCCCCTGTGGCGTACACCCGTGGCTGGCGCTAAATATCAGTCTGCATATTACCATCCAATCATACAGAAATGAGCTCGCATCAGTGCTGATCACACGTCATTAATCGCTAGCCCTAGTACACCTATTAATGCGGCTGTGCAGAATAAGTGTACTTCTGAAGTGTCCTTTTAAACTTTGCTTCCGCTGTCGTCAGCGTGAGGCGTGAGTGTTTGCACCTGCTCTTTCTTGGAATGTTCTTCTTACAGTAGCACGATCGCTTTTCAAGAGAAATCAGCCTCAATACTCTTTCCGTCACACTCCACCTTTTTGTCTTGATATTTGAAGGCTTACGCACTCACTGGTCTCCCTGATATAGGCCATGTCGTCCCGAAGCACCAATCAGTCGAATAGACTAACAGCAGCGGACTGGAAGTTGGTTGACAAACACATTGTCGAATGGTATCTTGTACAAAGGCGATCTTTGTCTCAAATGCAAAGTGATGCACGGGAGAAGTATAATTTTACTGCAAAGTACGTGTTTTCGCATATACAGCACTTTGCCATCCCCGAGCGGCTCCGCGGCAATTTTGGAGGATTCAACGTTAGAAGCGAAGATACTCAATAGACCCAATCAGCAGTGTAGCCATCACGACGGGCCTTGCGTTTGTTTAAATCGCGCTAGCCAGAACTGAAGCCCTCCGATCAAAATGTATTTTCTGCAGTTTGTCAAGTGTCTCATCGGAGCTGGCAAGGTGCAGTATAAGACTTATGTTGCTAACCAAGACGTAGTGATCGTCAGTGGAAACATCACCTCAAGAAGTTGAAATGCAAGAAAAACAAGACTAGGCAGCAGCGAAAGCTCGATCAACCCAATTCTCCCAACGCCGCAATTCAACCTACAGGTGTCCCTGTTGATTCCCAGCAAGACGGTCGACACATGCCCGAGCTCGAACTGGAGCGACGTGATCTCGGCCCCGGTACTTGTCAGTTCCTAACGTCCGAAAATGAAGGGCTTTGCTAAGAACACCTAGCCACACCGTCAGAGCTGCAACGGGATCCGACCATATCTCAATGTTCAACCATGCCTCTTACCAGAGAAGCACCCGAAAGTCGAACAGGTCCAAGCCTCAAGGCACCAAGTGGTCCGCTCGGGCTGATGACGGTAGACTTGATGTGGGCCCTTGACACGCCGTGGCACGAGCTTGTAAATGGGCACCAAGCTGACCCCCCTGGCTTCCCCTTAGGTGTTCTGGCCACAGTTCTTTGCGACGAAGCTGCTAAAGTGGGGATCTTCTTGGACCCTGGATTTACGCTGACAGATGTACTCCGAGAAGTGCTCGCCAAAGAATGGCGTATATTTCGTCCGAATATGAGGTTCGCAAAAGGTGTGGAGGGACAAATTGCAGAATGGCACGTCATGGTTCGGAGCAGGACTATCAACAATTTTCCGGTCGCCATTGGCCTCTCTGTCCGTCGGCCGTGGTTATCAGAGCAGACGAGCACAAGAGAGAAATCATATGTTTCGATTTTCTTTCGCTTGGCACGTTCCAACAGGCTCTCTGAAGACTGTACAGCCATCTACCGTACCTGGGAGGGCAATATGTCATCTCAGCCAATTTTCGATGCAGTCCTTAGCGACAAAGATGACAGTGTGAAAGTTACCGAGGTCGAACGAATACTAAATGAAGATGCGGCAGCTGTGTTGTATCTCAAACATACATCCTTAGAATTTCCGCTCGAGGTAAGTCAAAGATCTTAGTCAGTTTTGGTCTCTGGCTGACCATGTGGAGATATCAGCGAGCAAAGGTGACCTCGCGACCACTCGTCTTCTTCTTGAACGGGGTTCCCCGATACGGTCCCTTTGCGGGTCAGTCACGCAAGCGTTTGGTACACAGTGCAATGGCTGATCGTGCTTAGATGCACTTCCGTGGCATGGGAAATATGGCATGGATTCGCCTCGCGTTGGTCACAGAGATATCAACCTATGCTATTTGAGAAAGATTTTGCACGATGCATAGATATGACGTCGCTTACTATCAAACGCGGCGCACAGATCCACGAGGAAATTCCCTACAACGAATTTGAAGGCAACATACTATGGACGGTAATCCGTATCAATGCTTTACAACCACATCAATTAGGTCAGGTCCTAGAGTATCTGCTCTCCCTTGGTTTGAGCATGGAGGATCGAAATGAAGTGGGGAAGACACTTTTGTTACACACCGTATGGGGAACATGTCATCATAGCGTCATCTCAGCCTACCTGGATGCCGGTGCTGACCTGTATGCTCAGGACGAGAAGGGGCAGGGTTACCTAGCCATCGCCTTGGGTAGAATGCTGGAATATGGGCTTGATTCTAAGGAAAGATCGAATCTCCTGCTGAGCTTGACAGTTCTACTGAAAGCAGACTGTGAGTTCAGTGGGCGATCCCTCAAACCCGAGGAAACACCTTGGGTTTCGAAGCTTGCTCGGAGCGAAGAAGATTGGAATTTTTTGATGTCGATTTTCAAACGCTTGAGCTGGAGCACAATGGAAATGGAGACGTATCGCTACAGGGCTTTACTCAAGTATCGTGGAAGGATACTGACGAACAAAGATCAAAAACCCCGCTTGCTAAAACAAACGCGCTCCCGGATCGGCCAAATAAGGGCCAAAGAGATTGATTCAAGTTTGGCTGGAGAAACTGACTCGGAATCTGATGAGAGCGAGGCGGATACTGAGTCTGATTCCTCAGACGAGGCTGAAGAGTCGGATGAGTCTGGGGGCCCTGGAGGCTCTGAACAATTTGTAACCACTGCATCTCAATGATATGATGGTCACTGCCGGTCTACTGTACTTTGTCAACTCCGATTGGCTACTTGCTGTAGTGCGAGATTTTGGAATGCAGCGCTTTAATCAAGGTCTCCAAGGCTAATTGGTGCAGAAGTTGAAACATCATAGCTTTAAACATGGCTCCACAATCTATTGACTCTCAAATCTTTTTGCTCTCTCCTGATTGTATCCTTCAAAATCGCCAGGTGGACATTCGGTGCTAACAGGACGCGGCGTTGTGATCAGAAATTGCGTTGAAGCAGTCTCACAATTGCCACGAAATTGACGCGCTTATCAATCATGACAGATGCATGTACTCTCTGGAAGCACCACACATCTACAATTCCAAACAGAATCCAGCTGGGCAGAGAAAGTAGGCTCGCGGGCAACACCATTGGATCCAGTATTCAGATGGGCTGGAACATTTGTGTCTTCCCACGAGAGCGTCACGTAAATCTAAGTCTGTTGGGAACCGCAGGTGCAGGGGTGCTTTTCTCTTCTGAAAAGCTTGCTCAGCGTGCTGTCATCAAGTCACTTCCGGAAGAGCAGCGGGCAAATTTGATACCACATGGTCGTTCTGCGAAATTTGAATTCTCACGGACTGCCATTCAAGTAGCCTGTTTGTAAATTCATGGAAGGAACGCGCTCAGTGACCCATTAAAGCCTCTACCAAAACTCCATCCAACCAAAACAAATCTCAGCAGCCTATCTCGAAAATCTACTCAGCCTTCGACATCTTGAGCCCCTTCCTGGCCGTGTCAAAAGCCTTTAGAATATCAATGTCCTTCTGCAATGCTTCAATTTCCAATCTCAACAGCGCATCGTCGTACTTGACTAACTCCCTCTCTGCCTTACCCATCTGTTTCTTCGCCGTCGTGAGCTTGCCTTTCGCCTTTGTGAGTGCAGTCTGCTTAGCGTCATACTTCTGAGTGATCTTCGCTTTATCCTTCTGCACATCATCGGTGATCGCATCAATGATTTTTTCTGCAGCCTGAAGGTCGCTCTTAGCGTTATTCATTAGGGTGGTGGCAGTGGCGAGATTCTTTTCCTTGTCTTCGATAGCTTTAATGGCTTTATTGCGAGCAATGATCCGCTTATCTTGTAGGATCTTCTTTTTCTTGGGATCTTTCTCAGCATTCTCGGCTGTGATAGCTTTTTGCTCTTTCTCGAGAACTTCAAGTGCCTTTTCGTACTCAGTGAGGCCGTGTTTGATCATGTCTCTCAGCCAGTCGCTGCCGCGTTTGAGGAACCTGTCGAGTTGCTTGTTCATGAAGTCAATCCAAGCTACGGACAGATCCACATCGGCTTTTTGGTCATTTTTGGGGAGTTTATTGTCGGTGAGGTGTTTGACGTTGCTGAGCTCGGTCTTGACATTCTTGATCGTCTGTTGCATGCGCTTAGTAACCTCGGGTGTGTTCATGTATTCGTACACAGCCAAAACTGTCCGTACGCCGCTCAAATGCTCGTTAGATGGAAGTTGACCAGTCGCCGCAAATTTGGCTATTCTCTTCCAATCAGTCTCGTCGAACGGTGCCTCGTTAGCCCACAATTTGGCCTTGTAACTGTTGATGCTGTCCTCGCAGAGCAAGAAGTCTTTGACGTTGCGGGTCGAACCCATGGCTTCAAACACAATGTTGTTGAGCGTCTTATCTTTTCTGGCTGCATCGTTGCTGTTCTTGTAACCGGTGAATGTGGGAGTGCGAGAATCAATCTTGGCCTGAACATCCTTATTCCACCACTCGTTGAACCACTTAGAGTCTACCTTCCCGACTGTGAGTGAGATTGGATCCTTGTTCTTGCCTGTTTTGGTTTGTGTCAAAGCTTCTATGAATCGGGGAATGCTCTGTAGCTGTGGACAGTTAGTGCTAGGAGCTTTGGCTTTCTTTGGGCCGCTCCCCGGGGTTTTGCCATACCTCTACAATGTGTTCTGTGATGTAATCGTGGGGCAAGGCTGGTCGTGCCGGTTGTGGAGGCTTGCTGCTGAACAACTTCACCTTGTAATCGCTCATGCTATCCTTCGCAAAATCTATCCATGCTTCCTTGAGGTTTAGCTTGCCGTTCTTCGTATCATCAAACAGCTCTCCGGATGACCAGTACGGCTTAGAAGCCAGTTCCAACGCCCCGGAGGCTAAAATGACTGTGAAAGGCTTGCGAGTCGAACTGCGTTTCGAGATCGGAGCTACTGAGATTGGAGAATTTTTGGGCAAATCTCCAGGAACTACATCATCGAGGCATGTATAACCCTCGAAATCACAGACGTTGTATGCGTTAGTAGGCCGCGGCTTTTTCTTGTATGGCAAGGGAACGACATTTTGCCCAGTCCCGGGAGCAGGGACCGGTTTGGGAGGAGCCGGAGCAGGCTTTGGAGGAGCAGGAGCTGGCTTTGGAGGAGCAGGGGCTGGCTTTGGTGGTTTGCCCTTCTGTCTAGCAACGATGGCTCGATCGTTAACTAGGACAGAGCTGGGTTCATGCAATGCATGGTCGTCATTAACCACTTCACCCTGACTGAGAATATCTTAGAACAGCACTAATTATGAGTCGTCGTAAAATACCTGTGGGGCGGTAAAGCTAGTGCTTGTATCACTACACTTGATCCCAAAAGCAGCAAGATGCTACGAGGAGAAAGGAAGCGCATTCTCAAATTCTAGAGAACGCTTCCTCACAAGCGAGTAACGAGAACGGAAGGACCGGAATGATTGTATGAAATTGATGTTCTTGCGCTGCAAGTTATGAGAGAAGATTGGAACAAATGAGTGTATTTGGCGATGGGGTTTCTGATGGAAGGGATCTTATGGAATTTCGCCCATCTTTATACATTGACTCGGACACTTGTCAATCATAAGGCAAGCATGTTGTATGTGATTTTTGGAGTAAGCCATTTGTAAGATAACACCCTGACGGACAACATCCCAGCACTGAGTTCGACGAGGTTCCTCGTATTGCAGCGTAGCATACCGTACATCTCGCAACTCCGATGCAATAACTGCTGGGATTGATGCTCAGAGCATCCTACAACTAAATCAAGCGCCACGGAGAAGTATTAGGGGTGTTGCAGACCCCGGTTCATGATAAGGTTGCGCCGGTCTCCAGACGATCACGTTCAGCATTCACATCAGTGCGGGGAGGAGAGAGGCCAAGAATTCCGTCTTGGTGCGCGACCAATGTCCGAATAATATGGATCAAGGCCACTAGAAGTCAGCTGCGCCATACCCATAGAATGTAGTTGCTGACGAGAGGTGAGTAAAGCCAAGTCCGGTGAGTGCTATCTCGGGAGATGAGTATGCGCCACTCCGGCGCGGCACATGATTGGCCGATTGATGTCAGGTACAAAGCACCGCCCCACTAACTAGTTCCTACGTACTCCGTATTACCTCTCACCATTGCTCTGAAAAGTATCTTGTCGCCATTACTTTGAAAAGTAGCTGGTCGCGTGTGAGAACGTGGCCTATCGCGCGGATTTCCTTGACACGGCGGTTTCATCGTGACCACCGCCCGTGGTCCACTGTGGTCACGTGTTTGCGTTCCTATATCAACCCAGTCCATCACTCCATACGAAGAGGTCGAACGTCTAGCATGAGCACGCCACGCCCCCAGTCTTCGCCATCCCCCTCCCCTCCGTCTAGAAGATTGGAAGACACCCAGTTGAGCGACAGCGAGTCCCCCACAATCTCTGAGGCAAAATATGGATTCAAGATCTATCGCACCGACTATAGCGATGAGACTAAATGGCACCGCTTCATGACCTATCTGAATGCGCAGACCCAGGCACGAATGGTAGAACAGAATCTCGCTCATGAAATCCCCAATATCGACTGGGCGGTAGAGTCCTCGCCTGAATTGGCCAACGCCTCCGAGGAGGAGATCCGCCGGTATGTCGCCCGCCTAATACAACTTGCTATCCTTCGTCGCACTGACCTGATGTGAAGCCGGTTCGTTGAATGGGCTGACTCTGGCGACGAGCCCATAGACAGCAGCGCGCGCTTCCGCGCGTGCATCGTGGTAGATCACGATTGCCTGATCGATGTGAACGCGGTCGTAGAATCATTGGAAGAGGAAGATGAGACGCTCGACGAATTCGACGACGACGGGTTGGCGTGGGTGCGACTGTTGTCGCGGGATGCGGATGAGGGCTCGCTACGCGTTTGCATTTCGTATTTGGTACCAAGAAGCTTTAATTTTGTTCCGTACAACTGGGAGGAGATAGGCAGTGGTGGGGATCCAGCAAGGCCGTGAAGATTCGGAGTGGTTCTCAGGTATTCGGTTTTGAGGTACTAGGCAGAAAGTATAGCGTCATCCATACTTGAGATTTTATAAGGACGAGACACAATCCGCGCGAATAACACTCACCTAGTGACGAAGCCAGCGGTAACATCCGTAAGTAGTGTTGTAGAAGTGGACTGTAAGATCACAGTCTTTATCTACCATACAGCAGCAAATCCTAGGATTGGTCTGCTCTTCATCTCCGCATCAATAGCTGACCACGCTTGCCACAGTAACGTGCACGGAGCTGGAGAAGCTGCTCGCAGGGTAGAGATCACAGCTAGATTGGGAAGATAGGTAACGGGATTTTCAAGAACAATGCCCGCAAGCATGGAATTGGCACTACTAGCTCGTACTGAAATTGAGTTCCCCAAACCCCCAGCTGCGATAGCGAACTATAAGAAACTCACATACCCGACGAACGCAAAATTTCCGAAAGGCACATAAGATTAGTAGGTAATGCGGTAAGTCGCCGAGTGCACGCTCAGTCTGACATTACTTGTCGGCGTTTCGATTTCCAAGATCTTCACATGTCTCACTGGGTTTCGATCATTTAAGTACTAATATGCATGGCCACCGTCTTGTTTCAAATTGGGCGAAACCCCGTGTCTTGACTTACACTGCCTCTCTAGCACAAGGCTGAAAGTCAGGAAACGCCACTCAAATACGCAGCCAGGAGGCGCAAGGCTGTAATCCTTGACAACGCACATATGTATCGCCCTCGGGCATAGTATCTGATGATGTAAGTTACTCATACTAAACTACTTGTAGGACGATGGGTCCGGGGCTGATGGCTCACAAAGGCGTGAAAAACAAAGAGGATTATAAGATCAATAAAGCAAATTACTGTCACATACGACCATAGGACGTTGAAAACAAGGCTTCCCGTTCGCTCAGCCCTATTTAAGCAACGTACCGGCGGATTAGTAGTTAGGTGGGTGACCACTAGCGAATACCCGCTGTTGTATGTTTTTGCCTTTCTTTTTTGTCCGTGTAATCGAGTTATGGAAACAATCGAGGCACTGTAGGGGCATCCCATCGTGGTCATTGGAGGGCCTAGGGTGAAGAAGAAAGCTCTGAACTCAACAGCATGGAGATGTATATGGTATCGTAGAGAAGAATGTGATCATCAGTCCCAAACCAATGAGTTGGCACGGAGCAAAGGATATAGCAGGTATAATAATCAAGGTGGACGATCTCATCAGGAGCTTCAAGTCTTATTTGGTTGTGAACACAAATCGTGTGCTGATAGGGATCGATATTGATGCTGCAAGAAGGGTTTTCAACGTTGTTAATGCAAATAGATGTGGTTTGGAGAGACAAGTAAATGCTGCAGAGAGCTCGAAATGTCAAGGGATGGTCCTAGAGATCAAATAGCAGAGCGCTCCATGTAGGTAACACGTTGGGTTCCAGACACATGTTTTGGTGGATCGGTCAGTGCATTCGATCGAAATGTGTAACTATGTCTTCGTTGTTAAGTACGTGATTATGATCGTGTTTGTGAGTCATGGAAGCAATTGCCGAATCTAGGAGTAGAAGTCTGCTGTGCACTTCGGAGTCGTAACCAGGCATCCAACTCGCTGAGTGGACTGCCAGCATATCGGACGGTTCCTAACCACCGAGCATTGACCTTGGAATGATACTCTGGGCCTAACCTACATGTGTGTCATATTGCAGTAAACCCATCATTTACTCCCGCTCAATACTCTACTGGTGTTCGCACCGCGCGAACTGTGGATACCGTAAGTAAAAAAGATTCGACGATCGATTGGAATCTCAGATGCATGACTTCACACTGCGCAGCCTGTGGGGAAAAATTGAGTCCCAGTAGATGCCACCGGTACTTTCAACACTGCACCTCGGCACCAGAAGTAGAGCGCTGACCAAGTGGACAGGTCGATCGCTGTTGACCCTCCCTTGCATTCCGTGTCTCTTAGCACGAACACTGCGCTCGGCCAACCCCACATGACTTCCGCTCGGCCCTCACGGTCGGTAATCATGGTTTGACACTCATAAAGATTACTCATGACGTCGACTGGTGAAAGCTTTCCACAGTGTCTGGACAACCAACATTCTTGGGGCCTGCTGTAATCAGGCCATGAATACGAGTACAACGCGCGCAGCCTCGACCGCATGATTTCGAGACTCGCTAAAACAGGGGCTAGCCACATGGTCCTCAGCCACAAGAGCGTGGGGAGCTCCTGCGAATAGCGGTTCAGGGCACGGCGATGTACCATGGTTCTGCGCACGAGGGACCGCGAAGGGTTTCAGAAAACATGGCGGCGAGGATCCATGGTTCAGTATACGAGAGGCCGCGGAGGAAGATTTAGTGTAGCTCCGTGGAGCCAAGCGAGCTGAGAGCGCTCTATATCTGCCCTGATCGACTCCACCTGCCTTAGATGGGAAGAACTGAACCAGAGTTCGATCTCGAATCCGCGCCTCGGAGAAAAGATTTCACTGGATCTCTTTTTGTTCTTTGGATGAAACAGGTGCAAGGCTGCCTCAGGAATTTCTTGGTTCAGGGTCCTCGAAATGCCCGCAGTGGTCGACGGGAATAGGAGAACAAAGGGGTCGGCCTAAACATTTTTGAAGATGGTCTTGTTGGCGACTTTTATGCAGTGAGCACAGCGACCTACTCGTATGGATTACTCAAGCGGACGAGGATGATGCTCGTTTACAACGCAGGCGTGAAGTCCAGCGAGAAATAATTCAAATCAATAATCGCGAGAGACGGGGCACATCGATCGAATGACCCACACGAACGACAATACGCTCGGGGCGGCGGCGGCGAGGCTCCGAGCGCGCTAATGGGCTCTGAAACTGCTCAGTTAGCGTCTTTTCACCGGCCAGCTCGGCAGCACGTTGTCGATAGCTTCCTCGCTACCAATGCATCCAGAGCTGACTTTCTTCCACGTTGTTCGACAGTCGAGCCCCATCTGCATGACCGATGCTACCTATGTATGCGCCAGCCTCTTCTGGCTCCTCACATCAGCATATGCGATGCAGGAGCCATGGCAAGTGGGCTGGTCAACAGCAATCACATTCAACGTTACATTCTGGGGTCTCGCGACGAATTGCCAATAGAAGAGGTCGGTTGCTCTACTTGCGTCTGGAAGACACGCGAGGTCATAGCTAGCCCAGCTCCGGTAAGTTGGGCTCCTGCTATGCGGCAGTGTGCTGCAGGGCGAGCAGTTGACCCAAAGTTTGAGGCTGTAGATGGCTAGGTTAACTCAGGGGGACGATCACGGGCGGGAAGATCAATGGTTCTGCGCTCGGCACGCTAAGATGCTTTTGTCCGGTACGTCCGTTTTCCCTTGGCTGAGCAACTGCCAGCTTCGAACAACGATTCAGGCCAGGCCTCCTTGTCCGACAACCTGATCGAAGCACCCACCGAAGTGGACGCGCCCGGGCTTTACCGGTAGTTGGCAATCAGCGAGTCTAGTCTTTCTTCCCGCAAGGGCCAGCAACATACTTCGATGGCCGCCTTATGGAACTGAGCCTCGCCTCAGAATCACAGCCTCGTGGATCGCTGCTCCGTCGGGAAGTCCCAGCTTCGAAGTTACTCTGTAACGGAGATCAGCACTGTCTGGCTGGATCTCGCGACCTTGCACGACAATGGAGTTGATAACTTCCATTTCTTTGCTTCTTCCATGTCGCATGATCCTTTGTCTACGCTTGCAGACATGCGGGCCCTGCAGTTGACAGCGTCATTCCAATGCATGCAAGATGCATGCACTATCTATTGAGCATTGCCGCTTCTAGCTCAAGCAGCATGTGCTGGGATGAAGCACGCGCGCTCGGCCCACAGCTTTGGCGCCTAGGTACGTAAATGGGGAAAAGTTCGGTTAAGAGATCCGACAGGGGCATCTGCTGCTCCACAACAGGAACTTTTGTATCTCACGGACATCTCTCAGCCTCGTGCGGCCGAGGCTTCAGTTTCCAAATCAACATCTGAACGTGATATACTAAATACTAGCCACAGTTTGGTCACCATCGTGTTCTCAGGCAGACGTGACTCGCATGTCGGCGCCACGGGTGTCTCCAGCCTCAGGTCCAGAGCTAACCCTTGATGCTTATCGTGACCAGGTTATTGCCACCGAGGCTGACGGTGCGATCAGGCAAACGTTAGTCCCGATCAGGGATGTGCGACTGGGCCCAAGTTCTCTCCGACCAACATCGTGCAACTTCAATGTAGCGGAGAAGCGTCCGTTTGGACGTAGAGGTCGATGAGGAAATGTGACTTTCAAGCAGCCTCATGTGGGCTCAACACCATCGATATGATGCAGATGTGCTGCATGCTCCATAAATAACGGCTCGGCGTTTCGATTGCGTACGTTTCCACCAAAGGCAGTTCTGCTTGCACAGAAGGTTTTCGATGCAGACGAAAGCTGTTATTGGAACTATTGATTTAGCAAACAGCGATTAAGAGACTACGCAGTTAGCGCAAGCATGAAACACGAAAAACACCTTTTCTAAAAACTGCTCAAGCTTTCGCTTGTTGATTCAGCCTCGCCACTAAGCTCCATTCACTCTGCTAGCTGCTCGCTTAATCATCGATGGCGTTCCGACGGCGTGCTCATTGGTGGCTAGGCTGTGTACCTGCATGAGCCATGCCCGTTGATAGCTGTCTGTTACCGAAAGCTTGCTGGATTTGGGCTGCCAAAAGATGCGCTATTGTACTCGACTACAGCGGGAGACCGGTCATGGTGCAGGTTCAGCATACCGGCGAATGTCACGGATCCGCAGTGGCTTCAAAATGGAATCATTCAGTAGGCCCGAGTTACCTCTCGATGAATACCTAAAGTATATAAAGATCAGAGCTCACTGTGTAAGAAGATCATCATCAGCGGTCTCTTCACCACAGTCTCTCTAACTCCTTCTACTCTCTTCATAGGTTTTGTGCCTTGACCATTCGCTATGCGTTACGCTATTGTTCTCGGGGCTGCTGCCCTTGTTGCCGCCAGCCCGGCTCCTCAGGCTTTCGATCCTGCCAGCCTTAAGGGCTTGTCTACACCCCTTCAGGGCCCTCCCGTCGGTGTTGGTCCTGCTCAGCAGACTGCCTACGTCCAGGCCTCTGCCCAGGCTGCCGCTGCCGCCGCCGCTACCGGTGCTTCTACCGCCCAGGCTGCGAAGAGGAGTGTGAACGAGAAGCGCACTTTCTGGTGGTGGAAGCCCAAGCAGAACAACGCTCCTCCCGCTCCTCAGCCGGGATACGGCGGCTACCCTGCCAACCCTCCTCCTGCTGGTAACGGTGGCTACCCTGCCAACCCTCCTCCTGCTGGCGACGGCGGATACCCCGTCTACCCCACCACCACAGTGTCCACTGCTACTTCCACATCCACAGCAGCTTCCACCATCACTACACCTGCTGCCAGCCAGACCACCAAGGCCCCTTCCACCACTGATGGCGTTGTCCCCTCTTCTTGCACCCCGGTTAGCTGGACCAACACCTACGAGTTCACCTCCATTGCAGCCTGCCCCACTGCCGTCGAGCTCGGCACCTACTGCGGATTCATCAACCCTCTGGACCCTTGCGCTCCCCTGCCTGCCGGTGCTGGTACTCCCCCCAAGGATGACACCCCTGAGGGTTTCCTGAACAACCCTGAGTACAAGCAGCTTGCTGTTTCGGCCAAGACTCCTTCCGGCTACGAGCAGTCGTTCGTCAACCTCCAGGGCTCCACCACCGGTGGTGGCTACATTTCCTACAAGACTCTTGATAGCTACGACACCGGTGCTTGCTCCAAGTTCTGCGACGACACTGAGACCTGCACGGGTTTCAACATCTACATCGAGCGTGATCCCAAGTGGAACCCCGATCAGTGCTCCTGCTCCAACCCTCCCTCCATCATCAACTACAAGTGCTCCATCTGGGGACAGAAGGTCACCAAGGAGACTGCCACAAACTCTGGTCAGGTCCGTGACGACTTCAAGGTTGTCATCACTGGCTCCAACGGTTACAACAAGGCCACTTACACTCCTGTCACTCCTCCCTCCTGCAGCAAGCCCCAGAACTGCGGCAACAAGATCCACGACCACCCCCGCTACTGCATGGGCCAGCAGACTTTCCCCGGTCCTTTCGATCCTTCTCTCTGCGCTGCCTTCGCCCAGAAGCAGAACGAGGTCAACCGCATCAAGGGTGTCTTCGGTGCGTGGTTGAGCATGTTTGGCATGAACAAGGGTGCCTGCGTTCAGTTCCAGGCTTCTTACCTTGAGCAGGCCGGCCTTGGTTTCGGTACTCACTGCCGTCTCTTCACCAAGAAGTTCGCTTCTGCTGAGGCCTCTCTTGACATCTCCGTCGGCGGTACCTCCAGCTGGGGCTGCCAGAAGTCCTACACCTTCGACCTCGATGCCAACGCCAGCTTCAACTGGGGTGCGTCCTGGAGGAACTAAGCACCTCGAGACAATCGGGATGCTGGCCCAGGTAATAATTGCATGGAGCATTTTCGGCGCTTGGGGTGTTGATTGATAGCGAGGGCGGTGGCCGACTTTGAGACGGCACTTCTCTTATCAGATGTATATATTCACGATCCTTGAGCTTATTGGCTCATCTGTCACGACGACATTGTAAAATCTGCATTTACAATTTAATGTATTAGTTTTCTCATTCAGCCGCTCCTTATCTGTGCATTGTGTGATGAAGGCCACTGTCGCAAATGATATGATCAATCCGTGAATGTGAACCTAAGACCAGCGCGCATCAGGTCATTGAGCAGAGCATCGTCGGATCACCTATGATAGCTGTGCATTACACTCTCTCAGGCAACAAGCGTAAGCGTAATGTATGTAACGTGTTGTTGGGTGACTGGTTCTGAGTTCGAGTACGCGTGAGCATCTCCTCGCGGGTGGGGAACCCAAGACGCCTGTTCAGGAAGGAGGGTGGGTCTTGCAACAGCCGGACCCACAGCGCGTGATCATCGTGTGAACGTCTGGGGTAGCGCGCACTGCTTTGATCAGGGTCTTGCAGGCAGCAATGCTTCGACTTTACAACGATAGCAGAAAATGTTCAGACACTGCAACCATAAACGCGAATCTGGAGAAGAGGGAGATCTCAGCAACTCATAGACCCTGAATCCGGCGGCTCCCTTGCAGTGGTGGCGGAGCGCAGCCGGCGGCATCGTGGGGTAGACGTGCGGGGAAGCCTGGCTAAGCGGGAAAAGAGAACGCGAGGCGCGTACCCTGATGCCCAAAAGATACAGTCCCTTATGTACCTCTTATGTTCCGCAAACCGTGGCATCTAGGCTACTCACATCACGCCTGCTGCCAGCTAGCCGTGTGTGCGCCGACCATCTGCCAGCAGATGCGGGTCCCAGACAACGTTCTCAGTTTGTTTCTCTATTCTAAGACAGCATCATGAGTGCGCCTGCCTCCTGGGCTGCTGGCTGCCGTCTGGCTGTCCGCACGCGCGGCAGTCGCCGTGGCTTTACGCCCTGCGTCTCCCTCTTCGCAACGCCCGGGTTGCAACATGAGTTTCAATCCAAACATCCTAGCCAGCCGACAGCGAACATCAAAAGTTTGAGTCGTCTTCGCCCGCTGTGTCTGCAGCAACGTATCACCAAGGTCCAGAGCACAGCCGTTACACGCTATGCATCTCATGCTGCAGCTGAGCCGCACGATGAGGAGATCCCTACCACGCCGCCTTTCAGTGCTGGTCCCTACTCAAATCTCACTATTGGTGTTCCAAAGGAGAGCTACCCAGGCGAACGACGAGTTGCCATAACACCACAGAATGTCAAGCTTCTCCTCAAAAAGGGCTTCTCAAGGGTCCTGATTGAGCGCGGTGCTGGCGCCGAAGCCCAATTCACCGATGAGGCGTACGAGCAGGCCGGTGCTAAGACTGTCGACCGCAGAAGTGTCTTCTCCGAGGCCGACATTATGTTGAAGGTCAGACCCTTAAGTATCGATGGAGAGGATAGCGAAGTGGATGCTATTCGCGAAGGCGCTACTGTCATCTCGTTCCTCTATCCTGTGCAAAACCGGAACATCGTAGACCGCATTGCGTCTCGCAAGGCTACTGCTTTTGCCATGGACATGGTTCCTCGTATCTCTCGTGCACAAGTCTTTGACGCTCTCAGGTCAGTGGCAAAGAGAATCTGTATCGTCACCAAGAGGTACTAACACTCTGTAGTTCCATGGCCAATATTGCTGGGTACAAAGCTGTCTTGGAAGCCTCGAATCATTTTGGCCGTTTCCTCACTGGCCAAACTACGGCCGCTGGAAAGGTCAGCCATGTCCGAAAATACTTCAAAACACGCCACCTAACTCTCTAAAGATTCCTCCCTGCAAAGTCCTCGTCATAGGTGCTGGTGTAGCCGGACTGAGCGCTATCGCTACTGTGAGCTTGCAAACTTAACAAACTATCGACACTCGCTGATGATCTCCCAGGCACGACGCATGGGCGCCATTGTGCGTGGTTTCGACACTCGCTCAGCGGCCCGCGAGCAGGTTCAATCTCTTGGTGCTGAATTCATCGAAGTTGAGATTGAGGAAGATGGCTCTGGAACCGGCGGTTATGCCAAGGTTATGTCGAAAGAGTTCATTGAGGCAGAAATGAAGCTCTTCTATGAGCAGTGTCGAGAAGTCGACATCGTCATCACTACTGCTTTGATCCCCGGAAAGCCTGCTCCAAAGCTCATCACGAAGCGTAAGTAAGCACGGGCGACTGAAGTGACATCACAAGCACTTATGAGCTCGCTCACCATGGCCCAAAAGATACTGACTATATGCAGAGATGTTGGCAGCAATGCATCCAGGATCCGTAGTCGTAGACCTTGCAGCTGAGGCCGGAGGCAACTGCGAAGCCACCGAACCTGGCAAACTTGTCAAGTACAAAGACGTCACGGTTATCGGTAAGTCTTGTGCAAACATTCTCCAGGTCAATCTAATCAATCGAAGGCTATACCGATCTTCCGTCTCGATTGCCTACCCAGTCTTCGACACTCTACTCCAACAACGTTACCAAGCTACTACTCTCACTTGTGCCCAAAGACAAGAAGGAGAAGTATTATGATGTTGACCTCACCGATGAAGTCACACGTGGTTCTATCGTCACGTATGATGGCAAAATCCTTCCACCCGCGCCTCGACCAGCTGCTCCCCCTGTGCAAGCCAAACCCGCGCCTTCGCCTGCAGATCAGGTTGCAAGCATAGTTGCTCTCACTCCATGGCAGACTCAAACCCGTCAAGTTGCGACCGTGACTGCTGGCATGACTACAGCCCTTGCACTTGGGAAATATACATCGTAAGTCATTGCACGATACAAATCTGTCAGACTGCTGACCAAAGCTAGGCCTCTTTTCATGTCAAACGCCTTTACATTCGCTCTGGCAAGCTTGATTGGCTATCGCGTTGTATGGGGTGTCGCACCTGCCCTACACTCCCCTCTCATGAGTGTCACCAATGCAATCTCCGGCATGGTGGGCATTGGAGGTCTTTTCGTCATGGGTGGTGGCTACCTGCCGGGAACCATTCCACAAGCACTTGGTGCACTCTCGGTCCTGCTTGCATCTGTCAATGTAGCTGGAGGCTTCATGATCACAAAGAGAATGCTTGACATGTTCAAGCGACCTACTGATCCTCCCGAGTACCCCTGGCTATATGCCATCCCGGCCATTCTCTTCGGTGGAGGCTATGTTGCTGCTGTCTCTACTGGGATGGCGGGTCTGGTCCAGGCTGGGTACCTTGTCAGCAGCGTTCTCTGCGTGGCATCCTTGTCTGGCTTGGCTTCCCAAGTCACAGCTCGCCGCGGTAATCTACTTGGTATACTTGGAGTGATGTCCGGCATCATAGCCTCTTTGGCTGCGGTAGGCTTCACGACAGATGTCCTTACACAATTTGCGGGAGTAGCTGCCATTGGTACCATTGCTGGTCTGGCCATCGGAAGACGGATCACCCCGACCTCACTACCACAGACTGTTGCAGCGCTGCACTCGGTAGTCGGTCTTGCAGCTGTTCTGACAAGCATCGGCAGCGTCCTTGGCCACACTGGAGATATCTCTACTCTCCATCTGGTCAGCGCCTACCTTGGCGTGCTTATCGGTGGTGTAACGTTCACAGGAAGTATAGTTGCCTTCTTGAAGCTGGCGGCGAAGATGTCGTCGAAGCCGCTTGTGCTTCCTGGTCGTCATCTTGTCAACGGCACACTGTTGGGTGCTAACTTTGCCACTCTGGGAGCTTTCCTGGCATACGCACCGGGAGCGCCCATGATCGGTGCTGCTTGCTTGCTGGGTAATGCGGTACTCAGCTTCATCAAGGGTTATACCACTACAGCGGCAATTGGCGGTGCAGATATGCCTGTCGTCATCACTGTTCTAAACGCATATTCCGGGTTCGCGCTTGTGGCTGAAGGGTTCATGTTGGATAATTCTCTACTTACTACGGTCGGCGCCTTGATTGGTGTTTCGGGATCCATTCTCTCGTACATCATGTGCGTGGCTATGAACAGATCTCTCACGAACGTCCTCTTCGGTGGAATAGCCGCAACGCCTCAAACACAGACGAAGATCGAGGGCGAGATTACCAAGACTTCCGCCGAAGAGACTGCAGAAGTTTTAGTGAACGCCGAGAATGTCATCATTGTAAGCCAAATGGTCTGAAGGACGTGTTTCTTGATGCTAACCGAACTGCAGGTTGTCGGCTATGGAATGGCTGTAGCAAAAGCGCAATACGCCATCTCCGACTTCGTCAAGGCCTTGCGTGCCAAAGGCATCAATGTGCGTTTCGCCATCCACCCAGTCGCCGGACGCATGCCTGGTCAATGCAACGTGTTGCTCGCCGAAGCCAGCGTGCCCTACGACATTGTGCTCGAGATGGACGAGATCAACGACGACTTCCCAGACACAGACGTCACGCTTGTCATCGGCGCCAACGACACCGTCAACCCGATTGCACTGGAACCTGGCTCCTCGATCGCTGGAATGCCGGTTCTGCACGCGTGGAAGAGTAAGAACGTCATCATCATGAAGAGAGGTATGGCCAGTGGATACGCCGATGTACCGAACCCCATGTTCTACATGGAGAACACCAAGATGTTGTTTGGCGATGCCAACGACAGCTGCAATGGTAAGTCCTCACACCACCATATCATTCCGAACCGACACTGACCGCCGCACAGCTATCAAGCGTGCCCTCGAGGAGAAGATCAAGGGTCTCTAAGCGCAGCGGAGAAGAGGACGTGGCGGTGATTCCCTTGCGTTTTTCGAAAATTTCCTTTTCTGCATACAATCACTCCATCAACCATCTCGTGAAACCTCTCCTGCATAGTGAGCTCTGCATGATGCCGTGACCGCTTCCCCAACGGCCGATTTGCGCGTCTCGCGTGGCACCCCGCACCTGAACGTCTCGCTTGGTCTTCGCTTATTCGCAAAAACGGGTAACGGCCCCCCTGCAGCCAGGTCAGGACGTCTCAAACAACCGAGAGGTGATCCCTGCCACATGACGTAACGGAGGTAACACATGCACCATGAAATGAAGCCTGGAAAACCTGCGCAATTGACGTACACAAGGCGCCGCGAATTTAGAGCAGACAAATCCCCTCCAGAACCACGACTCGTGTAGACATTATTATCTGACAGCCGCGACCGTTGGAACTAGCTGCACCCGCTTCTATCCAACTCCCCATCAACCAAATAAACAGTACTTGCGCCCCCAACACTCCCTCACAGCAGATTTTACAGCAGATCTTACAGCCAACACAGCACACCTACTAACACCCCACAGCCCCAACCCAACCCAACCCACCACCCAAAATGTCCAGCTTCCCCCTACTCTTCACAATCCCGCCGTCCAACCGGCACGAATTCCTCATCCTGGACACATCCTCCAAACCCACCCTCAAAGCCCTAAACAAGCAAATCACCACCACGCTGGCCTCAAGCCCCAACTGCGCAGAGTTCATGGGCAAGTACAAGGCGGCCGACGAGAAGACCAAGGAGCAGATCCAGGAGTTCAGGATCCACTGGAGCAGCAAGGAGTACGACCTGAAAGTGTGGCCGGAGTACACGGTTGTGACGGATGAGAATTTCGGGGCGATTCTGGAGTTGCTGAAGAAGGAGCCGAAGAGTGGGGTGCTGGAGATCAAGGTTGGAAAGCCGGAGGAGTAGGATGCACGGGGGGATGGTTGGAGGTTTGTAGGAGTGAAGAAGTTACGAATTACGAATGCTATGCCCGCTCATCTACGTGGTTTTTTACTTGTCACAGTGAGAGTCCTTTGCATCCTAGTAGGCGAGATCCAACGCCAGTCCGAGCCCTACAATACACAATAGAAAATGCAGCGCTGCTGCTGCTGCTGCTGGTCCGGCTAAAGCCAATGGACCGCACATGCGTCTAGACCTGTAAAATGTGGAGGGTATCCGTACTGGTCGGCAAACCTATGCCTAAGTACCAGTCGGGAGACCTTCAAACGCCTGATAATATCGTCCGAAGAAGAGACGTAAAACAACAAGCTCTTAATAGAGCGAAACGCCGATGCGCCGGAGATGCAATGCGAAATCGTTCATCGTTGCCCAAGGAAGCAGCGCTACCTTTCCTTCTGCTCGGTGACCATCTTCTGCCAGTGAACCAGATCGCGACTCAAGTGATCCATCATCTGTGTTGTGCTTAGCTCCCTGAATTCCGACAAGTCGGTGTCGTCGGGCCTGGTCTCAGCCTCGTGTTGCTCTCCATTCGTTGGAGGCTGGACAGCAGGCGCTGGGCTGGTCTTCTCGCCCGCCATCTCCACCTGGCGCTGAGCTATGTAGCTCTGCATAGCACCGGCAGGCCGCATGATGTCATTCCAAGACAGCTTGTAAAGACGCGAGTTCTTGGACTTGGTGCTCTTTTGCCCAGCAGCTCCGTCGCTGCTTTCGTGCCCGTTACTATTGCCATTCGCACCTCCTGACTGCGGCGAGTTTACAAGATCATGCGCGGGAGATGCGCCATTCGGAGCAGACAATGCGTCTCGCGAGTATTGGTTTCGCCCAAGGCGACCACGCGACTTTTGCGGTGGTCGGCCGCCTCGTCGCGGGGTAGGCGTGGGCTTCGAGGATTCTGTCGGTGCCTCTGGTGGTGCTGATGCCGAGACAGCAGCAGGTGCAACAGGTTCTTCGGTCGGAGTCGGTGTAGCTTCTGAGACTTCTGGCTCTGCTTTACTGTCAGTCGGGCACAGCCACCCAAATGCATCTCACAACGTACCATCTGCTTTCCTACGCTCAGCACGCCCCTTGCGTCTGTTCGCTGCTTCTGTACGCTCCTGCTCGCGCTCCTTCTCGCGCTGCTCCTTCTCTCGTTGGCTTCTCGCGGCTGCACCGCGAGGTTTCTGCTTTGGTGCAGATGCTTTTGTGCTGTCGTCTTCTGACTCAATCACGGGCGAGTTGCTCGGAGATCGCGAGCTGGTCCGTTGACGCTTGACCTCAGGTTTGGTCCTGTAGCGGGGTTTGTCAGAATGCTTGCCGCTGTACACTGGTGTCCTGATAGATCAAGACTTACTCTTCACTGTCGTCACGGCTCCTCTTCTTGCGGTTGCCGCCTTCGGAAGGCGGCGCGCCCTCGTGCTTGCTCTCTTCAAGCACTTTCCGCAGCACCTCGTCTTCATCGTATGCAGCCCTGCTGTTCATTGTAGATCGGCGTTTGCCTAGCGAATCGACGCTGGATCTTGGATTGCGATCGTTGTGGCGGCTCGATGGGGACAAAGTTTCCTTCGAAACGGACGATTTGCGGGCTTTCTTGCCATGTTGCTGATCATAAACGGGGAGGTAGCGGGAGTATCTTTGGCTGTAGCGAATGTCAGCATGCTACTGCGTATGGGCGTTACAGATCTTGCTGTCGTTGCAGAGCAGACGCACCCTTTGGGACTCGTTGTGACCTTGTGCAGGTCCTTGCGGCACTCCTCGCAGAAGTACTCGTCTGGACTGGCGGCTTCATCCATGATGCCCACGCAGCCGCCGTGTTGCCAGACCTTGCAGATATCGCACTGGATGAACAGCCCGCTCAGGTCGTCACCCTCCAGCGACTTGGCCGCGTCTGAGGGCGGGCCTGGGTATTCCTGATAGCCGCACACGCAGCGTGTGACCTCATCTTCCTCTATCAGATCGTCGTCGAGATCTTCATCGAGCTTTGTCAGATCGTCATCGTCGACGTCCTGCTCGCGCGTTCTGCGCCGTGTCAAGGGACGATCCATCTGCGCAAGATCTTCGGGTTCTTCGGACGAGAGCGAGTGTGGGGTCGACGACTTCTGCGGTGACGTCTGTTTGTGGTCGGTCCTCGTTGCACGCTCCGTGCGAGCTGATGAGACAGAAGACGAGGAACCGCTGTGCGTTGTCTGGGTGGTGGACGGTGGCTGGGTGGTGCGAGCCCTAGACGATCGGCGCGGGGACATTGCTCACAGAGCAGCTAGTATGGTGTAAGAGATATTGGGAGATAATTGGAGGCCAGAGCCCGTGAAGACAGCTGCGTCGCGTTGGGTGCGCCTGCAATGGGTGCTGGGCGGACGAAGACGAGCGTTGGCGGCAGCGAAGGGTGTAGAAAGTAAGATGCCGGCGACGAGCTGCCGAGTAGCAATTCGGGAGCGGAGGCGGTGTCAGGACGCGATGACGACGGCGTCCCTCTGCTGGCTCGAGCGTGGTTGAGCGCAGAGGCGTCGCGGCCGGTGCGGAGAGCGAGCGGGACAAAAGCTCTGGAGCTCTAAAGGACGACGGCAAAGCAGGTGGGCAGCAGGGACGATGCGTAGTGAGCGAGAGACAGCATGTTCTGGGGCAGCGGTGGTGTCTGGGTCGCTGGGCGGGCGCAATGGTGCGGGTGTAGAGGACCTCGCGAATTCTCCTCTCGAGGGCCTCCTCACTGCGCTACCGCTGAGCGCGTGAATGACATGGCCCGCCCGCCGGGGCAATCGAATTGGCGCTGCGACCGACGCGGCATAGCGCGACTTGCTCCCAGCGCATCACGTGACCTTGCAGCTTGGTGCCCCCCGGTTCGCGAGATTGGTTCCATCGAGGCGCGCTGGAGATGGATATCGTATCAGGGGCGACAGTAAAGCGCATTTGCGTGCTCTGAGCCGCCGGTGCTGGGTTTGGAGAAAGAAGAAGAGGGGCAAGCTTGCCTGGAAGGTGCGAGCAAGTGACAACACAAAGTTGCAAGTCGAAGCCGGGCTGTGGACGGCGCTTGGCCGCCATCTCGGCCCAGTTTTCGTGAGAGGGGTTTCAGGCGCGGCCGCGTGAGTGGCACACCGCTGCATCCAGCAAGCCACTTTGGGCTATAGCAACCGCAGTGACAGCAGCGACAGCAGTTCGGCTCGTGCTTCTTGCTGCAGACTGCTCAGTGCGCGCAATTGCAAGGCTGCCCCGGCGGGCAATCGCTTACGGGTAGGTGCTCAAATCTATTTGCGGCGATGCCTGCGACGATAGAAAGGCAATTCGAAAGGCACCTCTTTCGCGAGCTACATCACACTCAAACATTGCATTCGTGCTCACAGCAACAAACATTGTATACTAATTATGAAGTATTATTAATGAAATTCATACAATGCCTTATCATCAATCATTATATGCGGAATCAGTGCGCCTTGCGAGCTACAATCTGCCGCATCTGCCAACCGTCATTGTGACGTTGCGCATCGACACTCTTGAGAATCAAATATCTAGGCGGTAATGTCGCCAGGGCGAGGGGCACCGTTTCTCTCGTGGAACTTCTTCTCCTTGCCGTTTGCTGCCGCCTTGGTCTTGTCCTTCGCCATGCCGTTGTGAGAGCCATTGAACTGCAGGCCCGAAATGCCGTCGTAGCCCTTGATTCCTGTGGCCTTCTCCATGCGAGTGGCAATGTCGTCCGAAACCTCCCTGAAGATGGAAATCACCCTCTTAATCGTCTCGTCATCAGTGCAGGTGGACATGTGTCCTGAGATGTTGCTGATGAAGCGCTCCTTAGCACCGTCATCGAAGACCTTCTCCCACAGCTTGCGCGGCGCGTTGAAGTCTTCAGGCCTGATCTCCGACAAGAATGCGATGGCCTCACCCTGGAAGTTGTTGTGCACCTTGTTGATCTCAACTGATCGTTCCCGGAACGAGATGGGCTGGATCGAAGAGAGGTAGTTCGGCCTTGCACCCTGGTTGTAGAAGGCCATGTTTCCGTCGCGCTGGAAGTTGCCAAAACGGAATGGCACACGCGGCGCGTTGACAGGCAGTTGCTGGTAGTTGGCTCCAATACGGTGACGGTGGGTGTCAGGGTACGAGAAGAGGCGAGACTGAAGAACAGGGTCGGCTGACGGCTCAATACCAGGCACCAGGTGGGCAGGGTTGAAGGCAACCTGCTCTACTTCGGCGAAGTAGTTCTGAGGGTTCTCGTTGAGGAAGAACTCTCCGACCTTGCGCAACTTGAACTGATCCTGCGGCCAGACATGGGTCAGATCGAAGACGTTGATCTTCTGCTTCTCCCACAGCTCTTCGGCTTCCTTTCCGGTCATGGTCTGAACCATGACATCCCAGCCGGGGTAGTCGCCCTTCTCGATGGCCTGGTACAGATCCTTCGTGGAGTAATCTGGAGAGTAGTTCGCAGAGTCCTCCTGCGTGATGAACCCGGTGCCCTGCTTCGACTTGAAGTGGAGCTGCATGTAAACCCAGGATCCATCCTTGGCAACAAGCTTGTGTGTGTGGCCAATGTATCCGTGCATCTTGCGGTAGCCATCTGGGATACCTCGATCGCCGAAGAGAACCATGAACTGGTGCACAGACTCAGGATTCTGGGAAGCGTAGTTCCAGAAGTTTGTGGAGTCGTCCATGTGCGTCAGGTGAGTCGAAGGGTGGCGCTTCTGTGTGTGGATCTATCTGACTGTTAACATAGGTCGCACGGAACACGTCTGTCTCTATACTTACAAAGTGAGGAAACTTAGCTGGGTCCCTCAAGAAGAACACAGGAGTGTTGTTGGCTACGACGTCCCAGTTACCCTCATCTGTCCTGAACTTCACAGAGAATCCACGAGGATCACGAGCACAGTCGTGCGAGCCGGACTCGCCACCGACAGTCGAGAAGCGAACCGTGACAGGACATGCCTTGCCCTGCTTGAAGATGTCTGCCATGCTCAGATCCTCCAGGGAGTCTGTTGTGGTGTAGTAGCCATGTGCGCCGGCGCCCTTCACAGAGTCAGCATTTAGCAGCAGAGACAAGAGAAGGATAGCCACGTACCTTAGCATGTACCACGCGTTCCGGAATACGCTCGCGATCGAAATGCGAGAGAAGGTCGACGAGGTGGAAATCCTGCAGCAGAAGAGGTCCATTCTCACCGACACGTTGGGTCTCGTACGGGTGAGGATACGGCACACCGTTCGATGTTGTGTAGGTCACCTCCTCAGAAGTAGCGTTCCTGTCGTCGACATAATCGCGGTAAAGGTCGCCGTTCTTCTTGCCATCGGGCGCGTGCGCAGTGTGGCCGTTCATGTCAAGTCCCTTGGGGTACCCGTTGCCGTTGGCATGGTTACCGTTTCCATTGGTCTGGTGCGTCATATTGGATGCAGAATTATGTGTAAGATGAATAGCTTCGCGACGTTGAGACTACTGTTAGTCTTATACGCTTCTGTGGCGACCGGTGGACATGTCATTCTGGGGCTGTTGATCGTGGAATCTGCTAACATCGTTCGTAGTGCGCTCGATGACGCTTACAGCTCCAGTTTGTAACTGCGACTAAAGTGTTTCTGGCCAGATGCACACCCGTCCGACGCAATCCAAATCCATC
Source organism: Curvularia kusanoi (assembly GCA_011058905.1). Lineage (NCBI taxonomy): Eukaryota > Fungi > Ascomycota > Dothideomycetes > Pleosporales > Pleosporaceae > Curvularia > Curvularia kusanoi. The sequence continues at coordinate 1,036,811 of SWKU01000001.1, read as the reverse complement.
TCTGTCGGAAAGATACAAGCGCTTCCTTTTGATTGGCTGGTTCTCATCAGAATGCTTATGCATAAACTTGTTAGCCACCAGCCAGATGCTCTGCATTACCAACGATCGCAAGATCCAGGAGATAGCGTGTACCGCTCTGACGCAGTGACAGCCGGCGAGCCTATGTTCTTGGAGATGCGCAACCAAGATGGCCGTGTTCACCAGAGATCGGGCCGACTGAACAGTGACATCATCACCCACTGCTTTGTTATGGCATTCAGCTTCGGCATGGTCTTGTTGTGCAGAAAACCATTTCGGCAGTTATTGCCACTGACATCTCTATATTTGCAGATGATATACCGCAGTCCTGCTGACAATTAAAAAAAGTTTGAACAGCCATTGTGAGAGGTGGCCGATGTTCTGGTCAGAGCGCAACGATGACCGCCCAAGCTGATCGCCGCATGCTCCTGTCGATTGGATCCTTTGAAAAAGCTTAGAGCCCAGGCGCATTCAACGGGCTACACGTACAGCACGTTGTCAGCTCTACAAGACATCGGCGCTTTTGCAGGAGCCATAAATCACCGAACAAGAACGTTGCAGCATCAACTACATAGTATACTTGCGCAGGCTAATCACACCTGAAGGACTCCAGTTGAATGACTTCGAAAATGCATCTCTCTCGATCCTACCCCTTCTCGTAACCCTCGAATGGTCGCGTCTCGATATCTTACATCGTAAGCAGCTGCTAGAGAGAGGCATCCTAAGCTGATTCTAGCACCTTGGCTGCATTCCGCGCACTAGCTGCAACTTGCAAACATGCGCCCGTTCAGGCATCTTTCTAGAACGAGCACACGCTGTAGACTACCTTCTGACTGTCTTACCTCTGCGACTTCTAGACGGTTGAGAGAGCGCCACACTCGGCAGTTTTACTCCACACTTTCAGTTGCCGGAAGTTCTCTGCGCATGTCAATCAAAATCACTATCGATACCGTTGTCACATGGCGCCCCACTCAATCAAGGATAATGGTCTGATTGGACATTTACACCTGCCTCATCAATATGAGGCACCTTCCCATTTGGTATTGCCGGAACTTAGGCTCAACGCTCCATTCGAGTACTAAGCTACATTACCCTGCATGTCGCGTTCTGAGCGTTGACTTCGATTGGCTGTATGGAGCTCACGAGTCTGCGACAACCGAAGATCTGCAGTAGGATGCTTCGGAAGATGTGGCCAAAGTCTTGCATACGCGTTCATATTCTCTTCTCTGCCTGCTCGCACTTCTCAACATCTAGACTATCCATCTGAACTGTGACGGACGAACGTCCTTGCGTTGAACGCTAGAACAATGTTTGCTACCCCGGTCATTGCGCCGACGAATGTGTAAGTTACATGTAGAGAATGGCGGCAGCGTACGCTCATGGCGGTTTTCAGCATCACATTTTCGAATCCTTTACGCAAGTCCAGCAGCTCTGCCCAAGCGGCCAAAACCTATGTAACAGGTAGCCACTTCTCGGCAGATTCATCACCTGCCACTTCAACACTTGACCTCACTCGGTCACGGGCATCTTCGAATGCTTCTAGCACTTCAACCTCTGCATACTCTGCGCAGTCAACGCGGTCTTTGAAGCACAGCAGAAGCACTTCTGCCTCGACAACTGATTCATCTACACCGTCTGTCGGTTCTGCAAAACGAAGTCGGCATCTAAGAGCTCTGTCCGATGGCTTCCACGTCGGCCGGCGACTGCAGAAGAAGCCATCGTCGCAGCATATTTCTCAACGCCAGAGCGATCCCATACCGACTCCGACAGCTATGCTCACACCTGTAACGATATTAGGTCCAGAGCGCATTGTCGACATTCAACAGGCAGACCTTTTAGTGCGATGTCAAGACGACGATTACCATGTCGATCGCTCGATCATGTGTCATCACAGCACATGGTTTGCTAAGGTGTACTCGAAAGTCAACTATCCGGTAACATGCCCATTACTCACAAAGCAGATACAGTGCTGACAGGTCATAGAGGATGTCAAAGCGAATCGTTGACCTGAGCGCAGACGAACCAGGTGCTGTTGCGGCTATGGTTCAGTATTGCTACCAATTGGATTATGGGGACACACGCTCTGGTGCCAATACTGCGCTCTATAGCGTCATATCTCTGCGACCACATCTCGATACTTATCTGCTGGCCGAACGATATGGCATGCCTGGGCTGCAAAAGCTCTCGGCGCAAAAGTATGAAAAGTTGGCTTTGGCGGTGCTGGAAGCGACGGGTGACGAGGGAGAATTTGTTCAATCCATTCGAGACCTCTACGCGCCCTCTCGGAGAACAAGAGCGGAAGAGCTGCGTCGTACTGCCGTGAGGATCTGTGCTGACCACCTTGGTAGCGCTGTTCTAGGTATTGGGAAGGAAGTCTCGGTGATTGTGGCTTTGATGGACGAAGTTCCAGAATTCAGGGCAGATCTTTTCGAACAACTTGCCAAGCGGTGGAAGTAGGGAGCTAGAAATTGTTGATAACTTTAAGTCAAAGATGTCTCGCTCACCTGCGGTCCACTTTCACTTTCACTCACCACACCATTACGCCATTCGATATTTTCGTCACGCACTCTTTGACGCGTCAACGCGCGTGGCTCGCGTTTGAAGACTCACATTGAATGGTAGCTATAAACAGCTAACTCTCATCTACTTTCCTCTCTCACTTTTCCTACAATTTGTGGGAACTCAACACAAAGTAAAAAGTACACAATGACTAAGCTTCAGGATCGTCGCAAGCGTGCCTTCAGTCAAGCCTTCCGTCGCCATCATCAGTCCATACTTCGCGAAAGCTCGTCTCAAAAAGCAAAGCGGGTCTCATCCAATACATTCAGTTCTCTGGGTCTCTGTCAGCAAGACCTCGGCCAGGAGAACGCACTTCTGCCGGATCAGATACATACACCAGCTTCTGAATCCGTGCCTGATACTCAGATTCGTCACCCACAAGCCGGCCATGTGCAGCGTGCTGACCTGGCCTACTACGGCAATGCTCCGTTGCGGTATGAACAACAACTTAGCGAATTTGGGCCAGAGCGGTCTCATTCTCCCGAGAAAGCCCCACGTCCACTTCCACGTAATCAGTGTTTCGAGAGCTTGGAGAAGTTCGAAAACGACTTCTCACCAGCAGTCGTTCGCGGCCAGTCCATATTCGGTCCTTTACCAGTTGTGCAAGTAGACACTCAGCTATTGTTCGGCACTAATCCAAGTGATCTCATAACAACCGTCAATTCGCCCAGTCCAAGTGCTCTCGGCTTTGGCGAGCTGTCTCTCAACAGTCGTAGCAGCCCCATTCCTCCATCTGTCCCTCAGTGTGAAGATGAATACAACCGCACAACTGTCAGAATCATGTCGGCATCCTTCTTTGCGCGCCGCTTTCCTCAGATCAGCCCCAACGAAGTGATAATCTTGTTCGACAAGGGCAGAGAGATCAGGAAGTTCGACAAATACCCGCTCTGTGCTGCATCACGATTCTTCGCTAGATTGCTGGACGGTCCTTTCCTGGTAAGAACCTTGTTCGCTCTCTAAAGACCGACTGACATCAAGCTAGGACCAAAAGTTCACACGCTGCATCCGCCTTCGCGACGACCTTCCACACGCCATCAACATCATGATCTACTTCATTGAGACTGAACAATACGTCTTCGACCAGACAGCGTTCGAGACGTACCCCCTTCTCACCGCGCTCGACTTTCACCTCCACGCTTACCTTGTGAGCAACAAGTACGGCGTCACTGCGATGCGCGACCACGCCATGCATCACTACCTCGAGACTGCAGAAGAGGAGATGACTGTGGGCCTCATGATGCTCAAGCACAGCCAGCTATCTGAAGTTCACGGTAATGTCGGATTCCCGACTGCTGCGCCCGCAGACGAACACTCGCGGAGTCACACTGTCATTACGCCCTTGGACCGCTTTCTCAACTCTCTCACCTTGCTCTGGAAGAACACGCAGTCACGCGATGATGCTATGCGTCAGGCGGTACTTGGTCTGATCAAGCGAGATCTGAACAAGCTGCTAAGGGTGCCGTTCTTTGTGACTCTGCTACAAGAGGTGGTTGGGTTCGGAGACGATCTTGTTGCAGGCTTAGAGGACGATGGTCTCGGCGTGACGGCCTACCAGGTTGCTGCGGGCAGGGAGATCCAGAGCATCTTTTTCGAAATCTGATCGAGAATGCAAAGTAGGCCACGTGCAGAAGCACATCGCCAGCTCTGAAGTATTCGATGGGAAGAGAGTAGATTCTTGAGAGGAGCAGTTACATGCGTAGTTATTCTAGTCACCCTTCCTTCTTATTTAGCTGCATTAATCACACCTGGAGTCCTCCCTTTAGAATGCCATTCCTGCATCTTGACGGTGTCTTGTAAGATTTGCCAAATGCTGTGTATGATTGCTCGCCGGCATTCGTGCACATGATAGGACAAATCATATCGAGTCAGCAAGGACAGTACGGAATTTGTTGGCTTCCTGTGCACATTCAACATTTCTGAGCAATTCAACGAATAGAGTACGGATAGACAGTCAATTATTCTTGTAGGCATCTGAGGAGCTATCACTTTTTGGAACCTGCACCAGGTAGTCTTGAAGGGCTTCGATCGCAGTAGAAAGATCTGGATGCTGTCTTGCACATACAGCAAAGAGGTATGCATGCCTCACGTCTGATAACAAAACTCGACAGCAAAAAGAAGACAGCTTGGAAAGGCAAGCTGAGCAAAAAGAACGTTTTGGTGATCCCAGACTCGCCGGGCACGGAAGCTAGTGTCGCTTCTGTGGATCGAACACAGTACCTCCAGATTTAGTGACTGACAACTTCAGTCTGGCGCTCTCCCAAGTGAGCTAAAGCGACTGGATTTATTTTGATGAAGACTTCGCCAATATTGCTATTCATATTCTATTAACAATTATCTCCTTGGGTGAGCTATCCTTTCTGCGCCCATGTCGATGTGTGGGGCTGTCATGCTTGGATCTTCGGAAATGCCGCAACAGTCAGCGCTAGGACAATATTGGATGAAGGACATTCGGATAGCGCAGTTGTCGCATTCTGTGCCTAACAAAGCTGTTATTACAGAGCGGAGAATGGAGTAGTCGTTACTTTTGCGTCTCTATTAGTCTTTACGGTGGACTGTCCAGGTAACATGTCAATATCATAATCGCAGGCCATAAGTCGCTCATATCTGCAGTAGCCTTACTCGACAGCAGTGCACACCAGGATTCAACCAATACATTCATTCTAGACATAACCCATACACCCGACGCCCAAGTGCTTTTCTCTCTCTCTCGCCCCTCGCTAACTTCTAGTGGTATCTCATGCTCTCGTCATATCGCAAACGCCTTCCCATGCACACCCCGCTCAGCCCCAACACCCCTCCTCGATGCGCGCTTATTTCGCAACACCGTCATCAGCGTTGAAGCAGTCGACAAACTGCTTGCTGTGCTTGTTCGCGGCGTGTTCGGTAAGGAGCTTGCGGTTTGTGGTGCTCTGGAAGGTCTGGAAGCACGTCTTGCACTTGACGGTCTGGGCGGCAGTGTTCTACAGTGAATCAATCAGTATGCAGGTCTTGAGCAGGCAGGTAGTTCTGAGTCGCCAGGGATGATGCGCTGTATAGAGAGAGTCGTACGGATTTCAGCTGCGACTTGGCCTCCTTAGGGCCGTCGGCGCCCTTGCGGTCGCGCTTCTGCTGTGCTCTATGGCGCTGTCAGTATCATCGATGCTGCTTGTGTGCACCGGACGTTGTTGCCGTACTTTGCTCCGTTGCCCATGGTGTTAGCGGTCGAGAAGAGGGAGGGTTAGTCGGTTGATCTGGTAAGTGCGTTGTCTGGCAGCGTGGACCGTGAAAGTGGTTCTGCGAAGAGTGGCAGGAGCCGTGAGATCTTTTTGTGGCGGGCCGAGGGGTCCAAGTTCTAGACGCTTTGATAGGGTGGAGTGGGAGAAGCGCTAACTCGCACTCTTGGTTAGGTTGACCGCTGTCTCGGTGTCCCTGGACAGACCCGCTTCGCGAAGCACGTTACTCCTCCGACGGTCAACGCTTGGCGAGTTGTACTATGTACATTCCATCCGTGCAATCCGCTGCTCGAGCACGCTGCTACGGCGCTATCACCGTCATGCCAAAGGTGCGCTGGGTCCATGCCTCGAGCGCGACTGGCTCGTGGCAGGCGCAACAAGTCACGTCTCAGGAAGCTGGACCTCGATATGTCATCGATATGTTACCTCTGCTGCACCTAGGTACTATATTGCTGTGACACACCCCCAATCACCTTCGCTCGTGTGAATACGATTTCCTTGCTAGTCACGACTCTCCTTGTACCCTAGACTCTGTTCATGGATTTGTTGGCATCTCAAACGAGGACTACTATATTTTGATCCCTCCTTCCTTTTTTGTATTGTTATTCAGACTTATTTCCTGCTGGTTTGGGTCATTGCGCTTTGTCCTAGACCCTCACTTCGACATGGGGCATCATCGTTTCCAACTGTCGCGGAAGACCCGTCTCAGGGCTGTCATTGGCATATCGTTCTGCTTCTTCGTTGCCGAGATCACTGTTGGCTTTTATACCCATTCAATTGCTCTAGTCGCAGACGCTTTTCATTATGTAAGCGCAGCAAGTAACTCAAGATTGCCTTGTGCTAACACTACCAGCTCAATGACCTAATAAGCTTCATTGTAGCCCTAGTTGCCGTACAAGTAACCGAGCGTGAGGACTCGCCGCAAGATCTCACTTTCGGCTGGACACGAGCACAGCTGCTCGGTGCTTTTTTCAACGGCGCATTTCTGCTCGCCCTGGGTTTGAGCATTTCTCTCCAGTCGATTGAGCGCTTTATTTACCCCCAGCATGTTGAGAACCCAAAGCTGGTTCTCATCATCGGATGTATCGGCCTCACCTTGAACCTCATTAGTGCCGTGTTCCTCCACGAACACGATCACGGCGACGGGCATGGACACGGACACGGACATGGACATGGACATGAACATGACCATCACGATAATTCCAGCCATACACATGCCGATGTCGAGAACCTCTCTATCACATCCGCGGCCTCCACAACCGATCACCACCAGGCGCACCTGCACCTTTCTCTTTCAACCCATAAGCACGGCCTAGACCTGGGTATCCTCGGTGTCCTGATCCACATACTCGGGGACGCAATCAACAACATCGGGGTCATCATCTCAGCGTTGATAATCTGGCTCACCCATTCGCCCTCCCGTTTCTACGCCGACCCAGCAGTTTCCCTGTGGATCGCCATCATGATCATCGCCACCGCCATCCCGCTCACAAAGCGTTCCGGTACCATCCTCCTCCAATCCGCTCCGCTCGGCGTCGAAATCGCCAATGTGAAACGCGATATGGAAAGCATCCCCGGCATCGTCAGCGTCCACGAGCTGCACATCTGGCGCCTGGACCAGCGAAAAGCCGTTGCTAGCGCGCACGTGGTAGTCAGTGACCCGGATGTGAAGAGCTTCATGGCCAAGGCCAAGATCATCACCGAGTGTCTGCATGCGTATGGAGTCCACTCGGTCACGCTGCAGCCTGAGCTGCTGCGGCGGAGAGTCAGCGGCGACGGGGAGGCCACGGAGGTGGAGTCTGTGTTGAGTGAGCAGACAAGCGCAGAGAAGTGCGGGGTGCCGTGCGGTAATGTTTGTGAAGAGCTGAAGTGCTGCAAGTAATCAATTTTCCCTGATATTCAATTGTTTCGTGTTCAAAAACTTGACATTCATCTCTCAGCGTCACAATACAATGAACCTCGCGCCGTGTGACCAGCAGAACTGTACCTCGTTCATTCACATCAATTCTCCAAAAAAGGATATATAACACCACCCTTGGTCCCCTCACAGCACTCCCCAAACCCTACCATCTATACCTTGGAACATAACCGAGTAGGCCAAATTCCTATTTGAGATCACCATGCGTCTCCACACCCTCCTCCTCCCCCCCATACTAACCCTCACAACCGCCTCCCCCACGATCTGGAACCAACTCTGGTGCCTTCAAGACGGAAACCCAGGCGCGGTCTACCTATGCTCCGGCCCAGACTTCAGCGGGCAATGCGAGTACCGAAAGCCGACCAACGACGACTGCTTTGCGCCATCAATCGTGCCGCAGAGCATCGGGCCCGACCGCGGAGGATGCTGTCTGATGTACCAAGACCGCGAGTGCAAGGGGAATCTTGTTGTGCTTGATCCACAGACGGTTGACGGGAAGGTGCTGGGGTTTACGTGAGTTTCGAAGCTATTGAAGTGGTGGAGGGCTGTGGGTGTTTTTTGGAGGGAGATGTGCTGACGAGTGGTGGGCAGGCGTATTCATTGTCCGGGGATTGCGGCGTTTCCTGAGGACCTGCCGAGGGTTGGGAGTTTGCGGTGCGGGTTTGGGGAGTGAGGGGGCTGTGTAGATGGGGGGTTGAGGGGTGGAGTGTAGATCAGGTAAGTGTGTTGGGTCTGGTATGGGTGTGTTTGGGTTCTTTGCTTGGGGAGGGCTGAGGGTTGTGTCTTCTCGTGACCTTGTGGCTTTCAAGTCGTGATACCTTTCATGTTTCTGCATTTCAGATTGTTGAGCTCTGTTCTCCGCTTTCTCCTGCGTGAGAGATACATAGACACACCTGCTCGCCGTTGGGTCAATTCTGAAAAAAAACTTCAAAGTGTAACGTGTGTTGGCCGCGCGGTCACTCATTCGCTGTGTGCAAACTCACCACAAGATTTCACTATCAATCGTTTGAGCCGGCGGGTCTCCCATTCAATCCCAGCGTTTGATACTACACAATCCATGCTTCTTGTATACTCAGACCACACCCACACCCAATGAACCTACAACTTGCTCGCCGCCTCAACCACCAACGGGTGCCTCACCCCTCCTGGCCTCAACCCCCTCCAATCCCACTCAAACCCCTCCTCGACATCGGGATATGGCCCCATGGGGGTAATCGAGAGCGGATTGATATCCTTATGACTCTTGGTGTACTACCACGCAACTCATCAGCCCTCAAATTCCCAATCGGTAGAACACACCCACAACTCTACTCACATTCTCCTTAATATGTCGAAAATCCGTCGACTCCCTAAACCCCTCCACATTCCAATACAGATTCCTCAACCAATTATTCAAAACCGGATAATCATGTCTCACGCTGCCCAAATTCGTCTTAAAATGCTGCGCATACACAGTATCGAACCTCACCAGCGTCGGATACGCAAGGAGATCCAGCTCCGTCAACCTATCCCCGAGAACAAACGGCCCACCATTGCGATACACAAGCTCCTCGAGCTTATTCAGCGCCGCGAACAGCGGGACAACATGCTCATTATACCCTTCCTGCGTGTTGCTGAACCCGGTCTTATACACGCCTGAGCAGATCAGCGAGGTAAGCCAGGGGGTTGCTTCGTCGATCTGGGCGCGCAGATCCTCGGGGTAGAACTCCACGTTCACCGCCTCCTCCTCTTCACCAGAGCCCGTGAGGCCATCAAACGCATGCGGCAGCCACCTTAACATCTCCATACTCTCATTGCACACGATGCGGTCGGTCTTTGTGTCCCACAGCAGCGGGACGCTGTACTTGCCAGTGTACGCCGGGTCGTCGCGGAAGTAGATCTGGTGCATGAAGCGGCTGTTGAAGAGGCGGTCGGGCGTGGCGTCCGGGTAGGTTGCGTCGAAGCGCCAGCCGGGCTCGCCTTTGGGGTAGGGGCGGACTATGGAGACCGGGAGGAGCGGGGAGAGGTGTTTGATGTGCCGGATGAGGTTGACGCGGTGGGCGAAGGGGCAGAAGAGGCCTGTTTTGTGCGTGTTGAGCTTTTCATCCAGGTATTAAGGAGTGCTTGGAGCCGATACCGATGTAGAGGTGGTACCTGTTTCGTTCGGGCGGGAATTCACCCCCCTCTTTGATCACACCATGCCATCCGTCGTCGGTTCCGTACTTGTGGATCTGTTCTGCCATTAGGTGCGTTTACGATCTTGGAATTAAGCTTGGGGAGAAGATTGCAAGCGGTATGTAAAATAGAAAAAGTAAGATCACAACACTCTTGAATGTAAACGTGATCTGTAACAAGTAGGTACGTCACCAATAGGCTCTTTATAGACGTGATGGTAAAATGGGGTCGGCTGCTCGCGGAGCTTCTCGAAAGCCCATTGGGCGGGTCTCAGAGCACGGAATAGTTCCATGCTTACAGCGCTCACCTCAAGGCGAATATTGGTCATCCTTTCCCTCTATCGCAACGTCAATTAGAGGAGAAGTAGTCCGATAAAGGCAATGATTTGATATTGAAGGAAGCTACACGTCGCAACTAGCTTACAATCAAAACTTTGTCTTGTGTACAGCCTGCTGCATGAAGAGCAAGACTGTTATCAAGGGTAGATTATTGAGAGATTGAGGTCTTCTCTATAGGAGCAGTACAGCTCACGTCTTCGGGATCTCTTCCACGTTCATTTCAAGAGGTCCATGGACAAGAGATGAGCAGTGCCCGTCTTGCGTGAAGGCCCAACAAGTAAGTATTCGTTGAGTGGAGTGGTGATACGGTGAGAGTCCGATTATGGGTCTCGTAATTGAGTTGCGTCGGGGTGTTGACAGATCGGATCCAACCATGCAGAAAGCTCCAAGAAACATGCTCAAGATGCTGGGATGCCAAGAAAATGCAGAAAGGATGCTGAACGCTATGATAATGAACAGTGCAAAGTAGGATCACGTAAAGTGAGTGAGGCAGATGCGTCGGTCGTCAGTATTTAACGAGAGAAGATCTCTGAAGTCAAATCCAACGCGCTTCTGCTCTGACCACAAATGCAATACAGAAAGACAATGCTGAAACACAGAAAGCAAGAACAAAGACGGCCCACCCCGTCTTGTCCAGATGCTAGGCACCATTGGTGACAGCCGATGTACCCAGTCGTGCATCCCCTGGAGGCAGTGGAGGGACTTTGGGTGGCGGCTGCGTATGCGGACAGCTATGGTGACAGCAAGTATGGCCCTGGGGCGTTCCACCGTCGTCATAGTCGCCGTAGTCATCATCGTAGTCATCCTCGCCCAACGAGCCATCGTCGCGGCGGTCATAGCCACCCGCAGGAGCGTTCTGAGCGTGCTGTGCGTTGTTCGCGTTGTTCTGCGCTTTCTTGCTTGTCTTCTTCCCCTTGCGACCCTTCATGCGTGCCTTTTCAAGCAATCGACGCTTCTCTGCGAGCCGACGCCGCTCCTTCCTGTCCTTCATCTCGTACTGTCTGATCAAGGCCTCGGGAGGTCGTCCGAAGATGTCTTCGTATTCGCAGAATTCGCAGATCCAGGGTTGGCTAGGGGGGTTGTGGAAGTTGGCGTACTCCTGCTGCGTGCGTCTTTTGCGTGCAGCGTATGCGTAGAGCTTGGAGGCGCTGCGTCTAGGTTTGCGGGGAGGGGGCGCTTGCTGTGGAGGCTGAGCACCTTTTGGGGGTGGCGCGCCCCTGCTTGCAGGCGGTTGTACACCGTTCATGTTCGGGCTCGTTTGCGTACCCTGAGTTGACACGGCAGGGACATCTGGCCGAACGGGAGGGCGAGCGCGCGCAGTCTGAGGGTGGGGCTGCGGAGGAGCGGGTGTTGTGGGATAAGCGCCCGGAGGCTGGGGGTATGGCCCGTTTTCCTGGCCGGGCCAGACCATCTTGTTTGCAGAGTCGGAGCCGCAGGTGAAGGTGAACTGCGTCTTGGTCGCGGTGCTCTTGGCGGCTTCCTGTTGAAGCAGGCTCACGTTCTCGTTGCCCTGGGGCGGTGGGGTCGCTTGTGCGTTGGCAATGGCTGTGGAGATGATGCCGCTCTGCTCCGAAGGACCTAGAAATAAATAGTCAGCGCACGGACTCTTGGATTCGAACTCGTATTTCCCGAGGTGCCACCGTACGTTTGCTTGCTTTCGTGTTGGCAAGGCTGGTCGAGGTGCCCAGGACTCGTCGTTCTGAGCGCGCTGAGCCCGCTCGACCAAAGCGCCCTCTGCCTGCGCCTGCGATGCCTGTCCCGGAAGCGTTGTGCTGCGGCGTCGAGGGTGCCGAACCGTAGCGTGTAATGCCATCATCGCCCTCGCCGTGCTCGTGATTTGTGATGCTCATGCTCGCCACGTCCGCCGAGAGCGAGGCGTGGTGCGAGCTGTTGCTGCCCATGTTTGGGATCTTGCGCTTCTTCTTGTTGTTCGTGTTCTCGAACGACTCGTAGCCGTCGACCGAAGACGAGGCAGAGCCTGGCTTGTGGAAGCTGGATGCCGCAGCTGCAGTCCTGCCCGGCGCACCCCTGCTGTAGTGATAGCTGGGCGACGAAGGCAGCGGTCCGCTCCGCTCGTCCTCGTCTTCTTCGCTCTCTACTTCGGAATGGGTGTGGCCGCAGTGGCATGCATGGTGGTCATTCTCGCCAGTCCTCAAAGCCCGGTTGCCTCGCTCGCTGGACGTGTACGGGAAGTTGAACAGCGGCCCCGTCGAGGGCGGGTTGTCGGGGAACACAATCGCCTCGGCTTGCTCGGGGGACAGTCGTGCACGCAGAGAGCGCGCGGGCAGGGGGCGAATCGGGCGGTCAGGGTACATGGAAGAGGAAGTGTCGGGCGAGGAGCGCAGCGGCGAGGAGCGGTTCCACTCGTAGCCTGTGTAGGGAAGGAGCGCCGTCAGATACGTCCACAGGAGAAATCAGGGAGGAGGCCGGGGCGCAGCGTGGCAACAAGGAAGTTACGGGGTATGTAGAGCAAGAACAAGAACAGGAAGAGGAATAGGAATAGGAATAGGAATATTGGGGGTGATAGAAACGCTGTGGGGGTCCCACTGCAACTCCCAACACTTACCCGCTGTCGCCGCTGCCATGGTGGCAGGTGGTCGTGTGCGCCTATCGAGCCCAGCTAGGCGTGTCGTCGTCGGCCCCAGGTACTTGTACTAAGTATCCAAAAAGATTTGTCGGTCGCGCCTGCTCCTGCACTGTTAGCCCACGTTCCTTGCGCCTCAGAGCTCCACGTGCCACTGCCCCGCGCCTGTCAAATATGCAGCAACGTTTGTCAGGGTTTGCGGGCTGCGTGCTGCGGTCCAGGGGCGTCACACACCTATATCGAAGCGTCGTTGTGCGCCAGACGAGGGGCGGTAGGCGGTAATCGGTACAGCACTGGTGGCAGTTAGTCTAGTGCATAGCGGAGCCCCACGGCTGTCTGACTAACAGATTGCAACTGCTGCTGCAGGGATGCATGCGCAAGGTGCGCGCAGCTCGACAAGTTCAAGACGAGGTCCGCCGTCGATCAGAAGGAGTGTCAGATGGGATGGAACCGCTGATTCCGAGGATGGCGAGTGCGCTGTCGACGTGCCAAGACAAATGGCCACATCCACTCCACGGGAGTGACGCCAAATCACAACGCTACCTGCAGTCAGGGGAGTGTACTAAGCGACGACGGGCGTTCGCTGGCGTGTGTATACGACAACCACGTTGCTTCAGAATGTTGAAGGGGCACGACGTCGACTTGCATGCTGCCTGACGAGGTGGCCGTGCTGCAACACTAGCATGAAAAGGGATGGCTGTCTACTGCCTGACAAATGGAGCCTCCCTGGGCTTCGATCAGTTTCTTGAGGTCTCAGTTGACTGTTCGAAGCGCTCTGGGGACTTGTTCCTCAATTGACTCCTCGCCTGTCACAGCAAGCCTACGAGCAGCTTCGATGGACACTACGCCCATAGCATCTTGTCAGCTTCAACGACTCACTTGACACTTGATACTGATGGAGAGTTCGATGATGGGAAAGCAAACATTAACAGACCCTACTACTTGCGTGGCCATCATATTAAACTGGAGCTTTATTTGAACTACGCCAACAAGGTCTGAAATCCTCCCATCAGGATGCCCTTTATGCACTTTGATAAGTGGCTCATGGGAGCTGGCGAGGTGCTGTACAGGCAATTTCATTATTCAGTACACAACGCCTACAATTGTCTCTCTACGACTCAGCACCACACCGTTTCACATCCCTCTTAAAAATTGCTCTGGACGTTGCCGGCGTTGATGGTACTCTGGACTTTGTTGATGTTGAAACCGGCCCTCAAAACCGCCATAGACGGCGCGAAGAAGTACTCTCCGCCTTTGGCAGTGACAAAGTCGTTGATGGGGTTGATTTTGACCGACTTAGTTCCAATCTGGAAGGGGCTTGGGGCATCGGTTGCCTTGCCCTGGCCTATGGTAACATCGAGGCCAGCGCCGGGTGAGGGAAAGTCCTTGTCGTTTGCCCAAGCCGTTTGGATGAACCTGTAACCGTTCTCAATCGAAGATTGATAACAAGCAAAGAGGAGACCTCGACCAGTGTCTGGCCCACCCTGCTGGAAGTCTGTGCCGTAGGGAATGCCGCGCCTCATTATGCGAGAAGAGTTGAACTGAGCACGAATGTTCGCCTTGCGGATGTGACCTGCCAGAGGGCACTTTCCTTGTTGTTGGAAGCCTCCGAAATCAAAGTCGTTCCTCAAAGCCAGAGAGCTGTCATCTCGTTGGTCTTGCAACTGGATCGGGCAACCTTGGAGCAGTCAGTCACAGAGCATGTCATGGTGGAAGGGGTTGACTTACCGCTCTGCCATCTGCCCATCAGCTGAGCGCCGAATTGGGCTGGGCCATTCGAACCTGCGTTCTTCCACTGATTGACCACGAAGTTATTCCACTTGCCGACATGCTGTTCCAGTTTGCGGAAAACAAGGAAGCTGCCGTCATTCATCCACTGCGGCTTTGTGCCCGAATCTCCCTTTCTGCCGACGACTATGACGCCAGGGTCTACAAAGTTGCTCTTGTCAGCCGGCTGGGTAACGCCGTCCAATTTGAAATTCAAGTTGGGGCTGTCGTTGATGCCGAAGACCTCAGGATGCGAGATGCCATCGTTGAACCCAAAGCTGCCATACTTGTGAGTACTTCTCTGGTAGGGCAATCTGACATCCACTTACTGTTCGTGACCTGGCTGGCTAGCTCTCTCAGTGCCAACCTCTCTGAACAACTCTACAACAACCTCGCCACCCACATTCAACTGGCGGAGCACATCGTTCAACTCAGCTTGTACAGTGTTCATGTTGGCGCCAGCGACGATCAAGACGCCATCGAGAGGTCCTCCGCCGTTGAGACCGAGGTTCCAGCCGTTGAAAACGGGATCCCCCAAGGCCTGACGCTCACTGTTGTTCTGCATGCCGCCAACGAATGATGGTGCTGAAGAACTCAGACCGTTGAGGCTACTTTGAAGGCTCGGCAGAATGTTGCCCAACTTGTGTTCGTCAGTCTCCATTCATCACTATCTTCTTGATGCAGGCCTACCTTTGTCAAACCTCCAGATGTGAACGCAATGTTGGTCTTCGCGACATCTATGATACCGTTGGAATTACTGATTTGCTGACGAAGATCTTTGATGTCCTTCCCGGTGGCGATCTTTGAATTGGCTACGGTCTGGATGTTCTGACAAAATGCCTGTGCAGCCCTGATGGTGAAGAAGCAGAAGATCTCAGCCTTCTTGGGAAATCCGTTGATCAGGATGTCTCCTTGAATGTTGCTGAGATCATTTACAGTAAGGGCGGCCATCTTCCTAGTGGTACTTCTTCCGGAGTGATGTGCTAGGCAAGCTTACAGAACAACGATGCTGACGATGAGATGGGATGAGCTTGGAATTGAGAAAAATAACCGATTCAAGAGAAGCTCGCCCACCTTACTTATATACTGCAAAGTCGCAAGGTACTCCAACAGGCAGAGCAGCTGAAGCTGATGGTATTGACCCAGACCTGCAACCAGCTACACCGATAGCTGTCATGTGGAGCCAGACCTGGCCAGCTTCTCTCACAGCCATGTTTCACGGAACGTGGCTGGTGCTGATGCTCTCGGGACTGCGAACTTCTCGCTAAGAAAGGCTATCCTGCAGTATACCCTAGTGGAGCGAACACACCAGCGGCAAGCAGGTATCTGGCTGTGGCTGGCTGTAGCTTCGTGTTTGGGGCGTGCTTACCGCTATTCTAAGCACCTCAGAAGGCAATCGCTGTGAAGGCAATACGGCGCCTTGTCAGCTCTGACGAGACACTTGGTCCAACGCAGGAAAGTCTTTGTGACTGGAGGACTTCAGTTGGCGCTGTCCGAGTAGACTGGAAGATCTCCAAGGCAACTACGCGTGTAATGAGTTGTGTCAAGCACTTGCTTTTCCATCATTGAATTCTCTAAACGTGCCAAGTGCCTTGTTGGACTTGCCCAGACGTTGTAATACAGCGGTCGGGACGTCAGCAAGCATCTTGTTTGTCATCATTAGTCCGGGGGCATTCTCCTCATCGAGTAGCTAGAATGAGCAAGCAGGGGTGTAAGCTGAAAGTCGGGTCAGCTTCTCAGCCCTGACTGAACGATGCTCTATTCACAGGCCGGCGATTCGACGAACCTCCAGTAGCCCTGATCTAAAGATCCGTACCTGCATACTGCCTGAGAACCACAAGCACGCCGATGAGGGACCAATGGCTAGTACAGGCAACGGTGCGGCCTCCGACCCCAACTACCCCAGCTATCTTATTTCTGAGCACGAGATCCCTGGCGCTCTGCAAGCCACACAATGTCTGGGGCTGAGCATTATTACGGTGTCGTTCGCGTGCAATTGCTTACTAGACGACTGTTGCCTACAATGCTCGTGCTGTCATAGCCACAAACATTCGTCACAAAGCAGATACTACAAGCAAGGCTGAACAAGTTGAATTGACAAAGCAAAGGACCTCGGTGGTCGAAATAAGATGAGAAACTGCTGTTTTGTGGTTCGGGCTGACCCCTCAGGTTCGCACCGTACCTAGCTTGCCTCAGCTGTGCGCGCCACAAATCTATCGATAGGTAGCTGACACCTCCTTGGATGGTGATTGGACTGCCGACGGATGCGTGCCAGACCTGGGGGTCGCGGATTACGGTAAGGAATCTGATGGAGCCGTTGCGGCTAGGCAGCTATACTGCACCTTGTCAGCTCCGACATGGCACTTGAGCATTTTTGGAGGGCTCGATGACAGAGGAACGAAGACTTGACAGAGCCAACGAAATAGGAAGCCATCTAAAGGACTATGCAATTACTAAAACTGTATCAACCAGCCTTGAATGCCTCCGAGTAAAGGGCTGCCATGCATCTATCCTGCATCATACCAAGTGTCTCATCGGAGCTGGCATGGCGCAGTAGTTCCAGCGTATCGATTTGAAGAACCCAGCCCTTGCTATCAGCGCACCAGACCAAGTCTTAATCGCTACACAGAAAGGGCAACCAGCGATATCTCAATTCTATCACAATGAATTGCACAAGCAGCCAGACGTCATGCGACCAAGTCTTTCGACCCGAAAGCTGTGTGGCAGGGAAGGCATCAGCGGAGTAATCAAAAGCGGAACGCGAGGCTTGGGTGCTACTCGGAATCGGAAGATGAAGAGCATGCAAGTCCAACAAAAAAGAAGGGCTAGATGGCTGATTACAACCAAAATTCTGAGAAGGGGGGTATTGCTGCATCGTTTCGACGAGGAAATCCTGCCGCCGGCACGCCCACGTGGATCGAGCCTCACCTCACCTCACCCCTCGCCTCGCTGACGCAAAGCCGCATCCTCGCACGAATCTCACCATCGCGCAAACACCACCCTTCCACAACCCAGCATAGCCTCGGTGTTTTCGGTTCCCAGACCACCCACCGTTCCTGACCACCTTGCGGGCCCTTCGATCAGCGGCACCGCTCGGAACGACGTTTGAGCATGACGTATGTCGGTACGCAGTGACCTGCTCTCACGCCCCAACCAACGCGGCCATGACCGCATCAACCCTACTATCCTGAACGCACTGAAGGGCCGAGAACTCACAAAATGCGTACAATGTGGATCCCCCGTGAAGGTTCGAGAACAGATCTACCGTGCAGATTGCGGAAATGGTAGGATCGGATTGCGCTGGGGGGATGCGGGACTCCCGGGATGACAGAAGCTTGTGTGAAAAGCTTGATGATGCTTCATCTGTGTGGGGAGAGGCGCGGGTGGGTATGTAAAGCACGAGTCACGGCTGTTTCTTTGAATTGATTTGGTCAATGGCTTTCCGCCGACTCTGAGATCCGTGTGTTCTATCATCCTGCGAGCTTCTTCCATCGTGCTCCACACTTTGCGGAGCGTATATTGGAGCCTCGAGGCGTCGAGCAATAGTTCAGCCAGGGTCTTTGTGTACAGGCCTCTCTTGTCTCTGTTCGCCATGTCTTCAGATGACGGCTTCAGCTGCAACTGGGACACTTGTCCATTGAGCGACTCATACTGGGGATACCGTCCGTCTCTGGCTGCCAACGTCACGTTCCTGGTTCTGTTCGTACTCTCCACCGTGGCTTATGTGGGCCAAGGATTCTTGAACAAAGCATGGCTTGGGTTTACGATTGCCATGGTCTGCGGTTGTTTGCTGGAAGTCATTGGGTACATTGGTCGGGTACTCGCGTACAACAACGGGTTCTCCGAGGTACGGTCGCCGATATAGATTCAAATAACTTAGAGTTGACGGTGCATAGAGTCCATTCCTGATGCAGATTATCTGCCTTACCATTGCTCCAGCCTTCATGGCGGCAGGTATCTACCTCTGCCTTACCCGCATCGTCACCACGTTCGGCGCAGAGAACTCGCGTATCAAGCCTATATCCTACCCTCGCATATTCATCCCCTGCGATATCATCTCCCTGATCCTGCAGGCTGTCGGTGGCGGCATCGCAAGTGTAAAGGTGGACGAGGACGAAGACCCAAGCCTCGGTAACAACATCATGCTTGCCGGCCTGGCTTTCCAGGTCCTCACACTTCTCATATTCATTGGGCTCACCCTCGACTTCGCCATCCGTACCATCGGCCGCATACGTAGCCTCGGCCAGGACGCACTCGATCCCAGACACGCAAAGTTGCGCGCCTCATGGCAATTCAAAGGCTTTCTCATTGCGTTATCGTTCGCAACACTCTGCATCTTCACACGATGTGTGTACAGGGTGGCGGAGATGAGCGAAGGTTGGACCGGCTACCTGATCGAGACCCAGAGGTATTTCATCGGGCTCGAAGGTGCTGTCGTTGTGGCTGCAGTCCTGGCACTGAACGCATTCCATCCCGGACTTTGCTTCAAGGATGCGCTCAAATCGAAATCGAAGAGTGAGAAGTCGAGCAGACAAACATGGTACCGGAGGGAGAGGAACGCGCCAGATGGGAGGATTAGTGAAGATACGCTTGTCGAGAAGGTGTAGAGTCTGCTGTTAGCGCTGTCGTTCGAATTGACGTTTCTGCAAGAAGTTACCCACCAACGCGCACGCTCAGCTCATACCTCTTGTGGTAACCCGTTATCCTTGACCTCCACGGCGCTTTGAAAGGACTGCATAGACAGCTGTTTCGAGGCAATTTTCGACTGCAGGGTATGGAAGCACACAGTAGATGCAGCTTGCGGGGGGGAGTACCTGGAAGCGCAACCACCATCGACCAGATTACACACCAAATCTGAATTTGGGCTCCTACACTGGCTTGCCCTTGGATATGTCTATTTAATCAGAAGATCGTCGATTAGACTTCAAAGAAGTATCTCGGTCTCGTATCAGCTCGGCGTCATGCGAGGGGCCTTATTGGAAGTTATAAGTGACAGAGTCCCTAATCCTGTAACCAATCTCGATCGCCACTTGTGTCCTGCAGAGGGACCGTATCATAAAGGTCGTGAATTCTAGGGTACGCTTTCCAAAGCCGCAAGCCTGCACCCAGACTGTCACGTTTCGGAAGCTTCTCTTGCGGATCACCCGGGGCCCTGGAACACGCATTCCCCGCCTGCATAAATCTTGAAAACCCCATTGTTGATGTTCACCCCACTCATTTTAGCTGCGCATAAAGACGCAATCCGGTCTGTAACATCGCTGGTCAGGGTTGTGATGACGCGCCTGACAGCTTTCGGTGTTTCAGGTCGCATTGACCAATCAGAGCGGAGCGTTCCACTACCACGCAGCAAGTGTATCCTGCCGGGTCAGACGCAGCTCGCATGCGTTGACAATGAAGCAGAAACGGTGATGCGGCTGGTGGGCAAGTAGATGCCAGGAGCATCCCGCATCGAGTAATCAAAAAGGGGGATCATGTTCGTCCACTTGTAGTAAAGAGGACTAGAAACCTTCCTGTGAGAGGCAGGTTGTACGTCTTTCCCGTTCAACTCCGGGTGTTGTTCCGTTTGCATTTCTGTTTCAACCCTCCCACCATGCCGTCTTTTGCTTTCTGGAAAAGCTCGAAACCTGATGAGTCGAAGTCGCCACTGCTGAGCGATGCTGCAGTCAAGGCAGAACTGAGCGTGATCATCCCGAATACCTCGAAAGCGGTGGATTTGAACCCAGGCAATCAAGATGCAGGAGTCTTCCTGTTCGACGATGACGCTCGAGAGATCCCGGGCGACGAGACACCAGTGATCGAGCAGAAGCCGCCTATGTCGATTGGACCAACTTTGGACAGTTCGAACAGCCTCCCGAACCAGCATACGAGCACCACAAACGAGACAAGTGACCTCTTGCTAGACGTCAAAGAACCTTCGCCATGCTCACAGTTACCTGCTCTCGTGCCCGAAGCACATTCGAGCGTCAAGGAAAGCACCGCAAGCGAACCTCCGAGCACTTGCGCAGAAACACCAGTGAGCAAGGGAGACAGTGAAACCAACGTACCGCAAGCTAGCAGTCCGACACGCGAACCAGAATCGGAGGCGGCGACTTCAACATCAAGCAGAACGGAGTCGAACGCAGACGAAGAGAGGCCTTCTCCTCCACGGTCGCAACCACTGTCTCTCGTGCCAAAAGAGGCGGGTCCCATCTTGGACATTGAGAAGGGCACGGCACGGAGAAGATTCAACACAATCGAGACCAGCATGCGCGATCGAGACTCGGGGGTATACATGTCCGACAGCGAGACCTCTCCGAACTTCTCGAGGCCATTCTCTGTGGCCTGTAGTGAGACCACCCCGCTGAGATCGCGAGTAACATCGCTCTCGAAGCCAGCGACACCGTCACCTCAGCGCACAAACTCCATTGTCCGACTGCAGCGTCCCGCCGAGCTGAACCTCGGTTTCAGCAGCCCCACAAGCTCACCGAAGCCCAAATCCGAACTCGATGTGCGACACAACATCATACAGAACTCGAAGACGCGATCTAAGGCAGCACTGCGATCGCCCACACAGCTCTTGCAAGACCGGTTGAACATGACACAATCACAGAGGAAGGAGGTCGAAGACAAGGCCCGTGTCTTCACACCTCCCCGTGCAGCCGTGAATGGATGCTTGCTGCCAGGCCCAGGTGCACAAGCAGAAGCTTTCACAAGTACATCCGTCCGTGCGAAGACTGAAGCAGGACACAGGCCAGCGTGGTGGTGCAAAGTCGATAAGCTCGTTGTGTTTGATGGCGTTGAGCGACAAGGAGACGGCGAGCTGAGACTGAAGACGCGCACGAGTAAGGGGTTGACTATTGCAAGGAGACGAGGCGATCTGGAGACCGTGGTGATTCCCATGGACTGTGCCCACTGCATCGAGATGCTGAACCGACATGAGTGGAAATACGACATGCGAGTGTGCAAACGGAGCGTGTGCTGGGATTGCAAAGAGAGGTGTAAATGGGAGTTGGAGCAGGAGAACTTGAGCGCTGCCACTCCTCGCGCGGACGTGAACAGGGAGCGAGCAGACAGTATGCTCGACGTCCAGAGTGGAAGCAACTTGGCCAAGGAGATTACAGTCTAGATCGACGGATTGCTGCATGGCCGCGATACGCCATTACATTTGCGCGTTGTGTTTTCTGTTGGGCGTTTTAGATACCAATTTGCAGATAGAGATCAGGTTATCCCTACAATGTTTATATCTATTTTTCAACCTTTATGTGAAAGTCTTATGTACTTTGTCATCGCGCGGATCAGTGCAACAGGCAAGTCGAGTCTATACCCCCCGCGTCAACTGAGAGGAGCGAGATCCTGAATTGTCTGGCCTTTATCAGTCGAGCTCCATTGCATCGTCCATGAACTCGAAGGGCGTGTCGTCCACAGCCATGCCATTGCTGCTCTGCGCTTGCGGCTCGAAGTCTCGACTCGACAGCCCGCTGCCGTTCACATCAACGCCCTGATAGGCTTGCACAACATCATTCGCATGCGCACAGCCAGTAATTAGAGCTCTGAGCATAGCCTCGAGCCCAAGATCCGGTAGCTTGACGTTCTTCACGGAGCGGTCGTGCTCACGGTCCTTGTCAGAAGCCGCTTCCTCACCCGCATCTTTCCACGCATTACGATAATCTTTTGCAAGACCCAACTGCATCCTGACGTCCTGACTCCCGAGCGCTTCATGCAACGGGCAATTCTGGTCATCAAGAGCCTCCAAGAGATTCGCGTGAAAGGCATGCGAAGCCAGCGGGCGGGAGCGCAGCATATCTGGATTCGTGATGTAACGCAGGGCGTTGAAGTTCTCTCGCGGCACAGAAGCGGAAACACTGATTCCAAGCGTCGTCAGGCAGGCAGTTACGTAGCGTTCTAAAAACGTGTAGAATTCGAAGAAGTCGATCTTGAACATGGATTCTGCTTGCTGCGCCAACCCATCGCGAGACTCGTCGTGACTGTTTTGTTGATGGCACGCTTGCAGAATGTCCATGGCTTTGAAGTAGGATACCATGAGGATCTCGGCTTTCCATCGCAGGCGGCTCATCAGCCGCGTTGCTCTGTGCTTGTCCTGTGCCAGTTTCTCGGCCTTGGACTGTTTGAGCTGTTCTGCCGGCGTCTTCGGGGCGAATCTGCTGGTCTTCATGTTCACGTTTGGTTGTAGTGTATTCACCACGTGGATGATGCAGGGACGTAACGTAGCACCCGAAGATTAGGCATGATCCGGCGTCGGGGGCGCTGGTGAAAGCATAGTGTGGTGGTTGTACAAACAGTGCCGCGGCTGACCCACTTGCGGTGCACGGTCCGCTGAGCTGGTCTTCCTCCACTTCATCTCAACGTCTTCTAAAAGCTTCTACACCAACCTGCCGAACGAAGACAAGATATGTCAGTTACAAAAGCCCTTGGTTCTGCACATCTCAGTGAGTGTATCGATTTCACTGAAATGTCGAAGCACTGTGTGTATTGGGAGGTTGAAAGTTTGGCAGTAATGCAGCTGATGCCCTTCTGCGAAACTTGAAGGACTTTAGTAACGTGAGGGAATTACTTCGCTCAGGCTGATTGAGCAATGTATCAGACGTTACGGCTTTTTACGGGTGGATTCAAGGGCCAATAATCATTGGCCTTCCGAAATCTTTTACGAAGCAAACATATCAGAACGAATTCGCCGATGGACAGAAAGTCGTTACTGGACTAGAAACCGAACTGTGCCGACATGATTCTACTTCAGCTCAACGTCGCCTGGCTCACAGCAAAACCCGAAATTGCGTGATGGTCATGTTCGAACTGGATATTGAATTCTACAATACATCGACTTGCCAGATTCAAGAGTTACTTTACAAGTTTGAAGAAATCAGCCGAGAAAGAGCAAATGACTAAGGGGATCAATCATCTGTATACCCACCTTCAGAGTAACAAAAGTGCAAACTCTGCACCAAATAGCCACGCAGGACCCGAATCGAAAAGCCACTCTCCAGCCTTCCCGCTTTCCGCCAAGTATCCCCTCAGACCCAGCAAGGCGCAGGATCATCAGCAGTCACTGAAGCTCCACTCCTCTGCCAGAGTTCACACTCCATTCCGCATCCAACCCTCTAACCTGCTCGCACTGCTCAGCCGACAAGTTGCGCTTGAGGGCGTCCAGATCGCCCGGCCAAATCTTAGGAAAGATGCGCCAGTCCCTTGCGCCCTCAACGCGGTCTTCAAACTCCTGATGAGCTATATGCTTACGTTCATTTGTCCAGGTCGGCGCGAAGAATACTGATTTCATCGAAGGTGGTTCTAGAGCGCCACCGCTCGAGTAGCAGGTCTGCTTCTTGCAGTGTCGCGATCGTCTCATCCCAGTTGGTGTCCATGGTCGGTTGAGTGGAACGGTGTGATTCTGTGGTCATAGAGATGGGGAAATGTGGAATATATAGAACCAAAGATCTCCTTGGCCCTTCACTGAGGGAAGACGCAGTGAAAGTCACAGCGTTTCACTAAAGAAGTCCTTGTCCCTAAGCCAACGCACTGCTCAGTCGTTATAGGTAAGCAGGCGAGGCTTCAGGACAAGGACAGCGCGGCTATAATCCCAGAGGGAACGTGCGGGCAGCGGACTGGATTCGGGGGGCGATTGTGCGGCGGAGTATATACAGTAGTGGGAGGAGACAGCAAAGGACAGGCTTCTGAAAGTAGTATATATCCTGCATTTGTATGTATGCATGCGCATTATCCGCATCGTCGTGGTGCCCCTGCTGCTATCTACACAGATCCCTCTCTCCCTCTTTCGTCCGAGGCGAGGCGGGACCTGGGTCATCTGCACTGCAGATTACTCTCTCTCTCTCTCTCTCTCTCTCTCTCTCTCTCGCTATCTCTATCCATACACAGCACCACAGCCCCTTCCTATGCATATACAAACGGCCCTTGGCGACCGCTCCACCTGCACCCCGCACTCGTACTTCTCACTTCGAAATACAAACAAAGCCCCCAGATGCACCAAACGCCCCAAAACGAACACCAGAACCCAGCTTATGCTCGTGTATTGCCGAAACAGATTGCGCCCAAATTAAGAGAAGAAGACAACAACGCGCGGGTGAGTACCAACAGGAGTACCCCCGCCAACATGTGTAAAACCAGAGCTTTGTCGTGGTCATGGCCAAATGCGCCGCCAAACGCCGAGCTGTCATGCAGAAAACGCGCTCGAAAGGAAGGTAGATGAGCGTCGCTAAAATATACATCTCACATCTCACATCTCAAATCTCAAATCTCACGTCGAAGCAGAGGGCTGGGCCTAGTCGAAGGTCGGCAGCGCAGCACCGCCACAATCCGGAATCTTGACGCCAGACTTGATGTTGCGGTTGACGTCCATGAGGCCCCACTTGTCTTCCCACTCCTTGCCGGGCTCGTTGTACCGGACTTTCCAGGGCTCGTCGAAGGCTGAGAACCTGTGTATTTGTTAGCAAGGTGACTGCCGGTGATATCTTCAGGACGGCTTACCAGAAATACTCGGTCTGGTTCTTCAGACTCTGGCACACCCAGTCGTCCATGAAGCGGTTCAGCTCATCGATGCCGGCAACGGATCCCTTGTCGCAGGAAGGGGCTCCACCACAGGACTTGCCGCCCGCAGTTGGCCAGCCGACTTCGGCAATGACCTGCTTGACGTTGTTGTTACTTGCTGTCAAACTGACATCGTTCTCCTGCCAAAAATTCCACGTCCAACTTGCAGCCTCTTCGGCTGTAACACCGGAGAAGAACGGATGGACATTGGACATGACAATGTCGACCTTGGTGGCCATATCGGCGGTCCAATTGTTGCCGAGATCAGCCATTGCGACAGGCAGATCGCACTTGTGGTTGGTGATGTTCTGTCTGAAGACGGTGATCTGATCAATCAATTCAGTTTTTGTAAGATCCTCGCGGTACAGAACTTCGTTGCCGATAATGATGCCCTTGAAGTGATCGCAGCCGTACTCGTCGAGGATGTCCCAGGTCTGGGCGATCTGGCGCTGGTTGGTCTTGTTGTTGTTGTCGAGCCACACACCGAGCCAGATCTTCATGTCGGTCAGCTCGAGCCGCTGAATAGCGTGGATGACCATCTGCGTCTGGTTGCAGTCGGTTCCGTACAGCCTGATGGAGTTTGTCAGCTGCGACATGACGGCGACGTCGCGTGTGATGTTGTTCTGCGATGGCGGCACCTTTTCACAATCCGGCGATTGCGAGTTCAGCGGGGTGTAGTCCATTCCGGGGAAGACCTTGTGCAGGTTGGCGTTGTTCATGAGCGCCTTGATCTCGCTCGAGTCCTTGTTCAGATCGTCCTTGTTGTCGCTGGCCACATCGCCAGCGTCGACAGTCCCGTGCTTGCCGTCGTGGCCAGGGTTGTCGTTCAGCATTGCTCCAAGCACGCCGCCCAGAATTGCACCGATAACAATGACAGCGATGATGGCGATGGCAATCCACATCCGCTTCTTCCGCTTAGCATGGTCGCGTCTTAACCACTCCGACTTCTCCGCGAGTAGATCCGAGTGGGCTGCAAGGTGGCTCCCGCTCTCGTTGGCACTGGCAGCGTGGGCGTTGGCGACGGCGTTGTACTTGCCGCTGCCGTCTGCACCCGCGGCATAGGCACCGGCAGCGGCTCCTGCACCAGCACCAGCACCAGCACCAGCAACGCCGCTTGCAATCGACGAGCCCGGCGAGCCGTTCCTGCTGCCGTCTCTCGACGCACCGAATCCAGGCACAAAGGAGCGGCGCTTGTTCTGCGTTGTCTCGGGTCCCATGCCCCAGTCGTCGTCGTCGGCAAGCTCATTTGGGTTGATGGCGCCCATGGCGTGGGCGTTGCTCATGGGGGCGGTGGAGTAGCGGTTGTAGGGGTTGTCGGAGAAGGGCGAGCCGTGCGAGTTCATGGAGTGCAGCGAGTGGTTGCTCGAGTACTGGGCCTGCGAGTTGAAGGAGCGGTTCGAGTACATGGAGCGCGGCGGGATGCCGGCGTCGTAGGGATACTGGTCGGTGTAGGGCGTGCCGTTGGGGCTGCGGTTGGGGACGCCGAGAGGAGCGCCACGAGGCTCGCTGCCGGGCGTGGACAGGTCGGAGTAGTTGTTGGGGTCGTGCTGGAAGGACGGCCGCTGGGGGAGAGGGTGCTGTTGCTGTTGCTGGCTGTCTGCGTGTTGGCCGACTGGCACGCGGTGGGCAGGCGGCGGCGGCGGGAAGTCATGCTCGGGGCCGTCGACAGGCGAGACGTCACCCTGCTGGGCCAGGAAGGGCTGCGCTGACGCTGACGGCGAGTGAGCCATTGGGGGCCGGATGCTTGCTGCTTGCTGCAGGGAGGCAGGTGCGGTGCAGGTACAGGTACTACCCAGACGTTTGATCAGACGTCGGGGTCGGGATGAGAGTCGAAGCAAACGGCGGCGCGCCGCTCGGGGTGGGTCGCTCGCAGGCGGTGCTCGATGGTGGTGGACGGTGCTGTGGGTGCGTGCGGAAGCGGAAGCGTTCACGGGCGGTGCAGGCAATTCCTCAAAGACGGCTTCTCGAGGGAACGCCGCTGCGAGGCTGTTCTGTGGATGGCTAGGTATGGTGTAGCGACAGGCGGGTACTGTGTACAGACAAGAGAGGCAGTGGAGGTGCAGCAGGACAGGGCAGCCGGCGGAAGTGGAGCGGCAGCGTGGAGACAGCTTTTCCAAGGTCGCAGCACTGAGCACACATCTGCTCTGCTTCCAGGCTAGCACCTCCAAAGCGCGGGCTGGCAGAGGCTGACAGTGGACATGGCTTGGTCTTGGAAACGGGCCAGCGCCTCCCCAGTGCCGCCGTCCCTGCACGCTATGCCTGGCCGGGCCCTGGTGTTGGAGACATGTGCGTCATTGCCCAGCCTCGCGCCGGCCATGCCTCAACAATCGCTGCACCGCATATGCTGATGCATAATGGTGATTCTTGCAGGCTGTGACTGCGCTGCGTGCTGCTGCTGGCAATGTTGATGTTGTTGCTGCTGTGTGAGCGACGATCCCCTATCCACACTGCTATCGGCCGTCAGCAGCCTTCACCGCGGCTCGAGCGGCACCCTGGCTGCTTCCCGCTGCATATGCACCGATCGAGAAATCCTGCTCTGCAAGGCCCAACGGCTGGCCTCAACCGCAATCTCTGCTATCTATCGAATATTTCCTGCGTCTCGACGACAATGCAATGCTCCGCTCCGTGCCTGCCCTCTTTCCTGCTTTTCTTTTCTTTTCTTTTCGCCGACGACGTTGTAAGCATCATTCACGCGGGGATGCACTGGCACCCTAGCGACTTATCTGCTTTCGTATACAGCCTCCAATAACACCAACGGGCGCCGTCCGCACAGCCTCGCTAGCGGCTAAGTGGACACGCGGCCATGGCTGACATGGACGCTCTTTGATGCCCGCTGTTGTTCTCCGGCCTCAGCAACGTCGAATGAGTGCAACCCCGTCGCTGTGTTGCAGGGTCTTGT
The DNA here is from genome assembly GCA_011058905.1 of Curvularia kusanoi. Lineage (NCBI taxonomy): Eukaryota > Fungi > Ascomycota > Dothideomycetes > Pleosporales > Pleosporaceae > Curvularia > Curvularia kusanoi. Next base: position 1,008,826 of record SWKU01000001.1, on the reverse strand, counting down.
GCGACCGAGACGTGAGATCTGCTTGAGCAGTGGTGAAACGCGATACCACCGATCGTCGTAGCACAGGCGGCCTGAGACAGCCTGCGCGCTTTGCCGGCCACCGCCAAGCTCGAGGATCGAGTCTTCGATGCGTGCTTAATGTGCAAGACAAACTATCTGCAATTGCATTCTCAACGGGTGTTGTGCTGACGCCGCTGATTTTGCTGGCTGAGCAAACAGCTGAGTGCTATTTTTGTGCTATTCCAGCAACCACAACCGCGCCGTTGCCAAGCCAAGGCTGGCCTCCACGTCTTGTTTCAGTCAGAATACTGCACAACGAACATCCATAGATTCCAGCAACCAAGCTTCTGCACTCGAGTGCCTCTTGCGTCGTCTATTGTTGGCTGGATGTCTCGCGGTGCGCCCCTCCCTTGGTCTCACCCTTATTGATTTTGGGCCCACTTCGATAGGTATTCATTACCACACACCTGATCCTGCGGCACCGTTGAACCCGCCAAAGGGGGGATGCAAACGGTGTCTGCAGGACACTACTACACGATCTGAAGGCGGTTTGGAAGTCGGACGCCGCGCTCTTCCTGCGTTTAAGACTCTACAAAGCTCTTTCGCCCATCAGCCCAAACCGCCGCATGGCATTTGGGAAGACTGGACTGACTACAGGCAAAAGCAACCACCTGCGAGATAACGTCGGAGACACCCCGCCCCTCGTGCGACATGCCAATCTGCAAGCCCTGCTCGGTCCTGTCTCTCAGTAAGTGGTTGTTCGGGCTGGAAAACACGGTAAATGCAACACACTACAACAAACCTTGATGCAAACAAAATCCCTCAGAACATACGTGGTGCAGCCGCCTGTACATGTAAAGCAGCGCTGGAAGCCGTCATACAGAGCGAGGTCGAGTTTCTAGACTCAGTCCATATACCCGCCGCAACGGCACACCAGTGGCCAACCAGAATCAAACAAAGGCCTGCAGCACCTGCTTAATTCCACGACAGCGATAGGACAGAAGATGAGCCAAGGAGCGTCTGGATCGTCCAATGGCACAGCTGGAAAGTCTGCACAGATTAATCCACAATACCAGGTCAAACAGGTCATGATGTCTTTGCAGGGATTGCACGCATCACGTGAGGAAGAACAGATATTTTGAAGGCTAACATTGGTATCAAACATTACAAGTTAGGTAAGAAGAGTATATACAGCGTCCTCGACAGCACTTATGGCATCCAATCTAAGAGGAGATCTCAACAATGGCAGGGCCGGCAAGGATGGTGTCGTCAGTGGCCGCAGTGTTGCAGCTGGTGAGGACGACGTAGCTCTGGCCGGCGAAGCCCTTGGGGACAACAACCTCGTAGCCGCCGTTGACAGCCTTGGCCTCGACAAAGGTAGGGCCAGTGACGGCGATGAAGGCAGCGTAGACGGTGCCCTCAATCTTGTAGCCGGTGGTGCCGAGCAGCACAGTGGAGCCAGTCTTGATGGGCGAGTCCTTGCTGGACGCAGACAGGGCGGGGAAGGCCTTGACGGGGAGGGTGGGGTTGCTGGCCGGGCAGCTCTTGATGAAGCCAGCAGCGAGGGTGTAGACCTCGTTGAGGGAGAGAGGGGCATCGAAGGGCTGGGGGAAGGGGCTCTGCTTGTTGACGTTGCGGATGTAGGCGCTGTGGCGGGCCTCAACGGTCAGGATGGAGCCGGCAGCAGTGAGGTAGGTCTTGGACATGATGTCGGCAGCAGCGCCGAGGTAGGCGCTGACACCAACACCCTCAAGAACGGAGGCGGTCGCGAGGAAGGACTGCACGCTGGTGACGCCGAAGGCGTAGGTGCAGGCCTCAACGGGCTTTGCGCCAGCGGCAGTCAGGGCGCCAGACAGGAAGCTGACGTGGGTGGCCTCATCCGAAGAGATGGTCTTGATGCGGTTGTACACCTCAGAGTCGAAGCCGGCAGACTTGAAGTCGGCCTCGGTGAAGTTGGCAAGACCCTGGCGGTAGAAAGTGTCCTCAAGGTGCTCGAGAGTAAGAGCGTAGTTCAGGATGTCAGCGTCAGTGGGACCAGCACGCTTGGTGGTGGGAGCGGCAGAGGCAACAGCGGCCAGGGCGGCGATGGCGAATGTGGACTTCATTGTGATGGATGAGTGTGAAGGATACAACAAGGTGTAGTATTAAAGGTAAGCAAGGCTGAGTTGAAAGACTGTGCTTGTTGGATGCTGATTGAATGGGCGAAGCCTCCGGCCTTACTTATACCACAACACTCATCTCCTCCTCTCCCATCTCAACTCGCTAGCCTTGCCGTCAAGCGCAAACAGCCTTCATCGTCCAGCATCTCCGCGCCCATCACAAATCTCGCGCATCACGCACCATTCCTCCTCAGGCAACGAGCTACAATAGAGCGGTAGCAGTAGCATCCGGACAAGGAAATTGCAGTCTTCAGCCTGGCCTACTGCATTCGGCGGGAGCGAGTTCCGCGCACCAGCAATCAAAACATCCCAATACGACCACGAGTACACAATATTTTGCAAATCATCCAGGGAAGGGGCCTAGCGCGAGCTCCCCGCAAAAATCGCGGCCCAGTTCCACGGAGAATGCACTCCCGAGCGAAGTTTGGTAAAGACGGCCATGACGTCGGGGACTTAGTCAGGAGAGGGCGCGCGCTGATTGGCCACGGTATTGTTTGCAGACTCGCTCTATGCCGGAAGCGGTAACGGGGGGCTGAAGGAACGTACAGCTTCCGGCTGCAACCAACACTAGGCGTGTATACACTACCACGCGGAATTTGCCTTGCCAATCTTACCTGCACACTACGCTGCCGTTCTGGAAAGTTCTTGCTACAGCAGGTCGCACGCGATGTGCAAACGGGGCGTGGAATTGCCGGATGGGAGATGAGCAGGCGCGGGCTGGGTGTGTTGCTAGTTGAAAGCGGACGCCGCGCATGACTGATCGATAGCTCGCCTTGCCGATGCGGCCTGAAAGGGGCAGTCGAGGGTTAGGTGCCGTGGCTGTGTGTAGACGTGTTGGGGTGTTGTGGTGGCGGCGATCGATATAAAGGTGTTGGGTGGATGCTCTGCTTTGTTTTGTTTTCTCTACCATCAAGTCTCGCTCGCTGGATCGAATATCTTTTTGGACTATATCCACATCTCTCACTTCAATCAACTCAAGCATCATGAAGTCTTTCACTATCGGCGCAGTCGTGCTCGCGGCTGGCGTTTCTGCGTAAGTCTGACTCTAACTTGCTTCTACTTTCCCATTCCATCCTCTCCTACACTCATCCATCACTTCCTCAAGCCCCTTTCCCCAACCATCCCCCTTCCACAAACAAAACACCCAACTAACCCCCTCCCAGCCAATACTCCGCCGCAGTCCCCTCATACGCAGCATCCTCCCCTGCCGCCTCAGTCCCCGCCTACTCCGCCTCCAAGCCCGCCGTCTCCTCCCCGGCTGCCTCCTCCCCCGCTGCCTCCAAGCCCGCAGCCTCCACCCCCGCCCCCAGCGGCCCCTCCGTAACCACCACCATCACCGCAAAGGCCGGCTGCCCCACTGGCCCGGCCCCAGACGTCATCGTCACCCGCAGCAACGTGGCCGTGCCCAGCTGCGCCGCCGGCAGCAACTCTACTAAGCCCTCCATTGTCAGCATGCCCGGCTACGGACCCCCTCCTGCAGGCGCGTCGGGAACCGGTAGTGCTGGTGCTGGTGCTGGTGGAAAGGGCAACGCGACTATGACTGGTATGCCGCCGCAGTTCACAGGTGCTGCGGGTAAGACGGCGGTTAGTGGTGTGTTGGCGCTTGTTGCTGGGTTGGCTGCTTGGGCTTTGTAGGGGGATTGAGATGGTGATTTGGTGGAAGGGGGGATGATGAGTGCTTTGACGTTCGAGAGTTGTGTATATACCCTTGTGTAGCGGAGGTTTGCGAGATGGTTGGAGGTTCAGGGGGAAGTAGTAATGATAATGTGTTGTACACAATGTCTAATCTTGATGGTCGAGATGCTTACGAGTCGTTCATTGAAGATGTAACACGCTGGCAAAAGTCCTTCTCTGCGAACCCCACATTCCTCTGGTCCTCCCCCTTAACCCCCCGTCACGAACCCAACTACCTCTCACACCCCCCACGCCTCCCCCCTCCTCTCAAACTCCGCAATCTCAGCCACAAACTCCGCCTTCTCCTTCCCCGCAAGCTGCTCATAGATCCACAAACTCGTATCAATCCCCGAACTAACCCCAGCTGCATTGATAATCCTCACACCGGAGTCCGTAGTCCCTGCATCCACCCACCTCTTCCGCACCACATCTACCTTTGCATCCCCACCCGCGGCTTTATCAGCCGTTGTCTTCAACAGCTCGAAGCCCTTGTGGTGCGTAGTAATCGTGCGGCCTGCCAGAATGCCTGAGGCTGCGAGGATAATCGACCCCGTACAAACAGACTGCAGGATCCTGCTCCCAGCCTCCTTTCTCGGCGGCAGAGTCACAAACTTCCTCAACAACGCACATATCTCCGCTCCTTCTTGGGACGGCAGGAGGGTGTCGAAGACGTCAAAGTGGGCACCTGGGATCACGAGGATGTCGTAGTCTTCAATGTTTTGCGAGAGCTGTGAGAAGGGGGCGTTGGGGACGTACACCAAAGCGCCGGTTTCTGAGACGATGGGTGAGTGGTGTCCGAATGTGGTGACGGAGAAAAGCGCATCGCCTGATGCGGGTCGTGTGCTGTAGATTTCTACCGGCCCGCTGAAGTCGAGGATGTCGGCGCTGGGGTACAGGTAGACTGCTACTTTGAAGGGTGGCATTGTGAGGGGTGATTGGGGAGGGTATGGGCTGGATGGGGATTTGAGGGGGGATTTGGGTGATTGAATGAGGGGCAAGATGGTTATTACTCCAAAGTGCTTCTGTTGTGGTTATACAAACGATGCCGGGCGGATCGGACCGAAGCATCTCTTCCGCTCCGGTCTGTGGATGGGAAAGCTGGCTCTGGAGGCTGCGTGGCGCATGTCGTGTTTGCATTCGCGATTGTAGGCTTATAGCACCGCTAATGCACGCCTGATAAGGTTGTCCGAGTAGTAGGTTCAATTATATAGATGCTTTTTTTGGGCTATCTACAGATCTCCCAGCTCTTCAGAAAGATCTTCTTTCGCACGTCACGTCAACCAGACCATGGATCTCGTGCCTTGGTATTGGAACACATATACCATTGACACCCTAGTCAAGCCCTTAGTCCCAATCTGCAGGATCCCGTTGTAAAGTCCCTTCGCGTAGATACAAGCCCCTCCTGAACCCCGGGGTAGTACGAGATCTTCTCAGCCTCCAGCGCGATCTGCTTGGGGCTAGTAATAGCAATCTGGGACGGTAGACGGCAGTGAGGAAGTATATGGGTGGTGAAGTTGGAGCGAAAGTCTGGATTCCTGCGTATAAAAGCTTTGCTTTGCTCCAGACAAATCTTTCAGCAGAATCAATGGATATCAGAGCCACAACACGCTGTCTCAACCCGCAAACGCGAGGGCAAAAACACTCATTCCTTCCTTGGTATCTCATAATACATTACACATACCCATCCCATTTTCCCACACCCCAAACGCCACGTCTTGTCTCTCATTACTCCAATTTTTTAACGTCCTTTCTCAAAACAACATCCCCATATCATTTCCTCCCTCCCACCCCACCCCATCAAGACTAAACCCATTAGCACTCCACCCCATGTCGAGCGGTAAGAACCCATTCCACAGCGCCTGCTCATCCGCAGGCATCCCGTTATTGCCATGCATAGCGAAGTCGCTCACAGCACTGAGATCCGTCCAGCCAAAATCGCCCATCTGCTCTGTGAGCGCCGGAGACTCGCCTGTGCCCACGGAGCTGGTGCGCGGAGACTGGGCCGTATGCGCACTGGATGCGGGCGGCGGGACGGGGAACCCGTTGTGGTCGACGGGGTTGCTGGCGACGGAGGTACCTGGATGGCGGAAAGCGGCGGAGCGAGAGCTCTTGTCCTTGCGGGGCACTTTGGCCCAGAGGAGTTTCAGGAGTTGGGAGTAGCGGCTGCCGGGGTGCTGGATGCCAGTTTCGACGCCCACGGCGCTGCGTTGGAGTCGTGATACCGTCTCGTTGATCATGGCGCGGATGGCGCGGTCTTCGTCGCCGGAGATGACGCCTGTGCAGCGCGCGCGGTAGAGGAAGACGCCTGCGTGCACGAGATAGAGGTAGTAGCGCAGCGGCATGAAGCGGAGGGAGGTTTCTGGGTCGACGAAGTTGTTGACGGTGGTGAGGATGGCTTTGGCGGCGTCGAGGCCTTCGTAGATGAAGCGCGCGTCGCCCACTGCGCCAACGTTGTTGACGAAGACGCGCTGTGGGGCTTGGGTGTTGGTGAGCGGGTTGGATGGGTGGGATGGGTCGGACGGATTGGTGCTGGCCGAGGGGAGGGCGCGGAGGACGGTGGCTTGGAAGGCGAAGGCGTTGGTATAGAGGCGGAGGTAGTCGTAGGACATGAGTAGGCAGGCTTTGAGGGGTGGCGAGCAGGTCAGGGTGCCCCAGACGCTTTTCCAGCCGTAGATGGCCGAGCGGAAGTCGTCGATGAATTTGATGTAGCTGCCGCTCATGTTGGAGCGGAAGGACGCGCCTGGGTTGCTGTAGAGCGTGTCGTGGACGTTGGAGAAGAGCTGTGTGAGCTCGAGGTTGGCCTGGAAGATGGATGCGTAGTCTTCCTCATTGGGCGATTTGGGGATCAGACTGGGGTAGTCTTCTCGCCGGAGTGTTGTGAGGGGCCCTGGACCGCGACTCCAGAACGCTTTTCCGATGCGAATGCTGATATGGCGATCCGACACGTACGCGGCGGTCCATATCAGGCGCTTGCGGCTGTGCTGGGCATCCTTCCCCTGGTCGACAAAGCGGAACGAGTACTTGTCCAGCGCAAGAAAGTAGGCGATGCGCAGCGCAATCCCCACGTGCATCCACGACTCCTTGTCCTCCTCGCCTTTGCCGACCTTGCCAGACCCGCGCTGCGTGTAGGGGGCCCATTCAGCCAGCAACAGCAACGCCTCCACTGCCTCAATACCCGCATCACCCCCCGCAGCGAGATTGGCAACCAGCGACTTCATGTGCTCGGTGCATGCCTCGTAGATGTGCGGCTCGTTGACCAGGTCCTTCGAGGCAATGAGCAGCAGCGCGGTGAGCAGATGCGGCTCTTTCCGCACCATGTCCGCCAGGCGGACGCTCTCGAAGGCATGCGCTGGGGCCAGCGGGTAGAAGGGGTGGTAGTTCTGCTGGTAGCGCACGAGCAGCTGGCACAGCGAGTGCACGGTGAGGATGCCGCGGTCAAGCAGAGGGTACGAGAAGGTCAGCGGCGGCGCGTGCATGGCCGAGGAGCCGCCCGTGGTTGCGCCCGCGTGGCTGGCATTATGGTGGTTGCTATTCTCCTCGTTGGAACTGCTCTCGCCGGCGACTCTTGCTAGTATGCCCAGAGCGTCGGAGGGGTTCTGCAGGTTGCTGAAGGCCAGCTCGTCGGTGTTGGCGCCAGAGGAGTCGGAGCCCGCAACGTGGGGGTTCTCGCCATACGGCGGCGGCGGCTGCTGCTGCTGCGCGGTGGTCACGTCGTGCGACCATGTCCCCAGGTTCCCGAGGGCGTGGAAGCTGCCGTCCTCCTGCGCCGTTTGGTTCAGCGAGGGCAGCGACAACGGCAGGCTGGGGTTGTGCTCGTCAGGGCGCTTCTTGCGCACGCGCCGGCCGCCGCGGTTGCTGCCGCCCAGCACGCATTCGAGGTTGTCGCGCTTGCACCGCAGGCACGGGATGGAGCCCTCCTCGTCGCTGGTTGCATCTTGTCAGCGTTGTGTTGTGGGTAATGGCAATGCCGCGGGAACTCATCAGAACTCACAGCAAGCACCGACTCTTGCGCTTCCGACAGTTCAGACAGGCCTGGTGGGCCCGCTTGGCCTTGGACGAGTCATCGTCATGCGTGCTGGTCTTCTGCGCGTCAGACACAGATTGCTGTGGGGAATTCAGGTCCATCCCGCATGCTTGGTCCGCAGGTCGTGGGAGGTCGTCTTCTCAAAAGCCGTTCGAAAGCCGAGGGCACGGCTTTTGATTGCTTTGTTCGGCCCCGCAGCTCAGTGCCCGCCGGCCCGACCTGCACCCCAGCCTCGCCCTGTGTGCCCAGATCGTTGGCTGGCGGCGTCCATCGGCGCTGGTACCGATGCGTCTGCCTTTCTTTCATCCATGTGCAGCATGACGCATCGAGCACCACCATCTGAAGGTTTCCAGATCAGATCAGCGCTGAAATGCCTGGACGGGTAATTGTTATATCAAATCAGATCCACGCTGAGATGACAGTAAAGTCAGATCAGATCCGTGCTGAGATGCCCCTCCAGCCAGAAATAAACCACCACTCGGCGCTGGCCATCTCCAGAAGCCGACAGTACAGCATCAGCAGCTCGTGCACTTTGGCATCTGACCCTTCCTTCAGTGCCTCCAGGAAGTCGGCGTCGATCTGCGTGGGCCAAGTCATGGCTGCTCGCAGCGCTGGATGGCCCGACGTCTCGAGGCTGTACTGCAATGCCTGCCGCAGCTGCTCTGCTGCCTTGATGCGCCGGGCCTGGCTCTCTGCGGACACGCTCGGTAGGGGATAGCTTGCTGCCTGCACCTCGATGAGGAACGAGGACAGCAGCGCAGACGGCTTGTTCAGCTGATCGCTGTTGGCTGGCCGAATGATGGCAGCAAATGGCCCGTTTTCAATCCACGGCACCGCAGTGTTGAGGATGAAGGACATGCCCCGAAGGAGCTGGAACGTCTCAATCAGCACCTCTTTGGAGTGCGTTCGCGCGTCTGCAAAAGCATTCATGACAGTCAGCGATGCTGAGGCGAACAGGGCGTGGCAGTTGGCTGGCCCGAGATCTGCAAGAGCCCTGTTCAGCCCTGTGAGGGCTGCAGCTTGGTGGGTCGAGGCCAGCATCTGGTAGTACGATGCTCTTGGTAAGTTGACATAGGCAAGGTGGTTAGCCGAAAAAGACAGAATGCTGTGCATGAGGTACGGGTGCTTGAAGCCTTCTTGCGGCACTGCAAATCCCCAGATCTGCTTCGCGACATCAAGGCCGGGCATTGTCAAGTAGGCATGTGCGGTGTAGTGGTGCATCAGCTCCAGATCCTGCATCCAGCTCGCTTGGTCAGTCTCCGGGGGTGGCAGTGAATCAATCCGCGGAACAGACGCGGGCGGTCCTCTGGCTGGCGAGGCGTCATTGGACGCGTCTGGCGTACTCACTTTCGGCGATTCTGTCGATGGAGTCTGCGACGCGGCTTGTGCGCGAGTCGAAGCAGAGCTCGAGCTCAGACTCTCCAGCAAGCTGCATTCAACGCGGTATCTGGCACACGCACCGCAGGGCCGACTCTCATCACACTGGATGACAGGGTCAACATTGTCAATTTCCGGCACACTGGATTTGTGGTGTATGTACCTTCACGCGCCTGGCCTTGCATTGGGTGCACCCGTGGCGCGACTTTTTGGACCCCAGCCTCGGCATGTCGATCCGGGGAGGCTGCAGGTACAGCAAGTCGGTGGTTGGAGTGAGATGTCGAGAGCGAGAGCGAAAGCGTGTCGTGGCGGCGTGGGTGGGCCAGCCAATTAACCCAGACTGTGCGCAGCTTCGGCTAACTGTAGCCGGTGGGTGGACTGAACAGCACATGAAAAGGATGCTTTGCTGCATGTGGCTCACAACAGTTGATCATAAGCATGTATAATGTGATTTTGGCTTGGATTGTGAGGTGCAGTAAGATAAGACATTCTTTTGATCGGTTTTCAGGCAGCATTTCTGCGTCTTCTCACCAGCTACACATCTCTCACATCATAAGAACTTTTGAAATCGAAAACCATGCGTGAAACAGCAAAGTAAAGTATGGCCCCGAGCGAAGAGACACGCCATGTCCCGAGACAGGTTGGCGGTCAGGAACTTCGTTACTTCGATGGGCTAATGTGCAGAGCCGCTGACCATACACAATGTTGGCGGACCAATTCTCTTATGAGTAGGTAGTCTCCAACTACAGTCTCTGCGGTGTCGGTCATGCTGGCAATCGTCCTGTTGGTGTTATCAAACAACTCTTAGACGATGCCCTCATTTCTACTCGCCACCTAGAGAGTCTCTTCAGACATCGGAGCAACCAGTGATGAAGCGCTTTCAAAGGGAGCCATTTCTCTGAACCTTAAAGATCGCTCTAACGCAAACGGACGAGTGCCGAGACCTCTGAAATGTAAGGAAGTTGCTCCATGAAACACCCAACCCATGGGCCTCTACTTGCGTGTCAGAGAGGCAGCGGTATTCTATCGTAATAACTTCCACGCTATGTCTCCCAAGCAAAACTCGATGAATGGATGTGGCGCATGCTAATGCCTTCAAGTCACTTTCTGATGTGCTCTTACAGGGCTTACTTGAGGTGCTTGTGAGGTGCTACAACAATACTGACGATTTGAGATCCTCTACAATTTCGTCTCCCTCAGGTTGATGAGCACCTGCATCAAGCAGCATCTTGACTACCTGCTCGTAGCCTCTATATGATGCTGCCTGCAGTGCGTTGCTGTAGTATCCACCCTGCGCGTTGACCTCAGCACCTGCATCAAGCAGCATCTTGACTACCTGCTCGTTGCCTCTATACCACGCTGATGCTGCCTGCAGTGCGTTGCCATACTCTCCACCCTGCGCGTTGACCTCAGCGCCTTGGTTAAGCAGCGTCTTGACTACTGGCTCGTGGCCTCCATATGATGCTGCCTGCAGTGCGTTGCCGTAGTATCCACCCTGCGCGTTAACCTTAGCGTCTTGGTTAAGCAGCATCTTAACTGTCTGTTCGCGGCCCATATATGACGCTGCATACAGTGCGCTGCCGTATTGTCCACCCTGCGCGTTAACGTTGACGTTCTTCTCAAGCAGCATCTTGACTACCCGCTTGTGGTCTCCATATGACGCTGCCTGCAGTGCGTTGCCGTAGTATCCACCTTGCGCGTCAATGTTGGCGTGCATGTCAATCAACATCTGAGCAGTATCCACATCCCCATTAAGACATGCATAGTACAGAGGGGTGCTATCGTTGCTATCTCTCTCGTTGATATCGCACCCTGCTCCAAGGAGTCGATTCACTGCGCCAGTAAGTCCCGCAGAAGCCGCCAAGTGTAAAGCATACGTTGGGGGCACTTGCTCAAGCCATCGCTGCCTTACGGCGGTAATGCTGTAGAGGCCAGTGCTATACACAATCGTACTAGGAGTGACTAAGAAGTCCACGCGATTGAACCGCTCTCGGATGCGGCCATCTCGCAACACCTTGATCTGTAGTATGGCTGCAAGACGTGCGCTCTCTTGTTGCAAAAGGGTCTCCAGTTGCTTTATCACTTCTAGAGAGGGTTTTTCGCAGCTAAGAATATGATAGTCAAAGCTCTGGTATGCATAGCTAGCGAGACTGTTGTCTTCGAGTCGTTCGTGAAGATCATACCACTCAAGCGCTGGCTCTTGAAATGCCGTCAAACGGATGTACACAATACAAGCTAAGCTTAATTGACTGTGCACAGGTTTTGAATCGAGGAGCTGCGCTCGTATGCTTTTGCGCGGCAGCCATTCAACAGCAGTCGTTAGAAATTCTTGCACTGTGTAGTGAATCGGCCGGATCGAGTCGTTGGCTTCTTCCAAGAGATTGCCACAAGCCTCAAGGATTACGTGAGGCAAGTCAGTCTTCAAATCCTGTCCAACTTTGCAGTTGGGGTTGATCGCTAGCGCTAGTTGTAGTTCTCGAGTGCTGAGAGGCCGCCGGGCATAGAGGATCCAAGCTAGGCAGTTCAATGCCAAATCCCTCATGTAGGAGCCCTGGGTTTCGATCCTCTCGAGAATACGAACGTAGGTGTCTGGCAAGCCCTGAGGCAGTGCCTCCAGCGCAGCTTCCACTACAGAATCTTTCTCAGTCTTGCTGGCTTGACAGAGGCTGTCTAGCTGAAGGTTGACCCAAAGAAACATGCGTCACAGTTAGTTCAAAGAGACTCTTGCGCTATCTGCTGGACAAATACTTACATCCCCTCTGCCTTTGTAGCGAGCGTCCGAACAATCTTCTCCTTGAATTCATCGTTAGTGATATAGAGCATCTTTCCATGCTCCCCAGCCTGCAGCTTTTCAACCCGACCGCGGGCAAAATTCTCAATATCGGCGGTAACGTTCTCGGTATGGATCTTAATCGTGGGTATGTTTTCGCCACCGAAGGCTTTGGCAATGTCCATTTCGTTCCGGCTCGTGACAAACACCTTGACATGGCATTGAACCTGCGCCGTCACTATGCCAGTGATAAATCCCAGAATATCTCCTCGCTCTTGCTCTGGACACTCGTCTAGAGCGTCAAACACCACGTATACTTGGCGCAGGTCTTCGATAAGAGATACGAATCTTTGCTGTGTGCCTACCAGAGATGAAGGTAAGGCATCGTGCTTGGTCTGGAGCAGATCGCGGGGCAACTGGTCTTTTCTTCGACATAATTGCTTTAGCAGTGCAGTCACAATCTGATGAAGATCCTTCAGCTGTGTGTCTCGATAGTTGTAGTAGGCAAAACAGAGGGCGACATCCTCTCGTAGTCCAATCTTCGTCGTAATGTCTTCGATAACGTTTGACCTAGATCGCAATCTGATTCAACGCATTTCCAAGAGGACAGGTGCCATCTTTACTTACGCAAGCACGGATTTACCGATTCCAGCAGTAAATCGTCAGCGAAGCATGACCTTGAGTAAGCGCGCTAATGCTTACGTTTTCCGTAGCACCAGATGAGGGAAGAGGCCGGGCTAGTGAACCACTGCTCATACTTTGGCTCTCTAATCAGCCAGTCGCACGTCCTCTCATGTTTCTTTGCGAAAGTGTCCTGGTGAATTTTTTCGAAGTCAATACTTGATATCCAGGCAAGGAATGCCGATCTCTCCTTCCCTAAAGATTGGTCAATCACGGACATGAGAACGTTACTTGGAGTGGGTGGTCACACTGTCTTCATCACGCCGCCTTGCTTGCTCATCCTTCCTGAAAAAGTCAAAATGCAGCGACTGAACGGAATGCAGCAGTACGTCAAGGTCGCGCTGCAGATTGTCTTTAATGTCCGCAAATTCAGACTCAAACGTGTCCCATTGTTGGTGCATAAAGGCTCGAAGAGATGTCCACTTCCGCTGATCGCCCTTGTCGTCGACAAATACGCGGCGCGCCTTCCAGCTAAAGATGAGCACGTTCGCGTAAGCTTTAACAACTGTCGTTTCTACGAGATTAATATCCACAGCCTTCGCATATTGCGCCAGAGGGCCCAGATAGTCTTGGAAAGTGCAGATCATGTTAGTCAGCTTGCTAAAGTACATTGTGAACTTCAGGGCGAGGTCGATGACGACTCTCACTGAGCCAACGACCAGGGATGATATCTCAGGGCTTGCCTGGATGCCGATAGCAACGCCTCCCATAAATCTGTTGAGCAGACCCAGGAACTTTGAAAGACGTTCAGCGTGAGGCCTGAAAGATGAGCTGTCCCTGTGCGCTGCATCGTAGGCGTTTACGCGGGAAAGCAAGGTTCGCTCGTCGATCGTCTTTGACGCCTGCGCAAACGCGGCTTTCTCAGCTTGCGGGAGCTCCTCAAGTGTTCTCGCTAAGGCCTTTTCTAGCACCGAGCCACGCGACGTTGCCGCAACCGACAGATCTGTGCTCAATGCAGGCGGGCATGGCGGGGATGACAGTGGTGGAGTGGGAGAAGACGTCTGTTGTGCAGGCCGCAGAGGAACGCTGTGGGGTGGTGCTGCCGGGGTAGTGTCTGACGTGAACAATGCTCGAAAGCGATTCTGCACGCGGTCTCGTTTTCGCACCATGATGAATGAAAGTTGTAGGTCTGAAGACGATGTCTGTTATAGTTAGTAAGTTCCTCCATTTACGCGTCTGACATGTCTCCAGCGAGGCGGGGTAAGACTGAGGCTCAGCAGGCTGTGCCTCCCTGCAGCATCGACCTGCATTATGCACGCCTAAAATCCTTCGTTGTCAGCCTGCTACGGCACAGATCGTACCAAAGCAGATACATCAGAAGCAAAGAGAACCCATCGTTATGCCGCTGAAGCGATATAGTGGAAAGGCAGAGACACGCAACTTGATCGCCAGGATCACCAACATTGATGGGCGTGGTGTTCACGGAGTGCGCCGATTCCTACCAAGAATTGAACCTCGGTGGCCACATGCTTCCAAGTGCAAGCCCAGCAACAAAAGCCACTACTGCTGCAGAACAGCTCGATAACGCCTTCGTGCGCCATCAGCCCGTATTTTAAAAGCATACGGCAAACTGCTGAAGGCAGCAGTACCTGTACAATTATATTTGCAGTTCCTTTTCTTTGCATGCGACTGTCGTCTGTGTATAGTTCCATGAACATCATGGATGAACGACGACTACAGATGTGATTGTTAGAGGTGCCAAAGGTCCGAACAGCCAACCTATCTCGGGACACAAAGTCTCTCCACTTAGGGACGCGCCTTAATCACGTCATCTCAATACGACGTACTGCCAGCCCAACTCACTCCAAATCACCACATCCTCAAGAGTCAAACACCGCCCCATACGCCGCAATCCCCACACCCTTACACCCATTCACAACCTCCCCCGTAACCTTCGGGTTACTCACCACCATAACCGCCTCAACACCCTCCTCCAGCGCCAAAACCCGCGCCTCAAACGCCACATCCGGCCGTCCAGCTCTACTATCAAAGACCCTCGCATCCTTATCCACGCCTCTGACAGCCTCAAGCACAAACCCCCAATGCGGCGCCTCGGGCTCAGCCACACACCACAGCACCCGCACTTTGCCCCTCTGCGCGCGCTTACGCTGCTGGATCCCCGGCGAGGCGAGGAGGCTCAGCAAGGGCCCAATCCCTGCGCCTGTGGCGACGAGGAGGAGGGATTTGAAGAGCGGCGCGAGGGCGAGGAAGTTCCGGGTCGGTGGGTGGCGGAGCCAGAGGTGGGAGGGTGGGGTGGTGGAGAGAGCGGTCGTCCAGTCTCCTGCTGCTGAGATGAGGAGGGCGGCGCGGGTGCTGGTTACGGGGATCGTGGCGAAGGCGTGCCATTCGGTTAGAGGGGAGGTGGAGATCCGGATTGTGCTTGTGTACGGCATGTCGGCGAAGGGGAAGGTGAGTTGGATTTCGCGGGGGGAGAGGCGGTGGGTTGTTATTGGGACGCGTCGGATGCGGAGCCAGGGGAGGATGAGGAGGGAGGTTGTGAGAATGAGCAGCCAGAGTGAGGGGTGGATGTAAAGGGGGGTGTATGCGTCGGGGGTGAGTGTGGATGTCCCGGTGTGGAGCCATAGAACGAGTATAGCAGTCCAGCCACCGAAGCGGTGCGTTGCTTCGAATGTGTTGTGAAAGAGTACTCGGAAGCGGGGGAGTGCTGTTATGCAGACTAGCAATATGGCAAGGAGAGCAGCATATGCTGTGACGATGACTACGATCAATATCGCGGTTGCAGTGCCCGACTTCATGAGGCCCAGCACGCGGATGGTGTTGAGCCCGGTGAATAGGATGTACCAGAGCAACGCTGACAGTGCGCAGCCGACGTGAGCCCCGCCGAAGTGATGCAGATCTCCAAGTGCCCTGCGAACAGCGTACGGGAGGCTTGTGGGCAGCTTTGAGACGGCAGTGTAGGCAGTGTTTATGACGTCTTCCTGGCGTAAGATGACTGCTGCTGCTAGATTCGCAGCCGTGGCCGTCAGGGCTGTATCTGCTGTTGTTCTAAATGCTAGAAATAGGACCAGCAGGCTGATGTTGATCGTCATGACTGCGAATATCAGCACTCGATATACTGTGAGCCAGTGGAGACCTAAGCATTTCCACCGCCCGTGTGCCGTTCGTCCGAGTGTTGTAAGTGATTTGTCTTCGCCCAATTCCCCGCCTGAACACTGTGGCGACGGGGTAGTTTTGGGTCTAGATTGTAGCTGCAACGGAGCTATCTGAAAGAGTTCCACATCCTCGCTTGAGGTTGATGTGACGCTTGGTTCAACGCTTTCAGGGGTTCCATGTCGTCCCTGGGTGGCCACCACGCGGTCTGGTGGCTTGTCAAACGAGTCCATGGCTTATGATATCAGCTGAGACTGTGATTACTTTTGCGAGAAATCACGAACAGTGTAAACTCTCTACTACAGCGTAGACTTGAGAGAATTCTGTATTCCTGTACTGGTATGAACCGAATGAGAGGCAGAAATCTGAAAGCTGTCGAAACAAGGCTGAGGTGGGTTGTGGATGGTTGGGACCATACGCGTGGCAAGGCTTAAGGGGTGGGAGCATGCATATGCTGCACTCATGCGTTGTTCACTCCAGACCATGCAGAGCCAAGTCATTTCGCTCGAATACTGTGGCAGCACACTGGTGAAATGGTTGCAGACGTCGCTTTCCCTTACCATACTGGGACTGTGAGTACACAATGCACTGCCACCAGCTGTCAACGTACCATGCCCGCCATTGGTTAAGGCCGACAGAGCAAACTTCTGCTTAGATATCAGCCGAATTCTAGTTCCACTTTTGCGGCGAGCGCGATATGTTTAGACAGCGCTTCCTCGAAGTGAAAGAGAAGAGACCTCACATCTTTGCAGACACTGCGGCGTTGACCCTCTGAATCACGTCCACGGTCGGTATATTGGTATTGCTCGAAGATGTGAGGCTTTTCTTTATTAATGCTCTAATCATCTGAAATGGGCTGATGGCAGTAAGCGAATCCATGTGTCAGATACGCAAACGGAAGACTGCAGCGTTCGTACCAAATATAAATGTAGGCTTAGAGACCACCGAGGAATCGCAGCATCTCTTCAACAACCTTTTCAGGCTGTTCTTGCTGCGGCCAATGGCCCGCGCCGTCGATAAATCTGGTGCCGCGGAAGTCGGAACAGGATTTAGGAAACTCTTCGATGGCTCCGGGTTCTTGGTAGTTCCCCCAGTCTTGCTTTCCGGAGATGAATGTGCTCGGGCACTCGATCTTTCTGCCGGCAAACATCTCAAGATCTTTCTTCTTGGCCGGATCTGTCGTTGTGCGGTAGAAGTTGAGACCGCCCTGGAAACCGGTCCGTGACCACTCCTGGACATAAATCCCAAGATCAGCATCGGACATCCACTTCTTGGTCGCAGACGCATCCTCGGTCTTCATCATGTCGGCGATTGTCTCTGGCATGGACTTGCCCAGCGGCATGATGTAGTAGTGTGGCATCTTCGCCAGCTCCTCTGCGGACCATTCCTTGAGCGCCGCAGGGCTGTTGTTGCTCCAGTCGGCAGACTTGACGTGCAGGTAACCTCTCAAATAAGCCAGCATACCTTGTGGAGGGTTGTCCCACTGAGGTGCGGCTTCGGCAGTGCTGTTGTACCATTTGTAGTGTTTCCTGGGCTCTGGCAGCTTGGCCAGCTCTGCCTGTATGTCCAGAGGCGCAGCGGGTGGCTCTTCCCCATTGCGCAGGTTGAACGGTAGCGCTGCAGGCGCCTTGAATGGATGGCTCATCATTATGCAGCTTCGGAAGAGATCTGGACGGATCAAGGCGCACAAGCTTGCAGTGACGGCGCCAAAATCGTGTCCTGTGATGCATTTCACCTCGCGGTAGCCCAGAGCGTGCACGAGAGCGACTACATCGCGGACGATGGTGGTCAAGGTGAATTGTGACATATCAGTCTTATCGAACGGCGAGCTATCCCATCCCGTCGTGCGTCCATATCCTCGCTGGTCAAAAGCAACGACGTAGTAGCCTGCCTTGGCCAGAGGGACCATGATTTTTCTCCACGAGAAGGCAAGCTCGGGGTATCCATGTGTCAGCACGACCAGAGGTCTGTCACGTTGAGGTGTGTGGCCTGCCTCCAGGATGTGAAAGGTCAAGCCACTGGATGGGCAGTGGACATAGTTCTCTGTTACGCCTGCAGGAAGGGGGAGCGGTGGAAGACTGGTGGATGGCATGTTGGGAGCAATTGCAATTCGTTGTCTTGATGGTAGGCACTGTGATTGTGGTTTCTGTATTTCCGTCTTCACGGGCGATTTTGCTCGATATATTGACAATAACTGAGCCACTATTCGAGGCTTGGGGATGCGGGGTGTGATGTACTTCGGATATGTCAAGGCTAGCTCCGGAAAAGCGGAGGTGGAGATGGCACTGGATACATTTGCTCCTCATTCGCCCAGGGGGGTAAGATGCATCAATACATTGTAGATTCGACCTGTCCTTCGAGCCGTGAAGTCTGGAGCTGTGAAGTCTGCAGCCGAGACACGCCTGGCTGCCTCAGATTGGAGACAACTACTACCATCATAGACTACAGCCTTCGGGGACCATGGGACCGTGGGAACGTGGGCAATATTCAAGCCTTTGTCAAAGCCAGCAGCCAGGCACTGTCCCAAACTTCATCGGCAGGAAAAGGTGTAGCCTCGGCCGTCTTGACTGCTGCATTCTGAATAGTTCGTCCCTATAACCGAGCTTTGTGCTGCAGACTGCGCTGTCGTGGTCCTGCTCTCCTGCAGTGCCTCAGGAGAAGCGGAAGTCGTCAAGTAAAAACATGCATGAACATGACTCTGCTCGTGAGGAGACTAGACGTTGGACTCAATGTCTCCGCGCCCACACAGCCACAGGACGATCTGTCAAAGCTCAATTACCTCGTCGCCCAAGCGTGCCTAAAAAACTGGATCAGGAATTGGAATCACAAAGACGACGTCATGAGGCGCTAGCCCCGTCTAGCGAGCTCCATCGGGGCGCCGGCGGTTCTGGCAGATCAAAGCGGGTCGCTGTGGTTCGCTGCACGCTGGAGGTCAGGGTCTGTGTGTCTGTGTCGCCGGGGCTTTTCGAGAGGCTTGATCCATGCTGCGAGCCCTTGTATAGTAAACAGCATAAAAACTTGAGCACAAGTGGCAGAGGCAGGCCAAGCACACGATGACCGGCATCAATGACCGGTTCCTCTCGAAACTATCTACGGGTGATGTTGGCGATGGAAGGAGGCTCAAACTAAAGCTTGGTGTTTCGCCGGCGAGAGCTGCTGCCCCGTCATCTCACCCGCGCACAACAGCATCCCATCCTCGACGGCGCTGCACGTGCCTGAATCGCAACGAGGGCTGTTTGGCTGAGACGAAACGATGCTTGGTTTGAGCTTGTCCCGCCGACGCAGCGAATCTTTGTGGGACAGCTGTTTGAGGCTGCGTGGTCTGTGAAGTGGCCTAGTCGATTTGCGGGCCCCAAGTGACGATCATCACGGCCGCATCCTGCCAGCAACCGTAAAAAGACACCCTCCCCCCGGCCCAGCCTGGAGGTTCTCTGCAAGGCCCACGCTGATCTGCGCGCCCTCTCTCCCTTTGCCCTGCCCTGCTGCCGTGCGACCTGTCTGTTTGTGCGTTGACCTGGCTCGACGCGCTCTCTGCACTCCCCACGGCGCGCATACGTCACCGCGCACGAAAGTTTCACCCGTCAACCGCGCCAGACCAGCATTCCATTGTACGGCAACGGCCAGGCGATGCAGCGCGCTCGCGTCTGCCAGTAATTTCTAATTCACCACCACCACCGCCGCCGTCATGTTTGGCAAGCGCAGGAGGGCCGCCTCCAATCCGGTAAGAAATCCTCCCCAGCCCTGTTTTCTGATCCACGGCCTCCACCGCACCCACGCGATGCTAACCGTCTGCGATGCAGCCCCAGCGATCGGCGCCGCCGCCCAGTGCCTCCGCATCGCTCGCAGCCTCGACGGCCTTTGTCAGGAACCAGGCCTCTGATGCGAATCTCTCCAATGCCGCCGCCGCTGCTGCTTTGCGCTCCCACACCTCGAGCCCAACCCCTGTCGGCGAACTCGTGACGAAGCGCATGGTGCGCCGCGGCTCGACCTCATCCCAGGGCAGCCAACGACCGCAACTGCGTCGCCATTCGAGTTCCGGGTCCATGACAGAGCGCTCCTTTCGCGGTCCATCGCCCAACGACAGCCCTGCCATTCCGCCCGTACCCGCCGTGCCCCAGAACATCCCGGGAGCTGGCGGGAGTGTACACCGCCGCGCATCCAGTCTCGAGCCCGCCCACCGCATAGCATCGCCAACGCGGCGAAGTGGAGGCCGAGGCGTGAGCCTGGATAGAGGGCCGGGATCGCCCGTCAACCGCACTCAGCGCGTGGCCAGCCCACTACCCCAGGTTTCAGAGGAAGGGGCCGACCAGAGACATTCGGTCAACTTCTCGCGCCCAATGTCGCCAGCACTCACACCGCCGAAGAAGGGCCCCTCGAGCAGCAACGGCTGGTTCGGCGGGCCTGTCGTCAACCAAGAGGCAGTACAGCGCATGGCGTCTCCGTCGCGATCCAAGTCTGCAGGAGGCGTCGGCAGCACATTCACAGCACAGTCGGTGCAGAACGCGGCCAACCGTCCGGTGAGCACGCACTATGTGCAGCAAGGGCAGGAAGGGATGCGACTGTCGAGCGGTAGCATGCGCGCAAGGCCCTCGGGCACAGCTGTGCAGTCAAGGTCTTTCCTTCCACCAAGGACACAGTCGCCCCGCCCAGTCGACCCCAAGTCGCCCGATGCCGTGTACGATCCCTCGACGAGGACTTTCATCCACAAGCAAGACGCCATGAACATCCACCGTGAGCAGCACGAGCAGCTGGAACAGCCGGCCCAGCAATACGTGGCCCAACACCTGCAGGCCGCCGCGCCCATGCAGTCTGGCCGCGGCCGCACACCTAGCCCTCTGCGTCAGTCCTATCAGCCCGAGCAGTCCCCACCTCGCTCAGTCCCTCGAGTGTCGTCGCCCAAGCCCAGTGCCCTGGAGACACGAAGATACGAAGAGCGTCCATTGTCGCCTCCTTTGTCGCAGCCCAGCTCTGGCGCTGCGCTGGTTAGACAGCAATCGGAGGACCTTGCCAAAGCCGACATCAAACCAGTCGATTTCATTCCTGTTGACACCGCCCAAGCAAACGCCAGCCAGCCTTCTGAGAATCAGCTGTCTCCGCAATTTGCGCCAAACCAAGACAGCTCGTACCCACATATCGGTCCATCACCGCAGACGACACCCAAAGCACCCAGTGCTCCCGTTCAACAGGTCAATAACGTGGTCCAAACCGAGAGACAAGCCTCCCTCAGCCCAGCACGCCACGCCACATTTGCGCCCAATGCTAGCGTGCTGAATGGGTTGAAACACGAGCCATTGCCCCGTTCTGTGTCGCCTGCAAAGTCTGCGCTCAAGACATCGCCTTCTGTCTCCAGGCGTAGCAACTCGCCTCTGGGGCCCAACGGACGCTACAGCAAGGCAGCTTCGTTGAGCGGAGCGTCAGACACGGCTTCTGAGAGCGGGCTTGGGAAGAAGAAGAAGACAGTGCGTGTGAGCTTTGATCAGGAGCCTACCATCGCTGGCCACGCGGCGTATGGAGATATGAGTGCGCCAGTGTCGCCTGCGGGTCCACCACCGTCGAAACCAGCTGCAGCTGCACAGGACGAGTTCGAAGACTTCATGAAGCCCCGCCCAGCTCTGCCATCTTTTGGCAGCGTTCGCGACAAGAGCAGACATCAGGTTGAAGACGAGGCGCCTCAGAAGGTCACTGAGACTGTTTCTACACCCATGTCAGCGTCAGTGGCATCCATAGGAGAGCCACAGGAGTCTTCATCCGACCTTGGCCTTGGGAACATCGTTGCTCAAGATTTTGCGTCAAAGACTCCCGCTGCTAGCGACCCTGTACCACCACAGGTCACGTCGGTGGAAGGAAGTGGTTACGTCTCTGATCCAGACTCGTCGACAGATGGCGAATCGAGCGCGCGCAAGCATGCTGATCCGGCGCCCATTCCTATTCCTGAGCCTGAGCCCAAGTCCCTCACAACGCCGTCTTCAGCACAAACGGCTACGTTACCGCCCATTGCCGAACAGGTGGTCGAGGTGCCTAACATCGCAGTATCACCAGCAACGCCAAGTCCGTCCGAGCACCCCGAACCGAAGTTCCAGAGTATGGCGGCGCCGGGGTCCTGGAGCGAGGAGGAAGAATCGCAGCCTGCCACTGCTGGATATCAGCCTGTCCAGTTTGCGCCAATCGAGACTCCTGCATCGATGCAACAACAGCTCAACCAGCTCCCTAGCACCCCCCAACTTGGCGGTGACAACACGGACGACGACAACAGCAGTGTGTACAGCGATGCCTACGAAGACGTTTCCGACATGGACGGCGGCTTCGGCAGCATCAACGCCATCGTCGAGAGCCCGGTAGTTGGTTCGAGTCCTGGACTTATGGCTTCAAAGTGGGCCAGCAGCAGTGTCACTGATAGTCCAACGCCGCAATCCAAGGGCGACATCTCAAGCTCTGCCAAAGATCAGCCAGTGGACGCTCACACAAGTGACTGGGAAGCCGCAAGAGCGCACTGGAGCGGCCTCACTCGCCCTAGAGATCAGCCTGCTGCGCAGTCACCAACGCATGCGCAGACCGTTGCTGCTCGTGTACTGCAAGCGCCCGTCCAAGAGGATGAACTCCGGACAAGTAAGAGACCTGCCAAACAGACCGCGCCAAAGGTCTCTCTGGATGCTACACCACGAGTCTCTATGTCGGAAGCACCAACACGGATATCGACGTCATCACAGCAATCGACACCGAACAAGCCTCTCAAGTCTGCTCTTAAGAAGACTACTCCGTCACCTGCACCTGCGCAGGCTCCTCGTTCAGGCGTACCGCAAATGAGGATGAGTATGCGAGGTGCGGCTCCCCGAGATGCATCCTCTGGTCAATCGCAGATGAGGACTACGATGCGTGGGAGTGCCAGTCCTGCGCCCAGAGGAGCTACTCAGATGCGTACGAGCATGCGCGGCGACGCTGCGCCTCCAGCGAATATGGCCCGGACTGCCTCCCGCCAGAGCCTGCCTCCTGAGACAAAGTCAAGAGGCGCGCTGCAGAAGAAGCACATCCCTGCTGCCGTGGTGGCGCCAAGCGCTCGACCGCAGAGCCTGCCAGCCGCCCCCAGGAAGATGGCTGCCCCCGCGCCAACGTATGACAGCGACTCAGACGCATCAGCAAGTAGTTTCCAGCGCACTCGCTCTCGTCGGGGCGGCGGCGGCTTCTCCAGGACTTCCATGAGAGGTCCGCCCGCAGGTCCCACCCTCAGAAACTCGGCCCCAGCCCCAGCCGTAACAAAGGTCCGGTCAATCTCACCCCCAAGAGCACCCCAAGCAAACATGCGCCAGTCTATGCGGCCATCCTCCCCGGAGCCCGTCAAATCATCCAGGTTCAGCATTAGATCATTATCGCCAGGGGGTCGCTTCCGCAAGAAGCAGAAAGACGAACCGCCTGTCCCGGCTCTGCCGAAACAACCAAAGGCAAAGGCGTCAGCCCCAGCCAAGGGTGCCTTCAAGAGCCGCTTTGCCGATT
The DNA here is from genome assembly GCA_011058905.1 of Curvularia kusanoi. NCBI lineage: Eukaryota > Fungi > Ascomycota > Dothideomycetes > Pleosporales > Pleosporaceae > Curvularia > Curvularia kusanoi. Next base: position 985,542 of record SWKU01000001.1, on the reverse strand, counting down.
CCAGTGACGAAGACGACGACCGGCCCAATCGCTTCTCGAGTCGTTTCGCTGACTCTGATTCCGAGCCAGAGCCCTATGAGCTGCCACCTGGTCTAGCTCCTGTCCGGGGCATCCCCCGCAAGGCTGGCGAGGAAGATGGCGACTCGACCGATCTGGAAGAGGAGGTCGAGGATGCCAGGCCGTCGACGTCAGCCGTCACGAATGGCCACACCAACGGCACATCGAACGTCCAGGGCACGGCTCTAGCTGCTGGCTCGTTACGTGACAGCAAGCACGCTCCCTCGTCCCCGGCCACCAAAGAGAAACGCGGCTTCTTCGGCATGGGCAAGAAGAAGAAGAAGGCAGCAGGCACACCCGCTTCCTCCGCGCAGGCGCCAGAGCCCGCATCGCCGACGATGGACATTCCTCTGCCGCCACAGGCACGCAATCGGGAGCTGGGTGGGCCCCTGACACCCATCGGCGAGGACGAAGACAAGGAGCTTGGAGCTCCCCCCGCTGTCACTGCCTCACCGCAAGTCAAGCACTCTCCTCGATCCCCCAAGCTGCAGCGCCGCTCCACCCCCGACTGGCCTCTGGCGCCGCCCCCGCCCATCACAGGCGAGCAGCGTCCCATGAGCTCGGACGGCGTCGCACGCAGACCCCGCTTCGGCAAGCGACAGCTGAGCAACACGTCCACTGCTACCTCTCCCGTCATCGATGCTCAAGGCCGGTCTGTCAGCTTCGGCAGGACAGGCAAGAAGAAGAAGTTCCAGGGCCTGAGGCGCGTCTTCGGGATCAATGACTAGACTGCAAGGCCGTTGCTGATGATGCGTTTGCAGCGTCCCGAGACGAGACGGCGATCGCGATCGGATCCATAAATGTTCGTCGTCGTCTGCCGCGTCGAGCCGCTCTGTCAGCTCGTTCGTTCGCGCTTCTATTATTGTCAGCGGATGCTATCGTCCATCTTCTTTGGACTAGCCTGCGGCCCCCCTTTACGATCTTGATTATTTTGTTATACACACGTCACACATCACACATCACGTCCGCGATTTCCTATTATTTTTTTTCTTCTGCGTGGAGCGGGTCCTGTCGGGGTGATTTCAAAAAGATACCATTGGGCTGAGCGCCACGTTCTTAACGACTTAAATAGACGCATGCACTTTTGCCTTTTTCCATGTGCATGCGCGCACCTTCGCTTGGTTGCGAGTAGGATGACGTACACACGGGAGGATGTGGGGATTATGTGGAGGGAGGGGGAGGTAGTTGAGTGTAGTGTACATAATTTCTAATGGAGATGTTTGGACACTTTGATTGCGCGGTCCGGTGTAGCTTGGCTGTTTGGAATCGTGCGCGGTGACTTGGTTGGAAGTGTAGTATTAGACCGATTATATACACCCGGATCTGGTATCTCCCACGACATCCACCACGCCGTCCAAACACCCCATGTCCCCCTATCTACCACATCTCCCACACCCCAGCAGGCAACACGCTCCGCATAATCTCCCAATGACTCACAGCGCCATCCTCATGATACGCCTCCAACTGCGCGACATCCCCCCTCCCCATAACCGGCATCTCCTTATCATACACATACATGACCTCGAGCTCCTCCCTCGGCTGCAAAAAGTTCCTGCGCGCAATACTGCCGAGCCAATCCTCGCTCGTCGCCTCACGGAACCCAACAGCCTCCTTGCCCATACCGAGGTCGTTCTTGACGCAGAAAATCACCATGTTGATGAAGTCGCTGTCCCCCTCCTTCTGGTCCTCGGGCGCGGGCGTGTCGCGGAAGAGGCGGCAGGCGGGGAACACGGCGTGGATGGTGTTGAGGACTAGTTTCGTGGAGCCGAGATTCAAATCGCCGGCGTAGTTTATGGCCACTGCGCCGTCGTCGCGGAGCAAAGCGTGCAGGCCCTGCATGAACTCTGTGGTGAAGAGGTACACCGGCTCCGCGCCGCCGGTGAAGACGTCGTGGATTATGTAGGAGAAGGAGCCTGGTGACGAGAGAGAGGTGTCGGAGACGTAGCGCACGGCGTCGGAGATGATGGCGGTGTGGTTGGGTAGCAGCCCGAAGTATTGGGTGGCGTATTTGTGGACTACGGGGTCGAGTTCGACGATTGTGGTGTTGAGCCCGTGTTTTATCAGCGCGTTGGGCGCCGTGCCGATGCCCAGGCCGATGACGAGCGCGGATTTCGAGGATTCGGGGAGAGGCTTGATGTCCAGGGCTCGGGGGATGTTGTCGATGGGCGAGAGGGCTGGGTTCTCCACTAGGCGGACGGCTTCGAGGAGCACGAAGACGGCGAAGATGCTTTCCTTTTGGCGCTGGCCCTTCTTGTACGAGTCTGGGGTGACGAGCCACTCGCCGCCGAGGAGAGAGTGGTCGCAACGCATCAGGCGGAACGCATTGTCTGCGTAGTTCTCCAGCACGGAGACGTAGCCGGTCAGCGATTCCTGGCGGGCGAGGATGGTGAAGTTCTGGCTGGCGACGAGGCTGGCGTTTGCTGATTGGAAGGCGTGGTCCGCGGGGCTGTGCGGGTTGATCCAGAGAGTGTGCAGGATCGCTGGGAAGGCCAGGGCTAGAAGCTTCGAGGGGGTGATGAAAGCAGAGGCCGACGCCAGCAGCATCTGCAAGCCGATACGTGTCAGATACACGTGCTGTCCGATGAAAGATGGGAGCAGTGCACCGAAGAACCTCGAGATGAATGACACGCCAACGTACGAAGTCATGGGCAAGATTGCATCGCCCAGCGAAGAAGGCAGGTCCCACCGCGCGAAGTCGACCGTGTCCAGCAGGTCTGAGACAGCGTACATGGAGAGGAACAGCAGAGGGAAGTACGTGAGAGACTCCACGATCAGTGGCCCATAGTTGATCCCGAGCTGTGTGCTGTGTGGGTACAGATAGCATTGGATCAACGGCGTCCAGTAGGCAATAACCGTGACCCATGCAGAGACATCAATGGAGACGTAGCCCTTGAGCAATCGTCTGATACCAAGTCCGGCAAGGGCTGTCAATGTCATGGCTTGCTGGTGATGCAGGGAAGCTGGAATCGAGCCAAAAACAGGTGAGAGATTGAGTTGCGACACCGGAGAAGCCACTCCAGCGATGGCAATCAAGGCCATGGCACGAACCACGTTCTTCAAAAGGGTAGTTGCTGGAATATACTGAGGCTGGGGTTCGGCATCCTTTGGTGTTGTTGGCGCTGCAGGAGCCGCTGCCGCCTTGGGTGTGCTCTGCTTCTTCTGCCCGGCTGCCATTTCTGCAACAACTCAGATGATGTTTCTTCTTGGATGTTAGGATACGCGTGTCGATGCTGAATGTTATGTAGAAAACGGTATGCACAGAGAACAGATATTAGGCGAGCGTTCAATTTCCTTACGGACCGCGCATCCGTGGATATATATTCGACCTGCGAGAAAAAACAATGAAGCGTGATTCACACAACGCGAAGAGACAAACGCAGGAACGAGGAAGGATGAACGTCTACAGAACGAAACGAAGGGAAGGACACCTGGCTAGCGAGATGTTTCAGATGCTTGATGCACGGATGAAACATCCTTGAGCGTTCGGTGCCCGAGGCACGTTCCACGCTAGCGAACCGTGTGGCGTCGCGTTTGGGGTTGCATGTGGCGTCATTGCTCATGATTGCATAGCTCAGCTGTGTACGAACACAAATCCATACACAGACCAGCTGCGAGTGCCGCCACACATGACCGGCTCCCCCACGATGGCTCCACTCCCTCTGCGACCTGCGAATGCGCAAGCTGCGAGCGACGCGGGCAAGATCCTGCCTATGGACACAGACGATGCCACAACCGCGGACGAGGTGTTTGCGCGCGACGAGATGCGTCAACAGCAGGAGGAGAGGAGCATACGGTTCCTGGCCAAGAACCGGCGCAAGCGGTACCTCGAGCTGCACCCCGAGTACTTCGACGACTCCTCGCTCGAACTCGCAGATCCCCTGCTCTACGATCGACTGATCCGCCGCTTCCAAACCGCTCGAGAGCGCGAGGCAGAAGGCCAGCGCAAGGGCTTCTCTGGCCAGATGTCGACTGATCTGTGGCGTGCCGAGGCCAAGAAAGACGCACTGAAGCACACCGATCCCAAATCGCTGTTTATATACTCGCGCGGGCCGCAAGGCCAGATTGTGGAAGAAGACAAGGACGAGGTGCCCATGACCAAAGAAGAGGGCAAGAACTGGTGGACGGACGAGATGACACAGCGCTTCCTGAGCGGTGCCGATCATGATTTTGACTACAGGACTGTCGATCACAACGACAAGTACGACGATGAGAAGGAGCGAGACATCCAGGACGCGTACTTCGACAGCATGGAGTCTGACTTCGATTCAGATGGCGAAGGGAAAGAGAAGGTCTTGACAGGCGAGACTGGAATACAGGACTATTGAGCAATCACCATCTGAAGGGCGTCGATTATCACACCAAAGCCTATTGTCACACACGGCAGCCTACAAAACGTATCTGAACGTCATCGAGCGATCCCCAAGCTCGCCCAGCTCCTCTGGAGTATAGCCGTTGTGCGCGCCCTCCGCCAGCTGGCGCTCCCGCTTCGCATTGATCCTCTTGTAATTGAACACCAACACAAGGAGAGCAATGATTCCTGCTCCGATAAAACCAAGCTCGAGAGCATGTCCAAGGATATAGCGAGGTGCATCCGGTGCGCGGTAGAAGTTCGATGCCATTGCACCGGCGAGATTGCCTACAGCAATCTGGATAGCCTGTCCAGTCGCACGCTTGGTGGATCCAGCCAGATCTGAGTCTAGTCAGTACAATAATCTTAGTTATTTGGACTTGCGACTTACTGTTAGAAAGCCAAGTAATGTTTCCGGGGAATGCGGGGTATAGAGCGCACGCTGCAATGAACACACCGGCATAGATGACACCTGGGGTGGAACTCGCAACACACATGATGAACCCGACCGCCATGATGCAGAGGCAGGTCAGGATGAAGGGGTAGCGCTTGCCGACACGATCACTCCACCACGCAACTGCGATGGCGAGAACTGATGCAGTGATGTAGATGGGCACGGTCAGGAGTTGCGCAGTGGAAGAACGGTAGCCCAGGCCGCGGATGATGGTTGGAAGAAACAACGAAATACCGTATAGCGGGCACACGATTCCTGTAGCTGTTAGTCTCGAGACGTTAAACCGGCTTTAAAGACATACCCCAGTAGACCCAGATGTTGGTCCAGATTTGCCAGTCGAGAAATGCGGACTTCACAAACTTCCACTGGAATGTGTCGTCTTGCGCCACGCGCACACCATTGATTGTCGTGTCTGAAGCGCCTTGATACTTGAGACGGAAGACGACAAATGCCCGCTCTTCCTCAGTCAGGAAGCTTGCAGTCTCTGGAAAGTCATACAGGCAAAAGTAAGCCAAGATTGCAACCAGGACAGTCAGGATACCCTCGAGGATGAAGATCCATCTACCACAGTCAGACACTGACAATTACATTAGCGTGTTTGTGAACTTACCTCCATCCTTCCAAGTTTCCGACGCCGTCCATATGCGCAATACCGAATGCCAACAAACCAGAGAAGGCTCCGGCGACAGACGCAGCGCTGAAGAAGAGAGCCTGGCGGAATTGCGCTTCATGTCGACAATACCACATGGTGATATAGTAGGCGACCTGCTCAGATTATGAAAATAGCTTCAAGGCTTTGAGGGGATGCTTACTCACGCCTGGGAACAACCCCGCTTCAGTCACTCCGAGGAAGATTCGCGCGATGAGCAGACCATGGTAGTCCTGCACGATGCCCATCAAGGTCATAACAATTCCCCATGCTACCATTATCGACGGCAGCCAGACAGATGGACGGAGACGCTTGAGTAGCAGGTTCGATGGGACTTCAAAAGCAGCATATCTTGGCAATCGTCAGCTCATGTACCCAAATCTAGAAGTTGACGGCGACGTACGTGAAGAAGAAAGCTGTCAAACACCAGTTATACTGCGCATTACTCATCCCCAGTGTCTCCTGCAGCCCTTCAATCTTCGCATTTCCAATGTTTCCACGATCCAGGAAACTCAACAGGTACAGAAGAGCGAGCATGGGGATGAGATGCCAGTCCATCTTGCGCAGAATCTTCTTCTCATCGAGATGCGCAAAGGACGCTGCAGTCACGCCTGGAGCTGTTGCCAGCTTGTCGATACGTGCGACTTCCTCAGCCTTCTTGCTCTTGGCCTTGCCGGCATGGCTGGAGATGGACTGCGAGCCAGATGTCTTGCGCACCGGCGAGTTGTCGAGATCACGCGAGATGCGCTCGTGAGAAGGCTTCTCAGACATATTGGTTGCAAGAAGGGTATGACGAAGAAGAGAACAGGCTCAAGAGAGAACAAGATGCGGGAAAGAGGGTATTGTACGCGGTACAGGCATCAACTAAGCGAGCATCGGTGAATATCCGTTGTCGATCTCTTCTGTACCGTTGTTGATCGACGCGGGTCGCCATGTGCCTCTGAACTCGGTATGAAAGCCTACATTTCCCAGGCCCACGGTCGCGCCTCGGCTGTCTGCATCTCGCATTGTGCATCTTCGCATTCGCCGTCAATATCCATGCCCCCTTGTAGTTGCAGACTGCATTCAACCTCCGCGGTCACAGTTGTCCTCGGAGGTTGACTGTCTGTCGTCCGCTCTCTTTCAACCCCAAGCCACTTGCTCTGCCGTTGACGCACGCCCAGCCCATGCCATGACGTTTTGCCATTCGCTCCGCACTCAACGCCGTTGACAAGACGTTCTTGATTCGCGAGAAGCTCGCAGAGACAAGATGCTTAGCGAGCGTATGGGTAAATTGTGGGCCGTGGAGTTTGAACGTCTGGGGAGACCTCTGGGGCCCCGCGTCCTGGAGATGAATCGCGGCAGATGATCTGGCTGCGAGCGTGGGGGTTTGTGAATGTCGGCTTACTCGATCAGGAAGGCGGGATGGTACTCCGCTCCTGCCCACCGCAACCATCACTCATGGCCAGCCTATACTGAAATGCCACTCAAATCCTGACCATATCCGAAGTATAGGCAGCTTTGGACATCCCTTTCGGATGATGCACTTCTAAATACGTGTTCGAGGACGATGCAGCATGTGATAAGCGTCGCACGGGTCCCTCGTTCGCCCTTTGAGCACAACATGACTCCACGATGCTCGCCACCGCTCTTCTGTGCGTGGGTACTGCTGTGTCGGGGAACACCGAGAGCAGGCAAACGAGGCTTCTCCCAGGATGACGTTGGAAGTGACCTTTTCGGAAAGCAGTGCAGTCGACAGCCTTACGAGAGCTCCCGCTTTGGCGAGGGGCATGGTGGTTCTGTGTAACGCCCTTTGCGCGGGTACGGCGCTTCCAACGCGTCCTGGGATGAAAGACAGTCACAACGTGAACCGTTCACCAGATAAACGATAAACGATAAACGTTGGGACTGGTGAACATGGGAACGGGCCGTTCACTGACGCAGTAGTCAGTAAACTACATTGCACCGGTAGCCAATACCCCTGCATGTCTACGCAGGCCTCCAGCGCGCTCACAACAATGAACCACGGCAGGACTGACGGAACTGACGATTATCATTGCCAACGTTCTGGACCTCATGACGCCGCTCCATCGTCCTGGTTCATACCAAACTGGTCACTTCCTCTACGTACAGCGTGTCTAGTAGTGTGGCTGTGACATCGTGGATGAGTGGTAATGAGGCTTGTGTATCCGGGACTACGGTAAACTTATCGTAGGGCTGATATTGTGACTTCCGTTGTACACCCTTTGCCTGCGCTAGATCTTCGTGCGGCCTGGATTTCGATATCGTTGTCGGATATGGTTTCTGTAAAGAGCGGTATATTGCTGACAACTCCCAGCACAACGGAGCGCTTTGTGATAACAACAGGCAGCAGACTTCCCAAGGGATGAAGCGTATTTCCACAGCATGTTCACCGTCCGGAGAAGCCACGATGTTCACCAGGGCAGCTGAAGAGGATGTCAGCGCTGAGAGGGCACACACTCGAGTCCCTGGCTGTGTCAACACCAAGGGCAAAGGGGCATACTGTAGTTCGTAGCACAATGACGGCGTTCATCTTTTGCTTCACTCTTCTACTCTCATATTTATAAGAACTGTCTTCCACTAAGCTTCGTACTCCATTCTCATACAGTCAACACATCTTCGAGAGCAAGTTAGAACCCTCACCTCTATTCTTCATTCTATCCAATCTACCAAAATCCAACACACATCCATATCAGCAACTGTTCACAACCACGGTCTACGAGTCAACCACATACCAACAGCGTCTCTTCCCACAATGTCCACCAACCCAGCACCCGCGGACATGTGGTACTGCCAGGAGTGTGGAAACTGGAACATGGACTGGTACGATCGCTGTCCTACCTGCGATCAGGGATACAGACAGACAGTCAGCTTCCAGTCATACCCATCGAGAGATCATACATATGATCAAGCAACACCGGAGGACAATCTGCAGTACGGAGCTGGCACTGTGGCAGAAGGATCGTGGGAGTGCAGTAATTGCGGTGCTGCGAACTCGAGCCTCACGCCGGACTTCTGCCCGTTGTGTGGAGCGCAGCGCTAGACATGGATCACTTTCTGTTCTCTGTGGTTTAACTTGATTTCTTTGAACTAAAGGGGCTTTCTTTTGGAATGGTATGGTGTTTATTTTGACTTGTACTCTTTTTTGTTACATTGGTCTCATTGGCGTTCTAATGGCGTTTGGGCGTTGCTGGGATACGCGCAGGTTTCTTTTCAAAGGAAGAGCAAGAGGAAGATATTGTCAAGAAGGGCTGCTAACTGTTCTAATACCTTGCTTCTTAAGAGGTGGCACATAATGTAATGCAGAACGGGTTTTCCATTGGTTGATCTTAGGTCCGATCAGTGTAGTCCAAGTTAATAGATTTTTTTTTTCAAATCGGGTATGATGTGTACATCTTCATTGAGCTGCACGCACGACATTCTATTGGAACCCCATTTATAAAGAAAAGTCAAGGACGAAAAGCGAGAGGCGCCACAGGCACTGGTTTCTGACCAGCAGATCAAGAGTGCAGCCACTGACATGCAGAGTTAGAGCGAACAACACTTCAGTAAGAATGTACGCAGTCAATCTAGCTGCCGATATGTGAGCTTTTCTGACTGCTTTTCCAGATGAAGGGGAGCGTTGCTCGTAGCGTTTCTGTATGTCAGTGTTTTGAAGCGCGTAAGCGGCAAGGGGGTCAAGTCGTGAAAAGAAAGGAGTATATGTATTAAAGAGTGTAGTAAATAGCAGAAACGCGGACTCCTACAAGAAAGCAATCTCAATACAAATCTCAACCAGAACGCCAACAAACTAAGCTCCGAACTGTATGCTAGCCAACACCCCGATTAGTAGTCCTTCTCATAACCATCCTTGTTCTTGTAGTCGTCGTTCTTGTAGTCATCGTTCTTGTAGTCATCGTTCTTGTAGTCGCCCTTCTTCTCATAGTCATCCTTCTTATCATCATCCCTCTTCTCGCACCTCCTCAAGCAAACCTCAATATCCTGCGCCAGATTCGCAGGGATGTACTTCCTGAACTCTTCAATATTCTTGCCATCGATCTCCCTGGGGAATCCCAGCGTAGCGTTGACAACCTCGTCGTTCAGAGCAAAGAAGTTCTGCGCAATCTGGCTAGTTCCAGGGTCCTCGCTGTTCAGAGTAGCCACGAACGTAGCGCTGTCGCAGTTGTCGTTGAACTGGAAGTGGATGCTGCCCATGGGGAACACGGTGCCTTCGAACTTGTTTAGGGTGCCGGCAATTTCGGGGTTCTTGTCAGGGCCGACAAGTCCGTTCTCCAGCACGTAGCCGAACTTGAGGTTCTTGCCTTTGACGAGGGTTAATGAGGTTCTTGCTTTGATTAAGGATCAGGATGTGGGTAGCTTACCTTCAACAAGGGTGAGGAACTCGGTGGCCCGTGGGTGGACGTGAGGGGTGTTGATGCCGCATGGATTCAGGAAAGCGACGGTGGTGCTGATACCGAGATCTGTAAGAATAGGGAAGGTCTCGATATTTGCGGACTTCAGCGCGCCGCCTTTGGCGCCGGGATTCGGAGTTGCGTTGTTGAAGGAGAAGACGGTAAGGGCTCTGAGAGCGTCACCAGTCAGAAGGCTGGTGCCTTGAACCAGCAAACGCTGGAAGCGCTTGACAGCGGTAGGTGCGGTGAGGAGGTCTATGAAGAGTTGGGTCTGGTCGTCCGTGGCTGCTGGGGCTGCTGCGGTGGCAGTGCCGCTGGGATAGTTTTGCGGCAGAGCCTGGACTGAGCCAAATGCTGCAAGAGCGAGAACGGAAAGGTTGGTGATGTTGATCATTGTGATTATTTATAAACGGAATGAGAAGGTGGAATGAGAAAAAAAAAAGACTCTAAGGAAATAGAAGATATGAAATGGCTAGCTGGCTGCTGTGAAGACGAGATGATGAGTTGATAAGATGATGGATATCATGGCGTCTTCTCGTCTTGTCTTTATACAAAGCTACCCTAGACTATCTAATGTTTGTTGCTGATACTTTTTCAAACGGATCTTGTGCATCCGAGAGATGATGATAGAACTGGCTGCGTAGTCCAACCTCGTGCTCAGTCACTAAGCCAGGGCTTAGAACAGTGCCAGGTAAGATTTGCCCAAAAATCTCTGACTGTGGTTAAGCGATTGGATCTCCTGAGAGAGTTTCGCGATGATTTCTCTCCCCGGCCATTGATCTGGCGGTTGCTGGCGTGGCGCAGCTGGGGTGCAGCGGAAGAGGTACAAGCCGTAAGACGTTTCCAGTGCTGCGTGAGTGACCTTGCCCACATCGAGTGCTGACAACGCGAGGTTTGTTTTGAAACAAAACGTCAGATGGAAACTCCAAATTCGGAGTCGACTTTGTCATCTGGTACAACGGTTCCTGACGCCATCATTGAGAAGTGGCCACGCAATGCATCTGCGCGTGTTGAGGTCAGCGTCATGACCCCGCGATAAGTTTGTCAGTCCATTCGCTTCAAGCGCTTGATTTGAACCTGGCGCGCCGTATACTTAGATTCTACCATGGGCTTGTGTTGGAGACAGCGTTGGTGGTGAAGCTGGGTTACTCAGCCTCGACGCGTGGGGCTTAGCTCCGTTGTCAGCAAAGCCAGAAATAGACAGGACTCAGTGGTAGGAAACTACCACCAGTTCACCCGAATTGTCACTCGGAAAAGCACGTATCCGACATGTACTTCAGAAGAGCCCTGGAGATTCACACAGAGGAGCAAGGAAGAGCAAGGAACCGCACCTATGTTTAGATGTTACGAAAGGGGTAGTCGCTGCGCTAAGAGACAACAAACAAACAACCAGGCATCAGTTGGTCGCAAGAACAATCGCTAAAACAAGACCATCTGTGTATTCTATGGACGCGTCAGTCCGAATCGTCCTGGACATCCATGGTTTCATAAGCCCCCCAAAATGGAAGTTCATCCAGCGTAAAGGCGTCGTCACTGGGGATGGACGGAGGGCCCCTTGTGTGTACCACGCCTCCTTCTTCGGGCTCCTCCACCTCTTCGATATTATTAGTGTTCGGAAATCCCTTGTCCTCAAAGATGAGCGAGCCACGTCGATCCCAAGGTGCGGGGCCGCGCAGCTTGCGACGCAGCCGTCGTGCCTCAGGCTTGTTGTCATCCTGGGGATCATCGTCAGAGTAACTGCTCTCGCCCTCCACGCTCTGGCTGTGCGTGCGCTTGAACAGCCCCACGCTCCATCGCTTCTTCTTGCGCAGGTAGATACGCTCCTTGGTGTCCTCGTCGGTGGAACTCTCAGAAACATGCAGCCCCTTGAAGCGATCCATGACTCCGTTGTCCTCCAGTGCGGCACCGCTTTTCTCGCTCTTGGCATCTTCGCAATGATCTGGCTGCACGACTTCTATGTTTTCGTCGTCGCTGACGTCACTGTCCACCTCCTCGAGCTCAAAGTCGGCTTCCTCCACCCGGAGTCTGGGTCGCTCGTCGTCGTCCTCGCTCTCGTCCTCGCTCTCCTCTTCCGAGACGTCCTCGTATTCGCTCTCTGGGAGGGCAGTACCGGCATGCGCATGTCCGGAGACGCTGGAAGGCCGAGAGGATCGCTCGATTGACTGCGCACGAGTGAATCGAAACTGATGCTCCCCAATGGGCGTAAACTCGTGCGGCGGGGTGTGTAGAGGCTTGGAAGAGTTCACACGTTTATACATGGGTGGGATGTGGTTTGCTTGAGAGAGGAAGCGGGGCGGTCCATGCATGCTTGACGCAATGGGCGGCGGGGTAGGACAGCCGTGAAGCATGTCAAAGTTTGGCGGGTGTTCGTGTGTCGCCATGTGGGTTGAGCAGGTGGAGCTGTTCACCGGTGATGGCGGTTGCGTCAGGCTGGCGAGCCAATTGCGGCAGCGTACGTATCAATGATCTTCTCACTCGATGGTTGCTGATCCTATGGTATGCAAAGCCGGCGGACGTCTCTGGTGTCTGGGATTCGGAAGAAGAACTGTACGGACAGTATCATTCTGGAGAAGGTGCGGGCTCGGTGACTGGGAGCTGTGCTTGAGCGGCGACTTGTAGACGGGCTGGTGGAGAGGTTTACAGGTCAGACCCTGCTTATCATGCAGAAGAACGAGGAATGCCACAGGCACAGGCAGCAATGCAGGACGGGACGCTCGCAGACGGTGAGAGCCACAGAGGGAGGGTCGGCTGGAGAGGCTTAAAGAGGAGCGTGTGCAGCGGCGGTCGAATGGGGGCAGAGGAAGAAAAAAGAGGATTGGAGGAAGAGGCGGGCCTGAGGTGGTCACGGTTCCCTAATGCCTGGTATTGTGCGGGATGTCGCCAATTATCAGCTGCGTTTCAGCAATGAGCTGTCCGGCCGCGGTCTTTTGCAGCGGGTCTGCGTGCACAAGTGCTTCCTTACCGTGACTCTACGTGAAAGCCCGCGATATGTGTTCACGAGCAATTAGTTCACACGAGGCAGCGCACAATCTTACCTTGCGTCGAGCCCAACCAGCCCGACGAATGGCGGCAGCCCTCAGTATTGCGGCACGCATGGTTCTCCAGGCTTAGTGGTGCTGGCCAGCTGGCAGCGAGGGCATTGGCGGGGCAGACTTGCATACGGGAACGGGCTGCAGACACAGACATTCAACCGAGCGCACGCAGCGGAGCAGGAAAAATGAGCGGGTCTCGGGGCGATGCGGCTCTGCTTTGGGGGAGCGGCGAGCCTGCGAGCCGGCTAGCCATGGGCTGGTCGCTGGCCCTTTGTGAATGCCCTCCCCGGCCCTGGAGTAGCGCATGTCACGTGCGTGTACGTGTGGTGGGGTTGGCTCTGCTCTTGGTGTTGCGAGCTGGCCCGTGCGACCGTGTCCAGTATTCCGTTGCGTGGCAGGGACAGATTGAACCTCTGGCCAGAGCAGCTTGCGGCGGAGGCAGCAGAGCAACCCCAATCCGCAACACCGTGTTTCTTTTTGTCCTTTGCACGCCATCCCCCCTCCTCCACCCCCCGTAATCTGCACCTGCTGCATTGAAGCTGCCCAGCGCGTTCCTGGAGCTGCGGCTTCGCCCTCAATTCCACCATGGCTTCATCCCCGAGCATGTTGACCAAGGTACCAGCTCCACCGCCATGCGCCCCAGCACGCCGCTGACCCTGCACAGTTCGAGTCCAAGTCCTCGAGGGCTAAGGGCATTGCCTTCCATCCCAAGAGGTACCTACACGTCTTGTTGTGATGCCGTTGCCCTGCGCTGACCGCCCTTAGACCCTGGATCCTCGTGTCGCTGCACTCGTCCACCATCCAGCTATGGGACTACCGCATGGGAACCCTCATCGACCGCTTCGAAGAGCACGACGGGCCGGTCCGCGGCGTCGACTTCCACAAGACCCAGCCATTGTGAGCATTGAGCGCGCTGAATGCGACTGCGCGGCATACTGAGATGGAAACAGATTCGTGTCTGGTGGTGACGATTACAAGATCAAGGTCTGGTCCTATCAGACAAGGCGATGTCTCTTCACACTGAGCGGCCACTTGGACTATGTCCGAACCGTCTTCTTCCACCACGAGCTTCCCTGGATCATCAGTAGTTCGGACGACCGTAAGCGCGCCTTGTAGCTGCGTTGAAACCACACTGACCTCAGGCAGAGACCATCCGTATCTGGAACTGGCAGAACCGTAAGTGAACTCACCTCCTCCTGCAGACCAATGCTAACATAAACAGGTTCTCTTAGTAAGTTGCCCTACCGACCCAGCTCGAATGCCCCTAACACGCCCCAGTCTGCACCATGACTGGCCACAACCACTACACAATGTGCGCGCAGTTTCACCCCAAGGAAGATCTTGTTGTCTCTGCCTCGCTCGACCAGTCCGTCCGCGTCTGGGACATTTCCGGATTGAGGAAGAAGCACTCTGCGCCGACATCCATGTCCTTCGAGGACCAGATGGCCCGCAACAACCAGAACCAGGCAGACATGTTTGGAAACACAGATGCGGTAGTCAAGTTCGTTCTTGAGGGCCACGATCGGGGCGTCAACTGGGTGGCCTTCCACCCAACGCTGCCCTTGATCGTTTCCGCCGGTGATGATCGCCTTGTCAAGTTGTGGAGGATGTCAGAGACAAAAGCGTGGGAAGTCGATACATGCCGGGGGCATTTCCAGAATGCGTCGGCTTGTTTGTTCCATCCTCACCAGGACCTTATTCTATCCGTTGGCGAAGACAAGACAATCCGAGTGTGGGACCTCAACCGGAGAACATCTGTCCAGTCGTTTAAGAGGGAGAACGACCGCTTCTGGGTTATTGCAGCGCATCCGGAGATCAACCTTTTCGCTGCTGGACACGACAATGGTGTGATGGTTTTCAAGCTGGAGCGAGAGCGCCCCGCGTCTGGCGTGTACCAGAACAACCTGTTCTACATTACCAAGGAGAAGCATGTTCGATCGTACGATTTCCAGAAGAACCTCGAGTCTCCTTCCATGCTTTCCCTGAAGAAGCTCGGCAGCCCCTGGACTCCGCCACGAACTCTGTCATACAACCCTGCTGAGCGTTCCATCTTGGTTACCTCCCCTGCCGACGGTGGCACATACGAGCTGATCAGCCTTCCACGCGACGCATCCGGAGCCGTGGAGCCGACTGACACAAAGCGCGGCCCAGGTAATTCCGCAGTCTTTGTAGCGAGAAACAGATTCGCGGTGTTCAACCAAGCCAGCCAACAAATCGATATCAAGGACCTCACCAACTCCACAACGAAGACGATCAAGCCCCCGCACGGCACGACCGACATCTACTTCGGCGGCACAGGAAACCTTCTGCTTATCACCCCAACAACCGTTGTACTGTACGACATCCAGGCGAAGAAGAACCTTGCGGAACTTGCTGTGTCTGGCGTCAAGTACGTCGTTTGGTCTACGGACGGGCTGCACGTCGCGCTTCTGAGCAAGCACAACGTCACAATTGCCACGAAGAACCTTGACCAAGTCAGCACTCTGCATGAGACGATCCGGATCAAGAGCGCTACATGGGACGACACTGGAGTCCTTCTCTACTCGACCTTGAACCACATCAAGTATAGCTTGATGAACGGCGACAATGGCATTGTTCGAACTCTAGAGCACACTGTCTACTTGGTGCGGGTCAAGGGCCGAAACATCTACTGCTTGGACCGGGCCGCAAAGCCTAAGATTCTTCAGATTGATCCCACTGAGTACCGCTTCAAGCTTGCCCTCGTCAAGCGCAATTACGATGAAATGCTCAACATCATCAAGACTTCCAGTCTTGTCGGCCAAAGTATCATCTCGTACCTGCAGAAGAAGGGCTACCCTGAGATTGCACTTCAGTTTGTTCAGGATCCTCAAACAAGGTTCGAACTGGCCATCGAGTGTGGGAACCTGGAAGTTGCGGTCGAGATGGCAAAGCAGCTCGACAGGCCCAAGCTCTGGCAACGGCTCAGCACCGAGGCTCTCGCACATGGCAACCACCAAATTGTTGAAATGACTTACCAGAAGCTGCGCAACTTCGACAAGCTGTCGTTCCTATACCTCTCAACAGGTGACCAGGACAAGCTGAAGCGTATGGCCAAGATCGCCGAACACCGTGGCGATATGACCGCGCGCTTCCAGAACGCGCTCTACCTGGGTGATGTCCAGAACAGGATCGAGATGTTCCAGGAAATTGATTTGTACCCGCTGGCGTATGCCACCGCTAAGGCTCACGGCCTTGATGAGCAAGCGCAGTCGATTCTTGAAGCAGCTGGCGTTACAGAGGACCAGATCAGTGTGCCTTCGGTCGGCAACCCTCTGGAGCCACCAAAGCCTATCGTCCCAACTTTCAAAGCGAACTGGCCTACGCGTGCGGCATCCTCGAGCGTATTCGAGAAGGCTCTTGCTGGCGAAATCGACAGCGTTGGTGACGAGGAACCGGCGGCCAACGGATACGGTGATGAAGATCTGCTTGGTGAGCCAGAGGCCGCTAGCGCGAATGTTGAGCTTGGCGGCGATGACGACGAAGATGTCGGAGGCTGGGACATGGGAGATGACGGCGAAGTTGAGGCGGAAGATGACTTTGTTGAGGTTGAGGGTGCTGATGCAGGTGCTGGCAGCAGCGAAGCTGACCTGTGGGCACGCAACTCGCCGCTGGCGGCAGACCACATTGCTGCTGGATCTTTCGAGACTGCTATGCAATTGCTGAACAGACAGGTTGGCGCTGTCAACTTTGCTCCCCTCGAAGACCGCTTCCAGGAGATCTACCAGTCGACACGAACCTTCCTTCCTGCCACGCCAAACATGCCGTCTCTGGTCAACTACGTGCGGAGAACGGTTGACGAGACAGATTCGCGAAAGATCCTGCCCATCATCCCCCGGGATCTCGAATCCATTCTCTCCTCTGACCTAGCGGCTGGTAAACAAGCTTTGCTCAAGAACCAGCTTCCAGAAGGTGTCGCTGCTTTCAAGAGGTTATTGCATCTATTGATTGTCAACGTGGTGGCATCGCAGGCAGAGCTGACAGAGGTATGTCTTGCAGCGAAATCATTGATACATATATGCTGACATGTTACCCAGGCCAAGAAGGCGATCCACGTCGCTGCTCAATACACTCTCGCTATGACCATCGAGCTTGAGCGTCGCGCACTCACCAAGGGTGCCACTGACATCTCAGGCCTCTCAGACGAGGACAAGAAGCGGGCTCTTGAATTGTCGGCCTACTTCACAGTTCCCGAGCTTGAGGGTGCCCACAGGTCCCTGCCTCTCTCTGCGGCCATGAACTTTGCCCACAAGAACAAGCAGCTGAACACCGCGTTGAACTTTGCCAATGCCCTGCTTGACAGGACCAACAACGCAAAGATGAAGGAGTCGGCGAAACGTGTCAAGACCGTTGCCGAGAGGAATCCAGCGGATGGTATTGAGATCGACTTTGACCAGTTTGCCGACTTCGAAATCTGCGCTGCAAGCCACACACCCATTTACGGAGGTAGCCCATCGGTTGCTTGTCCGTATGATGGTTCTAAATACCACGGCAAATACAAGGGAACCGTGTGCAAGATTTGCGAGGTGTGCCAGATCGGCGCTCCGGCAAGCGGCCTGAGGCTGGTTGGTTGAATGACGACAAGTTCGAAGTCTTAGCATTGCTTGTAGTTAGAAGGGCGTGTTGTGGTGACCTTATGAAGATGATAGACCTGGTGAGCCCTAGCGGTCAACAACAACAAAATGCGAAACGATATAATGCTCAAAAACGTTCCAAGCCTGTGCCTCATATGCGATCGCTACGCGGCATTCATCTCTTTCCTCAGCAGTTAGGTGACGGTGCGACGCTCTATCCTGTTTCCACTCACGCTTTCCACATACGAACAACCTCTTTCCACATTGTGTGCTGACTTGGACCGCACAGATGGCTTCCTTCCCGGCTCGACTGACATCCATCACTCAATGAGGCCGCACCCTACATCGACACTCGTACAAGTCCTGTTACTGATCTCGTCACCTTTTCCACGTCCACTAGCGGTTGTCTCCTTGACCGTTGCCGGTCGATAGGCAATACCACAGCCGCTTTCCCTCCAGACATACCTAACATTCCTTTCATCCGTTATCGCTAGCATTGTGCAACTGGTGCTTCCTTTGTCGCTCTCCGCTGCCCGCTACGAAATTTGAAGCGGTTGTGTGTCGCGCAAACAGACCTGCCGACAGACTGAGTTGTGAGATGCGCGCAACCGTGCCAGAAGAGCAGTTGAATTGAGAACATTGTAGGACACGTTAGCATCAAAATTCTGATGCGTTTCTCCTACTCCACCGCTTCACCTCGGCAACTCCACACGACCCTGTCTGGTGCAGACGGTACACATGGGTGTTTTACACTCTATGACGTTTGTCCACACGCCACTCGCTGTACGCCAACTCGTCCACGACGTGAAGACCCGTGTCTTGTACTCGACTCGCAAGCCTTACCATCTGCTCGCTCATTTCGAACCGTAGAGAGGAGCGATGCCAGGAGCAATAATACCTTCAAGATAACAGACGCTACGCTTGCATCTCTGCCGAAGCTACAGCCCCAGATTGTCGAATGCGTGAGCAGTATGGTTAACCAGATGGTCGAAGAGATGCGCAACAAACCCGTGCTCATCCAGCGTACGAGAGAGAAACACATATCCTCAAGGCCGGCACCGCTGGTTCTCTCGAGACCCTCCTCGCCCGTCATGCATCACGTCCGTGGGTCCACAGTGACATCACCTCTACGCTCAATTCTCAAGAAGCCTACTTCAATGCCAGCAATATACCTCCTCACTTTCTCGACTGATCGCGTTCCCGCGGATAGGGCTTTCAACGATCTGATAGATCAACACCTGGCGCCACAAGTTGAGCTACTATACACCATTGACGCGAGAAGATTCCTGGTCCCCCCGCCGCGGATCTGCAGGAAGTACTCTGGTGTGGCAGATGTGGTGCAAGATCAGCTTCTGGAAGACTCGGGGGCTTGTAAGGTGATAGACCGTGCGGTGTGGGATTTGGTGGAGTCTATCAAAGATGAGAGACGCGAGGCATGTGTGGCTATTTGCTGTAAGGCGGGCACACATCGTAGTGTCGCTTTGGCAGAGTTGATCGCGCTGGGAGTCAGGAAGGAGATAAGGAATATGAGGAGTGAAGAGGGCGTGAAAGTTGTAGTGAGACATGTGCATCGGGTCAAGGGGCCCAGTGACCCGTATTAATTGCGGATTGGAGACGATAGCTTTTGTGAAACAGGTGAGCTCGGGGCTATGCACCATGGTCACTACGTTTGTTGTATTCTGCTGGCTTCAGGCAGTGACATGATGATGCTGGATGTGCGAGGAGATTATCGAAGCATCTCAGGTCTGACTTGGTTAGTCTGGGTAAATAAAGAATCGCTCGGATTGGCTTCACGGTTCATGTGTCACATCATACATGCGCCTCCCTATTGAATCGTTCAAGCTTTCAAGATGACTAGCACGGTGACATGATTTATGAAGTGTATGGATTCATCAATCTAAGAACTCCGCTGATGCTGCTAAAGAGCCCAGTAACTTTTTACAGTCCATAACGCCAAGCAATGCCTACACGTTTCCTCCGCTCCATATGCTGCCCAAACACGCCCAACTCGTACATGTCTATACACAGCTTTAAGGTGCAACATTGAACTTCAGCCTGACGCCCATGCTTGCCAGCTCAACATCGAGATACTTCAACACACCGGGCACGGCAACGGTAGCGATGTCGTCGCCACCGCTGAACCTGATACCCTGGCCATCTGTCCAAGTATCGCTCTTTGTGTTGTGGCCATCTGCAAGGGTCGCGCACCTCCTACACCTGATGGTCAGGTTCCTGCCACCTGCATCCTTCTTGCGCGAGTACTCGCTGACAGTCGGCGCGGTGGAGAGGAAGCTGCCACAGCCGCGGCAGACGGCGGCCTTTGTGTAGTCGGAGCAGTTCATCAGACGATCCTGGAGCAAGAAAGCGGTTCCGTGGGCTATCAACGCATCACGCTCCATCTCACCGACACGGATACCACCGCCCTTCTTCCTGCCCTTGATGGGCTGGCCGGTCATCGAGTTGATGGGACCAGTGGTACGGACCTGGTACTTGTCGTTGACCATGTGACGGAGACGCTGGTAGTAGACAACGCCGATGTAGATATCGGCTGCGAGTTCCTGGCCAGTGATACCCGAGTACATGGGCTCGTTGCCGTAGTAGTTGTAACCGGCCTTCATGAGCTGGTGGCCGAAGAAGTCGACAGCGGTGTTCTGCTCGTCGAAGCGGAATGGCGTCGAGTCTTGCGCAATACCGTGCATCGCGCCTGCCTTGCCCGCGAGCGACTCGACGAACATACCGATTGTCATACGCGACGGGAAGGCGTGGGGGTTGATGATGACATCAGGCTGGATACCGGATTCAGAGAAGGGCATGTCGATTGACGGCCATTTCTGCGAGCAAACACCCTTCTGTCCGTGACGCGAGGAGAACTTGTCACCAATGATGGGAGAACGGGGGACACGGAGCTTGATACTGATCTTCTGGCAAGGTTGCGTACCATCTTCTGAGCCGATGATGCGCACTTCCTCAACAAATGCGAGTTCGTCCTCCTTGTACTTGAAGAACTGTGTGTTGGCGTCGCGGTTGACATAGTCATCGGTAGCGGCATCGTAGGAAACTGTGTGCCATGCTGCGATGACGTCGCCGTGGCGCAGGAGTGTCCCAACACGTGGGAAGCCATCCTCATCCAGCGTGTCCAGGTAAGATGCCTTCTTCAGTCCTTCGGGAGCGAAACCGAAGAGCTTGGAAACCGTCCTTCCGGATCTGTTGCGCCGTCCACCCTCCTCAAGGTCGCAGATCTTCGTCTTGTAAATAGTACCGTGACCAAAGCCACGCTCGTGTGAGGATTTGTTCAGAATCATAGCGTCGTCCATGTCGTAACCGGTATAGGAGATGACCGCCACAACGGCGTTGGTGCCGTTCGGGAAATTATCGAAACCATACTCGTTGTGGAGGGGTGGTCGCACAATAGGCGTTTGGCCTGTTTGGAGGCGGTAGGTCTTGTTGTCTGTGCGGTACCGCAGGGCGGTTCCGGGTGTACCCATCGATTGCTTACCCATCTGACATTGGTACCTGTGGTGTAAATTAGCAAGCAGCCCTTTCGGCACATATTCGGGATGGACTCGTACATGTTTCTGGGCGACTGATTGAAATCAGAGAAAGGAGTCATGTTGGCGATGATCGAAAAGATGTTAGTAGGGTCGAACTCAACGTGGGTGGAATCGCCGGACACGATCTCCGGATCTGTGCATGCAATAGACATGTAAGGCTGTTCGAATGGTCCAACGTAGTCCAGCTTGCCAAGGGGCAAATACTTGACAGGTCGGTACATACGCGCAACCTGCGAGAACATGAAGACACCAGGGTACTGGCCGCCGTTCGATGTAGGAACGTATCCAATCTCAAGCTCCAATGGCACATTGTGTGTTCCCTCGACCTTCCAGTATCGCAGTGTGTCTGCAATAACCTTGGCTTGCTTAGGGGAGCAAAAGCCCAAGACGCGGCCATCAAGCTGTACAACGACGCTTGACTCAAGTGAGGCAGAGGATTTGCTTGATACGCCTAGCTGTGCCACAAGCTTTGGAACGGCTGAAACATCAACGTTCTTTGTAGCCAATTTGCACTTGTGCGCAAAGTGGTTCAGCAAACCACATGGGGAACCATCGGGCGTGTGGACGGGACACATGAAGCCCCAGCTCTCTGGTAATAGCTTTCGCACAGTGGTTGTTTTGAGTTGGGCAAAGAAAGCACCTCTGTGGACCATCCTGAAGTGGCTGATGAAACGGTAGAAGTTGATCTTCTCAGCCACAACGACGAAACCAGCTGTCTGCTGCAGGTCGAGACCAGTAGGACTGACCAGGTTACCAGTGGAGAGGAAGTACTCCATGGCGCGGCCGATGTCCATGGTTGTCCTCTTCAGGACTCTTGGAAGAAAGTCCTTCTTGAATTCTGGTGATGTGAACGACTTCCACTCGTTTCGACGACCCCAGTCCTGTAGGACAGGCCGAATCGAGTTCAGCCACTCGTCTAGTCTTTCCTTGATGACCATTCCGTAAAGCTGGCCGCCAAGCAGGATCTCCTGGTTTTGGACAGCATCAGGGTTGTCGACGGAGCATTCGCCCTCGACCAGCGAATACAGCTTGCGGATCATGAAGAGGATCATCTGGAATTTGTCGGCGTTCTGTGCTGGGGTGACGTTGTAGGCGCCCAGGTGAGGCAGAACGATCTTGCGCAGGAACTCGACGCCGGCCTCGTCGTCGGTAGCATCATCTGGGAGCTGCAGTACGACCTTGAACTTGGATCCCAAGTATGCCCTTGTCTTAGCCTGCGAGTGTAACCCGTACACCTTGTACGTTCGGAGAAGCAATTCCACTCTATCGGTGACGAACTGCTTCTCTGCCAGCCCCTTCGAGCCAGCTGCGCCGACGATGCCCTCGAAGATGTCCCGATCGTTCGTTTCCACCAACGCCTTCAGGACCATCATAACAGGGACCAGGTATTCTGCCTTCCGCCACGAGAATCGGAAGTTGACGTTTCCGTCGCTGAGATAGTGCAGAGCGTTCGTTTGCGAGGACTGATCGGTGCGGATGGAGCGAATCTGAATACCGTAGGGTGTGTAGCCAGGGCCACGGTTGGTGAAGGCACCACGCTTGATGGCCATGGGGTAGTTGCGCCTGTTCACCTGCAGCATTCGAATGATCTTCTCAATGCCGTTGACGATGAAGTAGCCACCCAGCTCCTCGGTTTCCTCCTTGGCCTTGACGAGCTGGTCGGGGCTCATGTTCTCGAGGTGGCACCGGTTTGACTGTCACGAGTTAGCTTCCGTGCTGCTGTGCGCGTGCACACGCCGACAGTCTGGGTAAGTCTCACCCTCAACATAACGGGCACCTGTCCCAGATCGCAGACCTCCTCCTGCCAATCTTCGTTATTGACGCGGTACTCGAGGCGCGCACGGAGCTTGCCGCGATAGGTGGCGTGGCGCTCGCGGCATTCTGCAGGCAGGATGTTGCGGTTCTTGAGGGCGACCTTGTTTGACGGCGGCAGGACAGCCTTGTCGAGGAAGACGTCCTGGATGCGCACAGAGAGCCTGTTCCTGCGGCCAACCTCCTCAGGCTGGGCGTAGGGGTCGCCGTCGGCGAAGCTCTTGACGCCAATGTCCTTGATGCCCTCCTCAATCTGGCCGCCAGACGCAAAGATGCTGTTGAACGAATTGATGTGGGGGTCGACAGCGGCGGCCAGCGTGGGATAGGCCGTCTTGTCCTTGGGCGGGTTCCGGAACAGGTGCTGGCGGCGCTTGGTGTCGAAGTCAGTCGACCACTGTGACTGTGGCTGCTTTTGCGCAGCGGCGGGAGCCATGGCGGGCGACACTTGCACTTGCTACGAGGACCGCGTGGGTGGGCGCAGTGCTGCGAGCAGGCGGTCTGGTGTGGGATGCGCAAACTTCAGATCGCTATCGGTCGGCCGCATAACTTTTTTGAAAGCAAACGGCGCTAGTCCGCAGCTCGCGCTAGCCCAGAGCCCCAGCTGCAGCGGAAGTCACCTGCCCGCGGCGGAGGTGTGCACAGCGACCTGCGGCCTTTTCTCGAGGGCGGCGCAGTCCTCGCTCTTCACACAGTCACTCTGCAGCCGGCACGGTCTGCATTTGCATTGCATTGTGGTCAATCTTCTGTTGCTGCTCGAGACGCAGGCGTCATTGCCAATCACTACCGAATAGACCCCGCAGCAAGGATTCCCACGCTTTCGCACCAGCACCAGCGCCCATCGCCCATCACCTGTTATTGCACCAAGTCGCCAGCAGCCCGCGGCCAACACCACCGACAGCGCTCCCATCATGGCGAGCATCTTCCGCCGTATCTACGACTGGCTCCTGCGCCTGTTCTGGTGCGTCTGCCTTGTTGCCTTGCGCCTGCCTATGCACCCGCCGATGCCTGTTGCGCCTCTAATATCTGTCCACTCCTGCCCACTCAGCCCTGTGAACGAGCTTTGCGCGCCTCGAACATGATGCAGGATGCATGCTAATTGTGACTGAACTGTAGGGCGACAGAGATGGACATCACCATGATCGGCCTACAGAATGCTGGCAAGACGTCGCTGTTGAGGGTTCTGGCGGTGAGTAGCTCCCAGATCAGGAAGTAGCCGCGCTGCATCCACCAAAATGCTGTGAACACGTCCGGCTGACAAGCGCTTTCTAGGGAGGCGAGTTCACTGTCGAGTACGTCAACACTCGCTCCAAGTCGCGCAGACAGCAGCATGCCACCTGCGCTGCGCTGCGCGGCGACGAGCACCACCATCATCACGGTTGGTCCGAGCGCTAATGGCCATAGCTCCATCCCTACCGTTGGCTTCAACATGAAGCGCGTTCAGAAAGGCCATGTAACCTTGAAGTGGTGAGTGTTTTCCTGTGCCGCCTTGGTCACGCAGGTCCACCTCTTGTGGCACCAAGCCGGTTTGAGCCACTCTTCCGGGATGCGGGCATACGACCCTGTCCACGTTCCATCGGCTGACCATGAACTACAGTTGGGACCTCGGTGGTCAACCTAGGTTCCGCTCCATGTGGGAGAGGTATTGTCGCGGTGTGAATGCGATAGTGTAAGGCGACGACTGTGCACGTGCTCCAGTCCTTCGGCTAACCCATTCAGGTTCATCGTCGACTCTGCCGATAGGGATGCTCTACCAGTCGCAAGAGAGGAACTGAAGCTGTTGTTGGAGAAGCCGGCCCTGGAAGGTATCCCGCTTCTCGTCCTTGGCAACAAGTCTGATCTGCAGGGAAAGCTCTCAGTCGACGAGCTCATCGATGCACTCAACCTCAAAGAGGTCTCGCATCGTGAGGTGAGCTGTTACGGCATCAGCGCCAAAGAAGAGACGAACCTTGATGCTGTCCTTCAGTGGTTGATTGCCCGAGCCAGCAAATGAGCTGTGGTATGAGCCAAGGTGGGCGATAACGTGACTTGCGAGGCGTCGTCTGTACGTTGCCACCAAAGCTTTCGATTCGACGCAGTGCTCTTCGATTTTCTCGTTTCTCGGATTACGATTTCGACGCGCCTATGTTCACACGAGGTTACGGCCGTCAGCTTCTTACGACATGCTTAATGATTCTTACGACGTGAACGGAAGACAAGACGCGCAGATCATACTGCAGGCCAGCGATGGCCATATGGTGTTTCCAAGCTTTAGCATGCGATTCCCGTTTCCTGTCATTCTGCGACAAATCTTTGTTTTCGTGGCACACCAGAGAGACGCCAGTACATCTGACTCAGCGTGTAGCATTTTCTTCTTTCAATTGGAGCGATCATAGCGAGCGAGATGAAGAGGTGAACGATTCGGTCCAGGATGGTTCGAGTATGTAGTGAAAGATTTCCTGTATCTTCCGGGGTCTCAAACTGGTCTATGTGAGGCCTTACGCTGTCTTACATTCCACCTGATGGTAGTGCGTGCCTTGTGAGGTCGTGACTTTTGCGAACTCGTGACCCAGCGCCGAGGCGAATGCTCAGCAGGTCGCCGGCCTTGTGCTGTCGACAATCGCGCGCATTCGAAGCGGATTGTCGAGCAGCACAAAGGATGATGTAGGCAAATCCAGAGTCCGGTATCGTGGAAAGCTTGACGCTATTGTTTCTCTCGTGTCGCGGTCACACAACAATCGCAGTCGGCCCTTGCCCGGGATATCCATAATCGAAGGTGTAGACGCGGTCCAATGTGCGCATCGTGCAGAGGACAACACAGCAGAAGGCACAGCAAAAGCGCACGCAGAGAGAGAAGATTGCAGAAAGGGCACAACCGCGAGTAATAGTATTATTTCAGCAGCTTCGCTGGCAGTGGGACCAGCGGGCAACCATGCCTTCTACAATTGAACAACTCATCCTGCATTAGCGCACCCAGGAAATTGACCTCTCTGGCGTTCTAATTGGCTGCTCGGTCATGGGCCAGCCTGCATCCCTGTTCTCGCGTACGGTGCTGGAATGGTGATGCGACAGGTTGCTGGATGTGGAGATTTGCGAGAAGTATCGAGCGATATGCGCAATGTCCAGAAAAATGCTGCTGTTGCATAATCTGCGGGGACGCAGTGCAGTAGAGACGGGGCTGGTGCATCAGCCTTGTGGGCGTGGTGGGTCAACGGCGCTGCAGTGTGCAAGCGAGCTGCGGCAGTTCAACAATCCGCTTGTGGCCCAGCATGGTCGATATAGACATATCAACTTGAGAGAGGAATCCTCAAGAGCACGACATCATCATCGCGTGAGATTGCGCATGCTTAAAGTGATGCGGTGCCGACGTGGTAAGACCTGTCCATGACAGGAATGTGGAGTAGACTGTGTCTCAGCAAGCCCTCTTTGATGAAAGTGAGCGATTACGCGCGACGTGAGGGAGTTCCATAGGTCAGCTCCTACGAATCTCTCGTCAAGACGGTCAGTTTTCGCCGGTGAGCCTTTGCAAATACAATCACGAACATCCAAGCGGAGAGCGAAGCTTCCGCGAATGTCCACCTGATTCGCCGTCTCCGCATCTGGAGACCAAGCCACCGCATGCCCTGCGGAACATCAGCAAGTGCGTTCTGCTAGCGAATCACAACGCGTCCGCGTCGTCATTACAAGTCGCAGCACGCCTCCGTCACAACCGAACTAGCTTTCCCGCCAAGTGCACAGCCGCACCGATCTTCGAGAGGCGGGCCTGTTCAAGCATATAGCTTCGTCATACCCACATAGGCGCCCTACACTTGCGGCCCACGAGCTCGTTACGCCCTCTCACAGCTCTTCAAACATCTCTAGTTTCGACCGGACCGGACGGCCAAGCGAGCTCCAAGATGCCTGCCCTGATTACTAGGCAGTACAATTACTATGATGATGAGTACGTTGTTGGTTCCAAACTGTGGCTTTGCTTTGTCTTGAGTTGTTCCTTATAAACTGGTTGCGCACCCCCGGCTTCTGCGAACGGTCGCCGAAGACGTCATCTTTATCAACTACATTTTTACGCGCTCTGTCTCACGTTCCTATCCTGCCTACTCAGCATCTTCATCATGCTTTCCTCAACGCGATCGCGATTGTTGCTGTTAGCAGCTTTATCAGCACAAGTTTCTAACGTCATGGCTGCAACTAGGTGCTATATCGATGGCTTTGGACGGCGACGATGCTATCGCCAGTCTGCATGGAATTCCTGGGTGCGATGGCTAGTTCTTGCAGTGGTGGTGGTCGGTTTCCTGCTCCTCTTCTTGCTCTGCAGGTAAGACTATAATCCCCAGCATGCGCCCGGAGCTCGTCAGACGCGAGAGTTCGGTAGATTTGGACAATACTAACAATGTCTAGCTGTATCACTGCCCGTCGTAGGCGCAAGGCTGGCCGCACACCTTTCTACGGTACTGGCTGGGCTGCCCGACCAAACAACAACAACAATGCGCAGCCGTACTACAACAACAACTACAACAGCGCTCCCGCACCACCTTACTCCGCCGCGACAAACAACAACGCCGGTTATTACGGCAATGGCGCGAACCAGGGTTACTACGGTCAGCAGAACGGTGTTGAGCTTCAGACTCCTCAACCTACATACGGTGGTAATCAGCAGTACGCTCCGCCTCCAGGCCCACCGCCCGGCAAGGACGGCATCATTCGATAAACGAGTCAGGCCCTGGGACACATTCGGCACATCTACATAGTCGAACAGTGGACGCTTCTCATGACTGATGCGTAGGGCGTTTTGGCGGGTTTTATTCGCAGTGACTGCCAGATGGCGTTCGGAATTGATTACCTTGGGATACGATACCTCTTTTTTAATGCGCTTTTTTTTTTCTTGTTCATTAGGTTCGAAACGAAGTCTACAATCCGTAGTGAGAAAATATAATTATTACACGTCCGTGATTTCGATCCAATTTCCCCGAAACGCGATTGATGTTCTTAGCAACTACGTGTTTGGTGAGGTTGGTCTGATTCAGTGTGGTGGTACCATCCAAACAAACAAATTTGTGTTGAATGATATTTTGACGACTTTGGTTTCTTGAGAACGATAGCCCGAAATTGGATAAGCCTGTGCTCCCGGCGCACTACGCTATTACATATTGACCTCGGTCTCGTGCATGTTTATGTCCCGGCTCATCTCGCGGAATTATGCTCAGTCTCTGAGAGCACTATACAATACTTTCAATATTGAATCGAGCATTGGCGATATCGAGCGGTGATGTTGCGTCCCTGGTCGTACCAACCATCTATATTACAGTGTAGTGCGGATTGGTTGAACCGCTACAGCCCAGCATGACATCTGCGGTCTGCGTCACAGCGTGTTGTAATTGTTGCATCATATGCCCCCTCAGCCCACTGTCAAAGTAGGTGAACTGGAAAACGCTTAAGGAGCAGAAAGCCCTGTGGTGCCTATATGATTGGCGATTCAATACTGGACTGAGGTCGTGCTCACTAGTCAGAGAGGGTGGATGTCTAATGTGGGTCGATGCTTTCAATGCCTATGAGGGCGGTCAAAACTGTCAAACTATATATAGGCTATAGCTTTTCAAAGACTTCATCAAAGGAGTAACAACACAACAACTTCCTTCACCGGGCTCGTGGTTTAGTGGTATAATACTCCCTTAGCATCTCGCAAGCACACAGTGCTTCGAATCTATCCTGGGAGTGGTCCGGGGTTCGATTCCCCGCGAGTCCATCGTTTTTTGCCAGTCTGGTCGATCCGGATCACAGTGCTGGTGCTGGTGTCGGTGGCGGTAATAGTAGTGACTACGTGAGCAGGGGTGCATGTGTATCCATGTGAAGGACATGGAGGATGCTTTGCCTCTCTTGGGTCTTGATGGAAATAATCCTATCTCTTTCTAGGTTTCTACATTACATACTGCAAGAATATCGGTACTCCGTAATTTTTGCTCCTGTGCAGCCTGTGCGCCGTATCCAGCACGCCACCATAATCTAGCCTAATTCGTCTTTAGCAAAGCTGATCAGAGCTCCACTCATTTTTTGACAGCGGCTCAGAGGTATGGAGGAACATGCCACGTCTTTTACAGTACAGTCGATTTTTGCTACTTCAAGCTCGAGAGCACGGCTTTACGTCTACTCACGGGTACTCGAAGGCCATCGAGCAATCTATGTTTTGAGATTCGTTCGTAAATATAAACCTCGTCCGCAAGTCGCTAGAATTGATAAAGATCAAGTTCAACACAAAGATTGTGGGCTTATCTCGAGATGAAAAACAGCAAATCGAAATACATCACCGTAACCATATACCTCTGCCACCCCTGCTTTACTGATCTACTACCATACGGGATTATTCTCCTGTGTCAACATGAAAGTACCGTCACCTGGCAAATCGATTGGTCTAATACGAGAAGACCAACAGATAGGCGGCAGTCCCGATGAACAACACTGTCATATTGCTGAGCTCTCCGCGAATGCTAACACCATGCTGCAGAGCATATTCATAGATGGGTGCGAATGTTCGAAGCACGGCAGCTCGGCCACCGGGGTTTGACCGTTCTGGGCAAGCCTAGCCGAGGCACCCAGGGTCTCTAGTCATATGACTAGCCTTTTACTTCCATCTCAACAACAGCCAAATTGCCCGGGAGAAACATCCATTCTGAGGAACAAATACCGCGACACATGAGAAAGAGCCAGGAAAAGCCACGGTGACGTGAGTAGTTCATGTTAATGGCCAGCGCCGCGCCTATCCAAAACCGGCCATACCGCTCGCACAAAGTGCCCGCCTGCACAAGATGTCGATCGCGTAAAATCCGCTGTCACATCGACATCCCTGGAGAACCATGCCTATCATGTCGAGAACGCCGGTTGAAGTGTCAATACGTGGAATCTTCCACAAGCTCGCCAACGGAAGACAACAGCGACAAGAAACCCGCAAAGCGTCGCAGAATCAGCCATGACGATGGACTGGAAGACGGCCCAATGCGGCCTCGATCAGCACCTGTACTGCACAAACCCTCAACTAATCCATCAGCCTCCATCATAATGGCTTCCCATCTTGCCGAGGATCTTGACATCTTCAACCGTCATCTTGCCAAGCATCGCAAGCCCGGGGGAGAGTCAGTCGAGACGTCGACGTATCAAACCCTCAATCGTGATGTACAAGACCCGATTGTTTACCTCACGGTTCCGAGGTTTCGCACTGGGCTTCCGCCTGGGAGCGGTTGTGGGCGGTCACAGCTCGATATCCTCGAGCAGCTCATGGGACCCTTCAAGCGCGAGGTTGTGGAGCTGTATTTCAAATACCTACATTACCACTTTCCGGTCCTTGATGAGGATATGTGTGCACTGTTACGTAGTGGCCAGCTGGAGAAGGCGCCAAACAATCTGATGTGTGTCATCTACGCTCACGGATCGCCGCTATGGACAAGATCCGAGACGTTGAAGATGCATCCAAAGCCGGATGCGCATTACCTGTGGAACAAAGCCATCTCGGCGACTTTGGAGGACTTTCTCAGCCCAGGTATGTCGACCATATCGGCAGCAATTCTCGACCAAATTGGGCGGCCATCAGTCTCCATTGTCGGCAACATCACGCTCTGCGGCAAGACGGTTTCACTTGCACAGACATTTGGTCTACATAGAGACCCAGCAAAGTGGAACATCACCGAGAATGAGAGGTCTCTTCGAGTGCGGTTGTGGTGGTGCGTGCTCATCACAGACACGTGGGCCAGTGTTGCCTATGGTGGTCCCCCACACATCACTAAAGGCTATTACGACGTACCGCGACCCACAGTCAGCTCACTCATCAGTCACAAAGCGAATCATCTACAGAAACAAGCCACTACTTGCTTCGTTCACTTCTGTGCATTGACGGAGCTTGTGGGGTCAATCATTCCCCTCATCTATCAGATCGAACCAGATCGTGTACAGCTTTCTCAGCAAGTAGCCTACTTCAAACGCGAGCTGAATGATCTGGAGGCCCAGCTACCCACATGTGAGTTACGCAGGGACTCTTAACAACCTGTGCTAGACACTAACAAACATGTAGGGTTGCCTCTCCCCAACCAGCCTGGATCCAGCAACCTGTGGTTCTGCTTCCTATCCACGCGGCTCCTGCTAGCTCGAGTAACGCTGCGTGCCGCAGTCCTCGAAGGCGACGGGGCTCTGGGGCGAGACAGGATGCAGCAACTCCGCAGCGCGTCGTCGGCAGTACTGGACTTCCTCCTCTCACTCGGCGAGCAGCAATTCAACGACTTCTGGCTTCCCTACGTGACGCATCTGCTCGTGCACGCCATCACCGTCTCGCTGCGCTGCACCGTCGAAACCCAGGACCCCGAGATCCGCAATACCTCCGTCACCCGGCTGCAGCGCGTCATTGCGCACATACAATTCGCGCGCGACAACTACGACTGGGATCTCGCAATCTTCTGTCTCGAGCGCTGCGCCGAGCCCGTGTCACGCATCGCGTCGCTGAATTTCCGCGAGCCCGCTCCGCCGTCTGAGACCGAGCTCGCGACCACTATGGCCCCGCCGAACGGACATGGCACTGGCGTTGAGGTCCCGCCCGTGCCGACCTTTGACGAATCCAATTTCCTATTGTCTGATATCCTGGATCCAAATGCATTTGACTTTTCCTGGGAGGCGCTGTGGGATACCCCGTCCGGTATGACCAACTTTGCTATTTGAGATGCTGGAGTTTGTACGATCTAGATGTGGCGCGATCTTGGCTTGGAGGTTGTGATGATTGAAATGTCATGCAGGGCGAGCCCTTGTATGGTTTGTTTGGAGGTCGTTCGGATGGGTTGTGATCAAAATGGTTGGGGATTGCTCTGGCCTGTAAAGGGTGCTTCCAGAGACTGACGTTGGTATCACAGAACAACGGAGCATCTTGTTGGTAGACAAATAGACATTGATTGGATCTCTCAACGGATTCAACTGATAACAAGCAGAACATACAGTCAGAACATGCATTCGTGTAGCCATCTCGAGAGCTGTGTATCCATTTAGGCATCAACAGTCCGATTTGAAGGACTTCAATTGTGACGATCTGCGGCTGGAAACAATGTTCAATAGTGGACAGACACTAATTCGGACGCAAGACAGAGACAAAGTCATTACTCAGGCGCGTGTAATCAATTGCATCATAAAGCTTGTCATACATTGAGATCATTATCGACATTATACAACTTTAGAACGTCCCAACAACCTTCTTCACCGTCCGCCTTGGGCCCTCTCCGCTGATTTGCACACTACCCTCCGCCTCTGCCGCTCGTAATACCTCCAAGAACTCCTGGTTTTCCACCTGCTCGCTCGCACCCTCTCGGATATGCTTAACTAGATCATTCATCCTAATGCTTTGGCCCGCCCCGCCCAGCTCGTCCAAGCCAGCGAGTACAGCACGCTTGAGATCCTCCTTGCGCCTGCGGTCACCTGTGGATGTGCCCTCGGTGAGGAGTGACATGTCAATGAGACCTGTGCGTGCGTCGGTCGCTGCCTGTTTGAGGGCAGACTTGATCAGGCGAACGGCTTCGTGGACATCATTTGCTGTGACTTCCATAGACAGGCGCATCTTGGCGTGAGCTTCGGCAAGGCGAATCATCGACTCCAGTTGTCGCGTTGTCGCAGTGATGCGGCGTTCTTGGGATCTGATGTCGGCGCCGAGGGCACGCATCTCGACGTACGCATCGACAAGTGCTTTCTGTGCAGGCTCGGTAATCTTAGGGTGAATATTTGTTCGCGCGTAGGAAATGTATGCTGTAAGAAATTCGACGGGGAGAACCTCGGTCTTGGATGCATTTTCAGGAGTGTCTTCCAAGTACATGCCAACCAAGTGGCGGGCAAGACGACGGTCCGCTTGCTCATCAATGCGATCAAGAACCAGATAGACGAGATCGAAACGAGAAAGCAGGGTCGGAGGGAGGTCGATATTTTGCGGTACGGGAAGGTTGATGTTGTATTTCGACCCGATAGGGTTGGCGGACGCGAGGATAGAGCTGCGAGCGTTAAGGGTGGTGATGATGCCTGCCTTGGCAATAGACACTGTCTGCTGTTCCATCACTTCGTGAAGTACTGAGCGTGTTGACTCAGACATCTTGTCGAACTCGTCAATGCAGCAGACACCGCCATCAGATAGGACCAGAGCACCGGACTCCAGAACCAGCTGGCGAGTCTCAGGGTCGCGTGTGACGTATGCTGTCAAACCCACAGCGGATGAACCCTTTCCGGAAGTGTACACACCGCGGGGTGCAATTCTGTGGACGTATTGTAGGATCTGAGATTTCGAGGTGGAAGGGTCACCACAAAGGAGAACGTTAATGTCTCCTCTGTATTTGGGACTTCCGCCCTTCTCAAACTGCTTGTTGGTTCCACCGAATAGCTGGAGTAGGATGCCTTTCTTGACATCATCCATCTCGTAGATACTGGGCGCCAATGAGCGCGACAGGAGTTCGTAGACATCAGGGCGTGCGGCAGTGGCCTTGATCTTTTCCTCCTCTTCTTCCGAGACTTTGCGGGTTTCTTCGATATCACCAGCAGCGTGTTCAGCCAGCTCTTCCTCGATGGTCGATACATCGATACCCATGCGCTTTTTGTCGACCTTCTGAATGTGGAGCGCGTCGACATAAGTCTTGAAGAGATTCTTGACTGAGCGCTGACGAGGGTTTACGCGGACCTGGTTGCACTTGAAAATACCGGTAATTTCAACGCGATCACCAGCCTTGCACACATCGACAAGCTCATCGTATGCACAAATTGAGACAGCGTGAGGTGTCTGACCATCTGGCACGTTATCGGGTGTTTCCTGCAGCTTGATGACTTGTTTGTTTGCAAACCCAGAACGATTGTGTACAATTTGCATGGAGTTGGGCGACCCGCAGACGGCGCGTGGGCACTTGGTGGGCTCGGTGATCTTGCCACGGTCAATGTCAACGCGGACGCAATGATTGCAGACGGCACAGCGAAAGAAGGCTATGATTGTTAGCATTGTTTCAGACAGTATTTCGATCTCACGTACCATCTTTCATGTCTGGGATGATTGGCGTAGTCCTGATGACTAGTCCCTTGACACTGACGAGCTTGTCCATGTCGGCAGGATTGAGCTCGCGCAGGTTGATGGTGTTGTCCAGGCCGAAAGGTCTAACATTGTAGGTCTTCTGATCCACTTCACTGACCAGATTTGGAATCTCTGGGAGAGGCGCTGGCGATGGCGCGCCAGGCGTTGGTGCATCTGAGCTGAGCAGTGGGGGCAGAGAGCTCGAGTCGCGAGTCCTGGATGGCTGTGCGTCGCGCTGTTGCTGCGAAAGCTGGACCCTCATTTCTGCCATGCGTTTCTCTGCCAGTTCGAGCATAACATCCTTGATCGCCACATCCATGATAGGGATGATTTCGTTCGGGTAAGCTTGCAATTGGTGCCACAGCTTCCTTGTCGGGGGATATGACTTTAGATTGCGCGCGTCGAGATTCAGAGGTGTGATACCGAGTTCAAGCATCATCTTCATCATATCGACGTATTCTCGGGCCATGGCCGGATGCTCTGCAGGGAGGCTCATTCCCTCGTCCAGCTCGCCCTCTTGAATCAAGCGATACTTCTTTTGGAAGTTCATCAAGAAGTCTTTCATAGCATGCCTGGCATCCACTAAAGAGACATTGGTTCCCCAAATGATACGTGAAGTGTTACCACCCATGGCTTCTGCATCAGACGTGTTCGGGTTCATGTTGGAGAAGGTCGCTGCATCTGAGGCATCGCCAACAGGCATGCCATGCTCGTCGACAAAGGTCCTGCGGCGCTGGCCGCCCGCTGAGCTTCCACCAAAAACATCCGAATGGATATCGCTTCTTCGATGGCGCGCTGCTGACTCGGATCCGTTAACGAAAAGGGCACTGCTACTGCTTCGAGGGTCGCCATTAAGGCCACGGCCGGGGCTAGAGCTGGAGGCATAATGGATCGGGGAAGAGTCTACCGACGTTAGCACTCGGCTAGATAGATTGTCAGACTTTGTGACATACCTCCTCCAATGCTTTGGGTATTGTTCGCATTTGAGGCTCGTGGTGTTGAGCCGCCATCGCTTTCAGCTACATCTCCAGCGGATTGTCTCACAGGAGACGATTGCATGAACAGGGGAGATTGCGATTGTGACGAATCCAGCAGCCTCGAGCTGGTCGGAGTTGTCAGCGGTTTCTGCAACGAGGCCTGCGACGCCTCAGACTGCATCTGCGCAGGACTCGAAGGGACTGCAGCATTTCTTGTTGCCCGTCTTGGTGTTGCGGAAGCTGACGAGCGCTCCGAGCGCCGCTTTGTAGGGGAAGACATGTTGGACTGCGTTGCTCAGAGACGAGCGGGTATAGGGTTCAAACAATCAAAGAGTGGAGGAAGGTGGGCTGCTGTCAACGCGTCGCGCACGCGAGGAAGGAGCTAGTCCAAACTTGGGCTTAATTGTTTGATCAATTCGGGCAAGCGCCATCCCCGCTACGAGATTTGTCGGCCATGGCAACGAGCATATGGCTACAAGGCAGCAACTCAAGAACAACGAGAGCGCACTCCATATCTTAGGCAAATCCCAGAACTAGACCTTCACATCCTAGCACCGAACACTTCGCAATGGCACCACCCTCAAAGCTCGCCGTTGCAACCGGCTCTGTCACGCGATTGGTCAAGGAGGAAGCTAGCTACCACAAGGAGCTCGTGCAGCAGGAGGAGCGCATCAAGAAGCTCGAGGCCAGTGAAGGCGATCACAACAAAGAGTACACGTTGAGGCAGGAGGTGAGTCTGTCTGGGTTTCTGATTTTTTGTATGAACTTCTCCTCACACCCAGCAGAAGCAAGCACTCCAGGAGACTCAGAATGTCTTCCCAGCTGTCCGGGCAAGAATCGAACAAGCCATCGAAAAGCTTGAGGGAGAGCTTGTAAGTGCGGTTCGTATGTCCTGCTGAGTATTTTTTGACATTCCACAGGACGACAGTAAGGAGGCTGGGGGTGATGCAGAGGAGATCAAGAAGGCAGAAGACGCGCTTGCAGCAGGAAAGAAGGTCATTGCTGAGGCCGCATAAGGTCCAGGAGACCGGGTATGAAGTATGATTGACGAAGAAATGCACCAGATGACTACCTGCCTGAACACCGCGCTATGCAACAAGTATGAAGATTGACATGAACGAGCGATTGTCAATCACGACTCGTCCATCTTGTCAGGCGAGGCTTCGCCATCGTCCTCGCCTTCTTCAAGATCCTCGCCTTCGTCTATGCCATCCGAATCCTCGACCTGCACGTCTCTTGGAGGTGCACTAGAATCTGCCATCGGTGTATCCTCGTTTCCGGACAACTGCGCAGGTGATGGCGCATTGCTGCCCTCCCTCGACAGAGGCCTGAGCCTGTCTTGTGGCGGCACTTTCAGAGACTGGGAGCCTTCTCCACTTTGGCTGACATGAACGGGCGTCATTCCGCCATCTGGCCTCGGTGTACCAACGTGGCTGGCATCCCCCCTAGAAGTGCTACCCTCACCTTCACCGTCCTCGTCGCCGTCTTTCATCATACCCTCCTTGCGCTCTGCCTCCTCCTTCTCATCCTTGATCATGCGCAACATCTCTCTAGCCTCCTCTTCAATGCGACCGAATTGAATGCGCCTCTCCTCCCACGTGTTCTTCGCCAATTGTACTTCGCGCTCAAGGTCCGCAATCTCCTCGTCCAGCCGCTCATGCGCCTGCTTTTGTTCGTCCCGCGGCTTCAGCATCTTACTGCTTGTGATCTTCTCTGTCAACTCGTCGTACGTCTTGCGTACGGCTAGAGTCTCCTTCGCCTCCACGAGCTTCACGCGCAACTCTTCGATGGTGTCTTTGACGTGCTGCTGTTTCTCTGTAATCCCATCCTTCTCAACCGCATATCGTTCCCGCTCAGTGTGGTTGCTGTTCGTGGTGAACTCGAATCGCAGAATCGCATAATCGAGCATCGAGATTTCGGTCATGATATTTTCTCGCCATGCATCCACCCTGCGTGCCTGCTGCTCGCGCTCGATTGCTTGGGCGGCCGCGGCCTCATCGGCAGCCGAGACATCTGGAGGAGGGGAGGGCAGCTGTTTTGGTCGCGCATAATCGAAGAAGTTTTCTTTCAGTAAGCGACCAGCGACCTGTTGGTATGGTCGCGCCTCGACGGCTAGCAGTCGCGAGACGTTGTGTAGCGCATCTGTACGGATTAGAAGGAAGCTTAGCTCAGGACTGTGACATGCCAACCTTCTTCTGCTTGTGGTAGCAGCGACCAATCTGTGACTGCCATTTCGAACGAGTGCGAGTACGGAGAACTTCGGGGCTCTGCGATCGATGGGCTGGTGATTCCGTTGGTCGAAGTCGTGCGTCAAAGACCGAGAAGCTTGGACTGGACGCTAGACAAGGGTCCCGTTACTTACCCGTGGATCCAACGTCACCCTGCCTATTCACTGTCCAGAGCTTGTCCGTTTGTCTTTATTGTCCTTCTTTACAATACTAGTTGTCGGAATCAATAATCCACAACCCGACTTGAAAAGATGACAGGCCTACAATAAGCCACCCGTGGCCCTCCTGCACCTGAGCTGGTTCATACATACAGTCGCCGCCTATTCGACGCCCGCGAACTCCCTCTATACGTCCCCCGCAATCAGTCGTAAACGAAAGTCTCTCTTGTACCTGTACGAAACGAAACGTGTTGTAAACTCGTACCTCCTCCGCGAAATTGCATATACATTGCATCACCAAACCTCAATACCCAAAACACGCAGTCACGATGCCGGCTGCCAGCCTTTACGAACTTGCGAAGCAGCGCCTCATTAAAAATATCGACATGCTCACAGATATTGGCGACATTCCGTTTTCATTTCTGGAGCCTGTTCTGCGTCATATTCAGAACCCAACACAGCTTCAGGAGCTCGAGGAGAACTGCCCGCAGATCCAAGGAGAGACAAAGGAGATATGGAAAAAATATATCAGGAGAGATGTGCCGGACTGGGACAAGAAACAAAACACACCCCGGAATGACAAAAACTGGAGCAAGGTGTACAGGAAACTGATGAGGGATGCGGAAAAGGAGAAGCTGGATCAAGAGAACCAGTTGAAGGAGCAGATGAAGGCACTGCAGGCTGGCAGAGACGTCAACAAGACCGTCATCATGACTACGAGTAAAAGTTACGGGCGTACAGGTGGCCACTGGTCGACAGGAAGTGGTCGAGACTATGGACGCTCTGCGCCGCCTGCAAAGACAGGCAAAGTCGCCATGGACAAGCTGAAAAGGGGCATGTTCGACCGCAACCAAGCACGAACCAAAGCGATTCAGACACCACAACATCAACTTGAGATGAAGAAGAGAATGGTGTCTGCCATTCCCGAAAGACTTGTCAGGATGGCCCAGAAAGAAGCTCCTCAGACAATGGTGCTGTCTAAGCAAGCTTCTGCTTCAGCAGCGGAGAAGAGAGTGCCAAAGCCCGCCGCAAGCCATCCCAATATCAAACATAGGCCTGCGGTGGCATCGTCTTCACAACAGGCCGTTCCACCATCACGACCGTCCCTGCCGGCTGGTCAACAGTTCAGCGCACCCAAACTCAAGCCAACAGCGCATGGCATCGGCGCTGCGACGGCACCGAAGAGGAAGCGCGAGGGATCCAGCATGTTTCAACCGACCAAGCAACGGAGGATGTAGGGCTCTCTGTCAAATTAGTGCTTATGGTTTGGAAGAAGATAGTTTGTTATGGGCTGTGTCCAGCGTAGTTTTAGAGGGCGTTGCTACTGATCATTTATCGGCGTTGGGAGATATTGTCTAGGGACCCTATACCGTGACGGCTAAAGATTACAATGAGTGCATTATCTGGCGCAAAGGGAAAGTTCTCATCCGAATAGGCGGAACTGTTTGTCTGTAATTCAGCTTATTGAAATCTATCTATTGAAAGATATACTGCATCTTGCCAGCTCCGAGTGGCCACTTGGCGGAATGCAAGTTACTCGAAAAGCAGCGATTTGATCGGAGGTCTCCAGGGCTGACTGCCACAGATCTCTAAAATTGATGATCTTCAAGAAAGCTCCGCGATGAATTGGTCTAGTTGAGTGCCTGTATCTTATGGATTGAATCCTTCAAATGTACCAAGTGGCTATTCGGAGCTGATAAGGTACAGAATAGACAAAAAGCAGCGATTTTACCAAAAACTCTCAAGGCTGGTTGTTGCAGACCTAAGAAATATACAGCTCCTTAAGAAGACTTACAAACTTAGTTGATCCCATCGAATCTCCCTTCTTCTGCCCTTGAATTCTTCAAATGTGCTTAACGTCATGTCAGAGCTGACAAGATGTAGTAGGATCCCTGAGACGTCCAGTCCGCTCGTACACCTACAAGCTCACACGCTCACAGGGTTGCAACCTGCACTAGCCAGGTCACGCCCACCTGACATAATTGTAGATTTACTCGAATTCGATACCTGGACTTAAGTCCACATGGTATATGTAGCTTTCTCCAAAATCGTCGGTCGGTACAGTGATCATGTTTTGGCGGATAGCCTCAATAGCGGACGCTACGCGACGCGTTCCAGTGACGCTGAGTCTTCCACATTCCGGACCCAGCTGATCATCTGATAGATCTGAACACCGATAAGCCTCTTGCTCAAACAAAAGGTCCAGAAACAACAATTTCAGCTTTGGCATCCTCGACAGTATAGTGAGAGGCGCTGACCATGTTCCCTCGGCAAATCCAATCTTAGAGAGAAATACATCCTCTAGATTATTCTGATGCGCTTTAAGAAACTCCACAAAGCCTCCGTGGGTAGT
The DNA here is from genome assembly GCA_011058905.1 of Curvularia kusanoi. Classification (NCBI taxonomy): domain Eukaryota; kingdom Fungi; phylum Ascomycota; class Dothideomycetes; order Pleosporales; family Pleosporaceae; genus Curvularia; species Curvularia kusanoi. Next base: position 945,908 of record SWKU01000001.1, on the reverse strand, counting down.
GGCGATTCCTCTGAGATTGATGCGTGCCAAATGCGGCCATCTGAAGCAAGCTTGAAATTCGTAGAATGTCATCTCATTGTAGCAATCGACGTGGAGTGAGTGTAAGTTTGTCACTGACTTGAGTAGATCGTAACCCCATGTGAAATCGAGCTCAAAGCGGAAGCCAAGGTGACGAACTCTGGCTGGTCCTTGACTCTTCCACAGAGGAGACTGGACATCGAACCGTGCTGCTCCTTCTGTGCCGTTTGGCTTGATGAGCCACTGTACAAACGACATCTCCAGGTCGATTTCTGAGCGATGCGCCCTCTCGAGAGCACCCAAAGCCAGTCTGTACACGCTACTGCACCAGCCATTCAGTTGTGGGAGATCGTAGTCCTCCTCTGGTATTTGCTTAGAGCCACAAGCAACACCAGGGCGCATCTCTCGGGAGAGGGAGAGGTCCTGACCGGAACCGGGATAATAGTGTCGATGGTTAAACTGCTCAGCGTCGACACGTAAAGTCCGAAGGTTTTTCATCAGTAGAAAGGCTTCCAAGAGAATATCAGATTGGGATCTGGATGCCTCTACTTGTAGATCTGGCACTGACGGTGTTGCATTTTCAATGCTCTCACCGCTGACGGAAACTCGTCTCACATACTTGGACAGTTGCTCGTGTCGTGCAATGTCCAAAAAGATATCAAGACTGACTGGATGAAGTATAACGATCAGGTGATCCAAGAAACGTTGTCCAAAGGCTGGGGTTGAGTGATCCCTCAGATGGCTGCAAACCGATCGGATATGCTTCAGCTCGTCACCGGGCAGGTAGTCACATACTGCACTGATCAGCTCTGGCGGAAGATCAAGTAGCCGAAATGGTGCCTGAAATATGGACATAACCGTGAGTACGACCAAGCAGAGGCGGACAGTACGGGCTGCTTGCTGCTGCGAGATCGAAGTTGTGTAGAGAAAGAAGCGAGGTGACTGCAGCACAAGGGTTGTGGTCTTGCGTGGTGGTCGCTAAGCGAGCTAAAGCGTTTGCTTTCACTCTCTATTTGTATCATCATGAGCGAAGCGGCGATGCTGTGCTCTATCACCGAAAATGTCACTGACAAAACCGCTCTCTAAGGTACATGGTTTGGAGACTACGTACATAGTAGGTGTTGATTTCGGATGAAGGCAAGCCTCTCAAAAGGCCTGATATAAGAGATTGAAAGTTCACTATAGCTCATTGACTACGTCGTCATCTGAGATATCCCTGTAGAGAGTTCCCGGAAATCCGTAAGTAAAGTTTGGATTTTAGCTATCCTGCATCACATTAAGTGTCTTCCCGAGGCTGATGAGACGCATTATAACATCATATGGTGGGCAGATTTACTATGCTCCACAACTTACTTCATGGAATTTTGTACTCTAGGTTCATGTTTGACCTGATCCCGGTAACTATAAGAGTGCAGTGTAGCCAATCATGCTCGGCACCCTCTTATTTCATGTTGAGAGCAAGACAGTGCTTCCCTCTCGAACAGATCCATGAGTAGCAGTGTGTAGTGACAACATCACGCAACACCAATTTGTCCGCCAACGCACGCTCAAAATGATAACAGCCGTCGTGAATTCGTGAAAGCAGCGCCAAAAGCAGCTTCGCTCAATGATATAGTGTGCTCTAGCCTCTCAAATCGTCCATGCGCAATCTGTAGGTAGCTCTCGATATAGATAGTACTCCCGTTCTTCAATAGCCATATAAGTTCCTCCCATATTAAGTCCAAAGCCTCACAACCTCGATTATCCCCAGTCCTAATGCGCTGATCATCAGAGCCTCACTCGGCGATACCGATGTAGCAGCGGAGCTTGTTCCATTACCGCCTTTACTCCCACCCTTGGGCTTGCTGGCACGAATGTCAAGATGAGGGATTGCGGCAACTGCAGCAGCAGCACGACCGGCTAATGCGTAGCGGAACTCAGGCAGTGTCTGGGGGGTCAAGGGGCCAGTGACAGGTGCTGGTGTTGCGAGCGAGACGGCGGCGAAGAGGAGGGCCGTTGTTGTCGTGATAAACTTCATTTTGATGGAAGGAGTGGAAAGATTGGTAGAGAGTAGAGCGGTTGTATTGCCGGAGTGACGTCAACGGTTGTACACTGTAAGTATGTTGATGGTATATGTCCTCTTCACAACAAATAAATAAACATGTGCTTCGTCAATGTGATGTTGGGCTTTGGGCAGAAGGAAACATGCTCCAACATGAGCAGAAACCACTTGATATACGCGTCTTAGCAAGCGGTGAGCACCACGATCTCACCCTGTCACTGCTCTCAGCGCGCACAATGGATTGCTGTGACTGGCCGTGATCGTCGACACAGCCTTGTATGGAGTGTGACAGTGCGCGGAGCGGAGCCAACCAGGTGACGCCGCGAAAGTGGTGGCTTTGCTTGGCTACACTATTCAAGTTTAACGATTGCAGGTAAGCAAGCACGACGTCTTTGGGCTGCACGTTGGAGCTGGACCTTGGTCATGGATGTTCGCACAGCCTTCAAGCTGTTCTGTATCTGTGTTGTTACTTCCTATACCGATGCTAGTCTCAGGCAGGATTGACAGCAGCCTGGCTGCGTCTGTGGTGCTGGCAATGAGTATCGGACCGAGGCGCGAAACATGATGGAGCGAGACTGCGGCTGGACGCCTGACTGCGATGTCAAACCATCAGTATCGATCACTCCAGGACTTTCTCAAGCCTGCGACGATCGTATCTCACGCATACTTGCCTTTCATGGCAAGCAGAGCTGTTGTACAGTAGCATGATGACGCTGGTAACGTCACATCTGACAATGCATATCCAGACGCTGTGTATAGCCAACAAGGTATGGGTATGCGGTGACAAAATGAACTGTTACTCGACAAGTATGTGCGGGGTGTTCCTCAAATACGCAATGCTCTCATCTTGAATTTGAACCCTAGTCGGCACCACTGTTCAGCCGAGCTGACAGAAAACATTGTGTCTTCGTTTCACCAGCAGATCTTAGACATCGCAGCCCAGATTTTCGGGAGAGACTCAAGAGCTTGCACCGATGATTGCGAAGAGCTGGAGACACCAAGATATAGCGCCGACGGCACAACGAGGCCCTCATCAGCAGCCGGTCTGCCTTCAATTGAAGCATCAATAATGCACAATCAACAGCGGGTGCAACGGTTGAAGAACAGGGCAGCATGAGCACTGCTGCGCTGCGTTTGGCCCCCACACTGCCTACCCGGGACGGGACGAAAAACCAAGATCCAGCCACTTCTGGCCTCCAGGCTCCGCACCAAGCCCCAGGCACCAAAGTCAAATTTCCATGGGTGTTAGCAGGGCGGTTGCACAAAAAAGACCCAACTTCGGGATTTGGAACGGTAGCGGCGCAATGAGTGGATATGATGCCCTGTCGCGCGCTGTTAATAACCTCCTGGCGGCAAAACAAGCCTCTCTGCCTCAAAGATCGTCACCCTGCATGGTTTAATGCACCACTGCGCCGCACTAAACTAAGAAGGCCTGCTTATGCTTCACCGTGTCTTGCGAGCCGCAAAGGAAGCGCGCAAGCGTGCATATTCTTCCGCAGCCTTGCTGTCTTCCTTCTTAATCCACACTTTTGCATTCGAGCATTGAAGGTGTGAAGCAACAATGGCGCCCTACCCAGACTCCTCGACACCAACAGATGCCTCTGAGCCAGAGGTCGTGCAAACGGCTCCGGCGGAGGATTCCGCTTTACCCGGTATGAAACGCGGCATCGCAATTGGAGTTGCCTGTTCAGTTGGAATCCTTGTGATTGCTCTTCTTGCATTCTTTGCGTACAGGCGTCGCAAGCAACAGGCTACGAAGGCAAGACACAGCAAACTCAGTCCCCAAGAACCAGTTGAGATGGATGCTCCAGGCGGTTTCTGGCCACAAGAGAAGGCGCAGCATGTTCAGAAAGTGCCAATCGAAGCAGACGCGCACGTTGTCCATGAACTCGACGGCAGCTGTTTACCAGAGCTACCGGGGCATTACGAGGGTCAAGAACTTGCCAATAAAAAGACGCCACGAACATCCTACTATGCTGGCGACGAAGATGCGTTTGGCGCACAGATGCAGCATTGGAATCAATGGGATGCGGCGCTGAATGCAGTCCCTCAACCTACTCAGGAACCCACACGCAATAGTAGCCCGTACCAAGAGCTGCCGCCAGTCCGAACTACAACAAATCTCTCGGCTACCCCAGACATGACGTTTTATAGTCCATCGCACAACGCTTCGTTCAGCGTGTCCCCGATTGCACCGTCGCCGCTTGAAAACGCCCACTTTTCCCCACCAAGCACAGGCCAGACACGCCAACAGCGCTATTATGACCAGGCAAGAGGGTCGACATGAAGAGCCAAAAGAAGAACAGTATGACCATCGAACAAAAATCATGTCCGCCAATGTACGAATAACGTGTATTGATATCACAGTCTGAACGCGCCGGTCAGCCACTTTCCGTCAGAAATAGAATACGGCCAAAAGCACCGCAGTATAGAAACTGCTTCAAATTCAGGACATGGGGCTCAACCCTTTTCCACCGGCTCTTGTCTGCATTCGAATTGGGGACTGGCTATATCATCTTCTTCGTCGATGGGCGGATCCGAAAACAGCCGCTCGCCATCCGTTTCTTTCGGTTTCTCCTGGATCTCCCTCACGTCGTCGACATCATCAATCGGCGCATCTGTGAACAACCGCTCATTTCCATCTTTGTGTACTGCAGGAGTCGATCCTGGCAGCTCAGCACGGAAGACTCTGCCTTCGCCTGCCTCCACCACATTTGTTGGGCTTTCCAGCTCACTCCACCGTCTTGGTTTCTCGTCGCCTGAAACCTCTGCAGGTCCGTCTGCGCGGTATGCATAGATCTCGGATTTCTGCACTTGCGGAGTGTGCTCTTCATCGAAGCTGTGGCTGGACGTTGAGCGCGTCTTTGTGCGTCGAGCTTTACGACGGCGGACGAAAAACCATAAGCCAAGTGCTGCGAGACAAACGACCAGAGCTACACCGACACCGACGCCTGCCGATGCGCCAACACTCAAGCCATCACCACGGTCGTTGCTTCCGCTTGTTGGATCTGCAGAGCTCAAAGGGGTTGGTGAACCACTGGGCAGACTGTCTGCGAGGCCTGTCGCCGAAGATTGTGAGATGTTATTTGAGAGACCGGAAGCTGGAGTACTCGTGGTAGGAGGAGTGGGTGTCGTCGGAGCCGAAGGCAAACCGGGAATTGCCAAATCTGCCGGAGGCGGTATAAGGGTAGGAGACGGTGCCGAAGCAATCGTTGTCTGAGCCGGAGGCGTTGTAGCGACCGGTGACTGACCTGGAATCAGCATTGAGCTGAGGTCGTCGTCATCGTCATCGTCGTCAACATCAGTTGAAGTCGGCAGAGGAACCGTGGGGTCGGTTGTCGAAGTCATTTCGGATTCGTAGAACCGAAAGTCAATAGCAAGACGTAAAGTAGAAATTGTTTGGCTCGGAATGTCGGTAGAGCACTTTGGGCATCAACAGCAGCGAGTCCGCCTCACGATTCATCGTTCCCACAGGACGATATCTAGTTCTTGTACAATTACCGAAATAGTACCATCATCACACCGAACACGTCCCGGTATCGACGTTCCCATGTCCCAAGATTCGTCACGTACGATAGTGTAGATCAGCATCGTCGTCTAGCCCAATCCAGCAACGTCACAACCGCGCCCGCCCCTCCTATTGGCCAGCTCTCAGCAATGCCTCGACGACAAGAAAGCTCAAAGACATTGGCACTTGGCCGCCAGTGGATAGGCCAATTTACTCTTTCGGAGCGGCCAAACACGTGCGCTGGATGTGCTAAGGCCAAGGTAGCGAGGCACCAGCGGAGAAGTTCGCGTACGCGGACTTGATGGCTGTGTCTACGACAAGCTTGGTTCAACTAGATTCTTGTGCATGCACAACCAATTAGAGCGAATTCAGAGAGACTAGAGAGTTGGAAATTGTGAAATAATAGGTTCACATCTGAGACATGTTCGTCATGATAGAAGACGGAGTCGGCTATTTGCTGGGCTTTAGGCTTGGTTGATCTGTTTCCGTGCAGCAGGATGACTTTGTATGGTCAGTACCCTACGTACCTGAAGATACATTTGATACTCTTCAAGTCTACAAAAGGTAGAGAGGGGAAAGTTCCACATACCTGACTTCATTTGCAGTCATCGTCCGGAACTATGTATTTATCTAGACTGTAGTATCCAGCCACAAAGCAGTGCAGTCGAGATGTCTTCTCCTGCTTTGCCAGATGTTTCTTCAGAATCGATAACTTGCTCTAAACTCAACAATCGTCGAACTTATACAGAGCCTTGATGGGTATATAGCTGTAGAGTCGATCCTCGTTGCTGTGAGATTGCTGGTGGCGGTCGCCTTCGACACACATTCCGGCTTCTTACACCGCTTGTCAATATCGGGGACAGTACCTCACAGCCTTCTCCTGATGACGGCAAGAAGCAGTTTGGTGGCCAATGGACGGTAGCACATATCGATCTACTTCTAGTACTTCGTGCAGCGTACCGTAAGAGCTGAGCATGTGAGAATCTGTCGGTATGTACATAATAAGATCGCGAAAGTTTCTGGGTGCCATTTTGCCTGTTCTTTCGGAAATCGTCAAAAGAGCTAGAAAATGATATCGGCTAGTTTTGCTTGCCCATACACTAGCGCAGGTCTCATTCTGTGAAACAGTACTGTGTCGACCCAACAGGATCTTCGATTCGATATAGGGAACTAACATACTCTACTTCAGTCGGAGATCTGAAGGGTTGACTAGTCCAGTCAGAGTGGATTTTGCACCTCTCGAGATGGCTGCATAGGTGGCTACACCTTCCAAATCCTCTAAGCGTCACAAGCCTCCTCACAGACCTGGTAAAACTCGGGATCTTCCGAACAGTCATCTCATGCAGGTTAAAAGTTGCTGTCAGAACATGCGCGTCGCATAGACAATGGCCACACATCTTATAACCCACTACACCCCACACGAGCATGGACAAAAGCCAGATGACCACGCGCTTTGCGCTTTTTCAGCTCTGTTGTTTACACTGAATCATGCAGTCATCTTGACTTTGCCTGCGATCGGAAACCGCGAAGCCATTTGATAGGGATGGCAAAAGTCATTAGTGTCAGCATCCGCACATCACATGAACAGATCGCATCTCCATAGATCAACCAAAGATCTTGCATCCCCACATCACACAATCGATATCTCCTCATCGTAGAAAACAATTTGCATTCATAATTACAAGCCGCTAGACTCTACATCTAACTCGTACAATCTTCGATTATTCATGACATTATCCAATTAGGCCAGAGAAAGCCGCTTAAGCAGCGGCAGCGGCAGAAGTGGTAGGAGCGGTGGGGTTAACATCGCTGCAGATCAGGGCCTGTCCGAGGATAGGGAGCAGGCAGCACTTGGCCTGCTGGCCCTCAGCGGAGCAGATGCTGATGAAGTCGTTGGTGTTGGTAGGAGTGGTGGGGGCTTTGTTGACGGTCAGTAGAGAAACAACGAATGTAGGAGATGGGATCACATACGGGTTGCGCAGTTGAGAACGGCGAGACCGAGAATATCGGTAGCACAGCACTGGGCAGAGCCAGAAGTGCAGAGAGGTGCAACCTGGCGCTCCTCAAGAGGAGCAGCGAAGGCAGCGGCAGCAAGAGCGAGGACGGCGAGGTACTGCATGATTATGGATTTAGATGATGGAACGATTGAAAGATGGCGTTGTGAGTGAGTGTTGGTAGATTGAGAGTTGATGTTGTGAGATGATGGTCGAATGTCGACATTCAATAGGTCTACTTATACAATTTCTGGCCTTCTTCTCATTTTCCTGGTCCAAGCAAAAAGCACCACTAGGCAGGAGTAACACACCATCGTCATCGACAATCGTCATCGTCTTCAGGAGGGCTATATCCTAGCATGTCTATAGTAGCCCCATTCTCGAAAGCCAAGCCAATGTGATCTGTCCGTGAGCCGTCCATCTCGACGCCGTGCCCCCCAAAGGGTGACGTCGATCTTGGAGCCACAAGTTGTTGACACCAACGTCAAGGCATGAGTGGCTTAAGCGCAGAACGGGTAAACCGTTAGAGCCGTTTTAGACCCGTTCGTGGCTGAAACGGCACAGGTGGAGTCTCCGAAGCGAGCCTCTCTGGTAAGCGCTGCGGCAAATCGATATCAGACGGTCCACTTGTTAAAGTTGTGATGTGCTGCGTGGAGGCGACTCCTACCAAGTACCGCAGATCTACACAAAGAGGAGAGGAATCTGACCTTTGGTCCTCTACTGTTCGAAAGTGGAATATGCAATTTACAATTCGAGTTGTTCATGCAAGCTGCATGGATGCCATATTCAAAAGCAATGTGAGGCATTGACTTCGGTACCTGTGACTTTGCTGAGCTTTGGCACCGCCTTCTAGCACAGCAGCATGCACGCTTGCGTCAGTGGTCATTTCCGGAGGGGCGACTCATGGGACGTCTGGCAGGCAAATCTCTACCACCACACAGGCAGTACCTGACGATATGCGGGGTGAACTAAGAGGTCGCCACGAATAAGACGCGGCCTAGAAGCACCGTCCCATGTGATTCCGGAATCCTCTCAATGGGTGCGACCCTATCCGCAGAAAACACGTTCGATAGGCAGAACATGGCATGTTGTGTCGTGGTGGCTCATTGTGGCAAAGAGAGGTTAACTGCCGTTGCGCCATGTGGATAGCCGTGACAGGACGGGACGAAATAGGGGTGCCGATCTCAAACGGGGATCAAGAAACTCATCGTGTAGGACAAATCAGGTTTCGAGGGCTTGCAAAGGGGAACTTGTTCGACGATTTTAGCTCGCTTAGTAGGTGTTATAATGCAAGGTTGGAGATATAGGGTTGTGATGGTACGATTTAGCTGTTTTCGCAGAGATGGACAGTTCTGTAGAGTTGCCACTGCACCACCGTTCCTTTTATCGAATCAAATTGTAACTTACCACCAATATCGATCGTACCTGTGCAACTGATGAGCCGATGTCTAAAGGTTTGTTGCGTCCAGAAGCAATTGTTGTGCAAGGGGGAAAAGCGCTTGCGCTAAACCCTGCATCACGCACCTTCCCTTTCCTGGATGCGCCTGCCGACCCGTTTTCTGTGTCCTGACATGTACGTCATCCTCTAGCAGTGGAAAGATCTGTAAGGAGTACCAGTACCTGAACAGCCCCCAATGAACCCTGCACGACAAGCAAACGCTCCGTCATTTTTCGCACTGTAGCCAATAGATATGGCATTGCAATCTATTTCAACTGTGATTTTCTCGTGGCAGCCAACAGCGCATTGAGGCGACGGACCATTTTCCACGCGAGGCCATACCGACGGCACTATTGTCGATGCGTGTAAAAAGAAATACCAGGCAGCGGCAAATACACTAGTTCAATGCGCTCCTCACATGCACAGCACTTGCAAGACGTACCGTATAAAACTCTCTGCAGGGCTTACGGGTATCAGCCAAGCATAGGCACATTTTGTACGATAAGATGGACAATAACTTGTAAACATTAAAGGTGGTATCACGCTCCGAGATATCAGTACACTAAGTAAACGCCGTGCAATGCAATACGACCCCTGTCATGCCATGCGATCATAACGACTTTTGGAAACCTGTACCCAACGCTTTGCAAATCAAATTCAGGACTTGATGAACTTGTTCATCACCTTCTGCCACGACGACCTGGAGCTCTCTTCCCAAGTTTCAGAAACCTCTTCGACGAACTGACCGGTCATGATGTCCGCCTCGGCAGGCTTGATGAGTGCTGGCCTGTAAACGACCTTGTGGCCAATGTAGAGAACGGCGAAGAGGATCAGACTGATGTAGGCAATGAAGAAGTTCTCAACGCTCCAGGGAACGAAGGCAGTGAAACCTTGGGTGATGGTGATGATTGCAGTGAAAACCAGACCGTACCATGCCATAGGAGCGCCTCCCCAAGACTTGAAGGGCAGAGTGTCGCGATCAATGTTCTGCGCCTTGAGAGCCCTCATGAAGGCAAGATGGCAAATGCATACGCAGGACCAGGCAATGAATCCAGCCACAGAGACAATGTTCAACAACCAGTTGAAAGCCTCAGTTCCGCTAGCAGAGCAATTCATGTAACCAAGGAGACCCATCGCACCGGTAACAGCGGTAGCCCAGTACGGGACACCACTCTTCGTAGTCTTCCTGAGCAGCTGTGGTCCGCAGCCATTCTCAGCGAGACCAACAAGGATACGACTACCAGAGTATACGTTGGAGCTGGCAGCCGAGAGGACAACGGTCAAAAGGATCGCGTTGAAGATATCGGGAAGCGCAGAAACTCCAGCGAGCTGAATGGCAATGACCAGGGGAGAAGATCCGGCGTTGGTTGCGCCGATAGCGATAGCCTCGTTGTCGTAGGGAACCAGAATACCAACGAAGAAGATGGTGAAAATGAACAGCGTGAAGATACTCCAGAATGTGTTGCGAATGGCGCGGGGCATGGTGACACGGGGGTTTGCGGACTCTCCAGCACCGATAGCGCAAAGCTCAGTTCCCTGGAAAGCAAAACCAGCCTTGATCAGAACAGCCCAGAATCCCACAAACTTGGCGACAGCAACGTTGTCGGCGAGATATGGCGCGAAAGCACCAGGGGAGTCCCAGTACTTGAAGCCAATGTATCCCTGGGATCCAACACCTCCTGCGTTCATAATGATAGCGAAGATCCAGAAGCCGATCAGAGCAACGACCTTGATGGAAGCAAACCAGAATTCGAATTCGCCGAAAATGTCAACAGGGAGGAAGTTGACTGCGGTAATGGGAACCCAGAAGATTGTAATGAAGATTGCAATATTCAAGTCCTGGTTCCACCACTGGATGATGAGACCAGCAGCCGATAGCTCCAGCGCATAGGTGATGGACCACGAAAACCAGTAGATCCAACCCATAGCAAAACCAAGACTGGGATCGACGAAACGAGAGGCGTATTGGGTGAAGGCACCGGCGATAGGGAGGTAGGTGGCCATCTCGGCGAGAGACATCATGACCGAGTAGACGAGAGTTCCAACAAAGACGTAGGCGAGGAGTGCGCCTGCAGGACCGGCAGTGTTGATCGAGCTTCCACTGGCAATGAACACACCAGTTCCAACAGTTCCGCCTGCGCAGGGTCAGTCATCAATTCCGTGTCTGAGTGTGATAGTGAGCTTACCGATGGCCACGAACTGCAGATGACGACTCGAGAGCTTCCTCTTCAGCTCATCAGCCTGAGGGGTCTGCTGCTTCTCGAGATCGCCCGCCGAGTTGGCAACCGACTTGCTGGAGTGGTTATCCATCTTGGGCGAGATGTCATCGTGTGCGCTGGCCATGGTGACAATGGAGAGGGGCCCTAGGAAGGGACGTGAAGTCTGGTGGTATACAGAGTCGCGGAGTCACTGAACTATGGGTCGAGCACGCAACAATCGGGGAAGAGATGTATTTCAATCGAGCTCGTGTGATTTTGTGGAGCCACATTGTACCGGTGCATGCCAGAAACCGATTGTCAGCCGTCGGCCAACTCCACGCTCTGGTCGTTGCATCGACCGCCGAAATTTTCGTGATGATCCACTTGATGGGCAAAGACCGCAACCTCGCTGCGCGCGTTGCTGTCAGAGGCCCGTGCCCGGCTGGTGATTTGCCGCGAGCGCAAAATTTGAGCAAGGACATTATCGGTTATGGGCGGGTCGTCGCGCCCGTTCGCATGAACTTGCACGACACCGGCAAGCGCGATGCTACCGCGCCGCATGACTGAGCCTGAATGGCTGTTGGTGAGGAAAAGTCTGCATTCTGGGATTTCGCTTTCAGCCCGTCAGTGGCGGAAGCTGGGTCGTTGGGAATGGCGGCGGCTCGTTCCTTCCCCGGTACTGAAAATAACCCCTTGGCATCGAATCAGAACATCACGACATTGAAATCCATCTCCACCAGCCTTTTCAGGTACCCCACACAGACCTCACTCGAGTCCAAGCTGCCTCAAGCTATGCTCAAGCTATGAGTCTTCTCTGTGAGTAATGGCTGATATGGCAGATATCGAGCGGGGAATGTACTGGGGTTCGGCCACCCACAGCACCACATCTGTGACTCCAGGGCACGCAAGGGCCTCCTGAGAGCACATGCGATCTACCTCCAACATGCACTCCGAAGAAACGATATATCCCTCAATCCTGCACAATCTCGGATTGCGGCTGTTGCACCGAAAGAGTTATGTCGGCACAAGATGCTCCGTCATTGAACAGTTACATTTGCGTGCCGCGATCCGCTGTCACAGTGCTGCCATGTAACATTGGCTTTCTTCCACCTGCTTCATCCGTCCCAGCATCCCTAGCTCCAGACCTGTTGCTGCATCAGCAGACTGGCAAACCGCAAACATCGACTGATGTGAGTCTTCAACGCTGTTGGCAACCTGAGAGTCAACGTGACTGCATCGATTGCCTCGATCGCAGTGATCGAACCCTCGATGGAACTTCACACGTGTTTGACATTCGGCCTCGCCATGCATCGAAGCTGGCCGTCATGTTTGCCTAGACTGTTTTGTCTCAGCCCTATGCACGTCCAGAACGTTTCGTACGACAAACACACTGAGACACGCTCGCCTAAGGTGCCCCAAGGGGATCCGTCAGGTATGGATCCGGGGATGTCTTAGTGTATGCAGGTCCAGTACCAAAGACTAACCGCTTCGAGGCAAAGTCGTCCCATGCATGATTCAATGTGGTTCACTGGGACAATGAGGTCTACTTCATACGCCATCTGACTTTGCCTCCACATGGAAGGCTTTCTCAGACTACATGACACCCCCTGTGGACCTCACTTGGTAATCATCGTCGCTTCTTTCTCTCAGATCGGAGTATCGGCGTAGCTGTCGACATCGTCATTACGACTCTTTACTGTAGACGTGACCATGTTTCATTTCTATCGGTATCCCCGTTTGTGGCCAAAGACACACTGATTAATCCAGTCGATATCAAAAGCTCAACGATGCCCAGAGTCGCTCCTTCGACAGCAACACAGTTACATTACGGACAAACATCGCTGATACTCAAGGCACCGTGAGCAAACCAAAATGATTCCAGACGGAGTGCAGAAGTTACACTGGACGCAACGGATTGCGCTTGTACGGCATAACCTCCATGCGGCTCGTCGAACTGGCGACTTCAGTTTCTTCAAATCCCTCCAAGCGCATGCTCTCATCGAAGGCACTGATCACGTCGCCCTTCTCAATCAAACACTTGGAGACAATGCAGACGGTGTGCTATCGACACTGGACAACCTCAATGCTGGAATTGCCTACGTGCACCAAGATGCATTCAAGGCTATCTACGACAATGCTAAGAACAACATGCATGCAGGTGAAGAATCGCTAGCCAGTCGAAAGTCTATGCTTAGGGTGGACATCTGTCAGCAGCGCGACATGGCTGACCACGCTATCGATAAAACCACGAATTCTGCTATCAACCTTATCCAAGCTCAGCCAGTGCATTGTCAAGATGCAGTGGCAAACGCCTGGATGACCGGAGCCACGATCATGGCCGATGCAGTTTGCGTGTGCCTGAACGAGATGAACAGTCTCGAAGACCGCCTGGACGATTTTATAAGCCTGGAGTATTCCTGGAACAGTATCCAGACATCTGTGGATGCCGCCATCTCGGCCCTCCGTGGCATCTTCAGCCTCATGACGACCGCCCCTCAACCTGCTGTGCCGGTCAAGAATCGCAATCTCAGCGTCTCATCAGCCAGTAGCCAGGATCACGGTGGCTCAGCACACAACCGTAGCCGCAATTCATCAACTGCATCGGCTTTTAACATGATCAAGCGTGCGTTCAGTGTGAGCGCGCCGTCAGGCCCACCACCAGCCAAGTCGGCACGCAGCAGTATGAACGGCAGTACCAATCTACCGCTGCCTGACCCTAACGCAAGGGGATTCCGAGCAAGTGTCAGCGCGGCCTGTCCAACTAAGATGCCTAGCTTTGGCGACCACCCCCACACCGTACTTACCACAATCCCACCGACCCCCGCCGTCATAGATATGAGTACGCCCGACATGGGCAACCCGTTCAAGGAGAACCCAGACTACTTTGCATTTGACATGGGCAGCAGCAGAAAGAAGGAGCCCGAACAGGGCAGTGAGGGCGAGATGTTACACATGTGAGTCGACGATGTAATACATTAAGCTTAACTAATACTTGATAGCGAGGATCTTGACCCTCTATACTCGCCTGCAGTCATTGAGATGCCGCAACCGATGAAGCATCGCCGCATGTCTGAATCTTTTGACATGTCTAATCCCGATGGTATTACTGTCTAGTTGTCAGTGTTGATTCACTCTCTTGACAAAGTATGTCGTATGTTGCCAGGCGTTTACACGTTCATTACATGTTTTGCACAGTACGCGCATTTGTCCTGTCTGCACTTTCAAAAGAAGATATAGCAAGGAGAGCAAAGAAGGAAGTCAATACATAATTAATGGCAATATAAGGTAGTTAGTTCATTCGGTATCACAGTCCCACTCTGCTCTTGCGTTCGACATAGATCTTACGTACGTAGTCCAACCCACTCCAATCCATAAGAGTGCTCCCATCACTTTTCCTCTCCTCTTCATCTGTACACTTCGGCTTCACATGCACCACCGCAGGCGGAGGAGCAGGTACAGACGCAGCCGGTGATCGTATCGGCATGCTCTCCTGCACAGCTTCCATATTTCTCTCACTCCGCAACCAACTGCGCAAGCTCTTACTCCTGCTCGTCCCAACACTCTGCCTGCTCGTCGCCGCGCTCTCTCGTCTCCCATCCTGCTCAGGATACTTGAGCCACCAAGGTTTCCGATCAACCGACAACCAGCTCGCTCGCGGCGGTGGCTTTCTGGGACTCGGCAAACCCATCTCATGAACCTCCTTAATCGGCAGTTCGTAGCACCGTATACTTGGCGCTGGCGCCTCGATTGGGTCGTCGTAGGGCTTGATGGGCGCCGAAGATGACACTGCGAGCGGGCAGCTTATTTGTCGCTTGTGGCCTCGCCCTTCCGTAGATGCTTTTGGGTCGTGGTCTGGGTCTGGGGCAGGGGTTGCTCTGCGCTTCTGGAACCATAGTTTTGTGCGCTCATGACGCATGCCGAGGTAGTAGAAGATGCCAGCGAGAAGCACAACACATATCGCTATTGCGAATCCGCTGCCAACATTCTGGCTCGTTGTGTTGCGTTTGCCAAGGCCATGACTATGAGGTAGAGGGCTGGCGGAGATGGTTCGGAGAAAGACCAGAAAGCATGGAATGAAAGTAGGGATGGACAGCATTTTTTGAGTTTGTAATGCTGTGGAACAGAGTCCCCGGGACTCTGCAGGTACTTAATGCAAAGCGAAGGTCTGGATCATGGCCGGCCGAAGTCGCGGTATTCTGCTGCTGTTGCTGCGTATATCCTAATCGGGACTCGCGTAGTCGGGATTCGGGGACTTAAAGAGATTCTCAGTCTGAAGCACCGCCCCGCTCGCTCACCCAATAATAGAACCGGGAATCTGCGAAAAGGAAGCCCAGATTCGGATGAAAAGCCAATCGATGTGATCTGCTGTTGTTATTGTATCGAATAACTGTCCCTCTCGCTCGATGGGCATGTTTCGGGAATTGATTTCACGCCTGCTCGACTGGCTCCATGCCAAATGGAACTTCTCTTGAAATCAGCCATATCATTATTCAATCCGCACAGAGATGAACGGAATCGTCGTCTGTCATCCCTAGTTGCTGTACTTGACCGTCTTCTCCAGCTTTGAACCACCAACAAGAGTAAGGTTTATCGATCGATCGGGACTGCGCAAGAATGGCTAGCAACGTCGGAGCGAAACGGCGGCACAGTAGAGATAGTTTCGCGTACAACGCGAATGGCACCCTTTGGAGCAGGTGCGCTCACAAAGTGCCACCCTTAGCAACACGGCACTACACCGCACCTTACCGACTTCGTCTGAGCAAGCCGACTACTCACTATACCTTGCAAGCTCCAATAAGAAGTCCTTTCTTGTGTTGGAAAAACAAAAAAGGCAGCTGTGATGGACTGGACTGGGGAAGACTTGCCCAAGGGAAGGAAAAGTAGCCTTGATACGCACGGCGAGAACGTGAGAGCAATTACTTCTCTATAGAGTATCTGGAAAGGACGAGCGGTTACTCGGAGCTAAGGGCAATAGCTGCGCTCCGTCCGCAGCAAAGCTACACCAAACAAAGCCCAGTAGTAATGTTTTACGAATCGATTCAGCTATGATACAACTGCCCGCCGATTCAGGGTAAGCATACTAGCTAATTCTACACTGTATGTAATTTGCATCGAAGCAAATAAACGAATGCACGCCACCGGTGACACCATGCTCTACGTGCGCCAAAAGGCGACACGGAATCAGACCCAAAGCCCAAAAAGCTCAAGATTTTGCGGAGGTATGCGCGTGCAAGATTTGTCTAAAGAGCGCCTTTTTGAAAACGCCAATGCCATGTGGTAACGACGACCGAAGAATGGAAGTGATACTGAGTATATACAATGGTAAACGTGATGGGTTTTACCAGGTTTCCTAAATTAAATTAGTGCGTGAACCTTGAATGCTGCACTTCTTTCGAGTACTTACGGCAATGTATTGGCCATCGTTCTTCTTGTTGGCCCAGAATTCGTGCGCTTCCTCACGGCTGAGGTTGCCCTTCTGCATGGTGATGTCGATCAAAGCTTCCTCGACGCCTTCACCCATGCCTTTGCTGCTACCACAGACAAAGATGCGACCGTCAAGTGCGTTGATGACGAACCAGACGATATCAGCCTGCATACGGACTTCGTCCTGAACATATTTGGCCTCGGTCTGGCCGCTGATGCGAGTTTTGCGGCTCTGCACGACCTTCTTGATTTCGCGCTCGTGGTCGCCCAGCTCTCCAGAGTAGAGCTCGTCAAGCATAGAGTCGCGGACACCCTGGATCAACCAAATCTTGTTGGCGCAATTGGCGTTCTTCAATCTGTTCAGAATGAAGCCACGGAATGGCGCCATGCCGACGCCAGCACCGATAAGAACCATAGGACCTTCACCACCAAACTGCTTTGACAAAGGATTGGCCATGAGACCACGGAACATGGGCACACGAAGGTCGAGGATCTCTCGAGGATCGACACCATCCTGCTCAGCGGTGATGAACTGCTGAGCCAGACGCTCCATGAAGCCACTACCAACACCAGTGCGGGTGGCGCCAGGTGCGTGCCAATCCGGTGTCTCGTGCACGGTGACGGCCATTTCGATCAGGCGGCGCTTGCCAGGGAGACCGGGGCGGGCGGACGAGATGTGAGGGTCGTTCGAAAGCGAGTAAAATCGAGGCATGAGCTGTGTGAGAACGGAGAGGAGGTTCGGTAGCGGGGGCTTTGCCGATGGGAATGCGCTGAGTACCTGAGTGAGAGTGAGATGGGAGGTGGTGCGGAGGTCGCAGAATGCTGCTTGGCCCTGTGCTGAGCAGAGGTATTCGAGGATCTTCTTCTCGTTGGGAGCATCTGCGAACTCTGCCATAACCCTGAGAAGATTCTTGGTCGGCGGGCTCGACTGAATGTCCGCGCACCATGTGAGCAGCTCCCGACGCGTGGTGACAAGCTCGCGTGCCTGATCCTCGCCCCAGATCGTGGGCCATCGTCCAGTCTGAGTCTTGAGTGTAACGGGCTTGTCGCGCACGAACTTTGGTACACCAAGCAGGTCGAACAATTCATCAACCATCTCCTGGGCGTTGGGCGGGCAGATGCCAATGGCACCACCAACCTTGAAGTCGACACCACCCTCATCGGGGTAATCTGTCACATCGATATCGAAGTGAATTGTTCTCTTCTCGGCGCCCGGCTTGGTCAATTCGCGGGCGTGGTACAGTGGCGCGGAGTAGACGTCGTACGGTGGGTGTGGCTGGACGTACTTGGGCGGTGTCTTGTGGACCTCGGAGACGTACTTGACTTCCTTGGATGGCAGGGGCTCGAAAGACATGTTTACCGGCGGCAAAGGTGTAGTGTCGGTGAGCTCACTGTCGAGAGCAAGAGGGCCAAGCTTGAGGTTGAGGCTCCTGAAAGCGGCATTGTCAGGAACGACAACTGGGACGAACGACGGCAGGGAGGTGTCTGGCTGCAGAGTCTTGAGCAGACAGCAGCCTCCGCCGCAGCACTGGCTGATGAGCTTGGTGGCAGTCTCGCCAGAACCTAGCAGCCGCTGGATGTCGGCTGGGCTATCTGAGATGAGCGTGGTAGAAGCGCGACGAGGACGCGTCTGGCCGTTGAAGTTGACGGCAGCGGCAGGGAGGTCCTCGAGCTTGTCGACAATCTCCTCAACGGCCTGGTCGGGCTCGGTGTTGGGCGTCATGGGCGCCTCAGAGTCGTCACTGCTGTTCTGGCTCCATAGTATCGACTCGCCCGACGACTTGGGCGATGTGTGCTCGGGCTGGGAGGGCACCGACTTGGGCTTGAGGGCCAACTGGGGCACCTCGCGCGGCTCCGAGGGAATGGGGTCGTCAGGATGCGAGGTCGCGGAGACGGGCAGCTGGTGCTGCGCGGCGGCGGTTGTGGAAGCCATGGCGCGGTGTGGTGGGAGGAGGAAGGTTGGAAGGCGGACTGGGGAAGCGACGAAGGGGGCTATTGAGCGTCGTCATGGTTAGCTCGGCCTTATTCATAAGTTGTTATGAAGTGCAATTCAATCAGATCAGCAAACAATAGCGACAGCGCATGGAGCAGCGCGCTGCATTTCCAATTGCTCTGTCAGCCGGCGGTGATGCGGCGGGGTTGCGCGCTGCTGCTTATCTGATCTGGCGAATTTAATCAGATCGTGGGACAGACATACCTCCTCGGGGTGGCTGCTGCACGCGCCAAAGTGGCAAACGGACGCGAGAGAGAGACAGCCGCCGTGTCGTGTGCAATGCGTGGAGGGTCGACACCTTGAATAGTCTGGCCGTGTAAAGCAGTGTGCAGGAGAGTGCAGTGCGAGAGAGGGCAGTTTGGCAGTTTTGGCTGGAGCGAGGTGCAAAGTGTGGGCGCAGGGTTGGTGACGGCACTGGGCTTCTAAAACTATGCCGATCCAACAGCCCGTCTGCAAGGCTGAACGACCATCAGCGCTCGATCGGGCAAAGCAGGACTGGAGCAAGTGGGCGCAGGTTCCGCGCCTCGGCCATCCAGCGCTCAACTCTTTTCCAGCGCCCGCCTGCGGCAAGTGGTCTGCTGAGACGCGGATGAGCAAACTTGCGCCAAACCAGCGCATCTCCTGATCTCTCAGCCGTGCGCCAGCCCAGATACCCCTTGGCTTCTGACCGCTTTTGCATCGCTATTTCCAGAAGCTGAGCAGAGCAGAGCAGAGCCTCTTTCAGCGCATGCCGGCGCAGGCCACCGAGCCACCGGCAGCGCCCAGGGACGGCGAGCATCGCGGCCTGCTCCGCATCTGATAACTCTGGTTGACCAGCCTTGGCATCACCTTCAACACCGGTACGCTTCCGTACCGAAAGACCGACGTTTCGCGTTCGTTCTCTGCATTGAGCAGATGCTGCTCGCGCAAGCAGTAAGATTTTGCTCACGCTTGTTTTGTTGCTCACTGTAATTGCATTACTACTCTGTGGTGAAGAGTAAGGATATAGGCGTAAGCTGACGGCCCATCACATCGCCAGGACATGCCCCCGAGTCCAAATTCGGGGGTTTCTTCCCCATTCGGCTGCATACTGTAGACGCTTCCTTTGCCGTCATAATCCGAAGAAGTGCATCTTCGTAGCACTCTCAATGTCAATGTGTGCATTGACGCCTGTATTGCTTATGTGTGAGAAGGTACCTAGGTACTCCTCATAGCCAACGTGCAAGGCCTCTCAAACCGCTCTCACCAAAGAAGCATCGCCCAACGGTCAGTAGCGGGCCCACACGCTCATTCAAAGCTGTTCGCGTCTCGCTGCGAGTTTAACATGCACTGTCCTAGCTATCAGCAAATCTGCCATTCGCCACGATTCGCTGTGACTGGTTGTGAGATCATCGACGCAAAACCTGTCGCAATGATTGCCTCGAAACATCTGCAAGGGCAGCATCATCTTGCATCCGACCCATTTATCAGATCTGCGTTCATCTGATAACAGCGACATCGGAGACCTTGCAACCACGGATTGTGGGGTCGGATATGGCGTGCTGTCCATCCGCCCACTTGACTTTACCCTGCCCTTATCTGATCTTTCTTAGGTAATGTCTGGGTTTGTGTTCCTGCACAGCGGCAACCTGCTCCCGGGAGTTGGGCTGCGCGACCCACTATCCGACGCCGCGGTTGTGGGCGTTTCTCCGCAGATATCCTGTCAGTTGCTATGCTATGCATTCTTATTCAGGTCTCTTGAAATCTCACGTGGACTCCATGTAAGCAAGGAGAATACAGCCTTTCGCGACGAGTCAAACTTTAGGAATAATTTATGAGTGGAATCATTAGGTCCCCGTAGGCCTAGATGAGTAGTCCAACAATTTTTGGAGTTGGCTACACAATTCATTGATCACCTGCACGGGCTGATTTTCTCCCATTAAATCCTCCCCAAGATGCTTTATATCTGCTCAGAGTGGATGAGCGCAGTGCAGCCAAAGACGACCACACGCACAACATTCACTGAATGCATGAAAAATTCATATATTCGTCAATGCGCTCCTTTTGGTATCATGACAGTTGCAGCGTCTCAACTGCTTTCCTCACCAGAACTTCCTCTCTCCTCCCTCCACTTTCCGACTCAAATCCAATACCCTCACACCTACCTTCATCACCAAAATCGACGCCGAGTATCTTCTCCGCGACCCACATTGCTGTCTTAGTGTGCAAGCTTGGCTCCAGTGCCCCTTCGTCTTTCCTTCCACCGTCCACATAGCTAGATCCCTTTGCAAGCGCCTGGAAGACGACCAGCTGATCTCTCATCCACTCGTCAACGCACCCACCGTGCTGTATTTCTGCAATCAAGTCATCTGAGACTTTGCGTACGATGTCAGGAACTATCTTATTCGTCTTTCCAGCACGCGCACCACCGTCATACAGCCAGTCGCGACCGAACTTCATTCCTGTTGAGGCGGTTGCTACGAGGAGGAGGTAATATCGTTTTTCATGATGCGAAGGCTCGAAAGTGACATCGGTCTTGGGATTGCCTTCATCGCCAAAGATACGTGTCTGACGCTTCTCGAACATCAGATCCAAGTTGTCGCGGAAGTCCTGCTCTGTGCCATGAGGCGCCAGAATGGTGGCGCGCACACTCTCGATACTTCCTCTGTCACTGAGGTTGAATGCTGGAAGTGTGGATGTGAGCGGTGTGATGGTGAAGGTTGCACTCCCTAACCGTGTGCTCCCCGTCGACCAGCCGCGAGAATGGCATGTTGACGTGATACACGGTATACCGATGGCAGCCAGCATAGGGAAGAGCACTTGCTCAGCATATTCGTACGACGGCGAATTCGACACATTGGTCCCCCCAGTGATGCGTAGTTGGATGGGCTCTTGCGCACCGCAGAAAAGCAGGTACGGCAGTACAGCCTGAAGCACGAGGTTGATACTGCCTGGCGTGCTTTGGCTGATTGACACATGACCTGCTGTTACATCGTGATGTAATGTGGGGAGTGCTTTCGGTGTGAATGTAATTTCCTTGCCCTTGAGGCCTGCGCCGCTGATACGTGCGTTGCTGGCTTGGCCGAGCCAGAGCATGGAGGTTAAGTGCTGTGCTTTCAATCCGCCGCCCCCAGGTCGCTTCCCGCGAATGTTGGTGATGTTGACGGGCGTTTTGGTCAAGGTTGATAGACCGAGGGCGATGCGCAGGAGCTGGCCGCCCCCTTCTAAGGTGGTGCCCTCGAGGTGGATGGGCTGTGTATGACTTTTCGCCATTCTTCTAAATTGCGCTTGCGATCCGGCAGGTCAATTTACGGGTCTCAGAGTCCCAGAAGCGTTGCCAATGTGTTAGTATTTCTACTCTTGCGCTGCATGAGTCGATGTGAGCATTCGCCGCGGAGTCATACTGGTGGCAGTGCTTGAAGGGTGCTCGGTGGATGCCTGACCTGACAGCATCCATTTCCAAAGCTCAAAGTAGTCTGTTTCCCCATCTTGCTCAAACTAGTTGACCGTCAAAAGTTTGCATTGACTCTATACATTGAGAATAGTGGATGGGTTTAGTTGAACCCTTCGATCTGGCAACTGAAAGGCAGTTCATGAAGCATGGGTGAGCCAGGAGCTACGAAGCTTGACTACGGGTAGAAGTGACGTCGTGTCACGCCTTGTTCGCTCAAGCAGCTCTCTAGCACTGCAATCTCACAAGTGCAAGCAGCCCACTTCTGCTATAGTGTTGACGCGTTGAAGTTTGTAATCTTGCGCCATCGAATCGGAGTTTCACGTGGTCCGCGCTTGATCTCGCCCGCGCGCGGAATCCTTTCGTCACCACCGTCCGAGGCGCAACTTTTCTCCTAGAGCTGTCCAGCGTGGAGCTGTCATCGTCTCACAGCAAGCCTCTCGCCATGTCGAGTGCTCCCACAGTGCGTTCATCCAGTAACACTTCCAGGTAGACAGCCCGTCTGCCCCGCGATACCATGCGCGGAACAGCGGCGTTCGCAGCCAGGGCCTGGCACGGCTCTGGGAACGGGGCCCTGTCCTTCTTCGCTCAGCCGCGCATCACGACGAGGTCGCCCGTCGCAGTGCTATCGAGAGCGTTTGCTACTACGAAGCCAACACCATCACCATCATATACCTCCGCTGCCTCCGCAGCACAACACACGCGCAGATGCGCGTCATCATCCTTGTTCCCCGCGTCTCCCGCCCTACGATTTGCGCCTGTAGGCACCACACGTCGAAATGCTTTCCAACAGCCCGCACGCATGTTTACGGCCTCGAGAATACTGGCCGAAGCCCAACAGAAAGCGCCAACAAGACCGCGCAAGTCTTACAAGCAGGAGATGCAGGAGAAGGGCGCAATCGATCTCGAAGAGAACGATGGCGAGCCTGAGGAGTCTCAGGGGTTTGCCAAGTCAGAAAAGGCAACAGCTGCGCGGGAGGTCAATTTGAGCGCAAAGCTGAGCAAAGAGGGGTCGTCCAAAGCTGGCGGAGGCATGGGGGAGATTTGGCGATTGATCAAGATCGCCAGGCCAGAGGCGGGCACCCTGTCATGGGCCTTCGTCTTCCTCCTGTTCTCTTCTGCTATCTCTATGTCGATTCCCTTCTCCATTGGTCGTATCTTGGACGCTGCCACCCAAGCCGAGAAGACAGATGGTCTGCTCTTTGGTATGGACATGTCTACTTTCTACTTTGCCTTGGCTTCCGTCCTGTGTGCTGGTGCCGCAGCCAACTTCAGCCGTATCGTTATTCTCCGCATTGTTGGTGAGCGCATTGTCGCACGCCTGCGATCTCAGCTGTACCGCAAGACCTTTGTCCAAAACGCCGAATTTTTCGACGCAAACCGAGTTGGAGATCTGATCTCTCGCCTTGGGTCGGATACAATCATCGTTGGAAAGAGCATTACGCAGAACTTATCAGATGGTCTTCGCTCGCTCGTCAGCGGTGCTGCTGGATTTGCCATGATGGGATATGTCAGTCTGAAGCTTACGGGTATCCTTGCTTTGATTGGACCACCTGTCGCTGTAGTCGCTTTCATCTCGGGTCGCTCGCTACGAAACCTGAGTCGCAAGATCCAGAAGAACCTTGGTACACTTACAAAAATCGCTGAGGAACGCCTTGGCAATGTCAGAACCAGTCAAGCGTTCGTTGGAGAGGTTCAAGAGGCGGCCCGCTACAACCGCCAGATTAAGAGGATTTTTGGGCTTGGAAAGAAAGAAGCTGTGGTCGCAGCAGGATTCTATGGCAGCACCGGATTGATGGGTAACTTGACCATCATTGCTATTCTCTATGCCGGTGGTGGCATGGTGAAGAATGGAGTCATCTCGATAGGTGAACTCACTTCCTTCCTGATGTACACGGCATACGCTGGGTCCAGTATGGTCGGACTCTCAGGCTTCTACGGTGAGATGATGAAGGGCGTTGGTGCCGCCAGTCGTCTTTTTGAGCTACAGGATCGCCAGCCAACCATCTCCCCGACGAAGGGTCAACCTGTAAAATCTGCACGTGGTCCGATCGAGTTCAAGAACGTTTCCTTTGCGTACCCGACCAGACCAGCAGTCAAGATTTTCAAGGACATCAACTTCAAGATCGATCAGGGTACCAATGTCGCCATTGTTGCCCCTAGTGGAGCTGGAAAATCGACGGTTGCAAGTCTGTTGTTGCGTTTCTACGTGCCAACAGCGGGAACCATTACCATTGATGGACGCGATATCACTACCCTCAATGCGAAACAACTGAGAAGGAAGATTGGTTTTGTTGGCCAGGAGCCTGTACTGTTTTCTGGTACAATTGCAGAGAACATCTCGTACGGCGCACCACAGGCAACCCGCGCTGAGATCGTGGCAGCAGCTCGCAAGGCCAACTGCCAGTTCATCAGCGATTTCGTAAGTGATTTCCTCTTTACCTTGTCACACGACTAACAACTGGCAGCCTGATGGTCTTGAAACCCATGTTGGTGCTCGTGGAACCCAGCTGTCTGGTGGCCAGAAGCAGCGCATCGCTATCGCGCGTGCACTCATCAAGAAGCCTGATATCCTCATCCTTGACGAAGCCACAAGTGCCCTGGACGCTGAATCTGAGACGCTTGTAAACCAGGCGTTGAGCAAGTTGCTCGCCGAAAACAACACTACCATCAGTATCGCCCATCGTTTATCCACTATCAAACGATCTGACCGGATCATTTGCATCAACGCTGATGGCCAGGTCGCCGAGGAGGGATCCTACCAGGAACTTTCGTCCAACCCTGAGGGAGCGTTCAGCAAGCTCATGGAATGGCAGATGAGTGGAGGTGAGGTTGACGACACCAAGCACTCCAGGAACATTCCCACCGAGGAAGAGGAGATTCAGCAGGAACTAGAGGCTGAGACAGTGGAAGAAGCCCGCCAGAACAGGGTCTAAGCAGGCTCTCGTCACCTTGTATACCTACTCAGAGAGCGGCAACCTCTCCAAAAGCTGTCACATAGACTCTGAGTGTTTAGCTGTGAAAGCTGCTGCGCACGACCAGCGCCACCAATCCTTGGAAAAGGCTTCGTGCGCCATCCGATAAGATTTCGAGCGCCAACTCAATCAGCTTGCAAACTTGGCATTTGGATATGGTCTAGGAATTTTGGCGAATAGATGCATTGTTGGATGGCGTGGGCGTGGTGTGACTTTTCGGTCGCTCACGCGATGTTGTACGAAAGTCAGAACACCAAGCGGTGACGGCAACGGCGTTTGGAACAGCGTCACGCTGCAGCGTAGCACAAAAGTGCATCGTGCGGCGTTAAAATATGTACATTAGAACCCAGATAATCTCAGTACCCTCACATTTATTATCCAGCAGACATACTTGTTCTCCATCCGTCAACATGTCTTCCTGCGGCTCATTCGCCATGAACAGCTCCTACGGGAGCAACTCAACACTTCTGCAGCAAGCGAACTGTTGCGCCACATCCAGACATTATTCGCAACGTCTGCATGTGTCGGATTTTCTGCATTCGCTCCATGTGACCAGAAGACCTTCGATCGCAAGGTCTGACAGCTCCACATCTACCAAAAATAACGCTAGCACTCATTAGCCCTGAGCACCACAGCGACACCAAGGTACGATATGGACCCGGAGATCACCAAGGGTCAATAAGCATCGCATAAGCCAACGTGGTCGAGATGCTTAGCAGCATTCAAATGTTGTGGATCAGTCTCGAGTACCGCATACTGACGTCATGCATCTAGAATGTAGACGCTTTGCGTAATGAGCATCACCAGACGGCATTGAGATCACAACGTCTCGTATAAACGTCCAGAAACTCTCCCAGACTCAGCCCCATATCCAATGTTCAGAATTACACAACTCACGACTCCCCTACTTCGATCATCAAGACCACTTACCCTCAATTCGACCAAATTCTTCTCCACAACCACCTCAAAAGCAATGGATGCATACAAGAAGGCCGGAAACCGCAAAGATGAGCCCCCAGAGCACGAAATGGTGCACTTTGCGGGCCTGTTGAGTAGCAAGCGTGAATTTGGCGACTTCAGGACGGTGTTGCACACGGGACTTTACAGCCAGATCGTGGCAATGGAGGTCCCTGTGAATGGCGAGATTGGAGACGAGGTATGCCTATGACCAACATTCCCCCACGTCTACACCTTTCATTGGGGGATAGTAATCTGTGAGGTAAGCTGACCAATGCAACAGGTGCACACCGTTGACCAAATTCTCATGTTCACTTCCGGTCGCGGCCTTGCGACCGTGGCGGGCAAAGACCAGGAAGTCAAGGCTGGCGATGTTGTCGTTGTGCCTGCAGGCACTCAGCACCAGTTTGTGACTCGCGGTGACCAGCCATTGGAATTGATTACTGTGTACGCGCCTGGTGAGCACCTGCCGACAAGTGTGCATAAAACCAAGGAGATCGGTGACAAGGAGGAGGACGAGGGGATTGACGAGGCGCCGGAGTGGAGCCAGAGGAGTAAGAAAGAGAACGAAGAGAAGGGGCTTGTTAATGAGAGTGGGAAGTATTAGAGAAAAGGCTAATGATTCGAGGTGGAGTAACACCAATTTGAAGCTTGGTTTGCAGTTGCGATGCGTCTCTCTGTTATGAAGATTTAACTACGTCCATGGGACTTCAAACTTTGAATCATTTATATTTTTCAAGGCGTTCAAGCTCGACGAAGAGTTCAATTTGTCGAGGGATAATATACCGACCGCCAATGATGCGCTGTAAGGCCCTCAGATAGATCGAAGGCGTAGGCCAGATCTGTTTCCGCCCCCACGCTACGGCGCGAACTAGAACACGAGATTCCTTACGCGGTTGGCGAACTCACTTCCCATTCAATAGCAGCCACTGAAATATCATCGACGCAGAGACTGCATTTGAGATCCAGAGCCATATTTTACCGAGCCATTTGACAGAGCAACAGCGGCTTGAATGTCCTAACTCGGTTTTCTTACCTGCGCTCTGTGGTCTACATCTGTTCATTCTGGGTAAATAGATACCTCTTCAGGAAGGCCACACGTATCATCTGCTGCGGTTTAACCTAGTTGTTCTCAGCTTTAGCCTCCAAAACTGATTGAACTCTGACAAGACGCAGTATGCAAACCAGCATGTCAGAGTACTTTTCTTTCAAGCGCGAACCACGTTTTCCCTCAGAAGAAGGCGGTGACGACCAGCCGTCCAGTGAACTGAGCTTATGGGGCAGCTTCAAGAAAGGTTGGAAACAAGGCGGGAACCAGGAGGACTACAAGAAGGAGAGCACTGCAGGGCACGACAGCAAAACTAACGATGCTGCGTCGATGACGCCAGGTACGTCTAGTGCCGCGAGTGTTACCAGCTTCGATCGGGATTCGTCGAAGAGTGTTGCATCCCAACAGTCGCAATTGCTCAGATCGAAAGGCTTAGAGTCCAGGTGGGGAGAGTGGGGGCGAGTTTGGAGGGATATGAAGTATACTGCTCGCGAGCCGATGCTTGTGAGAGGCGAGGTCGCGGACAAAGTGAACAGAATGGTACAGGAAGGACGCGTGAGTTGTTTGCTGCTCCATTTCATTGTGCTTTCACTGACTCGTGGGTCTGGATGTGTAGTGCCCAAAGGTGGTTGGGACCATGGTAAGCATGGAGCACCATCTGCATCGACGACTGGAAGTAAATAATATCCCAGGTTGAGAAGATGGACCGGTGGCCCCCAGCTGGAAAGGGGACTTCCTGGATTTGGGTACGTGATCTGGAATGATGAGGGAGGCGGCAGCAGCCACTGATACAATGCTGCAGGGAACTGAGAACGAGCGCTACAACGAATGGGTGCTCAAGCACGACGAAGCCTTTGCAAGCAACTATTACGGGGCAACAGCGACATCCAGAGACCACAATCCACCGGTTCGGTGCTGTCCTTTGTGTGAGAAATTCATCATCACAGATCATGGTGTGAAGTCGGTCGCGATCACTCTAGATGACCTCATTACTTCTGCAGAGCGATGTACTATATGCAGTCTCGTTCTCAGGTCTTCACTCGATACAGTGAACGAACAGGGTAATATTGAGCTGTATCGGACATGGGAGTCGCTCAGAGCCGGCTCAGGCGGTCGTCGTCTACTCCGATTCAGCGCCGATCCAGGTGAGTCTCTTGTGTTTTTGATCGAGTGAATTTTCCATGACTGGACGTTGCTACTCGAAGCTGCGAGTCGCATTTCTGGAGAGATGCTGACTCTCCTCAAGTGCTAGACCCTACAGTGCATAAGAAATACCGCATCCCCATCGGTCGCCCAATATCGCCTGATGACCGCAACGATCGGTTTCGATTGCTTCGAGCGTGGCTCAGTCAGTGCGACCACTCCCATCCTTGTCTTCAAAGACAAAACACGGTTTTCTTCCCGACTCGAGTGCTGGATGTGGGTGGCTTAGAGGATTTAGATTTTGCTCCGGGTTGGATTCGTTTGGTCAGTGCTGCGGAAAGAAAGAGCAATGACTACGTCGCTCTCTCACATCGGTGGGGAAATCTCTTAGCTGCCCAGAAGATGTTCTGCACCAGCCAAAACAATCTGGAAGCTAGGAAGGAGGCTTTCCATGTCTCGGAGATACCCAAAACATTTCAGGACGCGGTCAAAGTGGCCAGAGCTATGGGTCTCAGATATTTGTGGATTGACTCGCTGTGCATCATACAGTCTGGAGACAACGGAAAGGATTGGGAACAAGAGGTGGCCCAGATGCAGAGTGTCTTCTCGCAGGCTTACTGCGTGATTGCTGCTACTGCAGCTTCTGACTCGTACTCGGGGTTTTTGGGTCAGAATCTGAACAGCGTCGAATCCCTTCGCGTCACCGATGGAAAGAATAAGCATTTCTACCTCAGTACGGATATAGACGACTACGACAACGATGTGGGCAAGGCCGCTATCAATACAAGGGCATGGGTAATGCAGGAAGCCGTTCTGGCAAAGCGGACTATCCATTTTACATTAAGCCAAATGTATTGGGAGTGCGGCAAGGGGGTATACTGTGAGAATTTGACCAGACTGAAAAGGTGTGTGGAAAAAATCAAACTGACCCTTCTTGCTAACGCGTTTTGCCAGCCATGCACGCGGTAAGTGGTATACAATGGATTCGGAGTTCCCCATCCGTCTCCTTCAACAACCCTTCAACGCCGCCGTCGTCGAATGCCTTGCCTGGCTCTTCGAGGACTACTCTCGGCGCGACATAACCAAAATCGAAGACCGGCCCATCGCTATCTCCGGGTTAGAAACCCGCATGTCGGAAGTCCTCTTGTGCAACAGTAGATTCTGTAATCCCGAAAGATTTCTCCATCGCATGCTCCTCTGGATACCGACTGGGAAAGGTGAGAGGATATCGCACAATAGCGCCATACCGTCCTGGTGCTGGCTGTCGTTCCCCGGAGGCGTAAAATTCGAGACATCAGAGAACTTCGCCTTTGAACTGAACGCCAATGTCTCATTCAACCCGCAATGCAAAGACGCGCTGGACGCCGACCTTGCAGCTTTTGTGGATTGTACATTTCAGCTTGAAGGCGAGCGCTGCATCCTCCGAGACGAGAACGCGGCTGAAAAAGGGAGTTTAAAATTCGATGTCGAAGAGCATGAGGATTTTGATAGCCTTCATTGTATTGTTATTGCCAGAGTCACCGAGGGCGACGTGTTGGACCGGGTTGCCAGATTGGCAATGCAGCCTGTCCCGAAATTTCCATGCGGTGCGATATCGGGACTGTTGAGAATGGAAGAGGGTGTTGACTCCTGGTTGGTGCTTGTGGTTGTACCGACGACTGGAAACGCCAACGAATATAGGAGGGTGGGTATTGGCTCGGTGTCAGGTGACTGCGTGGCTCGCGTGCAGGACCACGTGCAGATTGTGTAACAGGACCATGATGCCGGAATACAAACAAGGTTTCGGGTTCGCTCGGCTCATGTGGCTTGTATGACTGCTAGTTGATTGTTTAACACAACAGGGAAGAGATATGTATATACGTATGTCGGATGTACGAAGGAAATCAGGGCCTCCCAGTAGCACAAGATCTAAGACACCTGCAAAGCAACCTCCTCATTCCCCTCATTCAAACAAATTCCAACCCCAGCCCCATTATTGCACACTCGTCGTGGCATTTCAGTAGCACCTCAGTCGTCCCACTCGTGCCACACGATTGGCGAGATGTCCTCGCCACCATACGCAGTCCCACCATACTCAAGGTACCCTTCAGCCCCCGAGTAAGGGATACGCGCGATCTGCTCGTAATCGCCCATGATCCACACACTCTGCATACCCATAATCATGTGCTGCAAAATATGGCAGTGAAGCATCCAGCACTATGTCGATCAGTTAGAAAAGACAGTCCCAAAGACGGAATGTTCGGAGGATCCCAACTTACCCCTGCGTCCTGCACTCTCAGCCTCCAGCACCGCCAGCCGTCCCGCTCTCCGGCATCCGTCTTGGCAGCGTATTTGTACAGGTTCGTTGTGTCTCTGAGCACGGGGTTGTAGTTGCTCAGTTTCTTCTCGTTGGCAGCAGCGTCAAACACGCCCTGCCCACTGCCACAGTCGTAATAGTGACCACCGTGCATGTGGAACGGGTGGTAATCCAAGCCACCATTGTCATTGACATCGCTTCCCGTGTTCTCGATGATGATCTCAAGCACCTCTCCGATCTTTGCGGGCCAGGCCAGCGTATGTGGATCCCACCCACCGTTCTCAAGCGCCGCGCTGTAGTTCGGCATCGCAGACGGGCCATTCTTGTAGATGTCGACGAGGTACGGGGGTGAGTTGTAAGGGGTATCGTCGGTGAAATTTACGCCGTTCATTTGCCATATGATGGTCGAGTCCAGGAGTTGCTGGTTGGTGATGTGGACGCGGCGGGTCACTTCGGCTGTGGTGGGGAAGCCGTTGGGCACAAGGGGCTCGAGCGCGTATTCCAGGTAGTTGGTGGTGTCGTTGGATAGCTGGAGCGGCGTTATGGATGGATTGAAATTGGCTGGACCAGGTCCTGAACCTGGACCTGATCCCGGGCCTACACCCGGGCCTGAACCTGGGCCTTTCCCACCACCGGAATAGCGCAAGATGCCAAAGCCGGTGAAAGAGCTTGGTCGATCTTTGGTCTCAAACTTGATGGTCCAGCTCGTCTTTCCGCCCATGTCTTCGGCGCATTTTGTTTTCAGGAGCACGTCGTAGCGTTGTCCAGATGTAACTTGCAAGTGATCGACTGGATGTAGCTTTGTGTAATGCCCGTCAACGTTGATGACCTGCAAGTCCGTGTGGTTCTCGATACCGAACGATACCATACTGAGTGCCAACGATCCAATGAATCTGAGTCGGTACGTTTTGTCGGGCTCAACGTCAATGATCGGTAACGCACACTTTTCGCGCCCCGTGGTCACATCCTTCGCGATGCCAACTCCGTTGACAAGTACAGCGTTGACTTCTCCGCTCCATACGAACGGCGTGGCTGTGAGGCCTTCCTCAATGACATCGTCGGTCTTGTTGAAATAGTCTTGCAGGAAGATAATTCGCTCCTCGTCGTACTGATACGGCGGTGCGTCGTCTTCGATGATGAGCGGTCCTGCAGCACTCACAGCCTGAAAGCCGACATGCGAGTGGTAGAAATATGTCCCCCCTGCGTCATCAACCTCCGGGTGGATTTCGTAGTCGAAGCACTGGTGTGGCGCTATGGGCCACTGGCTGACAGGAGAGCCGTCACTAAAGGGGGCAGTGCGTTGCGAGAGACCGTGCCAGTGCTTTCAAGTATCAGCGTTCTTGTGCTTTATGCATTCAGAAGAGTTGGAATTACCATTGTAAGATTGTATGCATCCATATCATTGCATACCCGAACCCAACTCGTCTTGCCAGGCTTGAGACGGAGCTCTGGGCCAGGCGATGTGCCATTGACGAGCGCAGACATCCGCTGTTGACATGCTACATTCTGAATCTGGTAGGTCACACTCAGATAGAAGTCTGGTGTGAAGTTCGCATCATGAGTGTAGAGGTGAGTGGCGTTGGCCGGCTTTGTGGTGTTTGATGCTGCTACAAAGGCAGCGAACAACACAGACAGCAAAGACGAAAGCATGTTGACTGCACGATTCTTCGTAAGGCGGCAAGCCCAATGTCTAATTACTACTAGTTATATAGGTCGTATCGGTCCTTTGGGAGTTGCACGCCCGACTCCCGCCGCTTCCGTATGTAGGCTGACAGGTAGTACGACAGAAGCCGGATGTCCTGTATGCAACACGTGCATGTGGCATTGCATGGGCTTGCGCGTTCAAACATGCTATAGTTGTGTCCCCTTGTACCCTGGCTTGGATGCCTTATCGCGCTTTGTCTCCTTGGCTCTCCAATAATAGGCACCGAGACTCGGATCTAGCCGTCATTGCTTTGCTGTTACTGACAACAATGCCGCAGTAGGAAGTATGTCCCGGACAGTCGGGATGGTGATCGCCACAGCCACAGATCTCTGTCGTGGTGTTGTTCCAGTGTGGTTGAGCAGAGCCCGCGGCCCGAAACAGCAGCGGAGGTCGGTTTTTGAGATCGTATTTCGCGCACTAGATACTACGGTTCCAACTCCGGCCAAAGATCACCATCAATTCGAGTGCCCCCTGAGATGTGGCTTCAGAGAACCGTGCGAGAAGGTTTGCGGGGTAGTGTCTCTGCACATCGCAATTCGCGCCTCGCCCCGACTCCCTCTGTTAGTCAGATCGATCGTAAGCCAGACTATGAAACGCTTCTGTACGATTGTAGCGTGAGCCGCTCACCACACTACTCATCCCTTGTGCGCTTCAGCTGCACCGCCTCGAAAAATGGATTCTCACTTTCCGTCTTCTCCTCTTTTGCGACCATAGTTCTTTCGGTGTCCCATTTGTAGAGTCCTCCCTTCTCAGCAACCTTGATAGCCATGCCTCGATCTTCTGTGCTCATTGTGCAGACCCACTTGTGCACTTTCCAATCATTCTTCTGACACTCAGAGGAGCAGTAAGCTGCTGTACCGCACCTGCCGCATCGATTGAGTGGCTTGACTGCAGATGACGTGCTGCAGGTGGTGCATTTGCTGAGATCTAGAGATTCGTACAACAGGTGTGGCGACATCGGAATGCCGTCGCCAAAGATGTCCATGGGAGCGTATTCGACATGGAAACTGTGCTTTACGCCTTTTCCCGCTTCCCAACTCTTGTTCTTCATCGCAGTTTCTACCCATCTTTCACCGAGCCTATCAACAAGCTCCGCAACTTTGACATCTTTCTCGCCCAGCATGCTTTCTTTTGTGTTAGGTATCCACTGGCCCCGCTTGAACTTCTCGTCCGAAGTCAATGCAATATTGTACGTCAACATGACCTCCCAGTTATCGCCACTAGAATCCAATGTGCCGAACGTAACCTGGTTGCCTACTCTGCCTATCTCCAGCTTCTTGGCTCCGGCCCCAGGTTCGCGAGGTGGCAGTGTGGCGCTCCATGTGAGACTGAACCACGCATCCAAATCCAGAAATGCAGTCAAAGCGGTGGGACACCACCAATAGAGGATACTTGCGATGCCGTGCGGGACTGATGCAGGCTTCGGTATTGTTTCTAGTTCTGCGGTGAAAGAGTTTTCCTTGAAGACGCTGAGCGGGAACCCATCCAGCACAAGCGGAACGTCAGGGTACTCGGGGAGCCTGAAGTCAGGGAGTTTCTTGAAGTGGAGGATCATTTCGGAACTTTGCCTGTTCGTTGTATTCTGTGTGGCTCGGGCAAGGTGCGTTTCTGAAGATGTTTGTGGGTGGGGCCGCCTATCGACATCTCATTGGTTGAACATAGTCGTGCATCTCTTCTCGACCATCAACATGTCGACTCTGCTCTGACACGCACAATGCCAACAGAAGCGGAAAAATGCTATCCGATTCTCATTCAGAGCTATGGTAGACCGTTTAGCATAGGTCCAAGTAGCAATCGAGCTCGCCTGTTTACTTAAAGCGCTCTTCAATTCTAGTAAGATCATGCCGGTAATAACATATGAGGACATTGAATTATACAGAGGTGCTGTACCCTGAACGTTCGCTGGCAATACCCGCATCAATTCAAAGACACGATATCTGCGCACAAAAACATGCACGCGAGTCACTGACTGACTGCCATTCTTTTCTGAACAATGTATGTTTTCATTCATGTAAGGTTGCGGTCCTGTAGCCAGATGAAGAGCTTCAGCTGACTGCATGTGCGCTTTCGAAATGAGAGTGAATAGTCTTCTTGTAAGACGTCTTGACGAGGTCTTTCACCAGGTAGTGATCGTGATCTGACATCTCCTCTCACCAGCTCTACCTAAATCTTACTTAGAGTCTTCGAGTATTCTGTGAGATAATACACATTCAGCACTCAACCATCAAAAGCACTAGAATCAGCTCATTGCGTGCTCCAAATGGCTGATTCCTCAGTAAACCCCCGGCGCCCCAAGAGACCGAGGGGTCAGACAATAATCCATGTCCTCGTTCTGCTTTTGATGGCCTATCAAATAAACCGCAAGGTCAACGAGAAGGTGAGAAAGTGGAAGGGAAAAAGAGGGAAGGAATGATGCGCTCGTCGACTGTTCATCCGTGCAGAAACCGAAATCGTGTCAAATTGGTAAAGACATCACGGACCTCGATTGGAAGAACTGTAATGAGACAACCACAAAGCTGAACTTCTACATGTAAGCAACGTTTATATTCATGATATCAAGAGCTACCAGACCCACATCGCCTTGAGGATACCTAGCCCGAATAATGAGACCTCATACTAACACTTACCTAGATTCTGTGGCCCCAAAGATGCAGGCTCTGGCCTCCAACCCTGTTCCTCGTATTATCCCAGCCCAGATCCTTGCAGCACAAAACCTTACACATCGCATCATTGAACTTGAATGTCTGGCCTTTCTCCCACATTCCATTGCCCAGCTCGATACACTCCGTGATAGCTGTGTTCTCGCATTCCTCCGGATCTGCACCATTGTTGCAGACCTGAATGATGCGGTTAATGCCTGTCAAAGAAGGAGAATGCATCATCTCGGTCACGAATTGAGCGCCAGGAGACAGCCAGGGACATACATTGCCTTTGATCTGAATCCAAAGCGTGTGCTCGGCAGGCTCGATATGCGTTGTGCCCGGGGGAATACCGCCGGCAATCTGAGTGATGTCCTCTTGCTTAGGCTGCGGTGGTATACCGCTGTTTCCATCAACTGCAAAGGGCGCAGGTCGGTAGCCAGGAAGTCCCATACCGCCCATCATGCCGCCCATCATACCACCCATCATAGGTGCCATCATTCCCGCCCCACCGACGCCAGCAGGCACGTTGCCAAATGCAAGGCCCCCAGATGACCAGAGAGGTGCCATCGGCGCAAAGGGAGTCATACCCATACCGAGTGCGCCCGGCGGAGGAGGTGGAAAGGGCATGCCGGCCGCTGCGTGAAGTCCAAAACCTATACCGTTTTCAGCACCCGGCAGAAAATTACCTGCGGAGTTGTCAGCGATGCAACAGCTTTCAATTTGCACTCAAGCTCATACCAGTACGGATGGGCGCCAGTGGGCCGCGCCCATTGAACATGAAGGGGTCCATGAAAGGCATCATACCTAAGCCGAAGCCTGCGCCGATTGGAGGACAGAGTCCAATAGGTGGTGCGATACCAATAGGAATGGGAGGACTGTAGATAGGCCCTTGCTGATGCTCGACCACTACCTGGTTGCTCGCAACAGCTGTCGCGGCTTCGGCGACTGGAGCTGCTGGGGCGGGTGCGCTGCCTTGGACAACGTTCAGAGCTGGTGGTGGAGGCTCACGGATGATGTTCGGATTGTTGCCAGCGTTCACACACCAGGGTTGACCGAGAGGAGGTCCGCCAGACATAGAGGATGTCAGGAAGAAGATGCAGACTTGAACTGGCGCGAGCGGTCCTTGAAAAGGGAACTCTGTCTGATCCAAGCCCGAACTAGTGCTACCGGTATGTCAATGGCTGATGAGGATGAGCTCTTATGGGGGCCATGCTGATCATATTATATTGCTGTCAGTCACCTCCTTGAATAAGGAAACGTGAAGAGAATCCTGCTGTGACAGTAAAAAGACATTGCGTCGCGAACGGAAAGTCGTGAACGGGAACGCCAGCAACGTCCGCGCTATGCGGTGTCGATCTCGGCAGCAGGAGTTGAGCAAACAAAATCCTTGTGTGAATACGCTAATGTGTGAACAAATCAGCTTTATCATCTTGAAGCTGTCATGACACACCGCGCACAGGTCTGTCCAGGGATGGAGTGTGCAAGCGAACATTCACAAGAGTCAGTGCTACGGCTCCTAGTCTTAAATGCCAAAGTTGAACGATTTTCAGCGAGTTCATAGAGAACCAAAGAAAGCAGGAAAGCGTGTAGATCAAATAATGGTATTCAAATGTAAAGCATATTGCTATATACAGTTCGCAAAGGCGAAGAAGAAGAGGAGCATGGGTATCTTGTTCGTGATCTCTTTCCAGAGCTTAGCAAGTGGCAACCTTAGGTCCAGGCACCGTGTAGCTGTTGAAGTTGTTGTAGATGTTGGCAGTGTAGCCAGGGTCGGTCGACTTGACGTGTCCAGGAATCTTAGTGGTAGGAGAGAGGGTCTTGCTTCCGCCACCAGTGACCTACAAGTAAGTTAGCACATGCCTTGAGATGTTCCTTGGGTTCCCATACCTTGATCTGAGCGCAAGAGATATAGAACTGTGGTGGGGAGCCGGGGTTGTGAATGCCGAGCTGCTCAATGCGGAGCAAATATTCACCAGCAGCAATGCAAGAGGGAATAGTAACGGAGTAGTTATCTGGGTATATATTAGCAAGGGTCGCCGTGCGGATGATGGAAATATGCAAACATACCCTTCAAGTCCCATGTTGCCTGGCCTCCGGAGAAGGTGGGTCCAATCTCCTTGATCTTGACCCAGTCGGCCGATCCATCAGCACCAGATGCGCTGCTGACCTTGGACAGGTAGAAGGAAACAGGTCCCTGGTGGTAGACCGCGATATCGGCCGTGAGGGTGACCGACGAACCGGCAGCGACCGAGACAGTGGTTGTCGAGGCACCGCTTCCACCACCAACGTTGCAGCGGAGATCGTTTGAGGCAAGGTCGGTCACAGGGGAGTTGTTGTTGGTGTTCTTGCGAACGTTCTGGTACTGGGCGCCCTTGACACCGTTCGCTGTCAGGTACTGGAAGATGTAGTGACCGTGGGCGACTTCAGCGAGCGCTGCGCAAAGAAGAGTGATTGCTGCGAAGGACTTCATAATGCCGGTAGTCAGATGGAGCGAATGTAGATATGCGGAGGTAGTCGAGGATGCTGGATAGATGATGTGCTGCGCTCCGGACTTATATACTGCCTCCAAGCTGTAACAAACCACTGCATCATGACATATGTCATTCTGGAAGCATTCAAATCTCGACTCATAAATTAGACGCCCACACTTGATTGACCTGCCACTGGGTACACAAATGAGGTTGCATTGCAAAATCGCTGGCTTGTCGGCTAAAGGGCCGGAGACGATGCTTCAGTTCCCGGCGGCTGCCCACATCCGCTGTCAAATGTGGATCGCTTTGGGTTTGAAACACAAACGCTGCGATGGAGCGGGCGTGCGCTGGTAGGACAAGCAATCTAAAATGGGCCCTCGAATGTCGCTTCCAGCATGTTCGAAACCTCGACGACCCATTTCTATCGAGATCGTCATGCCCATGGCTAAGACTTTGGTCGGTAATATCCAATTTTGAGTTGGTCGAACAGCACACGTGCCGGGTAGATTAATATCTGGGGCAATATGCCATATTAGTTTTGAGGCGGAACTCAGGAACGCCAACTATGCGAAACAAGCAGGAAACAAACATCGGCTCCACGCATCGAAGTCCCGGGTCGAGGAAGACCTGTGTCTGGGCGCATATCTGAAGGTTATCCCACTTCAAGGTCATCTGCAGAAAACTTGGACCTATGACAGGACCGTCGGCCGCTGTTTTACCCCAGAGGTCCGCAGCAGATGTGTTCGTATGTGTTGGCAGACCTTACGAATTGCCTAACAGTAGCAAAGGTGTCTAGCGTTTGCGAACAGGTGACATGAAGCCGTTTTCTTGGGTTTTGCCGCTGCTGCTGACGCGAATAGCTATGTCGTCATGGAACAAGTGCGTCTAGGATGGTAGTGTCGGCGCAACAACCGCGTGGCGCGATGAGCTATCCATGAGTGGTGATATTGATATATTTGTCTGGAGTGCAGGCGATGTTCAGAATCACGATGATTCTGACGGGGTTCAGAAAGCGCGGCGGGACGCTGCGCTCTTAAGTTTGGATCGTACACGAGGTGGGGCGTGACTGGTCCAAACGGGCAAGCGTGGGAGCAAGATTGCGCAGGTATCAAGACCACACATAGGCATGACACTTTAGCTCACATACTACCTATAATGTGAATGAATGAAGTCTATTTGCCTAATCTCCTGTTCTTGAGACAGGTGGAACGTGAAAAAAAAATCTCATCTCAGCTCTCCTTGCGATCTGTACGATCACTTTGCATCTCCTTTGCCAACTCTTCCAAACGAGGGCGAATTGGCACCTTCCTCCCATCGATGATCGGATCCCTTAATAGAGTATTATGAAGATATCTATGATATGTCAATGTGTAGCCTCGTCGCCCAAACCCAGGCAGACACGAATGCCACAGGCGAAGCTTCCTCTTATCTGACTCAGATAGCAGATTGTATTCCTTGACCTTGATCTCATCCTCGGAGAGAATGTACCCGTCATCCGTCCTCGTTTCAGAGTCTGGCAGCCGAATTTTCATGTGCTCGAAGCCTTCTCCAAACATACGCTCGAGCCAAATGCGTGCCCTACGAATGTCTTCGTATTTTTCAAGTCGGCTTTCGAAGGTATCGCGAAGCAGCCGTGGCATCTTGGAGACCCACCCTCTGACTTCGTCCAGTGGCATCCTGAGAAAGTCACGCTCAGATAGCTTGGGTCTTTTGACAGTCGGTCCCAGTTCTCCTGCGTTCTTGCGCTTCCGGGTCGTACTCGCTTTAAGCGCTTTGCTCATATCATCGTTGAGACCGTCGTCCCAGTCATCTGATGCGTCACTTGAGAGGCCTCCAAATGAGCCGTCTTCAGAGGAATCGTCATCAAAGGAGCCGTCTTTGGAGGAGCCGTCTTTAGGGGAGCCGTCTCTAGAGGAACGATCTTTAAGGGAGCCGTCTTTAGGATCTTTAAGGGGGCCGTCTTTAGGGCCTTTAGTGGAGCCGTCTTTAGATAACTGTCTCCAGAGGAGCTATCTTCAGAGGAGCTGTCTTCAGAGGAGCTGTCTGCAGAAGAGCTGTTTTTAGAGGAATTGTCTTCGGAAGAGCTGTCTTCGGAGGGTGGGTCACTTAAAGAGCTTCCAGAGGAGTCACTTTCTGGTAAGGCTCCAAGAAAAGAGTCTTCAGGGTCTCCAAGAGGGTCTTTGTCTGGCAAGCCTGCGTGATGGTCATCGCCCGACAGGCCTCCAAAGAGATCGTGTCCATGTTCAATCGCATTCTCTACAGATGTCAGTAACTCCATTAGACAGCTTCTTGTGCAATTTTACCTTCCAGGGTTGTGTCACCCTTACTAGACCCGGTCTCAGTATTCTCCTTCTTGGATTCCTTGACGGCGATGACTCCGCGCTGCTGAAGGTAGTAATCAGGGTACCATTGAATCTTCCCACGCAACATGGGCACGTGCTCTGTCAACCGATCAATCTGTTCAATAATCTGCGCGTAGCTCAGAGAAGCATCTAGTTGCAGAATCTCTTTGTAGATAGCTGCGGTCCCTTTGTCGAGAGTGCTAACGGTAATCATACTGCCGAAGGCCCGATGGAGATACAAACGCCTCATCGGCAGGACCATTTCCGTACTTGATGTCAGGAAGCCTTGAGATGCCACTCTGTGGATCCACTCGACGACATGATGCTCTTCCATGGACATGAAGTCGACAGCTTCACCCGCGATGGCTTGAAATGCTGGCGAGCTCTGGAATTCCGCGTGCCTGCTGACTTTGCCATTCACTCCGGAGTCATTGTTGTAGCCTCGGTTGAACACGTCGCCCTTGTCGATACCACTCTGCCCAGACTTGACACGCTTGGCCTTGCCGCTATTATCGTCGGAACCGCTTTGGTTGGAGTCGCTGTCGCTGCTGCTCTCGTCATCGCTGTCTTTGTCATCTCTCTTGCGCTTCTTGCCGATGGACGGCTCCTCAGCCTTGTATGGCTCCAGGAATTTCAACAGCTCGTCCACCGCTGCATCACCCATATAGTAACGCATATGCATCTCCCTCATCACTCCATACATCGGTCTCTTATCTTCCTTCTCTTTATATTCGTTCACAAGATCCGTGTATTCCTTGTTGTTTGGGCCAAAAACCGCTGTATCTTTGGACCAGACCTTATTGTAGGTCTCGTCTGACTGCATGAACAGAGTTTTGTTGATTTCGATGTGAAGCAATGCCCGAGCCTTTAGATCCCAGCTGTCTTTTTTGAAGTCGGGTACTTTCTCGTAGATTTTATCGTATGCCTTGACCCATCTTTGGAGGGTGTTACAACTCAAGGTGGTGAAATCGTGCACATGTCTGTATCCTGTGGGGAATTTAATATCTGTCTCTTGTGCAGGGTTGATTCTCGGATCATGTTTAGGGATGTTGTGGTAACGATTTCTACCCACATACGTTTCGATTGTGTTAGATTTTTGCTTTCCAGGCTTTGGCCCACGCTTCTTTCTGGGATTCTTTGCAACATTTGCTGCAGCTATCCGCTTCTCTTCCTGTATCAAAGCATCGTGGGCAAATTTGTATTGAGCTGTTCGATCCGTAATATTCTTGTAGATGGTTGGACTGGCATCGATCATCTCTCGGAGAATCTTCGTTAGTGCTGGGTCATTATTAAAAGTGAACTCGTCGTCGTCATCAGAAGTGCCAGTGTCACTTTGTGGCCTCCCAATGCCTCTGACCGTCCTGACGAGGCTGCTCAGACCGTCTACAGTCATGACGCTCTGCAGGACTTCCTGTGTAATGTTTGCTGGTGCCCACTCTGGGTGTTGTGCTTCTTGTCTCTTCCGCTCTGCCAGCAACTCTTCTGCGAACTGTCTTCGTGTAGCAATAGAATCAAAACTTAGCTCTG
Source organism: Curvularia kusanoi (assembly GCA_011058905.1). Taxonomy (NCBI): domain Eukaryota; kingdom Fungi; phylum Ascomycota; class Dothideomycetes; order Pleosporales; family Pleosporaceae; genus Curvularia; species Curvularia kusanoi. Next base: position 904,779 of record SWKU01000001.1, on the reverse strand, counting down.
ATGCGCGTGTCAATCTAGATTCTGCATCATCGAATGTAGTCTGCAGACCAGGGTCAATCAGAGATGCTTTGCGAGTCAGAATGTGATCCAGGAAAGCGTACAGATGAGGACCACAGGATCCGAAGTCACGGCTCCCGGAAGCATTATGCTTGTGCATGTGCGGTACAAACTTCAATGTCCTCGCGGCAAACTTGCCCTGTTCAAGCTCGAGGATTTTGTCAAAGCCACGAAGGACTTTACCTGCAGCTACACCGTTCATTTCGATGCCTTCGATCTTCCACTGCTTGTTTTTGTTCTTTTGTGGTGAAACCATCCCATCCACGTAGTGAGCTGAAGGTTTCTCCCGGTCTCGCCTGTCCACCACTATGAAGGACCAGTGACCGCCTGCCCCTTGGTAGCCAGGCTGATTATTATCGGCCACACCCGCTTCGACAGCAGCGTGTTCATTGCTTTCGGCGCTCTGGTAGGCGTTATTGACAGGTAGGATGACAAAGTTGCTGCTGCTCAGTTGTTCGATGATGGCTGCGAAAATTGCTCTGTAGTCGACAGAGTCTTTGTCAAGATTATAGCTAAAGTCGATGCCCGCCTGATACATCTTCTGGCACACGAACGGATGTGCAACCAATACGTCGTCGAGTTGAGCATGTTTTCTTCGGATGAGCTCGAGCGCCCAATGGATGTGACAATCTTGCCACCAAGAGTCTCCAGGGTTTGAGGCTGCTGTTACCTTGCTGAAATCTTCGACAGTCATGGCACCCGGCCAGTCAGCGTTTATGTATGTACTAAGCAGCCATTCGTCCTTGTTGATAGGATGGTACCTTCCGTTCGGATTTGATAGTCTACCAGTGTTCTGCGTGGGTTCAGAAAGCGTAATGGTGTCAGCAGACTCTGCAGTCAGGTCAGGAGTAGTTGCAATTATCATGTGTTCGCTTGTTGCATCTCCTGCTGAAGCTTCCACACCATGAGTTGGATCGCTCTGCGCTCCCGGCTCTGCCATAGTGTCGATATTTTGGATTATGAGACGGTTTCTTTTCTTCAACGTGTTACTCCAGGCCAACGGTGAGCCTTCGATGCCAATTTGAAGTTGTGTAATACTATCGAGTACGAGTTGATATGAAGAGGGGTTTGTACGGTCAAACAATGTCCAGCCCTGCTCGATAAAACAGTTTTCAAGACAAAGCGAGCACTTGAAAGGACGATATGCCATGCTAGGGACAACGGACTCTTTATGCCCATATTTCTTTATGTTGCATCCGACAAGACGCGAGCGATGAGCCATTGTTCGAAGTACGGCTTATGGAGCATTAGGCAGCCAAACGTGCCAATGCTCGATCGATGTTTTGATTCATCCTTGCGACGTTTTCTGAGGCGCAGTCGCCCGCTTCGCCGCGGACAGGTCGTCCGAGGGCATAGACAGAACGAGAGCGCTGAAAGGCGGGACTTACAAGCACAGTGCGACAAGAATAAAACTAGAAAACAATAGATCAAGGCAGTGACTTACTGCTAATAAGTTTGCCGATTCACACGCTTTACGCATATTAAGATTCGTCTTAGTGGAAACAACTCAATTTGACGAGAGTGGTGCTTTTGATGCAAGACACGAGCCCGCGATTGTCTCCAAATTCAGGGTTGTGAGCTTCGCTTCGACCGAAACGAATGTCGCAAGCCTAAAATTGAAAAGTCAAAGAGTAACAATAGTCAGTAAGCTGGCTTGCTCTTACTTCTCAATTTGCCAGAGAGACCGATGCCGGCAATCCGAAAGAAGAAATTTAGGACAAGAATACGCCGCAGTGCACATTGCAGGCAGATGCGAGACTACAAAGAGCCTACACGGAACACAAAAGAGAGCATAGCACTGGCTGTAACAAAGATTAGCTGGCACTGTCGCGGGCTATCTCGTAGATAGAGAGACAATGGCGGCTCAGAGCGCACTTGCTGGCTGCCCTTCAACAGCCGAGGCGGCGGGGTCACCCCGCGCCGCGGACACTTAACGGCATTCACACAACGAGCCACAGCTATCCCATCTGTGGTAAGTCCATCCGAGTTTGGCGACGGCGTCAGATTTGGAGATAGCAGATCCACCCTTCTTATCAAGCGCCGAGTCTTCGGTCACACAATCGCTGTAATTGGTGATTGTTGTGAGATCTGAAGCTCATACAAATACTTTGACTGGAATCTTTGACTGACACGTCTGCAGTCTGCCACGCCCACCATGTCCGCAGAAATCGCCACCAATACAGCACCTCACGCCACCAAGGTTGTATCATCGCATCCTTTGGCACCGCTGTCCGCCACAGAGATCACAACCGCAGCTTCTATCATCAGAGCATCGTGGCCGGCTCATACAGACCTGCACTTTAAAGTTGTAACTTTGCAGGAGCCGCGTAAAACTGAAGCTCTGCAATATCTGGAAGCTGAGCACGCTGGAAAATCGCGGCCCGAGATAAGTAGGAGAGCTTTTGTCAACTACTATATTCGCAACACGGTATGGAAGAGAGCCTTTGATTGAGTCATCAGTACTGACTAATTCATAGAATAAATTCCATGAGGCAGTCATCGATCTGACATCTGGACGTGTTGAGCGCAATGTGCTATTGGGACCTTTTATCCATGCCAATGGTGATGGAGATGAGATTATTGCAATCGAGAAGATGGTGCTCGCGGATGAAGCCGTACTGGCTGAGATTGCCAAGCTCCAATTACCAGAAGGAACAGTAGTTGTCTGTGACCCCTGGATCTGGGGTTCAGATGGCGTCAACGACGGGGACCGGATGTACCAGTGCTTCATGTACCTGCGAGACCCTAACAACGCATCCGAAGCTGACTCCAACCACTACGCGATGCCAATTCCTATCTCGCCCGTTGTCAGTACCGAGACAATGAAGGTCATCCGCATTGACATCATGCCTACTGGAGTTGACAATACGATCAAACCCATTGAAAAGTACAAAGTCCAGCCGCCAAATGAGTACATCCCTGAGGCGCAGACTTTGCGTACCGATCTGAAGCCGCTGAACGTGGTCCAGCCCGAAGGAGCTAGCTTCAAGGTTCATCGAGAAGGAACATCGAGCGTGTTGTCGTGGCAGAAATGGAACTTCAGGGTCGGCTTCAACCAACGCGAGGGCATGGTCCTCTATGATGTGCGTTACGATAACCGTCCTTTGTTCTACCGGTTGAGTTTGAGCGACATGAACATTCCATATGCAGATCCCCGGCACCCGTTCCACAAGAAGTCCGCGTTTGACCTGGGCGACGCTGGAGCAGGTATAATGGCAAATGACCTCAAGCTTGGTTGCGACTGCCTAGGCTCGATCTATTACCTCAGCTCCGTTCTTTCGGATGATAAAGGCGGTGTCATCGATATGCCGAATGTTGTGTGCATTCATGAGCAAGATGCAGGTATTGGCTGGAAACACACGAACTACCGCACCGGTCGAGCAGCCGTCGTACGGTCCCGTGAACTGGTGCTGCAGTCGATCATTACGGTATCAAACTATGAGTACATTCTAGCCTTCATCTTCAATCAAGCTGGGGAGGTTACTTACGAGATTCGGGCAACGGGTATCCTAAGCACGCAGCCCATAGATGAGGGCATCGAAGTTCCTTTTGGCACCGTCGTTCACCCTGGTGTCCTTGCTGTGCACCATCAGCATATCTTCTCTTTGCGAGTGGACCCCATGATTGACGGATACGACAACAGACTTGTCTACGACGAAGCTTTCCCTATGCCAAGGTCTGAGTTCAATCCTCATGGCACTGGATACTACGTCCAAGAGACGGTTGTCGAGAGATCAGGGGGCTACGACACGGCTTATGAGAACAACCGCACATTCAAGATACAGAACCCAAGCGTGCGTAACCCAATCAACGGCAAGCCAGTCGCATACAAGATCCAGGCCCCTCCTTTCCAGAAGATCCTCTCCGACAAGGACAGCTTCAACTACAAGCGCGCTGAGTTCTCTGACCACAACATCTACGTCGTCAAGCACCGCGACGGTGAGCTGTATGCAGGCGGCCAATACACCAACCAGTCCCGTGGAGGTACGGGCGTGCGGTCGTGGGCCGAGAGGAACGACAACGTCAAAGACACGGATCTGGTGTTGTATGTGCAGGCTGGTATCAATCATGTGCCGAGGATTGAGGACTTCCCGGTCATGCCCTGCGAAATCTTGAAGATTCATATGAAGCCGGTGAATTTCTTCGATAAGAACCCAGCACTCGATGTTCCGCCGAGCGAGCAGGCATTCAACAAGAGCAGTTTGCTGAGTGAGCAACATCAGCAGCCGAGTGTGGAGGCTACGGTTGGTAAGGATGGGGAGTGTTGTGCGCCGAAGTTGTGAGAAGGTTTGATTCAGGACTTAGTCAGAGGCAAGATTGAAGTGACTTTGACGTACAGCGGCACATTAATCGTCGGATCGAATTTCGAAACCTACAAGGAGATATATTAAGACTCTCTTAGGTCCAAATTTATATCGACCTTGCTAGAATATACGAGTATACTAGAAATTGATGCTTGCATAAAAGCTTACATAAATACGCCGCGATAGCATTCAGGGACTCCAATAAAAGGAAACATTTATTTGAAGGCACTCGCGGTCGCATTCGAAGTGACGAAGATTATGTGCATTGCCTACAATACAAAGTCCGTCCGTGCACGCTAAGCTGGTGATGCTCCAAGGTTGACGAGGTAGGGTGCTCCAAGAACACGACCATTCCTGCGCCAACGCACCTCGACCTCAGCACAGGTCACCCACACTCACTCGCCCATCGCCAAAACATCCAGTAAAATGCCGCCGAACGATAAGGCAGGACGCGTGGTGTTCATCGGCAACATCCCCTATGGTACGACGGGCTCTGCTTTGTCCACACAACCTCACTAACGTATGCGCAGGCGGTACTGAAGAGCTCATTGTTGAGACGCTCGAGCGCGTAGGCCAGGTGCTGAACTTCAGGCTGGTGTACGACAAGGAGACTGGCCGTCCTAAGGGATTCGGCTTTGCAGAGTTCGCCGACGCCGACGCAGCAGCATCCGCCGTGCGCAACCTGAACGACTACGAGATCATGGGCAGGAAGCTGAGGGTGGACTGGTCCAACGACAACGGCTCTGGCGACAACGCGCCCACCACACAGACTGCGGCTCCTCCCATGAACGGACAGCCCGAGCCAGCGCAGGCACAGCCCTCCAGCACACTCGGCCCGCTGCCGCCAGGCGTCGACCTCCCGCCCAACCTCACATGTGGAGACGCCATCTCACGCACTCTCAAGACATTGCCTGCGCCGCAGCTGCTTGACATCCTGTCGCAAATGAAGGGGCTGGTCATGACAGACCCAGCCAAGGCCACAGAGCTTCTGCGACAGGCGCCCCAGCTGGCTTACGCTATCTTCCAGGCTCTGTTGAACCTTGAACTCGTTGATCCCTCTGTGCTGGGCGCGCTCGTTGAGGCAGCCCCCGCAGCTGCAGCGCCGCTCGCACAAGCTCCTCCCCAACCCCAGCCCACACCTATCGCCCGACCGCCCCAAGGCTACCCAATGCCTCCCGGCTACCCCCCACAGGCTGCTCCTACACCACCACAACCGCTGCCATATGCGCAGCCCCCACCTCAGCCAGCACCACCGGCTGTGGACAACAGCCAGGCCGAATTGTATCGCCAGGTTTTGGCGCTGCACCCAGACCAGATTGCGCAGCTGCCGCCTGACCAGCGTCAACAGATCCTGCAGATTCGCCAGGCAATCATGGCTCAACAGCGACCGTAGTCAGGAGTTGCAGTCAAGGACAGCGCAATACAGACAGAAGAAGTAGAGGACAGAGAACGCTTGCACGGACAGGGTCCGGGAACACAAGAACGACTCGACGAGCTCCAGGGTGTATCGCAGTCTGATGAAGGGAGCACTGAGCCACAGACCGATCAAAAGTTAGGCGAGGCTGGACTACACGACACAGCCAAGAATTGAAGACTTCCGGATAGCTATACACGCACGTCCGAGGCGGGAGAGGATAGAGGCTATTTCCAGGTGGAGATGAATCTGCGCGACCAGCAGGTGCTGCAATTGGAGGCTTAAAGCAGCCTCGCGGGCAGGAATGCTTCTCGAAAACGATGCATGGGCACTGCAGCTGCATAGCGATGTCACATGGCCATAGCAATAAATACAACTGATACCCCCCAAATTCTCTGGCCTCCCCGTCATAGCTCCACACTTCCCTATAGTGACATGTCTTGAGGCTCCCACAGCCAGCAGCAAAGCGGCGCGCCGCGTCGCTAAGTCGCTAAGTCGCTAAGCGGACCCTGACCCCTGGTACCTGTGGTCCACTCCCGCTGTGGGTCTTGAGGCTCCCGCGATGTCAACAAAGGAACGTAAACATGGGGTAATGATAGATGTGTAGAGACGAACAATTGCTGCCATTGCTGTAGGTGTAGGAGCTTGGACGCAGCGCACAAGGTAAGCAGAGCACAGAGCACCGAGCACCGCGTCACGGACCAGCTGCAGCGAACGACTTGTAGGCGTCGGGCATCTGCATGTGGAGACACGAGACGGGCGGCGATTGGCCCAGCCATCTTGTCGATCATGAACAGCACAGCTGAGGCGGCTAGCTCAAATCACGGCTGCGCGACCATTTCGCATCCAATCCTCCATTACCGTTACCTTCTGCACGTTGGTGAGCGGCTGCATTTCGTCTCTCAGCATAGCGCGCATCTCTGTACCATGCATATGCAGAGCGATAGTGTATAATAGTCTCATTTGACGAGCTTACGACGTCCACGAATGCCGACGGCCGACCGCGACGATACCCAAGCTTGTTAGGATATCCCAGACGCACAGCGTCCAGTTCATTTGCTTTTGCCCCAGCGCCAAACACATCACAGCCCACCCGCGCAACCGCCCCTCTCGCTCCTTCCCCAGAGACCCATCATGTGGACCAGGTTCACAGGCAAGAGCGACGGCGGCTCGTCCGCCAGAAGAGAGAAAGAGAGAGAGAAAGAAGACGACGAGGGCCGCCGCAAGCGCAGTGACACGGCCCGCTCGAGCTCGAAACGTGACCGTGACCGTGACCGTGATCGCGACTCGGACCTGCGCTCGGTGGTGTCGTCGACGTCGACGCGCCGGCCCTCGACGCGCAGCCGACGAGACTCGCCGCCCAGCACCATTGCCTCGTTCGCCACGGCCTTCGACCGCCCACCCACCACCAACGACGACCTTTACGAAGATCCCCGTCGCTCCAGCTACGCCGAGTCGTCTGCTCCTACCATGCGCGACAGCAAGGAGCGCCGCAAGGAGAAGCGCAGCAGCAAAGACAGCAAGAGCGAGAAGCGCAAGTCGACGCGCTCTGACCGATCGAGCACCTCGCAGTCGCAGGCTGGCGGCTATCGGGGCGGCATTGTGGACGAGCCGCGCCCGGTGAGCCACGCAGACTGCAGCTTCAGTGATCAGATTGGCAGCGCGGGCTTCTCGCCGTTTCCTGGCCAGGCAGGTGCGCCCATGATGATGAGCGGCGCACTGCCTGTGGGGAGCACACCAAACAGCCAGTACCCGGCGTCACCCAACATGTCGAGCCATGTGCAGGACCAATTCCCTGGCCAGGACCCCGTGCAGTACACCTCGAGCGCGCTGCCCGGCCACAATCCCTTTGGAGCAGCCGCCGACTTCTACAACGACCAAGGCCAGTCAGTCGGCAACCAGCCTGGCGTGAGGCCTCAGCCGCCGAGCGTCATTGTCGGCCAGGACACTCCGCACCTCATGGCTGCCTCAGCTCAGGCCAACCCTGTCGCTGATACTGGTTCTGGCTCGGCCGCTGACTTCTACGGCGGCAGCACAAATCCGCCCACATCGACGTCGAAGCCGCCCCGCCCTAACTCCATGCCAGGTGCATTTGTCGACGACGGCCCTGCTCTCCCAAGCAGCTCGAAGCCAAACAAGACCAACAGCTTCCCTACCACTGCGGCAGGTGTGGCCGGTGGAGCTGCCTTGGGCTATGCCATGGGCCACAGCTCGTCCAATGCGCACCACTCCACCAGCCACAGCGCTTCCAACGTTCACCATTCCACCTCATACAATGAAACCCACAACAACACAACCTCAGCAGGTCACAACGGCTCTTCGTCTGTGTACTATCAGGGCGATTTGCCTTCCACGGCTGCTGTTAACGGAAGCTACAGCAACCTCCATGACACTCAGTCCGGCGCTCCACCACCCAAGCCGCCCCGCCCCGGCAAGCCAGAGAAACAGTCGAGCAGCTCTAACGCCGGAATGTACGCAGCCGGAGCGGCTGGCCTCGCAGCCTATGCGCTGCATAATCATAATTCTCACTCCTCTGCCGATCACCACACTCACATCCACACCCACAACCACACCCACTCAATGCCTGGTGCTTTCCCTGGACAAGCTTCGGGGGGCATTGGGCCTTCACCTTCTCCGTACATGTCTGGCGGCATGGCTCATCAGCACCAGCATGTTGGCCCTGTCTCCAGGTTTGTCGACTGGTGGAAAGACCACGAAGACGTGCAAAAGATGGAGGAGTACACCGAATATATTGGTGTGTGCAGATATTGCTTCGATCCGCGATCCTCTCCCATGGATGCACCCCGCAAGCATCACTACTACGACCGCAGGCGGCGTTCCGACGAATATGATCGTCCCTCCGGTGGCATCGATAAGAAATCTCGCTATGGCCTGAAAGAAAAGAACTCTCGTACTTCGCTGTACTCGTCTGGCGATGACAAGCGAAAGCAAAGCAGCAACAAAGCTGGCTGGCTAGCTGCTGGCTTAGGAGGATTTGGTCTCGCTACAGCTGGAAAGGCATTGTTCACCTCAGGTCGTGACGATTTCGACGATACGTACAGCATCAAGTCCGGTCGCGAAAACCACTCACGACACTCGCGCCGCAGTCGTAGTCGAGAGTCTGTTCACAGCAAACGTTACAGCTATGGCAGTGCTGGTATTCGCCACCGAAGTCGTTCCCAAGATCGAGTCTCTATCATGTCGACTGGTATTACGAAAGACAAGAAGGACCACAAAATGGTACGGCGTCATGGCTCACGCTCGAGCTCGAGTTCAAGGTCTCGCGATAGGAAGCCCGGTCTGGGAGCTGCCATTGGCGCTGGACTGGCTGGGGTTGCTCTCGGTGCTGCTACAGGACGAAAGAGCAAGGAGCGTAGCCGTTCAAGGTCGGCCCACAAAGTCCAAGTTCGGCATCGAAGGAACAGCAGTAGTGAGGACGAGCGTCGTCGCCGGAAATCCCAACAGCTACGCCACAAATCATCGCGAAGCTCAGCCTCCGGTGCTTCTTTCATCGATATATCTCAAAACCATGAGGCTCAAAGCGGCTTCCTAGGAGGCTTCTTTGCTGCACCTCCACCAAAGGAGAAGCGCGCTAAGCGGTCAGATTCGACTCACAGAAAGAAGAAGAAGGGGTTCTTCAACTTCGGTAACGGATCGTCTTCGTCCTCCGAGTCTGATATGGCTTTTGGCAGTGGATTCGTTCGACGCACGAAGAAGAAGCGCTCCACGCACAACCTTAAGAAGCAGAGCTCAGACGAGCGCCTCAAGGCTACTCTTGCGGGACTCGGCGCAACTGCGGCAGCTATTGCTGTTGCAAAGGCCAATCGTCGTAACACTGGCAAGCATGAGCCCGAAGTTGTTGCTGTGCGGGAATGTCGAAGTAGACGTGATGACCGTCGTCGAATTGGAGCTTCTTCGCAACATGGTGACGACGAGTGGGAAGATTTGCCTGACGACGGGACGTCTTCATCTGCCAGCGACGCTGATCTTGTATATGGGGATCTTGACCTACGCAAGACCCAGAGCCGAGAGTCCCTCAACTCCAACGGCTCTGGTACCAACAAGTGGGGCTGGCGGTGGGGTTTTGGCAAGAAGAAGAGACGCTCGTCTGACAACCTGTACGACAATATCGCAAGCACGCCTCTTGCTCGCCCTGCTGCCGCCGGTGCAATAGGTGCAGCTGCAGCGGGTGTAGCAGCGTCTCGACTCTCGCGCCATGACAGCGAATCCAGCAGTCAACATACATTGCAGACTGTGTATCCTGTCGCTTCCAGTGACCCGACAACTTTCGACGCAAGACGAACGAGTACAATCTCTACACCTCAGGCTCTTGTCACTACGGGTCCTGGCACGATCAGTCTACAGCAGCCCCAGCCAATGCCTCAGGTCCCAGGATCCATCTACACGACTGAACCCCAACTTCAGCACAGCTACACAGCACCTGTTGGTCCACCAGTCTTCTCGCAACATCCTCCATACCCAATGCAGGCTCAGGCTCAGAACATCATCATCAACAACCACCCGTACCCGCCACCACCCGCAATGCCGCGTCGCTCAAATTCATCTCCTATCCAGAAATCTTCTTGGAAAAAGGATGTAGCTATTGCAGGACTTGCGGCAACTGCTGGCGCTGCTGCCATTGCTGCTGCTAAGGGTAGTGACAGCGACCGACCATCAAGTGCGCAAAGCAATGTGCGCTTCAATCTGACAAAGGAGCAAGCTGCAAAGGATGCTCGTGAGCGACGCAGAGAGCAGGATCGCAAAGATGAGGAAGAGGAACGTCGCCGTGCCCAACAGCAAAAGGACGACGATCTGCGTAGAGAAGAAGCAGAGCGTCGACGACGCGAAGACGATCTTCGCCGAGACGAAGACGAGCGCCGCCAACGCGAACTTCAACGCCAACAAGATGAAGCCCGGAAGTATATGGAGGCGGAGCGCCTCGCCAGAATCGAGACTGAGCGCCTTGAGGCGGAGCGTCGCCGTCTGCACGAGGAGATGGTGGCACGTGAGACTCAAGAGGCAGAAGATCGTGATCGCCGCGAACGTGAGGCTCGAGCCGAGGCTCAGCGTAGAGATGCTCTTGAACGAGAAGAGGAGCAAAGGCGGAGAGAGCGTCGCGAAGCAGATGCCATCGAAGCCGAAAGACGAGAAACACAAATCCGCGCAGACTTGGAACGGCAGCGGCGCGACGAGGAAAGCTATGGCAGCGATCGCGATCGACGCAGACTGGAGTATCAACCTACTGGCAGCTCGGTCAGTTCAGTGGCTACAGATGTTCGACGAAAAGAGCAGGAGCTGCAGGATCGTGAGCGCGACCTGGTCAAGCCGGACACCTGGAAGTCCACAGCCGCTGGTGCAGTCGCTGCAGGGGCGGTTGCAGCAATTACGAGCGCAGCGATCTCCTCGCACAAAGACAAGGGCAAAGAGCGCGAGCAGCGTCGTGAAAACTGGCGTGATACGTCGTCGTCTGAGAAGGAAATTACTCCATCTTACCAAGCTTACAAGCCCAGCCAGACGGTCGAGGTCAGACCAAGCAACATCCAGAGTTATGAACCGAGTTATGCTCAAATTGAGCCAAGCAAAGTTGCCCAGGATTATGCGGATGAAGAGATATTCGATCCTAACATGTTCAAGACGAAGGCGACGACCGACGATGTTTTCAACGATTGGCAAGACAGGTACACCGCCAAACCCGTATCTCAAGCGGACTTCTTCGCCCCCAAGGAACTCTTGGCGGATGATAATCTTCCTAAGGTCCGACGCATCGACCCCAACGAAGGGGCTCCCGATCTGCACGTCTACGAATCCATTGAGGTATACGGGGCCAGTCAGCCAAAGGGCCCTCCATACCCTCCCTCGTATTCATTCACCGCCACAAAGGACGGGCGCGGTCCCCGCACGCCCGATCCAATTCCCACTCTCAACTTGATTCAGCCAACACCTCCTGGAAGTAGAGCACCTTCGATTCGCAGCGTCTCGATGCCTCCTTCGCCGAACATCGAGCCTGCAGAAGATGAAGATTCCAAGCCAAAGAATGCGCCCTCCAGGGTCAGCTGGGGCGAGAATCAATTCCACCACTTTGACGTACAAACTCCAGAATCATACAAAGAGTCATTCATCTCTGACCGCGATTTGAAAGAGCACGACAACAAGTATGCACAGGATGAGGTAGTGGTAGAACGAGATTCACCGAAGTCTGGACCCAAGACAACGACGTATCAGCCCTTCAAGCCCTCTGCCCTCTCGAAGTCTAGTGAGCCAAAGGAAATCGCACCCAGTACGCAGTATGTACCTGACAAGAAAGACGAGTCCACATGGGATAGCACTGAGGGTGCTATGTCGAGGAAGGCGAGCAAGCGAGAGAAGAAGGCCAGAAAGGCCGCTGCAGCTGCCGTTGCAGCAGGTGCGGCAGGTGCTTTGACTGCTGCAGCCATTGCACAGAACGACAAGGATGACGACCCTAGTGATTGGGACTACAAGCTTGCAGACAACCGATCAACTATAAGCAATCCTTTCTCCGATTCAAATGCTGCGCGCTCGACTATTGCTGCGTCGACAGTTTCCTCGATCCCGTCAATGGGCGACTCTTACAAATCATCCTCGCCCTACTTCGACTATATCACCGAGTCTGAAGCGGGCTTGTCTGCAAAAGAGACCACGTCTGCTAAGCGCGATACCTCAACCGACGCTACCGAACTGCATATGCCTGGCGAATTTGTTGAGGAGCCATCGGTTAGCAAGTCTACTGAATCTGCGAAGAAGGTTGTCGAGGACGACGAGTGGGCCGCTCCTTCGACGCCTTCATCGAAGAAGAGCAAGAAAGGTAAGCGAAAGAGTAAGAATACTAATGAGGAGATAGTGACGCACGACATTCCGCGACAGGTGGAGTCAGAGGCCACCCGCACACCAGAGATTCCACAGGAGGAAGGCCTGCGTGTGATGAGCAAAAAGGAGCAAGCAAGGAGGGAAAAGGAGGCTAAGCGCATGAGCATGATGAGCGTTCAGAGCTGGGAAATGAGCGATGACAGCCGGCCCTCAAGCCCAACCTTCGAGCGCGATATCAGGGACATCGAGCCGAGCTACAACAGCCTGTCCTCGAGGGAACTGCCCAGTGCCTCCGAGGTCTCAAGTTACAATTGGGGAGCTAGCGATGATACACAATCAGCCGCATCTGTTTCCACGGTGATCCCCTATACACGCACTCCACCTACTGCGCAAGAGGAGAAGAAACGCCACGTCCCCGACGAAGGCCCAATCAATGTGCAGTGGGATAGACCTTCTGAACAAGCACCTGCGCGCTCGGACTCGACTTCAACAAAGGATGTCCTACGATACGGCGAGAGCAGTAGCGGCAGCGGCAGCGGCAGCAGCAAGGCCACGAGTGCTGCTCTTGCAGGAGGCTTTGCCGCACTTATGGGAGCCTCTGCTAAGCAAGACCAAGACCGCATTGCTGCTGAGCGTGAGCACGCTAGACAAGCACTGGAAGCTGCCAGCAAGCACACGCCTCGTCACGAAGGACCAGTATCTACTTCCAATGGCACGCGCTCCCGAGATGAGAGCAGCAAGGCCATAACAATCCCGAGTTATGCTTTCGAGGGCGTCGACGAGCCATCTGAAGTGAAGACACCGCGTCGCAAGCTTGAGAAGAGGCACAGCAGTGGCAAATGGTCACCTACTGTAGGCTCCCCCCTTCGATCCGAGATGAAGTACGACGACTACATTGGTCGCAACGTTCAATACGCCTCGCCTGAGCAGACTCGTGTGGAAGCACCAACGGTCCCTCCGCAATCTGCCTTTGCATCTCAGCCAGAACCACACACATCGTACAGCAGCATTCAAGACTCTGGCTACTATGCACCCGACGACCGGCAGCGTAAGGAGTCTGTGGAACGGGATTCGGACGAGTTCTTTTCTGCTGGATCCGAAGAGAGAGAGCGGGAAAAGTCAGAGAAGGCTCGCGAACAGCTCATCGAGAACTACAATGCCTACCAACCCAAGCCACGAAGCGATTATGATGAGACCAGCACTTATGTCACTGCGTTCAGCCGACCGGATGAAAATGCAGAGAGAGCTCGTGACGATCTCATCGACAAGTCATACGTATACGAACCTTCCACATATAGCCAGTACGATCAGGACGATGCTAGCACTTTCGTCTCCGCTTTCAGCCGACCTGACGACGACTCGAGCACGATAGTTGCGTCCAGAAACAAGCGCGATGATGGCGACGTGCGCTCTACAGTCTCTTCACGCAGCAAATACGATGACGACCCGGATCGTGAGGAAAGACGCCGTCGCCGACGAGAGGCACGAGCGGCCCAAGATGGCAGTCGCGAGCAGAGCTGCGACCGCGGTTACGAATTCGACGATGGCAGTGAACGCAAGCGAAGACATCGCCGCAAGGACACCGATGAGAGCGGGTATATCTCTGACACAAAATCTACTGTCTCTGAGGCTCGCTCAGAACCCAATGGTGAACGCCGACGCAAGCACAAGCGAAGAGAGAGCGAGAGGGATGGATCAACTGAAAGCAAAGTCCGTTCCGAGCCTGGTGGCGTTTATGATGCTGACCGAAAGTCGTCACGCCGAAAGTCGAAGCGCGACGACGACTTTGACGATGGCGCATCCATGATCTCTACTTCGTCGCGCCGTGACGATGATCGAAGTAGCAGGCGCAAAGAAGAGAAGGAAAAGGAAAAGCGCTCAAGTGGCCTCTTCGGTCTCTTCAGCAGCAAGTCGAAAGAGAACCTCGTTGAGTCCAGCAAGTCATCCAAATCCAAGTCAAGGGACGACGAGGAAGAGGAAGACCGCAAACATCGTAGACGGAAGCACAGGTCGGAGCGTGGCTCTACGTATGGCTCGGATGACGACGATGCAAAGTCAACCATCTCGACTAGCAGCCGCAGCCACCGCGAGAAGAGGAGTAGCCGCTCTGAACGAGGAGATGACAGAGAGAGGAGGGATCGGGATGATGAAAAGGTACATCGCTCTTCCTTGCGATAGCAACACTGTGCAAGACAGGACGCGCGGTCTCCTGGCTAGCTGAAGGACTCAACACACGAACACTTGTATAAACGCAAACTCGTCAAGCTTAGCAGGAGACCAGACGTCATGTACCGCTCGTGGTGATAGCGCTTTTCTACGCATGTAATTAGAATGAATGTTAATGTTGTGATAACAGGATCGCTCCGTTTCTCGACAATCCGCTTCGTCTGCCAAGAACGATCAGCAACGACGACAGTACGACGAGCAGGCTTTTTTAGACGATAGGGCGGTGGCCGAAGCCACTCCACTGCCCGAAGATGAGACTGATGCCCAAACAGAAGCGCACAGGATCATCCCTGGCAATCGGGCCGAGGCGCATCTGGAGAGTACCCACACATACCTCACGCCACCTGGGGGTATTGATCGACCAAGGACACCGCCACATCTGTCTATCGAGGATAGCCGCGAGTTGTTGACGCGCCTCACGGGTTTGCAACCGTGGCAGTTGGAAGCCTTCCCTGATGAGCTGCCTCCGCTGCCCATTTCAGGACCTAGTTCACCTACTCGGTCTCCAGAACACATTCGTCCAACTTCATCTTTGAATGAGCGTCGGCCTTCTTCCACAACAGCAATTCCGATACGCTTCCGCAAGCCTCCAGTCTCCCCAGCCATTCAGCAACGAGAATTTGTTCCTGAGCCCGAGGCAGCTTCGACACCACCTGCACATACATCGCCGCTGCGACGCCATGGCAAGTCGCCGTCTAAGGAGTTCACTACTTCTCGTGAGTTCAGACCTCTTTACCTCGTCGAGCGCAACCGTAAGTCGGACGAAGTTCAAGATGCCGATCTGCCTGCGTTGCCATCTAGCGGTAGCCCCTCGCGCGCCTCGTCTGCACGAGAGTCCGAGACCGAAACAGAGGGTGAGTACGAGTCTGCACACGAGTCTGCCGGCTATGAATCCGCATACGGCTCGCCAAAGATCAGCCCGAGTGAGGCGTCTGACGCATTCTACGACCCATTGAGCGTCGTCGCAGACATGATCTCGCCTGCACCAGGTCCCGAGGTGGTGCATCCGGAGCTGGAGCACAGAGAGTTTGAAGACGTCACCGAAAGTGGTCAGGCCACGCCCAGAGCTTCTGATTTCATCTCGCCTGCAGCAAGAAATGCACAGATTTCCGCAGGGCCCAGCCATGATGCTCTCACTGCTGCGCTTGAGCATGCGAAAGCAGAAGAAAATGATGTACCACCTGTTGGCTCTTCCGGACGTGCGAGCCCGCTCGCAGCTAGCCCGTTCTTCGATGACAAACTCATGCGCGACGACCCCGCAAAACGAAGCCAGGATTTCTCGCCCACGAAGTCCTCAAGTCTTTTGCAAGAGGCTGCCCTTGGGGCGTTGGCAGGAGGTGTTGCTGGCGCTGCACTGCAATCCGTAAGCTCGAAGAAAAGCAAGAAAGGCAAAAAGGGGAAGGGTAAGCAGACAAGCATCGATATCGAACGTAGCGAACCTGCTTTGGAATCTCCGCTGCCCACTCCCAAGGAAAAGACAACGACGCTTAGCGATCTGTCGCATATTCCTACTTTCGTTGAGAACGAAGAAGATTGGGCGAAGAACAAGCCTGGATCCCTTATTGCTGATGATGATACACTCGTTGGTGAACCAAGTGCCGCTGCCTCACTGGAGGTGAGCAAGCTTGACGCAGAAAAGAAGCAAGCAGAAATACTAGAGGTCACTCGGCCACAGGCACAAGAAGAAAGGGACGTGGAAGCCCGGCGTTCTATCGTTGGAGACGTCTCGCTTGACGTGGACTTTCCTGAGCGCAGCCCCGTATCCAAGGAAATCGAAGGAGACAAAGCGATCGACGCTGTGGTCCCTTCGGACAACGACGACGAAACTTCGGCTCCGGTGCCATTACCCCTAGTCGAGGACTCATCTATCACCTTGTCCGGCCCAGTCAACAAAGAGGCTGAAGTACCACTGGAAGCTTCTAAGGATGACAACGAAGCGCCGGCCCGCGAACCTTCTCCAAAACCAGAACCCGCATCTGAGCCTGCACGGTCATCATGGGGCTCGGGCCTGTGGGGCGCGATTGGTGGCTGGGGTAGAAAGAAGCAGGCTGCAGCATCAGCCTCGGCCGTGGATACAGTACAGACGCCGGCATCAGAGACTGTAACGCTGCCGCCAGCAGTGTCTGAAATCGGGACCGTCCAATCTGTGCCTGCCGCAGAACCTTTGAGCGAGGAGCAGCAAACAGGCCCTGACGTCGTCGATGAGCCGAAAACCGATGTTCCTGCATCACTCGTGCTGACCGAGACTCCTGCCACAGAGACCCCGGCATTTGCTCTCGATACCGCAGTGCCAAATAGGAGTGTAGAGGATGATGGATACGTAAGCCTTCAGAGAACATATACGCCACAGACTGCTTTCTTCACGGATGATGGCAGGCCTTTCGGCTTCGGCACGCCACAGCTTGCGGTTCCGGCCCCTGCTGCGATCGTAGAGCGAACATCGACAGAAGCACCTGCGCACGTGCAGGAACCGATTGTTGAGGAAACTGCAGCGCCTGCCGTTGACACTTCTGCCGCAGATGCAGAGCCGCCCATGACTCTGTCAAGCAAAAAGAGAAAGGGAAAGAAGGGCAAGAAATCTATCGCTCAAGCGGCAGAAACAATCTCCTTCGATGCACACCCTGCGCCCCAAGAACCTGAACCAGCTGTCGTCACCCAGGAAGCATCTATACCTTACACGTTGCCGCAAACATCGTATTTTGGCGACGGCGGCGTTCCAGCATTTACATTCCCGTCACGTACTGTAACATCCTTGGGTGCGGAGGAGCAATCCGCCAAGGATGCTCCTGTCATTGAGAATGCAGACGGCAGCGCATCGCTGGGAACCGCCGTACCTCTAGCTGAAGCCGTACCTGTACCTGAAGACGTATCTCTGCGGACTCTTGCCACAGAGGAGGAGAAACGTCAATACAGTGTTCCACAAACTTCATACTTTGGCGATGGAGGCCTCCCCGCATTCAGCTTTCCTAGCTACGTACCTGCGGCTCCAATAGAGCGTGAGCAGTTGCTGCCGGAAGTCACTGCTACTGAAGAGGCAGACAAATCAGGTCATATCGAATCGTTGGAGCCTCAAGCCATTGCTCCTGAAGCGTCTCGTCCATTGCGTGAGGCTGTGGAAGAGCAAGGCTCACAGCCCACCACGGAAATCGAAGTCGTCCCTAGCGTTCGTGAGATCATGGCTGATGCTCCGGGCGTCGATCCAATGATGAGCGTTCAAGAAGCTATGGACGATATCCCTGCGATTGAAGAGACTTCAGCACCAAGTAAGAAGAAGGGCAAGAAGATCAAGAAAAAGCGCGACAGTAACGTCCCCGAGACACCAGTACTTACACAACCCTCCAGTCGGAAGCTTAATGATGAGCCACTGCAAGATGTGGCTGACTCAGACGTCACTGATGCTGCGGCTGTGCCCTTGCCAGAGGCTGAAGACGACCTGGGCGATGTTTCCGTTACTGTCATGCAAGGTCAAGATCTCGAGAAAGCACCGACAGAGACAGTCCCTCCCACACTGCCGGAGCAGGAATCTGAGACGCAGACACCAGCTGTCGCGACTGATGTACTTTCTGGTCAGACATCCAAAAACAAAAAGAAGAATAAGAAGAACAAGAGGAGCGGTATTCAGACCCCAGAGATCCAAACCGAGCCTGTCGCTGAGCCCATCAAGCGCAGTGTGCCGGAGACCGGAACCACAGCCACCGAGCCGGCTGAGGAATCTACGAGCACTTCGCTTGAGGAGCTTGTGGATACGATTGATACGCAAGTCCAAGATGTCAAGGTTGCAGATCAGGAGGTACAGGCACCAGTTGAAGCTGTGGTGTCCGCATCCCCACCCGTCGAGGCTGACATTGAGACTGAGGCTTGGTTGGAGGGCAAGCCACTCGACCATGCTTCGACCCTGCTCGAGAAAGAGAACCCCCTGGAGACAGACGTCAGTGCGTCTGCACCAGCTACGGCCATAATACAAGAGCGTTCTATCCAGGGCGGAGATGGAGATGTCGAAGCTGTTGAGCAAATTACGGCGCCGCTGTCGAAAAAGGAGAAGAAAAGGCGGAAGAAGAAGGGCTCTGGTATTGAGCAGACTGTCGAAGAGGGATCAGCTAATCTCGGAAATCTACCGACTGCAGAGCTCACAACAGACACACCCGCTCGAGAGAACATTGCACTCGAACCTGCGCAGGAACCAGAGTCGTCCGAAAATAGAGATTCTGCATTACCTGACACTTCGATAATGAATGAGGAGCAGCCTCGTGCTGTAGAGGCTGATCTTGATGCAACTGCTGAAGAGAGCAATCTTATGGAACCCACTCCTATCTACGGAACTGCGGAGGCAATCTCTGAGGCCACAGATACACAATCTATTGAACCTGACACTCAGATTACATCAATCCCTACAGCAGCAGAGTCGAAAGAGTCAGAAGTCGCCGCAGAGGACCCAGCCGCAGGACCAACGATCATTGTGGGCAACGAGACTTCCGAGCTCCCTACTGCTGCCCTTAAAAAGGACAAGAAAAAGAAGAAGAACAAGAAGGGAAAGTCAATTGACGAGCCTAGTACACCGGCTTCGGAGACCGAACCTGTTCTTCCGCCTCTGGAAGATGCACAGACTGTCGATGTCGCAACCGAGCCCAGCTCACTCGAGGCCCATGTATCTACGGACGCAGCTCTCGATGCACTGGAAGCGCCTGAGACGCGCGAGAAGGAAGTGACTGAGCGAGCATCAATCGTCCCTGCTGAAGTCCCTTTGCCAGCCGAGTCTGCAGATCGCGATGTCTCATACGATGAGACACCGGCTGAATCTGCAACAAGCCGAACTCTGCAAGATGAAGAGACCGCTGACTTGGTGCCTGTCACAGCAGAGGCCCCGGCAGTACCGCCTACAGACGAGGCACTTGACACTCCTACAGACAAACCACTTAGTAGCGCTGCTGACCCCGTTTCCGCCCCAAAAGAGTCTGCGTTTGAGTCGAAGAAGAGCAGGAAGAAGGTCAAGAAGGGCAAAGTAACCGAAGAGACTGAGCCGAGCACGCCCATTGCTGAAGATTCGCGACTACTTGACGCAGCTTCATCGGACGCCAAGTCCTTCCAAGACCAACCTGCGAAGTCCGAACCCGAGGCCTCTACCGGAGCAGCAACAGAACCGGTCTCGGAAAATGTAGATGCCTTGTCCAGAGACCTCTCAATTGGAGACGAGATAACAAAGGACATCCTTGAACCAGCATTTGACCACAGCCCAGCTTCGAAACTTGATAGGCGGAACTCTCAGACCCTTGAACCCACCGCGCATGCTGCAAGCGAGACTCACGCAGCTGTCGAGAAATCCCTGAGCAAGGACGTTCTGCCGCAAGACGCATCGCCACGCGACATCTCCGAGGCCGCTGTTGAGGTACCATTCATCGCCCAAGACGCCCAAGGCGGGGACCAAGATGAAACCGTCGATGGTACTTCGGTCGTCGATCCCTTTGCCGGCCTTACGAAGACTCAGCGGAAGAAATTGGAGAAGAAGCTGAAGGCTGAGGCTGCGTTGAAAGAGGCTGAAGAGGCGGCGGCGAAAGAGGTCGAAGCCACTACCGCTTTGTCGGCGGCAGAAGCTCGTCAGGATGCTGCTGAGGTGGCGCCTGAAGCCGAGTCGAACAAGCTTGAAGGCGCGACTGGTCAGGATGTTACCGTCTCTGGACCTGCGGCTTCAGAGAAGCTGGCTGTCGATGAGCAACCTTCGACTGGGGTAGTACCAGCCCAGAAGGAGCTTCCGATTGATCAGGATTCAGCGCCTGTGAAGGATGCGCCCGTGGAAGACGTGCCTGCTCTGGAGGAAGTGCCAGTTGCTCAAGATACGGCCCCCGGCGAGGAGAAATCCGTCGAAAAATCAGTCGAGGAGACCAGTGCTGAGAAGAAAGATACTGAAGAGGCACCTGCAATTGATCCCTTCAAGGGCCTGAGCAAGACGCAAAAGAAGAAGCTCCAGCAGAAGATGAAGGCCGAAGCTGCAAAAAAGGAAGCCGAGGCTGCGGCCGCGCAAAAGGAAGTTGACTCTCAAGCTGGACCTGAAGCTGAAGCCAAACCAACTCTGGCTGTCCTCGCATCTACGCAAGGAGCCGCTCAAGATACTTCTGCAACCCAAGCCCCATCGCAAGCATCTGCGACCAATGAGGTACAGGTCTCTGACGCACCGGCTGCCGAGAAAGAGCCTTCGATGGAAGTGCCAGCGTCCACCGACGAAACAGCGCCTCTTGTGAAAGAAGCAGATACACAACAGGCTATCAAAGATGATGTCGATCTCGTCAATGCTGAACCTCGGACATCTGGGCCGCAGCTGCCAAACCAGGAAGCACCAATTTCTGAGGTGGCTGAAGCGGATCCTTTCGCAGGTCTCAGTAAGAAACAGAGGAAGAAGTTGCAGCAGAAGATGGATGCAGAGGCTGCGCAGACGGCTGCCGAAGCGGCTGCGTCTCTTGATGAGTCAACTCAGGCTGTTACTGAGACACAGGAAGCATCACCCTCTGAACCTTCGACTGAAGGCGTTGGTGCTGCGGAAGTCGTGCCTGAGCATAGTGCACAGAATGCTCACGAAGCAATCATCGCAGATGGAGCGATTGTCGATGCCCAAGCAACGACTGCGGACTCGCTACCTGTAGTAGTAGAAGCGGCACCCGAGGTGACAACTGCAGCAGCTGATGCGGCGATTGCTTCCGAGAACGTTCTTGAGGAAGCAGTTCCATTGGCGGAAGAAGAGCCCGTGGATCCGTTCGCAGGCCTGAGCAAAAAGGAGAGAAAGAAACTCGAGAAGAAGATGAAGGCGGAAACGGAAGCTCAAGCTCTGGCTGAGGCCGAAGCTGCGGCCAAAGGAGACGACAAACTGCCACTAGCCGAGCCCAATCTAGAGACTGTGACTAGTACGGCGTCGACCACGGATACAGCGAAAATTCCAGCTGAGGCGACGGCATCCATCGACCCGATCGAGGACGCACCTATTATCTCGACTGAACAAAAAGATGAGACTCCCCCAACAGAGGCGCTCGCGGACGATGGGCCACTTCCGGAGGCATCGACAACGAACGATCTGGTTGTGGAGCCGACTGTGGCTGATACTGCAGCTGAGGCCGTCTCGCTAGAATCCTCTTCGGCTGTACCGTCCCATGCAGAGCCCGAGCCTGTGTCCGTGGATCCTTTCAAAGGGTTGAACAAGACTCAGCGTAAGAAGCTTGAGAAAAAGCTCAAGGCCGAGGCCGAGGCTGAAGCCAAGCGACAAGAGGATGCTTTGGCTGCCACTGCTGCTGCAGCAGAGGAGATTGCTGCCTCTACTGGAAAAGACGAGGTCGCGTCTGCTGAACCCGTGCAACAAGATGCCACTGACAACAGCGTACGCGCGGTAGATGTCATCTCTGCCTACGAACCTCACGCAGAAATGGCAGTAGATGCGCAATTGGATACTTCTGAGGGTGCCAATGACCAGGGTTCAGCGGAGTTGGGCATGCCTGTTGTCCCGACAGAAGAGACTCCCACGGAGCCTGATAAGCAGATGGTAACTACCACAGAGCCTGAGGTAGATATTCCGACTTCTGAGACTGAGGTCGTTGAGCGCTCCGAGGAGCCGACCGTCACGGCACCTACTAAAGAGGCATCCACTGAAGAGGCATCCACTGGGGAGGCACCGGCTGCCGATCCCTTCAAGGGCCTTACGAAGACACAACGTAAGAAATTGGAGAAGAGGTTGAAGGCTGAAGCAGAAGCAAGAGAGAAGGAGGCGGCTCAGGCTGCTACCGAACCAGATGCGCCCGTGGTCACGGAATCTTCTCCAGAAGCAACGACAGGAGGCGAAAATGCGGTGCCGGCCGATGTTGTGATCCCTTCCCAGGTTTCACCCGACATTGCGGATACAACGGCTGCAGAGTTGATAACAGAAGAATTGTCTGCACCAGTCGTCGGCGAGCAGGCAAATGAATCAGCGCCTATTGACCCCTTTGCAGGACTCAACAAAAAGCAAAGGCAGAAGCTCGAAAAGAAACTAGCAGCAGAGGCCGCACAGCGCGAAGCTGCTCAGGCTTTGGCTGAGACAGAGATCGAAAACCCTTCTGTTGACAATGCGATTGTTCCTCAAACGGAAGATTCCGTCAGCAAAGAAGCTCCCGTCATTGCGACTGAGCGTCAACTCGATACGTCTTTCGATGTGGAAAAGACTGCAGACGTTGATGAAACCGCTCGTGGTAAAGCCGTAGACGCAGTATTTGTCCCCGACACAGAGACTGCTGCTGAAACATCGAAACCTATTCTTACCAAGCCCATTGAGGACGAAGCAATTCCTGTTCCCGCTGCGGAGGTAATGGTGAATCCCGAGGAAGGACCTGCTGCTGAAACTGTAAAGGAGCCGACTGTCGACCCATTTGCTGGCTTGACCAAGTCGCAGAGGAAGAAGCTGGAGAAGAAACTCAAGGCTGAGGCTGCAAAGAAAGAGCAGGATGAGCTGGTGCAGGCACAGGAAGCGGTTAAGAGTGCTGGGCCTACTGATGCGGATAATGAAGCGATCAAGACCACTCCAGCCGACGACACATGGCCGGCAGAGGACATGCTCGTTGAAGATGCTACAGATCCTACAGCAGATGCAAGCATCACGGCCACAGAGCCTTCAATATCCCTCGAGGCGGTTGTGAACAAAGCAGGCGATGATCCAGCGCGCGAAGCCAGCGAGCCCGTCGACCCCTTCACTGCACCAGCAATTGCTGTTGAGGAGACTACAGCGAGCAAGACAATGACCGAAGCTGAACCAACAGCCAGCGCTGACGTAACAGAGCCTGGGGAGCCCATAACTTCTAAGAAAGCCAAGAAAAAGAAGAAGGGAAAGCAGAGCGATTCGATCTCTGAGCCCCAGACGCCTGCCGCGGAAATTAGCGAGCCAATGCTTTCGTCTGAGCCTGTTGACGAGGAAACAAAAGCTGCCGAAGAGGAAGAGCTGCCTGCTGCTCCTCCCGCATCTGCACCTGTAGACATCGTCGAGCCTGAAACTCCAGCTGCTCACGTAACGCCAGAAACGATCGCTGTTGAGCAAGTCTTGGAGCCTACCGAGGAGATTGCCGTTGCCGCATCAACTGTGGGAGACGTCACTGACGTCCCCGTGGAACAGCCAATTGCGGACATGTCCGCCGTCGAAGAAGACGCTGCCACCGAAGAGGCTGCTATGTCCAAGAAGAGCAAGAAGAAGGCCAAGAAAGACAAGCGCGCTTCTGTTGTTGAAAGTGAACCTGCCACTGCACTTGAGACGCCTGCAGAAGAAGCCTTGATTGTGCCCAACGAGCAAAGCCTTGATGCTTCAAAGCCCTCTGATACTGCTAGTGAGTTGGCCGTTCAGTCAGCATCTGTCACCGAAACAACTCCAGACGCCAGTGCCCCAGATGCTGCAGCGGATGGCACCGAGTATGTCCAAGCCCCTATGCAAGAGACAGTTGACGACGCGCCTGTCCTGTCCAAGAAGGACAAAAAGAAAGCCAAGAAGAACAAACGTGGCTCTACTTTCGACGACTCACTTCCTCTTACGCCGCTGGCGGAGGAAGACAGGAAGCTTGAAGCTGCCGAGGAACAGGTCGTCTCTTCTGACTCCGCTGGTATACCTGCTATCGAAGTATCATCGTCGGAGAAAACCATTGAGAAGGACCCCGCAGTCAGTGATAGCGCGAGAGAGGTCGACGATATCACTGAGACTCTTGTTGCTGACGAAGCTGTTTCCAAGTCAATTGTTACGGAGCCGACCGCCACCGAAGCGGCCCCCGAAGAGCCAACGCACATAGCCCTTGAAGAGCCTATCCCATTGTCGAAGAAGGACAAGAAGAAGGCTAAGAAAGCAAAACGTGGATCTCTCGCTGAGAGCAGCGAGCCTGCAACCCCGATGGAAACGCCTACAGCGGAACTCAACAAGTTCGCTTTTGACACGCCTCCTGCGATCGACACTCAGACTGTACACGAGACTTCAGACCTCGTGGAAGTCGCATCTGACGCTGTCATCCCATCTGGTATCGAGGAAGCGACCCCATCCGATGAGTCCTCGAAGACTGAGCAACAACTTGAAAACGAAGCTATGGCCACAGAGAAGGCTACGGACGATTTCGCTACTCAAGAGGAATCTGCATCGGTTTCTAAGGGCAAGAAAAAGGCGAAGAAGGCAAAACGTGCCTCTATTGCTGCGGAAGCTGAGCCTTCCGAGCCTGCTACTGAGACCGATATGCTATCGAAGGAAATTCGGGAACAGACCAGTGATCAGCCTCAATCTGATGTCGGCGATTCCTCAGCACTCAGAACGGACATCGCTGAGGTTCAAGTAGCTGAAGAGCAGCAACCTATCGCCAGCAGCTCCGGTGTGCCTATCGAAGCTGTGCCAGACGATCGTCCCCCTCCCGCACCGGTCGAGGAACCTGAACCTGTAGCATCTTCGGAAGCACAGGACGCTGCTGTGGATGAGCCAGCTCCGCTCTCGAAAGCGCAGAAGAAGAAGGCAAAGAAGGCCAAGCGAGCCTCAGCGGTTGAGAGCGAGGCCTCGCAGCCTGCGACTCCCATTGAAGAAATCACCAAAGAGCTTGCGCCAGAGTCAACACATGTCACGCTTCCTGACACGCCGGCAGCGGCCCTACCTGAAGACGAGGCAGATCTCTGGACAGGCGGTGCGCCCTCTCGTAAGAAGAAAAACAAAAACAAACAGCAATCACAGACCGCGACCGATTCTTTTTTAGCGGATGAGGCGACTCGGGCAGCCAACGTTTCTGAACCCCAGCCGTCTCCATCAACCCCTATAACCTCGGAGACACCTACTACTTTCTCGGGGATACCGACCCAATATCCCCTGACCAACACCGATGGCAGTGTTGAACTTGCGACAAAAGATGCGCGTGACTTGAGCGATGAAGCGGAGAAGGTGAACGAAGCGAGCTTGGTGCAAAAGTTGAGCGCTGAAGAGAGCGATGCCACTCATTTGGATACTGTGCCAGAGCAGCGAGATATTGAGGATGCTGAAGAGATGGAGCGACATGTGGATGGCGTCGCTGCTGTGGATTCTAAGGTTCAGGCGAGCTCAGTTGAGGAATCAGCTAAGACACATCTGCTAGATCCGGAGCCGCTTGTTCCGATTGAGAACAGTGCACTCGAGCCGGAAAACCCTGCTTCAGTGGAGTCGACGGTAGTAGGGGAGAAGAATGTCACTTCCGACGACTCTATTCTGTTGGACAGTGCAGAGGCAACACCAGTCACTGAAGGGAACGTCGAGACCACGACTTCTTCCAAGAAGAAAAAGAAGACCAAGAAGAACAAGCGGACTTCCACGATCGATGAGCCTGTTGAGGACTCGTCCCAGGCCGCTACGGTACAGGAATCCCACACAGGTACAGGAGTGACCTTCGAAGATCACGCTGCCCTTCGCCTGCCCCAGGAACAAGTTGATGTGCCTGTTGAGTCGGACCAGGTCGGAAACGAGGACGTGATTACTGAGGCAAGGATTGACGAGGTTTTGCCTACGCACGAAAGCAGTGAACAACGACCAGCAAACAACGACCCTATCCTTGACACTGTAGTCGACTCGCAGCAGAAACGTACACCGGTTGAAAACGCCCATGTTGTGACATCTGCTCTTCTAGAGACGGAGGTCCAACCCGAGACACAAGATGATCAACCAAGGATCCCGTCCCCTGAGCCGACGGCCGATGCGCCTGTCCTTTCCAAGAAGGACAAGAAGAAGGCAAAGAAAGCCAAGAAGCAGGCTGGCGTCGCAACGCCATTGGAAGAGCCGATTGCTATTATTGAGCCTCCCGTCCTGCCGACCGAGACAATGGGCGAAGGCGAGGCCGGGCTTGTCGAGAAATTTGCAGAAAGTGGGGAGAGGGAGATTGGACAGGATCCTGCTGAACTCGCTTTAACGCTTGAGCCACAGCAACAGAATGTTCCGTCTCTGGCAGATCCTGCTGTCAAATCCACAGAAGATGAGGAGGCTAAGACAACAACAGACATAGCTAAAGCGTCCGACCGAGATGCTCGACCAGATGACCTCTCTGTTGAACTCGCTACCCAGCTTGAGCCACAACAGGAGGTTGTTCAACCCATCATTGGCTACGGTCTCGAAGCAACCAAGTCTGAAGGGGCACAATCTGAAATCGTGTCAAAGATCGACCTTCCAACCTCGAACCTGCTGCCCTCTTTTGAGCATCAGCCTGTCGAAATGGGAAAAGTGGAGCCTGAGCCTGAGTCTGAGCCTGCTATCGTTCCCTCCAAAAAGGAAAAGAAGAAAAACAAGAAGAGTAAGAGGCACTCTGGTGGCGCGACACCGGCTGAGGATGCTACAGCGACTACTGTCGTTAGTGAGGGCAAGGACGCAGCGATGTCCGAACCCATCAAACAAGACTATGAAGCCACCTCTCAGCCAGCAGTCGACCCAATGAGTGAGAAGCAAGATGACCTGGGCAAGGACATTTCGTCAATGGAACAAGATGAACAAGCAGCGCCCGCGGCTGTCACCGGCGCAGATATTGGAGACACCGAGACACAAGAGCGCGCTGTGCTTGGCACCGAAGCTGACCCTTCAACTATAACCCTCGATCCAGATGAGAAGCAAGTCACCGCTGTCAAGGAAGACAATACACCGACAATGTCAAAGAAGGAAAAGAAGAAGGCCAAGAAGAGCAAATCGGCTTCTCGCACTGCTACACCAATCGTTATTGAAGATATCGAAGTGGCGCAGCCGAGCGTGGTGCCTCATGTGGAGCGGGAGACTCGTCAAACAGGCGCCGACGACGCAATTCAAACGGCGACTGCGGACAAAATGACCCTTGCCGAGGATGCACTTGCTAGGATCAGCGGAAATGACGGAGGCGCGGCTAATCCGGCGACTCAGGATATCGCTGTTGACAACATGTCTGTCACGCCCGAGCAGCCAGTTGCTCTTGGAGAGACCGTTGTCGTGTCCGAAGAGCCAGTTTCTATGACCGAAGAGTCAGCTGCTGTACCCGTACAACCTGTGATCGCGGACGACGACACTGTGGCCTCTTCTTCCAAAAAGAACAAGAAGAAAAAGAAGAAGGGCAGTAATGCTCTTTCCCAAGTTGAAGAGACTGCTTCAACAGAGGTCGAAGATCTTCCTCCTGTGGCCGGCAATACTGCACCCGTCGAAAGCAACGTCGTTACGGAGACTGATCATGTTGTTGTTTCTGAAGTCCCGACGTCTGACGAGGTCAAGACTGCTGTTGAAGCTACACAAGCAGCGAGACCTGACGCCTCAGAGGCCGTCATCACCACGGATGACCGCGCCGTCCTTGAGAGGCAAGACGTGACTCAGGAGCTTTCCGCCGACTTACCTGAGACTCCTGCACCTGCGGAATCCATGCCGGAGCCGCCGGAGCCAGAACGTCCGATGCTCGATCGTAAGCTCAGTAAGAAAGAGAAAAGAGCCCTGAAAAAGGGCGCTGCAACGCCACTGCAGGAAGATGTGGCGGAGCCTACTGGTTCTATTCAGACCACTGTGACAGAGCTGGTGGAACTGGTAAAGGAACACAAGACAGTTATGCAGGAACCTGAGGCTTCGACAATAACTGAATCGGCCATCTCAGAGCCTGTTGCAGGACTTACTGTTGAGCCCGCCATAGACGTCGACACCAAGTCCACAACTGAGCAAGAGATCAAGCAAGATGCACCAGAAGAACCCAAAGTTACGCCCGCAGTCCCCGAGCCATTACAGACTGTTGCAGACGATGAATGGACGCCTTTACCAAAGAAGACCAAGAAGGGGAAGAAAGCTAAGCAGCAATCAATGGTCTCGGAGCCTCTTGTAACAGAAAGCCGATCAATTGAGACCATCGAGTCAGCTACACGTCCAGACATCGTTATGGAAGATGCGTTGGTTCAAATCACCACGGCGCCCTTGCCTGAGCCAACACCGATGGAGATGGAGACGCCAGCGGTCATCGAGAGTTCTGCCGAACCTTATACTGGAGATTTGTATCAGCCTGCTGCTCTCCTGCCAAGCGATCTGCCATTGCCAGAACCGACGCCCTTGGAGTCGTCTCTAGAGCAGGAATCGCACGTCGAACACGGCGTTCTGTCATCACTCAAGGATGAGCCAATCCCTACGGAGCAAAAGAGTGTGTCCGAAGAACATGCTCGGGTGGAGAACGAGACGGTGGAACTCACTGTACCATCGAGCCAGAAGGCCTCGAAAAAGAGTGGGAAACAGAATATCCCTACAAATTTGACTGAGAGCGTTGAGGCAGGCCCTGAGCTTGCGGATATGGCACATGCGACGGAGACGAGTCGCGATGAATCAATGCAAGTTGACTCAGGAACAGCGCCTGAGCCGATGGAGTCGTTCGCATCACCACGGATTGAGCTGAGACAGTCGGAACATGAAAGTTCTGTCCAGCCCGGGCCCCTTGAGGGTAATGTGAACCCATCGTCCCCTGCTGGATTTGTGGAAGACACTTTCACTCGATCTTCTTCGAAGAAGGACAAGAAGAAGAAAAAGAGTAAGAAGGATGCGGATCGTGTTGATAAGATCGAAGAGCAGACCAATGAGTCTCAGACTGTGGTTGAGGCAATCCCTGTCGTGGCCCAGGACCAGCCGATTACAGAGGTGGAGCCTTCATCTTTGGCAACTGTACATGAGATCGAACAACAACTTCCCACGACTCCTATCCAGGACGATATTCAACCGACAGCGCAGATACGCGAACTTTCGCCATCGTTGCGTGCCGTTCAACAAGAAGCCGCAGAATTAAGGCAGCGCTCAGAGAGATTGGAAAGGGAGCTGGCAGCCACCGAGCAGCACGATAAACCTTCAAATTCTCAAGCCACATCCATGTTCGATGTTGCAAGCCTATTGAGCAAAAAAGATAAGAACCAAACGGATACGACAAGTCACGGTGATCTCCCTGGGTCTGTTACTCCTGCAGCTGCACCTGAGGCTGCGGTCGAGACGATGGGCCAGGTTGAGAATACTGTCGAGACAAAGGTTACACCTACAGAGCCTCCGTCTCGGAAGCTAAGTAAAAAGGAGAAGAGGAAGGCCAAGCAAGCTGCTGTTCTGGCGGATGAGCCTTCAGCACCCGCATCCGAGAACGCCAGCACGATGGAGAACCTCAGTACCGATCTTGAAACTGTTGCAACGCCGGCTATCGAGGCATCTTCTCATGAGGTTGAGGTGAAGGACGAGGTCATTCCGGACCCTGTACTTGCTCCCTCTGCAGAAGCTCCGGCAGCAGGACCCAGCGATCCGAATAACGATGTATCACCTCCCCGAGACGCGGGTCTCGAGGACATGACTCCTTTGTCCAGAAGGCTCAGCAAGAAAGACAAGAAGAGACTGGCTAAACTTGCTGCGGCTGAACTATCTGAACCTGGGTCGCAGATCCAAGAAGATGCGCTTACAGAGCACACGCCGTCATCTGCACAGGAAGACTTGGTTCGTGTTGTCGAAGAGCAGGAGGCGAGACAGGCCTCGAACCCAGCGAAGGGTTCTGAGGCCAGCGCTGAGGAAGTGGCAATCTTGGATCCTTCGATAGCAGGCGCTGTTGCTGCATCGACCCTGGGACGTAAAGACAGCAAAAAGGATAGGAAGAAGAACCGCAACTCCAAGTCGTCGATAGACGTGGCTACAGAGCCTGAGCCTTTGGTACCTTTGGGAGCGTCCACTGAGCCATCGACGGATCAATCCAGGGAGCCTCCCCAAGGCACGCAAGGTAAAGTTGCTGATGTGGAGCATCACCACGCCGGCCTGCCTAAGTCAACCCGAGCCGATAAGGATATTAAGGTTGAGACTCAAGTCTCGAACCTCGCTGTGCCAAGCCCAGGATTGATGGGTTCAGTCGAGGAGAGCCTGGATCGTGACTCGAATGAGCCATCCACTCCAGCGAAGACACTCGACAACATCTCTGAGGATGTCCTCCCCACCTTGAATAAGAAAGGGTCCAAGAAGCATAGACTGGCTGCCTTGTTCGAGAAACAGTCCCCAGAGCAGCAGCGAGAGGCAAAACGTGGCCTAGCCCACAAAAGAAGTGGCAGCGTAAAGAACCTCGCAGAACAGTTCGAGAACCAATCGCGATCAACAACCCCACTCCAGATTGTGCCGCCGAAGTCCATCCCTCGGGCCGCTTCCGAAGACCAGTTGCGCTCAGTATCCCCGTACGACAACATTGAGCGTTTAAGATCCGCATCGCCAAGACACGATGTAGACTTTGCTGCAGCTGTCGCTGCTGGCTTGAATGAGTCGGGTTTTGATCCCAGTTATGTCATCAACGACCCTTCTTTCTACCGCTCGCGGTCAACTTCAAGACAAGAGGATCGTAATACGGGCCCTGACGATGAGGTAGAGATTGCGAGAAGGAGAGCCAGTGTCTCCAAGTTCGGATCATTTGGTCGAGCTTCTGCTTCAACCTCTCCTACGAAGATGGGCTATGCATCGCCTACAAAGACAGGCTTCGCTTCAGCTTCGCCAATCAAGAGTGCATTCGAACCTTCAGAACGCACTCTGCCTAAGGGCATTGAGGTCCCGTTGGCCGCCACTGTTGCGCCATCTTTCGATCCAATGGATGTGCTCAACGATCCGTCGTTCGTCAGACGGAAGTCGCCACCGGGCGTACTGGAAGAAGCAGACCCAGAAGAATTGTACGCGCCGTCTAAGGGAAGAAAGCTGAGAGCAAGACAGAAGCGAGAGATGGATCCAACATCAACAGCCTTGAGTGCGCAGGACAGTGTCGAGCAGACCCCTGCTGAGACTCCAGTGTTTGAGAACGCGCTTGCTCGATCTCGCACCATGGAGTCTCTGGCTGGCTCCACTGCTCGCGGACTCGGCGATGATGCACGTGCCGATGAATCGGCTGAGTTCCCGAATACAGACCAGCGTTCAGCGAAGAATACCCGGGATGTGGAGAGGACTGCCACTGCTAAGGACGAAGGGGAGTATGAGATGCGTGGAAGGAGCAAGGAGCGAGACTCCAGGAAAATCAAGACACCAATATCCGCACTACCTGGATCGGCCACTGATAAGGACATCAGTGAATTCCCGTTCCCTCGTGCATCCACTCCTGAGGTTGGAGGTTTAGTAGTACGCAGTCTGAAGGAAGAAAAGAAGGCGTCCAGAAGCCAGAAAAGTAAGAGTGTGACAGAAAAGGATATTGGTGTCACACACCAAGAAGCACACAAACGACGGTCACATCCAGTGGCATTCCAGGAAGAGCAGCCAGAGGAGAAGCGACTGCACATGAGTGAGGCACAGAGTGGGCCCGGCCTTGAACCGTCTTGGTCGTTCTCAGCATTGGACAACAGTAAGACTGACAACAGTACGACTAGTGCGGGACAGCCTGAGCTGAAGGAGAAGGGGTCTCGAGATTTGAAGTTGGCTCGTGAGGAGCGTCCGCATCCCCAAGGACCCAGGACGCCACGCCAAAAGTCTGTACGCGAGAACAGAGACAGCCGGGAAATGGAGACTGACGCCAGTCCTGCACTTCCGGACTTCACAACGCCAAAGGCGGCTCAGTCTTCCCCTCCGTCTGACTTTGTCAGCAAGGAACGAACATCGTACTTGTTCGACTCCTCGCCGTCAACGCGCGCGTATGGAACCTCGCCTGTGGCACCCAAAACCCCAAACAATGACAGCTCACGAGTCGTCAAGTCTCCACTTAAGACACCAGTCGACCGTCCTCGTCAAGACCATGCATCACCGCTTAGATCTTCGCGCTCAATCGAGTCTCAACAATCGATTTTTGGAGGTCCAATCGAAAAAGACAGCACGACAACACCATTGCCAAAGCAATCACGTACTCCAGGGACCAACTCGCTTGACACAATCACAGAGAACAGCCCGGATGATGCACTAGTCGTTAAGAAGGGCAGATCTATTTCTGGTGCTGGGTCAGGAGAGCGAAGCTTGAAGTCAAATAGGTCATTCTCTGATCGCATGAGATCTCCGCCACCAACTACACCAACACCTGCAATTCGAAGGAATCTGCCTCCGACACAAGATTCGCCATGGCATCAAGCCAACGATCCTGTCGACCGTAGCGTGGCACTCAGCCCAGCACGTCGCCTACCTCACTCAACACCCGATCCAGTCAAACACCAACTGGCTGAAATTCGCGACTCGCCAGGGCTTCGAAGCCAGCAATCCCTCAGCAATATTAGTAAAATCAGGTCGCCTGATCATGAACGACCTGTGAGCTCCATGAGTATGGCAAGTAATGCTTCAAACCACTCCCTCCGACGCATGGAAAGGGCCCAATCGGGAGACTTGAGGAGTGCCGCAAGGCTTGGCGAGGCCAGTGCGCCGGGCGCTAGTAGCGCGACAGAACCCAACCTCTCAGGCATCGCACTGGCGGCTGGAGCGACCGCAGCCTTCGCTGCTGCATCAAAGTTGAGAGGTGAAGGCAAGGGACGTCGTGCCAGCATGGCCGAAACTTTCGTAAGTTATCGCAATTTGTGCGGTGCCGGCACAGTGGATATTAACAACACTCAGGAGGCCATGGGTGAGGCTCCCCGATCGCCGATGTCTCCGACACGGCCACCCAGTCTGCGCAAACGCCAGAGCATGCAGATCATGGATTTGCAAACACAACTTGATCAGCTTGCAGACCACAACAAGGCACTTGAAGATGCACGACTGAAGGCCGAAGAGAGCTTGCAATCTCAACAACATCAACGCCAGATCGACGAGCAGCTTGTCCAAGAAGCGGTTGAAGCACGTGACCGCCAGATCCACCAACGTGACATCGACATTGCGCAGCTTAGAGACACGCTGCAACGGCTGCAGGAAGAGATCGCAAGGCTCACAGAACTCAACGATAACCTGACGGAGGCCAATCGCAACCTTACGAATGATGCTAATGAGCGTTACGCGCATCTCCAATCCGAAGGCCAGTTGGTACATCAGCAATGGCAGACATCTCAAAAAGAGCTGGAAACATTGCGATCACAGCATCAACAATTGACAAGAGGCATGGAAGGCGCGCTTCGCGAGGAGATTGGCGCTGCACTCGACGAGCGCAATGCAGAAATTTCCCGTCTGGAGAGAGAGCTTTCGAGCGCCAGAGAACAGATCAAGAGCCTGCAGAAGCAGATTCTGGCGTCCAAGAAACCTAGCGAGAGCTTCCTCACTATCCGTGATGAGGACTACTTCGACAGCGCATGTCAACAGCTCTGCCAACATGTGCAGCAGTGGGTGTTGAGGTTCTCCAAGTTCTCGGATACTCGTCAATGCCGACTGTCGTCTGACATCCAAGCCGATGCTAGGCTGGATGCTGCCACGCGCGAGAAGATCGACAAACGCCTCGACAACGCCATTCTAGATGGCTCGGATGTCGATGCGCTCCTCGCAGACCGCGTTAGGCGTCGTGATGTCTTCATGTCAATTGTCATGTCGATGATCTGGGAATATGTTTTCACGCGGTACCTGTTTGGCATGGATAGAGAGCAGCGACAAAAGCTGAAGTCGCTCGAGAAAACACTTTCGGAAGTTGGTAAGTCATACTGCTTCTTCACATTATTCACATGGCGTCTAACAAACCTAGGCCCACCACGCGCCGTTGCGCAATGGCGCGCAATCACGCTGACTCTGCTCTCCAAACGAGAGCCCTTTATGCAACAACGCGCGCAAGATACTGAAGCCGTCGTCCACGAGATCTACAGCACCTTGTCCACCTTGCTCTCGCCCCCATCCCACCTCCAGAACCAGATCCAGGCCTCGTTGCGCAACGTGATGCGCCTAGCCGTCGAGCTTAGCATCGAAATGCGTACTCAGCGTGCAGAGTACATCATGCTGCCCCCATTGCAGCCCGAATACGATATCCACGGCGACCTGGTGGCCAAGGTGTCGTTCAACGCATCGCTCATGAACGAGCGCTCGGGCGAGACGTCGTCCAACGACGAGCTCGAGGCGCGCGGCGCTATCGTTAAGGTCGTGTTGTTCCCTCTTGTCGTCAAGAAAGGTGATGACTTTGGCGAGGGCGAGGACGAAATCGTGGTCTGTCCTGCGCAAGTCCTCGTTGCGAGGCCGGGAAAGAAGAAGGTTGTTAGAGTTATGAGCGGAGCGATGAGCCTACATTCCAGGGCCAGCAGTAAGGGAAGGAGCGCGGTCAGTCTGGCGCCTGAAAGCAGTGTGATGGATTTGGATGAGCCGAATGTTATATAGGCGAATTTGGGTTCGAAGGGTTCTATGGCGTTTTGGAATGTGGAATCTTTTATCTTCGGTCAAGGGTTGGCGTTCGGCGAAGGCGAATACTTTATTATGTTTTGGCTATTGGGATGCATGATACACAGCGATTTTGGGGTTACAGAGATACCAAAGCATTATTCCACGGTTTTCAATCTATTTGAGCACAACCAGTCCCTGTCAAGCAAAGCATGAGAATTGACTTGGTTCAAATTGTGGTGATCGTAAGACCGCTGTGGCCGACTGGCCCTACTGCACACGCAGCGCAGCAAGTGAAAACTCATGGTGAAAGCGGCCCTCAGCATCCAGTACTCTCACTCAATCCGACCTCACCCAAGTACCACCGTATATAAATCAAAAGAATCTCTACTCTTCCATCAAATCCAGCGTGGAGTGCTGAAACGCGCCCTGGCGGAATATAGTAACCGGATGAACTAAGAGAAAGTGACGAGTGGGCCATCTCTTAGGGAAACTCAACGGACTGAAAAGGCTCCTGGTTCGATTCCGTGATAGAACGTTTACAGCCCTTTATGGTATATCAAAAATGGTATTCACCGCCAAAGTGACTAAATGTTCTCAGCAACGGTGAAAAGTCAATACCACCCTGGCATAGGTCCCCGAAACATGAAAGATATGCGGTATGGGCAGCTGAAACGGTATGAGAAGTCGTTGTTCCTTTTGCTGTTTTTATTTTCTCTGGTGTTGGGGATGCGCAGTGCGAGGAGGATTTGTTTGCTGGTTGGTGCGCGACATCATTTTTCTTGAGTCGATAGTTGCGAAGATGGCTGAAGCTGGCCATTGCATAGGACACATGACTGGAGAGTCTATAACGTGCTAGTAGTTTATAGTGATGACAGGCTGCAAAGCGAAGTACAATGTCTGGAGAGGCTGCAGGACAGAGCAAACGCGACACAAGGGCATGTTTACTTGACAAAATTGACAACATGATGAGATTGCTCGAGGGAGAAAGCAACATACCTCGTCTCAGGCTGAACACAATCATTGATGAGCTGCACCTCGCCAAAGGGTTAGCTGAGTATTCGCAGCAACGACTTCGTGCAATCTAGGGCTGGCTAGACTTCACCATGTCGTCTCTCTGATCAAAGCCGTTGAAATCTCATGTCGAACACGCAGAGCCTTTAATGAACTCACAGTTCTGGCAACGCTATCTTGAATACAGGCGACGCTCGCATTGGTGTAGCTTTGAGGATACATGTTAGCAGCGAAGTTGTCTTGCAGTCTGTCTCCACCAGAAATGGTAAAGCTACCAGCCGCATCCTTCCGAATAGGGCAGGTTCGCAACTGCCATCGATCGCAGGGTAAGACTACCACTTACTCTAAGCCGATTGGGAGGCGGTGACAGGCCGATCGATTGGTTAGCAGTCGATATTACTGCCGTGCCATAACAACACACTAGAACAACATCGCAGGAGAGCGCAGTTTGCGCGCAAACCATCGAAACCTATGTAAGAATCAGAATCTAATTATGACAATTTGGCGCATTCTTTCAAGCTACTCTGCTTTACAAAGCTTGGCCGTCTCGAAGGTGGGCTCATGTGTCAGTCGGCTTGCTGATCATTATCAATGCTGACTAGGCCAGAGCAGCCTTGCGCCGTCTTGCGTCTAGCTGCATGGACCTGGTGGATAAGGCGCTGTATGAGTAGTGTAAGGCTGGAGCTACTACTTCATCACGAATAAGCCACAGCAGTAATGATGTGAACTTTCCCAACTTGCAGGTCCAACAATGGGTTGTAGATGCAATGGAGATGGATGCTTGATGCTCGTCGCGAAGATTCCTTATTCGAGGACCCTGACATAGCGCCTCGGCTGGCGGCAGCTCCCCCAGACAGCGACCCCGCAGAGCCCAGCAACCTCCTCACCCCTGGGACTTGGGCCCGTCTAAACTTTAAAGGGGATGTAAGCATCCTATCTATCGCGCAGGACGCATCCTGTACCTCCTGCACTCACCAAAGTCTGCGCAACAACTCGCAAACATGCCTATCAGAAGCAATTGGAGCCTCTCACGCGAAGGTAGGCACGCGATGCGCTACATGCGCCTCGACGCTCTTTGTTGTGCGACATGATCATGGCAATGGACTGACACATGCCCAGGCATCACCGGCGACACGCTCGCGCGGCTGGTGAAGTACACGGCGCTGAACCCGTTGATCACGCTCCCGCTGTTCCTTGCGGGCAAGTATACGCTGGATGGCGGGCGCATGGTCGCGGGCCACGCGACGGCGTGGAAGCACCTGAAGACGCTGTTGGTCCTGGGTCTGATGGACAGAGTGAGCCAGTGGCTTGACAACGCCGTGACGAACAACTTCACCAACGACACATACGTGTGGAGCCAAGAGGTGGTAGTAGTGACGGGTGGCAGCGATGGCATCGGCAAGATTGTGGTGCAGCTGCTGGCCGAGAGGGGAGTCAAGATCGCGGTGCTGGATGTACAGGAGCTGACATACGAGCGTAAGTAACCATGTCTTCTCCTCCAGGCATTTCAATCGCGTGCCCTACACAATTAACAGCAGCTTCCCTGCTGACACAATTTGTCACAGCTCCCTCCAACGTCCGCTTTTTCCACTGCGACCTCTCCTCGCCCACCTCGATCACAGAGGCCGCCTCGCAGATCCGCAGCACGCTAGGCAACCCGACCATCCTGATCAACAATGCAGGCGTTGCGCGCGGCAAGACCATCCTCGATACCACCGAGCGCGATCTGAACCTGACCTTCAAGGTCAATGCCTTCGCCCACTACTACCTCGCCCAGGAGTTCCTGCCCGCTATGGTGGCCGCCAATCACGGCATGGTCGTCACCGTTGCCTCGCTGGCGGGCTACATCGCCGCACCATCCATGGTCGATTACGCCGCCTCCAAGTCCGCTGCCGTTGCGTTCCACGAGGGTCTCGCCGCGGAGTTGGTCACCCACTACAAGGCGAACAAGGTGCGCACGGTGCTGATGTGCCAGGGCTACACGCGCACCAAGCTGTTTGAGGGATTCGACAGCAAAGCCCTGTTCCCAGAGACGGTGGCCGAAGCGATCGTGAAGGCCGTGTTGGGCGGAAAGAGCAAGCACGTTGTGCTGCCGGAGTTGGCTTGGGGGATTGCGCCCAAGTTGAGGGGGTGGCCTGTCTGGATCCAGTACGGAATGAGGAAGAGGATGGATAATATGATGAGGGGGTGGAAAGGGAGGCAGGTTGTGCAGCCGAGCGAGAAGGAGGAGGAGAAGAAGGTTGATGAGAGCACGGTGTTGGTTGATGGCGAGTAGGAAGGCATTGAGATAAAGAAATGAATTTTAAGAATCACTTATGCGAATATTTCTTGTACTACTACAAAGAGAGCATGACGGATACACGGATGGCAGCTATAATCACAGAACAAGAGCAGCTCCCAAGTATCAGACATATACACCCAGTCTTCAGATGGATCCTGAATCGACCTACAGCCTCTCCCAAAATCCACCTCTATCATACATTTCAGAGTTCACACAACAGCGCAAACCGCATACACCAAGCCATGAGATGTTGTGCTGGAGACTTCAATGTACAAGGCATACCTTGTGCTCTCTTCAACGGGGGGTCCAGGTATACACACCTGCATACATGTCGATTCTATCGACACTTTGGACGAAGCACAAAACATGTGGTAGCTGCTGTTGATGTTGAGAAGTGGATGTTTGTAAGACATTTGGAGATTCGAGACGAGCACACATGTTCCACAGCACACTGTCGTTTGCTGTCTGTTGGTATGGCTGTTTTGGAGATTTGATCTGATAAGAGAAATAAGGAAGCGCCATCGATTCATTCGTGCTGATATTTGAACATGTGTGAAGTGTAGCGTTTTGAGAAAGGCCAGGCCGCACAACACCATATATCGGTCATGATTTGGGTTTTCGACAGAGAGAACAGAGAAACGACATACATGTTAACTTCGATGACTTTGAATATGTGACGGATTTTTTCCAGAAGGTAGGTGATGTAAGTGATTTCTGATTTGTGACAGCATTTTGGGTTCAAAAGTCGATTTTGACAGAATAGACAGAAGCGACATGAAATGCGATCTCTGCACATTTTGGAGAGATTTTCCATATGAAGTTTCTGAGGAAGGCCAGGCTGCACAACAACCTGACAGGCTAAGATTGAGTAATTTTGGCAGAAGAGACAGAGAACGGACATGGTGTCTTGTAAACATCTATTTTTGAACAGGTTTGGCCAGAGATATTTTCGGAAGTGGGTATCTGATCTGTAAGAGCATTTGCATTCGAGAATAGATTTTCAAAAAGAAGAGGCGAATCATTCATCGTTTCAATGCTTTTTTGGACAGATGTCTCACTCAGACCGACTTCTGAGAAAGGCTAAACAATACACACATCGTGAGATTGTTTCCAGACTTTTTGACAACAAAAAAACGCAGAAGCAACATGTTGTTAAAAGTGGTCAAGTTTTGAAGCATTCCACAGATCGTGGATTCTGTTTCCTTAGGAAAGCAGAGCTGGAGCAATACATTACTACTCAGAGGACGTGTTTCTTATTCGTGATGGAAAGCTCATAGGACCAAGGCTGGGGTGCATTACTGGTTTTGGTCATCCTGTACATCGTGTTTTGAGAAATTTTGAAGTATTTCGTCCAGATACATATTTTGGGTTGTGGTGTATTCAGACAGAGCGCGCGCAGAAACAACCGCATATAAACATTTGAGGAGGTTATATTGATTTGACAGAAAGAAAACAGAAGCGACATAGGGGCACTGTTGTACCATTTTGAGACAATTGCTTGAAGTTGTGTTTTGAGAAAGGATAGATTTGCTGCAGAAAGACATGGCTACGCGGCTGAGTTTTTTGACAGAAGAGAAAATGAGGCCACATTTTCTGCTGCTGCATTGTATTTTCGTTTGTATCTTTTTAACAGAAGTGACGCCCAAACTGCGGTCTCGGGTAGGTCCACATGCTTGAGAAGACTTCACAGATCGTATCATCTCAAGATGTCGAGATTGGCCGGGGAAGAAAATGATACCACTTTGAGGGAAGCGAGAAACGGACAAATTTGAGGCGCTCGCTCTGTATTTGAACATAAACTTGGACCCTCTGGTATTGAAAGGATCACAATTGGCCGCCAGAAGCCGAACAGATAGTATATGATTTTGATAGGCAGAAGCACAGACAACATAGCATTTGATGTTTGCACATTTGAACAGACGGTGTGGGTCACCCCGTTGAGGATTCACAAATTTGGGTTTCAGATGAACAGAGAAAGAAGAAAAGGCAGTAAAACTTTCGGGCTGCCGCTCAAAGGATTTGCCCATATTGAATTCCGGTGTTCAGAGAGAAAGCAGCCCACATGGGTCTTATTCACTTCGATTTGAACTGTAACAGGATAGATAAGACCACGAAAAGATTTTGGTGTTGTGCCTGCTCACTGGCGCGAAAAGATGACCGCACGTTGACGGTGGGAGAGAGTGACATTTTGAGATTTTGAAGCCCAGACAAACGAGCAAAGTTTCGAGGTATTAGTGCTAGCAAGAATGCTGCAAACGGCTTGAGTTTTAGGTGTGACGAACAAAGGAATGAACAGAAATCAACCTGGTGTCGTCTGCTTTGGAGCAAACAAGTATTCAGCCAGATGACCCAACGCTATACCAGATCAACGGAAAAAGGCGCAGTCCAGACACACATTTGTAGTTGTGTCTTTGTTTTAGATGCTGCCCAGCCTCGTGCGAGGGAACAAATTCTATTCATAAAGAATATTTTCGAGATATTTGTTAAGAACAGAGTGCGGGAATAGACATGGCTCGGGCCTGTGTGAACTTTGGGATCTTTTAGTAGAAAGGCAAGGGAAGAAGTTGAGCGTAATGACACAAATGTGGGCAGAAAACCTCATGAGGAAGCTGTTGAGCAGTTATGGAAGAAGACAGCAAATATCGAGGTTTTGACTGCAGAGCTTTCGAGTTCCAGATGTGAGGAATATATCGGGGCTTCTTCAGGGCAGGAGAGACCATAAATGCGTTCAGTGAACTTTTTTAGAGAAAGAGCATTTATACCACTGAATTTTGCGATCGCAGACTTTGAGACCACAATGTAACAGATACATGTTTTGAAGGTAATCAGATATTTGGAGAACCGCTCCTCAACATGATTATAATCTTTCAGGATATGTTGGTTCTGGAAGAGCAACGAGACATATAAGAGCTCAGGGCAATTTTTAGGATGACCAATATCGATGCCATCCTCAAATCATTTGGTCTTGAGCATATGAGACAGAAAGGAAGACATCCAGTAATGCTTTGTACATTTGGAGAAATGGTCATGAGGTATAAACAAAATTTTCGCAGGCCAAAGAAACATATGTTCCAAAAGCAATGAAATCGATATTATATGGCGAAAAAGCTTTTGCGAACAGAACATGAACTCTTGCTGAAAGAGCTTTGATATGAATGTAGACATGAGAAATCCGACTCAGGTTTTCGATCGGAAGAGCACATGCAGATCCAACAATCTTTCGAAGAGCAGCCGTAGAGCCACACGACCCAATGATGCCGATAATGCAACAGCGCACGCACAGCTCTTCCATATGCGGTATTTGCGTTTTTGTCAGAGGGGTAAAAAAAAGACCAGAACATACGCCGTCTAATTGTCTGATTTGGCAACATCAGACTGAAGAG
This sequence comes from Curvularia kusanoi, assembly GCA_011058905.1. Classification (NCBI taxonomy): domain Eukaryota; kingdom Fungi; phylum Ascomycota; class Dothideomycetes; order Pleosporales; family Pleosporaceae; genus Curvularia; species Curvularia kusanoi. Next base: position 863,138 of record SWKU01000001.1, on the reverse strand, counting down.
GTATCGGTGATACAGCGAAGCGCACAGTGGGCCATCAGCCGTGTCAATAAATCTTTTGAGGAGAGAGAGAAGAACAGAGAGCAGAACATCGAAGAGGGCAAAGTGTCTTTGGTGAAGCCAGAGAGAGGGCAGAGAGACATAGGGAATCTAGAGCTGCAATTTGAGAGGTAAATTGACATTTGAGATTGAGATCGTCATTTCGAAATGAAGCAGAAAGTGAGAAATTTGGGGGATTACTGTAGTACAGCATCGAAACTTTTATACCTAGGCATTCAGACCAGAAGGCGTCACATGACGTGAGTGTTTACCATGTATCAATCCATTCTTTGAAGGGCTGTATCACCCACGATGCGCCCTCCAAACACAACATATATGTACACTACACACTACCTTGTCCGGAGACCTTGACTCCAGTCATTAGTCGCATATGTACCCATTCATCATCGTTACAGTTCGTGACTTCCCTACCGATGATCCAACCAGAAGAAAGAAAACCGGGAAAGAACTCAAACGCTTGCTTTTAAAGTGACCAAACACGAACTTGAACTGTATACCACCTCTTACAAAATGCTGTGTACGCCGATCCACAACGACTAGTATGCTCCGCCGTGTGGCTTTCGACTGGGTTCATATCTAGCACCATCTCTAGGATCGATATCACGCGTCTCCCCGCCTCTATACGCACTTGAGTGTGCATCCGCAATGGGGAGTCGCCCTGGACTCGCTCCTGGGCTATCCGCGCGGCGCCCGCCCATGCCCCACTCATCGCTGTACCCGGGCGGATTCAGCTCGTCGCTGGCGTCGCTGGGAATGCGCATGAGAATGCTCGAATCGCCTTTCACAAGCCCTAGCCGCTCCTCCTCGGTCCCCGGTGCTGCTTTAGAGCCATCGCGGCTGTTCTTTGCACTGCTCCTACTCACAGGCCGTCGGTGGCTACCGGAGGCGCTTGCTTCAGAGTCCCCGCGGTTGCGGTGGAAGACGTTTTGGAAGGAGAACTGGCGCTTGGCCATATGTGGCGGTGGTCTTGGTGGCGATAGGCTGCCATCTTGTTGTGCAGGTGGGAGCTCAGCGAATTGGATGTGTGCGTCATGAGGTTTGTAGGATGTGTCTTGTTGTAACGTGTTCTTGTAGGTATCCTTGTCATTGACAGGGTCGTAATGTTCGGAGGCACCATCAGTAGGGATCGGAGGCAGATGCTTCATGTCAAGGCCTGCTGAGCTGCGGCTGGCATTTGACTTGCCTCGAGATCGCAGGCGCTGGAAGAAACCGGGGTGGAAGCTGGCATTATCGTCGTCGTCATCTGACTCGTCCCTTGGGAAATGAGTCATGCCGAGCGGCGGATGGACTGTTTTCGAGACCATTGTGCCAGTACGTGTTGGAGGTCGGTTGGGGTCGAGCACTGTCTTTCGTCTCCTGATGCCGTCGAATTCCACCGTTTCCCCCTCGCCAATCACCTGCATGTGCTCCTCCTTGATCTTCTTCGCCTCCTGCAATTCTCTGTGCGACCGCGCCTTACTCAGCGAGCGCAGGATTGCACTACCACCGCGGATGGCATCTGCTCGAGGCTCGTATTCAGGCTCTTCCACTTCGGCGACAGTTCGTACTTGGTCAAGGTCTCCCTTGAATACAGCAGCGTCAGGAACATCTTTAGCTGACTTGGAAAGCTGTAGCAAAACAACTCCCGAGCAAATTGTCAGGAAACCCATGATGACCGTAATGATCTGAATTGGCGACCCCTTGAAACCCTGGAAAAGTACCGACGAGGTGACGATGGTGGACGAAGTAAAGAAGACGTAATATGTCGGCGTGACCAATGCAGCGTTGAAGAGGTTCAGAGCTTTCTGGGAATTGTTAGCACGAGCGAGGAGCACAATTGGCATGTACTGACGTTGAGGTAGATGATCTCAGTAAGCAGAGTGACCACTACGAATACAAGTAGCACATAGAGGAACCACTCTTTGAACTGGCCCCCGTGTGAGCCTGATGCCTGAGCCACGACGGCCGCACCCAACCCCTGGGTCGCTACTACACTGAGACCGCCAATCAGACTGCATACAGTCAGGTAGACCATCATGGACCTCTTGCCGTACTTGGGTCCGAAGTAGAGAGCAATGACAAGGCAGGCGACAATGATGACACCTGCGAAGCTGAGGAAGCCCGGCATTATGACCCAGTGCTTCATATCTTGGATGGAGGCTACAGATGACTGCTCTGGTGCGCTCAAAGCGATAATGACGGATCCGACAATGCAGTTGAAGCAGCCCACTTTACCTACAAAGCTAAGACGCTCCTTGAGGAATATAGATGAGAGAATGGCGCATATGACTACAGACAGTGCGCCCATCGGCGTCACCAGAATGGCGTCTGTAAAAGCGTACGCGACCAGATTGCATACCTGGAATTTCGGTTAGCCTTCGCCATGTGGCTTGTGATGTCACATACCTCGCCCATGATCATGAGGATCATGCCGAACCACCACCACGCGTTTTTAAGGTATGAGTACCCCTCGCCGGCCTCTTCATGGTACTGCTCGTTCGCTTGCAACAGACCTTGCTTCTTGATCACAAACGACACGCCGATGAATACGCCAGAAGCTATTGCCAGTACTATGCCGATGATTTTGTATGAGGCTGGCCGCGACGATGGGTCGCCGCCCATTCCGCCGCTCCGCGCATGTAGCTGGTGTGCAGCATAGAGCTCTTCTGCTGTGTATGCGGCGTAGAGCTCATTGGCGCGCGCAAGAAGGGTCCCAGTGGTGTCCATGTTGTGGACGTGGGGCGAGCCAGGTGCTCGGTGGCTGTCAGGTGGCTAGCGCACCAACGCTCTCACAGCCTCGTGGTAGAGGAGAGAGGTCTCAGGAACTGGGCTGCAGTCGCGACGGGAGCATGGAATCTTCGTTCGGGGGGATTTCGCCGAGGCAGGCCCAGGAAGGGAGGATGTTTTGGCCAGGCTGTGGTGCTGGGGCACGTATGGCGTATGGCGCGGGTGTGTGCAGAGGGCACGGCGGGTATATGGGAAAGGGCAGCTGGCAGGCGTCACAGGTCGTGTCTATTTCTGTCGAGAAGGAGTGCAGGCCGGCCGTGAACGGATTGGTCTTCACACACAGCTTGGCTGGGCAGGGCAACGTAAAGTGGTGCGCGTAGTGCAGGATCTAGACGCTCGAGCTGGTTGGGGGCTGTGTTGACACGAGGCTGGGAGCTGGCGGAAGACAATGGCGGCGGTTTCACACACAATGCACGATGCACGATGCACGCAGCGGCTGAAAGGGTCAGGACAAAGGGCGCGAGTGCGAGAGTGAGAGTCTATTGCGTCTTCTGTCATTCAAGACATGCTAGCTGGTGCTTGGTGCCCTGTTTCGCAATCTTATCGCTGTCCACAGCAACCGCCGCCCCACAGCCGCCAGCCAAGCAGCGTGGGAGATGGCCGCCGGGGGTGCTAGCTGTTTGGACGTAGCCTTGGACGTAGCCGGGCTATGGCCTTGGTTGTGGACACGGCAGCACACACGCCGCAGCCAGTCGCTGCCACTTAGCGAACGCTCCCCAGACAGCCCTCCGTCCCCCAACCGACCCCCGACCCCTCATGCCCGCGCCACAGCATGATTGACACGGGCGCCGACATCAATGGCGGACACATCCAAAGCAATGGCGGCCCTGACATCTTCGCCGCAACCTCGCTCGCCGATATTCACGCGGGGCTCGCCCAGCTGCACCAGCAAGAGGCCAGCGTCACCCAGCGCCTGAACGACCTGATCGCCTCGCAGAAGGACCTATCTCGCGAGCTTGGCCGCCTCGACCTGCTGCGCGCCCACCTTGGCACCCAGGTCGTCAGCACGCGCGCCATCAGCAATGGCATGCTGGGCGATGCTGCATCGACCGCGAACCGCATCTCGAGCGCCGTGAAGCGCCTGGACCGGGAGCAATCGAATGTCAAGGCGACGCTCGAGGTCGTCGAGCAGGTTGCTGAGCTCAAGGCATGCGTGCTGGGCGTGCATGGCTCAATGGGCGCTCCTCAGGACTGGGAGACAGCTGCAGCGTACATACACCGTGCTTCCAAGCTCCCCGCTGACGTCGTGAACGGTGCATTCGCAGAAGAGATCGTGCCTACCGCTGAGGTACCCGATCCCCCTCGTGTCACCCTCGATGCCGCTGCCGAGTCCCTGTGTGCGCTCTTCCTGCGCGAGTTCGAAAAGGCCACAAAAGAGGGCGATGGGGCCAAGGTCACGCGCTTCTTTAAATTGTTCCCTCTGGTCGGACGTACAGATACTGGCTTGGATGCTTATGGGCGATATGTTTGCACTGGTGTTGCTTCAAGGGCACGCACAAACTTCAATTCGGCAGCTCCGGCGCAACGAGCAGAGGGGCCCTTCTATGGCAACGTCCTAACCAAGCTATTCGAGCACATTGCCCAGATCGTCGACGGTCACGAGCCTCTGGTCGAGCAACACTACGGGCCAGGCATGATGGCAAAGGTCATTGAGCGTCTGCAGATCGAAGCAGATGTGCAAGGGGGCATTGTGCTTGATACATGGCATGAAGAGCGCAACATCGACCGCAAGCTAACTGACATCAAGTCGTACGCCTTCTCCTTCCTTGTGCAAAGCTTTCTTCAGTCGCAACAGCCATCCAATGGCACACCTCGCTCCAGCTCACCCGCAGGAGCGCCAGTGCGTACAAGTGAAGATGAGGGTGTGGATATGAAGGAGGTCGACGCTCTGCTTGGAGAGAGCGCGTTGATGCTCGGACGATATGCACTTTACTCGCGCTTCATCTCTGACAAGTGTGCCTCATCACAGCCTGAGGAACGCATCGATCACGGTTTAGTCATGCCACAGTTCCTCACCAACAGCAACCTTCAGCGGAAGGTAGGCAGCCATCTTGTTGAGCCGTTCAATGCTATGACTACCTTCTTCTTCCGCCGCTCCGTTGAGAAGGCTTTCCAACTGGACGAATCGCCTCCTGACTTGACTCTCAATCCAAACAAGCCTCTTGGCTCCAGTCCGCCTTTCGTCACTTCTGCTGTCGACGATGTCATGTACATCGTCAACCAGGTTTGCCAGCGGACCCTTGCGACGTCTCAGCGCGCTGTGATCTCGGAAGTTTTACCTGCAGTCAGCAGTATTTTAGGCACAGACTTCATTGGCATGACGCAGCGCAAGATGCGTGATGAGAGCTATCCCAAGCCTATTCGCGCTGGTGAGTTACCACCCGAGAGCAAAGTCATTGCGTTTACGGTTTTGATCAACAACCTCGATATCGCGAACGATTATATCAAGCGCATTGTGGAGCAGCACCTGGGTCGTCACAACTCGGAGACGGGAAAGTCGCCTCTACAAGACCTGTTTCCCTTTGGTCACGACGCTGTGTTTGTGGAGAACAAGCTGAAAAGCTTGGAGTCTGCATTTTCTGCAAAGAGTACAGAGTTGTTGAACGATGGAATCACCGTACTCTTTGCGAATGTCCTCAAGCCTCGCATTCGACCTATTCTCGCTGAAGCGTTCCGTGACGTCGACTACGCGCCGCCCGAAGAAGGTGACGCCGCAGATGATGAGGAGGAAGAAGACGACGATCTTGTCAAGTCACGCTTCGATCGCGGCTGGGGCGTTGTAATCCGCCCTCTCAAGCGCATATTGACAGCTGCAAACTTTGATCGACTGCTTACTCAGGCGCTGAACTATCTCGCTACTGCGCTTGAGAAGCGTATCAAGCAATATTACGGTCGAGTTAATGAGCTTGGCGCTGTCAGGTTGGAGCGCGACATCTCAGGCATCGTCACAGCGGCCGTTGCAGGTGGAAAATATGGATTGCGCGATGCGTTTACCAAGTGCACGCAGATGACCCTCATCATGAACATGGAGGATGATGAGTGGGATGAGGTTGCCGGAGACGAAAGCGGCGACGGCATTCCTTGGGTCATGGATGCTGAAGAGAGGAGAAGAGTGCGAGCCATTGTGAAGGGTTGATCAGAAAAGCTCAGCGGAATGTCTCGGCAAACAATTAAAATAAATGAACACCATCTATCAAGCATTCCGTCGCGAGGTATTGCTATTTTTGGCAGGTGACACGCCGAGCCTCAGTCGAGTGGGTCTGCAGATCGCTTGGAACATCTTCTGCTGGGATCCTGACTTCACTCTACCAGCACCCATTCTTACTTATTACGCCTAGTACTGACGTTGCTGATACCAAAGTATGGTCTCGCAATAAGCACAAATTCACAGAGCCAGCCATGCGCCCCGCCATTCTTCTTGGCTTCTCGGCCTTGATCGGTATCTCAGGGGCACAATGTCCCTTGTACCAGCAGTATTCCAATCAAGTGCATGAGCCTTTCTCGACAGGCACTCACAATCTGTCTTTCGCACGTCCGATACCAGCATGTCGTACATTTCGTAGTCAGGAAGTCGAAGATGAGATTCAGCGTATAAAGTCTGTCATTGCGGATCCTGATCTGTTCCGCATGTTTGAAAATACTTGGCCCAGCACGCTGGACACGACTATTGCATGGCGTGGATGGTCAAATGCCACATTGGAAGAGACGTCGCTTGGAGATGTGGAAAAAGCGCCGGAAGAGCTCACCTTTGTCATTACAGGTTAGTGAGACATTCCTACGAAGCACAGATCTTATGTCAATCGGGATGAGTGGCTAGGACCTGACTAGACATATGCTGACTGAGCCCAGGTGACATAAATGCCATGTGGCTGCGTGACAGTGCAAACCAGCTTCAAGCGTATGTGAGCATGCTAAAACCAGATACACGCATCGACAGCCTGGCAGGCTTGTTTCGAGGAGCTATCAACCTCCAGGCGAGGTATATCCTCGAGAGCCCTTTCTGCAACGCCTTTCAAGCGCCTGACGAAAGTGGCATTCCTAGGAAGAGCAGTATGAACAGCGACCGGATCTCCCCTCTTTATGATTACTACAAAGTGTTCTCGTGTCAGTGGGAGCTTGACTCAGTTGCAAGTTTCCTCCAATTGAGCGTTGACTACGTCACTGCTACACAAGACTTCGATTTCTTTACGAGGGGCAACTGGACCAAAGCCGTGGAGGCAGTCTTGCGTACTGCAGAAAGCATGACCATAGACACCTACGACGAACTCGGCAACTGGCAGAAGACCCCTTACACATACTGTGCACCATATGGCGGAACTCCCATCAACGACTGCGCTGGATCTCCGCACAAGGGTCACATCGGACTCATCCGTAGCTATCACCGCCCAAGCGATGATGCGTGTACATATCAGTATCTCATCCCGTCGAACATGATGTTCAGCTCTGCACTCAATGCCTCTTCTCGAATAATGGAGCGCATCACTGCGCCCGCAGCGACAAGCAACCTCACAACATGGATGCAGCAAATGGCTACAGCAGTACGCAATGGCATCGAACAACACGCAGTATTCAATGACCCCCAGTTCGGCAAGATTTATGCGTATGAGATTGACGGTTACGGCTCCGCAAACATAATGGACGACCCAAACGTCCCCTCGCTGCTCTCGGCCCCTTTCCTTTCATACTTACCCCGCGATGACCCCATCTACCAGAATACTCGCCGCAAGATCCTGTCTAAATCCAACCCGTACTACGCTTGGGGCCCCATTTTGACAGGTATTGGGAGTCCGCACACGCTTCCTGGGAAGCCGTGGCCTATGGCGAACGTCATGGTCATCTTGACGAGCGACGACGACGACGAAATTAGGCGCAACCTGGCGATGTTAATAAATAGCACAGATGGCCGCGGTTTGATGCATGAGAGTCAGAGTGCGCAAGTGCAGCATATATGGAGTCGACAGTGGTTCAGTTGGGCGAATGGATTGTTTGGACAAGCAGTGCTTGACTTGGAGAAGCGAAAGCCGTGGATTTTGAAGGAAAGTTTTCAGTGAATTTAAGCGAATTGGAATACTCTGAATTCATTGTTCTATTCTATGCTTACTGCTATGCAACGTGGGGCTTGCCGACGCATGTCTGTGTTGGTCATTCGGTAGCCGAGAGCATCCGCCAACATCGTCAAATTGCCGCATCGGGTTTAGTGGCCTCGAACCACAGCAGGCGCAACGCGACAATCCCGGACGGCGATCCTCCCCTACTGCAATCGGCTCTGTACTATCTGCTGACCCGCAGCCCTTGCTCTCGATCGATGAAGCCTATGGAACACCCGGACAAGTGGCATATCTGCCCCAATTCAGCACGATGAAACGGCTTGCAGTCCGAGTACGCAGACTGACCTCTGCTGCAGCCACTACTTTGGCCGAATCCATGTAGCCACAATTATTTCCGAAGTGCCAAGCTACATGGGTCTGCCTTTCTGCATTGTAAACATCAGGCGAACAATCGAAGTCCGTTGAGGCGTACTGCAAAGACACGACAGCGGCTGATGGCACTGCCGCTGCCAAGATGTTTGCTTCGGGGACGTGGATTGAGGTTAAGGATAGGATGGTGTATATGAATCCGTGGCATATGTTATGTCTGTTCTTGATACATCACGTTCAATCAGATTCATTTTAGGCTCGACTCGGAGTATCCTCTGAGGTTGGCTTGTACTACGCTTGAGCCGGCTTCAACTTTGATCAGCATCCGTGTCTACACATTTCCTTCCCTCAAATCTTGTTAACATCTCACCTCACCGTTTGAAATGCGGTACTTCCATCTGCCGACTTCACTGCTGCTGGCTGTGTGCGCCAGCTCAGCAGCAGCAGCCGTAGCGAGTGGACACCGAGTGCTACATGCCGCAACAAAACGGTCGGATTTGCACAAGCGAGAGACAAAGATAACACCAAAGTTCGAGAGCGAAGTGGTGTATGTAGAAGGTATGCGATTCAGTTCGGTTGCATCGACAAGTCGCTGACATTGCGCAGAAGTGGATGGCTGGAACGGCCAAGAGACATTTGCATCTTCTGTCAGAGTAGGCTCAGAGAGACCTATCCTGAATCTAGAAGAGATCGAACATCTCCTCCAGGATGTCGAATGTCGGGATAAAAAGATGGTACTGCACTTCGTTGATGCATTGTCTGCACGAGATGCTAGAGCAGCCTGTCACGGTGGGCATGGGGGCATGGGCGGACTAATCATCACTTCGCACCCCAGCTGTAATAGAGATGGCGAACGAGCTGTCTACAAGTAGGCGATACTTTCGAGGTCAATCTTCGGTGCGGTATACTGACGCATACAGAATTGACGACGTATCTTTTGCCAAAGAGGGCGTGGCGCTCGACCTTGCCGTGACAGAGTCGCTATGGCAGGATGCTTTCGACAACATGGATATCAACTTCGGTCATACACGATATGATCACATCTACAGACGACACTCGAACTTCCTGCGCGCACGCAAGAAACGCCAGCTTGACATCCAGTCTTGGATTCCCAAAAACGCTTCTGGCAACGCCACTGATGTAAGGTTCGATCTGAGTTCAGAGGTGCTCGACAAGACGTTCACAGCAGCCGAATTTCTCTCAGGCATGGAGAGCGTTGTTGATATGCCTGCGGGTTTAGATTTACCTATCGAAATTGGTTGCAAGAACTGCTCCACGCGCGGCCAGATCGTCCTCACACAGGGCGCGATTCAGATCGACACCAAGCAGATCGACCTAATTCCTGACATTCTCGATGGTGGCGATGATGGTAAAAGTCTTACTAAAGTACTCAAAGGCGGATATATGGATCTTGCGGTGAAGGGACTCGGAGCACGTCTTGAGATGTTTGCTCGCCCTGTCAGCAGTGGTTCGTATGATATCGCCTTGTTTCCATTACCAGTGTTGGGCTTTACGATTCCTGGTATTGGTCAAGCTGGAGCGAGCTTTGAGCCAAAGATCAGTGTCGATTTTGAGATCGACGGAGAGATTGCTGTCAACTATGGTATTGACGTTAATGTCAGTTTCTCCTACATTTTTATGGCGTAATGCAAGCTAACATATAAACTTAGATTCCAGATGGCGCCGGAATCAAGGTCGAACTTGGAGATCTCGCGAAGACCACTATCACCGGAATGAAAGGAGCAACATTGAACGCTCTTCCGTTCACCACAAATGTCACCGACGCGGATGTCGCACTCAGCGTTGCGTTTACGCCTACCATCCCGATCGGTTTCGAGTTCAGTGACAAGCTCAGTGCGCTTATCACTGTGGCTCTAGACCTACCACGTCTCGATGCCAAACTGACCACTAATGCCAAGGATCAGTGTAGCCAACTCGACAAGAGCAAGCAGTCGAAGGCTGACGAGGAGTCTAAGCCCAAGGATGTACCCAAGGATGTAGACCTCAGCAACCTTGTTCTAATTGAAGCCAACATCTCCGCTGTTGTAGGCGTCGGGGCAGATCTCACGCTCCCTCTGCTTCCTGCACCCTTTGACTCAGCTGGTACTTCGACAACTATCTTCTCGACAGAGATGCCGCTCATTACATCATGTATCAACCCAGTAAAGGGAGAGTTGAAGATCACTCAGATGGCACCTGTTGCAACAATAAAGGCCGACAAAGCAGAAGTGACACCAGCAGCAGGCTCGACGTGTACGATGCACGAGCAGGACAAGCCCTGCAACTGTGCCACGGTGACAACCACGGTCTATGCGGCTCCTCCAACCGGCGCTCCTCCTGTCACAGGTACTGATGATGGTGCTTCCCCGCCTCCAGGCGAGACTCCTCCACCGTTCGAGATGACACCATACTACCCCGAAACATCCACAGCCCCTGTGGACCCTCCAGCGAACCCAGAGAACCCTTCACCACCCGTCGAAACACCAACGGGCGGCTCGGAACAACCACCATACAATCCTGATTCCCCAAACAACCCCACGTACCCACCGTCAGGAGGCTATGGTAACGGCACTGTCGAGCAACAACCACCGACAACCTCCACTCCATGCACCACAAATTCAACAATCCGCATCACCCTCTCCACTGCTCCACCGTCGATCAACACCATACCTTCCACTGCGCAACCGCCAATCATCATCATCTCCGCACCAGCTTCCAAGCCATGCAATTCCAGCGGACCCGCTAGTCCATTACCTCCTTCGACAGCGACAGACATCAACACCGCACCCATAACAAACGGCGGCAACGCCGACCCTACACCACCAGCTCAGCCTCCTTCAACAAACTCCCAGACCGATGCTCAAGACTCACCAAACACCGAAGCAACAGGCGACACTCAAACGGGTGCGACCCAGACAGATGCAACTCAACCGCCCGCAACATCCACACTTAGCACAGCCACGGGCACGACGCATACCGGTTTCGAGGAAAGTAAGGGCTTCATGGGACCACCTGGGACGGGCACGGGGAGTATCGCGACTTCGTCGCATACGGGCGTTATTCAGTTCACTGGTGCGGCGACGCCGGGGTACAATGTTCCGTCGTGGAACTGGGGCATTGGGTGGCAGTTTGGAATTGTGGGGGCGAGTTTTGTGGTTGGGGGCTTGATGATATAGGTTGGAGACAAAGAGGACGGCGTTTGGAGAATTGTATACCCGTATTGTATTTGAGTTTGTGGGATAGAAAGTTTTGTTGTACGTTTTCGAAACTTGTTATCTGGATAGAGGCGTCAGGGCTTGCATGTTCCTACAACACTAGTGGTGTAGTACGTTGCCAGCTCCAAGGAGACACTTGGCAAATTAAAAGAGTTTACTTCCAGGAGTACGCCTAATCATTTGGATGCGGTCTCTGTAAGAACATAGTTGTACAAGGCGACTACGCATTCTGTTTTGGATACTGAGCTTTTGTTATTTGATCTTTGAATTATTCAAAAGTATCAGGAATGTCATCAAAGCTGGCAAAGGTGCAGTACAGTGATGGTCCTTATCATGAGGAGATCATGGGAAGAGCTGGGACAGGCATAGATGAGCCACGTTGTAGTCAGCAAATACGGGCAACCCCGCACAGGCTTACCTCATAACACTGCGTCAAGTTCTTGAAGTGCGGCAATGCATGAATGAGTTAGATGATGAATTCGCAGGGCCTGGAATGTATCCACATCGGAAAGTGAGCAGAAGCACGGTTCGTTGTTTGAGCAGTAGAGTTGGATGCCGAAGGGCCGTTCAGCCCTACTTGTGGATATAATGGCGGCGAGCTGGTTTCTCGTTCACCGAACCGCCGAACGAGAATCTATCGGGATCATCTTGAACAATGACAACTCGTTTCGTTGCAACATGGCAGACTCTGCGATAACAAGACAAATTCCGAGATGCCATGCATGTTTGTCCAGGTGGTGGCTGATTGAAGTGATTTCATCAGGTTTCTGCAGATAATCATGATTCTCGAGCATTCGGTGAAAGTCTGCAGGTGTTCGCGTCTTGTAGGGAGCTGAACCGCCGCTAGCCCGATTCATTTTCGTGGTGACAATCACACAGCCACCGGACACCAAACCTTTGCTCTGCACGCGACCACACGTGTCTTACGCGACTGAGATCGGCCAATCAGCGTCGCCACTATGGTCTACACGCTTATAGCGATGCCGAAGTTGCCGATCCGCTAGTGCTTGTTCAGCCCTATGCTTCCTGCTTCACCCTTTGATGACTGCGTCGATTCCAGCAACAGGTTCGAGAAGGTCTCTTACCGGCTGCTGTTCTTAGACGTCTGGCCTTAAACTCGGAGTCACTGGCGCAGTGCCCGTATCTTATATAAAGATGTTTTGTGTGCCTCAGCGTGAACCTCAGCTCGCTATCAGTGCCTACACACGCTACAACATCAACATTATACAAACGTCACATCGCGACCTTCAATGATCTCCAGCAGATTGGCTTCACGAGGCGCAATCGTCTCTGGACGTGCAACATCCCAACTCCTCAAATCCTTTAGCGCCACCACATTACGCTCACCATGTATCGTCCAACACGTCCAACTGGCTCCTGCTAGCCAACGCCACTTCTCGTCATCGGAGAGCCCCAAGGTCCAGAAGTTCTTCGAAAACAAGGAGACGGAGTTGGTGAGGAGGACTCCAGCAGCATGGCCTCACCCAGGTATGCATTACTTGATTTGCTACTGAAGCTTACTTACACATTTGGCAGATGTCAAAGAAGAGCAACTCAATCAAGTCATTGTTGCTCACCGAGAAGCAACATCGGCCTCAGACAGGGCGGCCTTGATTGCAACAAAGATACTCCGGTGGGGTCTCGATGTTGCGACAGGCTACAAACACAAGCGAGGTGCTATGACCGAGGAGAAGTACATGATCAGAAACATATTCCTTGAGAGCGTGGCGGGTGTACCTGGAATGGTTGCAGGTATGATACGGCATCTGCACTCGATGAGGCGGATGAAACGAGACAACGGATGGTAAGTGGAGTCATATTACACTCTAAACTAAATACTAACTGTTGACTAGGATTGAGTCTTTGCTTGAAGAGAGTTACAATGAGAGGATGCACCTACTCACCTTTCTCAAGATGAAGAAGCCCGGGCCATTCATGCGCCTCATGGTGTTAGGTGCCCAGGGAGTCTGGTGTAACGCGATGTTCTTCGCCTATCTCATCAGCCCTCGCACCGTGCACCGCTTCGTCGGATACCTGGAAGAGGAAGCCGTGTACACATATACACGCCAGATCCAGGACCTCGACGCGGGGCTCCTTCCCAAATGGGAGAAGTTGCAGGCACCCGACATTGCTATTGACTATTGGAAGATGCCCGAGGGCCACCGCACCATGCGAGATCTGTTACTCTACAGTAAGCACCTCCCTTGCATACTCTGTCTTCTAATCTTGACTGACATAAATTTAGTCCGCGCAGATGAAAGCAAACATCGGGAGGTAAACCACACTCTTGGCAACCTCAATCAGAAAGAAGACCCGAATCCCTATACGAGCGAGTACAAGGATACAACGAAACCACACCCAAGCAAGGACCTTGCGTATCCGAAGCCTACCGGCTGGGAACGACACGAGGTCATCTAAGCAGCACCTATAGGCACGGGTTCGCTTTCTGGGACTTGGTCCAAAGCATAGGATATACTGCTTTGTTTCTCATTTTCAATACTCCCGGTTTCATGGCGCTTGAAAAGGCATTTGTATCATAGCGGACTATACCCAGCCTCTCGTGGGTAATATTTGTTGGCAGTTGGCAGTTGGCAGTTGGCAAAAGCTTTCATTAGCACTTTTAGATGTGGTTTCATTATCAGATCGAAACAAGCATCGTTGATGCAACGAATCGGACCTGGGTCTTCCCAAGTATGTCAATTTAGCAACGCTCATGCTATAGCAATCATTGTGCTGCACCGTGTCAACAAGATTTCTTAATTCAACCAAACTATACCGATGGGGACCCAATTGCTTCCTTGCTCATAACATGTTATTCCCTCTGTTATTTCAACCTGAATGCTTTCCTAGTTTTCAGGGCCGATTAACGATCTACGTCACGAATTACCCTGACCCAAGCGCAACCCTGTCAAACATCTGTACAGCACCTGCAGCAAACACGACCAGACCTATTCTCGGCAGAACTCAGCCGAGCTCTAGTATGCTCGCTACGCCGTTTATCCGCTCGCATATCTCCGACCATCAGGTAGCGCTCTTGACATTACAGGCAAGAAAATGCAAAGAGGGAACGCGACCGACCAAGTGTGCAGCCCCCTTGGAGCGCCTTTTGCGACTCAGCCGTTTTAGCGACTGGATGGATAATTATATTCTGACGTGGAACATCAAGACCATGCGGGCATAGCAGTATCGAAGCGCAGTGACCGGCAATAGAGAGTGACACCGTTCCCCGCACTTCCGGCGTTGGCGTCCACACCAACACTGCACCCCACATCCGTGTGTTCCACAAAGACCCTCCACTCGACCCGTTTGGAATACCCGCGGCGGCCCTAACGTCACTACCGCACGCCCCCCCGCACATGGCTCCCAAGCTAAACATCACGGCATGTCCTCACTGTATGGTAGGGAAAATTCACGAGCAAAGAAGTCTGAGGCTGCCATCGAGTACCATTGAATGCATAGGGTTGGGCAAGCTGGACAAATTGCTACGATTCGCTCGTGAGATGCTATTCATTTCGAGATCATATTCGGTCCGTAAGCATACGCATGCTGTCTGATCCATGCTCGCGTTGCCAGTCAATTGGGTATCGAGTCCAAAGCTGTGATTCGAGGCCTCAAACTCTCTCAGGATCGGGTCCGCAATTACGTTGCCAAAGGAAATACCATGTACTAATCTGACTGGATGCGTGCTTTCTCCGCATCTCACTACAGTAGTGAGCGTACGAGTCCTGCACCGCGGATCCTGATAACCCTGGACGTGGACCCTTCCTGCTGGGAGAACTCGCTCAGCCGACACTGGAAGCCAATCATCCTGACAATCGCCACCAATGTCCCGAAAGTCGAGCAACAGGCGCAGCGGATCCGCACGCAGTGAATGCCCTTGTCATGACCATCGCCCAAAACTAACAGTACAATGAGGCCAAGGGAGTAGGCATATCGATGATTAGCTGTTCTGTAGTGAGAAGGTACATGATTGTAGGAAGGCGGCAAGTACCATCCCCTCTTTTCACCCATGCAGTATCTTGTTACGATCCGGGCATACCCACAGAAGCGCTTCAGATCACAATCTCAGGTGACCGACATCCTTGATCCCGAGTCCTTGGTATTGCGGGGTTTGACAGTTAAAAGGTGCCAATGGCTGCTACAATTGTATGCTCACACTCAGTTGGCTTGTACACCTGAGGTAAGATCTCAGGACCTACACTTGCCCGAAAGAGAGTATAGGGCGGCATCAAAATCAAAATGACAATTCCAGATGAGGTAGGTAACATTGAGCTCTCGAGGAATCATTCGTTGACCTCGTCAGGTTGATATCATTGTTTGTGGTGGAGGCAGCTGCGGCTGTGTTGTCGCGGGTCGACTTGCCAACCTCGACCACAACCTCCAGGTTCTTCTGATCGAAGCAGGAGAGTCAAATCTCAACAACCCCTGGGTGTTCAGACCGGGTATCTACCCGCGTAACATGAAGTTGGACAGCAAGACTGCCTCTTTCTACTATTCGCGACCCTCAGAATGGCTGGACGGGCGTCGGGCCGTGGTGCCATGCGCTCATATCTTGGGAGGTGGATCCTCTATCAACTTCATGGTAAGGAGTCGGTGTGATTTAATGTCGATAATCGCTCATACGGTCAAAGATGTACACCCGTGCCTCTGCTTCCGACTACGATGACTTCCAAGCCAAAGGCTGGACCACTAACGAGCTCATCCCGCTTATGAAGAAGCACGAGACATATCAGCGCTCCTGCAACAACCGTGACATCCATGGCTTCGAAGGTCCGATCAAAGTGTCTTTTGGCAACTACACCTACCCAATCAAAGATGACTTCCTGAGAGCCACTGAGTCTCAGGGTATTCCCACTACCGATGATCTCCAGGATTTGACTACCGGACATGGAGCCGAGCAGTGGCTCAAGTGGATCAATCGTGACACTGGCCGTCGCTCTGACTCTGCTCACGGCTACGTACACAGTACCCGCGCCGTACACCAGAACCTGCACTTGATGACCAACAACAAGGTCGAGAAAGTGATTCTCGAAGGCGACCGCGCAGTAGGCGTAAAGGTTGTTGCAACCAAGCCGCTCACCCCAGGCCAGATGGCGTCCAAGGTCATCAGAGCCAGGAAGCAGATCATCGTCTCTGGAGGTACTCTCAGCTCTCCCTTGATCCTTCAGCGCTCTGGTATCGGCGACCCAGAGAAGCTCCGCAAGGCTGGCGTCAAGCCTCTCGTGGACCTCCCTGGTGTTGGGCTCAACTTCCAGGATCACTACCTTACCTTCTCGACATATAGGGCTAAGCCACATGTCGAGTCTTTTGACGATTTTGCTCGTGGTGACCCTGCAGTCCAGAAGCAAGTCTTCGATCAGTGGAACATCAATGGCACGGGTCCCCTTGCAACCAACGGTATCGAAGCTGGTGTCAAGATCCGGCCCACAGAGGAAGAGCTTACTGCGATGGACAAGTGGCCGTGCCCGGAGTTCAGATCTGGTTGGGATAGCTACTTCAAGGATAAGCCTGACAAGCCTGTCATGCACTACTCTGTCATTGCAGGTTGGTTCGGCGATCATATGGTCATGCCTCCCGGCAAGTTCTTTACCATGTTTCACTTCCTCGAGGTATGTCTTTCTAGTACCACTCTTCGTTTTCAAAGTGACTGACCCCGCCAGTACCCGTTCTCGCGTGGCTCGACTCACATCACATCTCCCAACCCCTATGATGCTCCCGACTTTGATGCCGGTTTCATGAATGACAAGCGTGATATGGCACCTATGGGTATGTAGCTTGAGCATCCACTGGGAACACATACTGATAACAAGAAGTCTGGGGATACATCAAATCGCGTGAGACAGCGCGCCGCATGGACGCGTATGCTGGCGAAGTGCAATCAATGCACCCCTTTTACGCTTACGACAGTCCAGCTCGTGCCAAGGACATGGACCTTGCCACCACCAACGCTGTAAGCCACCTCAAATCTAGCTCTGAGTTGGCACCAGACTAACCACGCAAACAGTACGCTCTCCCCGGTAACATCACCGCGGGAATCCAGCATGGCTCCTGGACCATGCCCATTGAGAAGGGCACAGCCCCGAAACCCAGCTTCCTGAACTCGAACTCTCAACACGTGCTCGAGGACCTGCACTACACTACTGAAGACATCAAGCATGTGGAGGACTGGGTCAAGCGTACGTCTCCCCGATCTCCTTCCAAACCTCATCTCCTTTGCTGCAACCGACTAACCCCACCCTTGCAGGCCACGTCGAAACCACCTGGCACTCACTGGGCACATGCTCCATGGCGCCCAAGAACGGTAACAGCATTGTCAAGCACGGTGTGCTAGATGAGCGTCTGAATGTGCACGGCGTCAAGGGCCTCAAGGTTGCTGACCTGTCTATCTGCCCCGATAATGTTGGCTGCAACACGTACTCGACTGCGCTTCTGATTGGTGAGAAGTGCGCGGTCTTGACAGCCGAGGATCTGGGTTACAGCGGCTCGGCGCTTGATATGAAAGTTCCGACGTATCATGCACCGAGGGAGGTGGTTGGACTTAGCAGATTGTGAGGATGTTGCTCATGCGTCGCTTTGAAGGGCTGTGATCTGTATTTAGCTGTTCGTATATAGGCTATTGAGCTTTCGCAACAGAAATGTCACACGTTCGCTCAGGTGGTGATATTGGTTGATAAATTCTCTGAGCCATCATGATGAGTTTTGCTGTAACCAGGCCACGCACACCGCTGCGCCTTCTCTTAGCCTATGAAGCTGCAGGTAGGTAACCTGTACTCTTTCAACACCCAGTATTTCCTTCGTAACCCCTCCCATTCGCCCTGCTCGTCAAGATCAGGCACTTGTATCGTCTCCCATTCCGTGTCAAAGCCGGCTTCAAACAGATCCATCTCGACAATTTTGCCGTAAACGTCGTATACTATCTGCCTGTCGGCACCCATGCCGTTGAAGAAGCCAAACTTGCCGCCTTCGCCGTCTGCTCCTCCTGAAGGGTCCAGCAGACCAATTACGTATTCTGTGAAGAATTCGCGCAGCGCGCTGTATTCCTCAGCGAATGTGTCAAAGTAGATGCCATCAAACAGCTCGCCCTTCTCCACGAGTCCGGACACAATGTCCTGCCAGCGCCCCTCATGAATGACCACACCAGGCTTCTTATCCCATCCTTGCTCTTTCAGCTTCTTCACAACATCTGGATGCGCCTCGATAATGTGATGCGCTTTTGGCTGCTTTTCTTGCAGGATGCCATCGATGATACCCATGCCGTGACCCACGTTGAGCACGCGCAGGCCGGGAGCCGGGGCCAGCAATTCAGCAGATCGACGCATGAGTGTCGTCTCCCACTCCATCATGACACCATTGCCCGCCTCATCTGTCAACCGGTCCCGGTCGAAAGTGAGGTTAGATGCCAGATAATTGGGGTTTTCGGTCGACTCGTCGCCTGGTGCTGTCTGTACCTCCTCGTTGATGTCTAGGATCTCCACGTCGTCGGTCGAGACGTCAGCTTGGTCTTCAAGCTCCTCATCGTCATCCTCGTCCTCTTCCTCGGAGTCTCCACCTCCAAGCAGCTGGTACTGGTCGAGACGACTCAACAGCAATTCAGCGCGCACTCCAGCGTCTACACAGAGCTCGTAAAGCTCCTTCAGTCCCAGTCTTTGTGCGATGCATCCTGGGGTCTCGCCGTTCACGTCTAGGTCGTTCCAGATCGCTCCGTTCTCAAATAGAAGCTTAACTGTCTTTATCGCAGCTTCGATCTTGTCCTTCTCAGTGTCGTCCGCCTTCTTGTCCTCTCCGTTTGCTGCTCCAGTTACTTTCTCGTCCTCGTCGGACTCACAAGCGGCAATCGCGGCGTGGAGGGGAGTAAAGCCTGTCTCGGAATCTTGAACGTTTGCGGAGGTGTTGCGGAGAAGGTTGCGAAGCGATGGGATGTCGTGGTGTGCAGCTGCCAGCAGAATACTCTGGGTAGACAGATCTGTCTCTACATCGAATGCGGGGTCGTCCATGGTTACAATGTATGTGTGTATGAGTTTAAGCAGTGTATGCACGCTTCATAGGTGGAGGGGTAGAAAAGTTTAAGTGGGGCAGAATCAGGGTCCACGCTAGCAGGGAACTACGTCAGTGTGGTCCGCTCCTTGGCCTCGCTGCTTTGGTATACTCGGGTCTGATCACGATGTAGTCCAATTCGTGTAGTGTTCAGTTGGCAGTGGAAATATGACTTGTCAGCATTGGGCTGCGCGACTCCTGACATGCAACACATCTGCTGTTCCGCCATTGTCCACTTTTAGAGGTGTGCTTTATACATATGAGTTCATCTCACATCGAACAAATGAATAACGATGAACACTGACTTTTCTCTTTGGGCGGCTTGATGTATAAATTAGGTATCTGCATGGTCAGTAGAGCACATAGCTACGAGACTGTTGAGGGGAGAGCTGTAGAACCAGGTGCTATTAGGTCAAATACGCCTGGGTGTCTGAATATTGGTGAATGACTGACAAACAGGCTGATATTACTACACATATATTGACTGTTGGCAGATTCCAAAATCACTCAGGTCCCGTAACAAGACTTTCCAAGCTATAGATCCCTACCCTAGTTCAGAAGGTATCTCGTTATTGATGCTGTTCCTTGCTGGGAGCCTCGAGTATATGGGATAACTACTTTTCGTGGGCGCGTTCCTCCCTGATATTGAATGCAAGACCTCCTCTTGAATGAAGTTTGAGTCTGATGCCCAGATTCTGCGCTGATGGTTATCAGGTTCGAACTAGCGAGATTCAATTGACAGGTCAGAGACAGTTGTATCAACAACCACACCGAGACGTGTCTGACTAGTCTATAAGTTCTCCCAGAATAGCATCCATCGCTCGAACTCTTGCGTTGAAGGCCACTCCCGCAAGTCCTGCCAGTGAGCAGCAATGGAGCTGAACCTCCCCAGTCGAAGCTTGAACCCTAGCTTCTTCCAGGCAGCATACTCGACAGCATAGGCAACACGCTGCCACGCAAATGCGTGGCCCCTCAGCTGCACGACATCCGCTGTGTATCCGGGGCAGTACTGACAAGCATATACCATCAGAACCGCATGACAGATCTCGTGTAGCAAGATGCTAAGCCTCGCCATTGAGGTCGGATTCAACACACTACCAGTTGGTGCCACTAGACCATTGCTGATCCTGATTGCACTCATGCGCACCTCCACCCGCTGGCGACCGTTCTCAATTGTCCGCCGGCACTGCCCAAGCAGACGATTAGGTGGCTTCTCCGGCTCGAGCTCTGGTAAGAAGTCGAAAGTTAACTTCATCTTGACTGGCGTCATGAA
This sequence comes from Curvularia kusanoi, assembly GCA_011058905.1. Classification (NCBI taxonomy): domain Eukaryota; kingdom Fungi; phylum Ascomycota; class Dothideomycetes; order Pleosporales; family Pleosporaceae; genus Curvularia; species Curvularia kusanoi. The sequence continues at coordinate 842,376 of SWKU01000001.1, read as the reverse complement.
CATATCGACCAGGGTGTCAAGGAGGTAGATGTACTCTGTTTTCGAGACCTTACGTGCGTCTATGGAACCGAGACGACAGAGTAGGCCGGTTGGAGAGCGATCATTCAAGAGAGCCAAGAATCGGCTGTGTGCCTCGATCTGACGGGGTATTTGTGGACCATTGATCTGCTTTTCCAGGAACGTAGCCAGCCAAAGTGCGTTAAGGCGGGGCGTCTGCCTGGTCACATCGCGACGCCGGCCGTATTCCTCACATCCTGAGCAGACTGGGTATGCATAGCTCATGATTCGAGGTTTGACAGTCGCTTTAAGAGCCTCGTGGTAAGCAATAAGGTCTCGGAGGTGGTAGATGTCACGAAGATATGCATTTCGTCGGTGAAGTTTACAGCCAAGCCAGACTATCTTGTTCAGGGACAGGATTTCCGCAACGCTTCGAAGGACAGGTACTTGTGATTGTGGCTCTGATTGTTGTTGTGATGATTCGCTTACGGTATCCGCTGCTGGAGGAGGTCGTGGCTGGAACACTCTGCCTGCCGTGTGAAAGGCGAATGGTGGTGGCGGCAGCATGGCTCTCACAAGTTGTGTTGGTACTTGATGTGATTGCTTACACTCTATATTAAGCACATCAGCAGTCCTCTCATAAGCAAACATTGTCGTCACAGGCCCTTTCACTTCTGACTTGAGTGTGATCATAGTGCTCTGAAAGCCTTATCCCCTAAGTGAATCAGCCCGGAGATCATCAAACTGTACTGACCTCTTGTTGAATTGTAGAGAGACGCATCTCTCTGATAGGTGACGCCTGTTTAGAAGTTTGCATTGCTGCCGCAACGACGTACAAGTCAAAGCGCCTCAGATGATCATGAACAAGGAATTATGTGGTCGGCTTTCTCCACTGAAGGCGAATCTGCCAGGCACTCAAAGGATGACATCTGATACCTTGTACTGACACGGTTGAGCCTTTTCCCGTCACATAATGCGTACTTTGGCCAGGCCATGCTGCTGCCCAGAGAAGGAATAAGCATCACTGAAGAGGCTGATAAGAGAATTACAATTGGGCTATTTTCCCCTAGCCAAGGTTCTTTGTTTGAATTGAATATCGGAATTGGTATATGTAGCTACAGACAGGATGAACCCCAGAACGCCTGTGGCCACGGTTATGGCCGCATGTCTTACTACAACGAGCAATTGCTTCCATGCGAACAGCGTGACCATCTTCGTAAATACCCTCAGTCAATTCGTACACTAGGTGGCCTTTCCACCTTGCCAATCGATTGCCTACGCCGCCGCTCGCTGAGCGTTACGACCAGCTCTTGCGGGCGCACGTACGGCTCCAGGCCGGTTGAGTGTGTACTTGGCGAACGACCTCGCCAGGGCCTTCTTCGCGCTGACTTTCTGTGATCCAACGAACGAATCAACGGTGACAGCGATCGCACGATCAATGTCTTGTGACGAGCAGTAGTCGGAGAGACGCATTTTGCAGAACGCTTCTGCGATACGGAGGATGGCTTCAAGATGACGGACCTGTTCGTGTGAGCTTTGTTAAGTAAGAATGAACAGCAAAGACGAAAACTTACAGTAATGGGGTACGCGCCAGTCGCCATTGATTCACGACGCATGTCGGCGAACAGGCGAGCAACCTTGTCCTGATCAATCTGGTACAGCTTAGGCCTGCACTTCTCGCGAGCATAGAGGATGTATTTCCTCAGCAGCTCCTGTGGGATCTCGCCCTGCTTGCGTGCCGACTCATCTTCGTCAACCTCCATGCCCTCGCCGTTCTCGCCCTCCTCTGACGTCCTTGTCTTGTCCGAATAGCCGTAAGCAGAGTTGACAAGGGGGTGAGCTCGGCCGTGAGAATTGACAACGAACTTGGCGAGACGCTCGTCTTCTTTCGGATCGACAGTATCACGCACGACACACAAGATGTCGAATCGAGACAAGATGGGCTCAGTCAGCTCCACATTCTGGGAGAAGGGAATAGTAGAGTTGTAACGGCCGCCGATAGGGTTGGCAGCAGCAACAATAGCGCATCGAGCTTGAAGTGTTGTAACAATACCGGCCTTAGAGATAGAGATGGTCTGCTGTTCCATGGCTTCGTGGATGGATGTCCGATCTTGATCGTTCATCTTATCGAACTCATCAATAAGACATGTACCCTTATCAGCCAACACCAGCGCACCTCCCTCTAGGGTCCACTCGCTAGTCATCGGGTCGCGACGGACGGAGGCGGTCAAACCGACAGCGGAAGCTCCCTGACCAGTGGCGAAGACGGCACGATGAGCTGTCTTCTCGACATACTTCAAGACCTGAGACTTCGCTGTACCTGGGTCTCCAAGAAGCAGAACATTGATATCGCCACGAATCGAGTGGCGACCAGCGGCCTCTTTACTAACACCACCGAACAAAGACAGCGCAACGGCAGTCTTGATGTCTGTGTGTCCATAGATACTGGGTGCGATGGAGTTCACGATCTTGTCAACAATCTTGGGGTCCTTAGATAATTTCCGAATCTCGCGTTCGTCCTCGTCGGTAAGTCGGAATCCAGCCAGCTGGTCGTGAGACTTGACGACGTAGTTTGCCTCGAGGATCGTGGCAAAGACCGGGAAACCATTCTTGTTATTAAGAGCAGCATCATAGTTGTTTCTGTAAATACCAGTGACCTCAATCTCTTCGCCAGGCTTTGCAGAGTCGATCAGATCCCAAAGCAGGATCACCTCGCGGTGACGAGGCAGACGACCTGCCGGAACAGTTCCAGGAGACTCCTGCAAAGTGAGCTTCTGGTAGTTTCGGTATACGGTTCGCTCTGAGTTGACTGTAAAAGGACCGCGAGACTGGCAGTTCTGACAGAAAGAAATCTTAACTTCGACGTTCGAATCCTGGTGGAAGGGTCCCAGTGTTGCACCGCACTTCGTGCAGTCAAACTTGACATACTTGAGCTGGGGAAAGACTCCACTGCGACGGGTCACAACTCCACTAACACGCACCAAGCTGTTCAGGTGCGATTGACGGAGCTGGCGTAATGTGTATTGCACGGGTACGTCGGTGATCCGGACGTGGATCTCGTTGTGGATACGTTCGTAATCCGGGTAGTGGAGAAGAACCACTTCCATGGACACCTGGTCAAAAATCTTGAGCATCTCAGTCGGCGTATTCGCAAGCCAGTACGCAAGTGTGGCCTTGGACTCGGCAAGGTGATCGAAGGACACTTCCAGCGACTCGGCGTTGACCTCACCAAGCGTGCGAATCCGTGTGCCATATACGGATGCACCACTCTCATCGACATATTCAGTCAAGAAAGACTTGAACTCGCGCGCAATGGTACGCGCTACTTGGGGTTGAGCCACCCAGTCAGTCAGGTTGTTTGCTTTCACATCAGTTAGGGCCTCGAGAGTGAGTTCCTCGTTCATGATATCGTCGCCCATGTCCATGTCATCCTGGTCTTCGTCGTATCGATGTCTCCGTACGCGACGGCGACCTTGTCCCATCAGATCAGCCAGGCCATCCTCGTCGTCGTCTGGCAGGAATGCGGCTGGCATGCGGCGTCTGGCTTCTCGATCACGGGCGTTGAGACGTCTTTCCAGTTCTCGTCTTTGATCCAGAGATAGTTCGTCGTATTCGCCTTCATCGTCAATGCCAGCGCCCTCGTATGCGTCGTTCTCTCGTCTGTTGTAATCGTTTTCAAAATCGTCGGCGAAGAGGTCGATGCCCTCGGCCTCTTCAGCATCTTCGTCAAGGTCGTCGACATCACGCATGATGTCGTCGTCGCCCATAAGGTCTGCATCTTCTTCGTTTGGTAGCATTGGCGGAGACGACGCCATGGCTGTCCGGAGTCAGAAGTCGATCGAGGGCCTCCTGCTGATTGCACTTACGACTCGACGGTGGGAGCGCTCCGGAAGATGATAGCCCGTCATCGCGACTACGTTTGTTGTTGCCCCTGCTGGGCACTGTCCCACGATTCGCAGCGTCCATATTGAGGCGGGGAGCAGGAGGAGAGCTGTGTCGGGGAGGAGAACTGAGTCGTCAGCGGTTGCATAGGCAACGGAGAGGGGGGAGTGCTGGAGTCGCAACGCCCATGTCTGGCAATGGCAGCGCCTACATACCTCATATCGGGCCAATGCACACTCAAATGTCGTAGTCAAAGGGTGTACAGGCTCAAAAAGGGACGTGAGCAAGTGGGGATTGTTTAATGTGGGGTGTGATGAGAATGTCACGTCCGTCGCGCGAAGCAACGCGTCAATTTTGCGCTAGTCCAGATCGGTGCTTAATTGCTGCTCCACTTGTTAGAGCTCCACCGTCTTGACTGGAGCGTCATCAGCACCAGACTCACTTGTGGTTTTTTTTGTGAATCTTTCCCACAGACCTGTGCATCGCGATCGCACAGCGTTTGACGCGCATATACCGCGCCTGAAAGCGCAGCCATGGCGGACTCACAATCTACGACGACTTCGGCAAAGCCGCGCACCAGCAGCATGTCCCAAATGTCCGAGAGCTCCCAGACGGCAGCAGAGTAAGAGTGGCCTTCGGATATTGATACAATGGTTCCTAAATCTGCTGCTACAGGTTTATCAAGGAGCAGCTTAACCTCGAGGCGGAAGCACGCGAGGCTCTTCCCTACGTCAGTTCCTGAGCTACCTATCCTACGGACTCGGTGGCTAACAAGTAATAGCAATTCGACACTTGTACCCGCGACCTCGGTCCTCTCCGTCAGAGTCTCTACGCTTGCCTCACATGCAGCCCGCCACCTGCCAGCGCCGCTCAGGTTCACACGCCCGCTGGCGTCTGCTACTCGTGCTCGATATCCTGCCACGGCGAACACACTCTTGTCGAATTGTTCAACAAGCGCAACTTTGTCTGTGACTGTGGTACCACCCGAATGCCTGAGAATGCGCCCTGTACTCTGCGACTCAATGCAAAGACTGGTCAGAAGGGTGACGTGACTGGCGACGAGGCTGCGAAAGGCAACAAGTACAACCAGAACTTCAAGAACAGGTTCTGTGGCTGTGGCGAGGACTATGACGCGCACCAAGAGAAGGGTACTATGTTCCAGTGCTTGGGCTTGGGGACGGTCGATGAGGGCGGCTGTGGTGAAGACTGGTGGCATCCCGAGTGTCTGGTGGGATTCACGCGCGACGAATATGCGAAGTCCATCGAGAAACCTGAGGCAAAGGTTGTGGACGGAGAAGTCACTAATGCCGAGACCAACGGAGAAATCAAGAACAATGACGAACCTACAGCCACGCCCACACTCGACACGGCTATGCTTGAACAGAATGGCGAAGATGGCAACGACGTAATGGCCGAAGCCGAAGAGGCCGATGACGAGGACCCGCCCCTGCCCCCAGGTTTCCCGCCTGAAGACGATTTCGATCATTTCCTCTGCTACAAGTGTGTAGAAGCCAATCCGTGGATCAAGAAATATGCTGGTTCGGCTGGATTCCTACCACCAGTGTACCCTGACAAGAGTCGCAATCTTTCTCAGATAGCGGAAAACGCAACAACTCCTGGAGCGGATACAAATGCCGATTCAAAGAAACGTAAAGCAACCGAAGACTCTGAAGATGGCGCCACCGATGCAACCTTGTCCGTCCCTGCCTCAGCTAAGCGCCAGAAGTCGGAGGGTCCTGCCAGTGCATTGTCCAGCATCAAAGAAGAACCCAGCTCAATGCTTCCCGATGCACCTAAGGAAGAAGATACCACAGTCTGCAAAGAAGCATCCCTGCCGGCGCTGCCCACTCCAACTCTCACCAACCCTTTTTCTCTCTTCCTCAAGCCCGACTTCCGCGACCACCTCTGCCACTGCCCAACCCACTTCCCGCTTCTGAAGCTTCATCCTCAGCTTCTCGAAGAGGAGGACACATACGAACCGCCCATCTCCGAGGATGGCAACGAAGGCGCGCCATCCGCTGGCACAGGATCTCTTCTAGATCGCGGCGAAGCCGCGTTCAGCAACATGGATCGTGTCCGCGCGATTCAGGGGGCCATGGCATATGCACAGCTCAAAGACAAAGTGAGCGCATTCCTTAAGCCTTTTGCGGAGAGCGGACAAGCTGTCGGGGCCGAGGATGTCAAGGCATATTTTGAGAAGCTGAGAGGCGACGCACAAGGAATTCAGGATGCTGCTGTAGGTGCTAAAGAGAACAGGGGCGATGGTGAGGATGACGGTGGGGCCAATGGCAGTAATAGGAAGGAACAAAGTGGGTATTGAAAACATTGAGGAATGGCGTTTGGGGAAGGTGATACCAAATCTGGATATAACGGTAATGAGAGACGAATCAATCTGTATAATATCAAGTCAAATTAAGCCAGATGCCTGCTTCAAGATTGCAAACGAATGAAGCGCTTCAAGTCTAATTGCCATAATAAAGGCATCGTTCAATGCTCTCCGAGACGACTACATAGTTTATCCACTGCAATTCTTCTCTGCTTCGTCTCGGACAGAGGCCTCCAGAGGATAGCAACTGGCTGCTCAAAGCTGGTGGAAGGCTAATGCATCGAGACCAGCGCCGCTTTCCTCTTCTTCGAATCCTTATTGCAGCACGTAATGGACTGCGCTTCGGAGTTACTCCATCTATGTACCGGCCTCAAATATCCCATGTCGATGGTGTCCGTCGCCCCTGCGCAACAATGAGGTCAGGCATTGGCAACGCAACCACAGCCCACGCTAGTGGCGCTAACCTCATTTGTCCAGCATAGCTACATGACGTCTGTTGTGTACCTACTTACCACCACTTGCACGCATCCAAACAAACTTATTTCACCCCTGTTCAAAGACCTTTGAATCATCTGCATTCAACTCTACAAGTCCCACCCCACCGCTCCACATGGTCGACCGTCTCCTCCAGCGCTTCGCGCCGCGCAACCCCGCCGCTTTCATCGCGTGTAACGTCGCGGTAGTGCTTTCGTGGGGCGCCGTTATGGGCGCAGTAAGGCGCGCGCGCGAGAACCGGGAAGTCAAGGGGAGGTATGAGGTGGATGTTGGGAAATGGTAAGTTTCTGACGATTTGGGGGGTTGAGAGGGAAAGAATAGGGTTGTTGACGATGCCGTAGGTTGAAGGAAGATTAGGAGGATTTGAGGAGAGGTTTGTTGAAAGAGTAGAGAGGGTGGGGTTGGGCTGTAGCGAGCTTGCGATGGGCTCAAGCAAGGCGATTACTCCGTTGCAAAGGAGCTGTTTGTGGATTCGAAGTTTCTGGAGTAGTCTCTATGGACGGCGTCTTAGCTCCTTGAGGATGGCAGGCTCGGGCCAGGTAAGGTGATGGCATGATTTGGAGTCTGAGATCCGTGGCCAAAGGGACTGCTGGAGCAATCGGCATGCTGGCGTAGTCTTTGTTCGCAGAAGCTTCAGGCTGCGAAATGAAAGGCTTGAGGAACCTCTCGATTCATGTAATCTATCAGCGTTCGTTCCAGTTCATGTAATTACTGGACGCTGTTGCTTTGGCGTGATAGACAAGATGGAAGCTTGTATGGTCTGAGAGGCTATTTCTGACAGGTTATTGTGTCGCCTTTGCGAATGATGAGAGAATATGCACCATTCAGAGAAACATCTTAGGAAGGCGACGCAAGCTAGAAATCTAGACATTCCATGCCCATGTTAGCAGTATTCCATGTTGGAAGAGTCTCCCGGGCGCTGCACGTTGAAGCCCCTCAAGGCTGGCGGAAGCAAATAAAGTAAGTTTACAGCTGTTCAGGTGGCCACGCATTGATGAGTTCTATAAAGTCTTGACCTTTCAATTATTGAATCCTTCAACGGTGCTGAATGCCTTGTTAGAGCTGGCAAGATTCAGTAAAGACGGGACGAAAGGGAATGGTTGAGGGCTTGATAGGGCTGATGAGGCTGAAGAGGCTGAACAGCGTCCCCACCAAGCCGTCACACTACCATAGCTCCCCCACTATGACGCCAGACGTCTCTTCAAAAGTTCAACAACCCACCTTACCAATGGCTTCACAATAATCTTTCACAGCCTTCCTTAGTTACCAGACGACAAAATAAGAATCCAGCGCCATATTCACAACAATGGCTCAACAATCCACATCCCTCTCAGCTCACATCTCCTCACTCCTCTCCTCGCACCCAAACCGCACAGCTCTCGCGCACGATGTGCTCCCCTCTCTCCTCCGCACCCTCCCTACCATCGCCCGCGCCCTGCGAACAACGTCTGTCTCGCGCGCCGGCAGCGCCAACTCCTTCGGCGACGACCAATTGAACGTCGACGTTCTGGCCGAAAACATCATCCGCGACGCCATCGCCCAAGTCCCTTCGATCCGCACCGCCAGCAGCGAAGAAGATCCTGTCGAGAAGGCCGCATACAAGGGCTCCGATCAGAGCACGGAGAAGTACACAGTGGCATTCGATCCACTCGACGGGAGCAGTATCATCGCGCCAAATTGGACTGTAGGCACCATTATCGGTGTTTGGGATGGCGAGAGCGCATTGAGCCAGGATGCGACGCCGCGCGAGCGTCTTGTTGCGTCGATTCTAGGTGTGCTAGGCCCACGAACCAGCGCTGTTGTTGCGGTGAGGGTTCCGGGAGGAGGCGAGGGAAGTGTGTTTGAAGTTGGAGTATCTGAGGAAGGGGAGATTGAGGTGTTGCGCGCAGATGTTAAGCTGGACCAGACACCCAAGACAAAGTACTTTGCGCCTGCGAATCTAAGGTGCGCGGCGGAGAACGCGCGCTATGCTGAGCTCGTCAACCACTATATCCAGCAGAAGTACACGCTTCGATACAGTGGTGGCCTCGTCCCAGATGTTTTCCATGCGTTCGTCAAGGGTCACGGGATCTACATATCGCCTGTGACGCAGAAGAGTCCTGCGAAGCTGCGCAGACTGTACGAGTTAACGCCTGTGGCTCTGCTCGTTGAATGCGCCGGCGGGACCGCGCTGGATTCGAAGGATGGTTCGCGAGTGCTGGACACACCAGTGCGGGATACCGACGAGCGAGGCGGTCTTGTTTGTGGTAATAATGAGGATGTGGAGCTTGTAAGGGCGAGATTGCTTGAAGGGTAGATTGCTATGGATATGCTGGCACAGAGAGCAGATAGTGGCAATCTTATGAGCCAATTTTGGTCTGGCTCAAATGCGTCTGCGAGTCGGAATGGCCGTCTGACGTTATGACAGGAGTATCTCGATCTACACCAAATGTTCGGTCACCTCAGAAGCTCTCTCACTTCAAGCAGCCTTGGCTCGATCAGAATCGTGCTATGTCGATGCCTGGCCGAAACGTGCGCATAATTTATCAACATAAGTGTTAATGTTCGAGCTAAGATCGTTCTTACTTTACACTACGAAGTTATCAGCTTAACGAAGCAACATGGAGTGAGCAAGCAACTGTCCGACCTGGATGCTTCAAGCGCAATTAGTGCAGATTCGAAGATTCCGTAGGTCGCTCAGGTGGCTACGCATCCAATCAATCACGTTCAGCTTTGAAGTCCTAGTTATCGTAATCTTCAAAGGGTGTCATGTATCAAGACTCGTCAGAGTGGGCAAAGAGTAGCAAGTATACAATGCCTTGCGAGCTCTGACGAGGCATTTGACACAATGTAGAAAAGTCATTCTTATTGGAGGATTTCTGATCTTATTGGTGCAGTCTAAGTAGACGAAAAGATCTTTCAGACGAACATGCATTCAAAAGGTCCTTTCAGGTGTTTGCGTTTTGATTGCTGAATTCTTCACAAGTGCTCTGGGGGCTCGTCAGAGCCGACAAGATCCGGTAATCCCTCAACACCATACCCGAGCCCTTCACCGCCTCTAGCAACCGCGTCGGTGCGATGCGGGTGGACGCGGAATCTACAATGGTGCGTCGAGCTTCCTGCCCATGTGGAGATCCAGCGTCTTCGCAAGCACATACAAGAGCTCCACTCGATCGCACTTGACTCCTTTAGCTTTAGCCATCCTCACAGTATTGCCAAGGATAGATTCTACTTCGATGCGTCGGCCGGTCTGCACATCTTGGAGCATGCTTGGCTCGATACCAGCATCTATGGGCACTCGTGCCTTGGCTCGACCCAGTTCAAAGTCAACCTTCTCTTTGGTGATCTCGTACCCGTATGCCATTGCAATATCCCGGATTTCCAGCATCACCCCCTGAACCACATCGGTGGCTTCATCGCAGCTTCCGAGCACATCGGTATCTTTACTGAAGGCGAGCGCACAGATGGGGTTCCAGCTTGCGTTGATAAGGAGCTTCGTCCACCTAATCAATTGGATGTCATCGTGCAGGTTTGCCGTTCCACCGGCAGACTTAATGAGCTGCACAAAAGCTTTCGCGTATGAGTTCGATGCGGAAGAGGGATATGCGCCAGCCTCGAGCCTCTCTATCTCGCCGTGTTTGATGATGCCTGCTGGTCGCTGTGTCGCAGGGAGATATAGTACCGTGCTAACGATTGGATTCGTAGGGAAGGCGGTGCGGTACTCCTCTTCTATGCCAATTCCATTCTGCAGAAGCACAATCGCTGTTTTCCCTGGTGTCACAACCGGAGTAATCCATTTGGGCACGGTGCCAGGGATAGCTTTGCTGCACACTACAATGTAATCGAACGGCGTCGTTTCTGCAGAAGCTGCTTCCTCGCAGTTTCTTACAACGTTGGGCTTGAAATGTATTCCTTGCCCAAAAATCGATGAATTGAGGATGAAACCATTGCTCTTCACCACTTCGTAATTGGACCGACACACAGCTGTCGTACTGCAGTGTTTTGACAGAAGCCAGAGATATATGGTTCCGACGCCACCAGCACCGAAAAGTAGAACTTTTGGTTGTTCACCTGCTGTCATCTTGGAGGAAGGGAGGATGTAGAGAGGTGCTGATAGCAGCGTCCGGTATCGGGTACTTGTTGCGCAATCTTTGGCTGCTTGCCGGCATCTGTAGGGCGTGAGCGCCCCACTCTTGCTTACACCTCTCAATCCCGGAATACGCTTCCATTCTTCCTCGCTTCAGATGGTTTCTTTTTGATCAGTAAAACCAGTGCGGATTGTTGCGCTGCTTTCGGCCAGTGATGCCATATCGCCTGCGACTCTCAAGGTGGAGAACGATTGATGTTCGTGCCAGCATTACGTCATGAGGGATGTGCTGCTCTTGGGCATATCAATGTTCGGCGCGAACGTGTAGGAAGGTAAAGGTTACTTTCTTCTACATAACATTGGTAGCCAGAGGCGTGCTCGCTGTCCACTGCCTGGAATCTAATATGCAGGGCATTGCTCTTTAGATCTTCACTTTGGCTTTCGTCTGCATCGCCGTTCGCATGACCTCCATTGGCGCCGGTCTACCAGTCCACATCTGGAATTGTTCATAAGCCTGCTCCTCCAAGACATCTATACCTCTACAAATACGCCAACCCTTGTTGTCTGAGGCTGACTCCATCATGCCAGTGACTTGAGGTCTGTATGCCATCTCCACCAAAACGCCATCCTCGGAGTCGGAGAAAAGCTGCGTTGGAATCTTGTCTTTCGTCAAATCATCTGCTGGCACACAAGCAACGATGACTCGGAGCGGTGAATGCGTGGCCTCTATTGAATGTTCCAGGGTATCAAAGCATCGCGCTGATACTTTGTCAAACAGTGAGACCATCTCTTCTGCCTTCGAGAGGGTTCTGTTGACCACAAGCAACTCCGCAACCCCTAGTTGCTGCAGGGCATAGCAAGCAGCACGAGCTGCTCCTCCAGCCCCAAGTACCAAGCCAGCCGAAGAGCTCAACTCTTTTGGGGAGTTTCTTTCGATACACCGTTTGATGCCAATCCAATCTGTGTTCTCGCCGTGCAATTTTCGCTCTTTGCCAGTCCCTTGGGCAATGACAGTGTTTACGGCGCCGACCTTTTGAGCACTTAAGCTAATTGAATCGAGAAGTTGCCCTATCTGTAGCTTGTGCGGAAAAGTGACAGAGGCGCCCCCGAACTCCGGCTGACTAATGATATGCTCGATGGTCTCGTCGACGGCCGAGGTCTCGTGTATCGAATAGTGGTACGGCAAACCGAGGTGTTGGAATCCAGCATTGTGTAGCGTAGGTGATAGTGAATGAGATATGTTGTGTCCGAAGATAAAATAGTTGCGCTTCTGTAGGTTCTGGTCTCTTGAAGAGCTTTGTGGTGTTTGTTCTGCGGCCATTATTGGACGTGATCGCTCAATCAGAGCAGTAGATCAACGGCAGAATGGACTATGAATGACCTCTGAAATGCGGATGCAGATAAACTGTATCTACTACTGGCGCCAGGTCGCTGTTCGTGGCTGCTGCCCGGGTTAAACATTCAGCCGTCAACCGGAATTGGCTTAGCTTAGCCTACCATGTTCATCCGCTCCATCGACTAACGCGCGCCAGACATGCCGCGGTTAGTGAGGAGCGAACGAGGGCTCTCGAAGGCAGATAGCTTTAGCAAGATCATATCTAGTTGTCTTGAAAGGATACAGACGCATGATGTGTTCGCTCAGGTGCCTGTCCTTTGCATATGCGCGTTCAACACGGCTCTATGCATCAACTTGACAGGCGCTCTCCTCGACGTAAAAAGTTCGAATTGTGTTCTTCCCTGTGCTGGGAGCATTTGAAGTCCATCCACAGCAATCCATCCTTGTTCGGATAAGGCACGGACTTGTTCTAGTAGTGGCGTGACTGGGGGCGCATAGGACAGCTACAGCAAAGTTAATAAGGCGAAGCACACTCTTGACATGTGACATACCTCCAGAACAACACCTCCAGTCGGGCTTGCTAGCCAGTTGGGTGGGAGGCTTGTATCGACCGAGCACCTTCCACCAACTTCTTTGGTGGCAATGCAGGAAACTATAATTGTTGGATGGTTTGCATCGTGCGGCCAAGAATCTGATCTCTCAGCCAATATGCGCATACTGGGACGTGTTCGGATCTTGTTCGGCAGACCTTCAAAATCAAGCTGGCGAGATGCGTTGGCAGCGAGGAGACGATTTCCCTCTTCGAAGTAATTCACAAGTGCTTCCACTCTCGCTTTCGTACGGTTGTGGAAGAATAAGTGACGCACTCCAAGACCGACCAGAGCGTAGATTGCAGCACGAGCCATCCCACCTGATCCTACTATGAGCGCTGTTGTTCTATCGTTGATGGCGTTGACTGGAGAGAGATTTTCTTGAACGCAGTCCCTTATTCCAATCCAATCCGTGTTGTCACCATACAGAGCCACTGGGGTCCCAGCTCGATTTCTTTCGGAAGATGTAAATTCGGCGTGCGAGCGGAGAGGAACCAATGTATTAATTGCGCCAATGATCTGTGCCTCATGGCTGATTTGGTCCACGAGAGAAAGTACTTGCGTTTTAAAGGGAGCAGTGACACTAAGTCCCCCCAACCTTGGATCAGACAGCAGTGATCTCAATTCCTCGAGTGTGGAATGTTGAAATGCCTTGTAGTTATGGGGCATACCACTTGCTTCGAATGCAGCATTATGCATAGCTGGCGATAAACTGTGGTTGACGTTGTTGCCATAGATACCGAACTGCATAGTATCAAGGATGAACGATGAGTACAAAGCGACCTGAGCATCGCGGGCAGATAAGAGCAGATCCTGATGATTTCTGGTGGCTTGACTCTCCAGACGGGCATCAGTGACCGGGTTGAGATGGGCACCCAAAAATCTTGACATCTTCCCTTGAACACCAGTGTTATATGCGATGACAGGTATTCTGCTTTGATGAGAAGCGGTAATCTGGTCAACAAAGCTCCTGACTGCGAAGTTATCGGTGACAGCAGTTGTCTCTTGGCGAAGACGAACCGCATCCGCGCCAAGTTCTTCAGCTAGATGTATGAAGGTCCTCCAGGCAGGCGAGACCCAATTTCCCGAGGAAGGTGTAGACTGCGAGAAATCTGCGATTACTCTAGTTCTACCTTTCACGGCAATCAGACGACGTATGAGGTCCCGGTCGTAGGTAAAATCGACACAAAGGAAATCTGGGCCAAGACGTAGGCCGTGATGGAGAGCGTCGAAGTACCACGTCTCTTCTGTTAATACCGAATTAAGCTTGATCGGTTCAAAGTTCAAGATTACGGGGACATGGGCAGCGTTCTTCGCGCGATGGTATTGTTCGGTTATGAAGTCGGCGTCTGAGTTGTCAAACGTACTTGACGCCGAACCGAGTATTGAGGGAGGTACAACCAGTTCAATCGCATCAGCCAAGAAGTCCTCGCGAATCACATCGGACCAGAATTTAGCGGGTATCGGTGCGTATATTGTAAGTGCTGATGTGAACTGCCGGCTGTTCAGAGCTAGCAGTTGAAGATGTCGCTGTCCGTGACGAGAGATCATCTGGGATGTTACTGATTGTAAGAAAAGCGCGAATGTTTGTTCGACACGCTTGAGAGCAAGAGAGCTCCCCACACTATGGTGATATCTGCGGGAATCCTCGTGCATAGAGTGAGTCGAATTGTAGAACTCAAAGTTCGATATTGATCGGAGCATCGGTGTGCTTGCTCGGCAGATCGAAGATATCGTGTTAGTGTCCCACACTTTCAGGTGATCCTGTATACCTTGCAAGTCTCTGCTAACATATATGACTGGATGATCAAGGGCATAAGCAGAGAGTAACGTTTGACCAGTTGCCTCGACAGCTCCAGGACCACAAACGATGACGGTCTTTGATGGATGGTCTAGAAGCATCGAGCGCAGCAAGGTCGATTCTGCATCACGATATCTGACCATGCCGTAGGTCGATCTGAATCTGGCGCGCGACAGTCCAGTGGCTTGGTAAAACTGATGATCCGCATCGAGCAGCTCATAGTTCAACAAATTGGCGGCGAAAATTGCGAGTGTAGATAATCCTGATCCTCGGATTCCAACCAGAGCAATAGATGCGTCAGGCTCATAGTTCCGTGTCCAGTGCGTAGCGCTAGGGGTATAGCATATAGAGTCCGTTGTAACCATGGGCTGGCGAGCGGTTGGGAGTGGAGATGCTGCATTGGAACTATGAAGAGGCGGGTAATTGTCCACTACAGCATGCTCGGTCATTTCGTTGTCTCAATGGTGGCAGTACGCCCAAGCGTAGATTAAAGAGGGTCGCCGCAAGGCATCTCGAAGTGAACGGGCCTAGACTAAGTAGTCGTGCTCCGGAACTTGTTCTGTGGTTCCCGAGGTCGGCCTTCCCCACTTGTACTAGGATCGTCACGTGTCTGCGCGCACTTTCCAAGGTTGTTACGTACTCTTCCACTGAGCAAACACCACACCGGATGATTGCATCAGCTTACCATTCTAGCAATGTGATGGTTCTGGCCCTGGTGTAATTCGTAACAACATGCCCTGGGTATACACAAACGTAACCGTGTCATATACATCTCAGTTTCTACAGCCAATCGTAACCCCGACTTTGTACCTTGGCTGTTAGCTTGCCTTAAGACATTGGATCAGCCACTGCGATACACGATTTGTTGCATAATCTCACTCCAATGTCTTCTTCGTTCAGATCCACAGCTTTCCAATCGAAACGAAATTACGAGGAAGATATCAACAACAACGAACTCACAACAACCAAGCGTCGACACCGTGTGACCGAAGCGTGCAATCCATGCCGTCACCGAAAAGACCGGTGCAATGGCGTCAGACCGGCTTGCGATAATTGCCTGCGCGCCGGGCGATCTTGCACCTATCGGCCTACTAAGAAGCGTGGACTGCGAACAGGATACGTTCGAGCTTTGGAGACTATGGCTGGCATGTTGTTCAGTAAAGTTCATGGCTTAGATCCTTGGGTTACCTCTCTATTCGAAGGTCAAAACACTATTCCGGACATCCACATCAGCGAAGATGAGATTGAGGCGACCAATACTTCCGTGGAAGCACTCACAGAAAGATGGAGGAGTAGCTCTCTGTTGAAACAAATCGAACAAGCCCTCTCCGCGGAAACGAACGAGGATGAAGAAGGCACTGATTCAGTCAAGGTTTTCGACCGCAAGGCGTTGCAGCTTTCAATGCTTGCGACTAAGACACTTCGTACCAAGGCCTCATCAGGCCAAGCGTACTCCAACGTAATCTCTGTAATGCCTCCAGGACCCTCGATGTCTTCTGTTGGACTGACAGATGAGTGCACCAACCATTCTCAATTTCCTCTGCCTGCGTATGGTTCAATAGATCCATCTTTAGATGCGGATATTACCACAGTAGAGGCAAATGATATTGAAGCCGATGTTATCATCGGATCCGCAACGAATACGCCGGAAGATATGAACCTGCCTGTGAACTGGCGATCTGACCTGGACAATTATTTCGCGACATCCCACTGCTGGCTACCTATCTCTCAAAAACACGACTTACTGCGTATAGCCTATATACTTTCTAGCTTCTCGACGAGCCAGAATACTCCTATACCGGTGACTCATGGCGATCGGACTTTCTTGAAAGCTGTTCTGGCATTCGCTGCTCTTCAGTCTGAAACTCGACTCGCATCAAGGACGCCCGGTACCGACAACTTGTACTCCAAGCGCGCTTCAGAAGTCTGTGGTGTCATTGGCACTTTAATTCCCAATAATATGGAAGCTATCGAGATAGGCCATGTGCGCGCTCTACTGATTGTAACCCTGGTCTATATGCATTCGGGAACTCAGAATCAGGCATGGTTTTCCATTGGCCGTGCAGCCCGTGCTATGAGTATCTTGCTAAAACCGTTCCTAAGGCAAGAGAAATCATCAAGGGACCTCGAAGAAGGGATTAGACGGACTGCTCTATGCTGCATAGCTCTAGACAGTCTAGTGGCGGCGTGGGTAGGTCTACGACCTTACTTCAATCGTGCGGATATCCTCTGCATAGGAAGTCTTCCCACTGAGGGCTTAGAAGAATGGGAGCCATGGATATCGAGTAATGTGCCAGAAGGTGCCGCCCTGGCTGCTACATCTCCCGGCCAGATTCTAAGTACCTTTAACCATTTTATGGAATATATCGGCCTTCTTAACGAACTGCTTAGATCTTCGAAGGGGACTTTAAAAGATATTCATTCCCAATCCTCTGAGCTCTCAATCATGGAGTCGGCCAAACGGTTAAACTTCAACCTCAACGATCAAACCTTTTCTAGCAATCCACAACGCTTCAACTGCATTCTTCTCGCAGCAAGCCTGAGAGAGGTTATGAAGCCAAGTCGGGATCCCAATCTGGATGCTCGCGATACGACTGACCATTTGTGGCACACTGTCCGAGTTGCAGAGAATTTTGTCCAAACGGTAGGCGTGCCGTTTGTTTCTCCCGCATGCAACGTCTTCATCTCCGTGTTACGTCTGAGTCAAAACGACAGATCAGGCCCACAATGTGGATTTGAAAATGAGATTACTAGCCTACGGGACTGTCTGCTTGAGCTGGATCAATCAGTTACCACTGTGGATGTAGAGCAGCATCGCCTACAGCAAAGAATATCTTCCACGCCATTTCCATTGCGCGAAAGATCTCTCATGACAGAAGCAGAACGTCTCCTCCGCAACTTGGATGGGATCGAGACTGTGACCGGAACGCAGTCTGATGATCTCGAGTTTGTTCATGGCACAGAGTCTCACGTGCTTTCAGGATCAAATGCTCCAACAACAATAGGGAACGGCCTCGTTCAGAACGCAGTCGGCTCAAACATAGAGCCGCAGACTACAGAACAGACGATAGAGCCAAGCGCCATTGGAATTGTATTGTCTGATGATAATTTATTTCAAAGTCTAGCAGAACTTGATCCAGACGATTGGTAGGCACAGCTACCTCCACACTGCATTCAGATACTGACCCCTGGACAGGACTGCAAACATGCCCGAATTCATGAAGCACCTTGGCGTCATGAACGAATCCGATGTCGGCATGGATAAATTCTATGGCGCGTCTTGACGGACTCTAGTTGACTTGAATCCGTAGATGCAGCCGTATCCGACTAGTGTGCTTCAGCTGGCGGCAAAGGATTTTACCGCCTCTCCGCACCAATCCCTAGCGTGGCGACCTTACTAGCCCCACTGCTGGTCAACATTGCGTCTCATGTCGCCTTCACTATACATTTGAGCTCCCTAGCTGGTATCCCCGGATTTAATCTTCAGCCAGCAGAACACACAATGTCGAACTTTCAGCCAGCCGTAATGTCAGCCTCGCTTGGCCGGGCTTGGCTTCACGATTTCGAAGAGAAGGTGCAGCAGGCGTCGAAGCATGGTTTCAAAGGCATCGAGGTCTTCTACGAGGATCTGGATTACGTTGCCAAGAAATTGCACAATGTCCAAGAGCCTACCAGTGAGCAAATCCTGAGTGCCGCTGAACATGCAAGAAAGCTCCTGGATGCAGCAAATCTTACCGTTATTGGCCTCCAGCCGTTCTTGTTCTACGAAGGGCTTCTTGACAGGCAACAACACGCGAAGCTTATTGAGAAGATCAAAGTCTGGTTCCAGATAGCCAAGCGGCTGCGAACAGACATCATTCAAATCCCAGCCAACTTCCTTCCAGCTGAGCAGTTGACAGGCGATATGAATATCATCGCTGCGGATTTGGCCGAGCTGGCAGATCTTGGAATCAAAGAGAGCCCCCCAATCCGCTTTGCGTATGAGTCTCTCTGCTGGAGTACGCACGTTGACACATGGGAGAAGTCATTGGAGGTTGCAAATCTAGTCAACAGGCCAAACTTTGGCCTCTGCCTCGACACTTTCAACATTGCGGGTCGAGTATGGGGAGATCCGGCCTCTCCAACAGGCAAGACACCTAATGCAGACTCGGACCTCAAAGCTTCTCTTGAGAGGTTGGTCCGCGATATGCCCCTTGAGAAGGTCTTCTATATCCAGGTCGTGGACGCAGAGCGGATGGAGTCGCCACTGGTCCAGGGACATCCATTCCATGTCGATGGCAACCCTGCACGAATGAATTGGTCGCGCAATGCTAGAACATACATGTACGAGACAGACCGTGGAGCATATCTACCAGCAGAAGATGTGGCTCGTGCTATTATTGAGGGACTTGGGTACAAGGGATGGGTTTCTATGGAGCTGTTCTCGAGAACTATGTCTGAGCCAGGAGATCATGTACCAGCAGAGCATGCCCGAAGAGGCATTGACGCTTGGCATAAGTTTGCTGAGCGCCTAAAACTCAATTAAATATAACATAGTCTCCTATGTACATTTGCTCCTTTATACCTATCTGCTCTCATCGGCATGGTACACTAGGAGCTGCAAATGGCGAATTATCATTGACACCTATCTTCTGAAGGGCGTCCATCAATCAAGCGTGAGGCGTGTTGATCCCAGGACTACTCTCCGCTGCGGCACGCAACACCTCTCTAGCACTCGCCGAGTCTAGACGGCTCGCAGCCTCTTCTCCCGCCCACAATCGATACTGCTCCTCAATTTGGTACGCAATCACGCGCGTGCCCTCCACACACGCCCAGCCAACTTTCTCCGCAAAGTCGATTGTCCTTGTCCTCCTCGGTTTGAAGCACATATCCAACAATACGCCTTTCTGCTCGCGATTCAAGAACTCCCTCACCAGTACCTGCATATCGAGCTCTTCAGGGGTTGTAGGCTTGATATCCGGTACCGTGCCAACGACATAGTATGGCGTCTCAAGATCCGCAGATTGACCCGGCTTGACATGGATGAGCTGTGGAGAGCTCGGGAGGCGCTTGATATCCGCTTTCAGCGCGTCGACTTCTCCATCATCCCTGTTCACAATGTAGATAACCGAGGCTTTGAAATGGGTATGCAGCGCATACACAGCCGCTCGACTGGCTCCACCGGCACCCACGATCAGCGCAGGCTTGTTGAGAACGGGCGCATTGTCTGGACTTTTCTCGAGCAGACTGCCTACGATGCCGCGCCAGTCGGTATTTGTGCCACGCAGGCGGGTGGGGTCTGTGGGATCGCGGTACACATTGTTGCAGGCACCGATCTGTACAGCCAACTCGTCCAGTGCGTCCAAATGCGGCATCACTGCTGTTTTGTACGGCATGGTAACGACCAGGCCTGCGGTTGCTGGGTCGCGTGCCAGAGTCATGAGGGATTCCAGGGTTGGGCATTCTGTGGCGTGGAAAGTCCAGGGGAGGTTTAGAGAGGATGTGATGGAGTTGTGCATAGTCGGTGCAATGGAGTGTCCTACTCCAATACCGACGAGATGCAATGTCTTCTTGTTGTCGGTGGACATGTCGATACTTTTCCCCGGAGCTCGGATGTTGTAATTTGGTATTTGATGTAGGAGAGTCCCTGTGCTTAGATCCTGATCCCCAAGTGAATGCTGCACAGGCTTTTTATCCAGTGATCGGTGGTTTAAGAAATGATTCTAGAGATCAGCTGGACAGAGAAAGCCGACAGCAGAAAAGTAGTGTATGTCGACGGACTAGCGACAGGCGGACAAAGACTTAGCCGATGGCCATGGTTACCTTTTTGGGTTAGTCAACCCTCATATGACCGTAACGCCTGTATCGACTGTGTATTCAAGGCTGTTGCCAAAATTGCGGTTTGTGACCATGTTGTCCGTTTGTTGTGTATTTTTCGTGCCTACTGACCACCTCAACGACCATTGGCTGAGCTGAAACTCTTGAAGATCGTAGGCTATGTTCCTCGGTGTGTATGCAGCACCTTATCAGCTTCAACGAGACAGTCGGTAAACTGCCAGAGGGGTGTACTGATCGGAGGGCTCCAGACACATTCGACGCAGTACAGGTAGAGAAATAGCGCTTCAAGATGACTACGCATTTACAGCACCTAATAGGTTTTTAAGTAGCTAGTAAGCAATTTTGAGGGCTACACCTCAGAGTGACCAAAGGTATAATACGACCAATTCACCGTGTAGTCATCTGGAGAAGCTACGAACATTCAACCTCTGCAATAGGTAGCTTTGAACAACTTCGATCAATGGTTGCTTCTAACTTTCTTACATCATGCAAGACTCCACTCGGAGCTGACAAAGCGCCGCACCAGCAAGAAATGAGTCGTATTCAATAAGAAAGTTATTGTCTTCTTAACACAGCAACTACGATCATCCTCTATGCTCAATAAAAGGTTCTGAGAAATGCCTGAGAAATCTCTCCGATGCAGGAATCGAGCCGGCATAGGCTCCTCTGGTGCTGCTCTCTAGTAGCTGGTGCCCCGACGAAGGGGATGTGCTTGTACTCCGCCAACGGAGTAGATGTTCCACATCGAGTGGTTCATGTGCATGCTATGCTCGCCAAATCCTCCTCAAGAGCAAAGAACAAGAAAAGGTAGAAGTCCTCTCAGCGACTATACTGTGCGCCTGCGCTCAACCCCGATTGATGATATCTATGCCAATAACCCAGCGCAATAGCTGTTTCTTCATCTGCTCAAGGCGTACTGACCTTTGCACTCGCTGGCCTCTTCATAAGCTGTACCAACATCAGCAAAATATCTCTCACTCCGTTGATCTGTTACTTACGATAAACTCCAACACTTCCTTTCCGCCGTACTTGATCAGATCCAGCGCCACCTTCTTTTGCGGCTCAAATCCGTGTTTTGCATACATGGGTGCGCCCATCGGGCTTGCCTCCAGATAAGCTTCAACACCTGCCTCATCCGCTTTCTGCGTCCCCCAGCTCACTAGCATACTACCAGCCCCTCTTCTCTCGTGCTGCGGCAGCGTGACTAGCGTGTCGAGAACATAATGTGGCCGGGCCTGTAAGATCTCACGCTTGTTCTCGTTGAAAAGGTCGTGAAGCGCATGGAAGAGGTCGGGGTCGCTCTCATCGTATGGCTCTGAGGGCTTAAAGCTCTCTTCTACTTCTGCCCACGTCCTCTCGGTTGCGTTGGGATCAGCTGGCTTCACGCACCGCCAACGCGCACCTGCGACTATCTCGCCTGTGGCAACATCGACACATTTGAGGTAGAGGATGCCCTTGTTGACGACGCCGTCGCGGATCTCCTCAGTCACCCTGTCAAGAGTCTTCTGGGAAGGCTCGCCGCGAGAATAGAGGATCTTGTTGACTGTTGGTCGGAACACTTCGTGCCGCACGCGCATGTACTGCTCTGCTTCTTCGGGCTTGAGGAGGGAGACTTCGAGGGCTGGATTTCCACGACTTGCCATCTTGGTAGGGGGATCTTTGCAAATGGCCATGACTGATTTAGGGCTGGATGATGGGTGCTTTTATGACGATGATGCAGGGTAAGGATAAGTGACTGAGGACGAACGAATGACAAACAGTTCACTAGCAATCACTCAACGTGATTCAGCAGGCGTCACTGTCTTATTTGTTTCTGGTCAGGCTGGCTTACCCACATTGCCCATGCTCGGCAAGACCGTTCGGAGTCGGAATAGTGGACCAATCGTATCCGAATCCCATTACACGACGGTCAGGCTAAGGGTCATCTGCTGGTGTCTTTGTGCCTGGAATGATGTCTTTGTGGTAGCCAGGAATGTCATGTGACGCCGGCCTAGCGATAAGGGCGTTTGAAGGTCATTCTTGCATGAAGGCAGCCGCGGCTTTGGGCGGTTCTAGCGGCGGCCCTGAAGGCTGGGCGGGGGTATACGCCAGATAGACGCGCGCAGTCACGTGTACGAGCATTCGTCGGGACACCCAGCACCAGCTATACAAGTGGTCTACATGAAGGAGAGATGGCCACATGGGCAGCTGGTGTGGTGGTACCTGCCCAGTTAGAGGGTCCGCTGTGGATGCGGGATTCGGCATGCTGGCAGCGGAGGTCTTGGATGTGCTCCGCGCGGTGAAGCACGGCAGAAATGATCCCCACTAAAACTTTTGCCAGTGCTAACATCTTTGCGCGCCGGGAGCTCTGCACACTCACGCACGCAATCGCCGCCATGGCCCCCGCAAAGACAAAAACGGCTCCGCACAGGTCCAACGACCACAAGCGCTACCTCGCGGATGAGGCTGCAGGGTTCGCAATTGATCTAAATGGCAGCGACGCAGAAGGGAAGGCGCTGCAGACCGTGAACAAGCCAAACGACAGCGACGATTTTGAAGGATTTGGCAGTGAGGACGGAGACAAGGATGGAGCCGAGGAGGTGGAGGACGATAGTGACGCAGAGAGCGTAGATTTCACGATTGAGGAAAATAAGCAGGCGCGCGTCATTCCCCCCAAGGATGCTGAAGAGGAGGAGCTTGAACGCATGATCTTTGGCGACTCAGCAGGCTTCAACGAGGGTCTCGATAACTTCTCGCTCAGCCGCACAGCAGGACTGTATGGTGACGCTTCAGACAACGACGACCAAGACGACGACGCAGACCTCGACAACGTTGCCGACGACAATCTCTTCTTCTTCGACACCGGCCCCGAGGCAGCCCCAGCCGGTTCGGTCGCCGTCGCAACTGCAGAGGAATCGGAAGACGAGGAAGATCAGCCAGCCTGGGAGGACAGTGACGATGAACGGCTGGTAGTCAGCCTCGCTTCTGTACCGCAGCTCAGGAAGCTGCGAGAGACAGCTGAGGACGACATGGTGAACGGCAAAGAGTACGCGCGCAGACTCAGAAAGCAGTATGAGCGCCTCTACCCTGCACCCGAATGGGCAGCGCACGCGACTGGCAAGGCGAACAAGAGGCGGCGGACTATGGAGGACGACGACAGCGAGGAAGACTCTGGGAGCGATATGGATGTCGACGACCAGGATCTGTCTACTCAGCCCTTGGCCAGGTTGTTGAAGGATGCAGACATCTTGTCGCGCAACACGGCGAGAGGTCCCGCAAAGAGAAGGAAGCTGCAGGCCGGTACAATCGACATTCAACGGCTCAAGGACGTTTCCAAAGCTGGCCCGGTAAGCAACCACCGTACAGAGTATGCAATTATGGCGCTAACGAGAAGTCTAGTCTGCTATCACCTCCCTCTCATTCCACCCCACATATCCTCTTCTTTTGTCGTCTGGACCGAGCTCGACCCTCTCTCTCCACCATGTCAACCCGAACCCTCCAAACCCCAATCCTCTTCTCACCTCGTTACATGTCAAGCGCACGCCTCTCACTACAACTGCCTTCCATCCCTCAGCCTCAGACTCACGCATCTTCTTGAGTGCGCGCAGACGCTACTTCCACGTTTGGAACATCGCAACTGGGCAGGTCGAGAAAGTCACACGAGTGTACGGCCATCAGCATGAGCAGCGCACGATGGAGTATTTCTCGCTTTCGCCAAATGGCAAATTCATGGCTCTTCGAGGATCCTCGAGGAAAGGCGGTGGTGTTATCAACATTCTGGACACAAGGACCTTGCAATGGGCTACACAAGTACGCATTGAGTCGCGTGGCGGAGTCGCTGACTTTGCGTGGTGGGGCAACGGCAACGGTATGACCATTGCTGGCAAGAATGGCGAAGTCACCGAATGGAGTGTAGATGAGGGCGTCATTGGACGATGGAACGACGAGGGTGCTGTTGGCACCACGGTAATTGCACTTGGAGGGGCCAGCGGGCGTCACGACTGGATAGGCGGTGACCGATGGGTCGCGATTGGAAGCTCGAGCGGTGTAGTCAACGTCTACGACCGGAGAGCATGGAGCGAAGGCGCAGAAGATGCAACCCTGAGTTCGACCGGCGGACTCCCTAAAGCGCCGAAACCGTTACGCGCGCTCGGCAACCTGACAACACCCACATCGCACCTTGCGTTCTCGCCAGATGGACAGATTCTCGCAATGGCGAGTCGCTGGAAGAATAATGCTATGAGGCTGGTACACCTGCCGTCTGCAACAGTTTTCAAGAACTGGCCTACCGAGAAGACTCCCCTTGGTAGGATCACTGCGGTGGCCTGGGGCAGGCCTACAGAAGAGGAGGAGCGCGAAGGTAGTCTTGCGCAAATAGCTGTGGCCAACGAATCAGGTCACATAAGATTATGGGAAGTAAGAGCTTAGTGACCGAGGATCACTCCATGCCTAGCGACAGTCGGGCCAGATCTGCAAGAATAGAACCCAGTGGTCAATGTCTATCATCGCACTATCCCACTGAACTCGACTAAACTCCCAAATGCCTTTCACTTTTGTCGCAACGGTCCTAATTTGTAGTGTATATGGTTCTAGTCCTGCCTGTATTTCGAACTGCAGGAAGCCGGGGAAGTAGTTGGCACTGGCGACTCTACCGCTTGCCTTTACCTTCCTTCCGGCGCCGGGATACGACAGCTGCTCTCGCCCGACACGCAGCGTCCCGCCTGCTTTTGCAGATATGGACAAGTGGGAACCTTGCTCCTGTCATTCTGCCATTTGGATAGTCGCTCGCCTTACACTTCATTCCTGCGAATAGCAAACGCAACATACATCCACCGCACATCAGCCTAATGCACACTTACTCGATACCACATAACGATTGCAGTATACTCACAATACTAATTATGGCAAGGGGTCAGGCAAGTAAGAAGACAAGGCGCCAGCCCCGGCCGGAGACACCAGTCAAGGACCGTTTGCAACAAAAAGTTGCTGAGCGCAAGAGTTCTCCACAGTCCAACGATGCTGAGACGTCTCCAGCACCGGCTTCTGCAACAACAATTGCTGGCAATACAATTCAACCTTCGGCTACTGGCGCGGTGGACAGCCAACTTACAGGCAACGCCCAGAGCGGCGATCTGCTAAGAGATACAAGTCATACCTCAATATCCCACATCGATCCGACCATGGTCCACAAGAGCTACGACGGTTGGAATGACGAGGTCGACCCATGGATCGACCCTTTCAATGCATCGTTCCCTAGGTTGAATGTCTGCGAGCGTTACTGCGCAGAGGATACATCACACATTGCATCTCTACAAACAACCAGTAGCAATGCGGATTCGCCAAAGTTTCCCTCAGTCGATGATCTTTACAGCCGAAAGTACCCAGGTCAATCAAGCGGTGCAAATGATAAGCGCGATTCGATGTTCTCGACCCTTATTGAAGAGGTGAACAACAAAGAGAGCGAGAGGCCTTCGACAAAGCGAGCATCGCGTCACATACCAGCGACGAGATCAACATTCACCTCTTGGTGGCCTTGTCGAACATATCGCTGGTTACGCATGTTTGTTGAGTCAGTCATTGAAGGTTTCAGAGGCCAGTACAGGAACGATTTTGTGATCACGTTTGGCGTCCTCGTTGTGTGTCTTTGGCTTGCGTACACTACTCTGGACTTCATATTCATGGGCCTGATCAAAGGCGTCAATGCCCAAGACAATCTCGGAGCTAATTGTAGCGTTGTATACGTCACTTTACCAGGTCCGATCATTACCGTCTCACTTATCGCTGCATCGCCAACAAACCCAGCACAAGGCACATACTACTATTCGGTGGTCAATGGAACAACCGAGTGGCTTGACAGCATTACGCCTCCAGCAAGAACCAGTACTGCTACTAGCGGTTCCTCTGTTCTATCTCTGATCACTTCTTCATCAGCCTTGGGTGGGCCAATCGGAAGCAGTTCAAATCTACCGTCCACCTTCGTGCAGCAATCGCCGCTGACATCCTCTCCTGTCACTGGGGCCGTGACAGTTGCCACAACTTTTACGTCTGACAACAATCTTATATCAACTGTAGCCTCGTTGCCCTCCACGATGGCTCTGGCTTCAATACCTCAAAGTCCTTCTTCACCTCGCAGGTTACCAACAATGAGCAACAGCATTATACAATCTCCCCCATCAGCAACGATAAGCAATACCGTGCCAACTCCTCTTCCCAGCGAGACTTACATTGTCACCACAACGTCATCTCCGGATCTTAGTACTGGCACATCTCATGCGAGCCCCAGCACAGAATTAACAACCCCCAGTCCATCAGCAGCCGTGTCGACAATCTCATTGTTCCCAAGCACAACGGTTCTCAGTACGATGACAGTTACTCTGCCAGGAGGTCGAACGACTACAGTAACACTGATATCAACAAGCCTACTAGACACAGGATCAGTATCGGATTCGTTGTCTAGGCTGATTCCATCGCGTACACTTGCGTCCACGTCCTCGACCGAAGGACAGACCACGACTCTCGCCACTAGCTCGGCCATTGCCATCAGTGGTATGAGCTCAGTCTCTATCACTCCTCCAACGCCGTCGCTGCTCAGTAATACACCACCGCTTTCCACATCACCTCTATCAACGTTCACGCCGGGTAGTTCGTCATCAACAGCAAGATTTCCGTCGTTTCTGTCCTCAACAGGTGTGAACTCAGCGTCCTCAGGACTCTTGAGCACGCCTTCTATGACACTGACCAGTACACCGACTCTGACGTCTTCGGACAAAATTTCACCTCCAACCAGATACTCGTCTGTGCTGTCTAATGAGCCAGCTTCGAGTGTTCTCACGAGTGTGGCGATCTCACCATCCCTAGTCACGACTTTGAGCCAAAGCTCATCCTACACTAGCTCTACAGCATCGCTGAGCAGTTATAGCTTGCCGTTTGGTACTTCGGCAACACTATCCTCACTTTCAACTAGTACCACATCTACTTCCTCATCGAGTACGATAAGTGTAATCCTCTCAAAGCCCAATTCGACAAGTATCATGGGCTCTAGCTCCACAACAGTCTCTATCCCCATTCCCTCTTCTTCGTCATCATTAAGCCACACTAGTGGTACTATCACAGCCACACCGCCTTATACAAACACTTCTTCCAGTAACTTAGCTCCTCCACAATCACCGAGCTCACCGAAGTCCGTATTTGCAAGCTCCTCGAGCTGGACTGCGCTACCTAGGCTTACCAGCAGCGAATACTCTTCTGCCAGTGTCTCGTCGACGGGGCTGAATAGCACCTCAAAGAGTCCATCAAGTGCGATTTCTAGCGCCACACTTAGCTTTACTACATCTCCCAGCTCGAGTTTCTCTACAAGGAGTCTAACCTCCACGCCTCCTTTGTCCACACCCAGTGCGGTGCCATCCCCTGCTGGTGTACCTTTTTCGAACAGATCAAGTGTCACTCCTTCCACGACGATCAGCGATACATTGACGTCGTCTGTGCCACGTACGATTTCACCGGTCGTCACTACGTCGGCACGAGGGCTTGGCTCCAATGTCAATACCGAAATGCAGGCTCGAGCTCTTATGACACGCATCGTCTCATATGGCGCCACATCTGTGGTCTTCGTTTTCCCCACGCCAAGTATTGTAACGACTCGAACGTTCTGGACGGGGACTTATCCTACAGTCACCGGCCCAGAACCCTCAGATCTGCAAACACTACCTCTTACCACTAGATCGGTCCGCCAAACTCCTCTGTCAGAGTTGCCGTCGTTCCAGTTGTTGACGACAAGTAACCTCAAGACCGCTCTCAACAAAGTGGGTCGAGCTGCGGCAGTACCGACAGACAGTAATGGACCAGCACTTGCCGAGCCAACACACTGCGGCGAGTCTGGTAACTTCACACTGTCCTTCGACGATACGACAGTTGGTCCCAATGAGAGTGAGTTACTGGTGGTCTATGGGCTAAAGAACCCGTATCACCATCTCTTCTACGCAAATGGGTTCACCTACGTACCTGATAAATGGGAACCGTACCCGGCCATCTCGCAGCCTAACGTTGCATTATTCTTGCCATCCAGCGGGCGTCTTCTGCCCAATACACCCTTCGCTGGCACACTGCTACCAGGTGAGCTTGGAGCAGGACCACGAGCCTCCGTCACTGCATACTGGTTCAATGCATTCTCTGCCTACTTCGGGTGTGCTCTCAGCGGTCTGACGCCGTGCTTGTTGCGCATATCAGGCTATCGCTACGATACGGTGCTGAGGCAGGAGGTGCTGGTGGCTGAACAGAATGTCACGTTGCCGGCGTGCTAGGGGTACATCGACTGCAGGCTCACCCAAGTTTCTTTCAGTGATCAATTCAAGGCACTTTCTGGGATCCAGTTCAACGCGTATACCTCCACATTGGGCATTCCACAGGTGCTCATGCTGGACGATCTGCAAATGGAATGGTACAACAACACGTGCTCAGCTGGGATTCTCAGAATTGGCCACTGGTAAGGGCTTCTCGTTGATAAGCAACTTCACTGGCGGTACACGAGAAGGAAGTTGTGGCGACATAGATAATGGCTCAGTATAGCTAGTAGGCAGTATAATGTATAGGCATATGACGTTTAAACGCGCTCCTGCAGGTGATGGAGGGCTCACATGCAGGTGACGGCCAAGTGGAGGGCTCGGAGGGGGTTTCCAAGGGGTGCAAGCTGTGGTTGGCTCCGGGCCGTTCCTTGTGGACGCGCAGTGTCTCAGGGACGGCTTCCTTGGTCGGTGTTCAGAGGAGGCTGACATGGCTGACACCTGCCCCAGCGGCTGCCGCGTGATGGGCAGTCTCGGCCCGCGTGATGCGCCTGGCAGGTGCAGCGACTCACAGCTCGAGCATGCCATATAGGTAGACAGTGCAGCAGCCGCCAGCATGGCTGTCCGCCTTGTCAATTCGTCTGCGCAGCGCCCTGCGAACGCGCTGCGAACACGATTCTCCTCGCCAGCACTGTCTTTGCACTGCACGCGCTGCCCGCTAGTCTGTGATAGCCATCTGCCACTGCGGCTGCCACTGCCACTGCCACGGCCACGGTCCTCCGTGCGCGCTGCCCACCGAGTCTCCCGCTGCAAGCGACTCCAGGGCTGGCCGCGCTGCCCGGCCTAAGCCGTGCACAGCCTAGGCGGCTCCGAGTGTCGCCATAGCTGCGGCGATATCAGACTCTTGCTCCAGGTTGGGATCTGGGGCGCCCTCGTCCTTGTCCGGCCTTCACTGCCTCCCGCAACCTCCGGACGTCCTTCACTGCACCTGCACTCCCCTCGCAACAGCGGTGAGCGTCAGGGCATGTGACCATGTCCGCAGCGTTTGCGCCCTCGCCCTCGCCCTCATATCGTCCTCGCGCTGAGGCCGAAGAGCAGCCCCACCACGAGCAACTGCCCCCACCATCGACGCAACTGCAGCTGCAGGACGGACCCTTTGCCCACCAGCTGAACCCGCCGCCCACCGCTTACGCTTCGAGTCCCCCGCAAAACCAACCCCGACCACCACGCGTTCTGCGACAACAGCCCTCGACCGGCGGAATGGCGAGCGCAAACGCCAACGGCCAAGCCAACGGCAGCGGCCAGCCCATGGCCGTGCCTGGCGGGCGTGTCAACGGCCACGGAAACGGCGCCCATCTGCGCGAGATGGGCTTTGCAGGCCCACGCAGCCCGCCCAACAACAAGAGTAGGCATTGGTTCTCGCGCACACAAGCAAGCAGCAGCCACTAATGCTGACGGCGACAGGCACTTCTCACGTCCCGTGCAAATTCTACCGCCAGGGCGCCTGCCAGGCTGGAAAGGCCTGTCCGTTCCTGCACTCTGACGAGCCCGTGACCGAGCGCGCGCCGTGCAAGTACTTCACCAAGGCACGCCGTCTCCCCTTTGTCTGCTGCGCCTCTGCTGACTGCCATTAACAGGGCAACTGCAAGTTCGGCCACAAGTGCGCCCTCGCCCATATCTTGCCCAACGGCCATGTCGTGAACGCCAACATGGGCCGAGGCCACTTCGGCCGCGTCAACATCCACAACCAGGAACCGCCCATGAACAGCTCGCTGCTGACCATGCAGGCGCACATGGCTCCCATGCAGTCTGGCTACCAGTATCCTCTCCAGGACGATCCGTACGCCGTCCCCAAGACGCAGTACGACATGATCCCCACTATCGACACCACTTTCTCCTCGCACCCCGGCTCCAACTATGGCTCGCCGCCCAATGAGAACGGTCGCTCGGCGCTGTCGCCGGTGCAAAAGGGCCTGAGTGTCATGGACGTCCCTTTGCCGGCCTCATTCGATAGTCAGGGCATCTCCCACATGGCACGCTACGGTCCGATTGCGTCCTCGGTCCCCGCCAAATTCCTCGCAGGCTCGCCGCCTTCCTCCTACCAAACTGACTCGGCCGCGATCCGCAATCTTCATGAGTCTGCATTTGGTCATAGCTCGCGAAGCAGAGTGGCTCTGGGTACATCTCCGCCAGACTCGATCGAGCCCCCTGCTGGGAGAAGAATGTTGCATTCTGAGCTCGCTGCCAATCGATCGCGGAACCTCATGTCCTCGAGTGTGGGCGCTCGTCCAGTGTACAAGGACGAAGAATGGGACGACGCGGATATGATTGGCAAATTCGAGGAGGATCTGTTGCCGCATTCGCTCAGCGATCTTCTCACTCCGCAGGAGAAGATGCGACGCTTCTCACGCGACCAGGGCGACAGCGAAAGCAACTCATTTTCGCAGCCACTGTCTATGTCACGACTTGGTGCTTCGCCCACAACCTCAGATCTCCGATATGGCTCCCCGTCTGCAGCGACAGCATCGCCTTCACGCTTCCAGTCGCTGTGGGGCAAGTCGCGTCCAATGAACGACAACTTCGAGTCCGGCTCTCTACCCGGTGCCTCTGCATTCGGTCACGTTGGCTCACCTCTCCGCAACTCTAGCCTTCACCCCGGTGCATCGCCATCTCTTCGCGCTATGAACCGTCCCATCTCCGGCGACACCAGCCCTTTTGTTTCTTCTCCGCCTCGTCAGGCTTCCATGAGCATGATTAGCCAGCAGCTGCAGCGCACGCGCCTTTCTTCCAGGGATGAAGCTGCAGGGCCGACCAGCAACCCCACCTCAAGCCCCCAGCATCCAGGCATCAACCGTCTTACCTCAGCTTCCAGCATCGGCAGTCCCAGCGGGCGTCTCAGCAGCCTCGACCGCGCAGTAAGCAGCAGCAGCATTAACCGTGAGCGCATCGAAGAAGAGCAAGGCCTTTTCAGCATGGAAGAGGAGGATGACGTCAAGAAGAGCCAAGACGGTGCGAGCACGACAAGCAGCACAAGCAACAAGAGGCTGAGTGGATTGAGCTGGGGAAGTGGCGGAAAGGGAAGCCCGAATCTGGCTCCCATCGGCGCGCAGAAAAGCACCGGACTCAGCGGGCTCGGAAGGGGCGCAGGAGGAGCATGGGGAAACAGCAACGCATAAAATACCCTAATGCACGTCGGGCATCACGGCTTTGATGCTGCGACACAGAATCCGTCCGGTCCAATCTCACCTACCAGGACGACTCAAAAGTTGGCATTTGAAACTACCTCATTTCACGACATGTTTGGGAACAAAAGTTGGACAACATCGGCGAGCCTGCTTATCACATGGGCGTTCTCCGTCTATCAGCATTTTATACAACGGAAAAGCTGTCTACCTACTGCTAGCTTTGGCTGCACTTCTGGCGCGTTGACTTCGACTTGCATACCCTTCCCTTACAGCGATACAATCTACATTTTTCAATTTCTTAGTCTCTTTGCAACATGGAGAGGATCCCAATAAACGGGATGGGCGTGGCATCGTATAGGTATCCACGGCCAGCATGTAATGTACATATATACATGTATTAAGGAAATTTGAGCAGATTCTTAATGACGATACTGGGCCTGTCCTTTGTTTCAATGTTATGTTTACCTTGCTCTCACGTCAGCATGGCACGAATAGGTTTGTCTTCCTCACAGTTGTCTTCTGATGCCTTGACACTGCGATCATAAGTAGATTGACTCG
This sequence comes from Curvularia kusanoi, assembly GCA_011058905.1. Classification (NCBI taxonomy): domain Eukaryota; kingdom Fungi; phylum Ascomycota; class Dothideomycetes; order Pleosporales; family Pleosporaceae; genus Curvularia; species Curvularia kusanoi. The sequence continues at coordinate 810,065 of SWKU01000001.1, read as the reverse complement.
AAAGTCCATCGCTGACTCGATCAGGGGACTGTGGTGTTGATCTATGAACATGCTTCTAATCTAATGCGGTTTGGTACAGCTTTTGAATAGCGTTCTCGCGAAATACATATTTCCTATGTATGGTACAGTATACAGTGATTCAAACCTCTTTGAGTAATGAAACAATCAGGGTGTCGTAAGATCAACCTGCGGTGACTCCCCTATCGACATACGTGCAGCTCGATTACATTTCGTAGGTGGTGCTATTGCAGCATATCTGTTCTTGCCTACATCCACGTCACACTGTAGAGCGAACATGCAAGACCTCATACTCTGATAGCTGCAGTAAGAATCTGCGACCTAATTGTGTCAACTGCAGGTGTGCATAGCATACTTCAAGTGAGTCAGGATTGTCAGCTCACACGTTGCTTTACTTTTAACGCACGGTTGGAGCCTACAAACGCACGCGGGCGGTGCACTTCTCTTTCACCGTATAAGAAGACGCTTGCAACTGCCACACGGTCTTCTCACTTTACCCACCCTACGACTCCTACACCAACCACAATTGCCAGCGAAAGACTTTCAATAGTATTTACAGCAATCTACAAGCCTACGTCGCGGCCATGAATCAACCAGAAGACGTTGAGATCGTACTCAGCCACCAGCGCCGCTACAAGTTCCACTCTGGAACGCTTGCCCGCAACTCAACGTGGTTCGCCGAGGAGTTGAACGAGCGTAACGCTGCAAAGCTGAACCACCGCGCGAGGCAAGCCGGAATCAAGCTTCGCTGGATGGTTGAGCTCGCTCAGCTACCTGACGACTATCATCCTGGCGGCTTGCTTAAGCTTGTGGTAAGTTATGAGGAATCCTGGAGCACCTCAACTACGCTTTTTGACTCAATTACTAAATATCAATAGGATCTAACGCCTACAGGTGAGCCTGTGGATGGCCGCGCAGGCTTGGTCATCAATGAGAACGGCCGCCTCCCACAAGCTGAAAAGGTCTTTCATCAATATGAAATGATCCTCTATGCCTTCTACAACAAACCCCTCGTCATCGATGATTCGGACATGCGACTCGCTCTGCAGGACTGCTATCAGCTCCTCGAGATCTCTGACTATCTGGGTTGCACCAGCCTGATTTCGAAGCCTATCGAGGTCGCTCTGTTCAAGCATGGCCAGAGTCTCTTCCAAGCGATTCGGGTCTCACCTCACGCATGGATGGGCATGGCATACAGGATCCGCAGCGAGCTGATCTTTAAGGAATGCATGATCCATCTCGCGGGCGACTGGAGGAACATCAAGCAGAAGGCAAATGTCGTCGAGCAATTGCGAGTCATACCCGGCGCACGCAGCCTTGTCAAGAAGTACCACCACGCCCTACTCGACAAAGCCAAGGATGTCGAAACCAAGGTGGCCTCGCACTACCCACAGTCCGTACGTCTTCCTTCCGAAGAACTGCCTATCAAGCGCGAGTCGTATGCTAGGGACATCTTGGTCTGGATGGCTCTCACGTTTTTCCGCCACTGGATCACTCAACGCATTCTCACAGGCAAAGGACGAGACGCGCCTGACTGCGGCTTCGACCTGTTCACTGCACTCGGCGCTGGCGGCAACCACTACATGGACAAGACGGTGATGAATCAGTTCCACGCGAAATTCCCCATGACCAAGAAGGCAATGAACGTGCTGGAGAATCACCTCTTCGAGCTCAAGGAGTGCATTAAGAATGTTGTGCTTGACAGCGGCATTCTCAAGAGCCAGTGCCAACTGGACGTGCACCGCTTTCCGACCAAGCACCTGACTTGCACTGAGTTCGACAGGGAAGACTTTCCGTGGCTCAAGGAGGAGAAGGAGGCTATGGCTCTGCCAACTAAGCGAGCATATAAGCCTGGCGGAAATGAGATCGCGCGACGAAACTTGGAGACAGTCCGCAAGTTTCAGAACACGCTGACTGGGGAGGACCGCGAGGAGTTCGAGGACGACGATGACGCGGCGGAGGATGAGGAGCAGGAGATTGGTGCTCATTATAGAGACAGCCCAAGCAAGCGCATGCGCTACAATTAGTCTTGGGTTGTCGGAGCTTCTCTTGACCAGGTTTCAGACAGTGATAGAGGGTACTGGGGGCGACTGTAGCCACCAAACCAAGTGGCGACACTGTACCTAAATCTTCTATTGGACATGGAGTCCTCTTCCCTGGACTTTAATCATCTGAAGTTTGATGTAGCAGGACACGGAATTTCTTCAAGGTAGCTTTGGCAATAATTCACAGGCGTTAGCGGTGCACACTGACTTACTCCACAGTAACTATTGACGAAATTGATTTGTGAACTGTACAGTGTACTGAATTTGACCCAGTGATGTTCAAGTAAACCCCACATGCCCTTGGTATTGTTGCATTCTCCGCACCCATCCATCTTCCCCAGATTCTCCCTAGCACCTTCACTCGTCATCAAATCCGCTCGGCCTTGGCCTCTCGCCCTTAGGGACGGGGTATGTGAGGGGAATCCTGGGGATAGGCTCTGCGCCAAAGTATCTCCTGATGGGAGGAACTGTGAAGACCATGATGGGACCGACGCATCCAACGACGATGCTGTAGAAGTACGCAGGCTTGTTGTACGAGGCCCACTTGAGGTAGCGCAGCGGCTGCGAGTAGAAGCGAGGCGAGGGCGGGACTCCGGACATGTTGGCGATGTTGCTACTGCGTAATCAGCGCTGTGGGGTTGGTTGGATGCGCTTTGGGGAATCGAGGAGGCGTACAGGTGGGACAATTGCTGCGTCGTATTAGCGAGACTAGATATTGAGCATGCGCTGGGTGGGTTTGGGTGCGTACGGTGTGTGCAAGGGCCTCAATGCCTCGAGTTGCTGATCGTGACGCTGCAGGCCGTGAACTTGAGGTTGCTCGGAGCTCAGACGGCGCGGCGTTCGGCAATACCTCCGCGCCGATGGTCTTGGCATTGCATACGTTACGTGTAGCAGCTGTGTACGTATGCCCGCAGCGTCAAGTCCTACTTCGCCAATTCATGATCATGAGGTGGCTACTTTCATTCCTAGTCCTGGCCATTGCCGCCGTGGCAAGAGCGGCGAGTTTCACAGGAAACAGGTTGCTTGTTGTTCTCGAAGAGCAGGCCGAGCGCGAGAAGTACAGCGTGTTCCTCGAGGATCTGGCGGGTAAGTGCATCTTGATTATGGTAGAAGCAAGAGAAGCTTCAGGCCCGGATTGATTGTGTCGCTGGGTCATCTCAGAGCTATGGGGTGTCCTCCATGCATCATAGAGCCCATTTCGCAAGCTGTCGTTCCTCCGGCCAGCTGGGTTGTAGCTTCCAATCGCTATCAATTCGACCTGCATTGCTCCAGGACGTCACTGACATGTGCATGCAGCTCGCGGCTTCCACACCACTGTCGATTCGCCCAAGGGAGACAAGGTTGCCCTCTTCAAGCATGATGAGCGCACCTACGACCACGTCCTCGTGCTCCCCGCCAAGTCGAAAGGCCTCGGCCCAGCTTTGACCGCCAACAACCTTCTCGAATTCGTTAAGAAGGACGGAAACGTTCTCATCGCCCTCTCCAGCGAGCAGACTACCCCGACCGCCATCCAATCTCTCCTCCTCGAGCTCGAGATCAGCATCCCCAACACCAAGGGCGCAACCGTTGTCGACCACTTCAACTACGACTCGACATCAGCGGCAGAGAAGCACGATGTGTTGTTGCTCCCATACCCGACTACCCTGCGACCTGGCGTCAAGAACTACTTCAGTGGAGAGGGATACATCGCTGTTCCTCGCGCTGTTGGACAGGTTCTTGGAAACGACTCGCCTATGCTGTCTCCCATCCTCCGTGCGCCGGCCACAGCGTACAGCTATGATTCCAAGGACGAGGCCGAGGCCGTGGAGGACCCCTTCGCTGTCGGCCAGCAGCTCAGCCTTGTTTCTGCCATGCAGGGTCACAACTCGGCACGTTTGACTGTCCTTGGATCCGCTGAGCTTCTCCAGAACATGTGGTTTGCCGAGAAGGCCAAGCTTGGCGACAAGGCTGTGACAACTGCCAACCGCGACTTTGCGGCAAAGCTGTCCGCTTGGGCTTTCAAGGAGAGCGGTGTGCTCAAGGTTGGCAAGGTTGTTCACTACCAGGATGACGGTGCCAGCAAGAAGCTCAACGCCAGCACTCCTGAGAGCAACCCCACCATTTACCGTGTTAAGAGCGACGTCGTAAGTCTTGAATCGCAACATGAACATTAATTAGAGCTAACATGTACCAGCACTACCAGGTCGAGATCTCTGAGTGGGTCAACGATCGCCTGGAGCCTTTTGTCCCGGAAGCAAACGACCAGATCCAGCTCGAATTCAGCATGCTGTCGCCCTTCCACCGTCTCAACCTCTCTCCTATCTCTCAGACTGCAAACTCCACCATTTTTGGTGTTGCTTTCAAGACTCCCGATCAGCACGGTATCTTCAACTTCCGTGTCAACTACCGCCGACCTTTTGTCACAAACATTGATGAGAAGAGGCAGGTCACAGTCAGGCACTTTGCCCACGACGAGTGGCCGAGGAGTTGGCAGATCAGCGGTGCCTGGGTCTGGATCGGTGGTATCTGGGTCACCGTTGCTGGGTGGTTGGCATTCATCGCTGTCTGGCTTTACAGCGCGCCAGCTGAGAAGAGTGTGAAGAAGACACAATAGATGAGTTTGCGTTTGCGTTGTCGATAAAGGAGTACATTAACTCTTGGTACGATTGAGAAGAGATATCCCATCAGCGATGTGAGGTATGTAGATTATGGATCTATGGTCTGGCATGGCCAAAAATGTTAGCATTGAAATGAAGCGTTTAGTCAACAAGCATTCGTTCTTGAAGAACCAGTACTGCACCTTGCCAGATTCAACGAGAGACTTGACACTTTTGAAGGATTCAATGATGGAAAAGCAAATACTTAACAAACCCAATCAGCAGCGTAGCTATCACAAGGAGCCTTGCCTTTGTTTGAATCGTGCCAATCAGAGCTGAGGCCCTCCGACCAAAGTAGATTTTATGCATTTTGCTAAGTGTCTCATCGGAGCTGGCAAGGCGCAGTACAGTTCCTTGCCAATTCCAACGAGACGTTTAGCAATTTTGCAGAGTTCGAAAATCAAGGAGGGGGTGTAGCAGCGCCAGTAGATGCGGAGGTGTCTTTGAGAGGTATGGTGTTTGCTCGGACTGTGCCAATTAGACGTGAAGCCCTCTATCTGAGTGCAGCACTTTCCTGGTTCTAGGTTGACAACTGGTAATTGTGAGGGATGCAAGGGTTGGAGAGCAAGAAATTCAGCAGTACTGATTCAAGGTGTAGATGTTTTGCAAAGTATGTTTAATCAACTTGGACCAGAAAAGACTTGAAGTACTCCAGGAATAATTTCACATAGTTGTCTCAGCAACCAGAGCTAATAAGGTACTACACAAAAGACTAAATACAATTTGACCGACCCTCGGCCGCAAGACTCGCTGTCGAGCGATGCACAGCGACAGGCTGAAGCTGAGGCTGAGGCTGAGGCTCTGGCGCGCTCCTCGGAATCTCAGTCCACGCAGCGGCAGGTCTCACAGGTACGGCTCTCCTCGCCTTCTTCACCTCAAGCAGCCTCATGATATCGCCCTCGATCTTCTTCGGGCTCGACGTCGACGCGCTCCACCTCGACGTCGCATGCGTATGCGCATGCTTCCGGCTCTGGCTCATCCACGTCGCCTCGTCCGCAAACGCGACCTGCTTCGTGATGCGCAGAGTGCCCCCGGGACCGCCTTTCTGGAACGCCTTGTACGGGTCGTACATGGTGGGGATGGCTTGTCGGATCGTGGTAGTGTGGGGTTGCGGGTGCAGCGCGTGGAATCCGTGGCTCATGCCCAGCGCCGAGACGGTGGGCTCAAACGCGCGTGTGTCTCTGGCTTGGGTGCGCCGGTTCTGGAGTTCCATTAGGCTTGCTGTGAGGGCTAGGAGGGTTAGGAGCGTGGTTAGTGCCCCTGTGATGGCGAGGCCCCGGGCCAGGGGTTTGAGGTGCGAGAAGAGTGATAGGTCGGCGGAGTCGAGCGTCGGGAGTGATGGGGTCGTGAAGGCTTGGGTGTCGAGGGCGAGGCTTAGAGCGCAGCCGAAGATGATGGTCAGGGAGATGGCGGACGTGAGTTCGATTAGGACGATGAATGTGGGGGCAATACGGAGCCAGTAGTAGCGGTTTGACATGATTACTAGGAGGGTGGCGCATGCTGTTGTTGAGCTCTGGGTTTTTGCGGTTAGAGGTTGGAGGTTGTTCAACTGTGAGTGTGTGAGGCTTACGGCGACAGTGAGGATCCATGCTCGCGAATTGCCTCTGTGGGCGGCAGTGATGTATTGAGACCATGCTGGTGCATCGGTTCCGAGTCTGGATTGAAAATTTGAAATTACGGCTATCCCCCTATCGTCTATAGCATCAATTGTGACAAGAGCTGACTGCATATCAGTGCCAGATCGTTCATCAATGCACGTTTCTACTCACACCATACACCAAGTGCAAACAACAGGACCGTGCCCAGCAAGGCGACGGACCGTAAGATTGTTCTCGCTGCCTTGGACACAGCCATTCCGTAAAATGTAAGTGGTGAACTCTCACTCCAGATATTCGGACTACGTTCGTGCCAGCACAGCTGGTTGCAGCCTCAGCAGCTTCAAATGATTGTGGGCGGTTGGTGATATGGGGCACGTTTGTCGAGGCATACTAGATCGAGGCCAGTCGCTGTGATGCGACTTCTATGTATTGGCCTCAAATGCAAAAGCAATACTGTGGTTCGGCAGCCATGTAACCGGGCAGCTCTAGCCAATGCTACCCAATTCGGCACAACTCGACAGCAGGCGATGGCTTGTCACGCCTGGTATGACAGGAACATACCTGAGAGTGGGCAAGCCGCGAGACGACCCAATTCGCTCGGGGTTGTATCATGTTCGGTCAAATGCGGTAAGTTGCGACGCCTCCTGAGGCAGCTGTGTCGGCTGAAACGGAAGCTCGAAGGTCGGGCCTGGCGAAAAAACAACGATGGTCGGCTTTAACACACCATCTTATTACTTTGAGGATGCGTTTGAACGGCTTCTGGGGTGGTTGCTGGACGCTTTGCCGAGGCCTGAGTAATGTATCTTGATTCAAATACACTGCAAACAACAAAGTGAACAGGCGCCTAGATACTCAATCGTGTGTAACCATAGTACCCACAGAAAATAGAAGTTGCGCCAGTGAATGTACAGCAATTTGGTAGCTCCGAGTGGCAAGATGCAGAAGAGCCAAAATGCAGTCAGAATACCTCGACAAACCTTTAAGATGACTATACGATAAATTAGTCATGTTGACCCTTCAGATTCTATGAGGTGAATCTCTCAAAAGCGCCAAATGTCTACTTGAAGCCGGCAAGGCGCTGTTTGCAGAATGGGCAGGACGCTTGGTAATTTGTCGTGTTGCCAGAGGGCGGCGCAAGCATCGAGTGACATTCATGTGGACCACTAGCCCCACACCTTCTGATGAGCAGACGAGGTACCTGGGAAGCAGTGCGCACCTGGTCAGATGTTCATGTCGCCATAAAGGTCATTGCGCTGTGAAAATGCAATGTGATCAATCCACTTGTGTGTGGATAAGACTAACAAGTCCGGATCCCGATGACGAGGGAAGAATATAGTAAATGTCTTATCGATAAGAGCAATAAAATGTCAAATGTCACTGCTGAACCCCGCAGAGTCCCCCAATACTACATATCCCAAGATGTCGCTTTGTGTTGCATGCAGCAAGCCTTTGGTTGTCGAGATCGAGGCGGACGAGGATGAGCAGTACGAGATGGCCGGCTCGTCTTCCGGCAAGGCACCAGCTGCGGAGCCAGAAACGGTCCCAGACGACGTGCAGCTGAACTGCGGATGCCATTTCCACTGGTAGGTGATACATTGGTTTATTCTACAAAGCGACTCGCATATACTTACAGCAATAGGGACTGCCTCCTCGAAGCCTACCATGTCACCGAGTGCCCGAACTGCGGCAAGGACATTGCGTCTGTCTCACAAACTGGCGCACAGCAGGTTCTCTGCAACCTGAACAATGAGGGCGGTATGCAGACGGACCTTGATCTGCTCCCTCTTCTCACGGAAGAGAGCTACCTGAAGGCATACCCCGAAGACCGCAAATGCCGCGCTTTCCTCGAGTTCTGTCGCGAAGGCGACTACAAGGCCATCATTGGCATGTTGCAAGACGACGAGGTGGAGGAAGACGACGAGGACGAGGACGAAGAGATGACCGACGACGACCCGTCGTCAGGCAACAATGACGTGGGTATCGATAGGCTGTTGAGATATCAGGACCCCATTGGCGAGATGCAGTCCGGTCTGCATGCTGCGGTTCAGGCCCAGAGCAGGGAGGTCGCTTGGCTACTCCTCCTGCTTGCGAGCAACTTGGACCTTCTCGAGTTCCCGCCTGAAGTCTTCCAGGAGGCTGCCGCGATGGGTATCATGAGGGGACTCACAGAGGATAAGGTAGACATTCGGAGCCTGAGGGATGCAAGCGGAAAGACTGCCGAGGACTATGCTAATGAGATTGGTGGAGTTTGGAATGGCTGGACTGGTAACGGAAGGCTGGCTATTTGAGGAGGCTTGCATATGTGCAGTCGGTTAAGACATGATACCCATTAGGACAAGAAAAGTATTGGATGTTTCACGAAAGAAGAAGACAGACTAAACCCCTATCCTCTGGCTCAACAATTGTGACAACATGTCACAAACGTTTTCTTTAGCAGTCTTCAAGAGCACCCTGTTGGTCGCAAAGTGCTTAGGTACTTTGGCAGGCTGAGTGCTTCCATCAGGTGCAGGCCCGTGACCACGCGTCTCGCGCTAGCAGACGCGTCGTCGTCATTGCCTTGCGAACACCAACATCGAACCTTCATCGTATTGCACACTGACAATTACTACGCAAAATGGCAGGCGGTTCCAAACGGGGCGGATTTCGGGGTGGCAATAGCGGAGGCTTCAAGAAAGGCTACGCGAAGAAACGCTCAGCCGATGACGAGGAGGATGCGCCTCAAAGTAAGAAGTCCAAGGGAGACGACAATGACGAGGAAGACGCCACACCTCTTGTCCCACAACTACAGACAGATGATGATGACAACTCGTTCGTCGCAGTGAGTACTTGCTTAGTCGTTCTCTACAGTTCCATGGCTAACTCGGTCAGCTCAACAACAGCGGCAAACGACGTGTCACCGTCAGTGACTTCAAAGGCGCGACCTTGATCAGTATTCGGGAGTATTGGACCAATGATGCAGGCGAATTGAAGCCGGGCAAAAAGGTAGCACATCTGGTCCTGTCTTGTCAACGAACGGGCTGCTGATAATCATAAGGGGATTTCCTTGTCAGTAGACCAGTACAACGCACTCCTGGCCGCGGCACCACTCCTCGAATCTGTGCTCGTCAAGAAAGATCTACAAGTCGCGCGTCCAAATTACGAAGCAGATATCGACAACGCAGCGACAGCCAAGGGTGAGGGCGAAGGCGGATCTGTTCTGGAGGCCGCAGATGAAGAAGACGAGGAGTGATTCGCCGTTGTGCAAGGTCATTTGACGTCTCGCCTAGCATGCACGTAAGTGCAATGTTTGGAATGAGCATTGCCACGAGCGAAATACTGTCAAGGAGCAGCTACCAATCCAGTGTAATTCATATCCACACAGTATCGGTCCACTCATTTCGGGAGTACATGTGTAGCACTGCTGCTACGATAGCGAACCCCCGACACGTGCTTTACTACGTCTTTCTAGAGGCTGGCAACGACCTGGACCTACAGCTCCCAAGATCTTGCCTAGCCAACCATTGGAATCAGCCTGTTCTAGCCGTATAAAAGTCATGGATTTTCCGCACGCAACATCGAGGGTGTCCGCGGACCGGCCGACAAATGCCTTGCACTTGTGCAACGATCGCTACATCTCGCCACTGGTCGACTGTAACGAGGCACTTGGCACTTTTGGAGATTGAATCACGAAAGAGCGAAGGCTTGACAGGATCAATCAACGTGCAATCACTTCAAGTGATGGGAATTGAATAAGTCTACACCGACTAGCCTTGGAAGACTTTTTGGTTCAGGCGCAGCCATATGTCTCTGCTGCATCATGTGAAGTATCTCCTCCTCAAGCTGGCAAGGCTCAATGCAGCTTTAAGCAGACATTCGGCATTCTCGACGGATTCAGCTCAGCAAGAGCATGAAGATGAAGGGAATGATCGACTGCGAAGTCACATGAAGAAATTGAAACTTACTTGGATTGCATCAATTAGTATCGAAGGGTTCTCATTCAATCGCTGCCCTTCGACTTTCTGCACAATGTCAAGTATCCACCGGGGCTGACAAGGGTGCTTATTCTTTCAGCGACAGTCAGCAAGCGCGGCTGTCGATTCGATGATCCGACAGGCTGGATACACATTGTAGGCAGCTGAGCAGCTCATGCGGTACACAGGAATCCACGAGACGATTCCTAATGAGCCGCAAACAAAGCCGACGAATCCTTCTGCAACGGACGATTCTGATTGCTTACACCGGAAATCCCGTGTGGCTGTTTGCTGATTCTAGGTATCTAAAGCATCATGTCTCTGTGAGCCTTGATACCGTATAGCTTCATCGTTGCATCTGATTGCGCCATCAACGAGCTGTTGCCATGAGCGTCATTCCGAGAGGGCATGCCTTCATGGCACGGGAGGAAGGGCCCCGCGGAGAGGTAACATACCGATGAGATGGGCTGCTCGATCCCAGCATTGACGCAATGCTCGCCCACTGACAGATCAATCGACTTGTATTGGCCTAGCATCACACCACTTAGAGCCAGACTCCCTTCAAGGACTCTCACCAGGCAGGTGCTGCTTTGAAAACGAGCCCTGCGTTGTCTAGACTCCGAGACGTTACAGCCGTTACGCCTTCATCTTGACCCAAATCATAGGTCTGTACAATCGGCGACGCAGCTGGGCGACTTCCGCAGTACTTACTCCATGTGTCAACTCCTCTGCTCACCGCTCGACGGTAGGGTTTTCCGAGGTAGACTGCGGGGTGTCATACGCGGGCCGCGGTGATATGTCAATCGCGTTGCTGTGCTAGTAAGTGCCATACAGCCTCGCGAGAGTATACCTAGTCCAGTAACTTTGACATTATATATTCTCCATCATACTTTGCAAATTCCCATTCTTCCCGCTAATTCGATGTTGACCCATAACTTCTCGCGTAGCATGGCATGTTCGGATCCTCTTTCGACCATGACAGTCACGATCAGGATTGGAGTGACATGGACTTTTCGCCAATTACTGCATCATTCGATGTCAGAAAGAGTAAGGGGACTGCGGAAGGGGGAACTCGAGCCTGAGAATGCATCGGAATCCCCTCCGGTTCGCTTCTTTCTACTTTAATCGGCCCGATATCTCTTGTATCGTACTTCATCGAAATCTCGACTGGCATCGGTGCAATTGTCCTTACAATGCGCTTTTTGAATTCCAGTGAACGGCGCTTGGAATGGATCAGTTCTGGCTATTCTCCGGATCGTTGATCGCGCAGAGAGCTTTCACGCGTTGGACGTGTTATATATAATGGAAAGAGCAGAACCACCGTCTCGGCATCACCAGCCGTTGACAGGCATACAATCGTTACCATGGGTTCCACACTTAAGGTGTTCCACGCCTTGTCCATTCTTTCCGCCGTTGTCCCGAGCGTCAACGCTGTCCCATCCGGAACAAAACTCGAGCTCAAGGCTTTCAAGAACGTTGACAAGCATGTCTACAACAAGCGACAGGATCTTGCCGGTCTGGTCGACACTTGCGGCCTTTGCCCAGTCATCCGACGCCTGGCGCCGTACATCCCGTCGGATCTTAACAACAACGCGAACAACCTTAACAACCAAGTGAGGGATCTGATTGCGCAGGTTGGTCCTACTCTTCCCGGAGGTATTCCTGCTCTGGACAGCCTTCTCGCCAACCCTGCTCCGGAGTCACCTCTCGGCGGTCTCCCAGGCCTTGGTAACCTGGCCAGCGGCCTCCCAGGTGCTCTTCCCACCGACCTTACTGGCCTTGTCCCATCTGCTGTCAGTGACATCCTTAGCGGCCTGCCCACTGGAGCAATCCCCACAGATCTCACCGGCGCGATCCCCACAGACATTCTCGCAAACCCGGCTGGTGCGATCACAGACCTTACTGGAGCGCTCCCTACAGCCCTTGGCGACGCCATCCCGTCTGCTGTTAGTGACCTCCTAGGCGGCAACCCCGCCGGAGCTCTCACAGATCTCACCGGCGCGCTGCCTACTGATGTAACTGGCGCGATCCCTACCGACCTCACCGGCGCTGTACCATCTGCTATCAGCGACATCCTTGGCGGCAACCCCGCTGGTGCCCTGACAGACCTCGCTGGAGCTCTGCCTACTGGAGTTCTCCCTCCAGAGCTGGCGAGCGCTCTCCCCACTGACCTTCTTGGTAGCGGTCTCCCCACTGACCTTCTTGGTAACGCTCTGCCCACTGGCCTTCCTGACCTTCTTGGAGGCGCTCCCGGAGGCGCTCCCGGAGGCGCTCCCGGAGGCCTTCCTGGCCTTCCTGGAGGTCTCCCCACAGATCTCTTGCCGACAGACCTCACCAACGCTCTGCCTACAGACCTCTTGAGCAACCTGCCCTCCATTCCGTCTGCTATCAGCGACCTTGTTGCCGGTAACCCAGCCGGAGCTCTCACGGGCCTGACTGACGCTCTGCCCACGGAGCTTGCCGCGCTCCCCTCAGACCTCGCTGCTGCGATCCCCACCGACCTCACCAATGCTATCCCGTCTGCTGTGAGCGACATTCTCGGCGGTAACCCTGCTGGTGCCCTGACGGATCTCGCTGGGGCTCTGCCTACCGGAGTTCTCCCTCCAGCGCTCGAAAGCGCTCTCCCCACGGACCTTCTCAATGCTCTGCCCACTGGCCTTCCCGGCCTTCCCGGTGGCGCTCCCGGAGGCGCTCCCGGAGGCCTTCCTGGCCTTCCTGGAGGTCTCCCCACAGATCTCTTGCCTACAGACCTCGCCAACGCTCTGCCCACAGACATCTTGAGCAACATTCCTTCTATCCCGTCTGCGATCAGTGACATTCTTGGAGGCAACCCAGCTGGAGCTCTCACGGGCCTGACTGACGCTCTGCCTACAGAGCTTGCCGCACTTCCCTCAGATCTTGCCACGGCGCTGCCAGCTCTCACCAACGCGGTCCCTTCTGCTGTCAGTGATCTTCTTGCTGGCAACCCCGCTGGTGCCCTGACAGACCTTACTGGAGCTCTGCCTACCGGAATCCTCCCTCCAGAGATCGCCAGCGCTCTCCCCACTGACCTTCTTGGAAACGCTCTCCCCACTGGCCTACTTCCCGGAGGCGCTCCTGGAGCTCCTGGAGCCCCCGGAGCTAACCCTCTGGGTGCTCTCCCCACTGACGCTCTCGGCGCTCTCACCAGCGCACTTCCCCTGGGCGCTTTGCCCACCTCCGCTCTTGGAGGTCTCCTTCCCGGAGGCGCTCCCGCTGCCTCTGGTGTTCCTGGAGCTCCCGCACCCAACCCTCTCGGCGGTCTGCTGGGCGGTCTCCCCACGAGTGCTCTCGCCAACCCTCTCGGAGCCGTCACCAGTGCTCTTCCCGGAGCTCTCCCCACCTCCGCTCTTGGAGGGCTTCTCCCCGGCGGCGCTCCCGCAGCCAACCCTCTCGGCGGTCTGCTTGGCGGCCTCCCCACGAGTGCTCTCGCCAACCCTCTCGGCGCCGTCACCAGCGCTCTTCCCGGAGCTCTCCCTACAGGCGCCCCTGGTGCTCCCGCGGCGAACCCGCTCGGCGGTCTTCTCGGAGGTGCTGTCCCGTCAGCGACCTCGCTCGTTAACGGCCTCCTCGGAGCCGTCACCAGCGCCGTTCCAGCCGTTCCAGCGCCCACAAACCCTTTGGGCAGCGTTACGAATCCGAGAGTTCCTAGGATCATCCAACAGGGTACGGTTGTGGACAGGTCTTATGACTGGACTTTCTATAGTAACGGTGCCGTCCAGGTTCAGGGAAACTTCCTCTTCCCTAGACAGGGTATCCTCTCCGGTCTCCTTCCCGACAGGACTTTCTGCGGTCTGTTCGCCGACGGTCTGCACATTGGAGATCACCTTGTGGCTTACCCGCTTGGCTTCCTTCCTCTTCTTACCGGTCTTAACCTGCCTATCTTCTCGAGCTTGTTCAACCTCACCCCTCCTCTCGATGATGATGGCAGCCCCTAGATCTAGGCATTTGGGCCGTCAATACACACGCTGAGCGTGCCGGAGTGACTTCGATGGCGGATTTTTGACCGCTGCTTTTTTTTTCCTCATACAAGGCTGAACTGCCAAAGAAATCAGGCTTGTAGATGCAAAGTTGTACACGAAGTATCGATAGTTAAAGAATGAATTGTGTTGATTTGCTTGTACCCAGCAATGTCTTAATAAAGTGCGGATTGATCGCTGTCAGCGTTCGAATCCTGGTCAAAACCTCTGCGACATTGAGATGAAGTTCCACGTGGAGATAAACTGGCGCGGCCGGGATAGTAATCGAGATTACATGCCGGGGCGCTAATCACCCGTTAGCTAGCGTCATGTAATCCGCCTGCAAGTGAGCCATCCTAGCAGCACCTGGCTCAGACATCACACGTCTCATGAACACAATTACGCACGGTTAAGGTTTTCAGGCATGATTTTTGGCTCAAACTGCCGACGAAAGCAATGCAACGTTCACGTCTCTCACGTATCTTCAACGCTGCTAGGTGTGTAATTCACGAATAAGATGACCATGACGGGTAAACGGCAGGTTTTAAAATTGATGCCTTGATTACTCCCTCACCATCCTAATATGCGCTCGCGGCCCATCTGCAAGAGGCTTTAATTCTCGTTCAATTCTTCGCTACACAGTCGCGCATCACTACAGCACTGAACACGGCATCATGCTGCTGCTCTTCACAACATGTCTGCTTTCCAGTCTGGCAACTGCGCAGATGATTGGCCAATACAGCGGAAGCAACGACACCACTCCCAACACCATCTCCACCATGAACGGCCGCATCTTCACTCCCGGTCTTGCGATCATCGATTCGCCACAGCCGAACACGCCCATGGGCGGCGACTTTCTCCACGTCGCACTCGACATATCCGGCGACGGCGCGCTTCCGTTTCCAGTGGACTCGAAGCCAGATGCTGCGACAAGGTTCCATAACATCACCCTCTTCTTGACGAGTAACACGTTGGGGAGAAACTTCACCATCTCGAATGGAACCACGAACATGCCGCCTTTGTACAACATCCTCAACCAGGAGACCGGCTCCACAGTCAAGCATGTGAATTTTGAGTGGCCTTTGTGTCTGTCTGGTGATGGCAAAGATGCAAAAGGGACCCTGCGTGGTGCCTATAATGTCTCGATCCATGAATCATACCGTTTGAACGGGAGTGACTTCTACACCATTTTCAACCTGCCTATCAGTATTACGAACAAGATCGATCAGTTCCCTGGCGCCCAACAGCTGCTTACTGATCCGAGACCGGGCCCGTTGAGCGTCAATGGGGGTAGAATGGAGTGTGCGATGCTCGAGAATAGACTGCTGGGACAGGATGAGCTTGTGCGTAGCGTGAAGAATCCAGCAAGTCAGCCATATGGGGCAACGGGGAAATTGCAAGTTGCGAGTCCGGGAGGCAGCAGCAGTCAAGGGGGTATTGGTAGCAACCAGGGTGGTGCACCGCTGAGCGTAGGCTCTGCGTCGAGCTGCGGGCTGTCTTGGACGGTATTGTCTGCGTCGACCCTGATGTTGTTGCTGTTGTAGAATGTTTTTAAATTTGCATTCGAGCGCTCGACTCTATCACTGAAGCCACTTCTTCTGCACCCATTCCAGCCCGTTCTTTAACCAAGGCACCTCATCCTCTTTCAGCTCCACATCAAAGCCATGATCCTCACCCTCCAGAACCTCAAGTTTAACTTCCAGCCCACCAATTGCCTTGCACTTCGCCACAAATGCCCTGCAGTCCTCGATACTGACCGCTTGGTCTGCATCTCCATGAACAATCCACGTAGGTGGGAGCCATTTCTTCTCATCCACCAGGTACACGGGCCACATTTCCTTGTCGCTGCCAAAGAACTCCAAATACCTCCCAAACGCACTCAGCGCGTATGACAAACCTGCGCGTTCAGGCGGCGTGGCTGACGACACGACAACCCCGGGCTTGACAGTCCTCATATGCTCGTCGACCACACTTGCAGGTGGGGTGGGCACGCCAAAGAACAATTCACTGGGCTCAGCTCTCAATCTATCTGTCATCGGGTACTGAGCCAGGACAGCCCTGATACTGCCTTTAGGCTGCAGCAGGCCAGACATGAGCGCCATATACCCGCCCGCGGACTCGCCAGACGCCATGACGTGGTCAAAGTCCAACCCGATATCCAGCGCTTGGCTCGCGAGATACGAAGTCAACCCGTCATCGCTCTTGAGCCAGTTCCAGAAATCTGCAAGGTCCGAGAGGATATCGGCACCGCTGTGTTCAGGGATCAGCCGGTAGTTGGGCAACACCACGATCGCTTTGGTGCGATGAATGAACGGCACGAAAAAACTTGCAAACCATGGCTTGAATAGGCAATCGCCTGTGACCTGTATGCGTATGTGAGTACGCAACTAGGAACTGTGTATGGGTAGAGGGTGATGCAGCTTACCAGGCCGCCGCCGTGGAATTTGACAAGGATTGGGTGCTTGCCAGGCTCAAGGTTCTTGGGAACTAGAAGTCCGACATCGATTGCTTGGTTGTTGACTTTTTTGTAGGAGGTGCGGTAGACATCAAAGCTGTCAAAGCGTGTTTCGGGCGTGGTATCGTCTAGCGGTGCCATGGTAGCTTGCCTTTCTTAGGTCATACGGTGAGAATGGCGGGGTGTAGTAAGTAGTGGAGCTGTGAGGCGACCGAGCGAACGAAGCAACGTTAGCCAGAAACAACCGAGCGAGTCTTTAGATGTACAAGCTCCAGCGACGCAACAGTGAGGAGCCCTTGAAATGTGAAAATTATACTATCTACTCTGTAAGACATAAGAAGTACTTTTACTTCTTTATGGTTTTCTGATTGCATGTTGGTCTTGAGTTATCTCTCTCCAAAGCAATTTCTAATCTCGGTCTCTGACGTTTTACCGAGAGCGAGGCTACCGAGAGCGAAGCGACCGAGGAAGCTGCCCCAAAAGATAATGTTCGTCAGCACGATTGCGTGTCATTGCCTTCGAACTACTAACACTTCGTGCGAGAGTATCTTGATATTTTAACTCCGATACTACATTCAGCAGGGTGCGAAAAAGGTATATCGTGCATGGCGGGAGTACTTCAGACCTGACTGGTGTGATTCAATGACATACAGCTCTTTATGATAGCCACGCACTTAGTTGAATCTGTCAAATTTTTGCTCTTCCATCGTTGGAGTCTTCGCAGTGTCTCGTTTGAGCAGGCGAGGTGCTGTGTGTGTCACCGCTGTTGCTTGCAACTGCAATCAAGATTTGCACCTAAGGTCGGCTCGAACATGCTGGATTTCTCTCAGTGGCTTTTCAAATTATCTGAAGTCTTTCTCAGACAACGACTCCTCCGTATTTTGTATCCTCTCCCATGTCTCACTCCACTTCTCCCATTCCCCTTCTGGCAGCTTGCCCTTGATCGGAAGCCTGCCGCCCTCTAGCGTGCCGTATCCGGTGACGCGCTTGACAGCCTCCTTGATGCCAACAATGCCGTACTTGCCAATGAACTCTTCAGTAGTGCTCACAGTGTATTGCAACTTCTTAATCTTCTCCAGATTGTCGTTGCTGATTGGACGTGTCTCAGCGAGCTTGAATAGCGAGCAGACAGTCTTTGGATAGATTGCCGCGAGGCCATCAATAACACCAGCGGCATCAAAGAAGACAATCGGCCCCAGTTGTTGTCCCAGTCCGCTATACACCTTGAACTTGCTGTGGTCGATCTTTGGGTCGAGTGAGACCTGGTTGTGCCACGACACGACAGCATGTGACATTTTGCAGCCGACAATGTTGGGGTGTTGAGCAAGGATGCGGTAGGTCTCTGGGGTTACCATGACGCCGTTGGTGACGCCAGGGTAGTTATAGCTATGCACTGTGAGCCTCCATATTCTGCCACACAAACTCCAGCAGTCTGCTTCTGATGCTCACATTAGAATTGGTAGTGGTGATTTATCAGCCACAACCGTGTACCATTCTCTGATGCCTTCCTGGCTTGCTGCTGCACCAAAATACCCCGGCGCAAGGACAAGACCCCACTGTGCACCTGCTTGCCTGTAATCCTCAAGCTGCTCGAGCGTCTCATCCACGCTGTTGATTAGCGTGCCTGCCATGATCGGATAATCAGGGAAGCCTGCATCGTTCAATCCCTTGCGCACGCCAGAAATGAGTTCAATGCGTTCCTGGCGGTTCATGTGGATGGCCTCGCCAGTTGAGCCGAGAAGAACAAGACCGCGAACGCCATTCTTAGCCAGAAAAATGCTGTGCTCGGTTTGTGTTTGGACATCAACAGCAGGTTGCAGTGACTTGGACTCGGCGGCTGGCTTGAAGAAGGTGGGGACGGGTACGAAGACGCCGCTTGGTGGGGAGGTGACACTTGATGTCATTGTGTGGCTCGTGCTTGCTGTGTGACGACTTCAGAGTTGAACTTGAGCTTCGACTTGGACGCTTAGAAGGCACAGATCTGAAAATTGAATTGAAAGATACTCAGGGCCATTACCACTTTATTGCGTCTGCTACGACACTGCCGCTCGGGGTCCTTTAGTCCATACACCGAAGCTAATGGCTAACGGCGGGTCGCCGACACCCCCGCGCCGAGGTCGCCATGAACTCAACTCCAATGGAGGGGCTATTTCGCTCATTCGGGGCAAGTTGTGGGGAGCTACTTCCGATGCTTCTTGGTAGATGTGATATTTGATCAGACGACGGCGCTATTGCTATCGGAATAGATTTGCATCAAAATCATACGGTCCTGGAGTCCTTCATCTTTGCAACCAAGCTTCTTTCATTCGTCTCACCATGGGGAAAATTGCAAAGATTGAGTACTTTCGCGTGCCACCTCGCTGGCTCTTCGTCAAGATCACAGACGAAGAGGGTAATTTCGGATGGGGCGAAGCGTCCCTTGAAGGCCATACCGAGGCAGTAGAAGGATGTCTCGACGCATGGGGCAAGCGTTACACTGGCTTTGAAGCAGAGTAAGCCAAACGTCTATCTTCACTGCCTCACCTAACGAATATAAGTGAGATCGAACACATCTGGCAAATGTCATGGCGTACTGCCTTCTACCGCGGCGGGCCAGTCTTCATGAGTGCACTTGCAGGAATCGACATTGCCCTGTGGGACCTCAAAGCGCGCAAGTTAAACGTACCGATCTATCAGCTGCTAGGAGGCAAAGTTCGTGACAAGCTGAGAGTGTACGCCTGGATAGGTGGCGATCGACCGGATGACGTGAAAGCTCAAGCGTAAGCACGATGCTGTAATGAATGTACCTCCATCCCTAACCTTCAGATCAGACAAGCGCGTAAGGACCAAGGATTCACCGCCGTGAAGATGAACGCAACTGAAGATTTGCATTGGCTTGACTCGCCCAAAGTCCTTGAATCAGCAGTGGAGCGATTGAAGACTGTCAAAGATCTCGGTATGGACGCTGGTATGGACTTCCACGGCCGTGTGCACAAACCCATGGCGAAGCAACTCGCGGCCGCCCTGGAGCCACACCATCCCCTTTTCATCGAGGAACCGCTTCTATCGGAGCACATTGGCGGGATCAAGCAGCTCGCGCAGCTGACCACATGTCCAATTGCACTTGGTGAGCGCCTACACAGTCGATGGGATGTTCGGCCCTTCCTTGAGGCAGGCTGCGTGGATATACTGCAGCCGGATATCTCCCACATCGGCGGAATCAGCGAGATGAAGCGCATCGCTGCAATGGCAGAAACCTATGATGTTGCATTGGCGCCGCATTGCCCGTTGGGTCCTATTGCATTGGCTGCGTGTGTGCAAGTTAATGCTACAGTTGCGAACTTTGCTATTCAAGAAATGAGTTTGGGTATTCATTATAACGCAGGGAGCCAGGATCTGACGGCCTATACCAAGAACCCTGAAGTCTGGGACGTCAAAGAAGGGCACATTGAGTTGATGAAAGGGCCGGGTCTGGGAATTGAGGTTGACGAGGAGCAAGTGAGGAGACTGAGTAAAGACGCCGTGGCCTGGCTGGCTCCAGGATTTATCGGACCGGGGGGTGAGATCAGGGAATGGTAGTATGATTTCATAGCTACAGAGAAGACAAGAATGCTTCTGGGCGTCTTTTCCCCACATAACCCAACAGCAAACCAAGAAATGTTCAGAGACAGTAGAGTCGTTCACTACATCTGGTGCCAGCTGCAAATGAACTGCCCCTTCACATCGCTTCAATATGCTGTCTCGCGTTGCAGCACTACGTCCTGTTGCATATCCTACGTCCTATCAATCAAAGCAAAGAGCTTCCTTACTGGTTCTGGTGTGGATAACAGCATGAAGAGAATGCTTGCAAGTCTTACAATAACCACGAGCAAGACACTTTGTAGTCTTTGTACCTGACTATCTCCGTCAATGCTATGAAGCTGACTCTGTCACTCGTTACGAGATCTTCGCCTGTCAGACTTCGTCTGCATCTCTGTATGCCTTCGCTCTTGACCCGACTGGACGATGATGCCGTTGGCGAAGGTGAAGTTGCTTATGTCCAAGTCCTCGTCGCTATCGTCATCAACAGCCCGCATCGTTTCTTGAGACGAGATTTGGCCCCTAGCATTCTGAAGTCCTGGAGGACCAGGGTGGGGCGGGTCACCACTCGTG
The DNA here is from genome assembly GCA_011058905.1 of Curvularia kusanoi. Classification (NCBI taxonomy): domain Eukaryota; kingdom Fungi; phylum Ascomycota; class Dothideomycetes; order Pleosporales; family Pleosporaceae; genus Curvularia; species Curvularia kusanoi. Next base: position 789,255 of record SWKU01000001.1, on the reverse strand, counting down.
CCCATCGGGATTGGGGTGATGCTCATGCTTCTCAAACGCGCTCCCAATCCTGGCGAGCCCCTGCCTTTCCGGCGTGTTTCCTTCACCGACGCTCGGTAGATTTTGTCCTCGCTGTGAAGAAGCTCGTCCACTTCGCTAGTCTTCTGGATCTCAGACTCGGCTTGGATTGCAGCTGTTCGCTTATGGTATGGTGTGGATGGAGCACTTGCTTTGAGGTTTCCGGAATACAGCTTCGGTGTAATGGGTGTCATGTTCTTTGACCATGTGCGAGAGGCACGAGGTGGCGTTGCCGGTGTGGTTGAGGCTGCCTTCTTGGGACTCGTTGCGCTCGTCTTCCTTTTGGCAGGGTTGTGCGGAGGCCTGGAATGCGGCTGAACTCTAGGTTTTGCCTGCGACGAAATGGCTGTCCTAGCCTTTTTGATGGGTGAGCCCAAGAAGTCACCAGAGCCCTTGCGTGCAGGGACAGCGGACACAGCTGATGGTGAATAATCAGAATCGTCGTCGTCACTCAGGTTGATTGCTCTTCTTTTGCCACTCGTGCTCAAGGTAGAAGCGCTAGAATTGCGAGACGCTACGGAGCCACCTTGGTACACTGGCTGGTCATAACCTGTTGTAGAACCTGGGGCTAACGTGCTTGACGATGCTCGAGAGTTTGCCGTGGAAGGAGATCTGCCCGGGGTTGGAGGCTGAAGTGACTTCTTGAAAGAACTAAGCAAGGACTTTGCTTCGTCAACTACAGCTGGTGACGACGCAATCGATGGTAATGCACTGTAAGACTGTGGATTTTTGACGTCCACAATCTTAGTGGGATGGTTTGTGGATACAGAAGTTGAAGAGTCTGCAGCTTGCTGCTTCATGTGGACGGGCGGCGGCGGCATGGAGGCCATGAACTCCTCGTTCCTGGATCTGAGTTGCTCAGTCATCTCCTTGACTTTGTTCTGGAAGTAAACCAGCTGCCTAGGACTCGCTCGCTCAGCAGCGACAATCTTCATGACTACCTTCAGCTCTGGATCTGTCTTTGCTTTCAGTGCCAGTAATTCGATGACGGGACCTGGAATGGCATTTTCTTGCTTGTCTGAAAGCGGACCCAGCTTCTTCATCGTTTTCGGAGTGTCGAAGGAAGCCACTGTATTGTCAGTCAGCATATGTCGGAAGCAGAAAACGATTTAGGCAAGCACACACCCAAGGGTAGATCTTCCGGGCTAGTATCGCCATCACTGTTTCTGTTCTCTTCTAAGCCGCGCGGTCCGGACCCGGGACGTTCGATCAGCTCAGGCGGAAAGATGGGAGTGACGAAAATGCCAGTCTGCTGTTTCTGCTGTCGCATAGCGCTCTTTTCCATAACCGAGGCTGCATCACCACCGTCACTCAGCTTTCCCGGTTGGCATGGCGATGGAGCAAGCTTATTGCTCGAGAGCAGGTCAAGCCCTTGCTGTGATTTCCTGGCGGTCTCCGGATTGTCTGGCTTAATCGCTGGCAGGGCTGGGTTCTGCTTGCAAGTCAGACAACAGTCTCAACGCAGCAGGTGCAAAATTTACAGAGTGCTGTGTTCCAAAAAGCTCAAAACTCGCAGATGGTACGCTTGGAAAGATCTGATCAGGATGGCTTTTTGGGGCAGTCCTCTGCTCGAATGCTGTCCTCGGAATTTCGACTATCACGTCGTCGTCATCATCGTCGTCGCTGGAGCACAGATCAATATAGCTGCCATCTTTCATGGGGACTGAGTCAGCATGTGAATCCGCAGCGGCGTCTACTGTCTGTCTTGTTTCTGGAAGAAGGTGAACGCCCTTTGCTGAATTCGCTAAATCCGGTGGCCGAGCTTGTTGGGTACTGGGGAGCTGGGAGAGGCGCTGCTTCGTCATTAGAGTATTTGGCCTTGAACCGTGCTTTTGCTCGTCGAACATTTCGATCAATGAGCTGACCTTGGGCGGAAGCCCTTGGTTCATCGGCAAGGTAGGTTTTGTCGATCCGGCTCTCATATCGGTAGGTTGTGCGGCTTGCGCGCCTAGTCGTGGTGCTTTCGGCTCTGGTTGAGTGCGGTTCGATGGCACCTTCTGATTCTTGCTGGACAAATACTCTTCCTCTTCTTGTGCATGTTTTCTGAGGAGAACGGCGAGCTTCTGATCGAACTCTGTTTTGTGTGCATGACACTCGACCTCGTGTCGATGACGCAGCGCCAACCATCCTCGATCAATTTGTGCGCGATGATCCATATTGGCAAGCACTAATGCGGTGTCAGCTTGGTTGAACAAAGTAAAGTGACGGTCAGGATCGAGACGGTGGGGAAGAGCTGCTTAAATGACTCAAATGGTGAAAGCGCAGTGAAGGTGAGACCCTGGTTCCGAAGTGAAGGCAGAAGTTTGACAAACGCTTGCTGTTTGTAGGGCCAAGTGGAATATAGTAGGCCGGAAAGAAGGCGGAAACAGCGGTCATACAGGTTACAAGGCTCAACCATTGAACTTCACCATGACTTCTAGACATGTCTTCACAGACACAAGTCCACATTATGACACATAGACAGTAATTTGTAGTCTTCGTAGGTATCGGATCGGAAATGCTATCAATGCCAGGGATGCGCCATAACCCATAGAGACGATAGAGAAACAAGTAGTATACACACAACCATCTTCGTTCGTTTAGAAACCGGGGGGATTGAGTCTCTGGCTGACTCTCGTCCACTTGGGTACCTCTGCAGGTCGTTAGCATTTGTTTGTTGAAGCACAACCACCCATATCCACAGCCAGTACCAGATCAGAGATCCAGTTCTGCTGATACGGGAGACAAGGGCTACTCACTGTGAATTCCCTTCCTGTACCTCTTCACCTTGCGGTCAAAGACTGTGTACTTGTCCTTGGGCAGCATCTCCTGCTCGGTCGGCATCTCCTGCTTCCAGCGGTCCACCTTCTTCATGCTCAGCCCTGTCCTCGCCAGCGCGTTATCGAGAGTCGCGACAACGCCATCTACGTGTCGAAGGCGCTCGCGGTGTCGGTACTTCTGGTGGCGGGAGAGGCGCCATGGAATTTTCCTATACAAATGTTAGTTTGCGATTGCTTTTCCGGTACTCAATCTAAATGCGCGACGTAAAGCCGGTTAGACCTAATAAGAATTATCATACCAGAGCAGACCTCCCGAAAGTGGGTTTGTGAGACGAAAGGGACCGAACATTGTGAATTTGCGTGGTCGCGATGCTCGTCGACGTACAATTGAAGATGCGAAAGACTCCCGCTTTCCCGCGGCCGCAGGCTTGGCGCATATCCCTGCTTAGCGTGGGGAAGCTGTCGGTGCCAGGGCTGCGACCACGAACACTACAACCAACACTTGACGCCAGACACGCATTGCAGAGGCTCGGAAAGCTTTGGTCGAGGGGCTAGATTTCACAAATAGCCTATTACTGCCTCAGACACCTCACAAAATGTCGTATACCTTCTCCATCCTCTCGCCCCTCGACGTCCCCCTCTTCACTCACGACTTCGGTACCTCTCGTTCTGGAGGCGACGGAGTCGCACGATTCACACCCGCTGAGCGCGCTCTGGTTCCATTTATCCTGCACTCTGCGCTCGATATCGTCGAAGAGGTGCAATGGGGCCCATCGACCTCGTCAGGCAGCGCGCCTATGTACCTTAAACACATCGACAAGTACCAGAACTGCTATATCTCATGCTGGATCACGGGAGCGAACACTCGGTTTCTGTTGCTCACACGACCGCGTGACGAGAGCCTAGGGCTGACGGGGAGTGGAGGTGGTGCAAGAGGCAGTCTGGCAGGCGGACGAGCAGCACTGGGTGGTGGACAAGGGCTGTACAACCCTACAAGTCCGGCCACAGAAGAGGCGGTGAAGAACTTCTTTGTGGATGTGTACGAGGCGTGGATGAAAACCATCATGAGCCCTTTCTTCCAAGTGGGCAATGGAGACGTTGTTAAGAGCCCAGTCTTCAGGCAAAGGGTTGCCGCAGCGGCGAAGAAGTATCTGTGAGGGTCCAAAGATTCAGGAGACGAACAACGTTTGAGGACTCGTAATCTGAGGCGCGGCATCTTGCGAGACTCAGAATAGGTGGTCAGATACGGTGTCAGAGGAAAAGGCTTTGCATGATGTGGCGGGCATTCCTCTTACAAGCACGATATGGTCCGACCAGCACAGATATGCATCGGTCCGCTGGGGAGTCCATCTGATGATGAGAATATACGGCTTGCTAGAGGTTTCACTCTGGAAACAATGCCGCAAACTGGCGCATACTCTGCCGATGTTCGGCAGCGGTGCGCTGACGATACAGGAAGGAGCATAGGAGGAGAGAAGATACCCGACGGCTGCAAAGCCGCCAGCCAGTGCAAAATGCGCTGTAAGTACGAGTCTAGCCAATATCGATGATGTTTTCTGAAGCAATAATTTGCGGAGCACGCTCCACAAGAAACATAATGCTGCTGAAAAGAAACCCACAGTGGTCTTTGACATTGTTGACATGTCTTCAATTTGCGCCGATGGGGATGGCGGTGATTAAAGACATCTACGAGCTGGATACACTCTGATCAAGTAGAAGCAAAACCATCGCCAAGGTCGTTCAACAGACAAGTGAAGAAACCATATTTCGGTCGCAACGGTAGCTAAGGAAGGCTGCATGAGACAGATTTGAGTGATAGTAAGGCTGCCTGCCTATGAAAAGCCATGAACCATGAGCCAGACTCCAATTCCGACTGTATCGGCAAATACAGTTCATCTCATCGCATCGTAAGAAACATCGAATTACAAATTACCATTATCTTATCCCGGAGTCTGGAACGTACTGTAGCATCCACCCATCAGCGCGAGTACCTTGCTGGTAGTTCATTTGCTGGCTGCTGCATCTCGTGTGCTACTACCCGACTGTCCATCTCTGCAGGTCTAGCATCATTCATCAGCTCGTACACCTCTGAATGATTGGTGTATGCCGGGCTGATGGAGCGGCCCTCCTTTACTTCAGGCCCAGTTCCAAGACCTTGTTCGTTGCCATTGTCTTGAGTCGCTACAGACTTGTTCCTGCGCAAGACAAAGAATACTGCGGCAGCAATAGCGATGATACCAATGGGCACGGATATACCAACGGCTATAGCGACGGAATTGTCTTTCTTCGGAGGCTGGGTGTCCGTTGCGGGCTCCGCCGTCGATGAGGAAGGTGTTGGTGATGCCGACGCACTTATGACATACGCAGTGGAGGCAGGAGAGGCAGGAGCACTGCTTGATGTCGCCAGTGAGGTCGACTCTGCCGACGATGTGATTGATACTGATAACGATGTAGGCGATGCTGATGATGATGTGGAAGAGGCCACTCCCCCAGATTAGCTAGCGATCAGCATATGGAAGCGGTGACAATCAAGCATACCAGATGTGAGCGAGTCACCAAGATGACAATAACTGTCAAACAAAGCTACCGCAGAAGTCCTCTGAAGGTCTGGGTTATCGGTTGCGCAAGCCTTCTCGACCTTCGCACCGATGAAACTGCTGAAGTACGACGACGAAGTGTGGCAGAAACAATTGTATGATGTCGTCTTTGAGCCGTCGCCGCATCCATCTGCCATGTTTCGGACAATTGTTGATATTTGAGTCTCAGCGCAGTCGGCTATTGACGAATAGTCAGGAAGCTGATTGATGTATATTTTGATCTGCCCAGACGCAGCGAGCGCCATGTTTGCGTAGGCAAAAAGAAGCATTCGTTTACTCATGATGAACGTCGTCTTCAGGAGGCGGTCCTAGTAAGTCTTCGTGAAAATCAAAGAATATGGGAGAAGGCTGGCAAGTGCAAGCAGACATCTTTAAGCTCGTATAGATGTGCCTTTCCCTGCCTGACGCAGCAGCGTCAGCCCGAAGGATTTGGTACCTGCATACTCCTAAGGTGGGCCAGTGTATCAGAAACTGATGTGGAAATGATCTCGGTCAGCGAACTTTCAGCCTTGTCTTTTTTATCGTTCTTGACAGTCGTTGCGTGCCATTATACCTTTATGTATTCAGAAGCACGAAAGAGTATTTGGCGAGATTGATTACTTAAACTCCACAGAGAGTAGCTAGGTAGGTCTACAATCTGATATCAAGAGGCTGTTCAAAGTCCTACAAGACCACGCGTACTCTCCGAGATGTTGAGTGGTGGAAACGACGTCGAAATCGGGCCGATGATTCGCCACGGCACGTATAGCCGCCCAGCTCGACCAATGAGAATCCGCAATAAGGCAAGATCGATCCTTCTTGGTGGCCTCTGCTCATGCCTACACGGTGTGTTAGGCTCCGATCGTCCAACTATAACAGTCTATTTCGCTAGTGCTCCAGCAACACAATTGTGGTTTGCGGGAGTAGCACGAAGGCTCTATTACATAGCTTGATAGCGAGTCGTGGTAGAGATATGCATAACAGAGCTATTGACCAACCAAGTGAGATATTAAATACTGCGAATGTGCAAACACATGTCGCCGTCGTATGATCTGAGCATCAACACCTAAATAGATACAGCAACAGGCCCGTGGATTGAACGCCTTATGCCCCTCCCATCCATCAGAGCTGTTGCCTTCTCGTTCAATGAAACTGTGTTACCGGAGCTCGGTCCTCCAAGCCGCTACCATTGCCTACATACGGTCGAATAGTAAATCTACTTGCAATATCCACCTTTGCAAGTCCAAGGCCCCTGACACGGTACACTCGCAGAGCAGTCCCATCCCCAACAGCTAACACTGATCAGCAACGTAAGACACACCATTCACAGAAAAGAGACTTACCCCCAATCGCAAGCAGCCCCTGAATATGAAGGCTGAGTTGCGCTGATCGATGTTGCGCTTTTGACTGGCGTGCTCGTCGCGCTCACCACTGCACTCGACCCACTTAGCGTCGGAGCCTCATCGCCGCCTCCTGCACACTGACTGTGTTTCCCAGAGAGCAGCAGATCCTTGGTCTGTTGCAGTGTCGCTTCATCCGTCATAACAATCCTGAAGTCTGCTTCTTTATCGAATTCGAACCACGACATGCTGACATAATTGGGATATTTGCTCTTCTCCTGCGTGACCAGCGTCTTGAGCCATTGCTCCTTCTGGCCTGGCCCTGCGCCAGTCTCCCCGATCGCGAAAGGCAAGCCGTATGGCTTACTGTAGGTTGCATAGAACTCGCCGTACAGACGATCAAATAGCTCATTGGAGGAGGTGTCGTCGTTTGACCCAGGGTAGCAATCTATGCCGACGAGATCGACAAATTCCTCACCAGGCCACCACGGCTGCAGATCTGACGACGGGTTTTTGGCTTGATTGGGACTCCAGAAACAAGACACCTTCGTGTTATCCTTACACGCGGCATTATAGATTTTGCGCCAGGAGGTAATGAAGTCGGCAGAAGTGCCATGGTAGGTGCCATCTGTGGCGTACCAGTTCATTTCGTGAGCGTAGCGCAGCCAGACTGTCACGCCGGCGTCAGTGAATTGCTTCATGACGGAGGCAACCTGCTGTGCAACATCCTCGGTGATGGTGTTGAAATTGACCGTGGGCATGACAGAGGCGACAAATACCGCACCGCTTGCGACAACGTCTTCTTTCATAGCGAGCAGCTGGCTGCCATCGAACCCAGAAGACGTTATCTGCGCATACCAGCCATACGTGCTCGCTTTAGCGCCCAGCTTCTCGTTGATCTGAGTCATCGTGTAGCGTGGAGAGGCAGAGTCGCCTTCAGATGGAAGAAACCCAACAGACACACAATTCGTTTTGAGGTTGTTATCGGGAAGACCAATGTCCTTGAAGGCACGCTTGTGGATGTGCTGAGTAGTGCCTGTGATGCTGGGATCGGTCTCAATAAGACGGTTTTCTGCGAGTGGAACACTCATAGAGCTACTCAGAGCTGCTGCAAGGGTAAACAGAGCTGATATGTGCAACTTCGACCTCATCGTGTACGTTGAAAGATGTGGATAATGAAGTTGATAGAAGGATTGCAAAATCAGAGAACGTAGCTTTCGCGTAGCATTTTACGAACATACACTGCAAACTCACTTTCTTTTGTATCGCAGCCTTCCATTTTAGTGAGAGCATCCGTATTTCTTCTGTAAGGCCTACCATGGGGCCGAACTTGGCCCCCACGATAACACCAAAGCTTTTCGCTTGTACCCTTTCTGCCCTAGCTATGAGCACTATTTCGAGTGCTCCGCGGAGGCGATCAGCATATCTTTATCTGGGTTTATATCCGGCTTGTTGAGCCGCATTCTATGTAAGGCTACCCAAAGGCGCAGACAAGGCTATCCGGCACGGACATGAATTCGTGTCGCCCGTTTCATAGCAGCGCCACATCTACAATACCACGCGTTGGTGACGCAGGTGGCACATGGACGATGAGCCCCTGAGATTCCGCCTACTCGTAGGGGGGTAATACCAAATGTGCAGCCTTCCCTTCCTCCATACCCATATTCACCTATGTCTGACTGAACTGAATTGTTTCTTGTCATTCAGAATACATTGCATGCCATCAATCGAAGTGGGCCAATGGCAAGATGAGCAGGAGCGGGAGACAAGGCTGTGCATGGACAGCTTCGAAGGCCATGACAAACGAGGCAAGTTTTAGCCGATGCTATCAGAGCATGACCAACCGTGACAGCTTTCAGGTTGCTGCAAGGTGGCTGGGCGTACTGAAGGCCTTTGTTGTTCACGCAAAAGCTGCTTGAGGTCCCACTGTGCACAGGAGTGGCTTCGAGAGGCCAAAGTAATGGTGACAGCGTACGCTAAATGAGGTCGCTTGCTTGTTAGAGTCCCCAAATATGTACATAGCTGATTGTTCATCGTACTAGACTCCATGATAAGCATGAGATGCAGTGAGCCAGGTGGAAGCAAGCGGCACTACCTTGCGCTTTGGAAGAGCCTATTGCGAGCGAACTCAAAGTTTTCGTCATAATCATTACTACGGTCTCATTTTCACTGCCCATTGCGGTTGTGACATGATGACTTCGTTAGCCGCTCCTTCCACAGTTGACTCTGACGTCTTAGATTTCTTTAGTCGTTGTCTGATTTGGCCGATCGTCAACACTGCTTCAGGCTCCCTCAGAGGACTCTCCTCAGACTCTGGCTGTGACAAAACTTTACCCTTTATAATTAAGAGCAACGCTTGTATTCCGCGAAGTAGCGGATACAGTGTTGGAACTGTCCCGCAGACTACTAGTAGGAAGAGCTCAGCCGTGACCCAGGCGAAAATGTCGTATGTTGCCCAAGTCTGGTCTGTCCGATTTCCAAGCTCAGCTAGGTATTTTGTCTTGATACCAGAGCATATTGACGTTAGAATGTTGAGACCGAAGACGATACATAGCTGGATCCGCTGTAATCGGCTTATACGAAGTTTCCAGAAGATGGTGAGTGGAATGAGCGCAAGACTGGCATCTGCGAATGTGAAGAAAGCTGTGAATGTCAGCGAGAGCCATAATGGAATGTGAGATGAGCTTACTCACATCCAGTGAAAATTCCGTAGCCTGCCATGACCTTAGGGTCAATGCAGCTACCTTCGATTCGAGGATCCCAGAGGCGGTTTGGCGGGCTACATTGCATAAATGTCAACAGCGAGCAAGAGATTGCCACAAAGCTTGTGATGATAATCGTTATAACCCAGAGATAGATTCGTTGCCACGTCCATCCGGTATCTCGCATGATGTGCAAGAGCAAGGCCGATATCGAAATCTTCCCTGTTGCGACGCCTACGATGCCGAATATCTGAGAAGTCCAGTTCAGCAAGATCGCCTTGGTCAGGTTGTCCATCCCGCGCTTCTGAACGTCCCAGATATGCTGGCAACCGCCTCGATTTGCGTAGAGGGTCAAGACGACAGACCACCCCACGAAGCACACCTTGGTGGTCTGATCAGCCTTGTACTCGTCGCCTTCGCAGATTTACCTACCCAGGTAATTCCCATAAAGATGTCATCCAAACCCATTTGCCTCTTTCGTACGCGAAACACGAATCGCAGGACAACGGTGAACAGAGATATTGTCGTGAGGGTCCACATCATGGTGATGAGGGCGGGTCCTCGATCTGGCACTGAGCGTGCGTCTTGCACAGGATGCGCATTCTGTTGATTGAGCGAGTCCATCACCATTTAGACATGCACAGCAAGTGAAGAGCCATAAGCTGAAACAGTAGCGAATTCAAAACGTGCGTGTAGTACCTCTTTGTAGTACTGCATTGCGGCGGAAGACTCGTACCACACTGCTCGTAAATCCCACACAATATCTCGGAAGAGCAGGAACGAGTGCGCTTTCAGATGTGCGTAAAATCTACATCTGATTCGCCCGGAACACCTTTGTGGTATGTCACAGGCTGTCAGTTGAAGCGATGGATCATTTAGTACTATAATTGGTCAAGCGTAATGTGTGAAGGTATCAAAACAGCCTAGTTCATCCTTCGCCGAGCACACCTTCCTACATGGAATTCAAAGCCGACCCGCGAATTGTAGGGCCGAGCCACTCCTTACAAGTAGGGAATTTCCATAGCTTTATGCAGCTGAGCCTATTTGCTAGATCACGACTTTGTGGCACCTACGAGATGTTGTTACAAGCGAATCCACAGGCTCTCATTGAGCAGCTGCAGCTTCTTACCGCCGATCCTGGCTCTTACTTCCAAGATGAGGCACAGAAACGTGACTTTCAGAAACTGGTCCGCCAGGCTGAAAGCGCGGTAGAGGAGCCATTTGAGACTATGCAGCGTCTTGTATATGGCGTGAGTGGATCACAGCGACGTGAAACCGTGCAACTGCTGATCCAACGATAGCCTCTTCCACTTGTTACAGCACGCATTGGTCAAGATCGAGGTATCTTCGCCGCTCTTGCCAATGATCCCGAGGGCGTTTCGCTTGACAGCATTGCTGCAGCCACTGATTTACCGAAGGGCGTTCTCGAGTCCCTGCTTGACTACCTGTGCACACAGGGTATGGCCGTAGAGTCAAGCCGAGACAACTTCAAAGCTACGCCGCTGACACAAATGCTTCTCGTGCCGTTGTTCAATGATGCTGTTACTCATTTGTCAGTCTTGTGGCACTGTAAGCAGGATTCTACTAACCTTGCGCAGTCACGACAATTGCGCGCCGGCATTCATTGCCTTGAACGAAAAGCTCAGTAACCCTCAGGTAGGCTGTACTGCTTTTAAGTTAGGTCAACACAGTGAAGAAGACTTCTATACATGGATGGAAACGCATCCTGTTCAGCAAGGTGCATTTCACCGGTTCATGGAAGCACAATTTGCAATGCTCCCAACCTGGCTTGACGCAGTCTCTTTTGACACGGAAGTTGCCCAAGGTGTTGGCGCTGAAGATGTAGTTTTTGTCGACGTTGGCGGCGGCAATGGATCGCAATGCGCGGCTCTGAAGAAGGCTTTCCCCGAATTGCAGGGTAGAATGATCCTTCAAGACCGACCTGCTGTACTAGAGAAGGCGCGCAAGGTTGAAGGTATGGAGTTAATGGCGTATGACTTTCTAACAGAGCAGCCCGTACACAGTAGGTTTGCTGACCTCCTGTTACCGGTTCAGCTACGCTAATATGCCCAGATGCACGAGCATACTACTTCCGCCAGATCCTGCACTGTTTTGATGACGATACATGCATTCAAATCCTTCAGATGCACCTTCCTGCTCTTCTGAATAATCCTGACAGTAGAATCTACATCGATGATAAAACTCTGCCAGACGAAAAGTCCAAAGCCGACGGTTTGGGTGTCGAATATACAGCCGCGTTATCCTTGGCGATGAAGGCGATGTTTGACGCGCAGGAGAGGAGAGAAAAGCATTGGCGCTGGTTGTTGGATCAAGCGGGTATGGAAATCGTGGAGATCAGGAAGTTCACCAAGTTCGATGACAGCGTAATTATCGCGAAGCGACGGTTTCAAGATCAGTGGCGGTGATATGGACTTCGCTGATAGCCTTAGTCTTGGTGAGAAGTAAGCGTGTTGCTTTTGTTCGCGTTCAGGAATGATATGACGTATTTATCTCTATGTCCTTTATCGATCGGAGGGGATCAACATCTGTTGTACACATCGCAATAACACTTTTCATACGTAGGACAGCTGATAAAGATTAGTAGCTACGAATTGTGTTTTGGTTTGTCAAAGACTTACTAGACCGGATCCTGTCCGAATAGGATGTGCCAGAGATATTCAAATACTCGTCCACTGGTTTCGTCCTTCAGTGGGGTCTCCATCAACCACGTATAATACTTTCTGTATTCGTCCAACGACCGCTTCTGTACTTGCTTACTTGACACAGCGAATTGTGCACAGCAAGGAGTCGCAAGTATGTGCGGGACGTCCGTATTATTAAATAGCTCTCGCCACGCGTCTGGCATGGCTGCTTCGATTGTTCGATGGTCCTCAGGTGGGTCTCGGAATGGCATGACCTCATGCGGACACCCAGGGTCGTTAACGCATCGCAGATTGGCGTAGCCGTTGCTCTGGATGAAGTTGAGGTTGAGAGATTTTAAAGAGACCACATTGGAGTGTTCATTGTTGTCGGTGTGCCAGGCAGTGGGGTAGCCATCTTTGTGCGGATGGAGGAATGCAATTGTTGAAGGGAGGTTATGGTAGTTTTGGACAATATATGCCAGGTATGCATTTGCTTCCATTCCTTTGTTTCGAAGGGTGCGGAGAGTACTATTAGTGATAGGATCCAAAGTCGATACGTTATGTGGGGTCTCGGTATCGATCTCATAAATGGCCGATTGCCAGTCTTGCAAGTCAGTGTGCACCCAGTGTGTGTCGTCTGTTGGAAGCTTTGCCATCACCACGACACGATCTGGCAGTGTTTGGCTAGGCGTCGCGGCCGCAGTACTTTGCGTCGAGCTGCTTGTATGCTTCAGGGTGCTGGAGGTCGATGATGCCTGGTTTCCCGTGTCGCCATGCGCAATTTCCAGCTCAGGTGTCTCTTGCTCTTTTCCTGCTTCTGTTGCTCCTGCTGCCATATTTTGCCATGGCCTTTCAGTGATGCTGGTCTCGATGGACTCTTCTTGGCTATCGTTGAAGTGGGCATTAAAGAGGAACCACACACTGAGCATAAACACGGCCACCACCACGAATTCGATCTTCCTGCGGGAATGCATCGTTGCTCAGTTGAGAATGGGCAGTGCAGGATACCCGACAGGACAAGAGATAAGATTGCAGCACCTCTGCACCAAATTCAATTCGAATGGAATTCAGCAAAACCTCCGTCTTTGTCTTGCGCGCACGTGCGTGGGATGTTGGGAGCGCTTAGGGGGGGGGAGATGTGGCGGTTATCAGGGCGTCAACTGGGTTGCGCGGCCAGAAGCACCATCTGAAAAAGGGACGTCGACGGCAGGTGTCGCTTTGGTCGAGGAAATCTATTCGTTGCAGTCTGCCGCCAAGCGATGCGGCGTTGCGGCACAGCTCAGCTATTATTAAGACACATACAAGGGGCTAGGATTCAGGCGCGGTGGCAGGCACTTATCACAGCGAATCCGCGAGGCTGAAGCCTGACGATGCAAAAGCAAACTTCAATTAGGCATTAGCTGACCGGCCTGTTGGTAAAAGTCCCAGTTTGGCGCCAAGCGGTGTCTGCTGATTGGTGGAGTGATGCGGCTCATGCTAATCCTTGGTGATTGTGCTGCAGCGAAGGATGATGAGGCTGCAGTAGAACACCGAATTTGAATGGGTATGCTACGCCACTCATTTCGGTCGCATGGCCTAAGGCTATTGTGCTGCCTTCTTATTCACCATGTTAGCATTTGCCAACTCTCTTACATTGTGACATTCAACACCGAAAATTGCAATGGGATTACGGCGAGGCTTGCTCTTACTATCTCTAATGCTTTCACATTATGTGAGCTTTGGAGAGAGTCAGTGCCAGCCGCAGCCTGTTGTTGCACCTATTCGGAACGTATCGTTGCCCAATGGAGCCTTTGTGAGAGGGATCTCCATGACTGTTGGCTCCAACGACCAGAACATCTCATTCTTTGCTAGCAGGTCAGTATCTCAGTCCGCCATACCATTTGGACGGTACTCCTCTTTTTGTCACTTCGATGAGTGGTGAATATCAATATAAGCTCGCAAAAAGCTTAAGGATTCGGTAGACTGACCAGCACCGCCTTCAGTGATTACAATGAGACGTACATCTATGGAACCAACGGGTACTGCACAGACACCTATTCATCTGGAGCATGCACGACGTTCCGTGGTGGCGCTTACGACACATCGCAATCATCTACAGAAAAGTCTTTGGGTACACGGAAAGCAAGTGATGGCTTCGACGCCGACTGGGCTGAGGATACTCTGAGCTTTGGCAGCAACACCTCGTTGTCTTCATTCGAATTCGGCATTCCGCGGCAGGATCTCAATCAAGCATTTACCAGCCAATCCCAGCTTGGCTTGGGCAGGAATTCCTCCTTCCTTCGTGCCCTCGTATCTGCCGGAGACATCGGTACAAAGGTGTATTCCATATTCTGGGGATTGGTCGGTGGTCCAGCAGAGAAGCAGACCCCGGGCTCACTCATTCTTGGTGGCTTGGACAGATCATTGATTGCTGACCAGAACGACAATTATACGGCACAGCTGTATCAAGGCACCAAGTGTGGAACGGGCATGGTAGTAACAATCAGCGATATCCTTCTGAACTGGCCTAATGGTACTGATATGAGCATCTTCATGGGCTCCCAATCGGCGGCTATACAAGCGTGCATTAGTCCTAGCTTCGCAGGGCTGATTTCTCTTCCGCTGAACTACTACGAAAATTTCTGGTCGCTCGCGGGTGGCACGCCTCCGGACAATAAGAATGAGGCAAGAAGCTTAGGAATCAACTACTACACCATGCTTTTTGATCCAAAGGATGTGTAGGTTCCATCTTAATCTCGTTCGAGCAGTGCATAGCTAATGGCCGCAATACAGATACTACGGTGGCCTGACGATCAAGCTTCAGAACAGCATCTCCGTTAAAGTTCCCAACACCGAACTGGTCGTCCCTGATACTTACATCGCATCTAATGGCGCCGTTCAGACTAACTCATCGGTCCGCAACGTTGTCATCAATTCCCTACAGCTCACCAACAACAACGATCTGCCAGTCCTTGGCCGACTGTTTATGAGCTCTGCCTACGTAATGGTCAACCAAGATGCTGGAAAATTTTCTGTTTGGCAAGCAAACACAGGCTCAAAGACGCCTGATATCGTAGCCGTCGACAAGCAAAACAACATGGCCAGTGAGATCTGCGCGAACTCTACAGGTGATTCACCCAATACTACGTCCTCACCTACGTCTGCCGTCAAATCCCCATCACAGGAGGAAGAGTCAAAGCTTACAAGTGGCATGATTGGTGGGATTGTCGCGGGTGTGGTGGGAGGCATCGCCATATTGTGCGCTATCGGTTTCTGCTTATACCGGAGGCGAGTCTCACGCAAGTCTGTTGCAGTGGAAGAACGTGCACCAGATATGTACACACTAGATATGAAGCCGCCTAAGTACACTGCGACACCGATAGGGCCTCAGGAGCTTCCTGTAGACCATTATCACATAACAGAGCTGGACAGCACAGCTATCAATAGACCTAGATATTAGTGTAGAACTATTTCGTTGATACTCAATCTTCGCCGGATGCATCATGTGAGAGATGATCCCAGTGAGCTGTGTCCAGTGCGAAGTGAGCTTCGTTGCATGAACATGGACATAGTTCAATCCTACCCAGCGTCTTCTGGAAGTCCGCCTGACTCTTATTGACGATGTGATTTGGTCCTCTTCGGGCCAGCGTACTCGATGCTTGTGGGCTCTTTCTCTAGCACGATACAACCCTAGCTACGATGGTCGATAATCATTACGCTGCATTCATTGATGGTTCCATCGTGGTTCGTCTATGGCAGGCTGCGAGCATCTTTCGCAGCCCAATATAGTGTACAGTGCTGCGCACGTGCTTTCTCTTATCACCTAAGTCTTCCCTCTTCCGTGTCTCCTTAAACGATCATTTCCAACTCCCGAGCATATCCAAGCGTGTTCTCAATGACCTGATCGCTCGTCACCAGAATGTCCTTGCTCTGGTAGTCGTCTTCCTGCTGAGGGAAGTATATCCGTCCGTCCTTGACAACCCATCCAGACTCGCGCGCGAAATTGACGACGCTGCCTTCTGAATCAAGGAACAGCAGAGACTTGGCGTCGGAGATGGGGATCGAAGGATAGGCGCGCTCACTGCACGAGGCGATTTCCTTGCGGATTGTGCCGATGAGGATCTGGGAGATAGTCAATATTCGCTGTATTGAAATGGACGACGTCTTTCTCGTGACAGTGCATGGGCAACTTACTTCTGAAAACATGCCGAACTCCTCGCTCGGCACCCTCTCGCTCTTGGTCTCGCCCCATACCCTGTCATAGCTCCCCTCCATCAGGGCCTGCTCCAATCTTATTGGGTATTGGATGAACTGATCATCTTCCAAGCCCTTGCCCTCTTGTGCCGCCGCCACCTCCAGTGTCTCGAGCAGTGTGTGGAACCCAGCATAGTCTCCCTCGCTCAGCAGCAACAGCAAGTAAAGCCCTGTAACTTTGCTTGCCTGACTTCCATCCTTTGGCAGGGTTGATGCGGGCAGCGCATAGAAGGGTTGCAGCTGCTGGAAGTAGCGTGTGAACGAGACAGTGTCTTTGAGGCGGATGGAGATGATGGCGCCAAGCTCAAGGGTTTCGCGAGCAGCTTGCAGTTGCTTCTTCGGTGTCTTTGCTTGGGGAATTAAGGCGTTGAGTTGTAGAAGTGCCATCTTGGCCTTTGAGAGAAGTGTTGTGGCCTGCTGGTAGTTGCGCGATTGCAACGTCTGGTGGAGATGCTGAAGAGCGGAGTGGAGTTCTTTCTCAGCCATGATGACAGGTGTTATTTGCGGGTTTCTGATGGATGTGGGTAAAGGAGCTCGAGTTGCGTAGATGGGCGATGTGGCGTGTAGTGAGGTGAGAGACGTCGTGGTGTTTGTTGCGGCGGGCGGCGGCGGTGGAAGCTGAAGCTCGGGCGGAGTGCCAAGCGCCGATGATGTACATGCTCCGCGCGCATTGACATGAGCGTACGAGATGCTGTACCCTTCCAGAACACGATTTCGAATGTAAGCCATAATTGAACGATGCGAAGAGACTCATTGAGAGTCTGTAAATTTGGGAGCCCTGCAGGTGGTAAAGACAATACATATTGCTTCTGCCACTATTGGTGCAGATGACATGGATGGTCACACTGTCTCACTCAGGAGACCATTCAGGTAACGAACAGCACCGCAAGCAGGCAGCTATCGCAACTTCTTCATGACCCAAAACGCAGAAGTAGTTGCGATTTGTATAACAGCGCGATCTCTATCTTCTACCAAATCTTCCTTTGGGCCTCCCACCGTTCCCGCCTTTACCTCTGATTTTGAGTCTTTGGTAGTTTGCATGTGCGGTAGCTGAAATCTTCCTTTTGACTTTCTCAACCACACCCTCTTTCTTCTCGGCAAGCGTAGCTTCTTTCTTCGTAGGAGCCCTCTGCTTCTTTGCTGAGTGCGAAACATCGCTTGCGTAGTCGGAGTCATCATCATCATCGGCGGAAAGTGCAAGGCCAGCATCTTCTGGTAGTTGTGTCTCTGGTACAGATTTGGCGTTCGAATCGTTATCCGACTCTTCGTCGTTGTACCGAAATTCTTGCACAGGTTTCGGCTTGGCAGCATTTGGTCGTACTAAACCCTGTTAGCATGCGAATGACTATCCACAAGCACCTTCCACTCACAATTTGTGCGTCTTGTCTGCCTCTTCAGGCCCTTCTTCTTCCATACTCGTTTTGGCTTGCCATCTGGGCCAAGCTCCTCCTCCTCCTCCTCTTCCTGCTCAGACTCCGAGCCACGGTCAGGGCCTAGTGGCATCTCTGCCTGACTGTCTGTGACTTGCACTTGGCTAGTTCTTGGCTTCACTGGTGGTCTGATACCCTCCTCTTCCATTTCCATCTCACGCATTATGTCTGCTTCTTCGTCCAGCCGATCGTCTTCCTCTTTCCGCATATTTTGAATCATGGCGCTGAGACTTCTGACCATTCCCCTCTTCTTCCATGGTGCTGGGCGCGGCGTAGCTTCATTTGTCTCCTCAATCCTGTCGAGCACATTATCTCTCCTCAGAAACGCAGGTGTAGCCAGTCCTTTCAGCGTGGAAGTCGGTGTACCCTCCTCGCCAACCTTTCTCTTCTTAGGTGTAACAAATTGGTTGAACAAGTTCCTTTTAGTCACAGACAGTGGTGTCCGCTCTCCTCTGATCCGCGATGCTGACGATGCTTCGCTCGCCGCGTCTGTATCTTTCTTCGTAGGTGTTTGGAAGAGATTGGGCTCTATTTCACCGAATATGATCCGACGCTTGCTTGGTGTTCCTGCTGTCAGATTGTCGAAGAGTCCCAACACAATGCCATCACGTTGTGGCGTAGGTCCAATAAAGGCAGGACCTTGCGGTGACAAGTATGCAGTCGCTGTATCTGCATTTTCTGTGATTACTTCTTCCGTCCTCTTACGCTTCAGTGGTGTGAGAACAGGAGCTTTCAGTGCTACTTTGGGCGTTCGGTCGATATTGTCTGCTTGCTTTCGACTCGTTGCTCGTTTCGACGGCGTTTGTGGGGCTGCGGCGCCAGGAGGGTGGGTTCTCAGTTTATTGTATTCCTTGTACTTCTGCGCTGTATGTTATGAGCATATAGCAGACACATTTTGAGTCGCGTGCGTACAGATAATTGCATCAGCCTTGATGTCCTCGCGTCCAGCTTTCTTTCCGTTGTGTTGCGCAGCAAATTGCTTCTCCCAAGCTTTCAAATCATTCCGAAGTGCAGTACAGCGCTGCTCGTACTCTGTGATGCTCATTGTGTATTGTGTGATCTCCGAAGTTGTTGGTTCGATGATGATGTGGAGGGCCGAATCCAAAGTTAGCCGCACGCGTTGCGCGTGCGCGACGCGCAAAGTGGACAGGGATCCTCTCAGCCCTACCACTCACGAACCACATTCACGAGGGTCGACGTCCAAATGTTGCGCTGATCATACACGTCTTGGATTCTTTTTAAACAAAGCATTGCATCAGATATATTACAGGATACTATTCACAACTCCCCGCTCGAGAGCTCGATAATTCATGCCGCTGATGCTAAAAGAAAACCCCATACCAAAGGAAACCGGGAATCTAGTAGTGGACGGCCTTATCGTAGGTGGCCATGGCAGCCTCCTTGAATGCCTCAGCAAGGGTAGGGTGGGCGTGACATGTTCGTGCGACGTCCTCTGAGCTAGCACCATACTCGAGAGCAAGAGTACCCTCAGCAATCATCTCACCGGCGTTAGGGCCAATGATGTGGATACCCAATATCCTGTCGGTCTGGGCGTCCGAAAGGAACTTGACCATGCCGTCGGTGTCGAGGTTGGTCTTAGCACGGGAGTTGGCGGAGAAGGGGAAGTTTCCAACGTTGTACTTGATGCCGGCCTCCTTGAGCTCCTGCTCGTTCTGGCCGACCCAGGCAACCTCGGGGTGGGTGTACATGACCGAGGGGATGGCGCCGTAGTTGACGTGGCCGTGGCCCTTGGTGATGTACTCGATGGCAGCAACGGCCTCCTCCTCAGCCTTGTGGGCAAGCATAGGACCGAAGGTGCAATCACCAATAGCACGGATGTGGGGGATCTTGGTGCGGTACTCCTGGTCGATGATCAGGCGGCCGCGGTCATCGGTCTCGACACCAATGTTGTCAAGACCAAGACCGGCAGTGTAAGGACGACGACCAATGGCGACGAGAACGACATCAGCGTCGAGCTAAGAAGAAATGTTAGTGCAAAGTCCTATATGAAACCGTAGTCAAATACTCACAGACTCAGCCTTGCCGCCCTTGGCAGCCTCAACGTTGACCTTGATGCCCTGGGCGGAAACCTCACCAGCGGTGACCTTGGTGTTGAGCTTGAAGTTTAGACCCTGCTTCTTGAGGAGCTTCTGGGCGTTCTTGGCGATCTCCTGGTCCATACCGGGGCCACCGATCTGGCCGAGGAACTCGACGACGGTGACCTCAGAACCGAGACGCGACCAGACGGAGGCCTATTTCACTGTTAGCATGCCCTTCAAGAGTGTGCGCAAATTGCTTACCATCTCGAGACCGATGATACCGCCACCGATGACGACCATCTTCTTGGGGACCTCCTGGAGAGCGATAGCACCAGTGGAGGTGATGACCTTCTGCTCATCGATGGTCAGTCCGGGGAAGGGTGTGGCCTCGGAGCCGGTGGCGATGAGGATGTTCTTGGCGCGGACCTGGGTCTCGCCGCCCTCGACAAGGTTGACAGCAACGGTGTGCTCGTCCTGGAAGGCACCGGTACCCTTGATGTACTCGACGTTGTTCTTCTTGAAGAGGAACTCAATACCCTTGGTCAGACCAGCGACCGAGGTCTCCTTCGCCTTCATCATGGCGGGGAGGTTAAGCTTGACATCGCCGACCTCGATACCGCGGCCCTTGGTGTCGTGGAGGATCTGGTGGTAGAGGTGCGAGTTGTTCAGGAGGGACTTGGAGGGGATGCAGCCGACGTTCAGGCAGGTTCCGCCGAGGGAGCCGCGCTTCTCGATACAGGCGACCTATGGACGTGTTAGTCTGTCTGCGCGGGGCCGTGGTTGCCGTTACTGCTGCAAGTGCTGCGTGCAGCGTGCAGCGGTCCGTCGCACCTTGAGGCCGGCCTGTCCAGCCTTGATAGCTGCGACATATCCCGCAACACCACCGCCAATGATGACCAGGTCCTTCTCCTCTGTCCAGCAGTCAGCGCATGTTCCCAGCCGTTTCCATCTGTCTCTGTCTTTGTCTCTGCGGGGTGCGGCGTACCAGCTTCCGACGCAAAGCCTCGTCGCGACCTGTTCTGGAAGTAGATGTTGGATGCGCAGAATGTGCTGTTGGAGACGGGGCGGGTCGCCCTCTGCAGGGCGCGGGGAGCCAGCGACCGGAACATTGTTGAAAAGGGCGGAAGAACGAGAAACAAAAGAACAGCTGCGGTGGCACAGCTGCGATGACGGACGTCAATGGATGAGTGGTGGGACTGGAGGGTGTTGTTGAGCTTGGGCGATCGCAGCGCAGCCTCTACTTTTCCGAAGCCAGAGCTCGGCCGCGGCGGCGGCCAGTGTCGGTGTGGCGCTAGCCATTGGTCAGCTCTCAGCCTCGCAACCCATCACGAAGACTGCACGGAAGCAAATGCGGAGCCGCATGGAACTTGCAATTGAACATTCAAAGTGATCAAAGTGGTATCTAGTCTTCCTCTAACGTCGTTGTCGCCAATATCCTGTTGATGACGCCAATCACAGCCTTGCAGCCCCATTTTACAGTCTCTTTCTCTGACTTGTCAACGATGTCTGTCTTGCTGACCACCTTCTTCAGGAAGAACTGCAGCCCTGCCACCATCTCAGGCGCTTGGTCTACTTCCACAAATGTCTGCAACAACGCTGTCTCTTTCTTGTCGCCCTTTGCGCCTTTTTGTGTCTCGAGGATTGCTGTGACCAGCATGATCTCGACAAAAGTCTTGGTCTTCGGTTGCAGGTACGGGAAGTTGAGGTTCTTGAGACAGGTGATAGGCAGTACACGCTTCGCCATCAATGTGCCATAGAGCTTGCCTTGATTGACGAGCTTTCGCAGCGACACTTCGTTGCTGTCATCGGCCTCGTCGTCCGAATCGGCGCCTCCATCCTGGTTCTCTCCCAGACTCTTGAATATGTCCCAGAGTGCGAATTGGAAGCTCTTTCTTGTTCTGTGATCTGAGCATACCTTGCGCGCAAGAATGGTGTAGTAGGGGTTGTAGGTCTTCTCTGCTCCAGCACAATGAATGATTACCTTGGGAATCTCGACTTCTTGCGCTTTCTTTAAGTTCAGCTTGTTAAGCCGTATTTGCGCATCTTTGAAATCGGTTGCAGACATGATAGAGATGTAGATAGCTCGTCGCACATCAGTGTTCATGCGCTGCTCGCGGGCAAGCTGGGCTAGATCGACTTCGCCATCCTCATTTTCTTCGTCGAATTCAATCTGTTTCTTGGTTTTTGCGTGCTCTTCTTGCAAAGGTGCATCGTTCTGGGCATCATTCTGGGCTTGGTTGCGCCAACTTGCGCCGACCAGCCACCACTTGCCGACTTTGTCTGTGTCTTTAATATCCTTCAAACCAACTCGTAGGGGCTCCGTAGCTTTGAGGTTTCTCGAGTTCAATGTGCCTAGCTGTTTCTTCATCTGAGTCGTACGCTCTCTTGTAATCGATGCTCCGGCAATGCCTGTCTTCATCTTGTTGTTCTTGAGATCATTGATGGTCTCAATCATAAACTTGGTTCGGACAGGCAGGTTTTGCTGGCCAACGCTCGCTACGGACTTCTGCAACAGGACAACAATGTCCTTCAGCGCAGTTGGATCATCCTGTCGCAATTGCGGACCGGCCGCTCGGACAATCCTCAGCAGGAGCTCTGTATTGATCTCGGAGAGCTCATTGAGGAAGAAGCGAATGTAGTCGAACACAATGTTACTGCCAATGACCTGGAAGGTATACAGCTCGGAGACCACCGACATGAGATTTGTTGTGTGCTTTCCCGATCCATCCTTGTTTGGCTGGTAATGCTTATCGAACTCGGCGACTATGCGCTCGACAATTTGTGCACCAAAATCTGGACCGATGACCTTGTAGACAGCTGCGATGAAACCGGCATGCAGGATGATGAAAGACTCTAGAAGTGCGGACGGATCCGAGAGCATGTCAATAAGCAGGTCGATTAGCGTTGTGTTCACGTATCCGCGGGGATTGGTTGCATAGATCTTTTCGATATCTTTCAGAATCGTGAGGATGTTGGCGTCTGACAGTCGATTGATAAGACCTTGGATCTGGCGCTTGAGACGCAACAGCGCTTCGGTATCGGACGAGGGAGGTCCTCGTAATGCCGGAGGTACATATTTGGTGGTTGGCGCAGCACTCGCTGCCACCGGCGCAACGTATGGGTTCTCTCGTACCCGAGGTGCCGGTTCTTCCTCCTCTTCCTCGTCGTCCTCATCGCCTGATATCTCGTCCTCGGAGAATGGGTTCTCGATGTCGTCTTCTGCATCTTCCATTTCGCCATCCACATCATCAAGGTCTTCATCATCTTCGTCGCCCATGTCCTCGGAATCCAGATCGTCGTCCTCAGAGAATGGATTCTCCAAATCGTCCTCATCCTTATCGTCGTCATCTGACTCTGGAGCAGACGGGACCGTGCTTCCCAGCGCTTTTCGTCTCTTGCTTGCCAACCAGTCGTCGTCCTCAGCCCGCTTCCTCTTCGATGCTGGATTCTCGAAGGCGTCATCGTCACTAAAATCTCCCAGATCCCCAAACAGATCGTCCAACCCATCGTCTCCACTCTGTGCGGACTTCTTTCTTTTGCCTAGCTTCTTCTCGAGCGCGCGGATTTCTCGTTCGTCTTCATCAAGCCGCTCTTGGACGGCCCGGGACACTCTGACAGGTGCAGGCGCATCGTCGTCGTCAGGCTGTGTTTTCTTCTTCAGTATGCTCTTCGGTGCCTCTGACTTCTTCATGGGCGCCGGTTCGTCGTCGCTCTCCTCCCAGTCGACCTCGGATTGCTCATCCTGCTGTTGGGCTGTAGCTTTTCTTGCATTGTTCTGCACGTGGGTCACCGGCGCTGGTGCCTTCCTCGGTTTTGTCCGTTGCGACTTCTTCTCTTCTCGTTCGGCTTTGCGCCGGTCTTTGCGATTCACCTGTCCATTGCGCCCGCCACCACTCTTGCCTCGATTCGCAGGATCTGAGTCGGTCAGTATTGATAGTCGCAGGAAAATACTCATTCGACGTACCTCCGAACTGATTTCGCAAATCTGCAGGCAGCTTTGGCCCCCCGTACTGTTGGCGCATATTGTCGAAGTCTCAAAAGTCACTGCACAAAAAAGTTCCCAAGGAAGCCGCGGCTGGTGACGCTAGTGATTAGTTAGCCTCCCCCGCGGGCATCCCACTCGCTCTCCACCTGCAACTTCATAGCACGACGAGAGAGTCCAGGCACAATGGGGCGAGATCATCTTAGCAACAGCGAGGTTCGTGCTATGCCAATGAGCCACTGCACCACACACTGAAGCATTGCAGTTCTTCACTCAGCTTGGCAACCTTTTCGAGCACAACCGCACCAAAGGCCACGGCAGCGTCTATCTCACACAAAAACGGTTAACCTTCGATTCGACGTCAGCGTCGACTGCGCCTACAAAAGTCGCCGACGATCCGCTATGGGATACACACCCTGAACAACCTCTTCCGGTCCTGATCCGCGCGTCGAACAACAGGAGCGACAAAAAGGCTGGAACCGACAGGCAAGATGTTGCCAAGATTGTCTTGAGCACCATTGTCAAGCCAGATGACATCGACACTTTCTACATCCAGTACGCAGAGGCATGCAAGGCGGGTATGTCGTCGTTGAAGAAGAGGGACAGAAAGAAGGGCAAGAAGGACAAGAAGAAGAAGAAGGTTGCGGCGTAGGTGGGAATGGTGGTGAAAGAAGAACACTGAATGCATAAAGGAGTATGGAACGCGCATCTGACGAGCGCAGCGCGCAGAAGCAATACGCGACAGCCAGCGCCGCCAGAGCTGCAGACAGACGTGGAAGCGCAATGAGCGCGGTCACACGACTCGTCCACTATACGTATGAGCGATCGACTGACGCCATTATTCGGTAGAGTCATTTACGGGCGTCTCGGCATAGCCATATACCCACAATGACACTTTATTAAAGACGCAGCAGGACTTGCCATCCTCTACCTGACTACTTGTTTCCCCTATTCTTAAATATCCTCAGATTTAGCGGCAGCGGCTGCCCCATCCAGGTAGCTCTCTGGGTGTGGTCTCTTTCCTCCTCGTTCGTGTTGGGGTGGATGAGAGCCGACAGGGGACCTCTGTTGATTACCAGCCAGGGAATAAAGGCTCCAAATTGTTCCGGAGTGAAGAGGTTGACCTCGAACATGCCAATGGGATGCGGTCCGAGTGGCCTGTCCCAGATCTTGTAAATGCGGAGCTCAGGAACTGGCACCATGCGTTGTTACTGACTGTACTCGAAGATGACTTTACAAGAAACGGTGATGAAACTCACACTCTCGTCGTATGCGCTCCCAGAGCTCTGTTGCGAACTTCAACTCTTCCGGCTCTGACTGCAAGAAATAGATATGTATGCTGAATGGATGTCAGTGAGGTTTCGATTTGGGCAGTTGGCCCGCATACTCGAAGCCACCACGTGAACCATTCGTGATGGGCGAGACAAATGAGGTGTATGCCTCACTCTTCTTCTCTGCAGGCGGGTTGACGTAAGACTTTCCATCAGCAGCTTTCTCGCTAGCTATCGTCAGCACATTTTGATTGAGCAGAAGATCGTGATCGTGTCCCTACTCTGGTAGTGGTTCGAGATTCTGGTAACCCTCAAGAGGTGAGGCGTAAGTATAGAGTGTGGGATCTGCCATGGTAAGCTCCCGAGACGTGTTGCAATTCCTGTCACAGTTCAGAAGTATGGCAGCCTGCAAATATATGTACTACAGGACAGTCATTGGAATTATCTGGGAATATGGCGCAACTATGACCTTGTTTGTCAGCGCGCACAATTCCGCGCATGCAGCACTTGCCCCGAATGACTTCAACTTAAGCCTTGTAATTACAGTTATCGGGACAGATTCGCACCCTCTCCGTTGCGAATATGCTATCAGAGCGTATTTACTAGAGTAGTTATCTGCTGTTATTACACAACGACGTCGGACCATGTCTTATCGGAAACCACTGAGTCGCATCGTCGGGCCAATCAATGAGGGGCAGCGGGAGCCCCGCGGTGACTCCGAACTAACACTTTAATTTCGAGACAACAACGCGACTGCTCCACTGACACACTCGACATACCCAATTGCTGCCACCATGGCGGACGCTACCTACTACATCGACGAAGACGTCGGCCAGGATGTTCCCGAGCAGACAGGTGCCGAAAACTCGCCCTACAAGACGCTTGGATATGCCATCTACCAGAAGGGCGAGGCCGCCAAGTTCAAGACAAGGAAGAGCGTGACCGGCGAGGTTGCTGAGGGCGCCGATGCTTCGTCGCGACTGGAGTGGAAGGACGCGGCCAAGTCGGCGCTCAAGAAGGCCGTCAACTACGCGAAGACGCTGAAGAAGAAGGCCGAGAAGGAGGGCGAGCAGCTGGCACTGCGCGCAAAGGAGCAGGCTGCCCGCAACGAGGTGCTCGAGGAGGCCAAGAAGGTTGTGCTTGAGGAGGACAAGAGCCTGCCTGCGCCTATCAGAATCAAGCTCGACGACACAGACTCCAGCAAGATCACACTGGGCGACGGCAAGGACGTCAAGGGCACCCGCGTCAGGGTCTTTGGTCGCGTCCACCGTGAGCGCAAACAGAGCAAGGTCCTGTTCATCACATTAAGAGATGGATACGGCTACATGCAGGTCGTCCTCACAGGCAAGTTGGCCGAGACCTACGATGCCCTCACCCTCACCCGCGAGACCTCCATGGAGATCTTCGGTGAGCTGAGGCAGGTCCCCGAGGGCGCTCACGCCCCCAACAACCGCGAGCTTCACGCCGATTTCTACAAGATCCCATCCATCTGGAAGGCGGCTGGTGGCGACGATGCCATCACCAACCGCGTCTCCAAGGACACTGAGCACGCGACACTGCTTGATCTCCGTCACCTCACGCTGCGTGGAGAGACAGCTTCCAAGGTCATGATTGTCCGCGACGCCGTCGAGTACGCTTTCAACCAGGTCTACAAGGAGCTCCGCCTGCGCAAGGTCTCACCCCCTGCGCTTGTGCAGACCCAGGTCGAGGGTGGCTCTACCCTCTTCGAGTTCAACTACTACAACGAGAAGGCCTACCTGACACAGTCCTCGCAGCTGTACCTCGAGACTTGTCTTCCCTCCATGGGCGACGTCTACTGTATCGAGAAGTCGTTCCGTGCTGAGAAGTCCCTCACTCGCCGCCACTTGGCAGAGTACACCCATATCGAGGCCGAGCTGGACTACATCAACTTCGACGACCTGCTTACCCACTTGGAAGAAGTCATGTGCCGCGTCCTCGAGGTTACCATGTCCGACCCCGTCATCAAGCAGCACATCATGGATCTGCACCCAGAGTTCAAGATGCCCCAGCGTCCCTTCATGCGCATGAAGTACTCAGACGCCATTGCTTGGCTCAACGAGCACGGCATTGAGAACGAGGAGGGCAAGCCCCACGAGTTTGGCGACGACATTGCCGAGGCTGCTGAGCGCCGCATGACAGACATCATCAACAAGCCCATCTTCCTGACACATTTCCCCGCCCACATCAAGGCCTTCTACATGCTGAAGGACGCCAGCGATCCCCGGGTCACCGAGTCCGTCGACTGCCTGATGCCCGGTGTCGGTGAGATTGTCGGTGGAAGCATGCGTATGGATGACAACGAGGAGCTCATGGCCGCTTTCGCAAGGGAAGGAATCGATGCCTCGACCTACTACTGGTACACCGACCAGCGCAAGTAAGTACCCTCCTCCCTTTACTCATCTCCATTCGCCCCCAATTCTTAAGACTTGGTAATTCACGGAACCAACATTACTAACACAACTCCCCAGGTACGGATCCTCGCCCCACGGCGGCTACGGACTGGGTCTTGAGCGCTTCCTCGCCTGGCTGTGCAAGCAGCACACCGTGCGAGACTGCTGCCTGTACCCGCGCTACTTCGGACGCTGCAAGCCTTGAGCAGTGGGAACGTGAATCATGTCTGACCGTGCTCTCATCCTTCCAAAAGGGAAAAAGAAAAAGTCTCAGCAACTTTATCTGGGATCTGTGCTACACCCTGTTCTATCGTGGGGGCGCTTCACGCCCCGTCTGTGGCCACGCCCCTTCGATTGTGTACAGCATCACCTCCAGCGCAGGGTTACACCAGGTACAAACAATGAAAGTTTTACGTCCAATGATTGCTTCCCACTGCATCTTCTGTTTGTGAATGTCCCTGCCTGGTCAGAACGACTGCCTTGTCAGAAGCCTGATGCGCTCGTCATCGGGCCACGTCATGTGTCGGCAGCCTGGCGAGAGAATGCATGTAGCCTTGCGTCGTACAAGCCTCGCTGCGCATGCAACACGACACTGATACTGCCTCACTCCTGTAGGATGCACGTATGACTGGTGAAACAGTTCCTTTCAAAGGAAAAGGCTACCGAAGGCCTTTCCTCTCCATTGATTCGATTCCACCCGTCAGTCCATGAGAAGTCCTAGCTAAATCTACAAAATATCATGCCCCAGCCCTCTCTCGCCTCCAGAGTCCTGCATATATGCAAGCAGACAGCTCCTCGATGCTGAGGAGCTCCGGAACAGTGAAAATTCAAATAACAAAAATGGTACCGGCCAGTGCCGGCTTAAACTCCTCGCTATGCAGATTGGTACAGCGGTCGACTCCAAAGAGCTGTGCTAAGTGATACAGTCATAATGTGGGTGATTTTACGCAATCAACGTAAACGTTCGAGAAGGGGGGGCAGACCAGAGTCCGATCAAGGGGGATCGGGTTTGAACAGGGTAGGCAGGGACCAAGGGATTTTGTCTCGGATGGAGGCAGAGATTCCAAGGAAGCTCCGCTGCTCAGCTGACCAGGAAGTATGCACGCGGCGCGAGCTATACAGGCTGGCAATGAGTGATCGATCCAAGAGGCCCGGCTCAGATCCGCGGTTGGAGGGCTTTCGTGATTAAGTGCTTGGGAAATGTGTTTGGTGGTCGAGACCCAGTCTAGCTTCAGCGCCACAACTAGGGCAAACCTTAGCTTCGAAGGACGATAGTGTGACGCTCAGGAAGCGTTGAGGCGACGCTGAATGAGCTCTTGCAATTTCAAGAGCTGTGCACGCTCATCGGCAGCGACGGGAGGAGGAGCAGAGTTGGTCATGGCTGTCACGACCTCCTGAGGTGCTTCGGCCTGTTTCACATGATTAGCGCCGTCGATCGAGAAATGCAGGTGGGGCATATGGGTGCTCACAGTGAGGGTAAGTACGAGGCTGTCGATCGTGCCTTCGCTCAAGCCAATATCCTGCTCCTTGTTTGCTAGGAGAGCGAGATTGAGCGCTGCTTGCTGTTGTTGGAAAGAGTGAGTCACAAAGTTCTGCATCGACGCCTTGCGCTGGGCAGCAACGTGTGCGTTGTCTTGCGCCACGCATTTCCGCGTACTTCTTCGGCTGCTGCATATCATATTAGCAGACTGTAGTGGCAAGATAGGAAGCTGGAAATACCTCTTGACTTTGGTGAGGAAGTCGGCGATCAGTCCTCGTTCCGGCACACGGTAGACTTTTGAGTTGACATCCTTGAATTCGAATCCATTGTAGTTGCCTTCCCCATCAGTGTCGTCGTCCGGATCGTTAATGATATCGATCAAGCCGTTGTTGCGCATGCCACGAGAGAAGGTTGGCTCGACAATGTCGGGGTTCTTGCGCCTTCGAATCTTCCGTGGAACTCGGCTAAACATGTCGTCACCCATCTCGACATCGTCCAACTCTTCGTTGAGGTCATTTTGCAACACCAAACCACTGCGAAGGTCGTGCTCAATGTGTCGCGGGCATCTCCAGGCATCACGCTGTGAGGCCTCGAGGCTGATGTGCGGCGGGTTAGCGAGTGGAGGATCGACACAGTCCAGGTGCCAATGCGCGCTGCAAAAGTCGCACTTGAGCATCTGGCGCTTGTTGCCGCTCGACAAACCACACTGTACGCAAAGGATAGGCTTGTCGCCCTCGAAAACTTTGGTGTAGTCGGGCCTCTGATATCCGTAGCCACTGCTTTTCGTGCTACACTGTGTTAATAATGCTTCGTGCATCAGAAGGCGCCAAACTTACAGTGGAAATTTCTTGACCTCCTCATAATAAGACCCGTCGCTTCTTGCACTGACATCCTCAAAGCGATTCTGAACTTCCTGCGGTAGAGCAAATGCGCGCGGATTGGTCCTATCGAGCGACGCGAATAGCGTCTTCAAACCGATGAAGTCCTCGGGATCGGCTTCTTCGGGCGGGCCTGCACTGCAAGCGTGGCAATAGAATGATCCATCCGGTACTTGCATGCGAGGAGGATCCATGCAAAGAAGGTGAAAGACACGTGGGCAGCCTTCGCAGCAGACGAATTCGCCTGCACCTTTGCAAGCAGCGCATTGGTCCTCGCTCTCTGATGCTGGCGAGTTCTGCCGTTCTGTTAGAGGAGATGACAAAACAGAAAGTGGTGGTGAAGGAGGGTATTTGGGCAGCGTAGTCTTCCTGTCGACCCCCATCTCGAGTTCAGGAACGAAATGAGACAAAGTTGTTGATGGCTGTGTTGATGAAGGAGGAATGGTGTGGTTGGATGCTTCGGGAAAATGAGTGGCACTTACTGGATCGTTGTCATCAGGCCCCAACTGTCTCGAACCGCCACCACCGTTGAATGCTACACCAGCGATAGGCCCTCCGTCCCGATTCTTAACTGGCCTGTGCATTTCACATATTAGCTCTCTGATGATTTGATGATGGTTTCTTAAGGTGTAAGGCATGCACGTGCGAACACGCAAAGTTTGCTCAACCGCCAAGGAAGTCACTGTACTCAGGCGGAAACAAGCAGTGCCCAATCTTGCACTTCAATGCGGTGTCACGGTTTAGGGGTAGAAGGGAGGGGTACTTACGATCGCTTTGTTCTGGCAGCCTGACCGTTGTTCAACTTGATGCGCTTGATCGCCGGTTGGACTGCAGGCGTTGTGGGCCGTGAGACTGCCGCTGACTCGAGCTGAGGTGAGGAGAAGCGTGACATGTCCTCACGTAGGCGCTTTGCACCTTGAGGCATTCGTCCTGCACGTCGCGGCTGATCGGAATCCACTGGCGGTCCAACAGCAATCATGGATTCGGTCAGAGACTCAGTCTCGAGAATCTCGTCGTCAAAACGAACCTCAGACTGAGGAAATGGGAGATCAAATTGACGCAAAGGCTGAGCGTCTGCCATCTCACCTCGTAGTCGATCGATTTCTTCCATATCTTCGAGCCTTTCTGTGCTTTGTGGCAGATTCTTGTGTGCATGCTTCCCAAACAGCTTCCCTTTGTTTGCATGTTTCTTGCCACCACGGCCACCTCCGGCCCCTTTCCCTCTCTTGACAGCTGCCGCAGGCGGTGGAGCGGAATTCTTCTCTTTTGGCTGTGCTGGGGTCGGTGGGCCTTTCTGCACGATTTCCTCATTGACCTCTGATAGCTCAGAGTCGCTGCCTTCGCCTGCGTCGGGTGTACCTCTCGCAGGTGTGGGGGCTGGTGAGGAAGCCCCGCCGTCAACATCCATCTCACTGGAAGGAGCCAAGTAGCCGTTGGAAACGTGCTTCTTGCGGGGCGATTTGGAAGGCTGTCGTGGTGCCGTCTCAACCGAGGGCTCAATCGCTGGGAGAGCTGGAGCTGTGCTGAGTGGATGGGGCGAAGGCAACGCGCCCGCTGTTGAATCTACGGCTTCATATGCGTCTTCCATCGCAGCGTCATTCTCGTGAGTGAAAGACGCTGAGTCCTCAGGGGCCACCTCGCTACTAGGTCTGGGGGAGGGCTGTTGACTGATTTTCGAAATGTCTGCTTTCGTAGTGGAAACGTCTGCACTGCGCTGGTACCTTCGTTTCTGCTTCTTCGCTGCCTTCTTCAGTGCCTTGACTTCTTCCCGGAATGAAGCCCACTGCTCTGGCGTCTGATTCTGTTTGATGATTGCTTCAATGAGAAAGGCCATATTCGGATCGCTCTTACTCGCAGCCCTCATCTGCTTGAACGCTTCAGCAAGCTGAGGGTTTCGATGGGCATTGGCTGACTCCGCCGCCGCAAGCAGCGCAATCTGCGCGCGTTGCGAGGTTTCGGAGTCCCGTGATTCTTCAACAGGCTGTACTGCTGGGCTTGCTGGAGTGGAAGTGGCTCTGGACGTGCCACCCTTGATCGGCGTTTTCGCCTCACCAGGTGTCTTCGCTTGCGCTGATTGTTTGCCCCTGACATTCGCCTTGGATGTCGGGACCTTCTTCTTCGTTTTGCCTGGCACGTAGTCGTCGTCCTCGTCCTCTTCTTGTGGAAGAAGCTCCAGCGGCAGATCTTCCTCCTCTTGTCTCTCCGAGTCGTCCGGCTCAAGCTCAGGAGCAGGAGTGACCTCTGGCGTTGACCCAACCTCTTCCCCAAGAAAACTGCCCTTTCCTGCCAAAGACTTGCGCGCAGCCGCGTCGCCACCCATTGCGCGCGTGCGCTGCTTCACCTTCGCGGAAGGGGGCTGTCCCAGGGGAGCCATCTGCTCAAGAACGCCGTGACGAGCAAACCCGTGCTCTTCGAATGATGGCGTTGGGTTCTGGACCGAGGGCTCTGCCCACTCCATGATCGATCGCTGGTTCCTCTCTTTCGAATCGCTAGGCGTGCCGGTGGGTGAGGCGTAGGGGGTGGTGCTGGACCTGGGAGGACGGCCGCCTTTGCGCAGGGCCGGCATGGCGAGACTCGAAGG
This sequence comes from Curvularia kusanoi, assembly GCA_011058905.1. Classification (NCBI taxonomy): domain Eukaryota; kingdom Fungi; phylum Ascomycota; class Dothideomycetes; order Pleosporales; family Pleosporaceae; genus Curvularia; species Curvularia kusanoi. The sequence goes on along the minus strand of SWKU01000001.1, from coordinate 756,874 downwards.
ACTGTTGAAGTGTAAGCGCGCAATTCGCGAGTTTAGATATTATTCTTACAGCCCACGCGTAATATTTGGGTATTTAACGCGCAAATAGCGCCCCGAAACCCGTGCCCGGCGTGTCGAGTGTGGGTGGTTGGTGGGCAAGTGAGTGAGCTCTACAATTTCGATGGAGAACGTTAGGTCAGCGAGCGGACGTGCCCCTGCTTCCCGACTTCAACCCTGACGCCCACAATTCTCTTCAGCCAGTGGTGGAGAGTTTAGTGAATGTATGAAGGACGAAGATTGTGTTCATGAGAAAGAAAATTGATTTGAGGGAGGTCGCATTTCATGAGTAGGGGGCGCGGTCGATTTATCACGGGGAGCCTGTCACGTACTCCGCGTCTTCCGCAGCGGGTCATTCACTCTCACTGGTCGCACTTGCTATTGTAGCCTCACTCATCCTCTATGGTATATCTGAAAGTGAATCCTACACAAAATTGTTGTCATCGCAAGTATGGGTGAAACTTGACAGTTCACCACCCATCCGAAGCTTGACATCATCCCTACGTCCGAGGCTACCTGCGTACTACTGGCATGAGGCGCAGTGACCCGGCGTCAGCCATACGCTCTTCCTAGAGTAGCGAGTTGATGTGAGTACTCCGGTGGCCTCAAAACATGAGGCGAATATCAAGCAGTTGATGAGAAGAATCCGATACCTCCTGAGTGATGTTTCTTGCGCGTGAGCGCGAGTGGCATTTCAAAACCACCAATTCAGACAGAAACGCCTGATCGCTCTAATAGCTTGCAATCAATCATGTTTCTGGAGCACTTGTGCGGTGAGGGGGAAGACTGCTTCGGTGTACGTACTCAGATACGTGTGCCTACAAAGGACAACCTTTCCAAGTCTAGTAATGCTGGTACGGACTTGACCCAAGCAATACCCTGTCCTCTGCGAAGTATCGCATAAACCTTTCGTCACTAAATCTCCTGTGCTTACTGTACGAGCTGAGAACTGATGCTAGAGGGTACGTGTATGCCAGCATTTAGAGGACAACTTGACAAAGAGTATAGACATTACCTCTCGGAAATTTCTCAGATCGAAGACTACTTCAAGGCACTGGATGTGAGCTGGCTGCGACAAGAGTGCAAGGCAAAACAATTGAACAACTAGGGTTTGCGGGAGTTTTTGGTTGACTTTTTATTCTTTTGTAGGCTGCTGTAGCCACTGCCTACTCAGGATCCAGGTATCATCTTCACGAAGCCCGGGCAGGCAAAATCGACCAAAAACTCTCCTGGACCACACAGGCCAAGCAGCAGAAACTGCGATCCACGCTAGATGAGATGCACGGGAACATTCATTAACGCTGCATTTACTCGTCGTCGCTGTCCTCAGCAGCCGCCTCACCGCCCTCGGCCTTCTTGGCGGTCTTCTTCTTCTTCTTCTTGTTCTTCTTGGTGGAAGTCTTGCCAAGGGGCTGCTCGAGGATCTTGAGGATCTCCTCATCCTCGATCTTCTTGTCAGACTTGACCTTCTCAAGGTCAAGAGCAGGGGGCGCAGCCAGGCGCTGGAGACCGTTCTTGGTAACAGCGACGGTGGAGAACAGCCTTGCGACAGGCTTGCTGTCCTTGTCGACAACAACCTCGTACTGGCGGAGGACACCGCCGCGGACGCACTCGACGACACCGACCTTGGCGACCTTCTCGTCCTCGATCTGGCGGAGAGAGAAGGGGAAGGTGCCGAACTTCTTGACGACCTCGGAAAGGAGCTGTCTCGAGGTAGGGCGCTTCAGGCCGAAGGTTTGGGCTGTGCGGCGGTGGAGAGTAGTCCTGTTGCCGTTGTTCTTGACCTTGCCGCTTCCGAGGGAGAGGCCAACCTCGACACCCCAGACATCGCCGACCTCGGGAAGACCCTCACCACGGACACCCTCGCCGGGAGAAAGAATGATCTTCTTCTTGGACTCGATCTCGTTGTGCTCGAACTGCCAGATGGTGGTACTCTCGACGACATTCAGGCCGTATGCCTTGGCGACCTTCTCGAGCATCTGAGTAATCTGAGTCTGTGTGTAAGGCTTGCGGGCAGCGTTCTTCTTCTGCTCCTCCTCATCTCCGTGTGCGACGAGACCGGGAGGGGTCATCAACCTCAGGAGAAGTTCGTTGGCGTAGTATGTACCGAGCAAAAGGTCCGCTGTCTCGCCAGTGATCTCACCGCCAACGACAACGTTGTCGCAAACAATGGCAGCGAGGCCATCGATCTGGGCACCGAGCTGAATCTTGACAACCTCGCCAGCCTTCAAGGTGGTGGCGGACTCCTCACCATCAGACTTGAGGGGAGTGTAGGGTGTGACGTAAGAGCTGGGGGAGATGGTGGTGCAGTGTCCAATGCCCTTGGGGATCTTCTTTCCCCTGTAGACCTTGCCGACCTCCTCATCGAGGAGCTTGTCGCCGCGCTCGCAGAGCTCGACGATGCTGGCACCCTCAGCGATCCATCCTGCAAAAGTCAATTTTTCGAGTCTTCGAGTCACACGATCGTCGCAAATGTCGGCGTGGGGGTTCGAGATGTCGTTACGCACCGGAAACTTCCTTGAGGACCTTCTGGGAGATGTCGGCGGCAACCTTGTACTTGGTCAAGGTGTCGGGGTTCGCGAGCGTGTAATCTGTCAGGTCTCATTAGCATTGCACTTCTTCGTCAAGGCTAGACAGCAAGCTCTACATGCGCAATGCGCGCCAGAAAAGAACATGCGCCAATCTAGATTAGGGGTCTGAGCGTACCGACTGCCTGTGCCTCAGCCATGATGAATGATTGCTGAGTAAACTAGTGATCGAGAAGAATACTAGAGAGAGGTGTGGTGAGCGGTAGCTGTTGTTTTGAGTGCCCCACTGAGGGGCTCCTCGCTTAATCCACCCCGGCCAATGACGATGGTGCCTGGCCTTGCATTTTGAGCATAAAGATGGAGAAACATCACGAATGCGGCCGTGACGTAGATGGAGCGAGGATCCTGTGGGCTCCTCAGCTGGAATGCATATCATTTCTCGGTTGTAATGCGCCTAGTCAGCCCCGACGAGACACATAACGAGATGCAGGAATAGTGTCCTTTTTTTTTTGAGAAGGACTTCAGGCCTAATGGACGCAACCTAAAAAGATACTCAAGTATTTCTTTGAGATGGCTACGCTTGCAATTGGATCTGTTAAGCTTGTTCTTCTATACCGTTGAATTCATCCGGAGTGTCGAGTGCCTAGCTGGTGTAATGTCCAGAATTACACCCTTCGAGTGCAATATCTCCCATAACAAACCCTCAACCTCTACTCATCTGCTACTTTCGAGAACATACAGTTTCTTACAATGTGCGTTAGTATAGCCTTGATATCAAATCAGTTCATTGCATTGATCTCAAATTCCAAGTGAATCTTCCGATTGTGCATCCCATAAGCTGGTATCAGGAGTAAGTAGCGAAAACCTATTTATTTCTCCGACATGGGTTGTGTAAAACGGGGTAGCTGATCTCGCCTGATATCAGTAGCTTGTTTCCTCGCTGTCTAGACTGCACCAGCAAGTTCGAATCTCATCTACGCAACCAGGGTAGCGTCCAAAACAACTGCTCTGTGATCGCTATTATACACCCCGTCCTCAAACCGGTTGCTCAAAACACTGGATGCCGTAATATCCCACCCATTCTTCCCAATGAACACAAAATCAAGTAGTGTAAGCTCTTCTTCCTCAAAACCTGTGAAAGTATGCTCGTTCCCATACGTCCACTGCGCCAAGGCTCTCGAATCCTGTAACAATGACCCCTCTCCGTTCAGGATCTGGTACGCCTCATCATCAGGTGGGCTGTTCAGGTCACCAGCTAACCAAATAGGTAACCTATCCTGTGAACCAGACGTATCGGCCGATGTAGCGTCATCAACAATCTTTAATACCATCTTCGCACTCTTGCGCCGCGACACTGTCCCCGAATCGTCGAAGTGCGTACACAACCCCACGACCTCCTTCTTACTGCTCCGATGCATGAATGTGCCAACTGTCACTATCCGCACGCTGCCTGCGTCCCATCCCTTCCCGGGTTGTGTGGGCGTTGGTGAGAGCCAAATTGTCTTCCACGCTTTGACGGCCCAGACGGCAGGGCGATAGAAGATAGGACTGTATTCGCCTTTCTGGTGACCATCGTCACGGCCAACGCCGATGTATGCCCACTCTTCTTGGCTTGGTGTTGGTTGTGTGGCGGACTGTGTTCCATTGAGGCTGGAGAGGATGTCGACGAGTTGGTTGTGCAGCACTTCTTGTAAGCATATAAAAGCCTCTGGATTGTACAAGGTGTTGTACTTGAGTTCATTGATGATTCGATCTCTCCGAAAAGACCATGGTTTCTCACCTTTGAACGGCGAGTCGGTCGCGTACCGGATATTATGGGTGAGAATGCGGATTGGGAGAGAGGCGTGTGCTTTCATTGCTGCGGCTAGCTGGATTGTGGTGACCAATATTGGGTGAAGCCTTGGTCGTGGGAGGAATGCATCAGTAGGCGTGGGTGACGTTGTACCCCGCACGTCCTTGGAGAGCGGGGTGATGGTTCGACGACGGGAATGGTCGATCGCTGTCGAATGCGAATGATACGAAGTTTCCTGCTCCTCGCCATGCTCGTGAAGCAATTGCAGAGTGTGGTGTCAATGATTTGCTCAGGGAATGGTGAGTAAGCAGTCCCACGGATACAAAATGACACAAATTAAGAATATTGACAAGTGCAATTCATGTCTATTAGCCTGCTGCAAGTAGCGACTTGACTCGCTTTGTAGACTGGAGCAAAAGATATCAAGCGGGTTCTGCGTGTTACGGTTCAAGGATACTCTTCCTATGCAGCAACGCCAATATCTCCAATTGCGCCGCCACATGCTCACAACGGTTCCTGTTTATACAAAAGATCTTGGCCTGCCACTGCCAATTCTGAAATTCAACTCATGTCGTCGCCATAGAAATCATGCCACTAGTCCAGAAAATCGTGGGCGTCGTCAGCATCTGGGATCTGAGCGCCATCGTACTATGACACAGCTCTCCCAAGCCTGCTCGATACGTTGCTTACGTGCTGTCTGTTCTTGAGATGCAGCTCGAAATTCGAAACAGTCTGTCCCGGACCGGCATTGTAGAGCTTGCCTGGACAGTCTTGGCAGCGTATTCTGGGAAGATAGAAAGCCTTATGATTCGGGGGTAGAGGATCGCTGAGAGAAAGTCCATCAAGTTTGACAGCCTTGGATTCGATCTTGCCCGTCTCGCGGTTCTCGTGAGCTTCATTCATGACCACATATCGCATAGCAGACTCGAATTTGTGGTCGGGATTGCGATCGCGAAGCTCTTGAAGGGCTTGGGCAAGCCATGCTGGAGATGGTGGCTAGATTGTATTAGTCAATTTCCATATGCTTGCCTGGCGACAGACTCACTGTTTGTGATGATGGTGGCTGTGGCCATGGCGCATCCAGCGACCCATCAGGTTTATACTGCCATTGCTTTGCCTGAGGTTTTGGTGTGGGTGTGGACTGTGGGCGAGGTGAGGCTTCGGCAGGCTTTGCACTGGGTGCCATAGCTGGAGAAGGGGGCGGGGGCATGGAGTTCGCACCAGGTGTTCCTCGTGCTGGTAAAGATGTGGGCGCCATCATTGGCGTAGACGCAGGCTTCGCGAAAGCCCGTGGATTCCTTTGCCATTCCTTAAGCTTCGCAGAAGATATGCGGAGCTTGACGATGAGGGTGGTAGGCTCTGACACGCTTTCTTCTCGTGCCTCGTACCTTTGAGCCCTCGTCGAGCGAGGCATTGGAGTACTCTCTTGTTGGAATTGTGTGAGCTCTGGAGTGGCAGACCGCCCGATAGCCGACCTCATCGCTGCCTGCGCTGACACTGCTGCTCCGCGCATACCTCTTGTACGCGCTGTTCCGCCAGTAATTTGTGCAGGCGCCGGTGATTCCATAACGGAATCATCGCTATCAGAGTCGTCGGAATCATCATCAGCACCGCGTCTCCGACCCTCCCTTGCTTTCCTCGTTGCCTTAAACAGGTGACTCTCCTCTAGGGTCTCAGCTGCCCCAGGCAGCACGGAGGAAACAATCAGAGTGCGGACAGTTCGTTGGCGGTCCTTAAGATCTGGCAAGGCAGGCCCTCCGCGCCTGTTGACAGAACGTTTCTGACGTCGCTGCTCGCGCAGGATTGACAGCTCTGCCCGCTCCAACTCTGCGTGGCTCAGTTCGTATAGATATGGTTGATAGTCTTTTGTGGATTGCATGGGGCGGAACACCGAGGGTAAAGGCGACGCAAGGAAATTGTCCTGGATGTCTGCATCTTCCACCGGCCGTCCGTCGAATGGGTGACCTGTGATGTACAGACTCTTGGTGAACATCTGACATTGCTCACGGATCGAGTGTGCGATCGCTGTTACGAACTCTCCGCTTAGAGACAAATCAGCAGCCATCTGTCTTGCAAATTCTTCTGGCGAGTTCAAAGCGTTGTTGATCTCCCATTCAAATTGGTCCACCAGAGTATGTTGTCCGATAGTGATATTAAGTTTGATCAATATGCGCATCTCGTCGTTCTTGTATGCTGAATAGGGCTGTGATGAGTCAAGAGGCTCGTCGTCGAAAAATGCATGAGGATAGTAGTCCTGGATCTGCTCGCGAATCTCCCGATCGACGTGATGTATCACGTTCTGGCGTAGTTCTGGAGGGATCTGGAAATCTTCAACAAGAGTGCTGGCAACGAGCAGAGGGTCGGTAACACGATCGTGAAGGTTCCAGGTGAAGGTATCCCTCAACTTCAACCTGTCCAATTCAATTTCCAAGCGCACAGGTACCAGCTCTTCAACTTGCTCTGCTTGTTGCGAGCCCTTCTCTCTGTCCACCTTCAATTGCGGTGCTGCACGTCGCCCAGCGCGTTTCGCTTGGCTGGGGTATAGCAAGTGTGGCATCGAAGACCGTGGGTCGCGCGGATTGATCGGCACATCGGTGACTCCATTACCGTAGCCAGCATACCCATATCCAAAGATGGCACCGGGATTCTGTCGACGGACAGGGAACACCTCCTCACGGTAGAAGTCGCGTAGGTCATTCAGTTCGCCATAGACCTTCTCGGAGTATTTGCTGCGTTCGTACTTGTTGACGCTATCCAACAGGTCGCGGGCAATGTAACGGTTGAGCAGCGCGGTCTGCTGCGACTTCTGGGCGTCGGTGAGCTCCTGTGTGGGCGCGGTCGAGGGCTTGCGCGAGCCGGAGTGAGAGCGTTTGCGGGACGCGCCATTGACGGCATCGGCGGTGGGCGAGTCCATATTCACGCCCGAGGCAGCGAGCACTGCCTTCGCTTTCTGCTTGCCGTCGCGGATCGCGTTGCTGTCGCCAGGCGCATCGAAGCTCGAGGCGGCCGAGGACGCATCAGTGGGTTGCTGCGCCGCGCCGTTCTGGAGGGACGCGCCGTTGTGCGATTGCGACGAGTCCTGGGAGGTGGGGGCGTCGGCGCCGACGGGGGAGGGCATGGCGTCGATGAAGGTCGAGGTCAGAGGGCTGTTGCGCGCATGGAGCTGCGCGAGATTAGTGGGCGTCGAAAGCGGTCGCGCACCAGGGGGCGCCAATGAAGAAGCCAACGCGCAGCAGCATCGCAACAGCGATAGCGACAGCGGCAGCACCCACAGAGCGTCACGTCCAGAGACAAGGAGAAGAAAACATACCTAGGGACCATGCACTCAACGCGTCGTCGCTCGGCTGGGCCTGTGTATGGCTGAGCAGGTCGTGCCGATCGGGATGGTCACGGGTTGAATCCACCAGCAGAGCGCAGGCCGGCAAGGCTCTCAAGGCGCAGGTATTGGCACGCCCGAATCGGCGAAAACGGTCCTCGGTTGGTAACTGTAACCTAGGGATCTAGGAATAATTGGGCGCGGAAAGATAAGCGTCGGAATGATGCCGTCACCAAGGTGTTGTGTCAGACAGCTTGGTCGTCCTCAAGGGATCGCGCGCTTGTCTTGTGCTGAACGACGCCTAGACTGGGTCACAAGCCCGAACTGCCGTTCTCGCGGCTGCCAACAGCTATCTCGTGCGGCTAGTAGATTTACCTTGGTGTATCCTGGGCATGAACCCACTTGAATCGTGCTAATTACTGTACCCCACTGTTATGCTGTGCCTCGAGGTATACTTTTATTGTGCCTCACGTGATAAAGCTAAGGCGGTGAATAGACAGGGGCGCTTGACTGCATGCAATGCTCTTAACGTACTTGGCCAGCCCAGACTGCCGTCTTGACATTGGAAAAGCTTACAAGCTGTCAACCTTTGCTACAGATCTCCACGACGTAGATTTCATCTATCAATCACATGGCTATCTTTAAACCACCTGGAGCCCTGTCCTGTATGCATCTTGCCAAGAAGCTGCTCGGAGCTAGCCAGGCGCATCTTCGCATGGTAAAGCTGAAAGGCCTTTGGTCCTGCCAGACCTGATGTTCAGCAAGCATACTCGTGCGCTGCAGCCCGGGCACCAGCTTGTGAAAGCCTCACAAATTCGGCTTGAAGGCCTTGGCTTGTCCTACAAACAGACAATATTGCACCGGTATTCAGTCTGTGCATTAATCGTTTTAAATAAGAAGCTGCTACCATACAGCCAACGCCTGCAGTCATTGTCCTCCAGACAATCTTGCTCGCGGATAGAACGCTGTTCACGAGGAGATCCGCCCGCACCCATCGAACACACCATCATAGACTGGGCCTATCTGGTACCCATTGTGTTTGCTATGCAAGCAACGCTCACATTCCCGGTATACGCTACGAGTGCCTTCGGGCGGGAAGATAGGAACGAAAGCCTTGTTCAAATTAACAATTGCGACCGGCAAAGAATCTTCTAGAGAAGAGAATCAAGCCTTGTGAAGACACTAAGACACGCGGCAACGACCTAGATAGCAAGTTAGCATCATCAGAATACATACGACACATATTGGTGACTTGCCTCCATCTGCAGCTCCTTGTCCTTGCCAGTGTTGATTTCATCGTTGATCAGCTGTCCAAGATTCGCACCCACGCCCTGGCTGCCCCCTGCTCTCCTTGCAAACGGCCATTGCGAGTACTCTGCCAGCAGTTCGTCGACCTGAGCGAACGCACGCTCCCTCGCCTCGTGTCCCAGTGTAGTGAGTGCGTTCTCGAGCACGTTGGCAGCGTAGGCAGCACAAACCATGGTGACGGTGCGGAGGGTCCTGAACTCCAATTCCTCAGGAAGAAACTGGCTGCCTGGAAGGACGATGGTGCGGCTGGTCAGGAGGTTACGGACTCGGCGCCTAATCTCCTCCTTTGCTGCACCTTCAGCGACGGGATGTGTGGCCATGTCGAATAGCAGGAAGTTCTTCTTCTCGGTGCGCAGAATACCCTTGTCGACAAGGCCCTTGCAGAGACGTTCGCGGACTTGCTTGAGCTGGTAGCCGATCTTCATGAGGTTCCATGTCTCGCCTGCTCTGATCAGTCTTGATGTTTACCCACGCGTGTGTACCTGTGTATGTGCCTACCGCTCATGAGGTCAATCCAGGAGTTGACGCTCATCTTCTCGCTCGACTTCATCATCTTCAGGGCCTCGTCCAGCAGTACCTCCCCGGTCAGGGTGTCGTCGATGACCTCAATAACACGGTCTGCCAGAGGGAAGCGCCGCCGCGACGAGTCCTTCTGCATGCTTATGCGGCCACGGAAGGCCAATTCTATGACGATGCATCCTCGCAGTGCGTATGAAATGTTGTCGTTCCAGAAGGAAAGATAGCCCTAGCCTCTCGTATCAGCGCGCGCCCCTCGGCCAGGGAGCCAGTCCGCGGCCACACACCTGCTTGTCCTTCAGCCCCATGAGGATGACCTCCTCCATGAGAGTCAGCTTCGGCTGCTTACTGCGCTCGGCATTCTCGCTGATGTCGCGCGGGTCGAAGGCAATCTTGTGGCCATTCTCCGAGTTCTCGTAGGATGTCTCCGGCGCGCGGTCGCGGTCGTTCCGGGGTGCAGGTGAAGCCACGCGGCTGCCTTCGTCCTCGGTGCCTGTCGCGGCACCAGCTCCTCGCCGGCGCACCACGCCAGACGTCGAAGCCATGAGGAGTAGGTGTGGAGCGGAGGGGGGTTGTCCTGGAAATTGTGGACGGGCGGCTGCTCAGACGGGCTCAGCTGGCGGCGCTTGGGCGCATGCGCGTCACCCTCGACTCGAACTACACGGGGAACCTGCGGTCTGGGTGGGGCGGAGATGCAAGAGCGCGAGCAGACGTCGATGCAGAAGCAAAGGCAAGGCAGTCCTGGACACAGGGAAAGGGGGTGTCTGGGCTGGGGTTGTTCGTGTGAGACTGAGGCCGGCCCTGTGTGGAGAACGATGTTCCTCATCCGTGGTACGGCGTCCACAACAGCAAATCGCTCGCAACAGCTGGGGGCCAAGCGGGCTCCGCCACAGGAAATGAGCGCGCCCAACACGGACGGATTTCACGTGCAGCCAGGCGCTTGCATGGTGGAAAGTGGATAGCCTCGTTTCTATCAAAAGTACTAGTTGCCATCCCGGAGCTGTTTTACACGCAGGGAAATATATAACACTGCCGGCAGAACCGACCACCCAATTCCACTCCATTCATCTTTCTTCCAACATCTCTGCCACCCAGCGCTCCATTATCATTTAGTGAGCTGTCAAAGAGTTAGGAATGTCATGTTTTTCGACTGCACCATGTTCAAGCTTACCATCAGGCTGGCGGAGGATGTAGTCCACTGCTTGCTTGACTGTGATATCATCAGTATGCGTATCTAGACAAGTTGACGGAAAACACTTACCGCTGAGGATGGCGTCAGCCTCCTTGTCTGGGATCTCAATGCTGAACTCCTGCACCTCTGTCAGAACTGTCGTGTCCTTGTATTGTCCTGTGCGACTAACCTCCTCGATGGCCATAACGACCTCGACGGCGTCAAGGCTGTCAAGACCGAGGTCGTTGTGGAAGTGAGCCTCGCCGTTGAGCTAGAGTGCGTAAGTATGCATCCTGTATGGTCCAATATATCAATTGGTAGCTACCTTCGAGGCATCCTGGACCTGTGCATTTGTTAGCTTCGTTGCCCGCCACTTGCATTGCAGCTGCGCATTGTCGTACCTTGTCGAAGTTCTTCAGAAGATCCATTATCCTGCCCTCGACCTCATCCTTGGACAGACCGGCGCTGGAGGCGTAGCTTCGTACGGCCTGGAAGTATGCGGCGGGAGTAATCTGCTTGGGCTGGACGAAGGCGCGCGCCGGGCGGGCAATTGAGGCCTGGCAGCGGGGAGCGGCGCGGACGGCGGACCTGGCGGACCTGAGGAGAGCTGTGCGGAACATGTTGGGCGGGTGGGAGTGTGTCGAGGGGCGATGGGTCGGGATGGGAGGTTGCGGGTGATGATGCTAGACTACTGCAAAGAAAGCTTCCAAGACTGGCGCACGTGACTTCAAAGGTATGATGCACCCGTCCGTTGAACAGCACGCAGCAGGACACAGACAAACGCGAAAGGAAAGACTTGTCGAGGCTGCCAATAGGCTAAGCAAGCGCATCAGAGTCTTCTGCAACCCTTTACAACCCCAGATTTGCCTCCTACAACACCGTCGTTTGCCTCCGCATTCGGCCAATCACAGTTGTTCTAATCGGCATCTCGACTTCAAGCTTGCGCGAACCTCACAATTGCCCACCAGCTCGACACCTCCCACCGCCCCCCACACAACCCACACGCGCCCACAATGGCCAGCACCAAGCCATTGACGATGCTGGCTCGCGGTCCATCCGCCACGACACTGCTGAGGCAGTCGCAGTTCGCTCCGCGCTTCGCCTCGCCCGCCACCGTCGCCTTCTTCAGCACAACATTCCCTCGCGCCGCCACGCCTGCAGGGCCTCCTCCGCCTGGATTCCGGTTACCGCCTCCGAAGAAGTGGGATGAGGGAGAGTCTGCGCTGGACAGGGCCGGCAAGTACTTCTTGCTCATGGAGATGTTCCGCGGCATGTACGTGTCGCTGGAGCAGTTTTTCAGGCCTCCGTAAGTCCTCAATCGGCACCCTGTGTCTCTGCAGGGTGGTTGAAATTCTGTTCCTGACGGCTGGTTAGATACACCATCTTCTACCCCTTCGAGAAGGGCCCTATTTCCCCCCGCTTCCGTGGTGAGCACGCCTTGAGGAGGTACCCAACCGGCGAGGAGCGCTGCATTGCCTGCAAGCTCTGCGAAGCCATCTGCCCGGCACAGGCTATCACCATTGAGGCTGAGGAGCGTATGGATGGCAGCAGGAGGACCACACGTTACGACATCGATATGACCAAGTGCATCTACTGCGGTCTCTGCCAGGAGTCGTGCCCCGTCGATGCCATTGTTGAGGGTAAGTCAATCTTCTCTGCGCATGATGGGATTTTCTTGCTAACATCCTGTAGGTCCCAACGCTGAGTACGCCACTGAGACACGAGAGGAGCTGCTCTACAACAAGGAGAAGTTGTTGGCCAATGGAGATAAGTGGGAGCCTGAGATTGCGGCTGCCGCCCGTGCAGATGCGCCCTACAGATAATGCATAGGCAGACAGCGGATTCAAGAGAGGTGCGCAGGGTCTGTATATAGTAGTAGAGTAGTGACGTCCAGCTCAGCATTCGGTTTCCTTTGTGATTGTACTGTGATTGTACAAGAGTAAAACTCAAATTCAAGATCAAAACAATACAGTACATGCAGACGCATTTGTGACAACTGAAGCATAAGCAACATCCATTATAATTGATGTTAGGCAAATCAGATAGGTCATGTCCTTGAAAGACGTCATAGTATTCAATCGCTATATATACTCCCTGACGCCCAGACAATGCCAGCCACTGTATGGGATATCAAACGCCAAAATGCCTCCCAAATTTTGTGCACGCTCGAATGCGATGCTTCCTGATGATCCTTTTCCTTTTCCCTCTTGTCCGCTACCTGGAATATAGCTTATTCGACCTTTTGATTTCACTCCTTATTTACCCTTGAATGTTCCCTCGAAGCCCGGTCTCTTGGCTGGCTTCTTTCCACCCTTCTTCGGCGTGCCTTTCTTCTTGCTCTTGACGCCCTTACTATCTCTCCTGGCTTTGAGGTTCTCCTCGCGCTTCTTCTGCCTCTTCTCCTTGCCTTCTGCAACGTTTGTGAGACGCTCCTTCCACTCCTGCTTGCTCTTATCTTTCTGCTTTTGCTGGCGCTTCAAGCTCTTCTTCAGCAGATTGACATCGTCAAAGACTTTCTCGCCTTGGGCGCGCTTCTTAGCGTTCAGCCAGAGATCCTTCTCTTGAATGTCCTTGCGCTTCTCCTCGTCGTACCCGTTGATACGGGCCTGTTTCTTCTGTGCGGCTTCCAGCGCAGTCTTAGTGTCAGACTTGCCCTTCTTCTTGCGCGACTCAAGGAACTTGGAGAGTCCGCCCTCAAGCTCCTGCCCATCTTCCCATGCGACTCGGCCGAAATTGAAGTTACGTTCGTGCTCTGGCGATCGCGCAGGGAAGATAGAAGGCGACCCTGACCCGCCTCTTATCCGTGCAAGCTGTTCCTCTGCTTTCTGGCGTGCTTCGTCTTCCTTGGCGTCCTGGCGGGCAGTCTTCTTCGCAGCCTGGCGTGCGGCCTCCTTCTTCCTTCGTGCTTCGATGAGTTCGGCACGGTTCTTTGCGGGGCGTCCATCAGGTCCATCGGCCTTGCGCGCTGCGCGCATCGCCTCCAACTTAGCGTTCAGTCGTGCGCGGAATTCTTCTTGACTCTTCTCGTCGATTTGCAGCGGCTTCTTCTCCTTCTTTGCGTCCTTCTTCGCGGGTGCTTCTTCAGGAACGGAGGTCGACGAGGACGCATCGGACACTGCTGAGGTATTGGAATTTGCGGTAGTAGTAGGAGCGGTGGACTGACCCTCTTCTTCAACATCGACGAGACCACTGACGTCCAGAGCCTCGATACGATCCTCAGGGTCCTCGACACCATCGTCGGACTCGTCCTCTTGCTCGTCCTCTTCGTCGTCCTCGACAGCATCCTGCTTGGCCTTCTTGGTCTCCTTGGGCGCAGTGAGGCCCTCCTTGAACTCTGCCTGCGACGCTTTCCGTGCCTCGTCCTTGTTTTTCTTGGCTGCGAGCTTCTCCTTCTTCTTCTCCTTCTTTTTCTCAGCCTTGATCTCAGCCTTTGTCAGCGTCCGGCCTTCCTTGACAACCTCTTCGGGCTCGGCGTCGGCGTCTTTCTTCGTCTTCTGCTTCTTGGGCTTCTTTATCCCCTCGAGCGGTGTCTCTTTTACGATGTCCATGTCGAGGTCAGACGAAGGTGCTTCAGACACGGCATCGTCATCGACTTCACCCTCAAGTTCGCGCTTGCGCTTGCGTGCATTCTCGTCTAGCACGTCCTGTGCAGACTTGTGCGATGCGGGATCCAGCTTTGCTCGCTTGGCGGCCTGGCGCTCTTCGGTGGTCTGCTTCTTCTTCTTTTGCCATTGTGTCTGCGGAGCTGTCAGCGAAACGCTGGCGTGTCAAGCGCGACGGTGCATACACTTGTGATGCTCTCATCCTTGCCGTAGTACTCCTTGGCGGGAATCAGCGACATCAGCCCTTCGAAGGCCCGGGCATGGCTCTTCAGTCTCGACTAGAGCTCTCAGTTAGCGGCAAGAACGGTGCGGGGGCGCCTTCCTGCAGCGTACCTCAAGATCGTCGGGCATTTTGTATCAGACGCAAATCTCACGTGGCTCTTGTGGAGTTGTCTATAATGCGATCCTGCAAGCCGTCGCGTTGACGAGTGGTGGTGCAGCGGCAATGTCGTGTGCATTCAAAATCGAAAGCCAAGATTTCGAAATTCTTTTGGAAGGGTCGTTAGTCGCTCTCCACCGCGTGCACGGGCTCCTCGCCCCACTGGCGCGACGCGAACCCACACCCAGCCTCTCTGGCAGCCCGCGCCCAACTGGCATCGGGCTGGCTCATAGCCTCGTCTGCACTGTGACAATGTCCTTGGCCGACTGACTCAGCGCCGCCTGTACCTTGCTCACACGTCGCAAGTCTATTTGCTGTACACGATAGACCTGGCGGCGCATGCACAGCCACCCAGAGCAAACGCAAGCACGACCTCAGTTGCGTTGCCTCATATGTGATCTGCGGGCTAACGTTGCCTGCCTTCCTTAGTGTCTGCCTTTCAAGCAACCGCCACATCTCTATCGTTCCAAGTCCGCCTGCTCTGCTGCTCTTGCACTTCGTTCAGATGTCGTCGACAGTTGTCCAAGCAAAGTCACTGTCCTCACTCACAGCACTTGCAGCCAATCCTCCGTCATATCCTAGAAACCCAACGCACGTGAAGCATGAGCCCTTGGTGCTCTATATTGCCCGGGTTCCTGGTAGTAAAGGTACGGGAGCCGCGGCCACATGATGGATTTGCATTTGACGCTATGTAGATGTTTTTCTTTCGCCCATGAAACCCCGGGAAAAGGTAGTCACTGCAGAGGATATCACGAGCTCTCTTTACTTTGTTCATGTAGAACACCCTGAAGATGTCACTCTTGTCAGCCACCCACAGTTCCAAGATCCAGACTATCCAGAGCAACGCCCCGTTACTCCCAATCGGTCATCTACTCCCATCATCCAGCGAAAGGCTGTTCCTGGCACTCCAACAGCTGCACCAGCGCGGAAACCTGTTGCCGGAACCTTGGCTCCCATCACGAACTTCGACAGTCAGCAAAACGTGAATGCAGGTCAATACACTCAAAGATCGGGAATGCTCAGCCCTTCCTACGAACCGCGTGTATCATTCGACTCAAGCCGGTTGCAGCCCGAGAATGATATACCTCAAACACAACCACGGCGACCCGACGTGAATGCAAGGTCGACTAGCGTATCGCTTACTCTCATTCGAAGAGATCCGGCATCAGGTGCTCAATGGAATGTCGCTCGAATTGATGACCCAACGGTCACGGAATTGTCATCCGCAGGGCTGTCCGAAGCAGCTGCAAGAAGAAAGCCAGGCTCGCCAATGTATATCGAGATTACAAACCCTGGTTACTCAAAATTCCTTCATTCGGATCAGAGACCCTCGTTTCCCACGCGGGCAAGTGATTTGTCAGTGCGTTCGATTCAGTCGTCAGATACTACGCAGCGCTTGAACTCAGACTGGTCACCTGAACCCTCCTCGAGAGACGACAATGTGTTCCGTCGCCGTCTGTGGATGGAAGGTGCACATCTTGGTGGGGGTTTTGGCCATCGCAAGAGTGGTTCATACGATCGGAAATCAAGCCGGCCAAATTCAAGAGGCAATTACGACGATGCATTCCCTGTGGATCAATCCTTGCCATCACCTTCATTTTTGACACGACATGACCAAGCTTACGGGACTCTCCAAGTATCTGAACGGTACTCCGGCTTTCGAGGATACGTTTTCACGAGTCCATGGGACGGACGTTGTGAGTTCGTGACCGGTGCAAGTGGTGGCACTCTGAAGGTGGGCAAAATTTTGAAGACAAGTTGCGGCCTCATCGCTAATCTTTAACAGTGCCGACATGTCATTCCTGGGCTGCAGGGAGCGCCACCGGCAGCTGCGACTGTAAGCGAGATGCGATTCAACCTCCCAAGCGCTGCTAAGGCGCCGTCCCCCATGGATGAGACTTCGAAACGAGCGTCGTTCTTTAAGAGAGGACGGCATAGCCGCAACAACTCATCAATGTCAGTCATTCGCGATGACACCATGGAAGAAGCAAGCAAATCCTTGGATCGTATGGATCTGTCACTTGGTCAGGAGTTTGCTGGTGGCGGGTTTGGAGGTAAGCAGGCAAAGCTGGGCAAAATCATTCTCGAGGACGAGGGCTTGAAGATGATGGACCTGTTAGTGGCAGCTAACATTGGACTGTGGTGGCGGGCTTACGAGAAGGCCCAGGCCGCTGCACGAGCTAGTTGAATGTACTTTGTATAGTGCAGCATCTTTGATGGAGGACTGTACAAGGACTTACCCATTGAGATTCCTCTGCAGTCACCTGCCTGCTTCATTCAATCTCCTGGCCCCCTCTCTTCCTAAGTGCGAGGTTTCATGCTTACATGTGGCGAGTCTCATGCACTCTTTCGTCATCGGTGGCATACTTCACCGAGAATGAAGAATTACAGATCTTTTGTGAAGAGCATAGCCTTTTATCAGAACAAGAAGAATTACCTTACAGACCAGCTGCAATACCCAGGTCAATACTGTCATCATGCCTGGAACGACTTAGCACGACGATCCTCAACACGTTCCCGCCAGTCGGCGACAGCATCGCGTTGACTTGGAAGACCAGCATCTGTATGCTCTTTCCGTCCCCAAAGCTCCTTGTGGGTATAGTATCGGCTATTTGGTACATTCAGGCGTTGAACCGATCTTCCAAAGATGGGCGGGGTACTTTGACCAAGGTCACTGCCTCCCAAATCGCCGGGTTCCGAGTCTTCAGGTAGGTTGAGGAAACGACTCCACGCTTGCTGAGCACTTTCCAGGGAACTGCTTGCGCGAATGGTCCGTAAGACAGCCGAGCTCCCGATGAGATCGTTTTGGATCATGCTGGTCTGCAGTGTTGTGATGCTCTGTTGCAGGACCTGGATAGCTTGGCTGACCGGCGCGTTCATTTCACGATGCCAGACTCGACCAAGGGACGTGAGACTTGTACTCAGATTGGGTATTGATGAGACATAGTCGATGTAGGGAGTCGAGAGATCTGAAGTTACGTTCTCAGGGTTGGGCGTACTTGTTGGAGATATGGTAGGAAGTACAGTAGGAAGGACCATGCTTGAGCTCATGGGGAGGGTCAGCGATGGCACGGTGTCATTGGTGATGTTGAGGTTGTCGTTTAAAGGACTAAGCCACGCAGTCTGCGTGTGCGTCAGTAGTCTGGTTATCGAATGTTGAATGAAGACAGACCTTGTTTGTATCGATCTGGAACTTGGACTGCAGTACTGTGCTTGTGATATTATTGATGAGGTCCGCCGTGCCCATTTGGCCGACGGTGCCAACCAGACCCCAACCTCTGTTGGGGTTCTGAGGACTACCGATGGTCTCTGCCGCCGCATTGATTACAGCTCTTAAGTTGGCTAGATCCTGTACAGCTGGCGTAGCCATGACAGCGGGTGCAAGGAGGATGCCGGTGACGAACATAGCGGCGTGAGCGTGCGCAGTGAACATGCTAATATTGGCCGACGACAGGCTTCCGTGCCGTCAGGTCAGTAAGTCAACAGTAGAGAGATACTGATGAGACAGAGCAGTACTGAGTGCTAGGTATGCTCGAGGTAAAGGTGTTATGGGCGATGTTGAGGCGATTGGAGTTTGGGATCAACAGAGGTGTCTTGAGCAGCCAGACTAGTACTACACGAAGAAGCGTCGACGTAGTCCTCCCATGGCAGGTCCGCGTCCTGTAGTCCTCGCCGCACATCTTTGCCGCAGCAATCACGATTGGGGGGAAACTGTATTTGGCGGCGGTGCCTACTGCAAACTTTCGCTACCCTGTACCAATCTTCTGAAGCCTTAATCTTCGGCTGCATCTCCTGCGGGCACACAGTAACCACACGCAGAGATACACGATTAACCCAGGACGTAGCGCATCTACTTATGCATTGGTACAGTAGATCAATTGAAATACTAGCCAGCAGCTGATGTTTTGATACGTCAACGCATCGGAGCAAAGTTAGAGTTTACTGATAGTTGAGTTGGAGTACATCTGGGTAGACTGCAGCAGTTTGATGAGGTATTTGGCCTCACGCAGTGCTGACATATGAACAGTCGAGTATTTGCCCTTATTTTTAATACATGCGCCAATGTTTTTTTCTCCATTTCACTGCTCTAGTGGAGGTGGTATGCCGTCATGTCTCTGCCTAAGTAAGTCAGGGAAGGCGGACCCCATGCGAACAAACAAACAATATCTTGTGTCACTCTTCCTATCATCAAGTAAGACCAAGAACTTTCGTCTAAGCCTCCGATCCCATCTCATCGGCTGCGCATATCAAAGAGCATCAACCCCCAATGATGAAGCCAGAAGCGCTCGACGCCTTTGCAACCCAAAGCATGCGACCAACGGCGCTGGAAGCTGCCAAAGACGACCAGAAAGATGCAGAGCCAGAAGCAGAACCCAAGTCGACCAAGGAACCATTGGTAAGTCTGAGTTGTTTCAACAAGGTTGCAGATGATTGACAATGATAGGTTGCACGACCAGCCCTTCACCGTCTCAACACCCCATTCGGTCAACGCACAGACGGAGCGGAATCGGCAGCCAAGGCTGTTGAAGGCGTCGTGGAAGGCTTGAAAACGGTTGTGCACAAGGCTGTGGCTTGGACAGAGAAGAAGGCAGAGGGGCTGGCTCATTCAGAGGATCGTGCAGGACCATACGACTCTCCAGCTACCGCCACAGCTGGCATCTCGGACCTTGATGCCATCGCTACAGGTGTTCTGCCAGCTACTGTGCCTGTGCAAGAGGCGGAACAGGACAATGGCCCAGATGATGGTCACAAGTTGGGCGAGAATCAGAATCCAAGATCATAAGGCAACGTCTACGCTCTATAAGAGATCGTAGAACGGGGTGCTCTTGACACACTTCTGAAGAATCCAATCATTAAAAAGCAGATACATGATTGATCTAATCAGCAGCGTAGCCACCATAAAGATACTTGTATTTGTTTAAATCGTGCCAATCAGAATTGAAGACCTCCAATTATAGTTACAACGCATTTCCTACATTTTGCCAGGTGTCTCATCGGAGCTGGCAAAGTGCAGTACTTGTGTCTGAGATGATCTTAAAACGAAGGTCTTAGAGGCTGTGTAGACCATTTTCGCGCTAACCCCAGCAAAAGTGGGGAACATGTCCAAAGCGGTAGGAACCTCGGCCTCAGTCTGGTGAAGCTCATTGACTCGCACGCATCAATTCATCTGACGTTCCACCGACATAGACTTTAGTAGTAACCAGACGCTACCCGAACCCACCACCCATACTACCAAAGCCAGATCCTCTGCAAAGCCGACCTATCATCATAGAATGGCTACTTACAATCACCCCCTTCTTCTCGCCGCTGCAGTGGCTCACGGTGTGCTCTCCCTCGGTCATACAGTATGTGTCTCTTCAATGATAACAGTCAGGTGACATGGAAGAAAAGCCTGACTGTATGTAGACTAAGGGGCTTGAACAATTCAAGCATGCTTCAATAAGTGCTCTTCCCACTGCTCTGCGTGGCGCCGTGAAGGCAGGCTGGTACGAGGGCAGTGGGTTCTTCCTAATGATGTGTAAGACATCCCCGTCCCTGTTCAAACCGAGATTGCTCTTGTGTTCAAGATGTATCGCAGTAGGCCTGAAGCTGATACTCCTTTCCCTAGCCATCCTAAACTACAAGTGGGCCCAGACAGGACTGCTCGACACCTATGACAAAAGCATCGCTGGGCTGCTTGTAGCGATCCTCGCTGGAGCAGCGGGAAGCTATATCGTAAGTGGTGACAAGCCGACCGGGACTACGCTGGCGATTGTTGCTGTCTTGCAGGGACTGGGCGCGCGAGGAGCTGCGTTGTAAAGTAATGTGGGCACAGGCTCTTGAGGAGTTGGTAAAGAACAAGCGCTATGTAGAGTTCGGGTATGTGCTCAATACTTTCAGCGGCGTGTATGCGAGTCTTTCTCATCAATTCATAATCGACATAAAATTTTGGAGGCCATTCCATCACGCAGCAAGAACACCATTGCCAGGCTCTGCAACATCCTTCTCCTAGTCATCCTGCACAATCTTGGACACATACCCACTCTTCCTCTTCCGAAATCAAGCACTAGCAAACCACGCGACCAAGAAAACACCGCTCCAAGAAACAGTCACACCAACCCCAACACCTATAGCCAGCTTCTTCTTGCCAGACTCGTCGTGGTTCCTCGCCGCTCTTCTGATGTTTTTTCCCTCTTCTTCACGGATACGGAAAACCCATCGTTTATGTCCCATGTGGGCTCATTGCGCAGATCGAACGTCTTGGAATGGTAGATGCGGAAGGCGTTACGCTCCATGGCGTAGCCCTGACTGGCCATTGATGTGGCGTTGAGATAGCTGTTAGGGAAGTTTTTCAGGCTGGGCGTGAACGCAAATGTGACGGTGGCTTTGCTGAAGTCTGTAAGGGGGTGGTGTCAGTGCGATTGAGAAGCATCTATTGAGCGCTCAAGACTTACTCTAAGAGTGCGCAACATCATGGCAGGAGAGGGATCACAGGCCATACGTTGAATTTGTGGAAAGATACAGGACTGACAGCATTGCCCTTGGTTCTTGGCATCAGACTTGCAAATACGTACTTCCTTCCATGATGATCCAAAACCTTATACGTTCAAGAGATGCCCAGCTGAAGCACAGCGCGCTGTGTGCGTGACCGCCTCTGAATCAAATCATCTCAAGTCATATCAGGAACTTACGACGAATGGGAGATCGGGACTGCGTACTGTGGCATTGAAAGCAGCAAAGCTGGGGGTTATTCCCCAATAAAGGCGAGCACTCCAGCGGAGTTTCTGCTCCCTGCCGCTTTTACCCCAAGAACCAGCCCCCCTTGTGAGCGATGGTGACCACTGTATACCAAATTACCAATGATTGCACACAGACACATGAGTTACCAGGCCCAGAGACTGCATCGTGTTACATTGTATTAATGGTTCCTGCAGGATTGCAACGGACTTGGCACAGGAGCTTCTCACAGCCCCAGCTATGTTACTCCCGTCCGACTATTAGTTGACATCTCGCCTTAATCCGAGATAGCCTAAAAGTCTGTCTTCCCACCCATGACCTTCGCCGCGTTGACTGCCTTCATCTTGTCTACCCACCCAGCCGCCGGGACGATCTTCCTTACCGTGCGCACCTCGTCAGACGCATAGCCAGGGATACGGATGTTGTAACTGCGCTCTAGGACATGTTGGATATCGCGAATGTCAAGTTGAGGGCTATCGCGAAGTTTGGAGAGCTTGCATGCGTTGGAGATTACGTTATCCACAAAGTCGTCCGCAAGCTGGAGGACAGCCTGTATAGCGTCTGTTAGTTTCATGTCACAGAATTGATGCTACGTCGAGAAACTCACATCTTCGACCTCAGGTGTCAGCGCCTCTTCGCTCCCGCCTGTGACCTGCCTGACTAGTTCGTCCAGCTTTCGCTTGCTAAGCACGCGGTCACCTTCGCCTTCAAGCTGGAATGGTGGTGGTCGTGAGATAACCGGCTGACCCATTGGTCCCGGTGCGCCGTTGGTCGGCCCGCTCATGGTCGGCCGCTGCTGGCCCATGTTGACAGGCATTGGCGATGTGACATTCAAATGGCGTGGGATGGGCATTTTGGGATTGTTGAGCTGCTCGCGCTCACGGCTGCCAGGCGCGTGGAAGCTGCCGCCTGGACCGGCCTGCATGGGTGTATTGGCGCGCGCAGTGTCTGTGTAAGAGCGATTTGCAGCGCTGACAGCAGCTTGGTGGGAGAGTGGAACCGGCGGGCCATTGCCGGTCGCGGACTGGGGATGGGGCGAGTTGCTCTGCTGGTGCTGCTGCTGCATTGGGTTAATCTGCGGTCGAGCTTGTCCTTGTTGCGGCAACTGCTGCTGAGGTTGCCCTTGTTGTGGAAACTGATGCGGAGGCATCGAGAGGGAGTGTGGCGCTGGCGGTGGTCGCTGCATTTGTTGTTGCTGCTGCTGCTGCTGTTGTTGCTGGGGTGGCTGTTGTTGCTGTTGCTGCTGCTGCGGGGGCTGCTGCTGTTGCTGTTGTAGTTGTTGCGGCTGTTGTGGTGTTGGTCCTTGCGCGTTTTGCTGGAGCTGTTGTGTGTTGTTTTGTTGGTTGAATTGCGGCGTTTGCTGCTGCGTTTGCATCTGCTGTGGCTGCTGCGGCTGCCCATTCTCGACCTTGATTTGTGGTTGTGGCTCTTCTTTCACTGCGGGTGGCCCACTCGGCCCCGATAGTGAAGGCTGCCGTTGAGGCTGCTGGGGCTGTTGTGACTGTTGCTGGGGTTGCTGTTGGGCCGCCGGCGTTTGCTGCGATGCCTGTGTGGGCGCAGCACTCTGTCCTGAATTCGCACGCTCTTCTTTCCACTGCTTCTGCAAGCCACGGAATTTCTCGATTTGGGCCTTGGTACGATAATACTCCTCCTCGACCTTGTTCTTGTTGCTCATCAGCTCCTGCGGCACCTCCTGGCCGCTCTTTCCCCGCTCCTGGACCTGCGCCTGAATACGCTTGATATTTTCTGTAAGAGAAGCCTGTTTAGCCAGCATGTTAAGATAGCCATTCTTGAAATCCTTCAGCTTTGTGTCGGCCTGCTCCGTGCCAAGTTGGACGCTGGGCGGTAGTGTGAACGGAAACTCGTGAACGTGCTTGATGATGTTTGGGTCTACGGATGAGTTCTGAGGTCGCTGCTGCCCCAGATTCTGCGACTGCTGGTTTGACGCGGCTTCTCCAGCATTTGCCTGCCCTTCCTGCTTGACCGGGTTTTGCTGTGTACCGGCATTTGGCTGGCTGGATTGTCCCTGTGCGCCTTGCTGCTTGACCTTCGCCCTATGCGCACGCTCCCTAGCGATGAACTTTTGCGAAAATTGCTGTAGCGTCTGGCGCGCCTGAGCCTGCTCAGGGCTGCCTGCAGCAGCGCTGTTGACCATATTCCACGTGTTCTGCATAAGCAGCCTGTACTTTTGCTTCTCGTCGTCGGTCAGACATTGCAGCTTTAGTATATCGTCTGCTTTGAGCAGCGTTTGGCCCTGTTGCTGCGTTTGGCCTGTGCCGGCGGCCTGGGGCTGGGAGCTGCTCATCTCGAGATCGGCCGCGGTCGCACAGTCTGGAAGGTCCTTGGATCGGTCCTGGATTTTGTGTGAGATCGCGATGATTATGCGACGCGTTTACTACGCTTTTTAGCTTGTCAGTCGGCGTGTTGGAAGATACCACTCTGCGGATGATGATGATGCTGTAAGGACCCGATGGGCGATCTCATGAGGTCTGCTTGGCGGTTCCGGTCTATGTCGCGAACGCACGTGCAGCTAGACACGGCATCAGAACAACACCACCGCAGGCTTGGGCTTCTGCGTGAAGAAACGGACCCAGAGAAAATAGTAGTGTTGGCTCTCATCTAGAGGACTAGCGATGATCGATCAATGTTTTGCTATCCTACGCTGCTGCCTTCCGAGACTCTGCATCTGATGCTCTGTCCATTGCATTCTTCACTTCCCACTCAAACTCCTTCAATGCTCTCATCTCGCTCCCTCCGAACAACAAGCCCATAAGTCCGTCGATAACGCCTACACTTAGACCTATCGAACTCAGCAACATCAAGATGAACGAGACGTAGTTATGCGGCGACCACCAAACCCCTATCATGCAGGCAGTCCACACTGAGAGTTGGAAAAAGAAGTGACTAATACGAAGCTTACGTTGCAGCCGTTGCCTATCCATGTATTTGACCAGTGTTGCCATGATCTCTTCATAGGTCTCCTTCGGCAGGTATCGACTGGCCGCGTTTGAGGGCTGCGCGGTTTGAGAATCAGGACGTCTTGTAAGTGTGCACTCGACTGAGAAGTGGTCGCTGAGTGAGCAATGCAAGGTTGGATGGCGCATAGTCATGCCGACA
Organism: Curvularia kusanoi; assembly: GCA_011058905.1. Taxonomy (NCBI): domain Eukaryota; kingdom Fungi; phylum Ascomycota; class Dothideomycetes; order Pleosporales; family Pleosporaceae; genus Curvularia; species Curvularia kusanoi. The sequence continues at coordinate 732,392 of SWKU01000001.1, read as the reverse complement.
TTCGCCTCTTTGAGCTCCCACTCGGTCACATCCTCGCCGGTGTTCGTGTTGTGGTATTGAGGGCTACCAAAAAACACATAGTCAAGACGCTTCGCGTGTGGATCATCCACGGCAGGATCTATCTGCACGTTTTCACCCTTTTTCAACCGTTTCTTGTGTGCCTCATTCCATCTCCATGAGTTGAAGGCACTGTCGCACGTTGTGCCGTTTGTGGACAGGTTGAACTCAGCATTTGGCATAGGCAGACCACGCAGCATCTCAGCCTTATCTTTCGCGGCGCCGTGGGAAGACTCGGGGTGTATGATGCGCCATACGTCTCGAACAGGTGCGTGCGTTTCGATGATGCGATGGGCTAGGGAAAGAGGCACCATGTTGAAGTCTCCCATGCCAATAACCAGATGGCCTCGTTCAGCAGCTGCGCGCATAGTTTTTGCTATTTCCCATGCCTGTGCTGTTCGATGACAGATGTACGAATCGTGTGGCTCGGCTTCGTATGGCGCATGGAGCTGTGACTATCAGCATGAAGTCCTACACCGGATAAATGGAACATACATGTGTAGTGAACACTTCTACCACATCCTTGGGCGCCTGCCCTATACGTATGCGTGCGCATGCCACGCCCTTTCCGACAAACCAGTCTCCACGGTAAAATGCAGCAGGCCGTCCATTCAGGGGATACCGCAGCATGTTGCTTTCTTCAATTGGCCATCTTGACAATATGGCAAGGCCTCCTCCGAAGCAACCGCTATGGTAGAACTTGCCGTAGGGAAGTATGCCATTGGTGAGCTCGCGGATGGCTGTGTAGTCCTCTTGTGTCCAGCACTCCTGGAGGCCAACAATATCTGGACGGGGTTCGGCGACAGCAATTTGGCGGCCAATCTCAGTCAGACGCTCATTGCGGAGAGTAGAAATAAACTTGAGCCCCCAGCAATTCAGTGACAAGACCCGCAGGCTTGTCGGCTTTTCGGGCGGAATCATGGCGAAAATAATCCAGGAGAGGCAGATGGCTGCTTCGAGAGAGCACCAGGAACACCGAGGCAGAGGCACGTCACAAGCAGGGGACCCTTGCCTCCGCGCTGACCGCCCGCGCGCTAGCTGGCAGAGCTCTGGAAAGCGCGTTCCTGGTACTGTTGGATTCTATATCACGACAAACAAGATGGAGTCGCCCACCAAGCGCTCGCGAGAAGAGACCGAAGACGAGTACGATGGAGCGCCACCCCGGAAACGCTCCAACTCACGCTCTCCACGCAATGACACTCCAGAATACAGGCTCGCAGAACGGCCTGCGCGCCGGTACAGCAGAGACGGCGACAACGACGTAGAAGACAGCGCAGACGACCGGCGATACTACCACCGACGAACACCATCGCGATCGCGGTCCCCTTCGCAATCGCGCTCACGGTCCGAGAGCCGCACTCCCCCTCCTCGCAAGCCAACCTCACTGAACTACACCCCCCATCTTATCCTGCGCGGCCACAAACGAGCCGTCTCGTGCCTCAAATTCTCGCCAAACGGATTGTGGGTCGCCAGTGGCTCTGCTGATGCCACCATCAAGATTTGGTCTGCCGCGACTGGTGCCCTCGAGCACACGCTTGAAGGCCACCTCGCGGGCATCAATACCTTGACATGGTCGCCTGACAGCAAAACCCTCGCATCTGGCTCTGACGACAAGAGCATCCGTCTCTGGGACGTGCAGACAGGACTTGCACATCCAACCCCGCTGATTGGACATCACAACTATGTATACTCTCTTGCCTTTAGTCCAAAGGGAAACATGCTTGTTAGTGGAAGCTACGATGAAGCAGTCTTCTTGTGGGATGTACGAGCAGCACGCGTCATGCGTTCTCTGCCTGCGCATTCTGATCCCGTCTCGGCAGTCGACTTCGTGCGCGACGGCACCTTGATTGTATCTTGCTCGCATGACGGGTTGATCAGGGTGTGGGATACAAGCACTGGGCAATGTCTGCGCACACTTGTTCATGAAGACAACGCTCCTGTGACGAGCGTCAGGTTCAGCCCGAACGGCAAATACATACTGGCACATACGCTAGACTCATGTATACGGCTGTGGGACTATGCAAACGGCAAGGGCAAATGCGTCAAGACATATCAAGGGCATGCCAACGCAAAGTACTCGTTGTGCGGAGCATTTGGGACATATGGAAATCGAGCCGATCCAGCAGAGACATACGCCTTCATCGCAACGGGCAGCGAAGAGGGAGAAGTAGTGCTGTGGGACGTCTCTACCAAGAACGTCCTTCAAAGGCTCTCTGGTCATGATGATGCTGTACTGGCCGTAGACACGCATCCCAAGGCGGAACTGATCGCGAGTACGGGGCTTGACAGGACCGTTCGCATATGGAAAGCCTCACCTATCCCTGCAGGGAAACGAGAGAGGAGCAACGGCTACGATCCGGACGTGCTGCCGCCCAATCCTTTCACGACTGACAGTCCTGCTTTTGGGAGCCCAGCGGTGGGCACGCCTGTGAACAGCAGTCCCGTGAGACACGATTGATCGTCGAGTTTTGATAGATACCCCTTATTACCTTTAGCGATACTCCATCAATGACTTCAACTTTTCCGCGTCAGCCATGCTGTTCTGCGCACTTCAAGGAACGGCTTGCGCAGTTGGCAGAGCAAAACGACACACTCTACATCGCAAGTTCAGAGTTCAACATAAATGGACCACCTGATGGCATACTGTGCTGCTTGGCAGAACCTTCATTGCCCATTACGATTGTAGTGTCTTTGCGCCAATACGATATGTATCGGCTTTGTACTGGGATACTTCGGTATCTCCTTGCTGTATATGTTTACGTGCCAAACATCGTCCAGGACTAGGCTCGGCCGAGATCATATGGTCTGCTCCTCTTCGGTCAGTATTCTGCGCGTTGCGGCTATATCCAGGAAGCTGAGTGATGAAGCGGTGGTGTGGTGGGAGTAGAGTTGCGGAGGTTCGGATAGTACTCTTTGTGGGGAAAGCCGAGGTTCATTGAGTTGCAAGCTGACTCGCGCCGGCTGGGGATACCCACCACATGTTACTTGTACAGGTCGCCTCTCTTTGCGACATACTTTTTCTACCAATCCTTACATTTTTGCTACAGCGATCCAACTATATTCGTAACCCTCCCACCATCATATCTGTCCCCTCGCCCGCTATATTATTTTACCACACAACACAATGCCGATCAAAACATGGCTCACGGAGACCCTTGGGTTGCGCGTTCCTCTCGTACAAGGAGGAATGATGTGGGTTGGCAAAGCAGAAATGATCAGCGCGGTTGCGAACGCTGGTGCTCTTGGCTTCCTTACAGCACTTACGCAACCCTCGCCTGAAGCACTCCGACAGGAAATCCGAAGGACGAAGTCGATGTTGAAACCCAATGCGGTGCAATTCGGAGTCAACATCACTCTGCTCCCGTCCATGAAAGTGCCAGACTATGGCGCATACGCAAGGGTGGTCGTCGAGGAAGGTATCAAGGTTGTAGAGACTGCAGGTGACCCTACACCGATCTTGAAGTACCTCAAAGACAATGGTGTGATTGTCTTCCACAAGTGTGTCGCAATGAAGCACGCACTACGAGCTGAGAAGATGGGTGTTGACTGCATCTCCATCGACGGAATTGAATGTGCCGGTCACGGAGGAGAATTTGATTACACGTCACTCATGCTCTTGTCGCTCTGCAAGGAGCAACTCAAGATCCCCTACCTCGCATCCGGCGGTTTCGCTAATGGACGACAATTGGCCGCCGCGTTGGCCCTCGGTGCTGTGGGAGTGAACATGGGAACACGATGGATGTGCACTGTTGAGGCGCCGATCCACCAGAATGTCAAAGAAGCAATCGTCAAGGCCACAGAGAACGACACAGTGCTGTGTCTCCGCAAATTCAAAAACACATCGAGGCTCCACAAGAACAAAGTATCGCTCGAGGTGCACAAAATCGAGAATACGAAAAAGGACGTCAAGTTCGAGGATGTGGCGCATCTGATGAGCGGTAAGCGTGGGCAAGGCGTGTATGAAACTGGTGACGTGGACGCTGGAGTGTGGAGTTTGGGAATGTGCGCAGGTTTGATACACGACATCCCTGCGTGTGAGGAAATGGCGAAGAACATGGAGAAGGATGCCATTGACGTCTTGACACAGTCCAATGCTTTGATTGTCAAGAGCGCAAAGCTGTAGACGGCAGCTAGAGCCGTTTGTATTTGCATAGATTTGTATCCGATTTAGCGGTTAATAAACTCTTGCGCTGGTCTTGCACCACTCTTGTCCCAGATCTTCTCGAACTCTCTCAGATCTGGATGTTCATCATAACGACTTTCGTCCTTAACAGCCCGTATGGAATCCACAAAACAGACCTTGCTTCGCCGCCATTGCTCATAGCTTGGCTTCCAATCCTGCTTTCCGTCGAAGATGCCACTGGGGATGATTGAGATACCTGGCATACGGGGTGATGTGGTCAACATAGGTGACCCGCAATTGGTACAGAACGAACGATGTACGACTTCGCCAGTTTCAGTATCTCTGTCATCGTACTGCTTCAGCAGCTGTTCACCAGACGTCCAGCTGAATTGCTGGGGTCAGTCAGTGTGTGTTTGCCAGCACAGGAGCGGCAGATACGAACAGAATCAGGAAACCAGACATTCGCCGTATAAGTTGCTCCACAATTCCTTCGACAATTTGTACAGTGACAGATAGCAAAGTTCAGCTCATCGCCAAGGGCCTTGAACGTGATCTTCTTGCATAGACAAGATCCTGTTCTTATTTGCTCGCCAGATGACATGATGAGGAGTGGAAGTACGATAGAGAAGCTCGACTTAGAATTTCGAGGCGGAAATATAGCCGATCAAGTCAAACCAGATATGTAGATATAGCTGGTATATGTATGACGTCATACCTTGGTTGTGCCTCTCCCAAATGGCTAAGGAAGAATATGTATTGGCTGATGCATTATAACGCCTTCTTGTCTGACCGAGGTTGTTACGAAACATGAGCATACTGCATTTCACTGAATTCGAACGTCGATAAATCAAGGGACTGTCGCTACGCGCATTGACGACAATCTGGTGTGGAAAATCGCTGAAATACTACCTTAAGACTTACACGTTGTAAAAGGTTAGACCATCCTATATGTCTTGCGCTCGACTCTGCTTTCACTCGCTAACGCAGCCTACCGGTTTCACCACCCTCACGTTCTCGTTGTATATGTACTCTGACAAAACACCATCCATCCATCAAGCCTGATCACCTGAAATGATGGCCCGGGGGTTCAAAGAACACACACTGCGGCAAGACGCGATTGGCCTGATAATGACAGCATTTCGTGATCTGAGGGTCGCTGGTTCGAATCCTGATAAAACCAAAGATGTCCGAGTATAAAAAACACTCGACACAGAGAGCATCTGACGGTTTTCAGCAGCAGTAGCCGGCTGTTCTTTTTGCTTCCCGACTCTTCTTGAGAATGCTATTCAATAGAGCAAGAAAATTCGATATTATTTTGAGATCATCTAAAATATCATGGAGGACCCACAACCACTTCACTGCTGCTACGGACCGCATCCGCGCTCAGTTCATGCTTTGGAAATCCCGCAGCATTGAGCCAGTCTTGTTTCTGGAGACCAGATCCTTTCTCACTCATCTGTAAGTGAGGTATCTGTCTTACCAGCGCGGCGTGTCCACCCCTTACACTGTGGGCGGCGATACCTCTGGCTCGCAGCACGCTTGTCGCAACCCTAGCCGTGTCACCACCATAGCACACTATGTAGACATCTTTACCAACGAGATCGTGTGCATTTACGCGATCCACGGTGAACGTAGCCTCGAGTTCCTTCCATTGACTCTCCAAAACCGAGGCTTCAGAGAATGGGCTTGGAGTCGAAGCGCTCGAACTTCGTAATGGCAGGTTGTATGCTCCAGGCACATGGCTCTCAGCGAAGTCATCAGGCTTACGCAAGTCTAAGAGCGTAGCACCGTTCTGATTCAAGCTGTCAACGAATTGTGAGAGCGCCTGCGTAGGCTCCAGCTCCCAAGCCTCATCGTAGCGATATAAGTCGACCGCAGCCAATTGCTGCCCAGGAGATTAGAATGAAACTCAATATGTCGTGCCTACACTTACCTCGTTACGGATCGGGTGGAAAGAGGCGTCACCGAGCTTGTCGAAATACTCGTCCACATATTGATATGGCAAGTCGCAGCAGATGAAGGCACAGTTTGTCAAGCCATAAGGGCCAGCGATTTCTTTCAGCTTGCCGGCCTCTTTGAGCTTGCCCAGAAAATTGAGTAAGCCTAGAAACGTTAGTAATATTCGGCAGCAAGGCAGGATTGTCAATAATACCTTGTAAATTAAAGCCCGATGATGGACCGCAGATCAGTCCCTCTCGACACAGCTTCAGTGACATGCCAAATGCGTCTTTGGAGCCAACTTCTTCTATGGCGTCGACAGAATCCCGCCAAGGAAATTCTACGGGGCTCAACAACGCCAGAGATCGAGGGCCAGGCACTCGGTCGCCAGCAGCAGTACAAACACTAGATTCGATGTCAACAAAGGTCACATTAAAAAAGTACAACACCTACCCGAGCCTTGTCACAGAAGGCTTGGCGCGCTTGAAGTACTGCCCAAGCCCTGTCATTGTACCCGATGTACCCATTCCTGCACAGATGAGGTTGATGTGGGGTAGTTGCTCGTGGATTTGAGGACCAGTCCACTTGACATGCGATTGCCAATTCTAACAGAGATCAGGAGATGCTTTCTAGGGTCGCTGTACACGTCACAACTTACTGAGTCATTCCCATATTGGTCCGCATTCAATATGGATGGATCTTGCTCGGCCAGCATGCTGGCTTGGTGGATACCTCCACGCTCATCTGTTGGCTCGGGTTGCGAGGGTCCACCAAATAATTGTCTGTTCTACTCTTTAGCAAAAAAAGCATTTCTGTACTGTGCTTCGACCATTCTTACACGTCAAGACCGAAAAACTGCATCAACCGTAGCTTCGCTGGTGACGTTTTGTTGCTAAGGAAGGCGCGAACGTCCTGGATACCATGATTGATACGCGAGGCCAGCGCTAGCGAGATGACCGTGGAACCTGAACTATACTCGATTACAGTCTTTGATTTCACTGGATCCACCTTCTCGGCGAGCATCTTTAGTGCTGCTCAATAGTGAGAATTTGTGATAGTACCCAATAACTTGCTTGAGCTGCACACTGTATACATACCTGGCATGATCTTGACGTTATTCGCAGGATGCATCGACATCATTTTGGCGTGGATTCGCACGCCGTCATCGTAGAATGGATTGAGAGACGGTGGGATCTCGACAAGTGGTAGCATGGGTTGAATATCTGGATCAAAGTAATCGCGTAGGGCGTTCGGGCCTGCATAGGCATTCAGATGATTCCGCTCTCCCATTTTGTCTAGAGGAAGGAGTGATCGAAGCGGTGGCTACTTCAAAAGAGAAGGATCCGGGCGTGCTTTTATCGTTCATTCAATGAATAGCCCATCACGCATACTATAATTGGGCTCTTCCCTTCGTGTTGTGTGAATGGTCGAAGGGAAACCTGTCCCCACGGCCCTTGGCGACCGACACGAGATGACGACTCACCATATGTGACCGCGGGAATTTGCGAAATTTCACGTTACATCAAAAGCACTAAGCACTGATCTGCACAACAGATCCTGTGAATCTTGGTTTCCAAGAAGCTGATGGCCCAAGCAGGTGCTCAGTGTTGTGGGCTTTGGGGCAACGGTAGCTTGGACCATTAGAGGCGATCCCTCTTTTGAGTAGGCCATGTTTGACATAAAGATCATCGGTATATAGCGCTGTTTGCAGTATGTATCGCCGTAGCGAAGCAATTGGAGGGAAAGTTTTACGCGGTGGAGTTGCGAAGTTATGAGCACATTGTTGTCTGCAGAGAGACTAAGGGCAGCGGGAACTAGAGCCTTTTGGGTTAGTCTTACCTTCCTACATACCCTCAATTGCTCCGCGGCTGGTGTTCGACTTCTCTCCAATGCTTGCATGAGGTCCGGGACTCAGTTGTTTGCAGTATATGCTTACTCACGATGCATTCAGTGCATAAAAGACGCATCTGGCCAAATGCAAAGTAACACGCTCAATCACGCAGTAACACACGCCACTGACAAGTTCCCCGATGGGATCAACAAGAACTCAGTCACAGCCTTGGCTCTGAGCTTGGCTCAGCTCCATAGCCGCATTACATTCAATACAGATTTGCACGCCGAGATACCCTGTTGTCTTCCGCCAGTGCAACACGGCTCAGCAACTAATCACAGTGACGGCCTGGGGTTCTTGGCAATTGATCGTTCAATGCCGAGGCCTGTATCGGACTCATGCTGTAGCATTCTCAGGTGTCGAGATTTCGGTTTAGTGGTCGGTTTGGGATCTGCGGAGCAATATCCCGTGCCTGAGCTGCAGCGTGGGACCGGGTCGTTCACAAAGTTACGGCATGGACCTTTTCGGAATAGATAGATCAGACAAGCGGTAAGACGCCATCGACTGAAAGCACACGTTGCATGATTCATCCTAAGTGACTCCACTGGACCGCATTACGGGTGTTGACCGCATTACGGGTGTTCCGTCCGCACTTGCCGCGAACCAGAGTGTTTCCTTTCTTACACCTCGCCATCCGCTTCATTTGCATCAACAACCATCAAGGTCTCTTTCTTCTGTATCGCTTGATCCTTTCAAAAACATTCGAAATGAAGGCTGAGTCCACGGATCCGGCAGAAAGCCAGGGTGTGCAACCTGAGAAACCGACTGAAGAGCTGCAATGTGCGCCTCCTACATTCAACGAGCAGACACACTACGTTCCAGTCAAGACTATCATTACGGTATTCTCATGCCTCAGACGTATTAGCGATCAGTAACTGACAGTAGTGACAGATATTCTTGGCCTGCGCAAGCGTTGATCTCCTGGCCTTGATGGACCAAACAACACTTGCATCTAGTCTAACCATAATTGCCAAAGATCTTGATGCAAGCTCCGAAAGTGCATGGGTAGCTGGAGCGTACTTCTTGACCTCCACGTCGTTTCAGTTGCTTTATGGTCGACTTTCAGATGTGTGGTCACGCAAAGTCTTGCTGGTCGCTGGCATTGGTATCTTCTTTGTGGGCTCACTGGCTGCCTCTCTAGCAAAGACGTCGATCCAGCTTATTGTGTTCCGAGCATTCACAGGAGTTGGCGGCGGGTAAGATGAGAAAGTCTTCGTATTAGCGTCCAAGTTCTAACGGATAGCAGTGGTCTGATGACTGTAGCTCAGCTCATTGTCAGTGATATTGTTCCTCTTCGTGAGAGAGGTAAATACCAGGGTATACTTGTAAGCTGGGCGGTAGAAACCCTTTTCAAAGCAGTGTCTCATATTGATAGGGATCTGTCGTTGCTTTGGCACACGGCATTGGGCCTGTAGTAGGCGGTGCACTCGCCTCTCAGGGCCACGAATCATGGTTGGTCACTTCCATAACTTGACTGAATTTGTATTGATCGTGTATAGGAGATGGATCTTCCGCTTGAATTTGTTCCTAAGCGCGTTCACAACTGCTTGCGTTTTCTTCTTTATGCCACTCAAGAAGGTGCACGGTAGCTGGAAACAGTCAGTATGGCTTCTAGCTTTGGTATCTTGGCTAATGTTTGCAGAAAACTTGTAGCCATTGATTTCTTTGGGGCACTCCTGGCTTTAGCTGGATCTACGTTGCTAGTGGTATGACCCATCTCCCATTCTCGTGGCTCTACTGATCGGTGTAGCTCGCTCTGACCTGGGCTGGTGGTGATTATGCTTGGAACTCTACCCACGTCATTGCTACCCTAGTATTAGGCATCTCTACTATGTTTTGTTTCCTATTGTGGCAATGGAAAGGCACGCAAGTACCTCTGGTCACAAGTGAGTGCATGTTCGCCTCTGTGCAGGAATGACAGCTAATGATCCAAGTGGACATATTTTCGTCCAAAGTTGTCAACGGAGCTTCGGTGACCATGTTCATCAATGGATGGAATTTTCTTGTCCAAATATACTACATTCCCTCGTTCTACCAGCTCGTCTACGGATACTCAGCCGTCAAGTCTGGAGCTTTATTGTTGCCCATAACCCTCACACAAAGTAAGGCAATCGACAGAAGCGTTATTGTACACACTCTAATTATTTGACAGCTTTGTTCAGCACACTGTCAGGGCTTGTTGTACACAAGACCGGCCGATACCGTGAATGTCTCCTGGTCGGCTGGGCTATATGGGCTGTAGGATTAGGTCTCTATTCGACATTGGAGGGCCCATCCTTAGGAAAGCAGATCGGATATGGCCTGCTCGCGGGTCTTGGACTGGGCAACACCCTGCAACCATCACTCATTGCTGTGCAAGCCGGCGTTGAGCGTAAGCATATGGCTGTGGTCACGTCTTTCCGGAATTTCATACGCAACCTCGGAGGTACCCTAGGTTTGGCGATATCTGGGACGATCATTAACAATGCAATTCGTGCCACGCTTGTCCCGTATGGGTTGTCGCGATCAGAGACACAACTACTGCTCGACTCTCCAGCGCGGTTCAGAGAGATCCATGGTGACCAGAACACGGACCTGCTCAGGGCTGCGCTGTCGACGGCGTATCAGGACGGATTCAAGATTGTATTCATTGTAGGTGCAGCATTGAATGCCCTTGCATTCATTGTTGCATGGATGCTGATGCCGCACGTTGAGCTGGCAAGAGCTGACGACGAAAAGTTGAAGGAGGAAGGGCGGCGGTGGGAGGCTGAGAAGAGCGGACGTGGTTGAGGTGTGAACCCGGCCCTGTGGACAACTACAAATTATTCTATCCCCAGGATGCGTCGATATATAGCAGCTAGTGCAAATCACGTCGGAGGTTTGTGGGATCTGCGTCGATCTGATCTGTCAAGCGTTCCATCCAGCCGGTACTTGCCGACTGCATGCATCTGCGCGTTCTGTGATGTTCGCAAAACTTTCTTCGGTTTCTCTGGCCGCGCCGCAATTGAAGCACTCAAGAGTGGAGCCAGCCAGACTTTGGACTAGAGGCGTTTGTTCCTGCCGTTGCCTGACGTTGCCTATCTTTGCCTGTCTTTGCCGTCCAACCCACCTGCATCTCTCGAGCTAACGTTGCTCGAGACGCGCCCGAGGCTAAACATCGGATCTCAGGTCGCGAACGAGCATCCATCGTCATGTCGCAGAGCGCGTATCCAGCACCGCCCGAGCAGGACGCGCCGCATCCCTACGCGCCGCTCTATCCGCAGCACTCCAATGCACCGCTGCTCGATGGCCAGCCGCCCCGGGCAGTCCCGTACCCACCACCACCGGACTCGGCCTACCCCAAGCTCGAGAACATCAACGAGGTGCTGCAGGCGCAGGCGCTCCATGCAAACCATGCCCTGACCGACCAGCACCAGCACCAGCACCAGCGCGTGCCGCCGCCTCCCGGGCAGGTGCCTATGCCGGTGATGCAGCAGCCCCAGCAGCAGCAGCAACAGCAGCAGCAGCAGCAGCAGCAGCAGCAGAACAGCAAGCCGAACCGCCTGCGCAAGGCCTGCGACTCGTGCAGCATCCGAAAGGTCAAGTGCGACGAGTCTGGCCCGCCATGCAGAGCGTGTGCGGCTCTGGAGATACCATGTACATTTGAGCGACCCAGTAGGCGGCGCGGGCCTCCCAATCGCCATGCTGAAGCCATCAAGAAGCGTCGCCTGGAGGAGGAGGACCCGACCTCAGCCCATGCTTCGCCGCAGTCACCCACCAATGCTGCCCACGCGCTGGCCCAGCTGCAGTCGTCCAACCCTGCGCAGCTTTCCGCCGAGAGCATTTGCCCCCTCAGCACTATGAATGCTTTGATTGACGACTTCTTCACCTACATCCACCCGCTGTGTCCATTTCCACATGAGCCCTCGTTCCGAGAAGCTTGGGCGCGTCGTGAGGACTATTCGAATCCGTCTTTCCTTGCCCTGTTGGCCTCTATGATTGCCTGTCTTGTAGCTTCGTTTCCACGCAAGCCACGCCTCCATTTGAAGACGCAGACTCGACATGAGTACCCTTCCCACCTATCGCTAGTAGACAAATGCCGGGAAGTATGTGCTCAGGCGCGAGGGCCAGGCTATCTCGATCGCCCTGGTCTCAATGTTTACGACGCATGCACCAGCTACTTTCTGGGTCTGGCTGGCGCATACGTGTTTCAGTGGCGCCAGTTACGCCTGTACTTTGCGGAATGTCTGACTATCATCCGCTCGTTGGGCTTGCACAAGGCGCATGAACAGGGTTATACCCATTTGGGAGCAGTACCCAGCGCGTGGGGTTCCAATGGACCTGATTTTGACGGTACGCGCGATTTCAAGCTGGATCATATCACGGAGCAAATCGGGCGTAGAGTGTTTTGGACTGCCTTTGTCGGTGTGCGGTAAGTTTTGCGCGAGGTGAGTCGCGGCAGAACTAATTGTTGTGCAGAACGATACAACAGCTTGGCGCATCTTTTGGTGAGCTCACGATTGCGCCTGCTACGCCCACCGAACCTCTCCCACCACTTCCTGTTGAGGTAGATGATGTTCATATCTTCCCGGACGAGATTCATCCTCAGCAACCAGGTCTTGTTTCACTCATCACAGGTTTCAATATCAACGTGCGCATTTTCTTGTCATACTCTTCACTATCGACAGCTGAGATGGCCTTCGGCGTAGACGAAGTGTTCGATTGGGATCGACAGCAGTGCATTTTTGAGCAAAGCTTGCAACGCTGCAGGCAGATTCTCGACGGCCTCCCAGATGTTCTCAAGGTCCAATCTAAAGCCGCAAGGGACAATCTCACACAGCCAAAGCAGCCGTACATCCCCCCTTTGCCTGATTTCGATGGCATGCGTGACCCTGGCTTGAACAATTTTGCCTCTACGGAAGCTGCTGATGTGCGTCGCTACGAGATTCAGAAGGCTAATGTGTATGCGTCACATCTGGCTACTCGTTCTTATCTTGTCGAGAAGTACTTCATGCTTCTTGAGAAGGCCAGAAAAGCACAGGGCAATACCCAGAGCTCGCCGAGCGTGCTAGCTGCTGGACTTGACAGATATGTATCCAGTGCTACAGCAAATGCTGAGGCTCTTGAAAGGTCCATGTCTGAGGAGCGAGAGCTTGTCGTCAAGGATCTGCTTGTGGTGCTTGGTAGCATCGACATGGTCAACATGGAACCGAATGGGGACTCATTTGTAAGTGTTCTACTCCATTTGCGCGAATTTGCTGTCTGCACAAGAAAAGAGACTCTAGCTTCTCTTGTCCAGCCCCGTTCATTTGCCAGTGTCAGGTGCTAGTCCGCCCGCCAGCTAACGATTCGTCTCAAACAGATCCAGAAGATTCGCGCTATTGCCAGTACTCTACTGGAAGTCCCAAAAGAGAGAAAAGGCAGTGTTGCTCTACAGCATCAAGAGTACCTTTACAAATTCCTAGAGATCTTGAGTAAGTTGGAGCGGGCTAGTCCTGGTGCGAGTGACCCGTCTGCAGGTGTTGACGAAGAGACGGAATTGAGACTGTGGGCTGATCTGCGAGAGCACCAGCTCAAATTTCAAGAGCAAGGGGGGGTTTATGGGTTCGCATAGGGCGCAGCACAATGACTGTTGTCAGCCTATTGTGATCGAGGGCTTGCAAAAGTATTCGTCTCTTATATCAGCAAGGCGTTTTGAGTTATCTTCGACAGTCTGCATGCACAACTATTGGGTCTAGAGTAGCAGCTTCAATGCAGCCGGATGATATGTCTTATACACGAGAGATCCGGCCTGTCGTATGGTGCGTTTCCTGTCTTGCTCGACAAGGATTGCTGAGACCATCACCGATCCCAAGGCCAAGTACGGGTGAGTATTCACTAGGAACTTGCCATATGTGCATTCGTTGTCTTGAACCTCGGCCTTCGGTACGCATATTGTGCAGAATATCGCACACAGCGAACCAGATGCGCAGTTTTAGTGATATACAAACGTTGCAGACCATTGTCCGCAGCGACGAGAAATCTTTACACAAGATTACATCCTTGATCGTACACCCGCACTCTTCAAACCTAAGGCACAACTACAACACCAAGACTCGCCGCTTGTCCTACAATGCTCCTTGCAATGCCTTCAAGACTCAGGCCCGAAAGTCTTGTCTCGCTGTGCTTAATCTTTGCGATCTCGTAGACATGCTTCAGACTGATAGTTCCAACTGTTCCCATCACAGCATTGCCGGCTGTCGGACTGTTTGTGCTCGTTTTGCCCTTTTGCCCATCACGATTGTTCGTTGGACCCGGAACATTTCCTGCGCCACGAATCTTGCTTTTCGTCGGGGCGACGCCGGCAGCGGAGAGGAGGAGGGTCGCTGTCGGCGGCGTACGCAGCTGGAAGTGGAACGAGCGATCAGGGCGGACTGTGATGCGCGCGGGTATCGGTGTGCCGGGGTTGTAGTGTGCTGTGCGCGCATTGAACTCCTGCAGGTGTGTGAGCAGCGTGCATCTCAGATGTGGAGGGTGCAAGGCGTGCGTACTTTGCAGAAGTCCATGCTCTTTACTCCCTTACTACCCAGCGCGGGACCAACAGGTGGCGACGGCGATGCCTGGCCCGCGCCGACTATCAGCTTGACGATCTGGTCTTTTTGTATCGCTTTCTTAGCCATGGTGTGTGATGTGTGATGGTCGCAACAACCTCTATGGGAGCTTCGGAGGTCCGCAATTGCGAGTGGAGAAAAGTGTCAAGTCTTGGCATCAACCACCAGCTTCAAGAACAATTCCAGCTGCACCAATTCCCTTGATTTGCTGCGAGTAGTCACGACTGCATACCAGCGCACTCCTGTTCGTTATGCGACTCAGATGTCCCCATCGAAGATCATGAGCCTCAACATGAGGCTCACGTGATAGCGCGATGCCAAGAGATCGCGACGCGACTGCCGCCTGCCGCCACCCATCCGCGCCAGTCAACATTCCTTCTCTACCTTCGCCCCTCACGGCTCTAACATCTTCACCACAAAATGTAGGCTTCGGATCTTGTCTGTGCACAATTGAAGGCTTACAAGAAGCAGGCATCGTCCCAAGACCCTTTCGACAGGCGATTGCACCCCAGCAAAGCCTGTAGTGCGCCTGTACGGTGGCACGCCTCAATCGACCGAGCGCCTGCATAAGCCTTTCAAATGCCCAGGATCTGCAACATCGACACGAGTGTCTGAGAAGCCCGCGAGAAAGAGACGGAAGGTTGACTACACTGGGGCTGATGGTGAAAACGAGGCCGACAAACCCTATTCCAATGACGACCGACTGGCACTCGCCACGCGCGACATAAATCGGTTCCCAGTGTTCAAAGCGAAGGACAAGGATACAGCATTCAGGGCGAGGTTTACGGTTCCATTGCTCAACAAGGACACGACAGCATACAATGCAAATCGACCGGCGCCGCTCTTGGGTATGCGGCAAGGTGCTGTGTTTGTTGCAAGGCCGCTGCACGACCCAAGTGGCGAGTTTGCCATTGTTTTGTATGACCCTACTGTCGACGATAAGCCTGCACCGAAGGAGGAGGTTGTGCCGAAGATGAGCCAGGAGGAGCAGAAAGAGATGGATACACCAGTCGTGCACAAAAGTCTTGCGGAAATTCTTGGGTTGAAGAAGAAGGTAGATCAGGAACGACCTCGAGTACCAGTCGTCATCGATCCAAGATTAGCTAAAGTTCTGCGTCCACATCAGGTTGAAGGCGTCAAGTTCTTATATCGAGCTACGACTGGCTTAATCGACCCCAAAGCCAACGGATGCATCATGGCAGATGAGATGGGTCTTGGCAAGACACTGCAATGTATCGCTCTCATGTGGACATTGCTCAAGCAGTCTCCTGATGCCGGAAAACCGACCATTCAGAAGTGTGTGATTGCTTGTCCTTCCAGTCTTGTAAGAAACTGGGCAAATGAGTTAGTGAAGTGGCTGGGTCCGGACGCCATCAATCCTTTCGCCATTGATGGCAAAGCTACAAAGGAGGAACTGATTTCCCAAATCCGGCAATGGTCGATAGCGTCGGGGCGTGCCGTTGTACGGCCTGTCCTCATTGTCTCTTACGAAACACTTCGCCTGTACGTCGACGAATTTGGCCAAACCCAGATCGGTTTACTACTTTGTGACGAGGGTCATCGCCTGAAGAATGGAGAAAGTCAGACATTCACAGCGTTGAATGGTCTGAATGTTCAACGGCGAGTGATCCTTTCCGGTACACCTATACAGAACGACTTGTCCGAATATTTCGCCTTGCTCAACTTCGCAAACCCTAACTATCTGGGTACGCGAGCCGAGTTCCGCAAACAGTTCGAGATACCCATCTTGAGAGGTCGCGATGCCGATGGCACAGAAGAAGACGTAAACAAAGGTAACGAGCGTTTGAAGGAGCTTCTGACATTGGTCAACAAGTTTATCATCCGACGTACCAACGACATCCTCTCGAAGTACCTGCCGGTCAAGTATGAGCATGTAGTGTTCTGCAACCTCGCACCTGCTCAGAAGGATCTCTACAACCATTTCCTACAGTCACCCGAGATCAAGTTGTTGTTGAGAGGCAAATCTTCGCAGCCTTTGAAAGCTATCGGTATGCTGAAGAAACTCTGCAACCATCCTGACCTCCTCGACCTTCCATCAGACATACCAGGTTGTGAGGACAAACTTCCAGAAGACTTCGTGCCAAAGGACGCTCGAGGACGTGACCGCGATGTCAAGGTCTGGTACTCTGGCAAGATGCTGGTGCTTGACCGCATGCTTGCGCGCATCCGTGCCGAGACCAATGACAAGATCGTTCTCATTTCGAATTACACACAAACGCTTGATGTTTTTGGTGCTCTTTGCCGCGCACGAGGATATGGCTCATTACGACTTGATGGCACAATGAATGTCAGCAAGCGCCAGAAGCTAGTCGATAAGTTCAACGACCCCGAAGGTTCCGAGTTCGTCTTTCTGTTGTCGTCCAAGGCCGGAGGATGTGGACTCAACCTTATTGGCGCGAACCGCCTTGTACTATTTGACCCTGACTGGAACCCTGCCGCCGATCAGCAAGCCCTTGCGCGTGTGTGGCGTGATGGGCAAAAGAAGGATTGCTTCGTCTACCGTTTCATGACTACAGGCACAATCGAAGAAAAGATCTTCCAGCGCCAGTCGCACAAGCAGTCGCTTTCGTCCTGCGTCGTTGATTCGGCAGAAGACGTCGAGCGCCACTTCAGTCTTGACTCGCTGCGAGAGCTCTTCCAGTACAGAGATAATACCACCAGCGATACGCACGACACGTTCAAGTGCAAGCGCTGTCGGAAAGAAGATGGGCGCCAGGTCATCAAAGCGCCAGCTATGCTTTATGGTGATACGAGCACATGGAATCACTTCGTCAACGATGGAGAGTCAGGTCCGCTAGGGAAAATCCAGGATCTTTTGTTGAGACAAGAAACAGCTGAGGGTTGTAATGAGGTCAGCGCGGTATTCCAGTACATAAGTCATTAATTTGTCGATTCGGGTAGCGATGGAGTTTCGGGCATTTTATTGGCGTTTTGGCCTGAGCATTTCAAGAGACAGGAGTAATGACTATGATGTTCAATCGCAATATAAATTATTACTCTTCGAATTGGTTTAACCGTCTGTAATTCGACAAGCGTTCAGCCTACCAAATAGGGTAGGGCTTGAATTGATGAATTACGAATTGTATGGAATTTGGCCAACAACTCAAGGGGTGTTTAACACATTGTGCTCCTTCATGCCTGCCCTGACTGCGGCTGCAAAGAAACTCACTCATTGGACACAATTCCACTATCCCATCACACCGCCGACCGCACCGACATCTGGCGGGATCGCCCTCTTCTCACCAAACGCCTTATCAGCACCACCCCTGATTGCACCTTCGGGGATAGGATCGTCGTGGAGATCGAACAGAGGCGGATACGGCGCAGCGTTGCTCCTCAAGACATTCTTCTTGAGATACCACGGCAGCTTCTTAGCATAGTAACCCGCGAACTCCTTATTGCCCACCGCAAACACCGTATCAAGCTCCTCCAAAGTGAGATTCTTCGTCTCAGGTAGGAGGAAGTAGCAATAGACCCAGCCGAAGAAGTTCCACGCAGCGTACCAGCCGAACGCGCCCTGGGGCGTGAAGGCCTCAACCAGCGCGGGCCAGGTCAGGGACAGCAGGAAATTGAAGCCCCAGCAGGTCGCGGTGGCGAAGGACATGCCGATATCGCGGAGGTGCAGGGGGAATGCCTCGGCCGAGTAGGTGAAGGGTACGGGGCCCTCGCCGGGCGAGTAGACAGCCATGAAGGTGTAGATGGCGGCGGCGATGGAGCCGAGCCGTGCTTGTGTGGGGCGCAGTTCGCCGTCGACGACTTCTTGCGGCAGGAAGAAGGACATGCCGCACCAGAGCAGGCAGAGGCCCATGAGTGGGAAGGTGGTGAGGAGCAGGTTGCGGCGGCCGAAGGTGTCGATTGTGTAGATGGCGGGAACGGCGAAGAGGAAGTTTGTTATTCCTGTGCCCATGCTGGTGAGTAGCGCTTCGGAGCGCGAGAAGCCGGCTTGCTCGAAGATGGAGGATGAGTAGTATGCGATGACCTGGATTAGGAGTATTAGTTCAAATGCAAGAAAGGGAACAAGTGGGTGTGGCTGCAACTTACGTTGACGCCGCAGAATTGCTGCATGAACATAACGAAGAACGACGACTGCGCAGCGCGCCTGTTACGGCGCACAGTGAAGAACTCCTTCCATAACGAGCGGCCGGCGCGCTCGGCTTGTTCAACTTCGAGCAATTTGTACGCATAGTACATGTCGCGGGTGGCTTGGATTTTGTGGTTGCGTAGGCGACACAAGGCGTTGAATGCCTTGTCGAATTTGCCTTTCTCCATGTACCACTGCGAAGGTATCAGCTACTGACTGGCTTGTGTTCGAGGATGTGAACGCAGGCACTTACTCGAGGTGACTCGGGACAGAAGTATACTTGAAGACACACAATCAGAGGTGGAATCGAGGTGCTGGCAAGCATCCACCTCCACTGTGATCCTTCTCCGAGGATGGTCGTGTTTTGGAAGGCCACGGAGACAACGAAGCCCAGCATAATGCCAAATGCAGTCCACATCTGCCACATCATTGTGAGAGCTCCCCGAATGTCTGAAGTATTTTAGTATGTGGCGAGGATAGCCAGAGAAAGACTAAACTCACTCTTTGGCGCAGACTCAGCTGCGTAGACTGGTGTAGTGGACGATTTTGCACCAACGGCGAAACCCAGTGCAAATCGAGCAATCAGGAGATTGACCCAGCTGTAACTTGTCAATATTGAACCTTGTTTTGACTGTTTCCTAAAACTTACTTATTTGCGGCAGCCATCCAGATACCAGTGATGAACGAAATGATACAAGATATGAAGATCGTTCCACGACGACCAAAATAGTAATTCAGTGGCGCATTACTCCAGCAACCAATAAGCGCAGAGCAAAGATATGGTGCGCCGTTCAAAAGGCCCTGAATCCAGACATCCGTGATGCCGAACTCAGCAAAGTAGAACAGCTGTGCGCCGTTGACGGCAGTCTGGTCCATACCCTGCACGATGGCCGACCCGGCACACAGAACGACCAGGAAGTAGAGCATGAAAGGCTGATGCCAGCGTCTGGCCTGCTCTGTTCTGAAGATCTCCTTTTCTTCCTCGGTCAACTGACCAACGTACTCGAAGCCGTCGTCACGTTGGCCCATTCGTGCAATCAGCGCGCCTTTGCGAAAAGCATCTTGGTGCTCTTGTAAGCCACGCTCGATACACCACGCGTCGACGTCGGCGATAACTTGCTGTTCGCTGAGTCCAGCAAGAGGGTTGCGCAGCTTGGCAGCTACAGATGCTTGACGGCCGCCCTGGCTCTGTTGGCCCAGGTTGGTTGCGTTTTCAGTGTGGTGAGTCGAGTTGAGGTCGGATTTGCTGCTGTTGCCGGAAACCGACATGTCAGGCTCAGTGGCCTCGATGTCAGGGTTTCGTTTCACCATAGTGGCCAGTCAGATGTGCGTGTAGCTGTGGTCAGGTCGGCACACCAACGTCCGGACAGTTTCCAGGCACAGACAACAGTATAAGTAGCACCGGACCTCTTGAAATGTTGTTCCAGGAGGTATACTCTGAACGAAAAATGCAGTTTGCAATCAGTCGCGGCACTTTGTTCATATACGTGGGTCCCTTTGGCCCCAGCATTACCCCATGTCCAACCACACCATCAGCCAAACAGTGGGTCACCAATGTCCCGTGGGGAATAAATCTAGGCACTGCATGCTCACCTTCTCCACACCACTGCTTGCGTTGGCAGATGTAACTATACGTGAGATGAGGACCGGAACGGCCATGCCAAGTTCTAAGTTCTCAGTGTTGGCTTGGGGAAGCCCTCTCAGCACATGTCATAGTGGATCCTTGTAGACTGTTGGCTTTACTGGGCGGAGGATTGCAGGCACTTGGCAGCGGAGAGCCACAGCGGGCATTAGTGCAGCTGGTGTAGCCAAGAGCATGCGGTCGACGGAGGGCCTAAATATTCAGCCGCATGTGGGCCAATGGCATTGATTTACGGCATGGTATTGGCGCTTATGGAGAGTGTTGGAGGAACGGTCGATGACGGTGGTGGTGCTGTCTTGGCTTTGCGGCTCTTGGAAGGCCACTGGTGCGGGCTTGTCCGCTGGGCAATTGACGATCCGTCCCTGAAGCAGTATTCTGACATCACGTGCCGGATCCAACATCCGATTGCCAAGTGGAAGGGCACGCGACGTTGTCATGGCTGCAATGTGCTGACCACAAATCGCGGTGCCATGTGACGCTCCGAACGGCAGTCGGCTCGTCGCCACACGCGACAAGCGCGCGATATGTGCCTCTCACTAATCACAAGAGGAAGGCTCTGAAGATGTGTCTGCCTATTGGTACCGAAGAACAATTATACTCAGCAGGTAATCGTGTACGAGGGTATCTCAGGAACCAGAAATCTACCTCCAATCCGTCTTGCCCTAACGCCACGAGAAATTGCCTTTGCCAAGAAACACACTACTCTCCAAACCAGCCATGCTCCTCTTCCTCGTAAATCTTAACCTTCTCTGCATATTCTAGGATGTTGGAGTGAATAGTTTCGTTGATAAGCTCGCCTCTCCCGCCGGCGACCTGAAGAATGAGATCGTTCAATGATGAGCGCCCGAGGATATCCACATGATCCGCTGCCTCCGGTTAGTATACAGTCCCGCTTATCAAGATCGACTGAACTTACCAGTATTCGGTCCACCTCTAGGACTGAACCTATCAGGCTCATGCTTCATCTCGAACGTCTTGATTTGCACTCCGGCAGGGTTGTAACGCTTCATCTTCCAACCCTTGGCACACATGTACCCTGAACTAAGTAGATTGACCGTGCCATCACCTTCGCCCATCACAACGCCGTGGTCAACTCCTCCGTAGCCACCACCACCTGTGGGCTCCCCGTTGGAAACCGCCGAGTATCCAGTGTCAAGAGTGACATTGAGTCCAGACAAAGGGTCTTCGTCTGAGCGGTAGTAGTATGCTCGCTCAGTCTCTTTACCAATCCCGTAGAAGCAATAGATCTTCAAACTGGGGGCAAGAGGGAGACGAGTTTCAAGCGGGTTGATCCATTTCGCAGGGATGAGCTGATTGTCCTCGACAACTTTGGCCGTGTGAGCTACTCCATGAGAGTAGGAGCGTTGAATCATGTCTTTGAACCAAGGCTCGGTGTTCTTGAAGAGGAAGGGCAACGATTCCTCGACAGTAAGATTTTGCGAAGTCAATTTGTTGGTGCTGTTCAGATCACGGAAACGCAGGAAGTTTCCATAAGAGACGTTCTGGCCTGGGGCATCGTCTGGTGCGCCAGTGTGATCGCCCCAGACAGCATTGCCACCCAAAGGAAGCATAGAGGACAGGCCAGGCATAGCTCGAAAGATCTCTGCGCGCTCGTAACGAGACAGAAAGCGCTCGAGACCGTATACAGCGAAAGCGTTGAGTTGAGCTGTATCTTTCATCTCCCCACTCAGGACAGCAGGCATGTCTTTCAAGGCACCCAACATGCAGCCCGAGATGTTGATCCAGCTGTCGATGTGCTTTTCGACCCAATCTTTGCCGCCATTTCCGTAGCCCTCCGCTTCGACCCAGTGGAAGAAATAGTAGAGCACCTGCGAACCCATACTGTGAGACAGCAGGACGGCCTTCTTGTCCGATACAAGGGTAGCAACCTCGATGTGCGACTTGAGACGAGTAAAGTACTGGTCGCGGATCTCGTAGTTCAGATATGTCATGCGCCAGTCATAGGCAGCGGTGAAGGCGTTGCTGGGATCATAGCCGATGGTCGCGAGGTTCTCGAGGATCTTGTTCCAAATCCAGTAGCCCGTGATGAAGAAGTCAGCAGCGTCGAATCCCTGTGCGGCTCTCAACTTTACACCAGGAGGATCGAGACCAGTGTCTTTGTCAAGCATGATGTGCTTCTTCCAGCCAGCCTTGTCCAGGACCAGAGCGCGCATCATGGTCCACGAGCCCCACAGCCTCTTGCGAAAATACTGTCTGGCGCCCTCCTCTGTGCTCCACGACTCAAGGCCGGTCGAGATGACGCCGGGAATCATGATGACGGGATGTTGGGCGCGAATGCCCTGCTCGCGCGCATGCATGCCGATAGCAAAAGAGTCGTAGTTGACGGCATCGCGTTCTTGTTTCTACACAGAGAGCTTGGTCAATCAGCGCTCGTCCAAGACTCGCACAACATGTTCGTACCTGCATCTGCTGTGCACTCTTCACGAAATTATCTGGCAGCGCCTCCAAAATGCTCTCCAGATTCATGCCCTCGATGCTCTTCAAGTCGATAAGGTCGTTGCTGCCTGCAAAGAAGGCCGCAATAACCAGACCAAATAGTCCACCCAGCCCAAACACCCAGGCGTTCTTCCTCTTGCCATTCTTCTTCTTATTGCCCTGCTTCAGCGTGTGCAGTTCCTCGGCGGTGATGACGCGCAGGTTTGATGGACGTCCAGACGCATTTGGTGCAGGTGAGGGCTCGCGTGAGGGCTCTGATGACGTATCGCCGCCGCCAAAGCGGCGTCTGAGGAAGGACATGGCGCCAGGCGGGATGCGCGAGGGCTACTCGTTGTACTCGAGATGCGCTCCTCGACTCAGTCGCTGGGTGAAGCGTCGTGCAGAAAACAGAGCTCTAGCACATGCAAATCAAAACCCCCCGAAAGCATCCGCTCAGGGCCTGCATGTGATGCAATGTTCGGACCCATTTAACTAGAGCGCCAACGAATAGGACCTCACCGAGACCGCTCCGCTACCGCCCGCGCGGGAGATCTTCTGCCCTCGACACCGACGTCAACGTCCCCTGCTTGCTCTGCTCGTGCGTCCCACGCGCTATGGCGGACAACGAACATGTTGGCGCCGCTGCTGCAGAGGCAGAGGCCGTTGAGCTATCGTACGTCCAGTACGAGGGCGCACAGGAAGAGAAATATCTGCCGTCCATACGCCAGCTAATTGGCAAGGATCTCTCCGAGCCATACAGCATCTACGTGTACCGCTATTTCCTGTACCAATGGGGTGACCTGTGCTTCATGGTGCGCCGTCTTCACGACTCGACCATTATATAGAGCCCTGCTCACATCTTGCCAGACACTCGACAAGGACTCCAACCTCATTGGTGTCATAATATCTAAGCTGGAGCCCCATCGCTCCGGCACCTACCGTGGCTACATCGCTATGCTCGCCGTCCAAGAGTCCTTCCGCGGAAAGGGCATTGCTTCCAAATTAGTAAGCATGGCCATCGATGCAATGGCTGCCCGCGACGCAGACGAGGTTGTTCTTGAGACGGAAATCACCAATACTGCTAGCTTGAAACTCTACGAGCGGTTGGGCTTTCTCAGATCAAAGAAGTTGCATAGGTACTATCTGAATGGGAACGCGGCATACAGGCTCATACTGTATCTGAAGGAGGGCACCGCGCTGAAGCGACCGGATGGCGCACATATGCACGACATGGGCTTTGGCGTGCCCGATATGCAGCGCGTGGACGAAGCCAGTATGATACCGTAAAGTACAGAAAACACACTAGGATCATCGCTTACCAGAGTGTCGTGGCAAGGTCATTGAGACCTCTCATAGAAGAAAAAGAAAGAAATCACACAAAGCCGTACCCGTAGTCTTCGGTGATTGGTATCCATTCATCTCCAAGTTCTGAGTCTTGATGTTGCTCGGGTGCTTCAAACCACATCCCTCACCCAGTAGCTTTTGTCCGTCCACTCCTTGCCAATCCTCAAGTGCTCCCGAATTGGCAAGAAGATGACAGTTCGCACGCCACTGACAGCCTGTAGCAGGGCGCAGGGGCGTGCAGCGGAACAACACTTCTGGCAAGCTCGCCTGTCCTGGGGCAGATCTGAGCGGAGTCCGTCGGCCATATATCTAGGAAAGTCAGCAGTGCCTTGCTTTGAAAAACTGATCACTTACGCCGCGATACACGTGTTGCCACTTGGTGCCATCTGGGTCAATTTGCTGGCATTGGCAGCTGATACTACTTTAGCGAGCTCGCTCTGGAGGAAATGGAGTAGATCGTCGGGAATCTGAGCAGCTTTCTTCAGGTCATACGACTGACAAGCATCCCAGATGGTAAAGCCTTCGGCTGCTCCTACCCAGAGAGTAGTAGGATATGCTTGTAAAGGGTGCAGCGCATTCAGTGCGTTTGGAGCAGTGTAGGTCGTAGTCAGGGGAGAAGACGGCCAAACGAAGCGGCGATTAGGCAGGTCAAGAGCCGAATCTTCTCCAGGCAAGCGTGCCAGACCAGAACGTATGTCTGCATGAAGTTGTGCATCATGGCTCGGAGGTGACGGTGAACAACTAGACATTGGCGTTGCAGGCAAGGTAGTAGGCTTCGAATCTACGAAGAAACTCTGTGAGCGCGTCCAATGAGGCATAGTGACAGAGCCGACTGCTGCCTGCAAACATGGACCTGTCGTATTTTCGGGTACAGCTGCAGGACCTTGCATACTACATTCAGCCTTGATAAGAGTGGCGACAGCGAATGCGCTCGCATTCATGGGTACAACTCCAACTGTAGGGAACGGTCCTACGTATGGAGCCGTACCCTGAGTAATTGGCTCTCCAAAGCGCTTCTTGGAGGTTCCCTGCCATTCAAGGCCCATGTCCAGAGAACGAGCGCCGGGACCAGCGAAACCACGTGGTGGCATGCTGGCTGGAGCATTGGTAGCTTTGGAGGCAGGCTCAGGCAGACCTGTATACGTAGGGAAGCCTAACGAAGACCGGGCCTGCCCCCCAAGAGTGTCAGCGCGAGTCCCAAATGCTGCAGTACCAAAGCGTCTGCCAGCATTTGTCGTCGCGGGGAGATTACTCTCCACTAGAGCTGCGGCTCTACCTAGGTCGACGCGTGGACGTTTCAATGTCGCGCTTGGATCTTTGTGCCGGGCCACCTTACGTTTTAATGTTGCTGTCGGTACGTTGGTGTTCCCCAGCGGCGTGAAATTCGATCCTGTCTGATTTTGCGGTCTCGAAACCCGTGGAGCCTCGTACAAATCGCGGTCCGGGTCCTCTTCGATGGGTCTGGCAGATATCATCCGAGCTCGGGCTGGATTCATAAATGCAGAACCATGTACTGGCTGCTGAGTAGCCATCTGGTTCCGAGCTGGACCTGGAGAAGCAAAGGTGGACGCTAGCTGAGGAGGTGACGCATCAATCTGTACATCAGCGAAAGCTTGCATAAGTCTCTCGTATCTAGCAGCCTTGGCTTTCAGACCGTTGAAGTCATTCACCTCGTTCTGAAGCTTGGTAAGCTTTTGCTTACACTGGAGCAGGTCTCGAACTTGAGAAGCCAGGCCGACGATACCTCGAGAGCTCTTGAGGTCGTCCGACATATCTCGGATCCTGCGAAGATCCGAGACAACTTGCTCAAGCTCTCGAAACCCTCCGGCCTCTCGGATGAGAGATCTGAGCGCGTCGGTCTCAAGGGCTCTCGCTCTCAGACCGTCATGGCCAGCCTCCGCTTGTAGCTGATCGATAGACACATCTCCATCAGCTGCGGGAGCAAAGCCGCGTATCACTTCGCTGTATGCCGCGACCAATGCCTGCGTCTCTGTGTGCTGGTGCTGAAGTTGGCTGTAGCGATTCTCAAGTGCGGCGTACGCTAGCCTGGACAGCTGCAGCTCATCTGAAGTCTCTCTTAGCCAATACCATCAGCAGCATCTGCAAGAGACACCCACTGCCATGTGGAGGAGAGTCATCCTGCTCCTGTTTGATCTCTCCATCTTCAAGCGTGCCAGATGCGTATTGGTTAGACGCAGTAGCGGTAGCTTCGACGGCTGCTGAGTGCAAGTGACCATTGGAAGCCATCTCGTCTGCCATCTCATGTGCATCAAAAGCCTTGTTGTGAGTGAGCGTTGGTTGAGGAGGTACGGTGCGTGTCTTATGGAGGTGAGACTTTGTACTGTTTACGCGTCGACAGAACAACAACCCAAACAAGCAGTGACAACGCGCAATCGCCACATTGCCACGCAACCTAGTTTCCAATCACGCACGACCAAACTGAGTGGAAGGTCTAGAAAAACTTCTTGCATGTCGGATTGCACTACGGCAGCAGAAGCCGTAACATAGCTGCACAGCTACCAAGCGTGCATGTTCTTCTTTTGGGCTCATGGGCCTCTTTATGTGATCCCTTATATGTTGATACTCTGTTCCATAAGCTGTCCAGTGACAGAGCTGGGGCGAGGCAGACTCGCAAGTCCTTGATCGAGGCAAACTGCAGTATCGACACTAGCATTATGGAAAGGTTTCGAACTCTCCAAGCTACACACTTTTGCTTCTGGAGCTGCTCCTACATTCTACGCATATTCTGTTGTTGCAGGTCCAGTTCCGGCTCCTTCCTCTTCTTCATTTCCCACGCCCTTCTTTTCGTCCTTGGGTGTGTTTTCATCCGCATCAGCCTCGGGGAGCCAGTACACTACCATTCCATTCAGAGCATGCGGATGCATCTCAAAATCGCGCAACTTCGCCATCTCCCTCTTTTCGATCCACTTTCGTCCTGAATCATTGCACTGCTCCAACTTGGCCCTCTTATCTTCGGTCTGGGCGAATGCCGTATAATCGTCCAGAATCTCGTTGCCGACATACAAGACCGGGTCTTTGTTGTTGAGAAACATAGGGAGAAGTAGATACCAATCGACAAAGGGACTGAATACGAAGGTGAGTGGCGTGATGTGTGCAGCGATGTCATCGGCGCAAACGTGAACAGAGAGGAGGTCGAGAAACTCTTCGTCCATGGAAGTAAATGCAGGCTCCTGAGCATAAAGTTTCACCTCCGCATCTGACGTGCGCACTACCAATGGTCAGTGTCTAGTTTTGGCTGGAAACAACTAGGTAGAGAAGGACATACATTGCGAAATAACCGATATGAACAAGACGAGTTGCCACATAGCCCTATGCCTGTGCTCCCAATCGCGACTGAAGCTGCCAATGCCAATGCACACAGCATTATCAACAGACCACTTCCTCTTAACTAAGACGCTTTCCAGATGTTCCGCGCACGCTGTGGTCTTCCATTTCTCGGTGCGGTTCTCGAAGTCCTGAAGTAGCTTCTCAGCAGTTAGGCCCTGCACAAGATCTGTAGGCATCGAGCCTGCTTGAGCACTGCCTCTGCCCGCTTTCCCTTTCTTCTTGCCATGTCCAACAGAGAGATTGGATAGCCCGTGCGTGATCACAGTCCAACCATCCTCGGTGTCGACTTGTTGGCGTTTCACACGTCCGCGGCCGCCCATATTCAATATACTGGAACTTGACAACCTATGATGACGACCATTGCTAGCGAGTCATGCTCAAACGCGGCCTGGATGTGACCGTAATTCTGTGTGTTGTCGTGGTCGGCGATGACAGGCGCGGAGCTTGCACACAAAAGATTTGGCGGCAACGTGGGGCAGTGGGGCGCGGAGCTTGAGATCTGCGCCGTATCGGTTTCTGATGAATCCCATGCTGAGGTATCCGCTTTTTGACCGAGACCTGGGCGAAAAGGCTCTGCAGAACGAGCCTTTCCTGTTCCTACTGGTCGATTGCGATCGCGTTGGTCTAACGTGCCATCAAGCAGATTGCCGCCACGCCCCACACACACTGGTGACCTAAATTAAAGAATGTACATTACACTCCGATCTGTACCTAATGCTGCGTGTTTGTCTTGGAGGTTCAAGCGTCTGAATGCCAGTATCCAGCAATTCGACATGACGTTACGATTTTACATAGTAGCTTGATTCGCTGCTTGTTGCATTCACTGTGAGTGGCATCTAAACCTCTTTGGAGTTTGTGCTGCAAATTAGGCCTGAATTAGCGGCGTCGTTTCTTAGGATATATACTGCATTATTATACTATGGGTATCATGTTCATGCTGAGCTACTTGAAGCGGATCATTGTGAGAGCGACATTCGACTACCAAGAAGAAACGCAAACACGATTAGAACATCTGCCGGTTCCTCATTTCAACTGGCAAGAACACCATCATCAGAGCCGAGAGCCAAATGCCACCTGCACCCAACCAGAGAATGCCAGAGCTAGCGTCGGCAAGCAGCTGTGCTCCGGCGTAAGGTGCAACAATACCAGCGATACGACCCAGACATGAAAGCATACCGCTAACGCTGCCGCGGTACTCGGTGTCAAACAGCTCGGGAGCAGAGGCGTAGAGAACAGCATTGAAGTACTAGGTTGGTTGATCAGTGGTTGAGTTGAGAGTACTCCAACTTTACTTACAGTCTGCATAATGTACTCGAGTGCATTCAGCCCAACGTATCCGGCGGTTGTCTGGACTTGCGTATACATGGCCATCGCAAGACCCTGACAGATGGCAGAGAACACCAATGACCATTTCCGACCAAGTAGAGGCATCTGGACAGACACCAACGCAAGTGCGGCTCCGATGATACCGGGAGAATAGATTATAAGGTACTGCTGGTAAGTGTCCACGACAGATCCACGTCCATCGTTCACGTTGTTTCGGAGCAGAATGATAGGTAGAAAGCTACCTGCCAAATTGAAGGACCAGTAATCGCCCATGTATGCGATACCGAGGAGCACAAAAATGAGACAGGAGAGTTTGTTGGTGAAAATGCCCTTAAGACGACGGAGTTCCTTGCCGAAATTCTTGAATACTCTCTTGTTTTTCTCCTTGCGTGATAGGTTCGTGACCACTTCCTCTGCCACAACACCGTCCAAGACATCAATTGCGGCGAAGTGCTCGAGAGTCAGAGTGGGCGCAGGGGCCTTGTTGAACTTTGCGATTTTGTGCAGGACCTCAATAGCTTCAGCCTCTCTTCCCCTGGCGAGTAAGAACTTGGGAGACTCGTGGAAAGGGAATACGACGTATCGGAGAAAGAAGATAACGAGAGTCACAACTCCGAGGATGATGATGTTGTAGCGCCATCCCATGTTATCATCGACTCTGCAGCATGGCTCTCCAGATGCGACAGCTCTGCAAGACTCCAGCTTAGGCTCACAACGCCACTTAGCGGTCGTACCCAGAGCGATGGCAGACGCAAAAACGACGCCTAGCGGTTGCCACATAGAGAGGAGAGCGACAAAATAGCGGCGTTTCTGAGGCAGAAACTCGAGTGCAATAGTGGCATCGATAGGGATGTTGCCTCCAAGACCAAGAGAGGCGAGGAAGTAGATTCCACAAAGAGCAGAATAGTTGTATTTGGGAGCGGCCTAGATTTTGTGTCAGAACATCACAAGGCCGTTGCCTTTCGAAGAGCTGGTACTTACCAGGATAAGACCGAAAACCGAAGTGATCAAGCAGGTCAAGTTGAAGGCCCATTTTCTGCCAATTATGTCGACGGCCAGGCCGAAGCCAAGAGCGCCAATCGCAAGACCGGCATTTGCGGCAGTGAAGATGGTACCAGTTTGGCTGTCAGGAACACCCATCTCCTGGTAGATTGCTGTGGATACAAGACCGACACCTTGTGACCAGGCCAAGTCCAAGAAGTAACCAAATCCGCAAAGAAACCAGATGCAGATCTGGTATCTGCCGAGGCCGAATTTGTCAAGTTCGACGTTGATAAGCGCGGCCTTCTTCTCGAAGGTGTTCATGGGCTTTGCAGCCGTGCCGCGAAGGATCGCATTGAACGAAAGATCCTCTGAGGAGGCAGTCTCCAGATCATTGTAGATAGGGACTTGGATGCCACCGTCGGGGTGTTTGAGAGAGTCTTTCTTCTCATCCGCACGAACAAATTCGGCAGAGTTTTGCGAAGCCATTGTGAGTGTTGAATAATTTCGATGCAAGGGAGAGAAACACAACGACGGGTCGAGGGGAGTCGCGTGTCTATGGTCGTGCAGGACCGACCCGCTGGGTATTATATTTTCGCCCACTCTCAGCGCAATGGATACTTAGCCGCGCAAGCAAGCTGCAGAGCTCATGCATTCGGATCTACGCGACGGTAGCTGCGATCTCTAGTGGATGTTGGTTAGGCTGATGGTACTAAATCCTAGTAAACCCGGTAGTCCACGTCCAAGACGGCAGGTGCGCTCCTGATTGGTCAATACCAGTGTCGTGACGACAGTGAACGCACCTTACGCAGATTCGCCTGGCTTTGTCTGTTCGAACGCGGTCGGCCTCACCGTCCCGTGGCGTTCACAAAGTCTGCACGAGTAACGGACGATTACGGCACTAGTTAGACTGGAGTAAACGGTTGCCGTGATCTGCCCAGGGGCGAAGACACGAAGAATGCATAATGGTTACGGAAACGGCTCCGCGGCAACATTCTCGATTACTACCACATGGCGTCCAGCTTCTCAGTCCTCGCCTTTGGTTTAGCCGCACAAATACAAGTCACATGGCATCAACTACTCAGCTGAGGCTGTCTGTGCTTACTATCTGCAGTCATGTATGTGGCGACGATTCGTTACATGGCTATGCGACAGAGTGGCTCTCGACTTTAGTGTGAATGGGTTTACCATGCGCGATGATGTATGCTTACTTTATGTACACTGCAACCCCACCAGCTGAAGCCGAAACCCGCGAATAATCTTCTGTCCTGGATAGACCTTTGTTATCATGTGCAGTGATCCACCCGTTGCGTGTACGCACGTGCCACATCGTCATAACGAGCGGTCTTCGTTCTTGAAGAGACTCACAATGCATAGATGAACATTGGGGTTCAAATTATATCATACGAGGAGGAGCTGCAGTAACAGCAGCGAGTATCTGAAGAAGTCTTTATCGGGAGATCACTTCTTTCGCCCAGCTCTCGTTGTCCTTGACGAAGCTGTCCTTGCCTGGCTGGCTGCAGTAGGTGCGTCAAAAGTTCTCGTGGCGCGTTTCTTCGCAGGCTTCGCAGGATCTCCATTCTTGTCGTCGTCGCTGCCTGCCTTCCGTTTCAGTGACGTACTGTTTTGCGAGCGGTTCCTTGTCGCGGTCTCGCTGGTTTTGACATTTGTATGCGGAACAGGAGTGTCTTTGGGTGGAGCTGGCGGATGCGTAGCATCGTTGGTGGTAGGCGTATTTTGTGCATCTGCGGAAGGGTCGGCTCCGCTGTTGCGTTGTTGCGCTACCCACGAAAGAAGGTTTGCTTCAGCCTCAGGGTCTTCTTCTCCACTTTCGTCGCCTTGATTGAGCATGGCATCAGCCATTTCACCTGCTATGTCATCCCCAGCATCCTTTCCCGTGGCCATCCTCATTGCGAAATCCAACAGCTGTTGTGGATCCATGCCACTCAGAGGACCTCCGGCTTCGGCAAGTCGACTCTGCAGTGCCGCCATCAACGCCCCCGGATCAATGTCCATCTCGTCTTCAAGCACAACGTCGTCTTCTCGATCCGATGTAGAGGGGGCAGATGCAGAGCCTGCGGTGTTGGCGATCTCTGCTATACGCTGTTGTTCTTTCGCAGCTTGCACGGTTGGTGATTGCGGTACTGGACCGCGAGCCCATTGTGGTGTGTCTACGAGCTTTTTCCTCCAATCTTGGAGTACCGTGTATGTCTGAGCATTTTCTTCAAGTAGCTTGGGTTGCTGTCCCCGGCTGGCTTGTGAGCGCCATACAATAGGTGACATGCCCTTGGCTGCTTCCTCGGTGTTTCCAGGCATTCGCTGCCTCTTCTTGCTTTGGCTAGGCTTCACATGACGCTTCCTCTTCTCGCCTATCTGCGCGCCTTTGGTGTTATGAGTTTGAAACACGGCGTCGTCGTAGCCATCCGACGCATACTCGAGGTCATTGAAATAGTCAAATCTATCCCAGTCCTCGGCAGCATCTTCATCTGCATATGTTGTAGGCGGCGGTGAAGCTACAGCGTGTTCTGCCAAGTCGTCGGCCGCAATGAACTCCTCCTCGATGTAAAACCAGTCCTCTCCATAGTCGGAGTAGTCGTCGCCGTAATCGCTCATAGCAATCCTGGTGCAGGTGGCTGCATGCGGAGTTTGTCCGTGTCGCACAGAAGGTGAACTGCGTATGCAAGCGGCCGAGGCGATCAGCACGGAGAGGCTCGAGTAGATACGCGGCGGCGTCGACGCGCGAAATGGCTGAGTTGACTGCGTTGGCGTTGGCGAGGGTTGTTGTAGAGTAGAGGAGCGACCATGGCCGCGCGCATTAAATCAGTCAGAACAGGACAGGGTCCAGTGGCAGCTCAGGATCACAACCTCTGTGAGCCACAGCATCAGCACCCGCTTTCGTCATGTGCCCAACCAGACAGCACAGACTACGGCAGCCTCCCGTAAATACGTCTGTGCCACTGCTTTCGACGTCTGTTCACACACTCTCAGGTTTCCTGCCTTTTCGGGCAGGTACCTCCAACATCGCGCTAAGCTCTCTTGATCGACGGTAATGCTCGGCCTAAGCAGCAGCCGCGGCTTACCCCAGCTTTCACCCCAAGAAAGCGGCCTTGTCCCGCGCATGCACAACAATATTCTTTTGTAGCTTCTAATCCAAGTCAATTTGCTCCTCACAAATCTTCACAGTCCCTCGCCTTCCGCACAGTGATCATGCGTGCTCTCCGGAAGTCTACTCACCTCTCGCGCCAGCTCGTAGCTGCTAATGGCTCGCGCTTCAACTCCACAACTGCGCCAGCTGCCAAAGCTCTGACGTCGGTTCTCATTGCTAATCGTGGAGAAATTGCTCTGTATGGGTGTCGCCATCTTCCAGTGTACCTCGCTGACATAATATAGGCGTGTTGGCCGCACAGCTTCAGAGTATGGCGTACGAACAACCACGCTCTATACCGACCCAGATGCGCGGTCACAGCATGCCCTCAGCTCTCCATTCGCCGTTAACCTCGGTGATCCTTCCGCATACCTTGATGGAGACAGGATAATACAGATTGCCAAAGAGCAAGGCTGCCAAGGCATACATCCTGGCTACGGCTTTGTAAGATATACAAGAGTCCACCCTTATGCTACACTTTGCTAATAAGGTGCAGCTGAGTGAGAACCCACACTTTGCGAAAAAATGCACCGAAGCCGGAATTACCTTCATTGGTCCTCCAGCCTCGGCAATCGAAGCCATGGGCAGCAAGAGGTACGCCTGCTCGATTGCAACACATGTCTGAGCTAACATATTTGGAGTGAATCAAAGAACATCATGACAAAGGCAGGCGTTCCTTGCGTGCCTGGATACCATGGTACCAACCAAGACCCTGAGCACCTGAAGAAGGAAGCAGC
The DNA here is from genome assembly GCA_011058905.1 of Curvularia kusanoi. Classification (NCBI taxonomy): domain Eukaryota; kingdom Fungi; phylum Ascomycota; class Dothideomycetes; order Pleosporales; family Pleosporaceae; genus Curvularia; species Curvularia kusanoi. The sequence continues at coordinate 698,774 of SWKU01000001.1, read as the reverse complement.
AAACATCGGCTATCCTGTCCTGCTAAAGGCGGTAAAAGGTGGCGGTGGAAAGGGGATGCGCATTGTCAACACCGAGCAAGAGTTCTTCGATCAGCTCTCCTCGGCCAAGGGAGAGGCTCGCAACTCATTTGGTGACGAGGTCATGTTGGTTGAGAAATACATCACGACACCACGACACATTGAGGTCCAGGTGTTTGCAGACAGGCACGGTAATTGTGTGGCGTTGGGCGAGCGCGATTGCAGTATACAGCGCCGACATCAGAAGATTCTGGAGGAGTCTCCTGCACCACATCTGCCGGAGGACATTCGCCAAGATCTTTGGGAGAAGGCCAGGCAGGCTGCTCTTGCAGTTGGATATGAGGGGGCTGGTACAGTCGAGTTTATCTTCGACAATGATACCGGCGAATTCTTCTTCATGGAGATGAACACCCGACTGCAGGTGGAGCACCCTGTCACTGAGATGGTCACGGGCACGGATCTGGTACACTGGCAGCTCATCGTTGCTGAAGGTGGCCGCCTACCTTTGACTCAGCAGGAGATTGAGGAGAGGATAAAGGAGCGAGGTCACGCAATCGAGGCACGCATCTACGCCGAGAATCCTGACATGAACTTTATTCCCGATTCCGGACTTCTCCTCCACCTTCGCACACCGACACCAACACCGACCGTACGAATAGACTCTGGGTTCGTTGCTGGTGACGAAGTATCTTCTCACTATGATCCTATGATCTCGAAACTCATTGTGCAGGGGCCCACCAGAGAAGCTGCGATTCAAAAGCTGAGAGTAGCTTTGGAGCAATACGAAGTTGCTGGTCCCATCACTAATATTGAATTCATCAAAAAAATGTGCGTCAGCGCAGATTTCGTTGCTGGATCGGTCGAGACAGGCTATATCCAGAAGCACCATGCCGAGCTCTTCACACCAATGCCGCCTGCACCCGAGGTCTTCGCTCAAGCTGCCCTTGGACTTGCCCTTCAGGAAGTATCATCAAACAGATCAGATCCCTTCTCTGGCCCACCTATCTCTGCCGCTGGCTTTGGTCTCGGCTTCCAACAGCGTCAATTTGACTTAGTGGAGACTCCAGCGGATGGCAAAGGCGACACGACAAACACGCCCGTTACTGTCCGGCAGACTTCCCCATTCAAATTCGACATCGCCGTCGGCTCGCAGACATATTCAAATGTTACGAGCACGTTCAGTCCTTCAAGCAACACTCTTACATCCTACTATCCTCATACACGCATTTCTACAACTTTCATCCGCGATGAGGATCGTTTGACCCTTTTCCAACAGGGTAAGCAATATCGCCTGCAGCTTGCCATGCCAAAGTGGGCAGAGAAGGCACTCGGTATCAAGGATGTCACGAACAGCGTGCTCGCGCCTATGCCATGCAAAGTTCTTAGGGTTGAAGTTGAAGAGGGACAAGAAGTAACCAAGGATCAGCCGTTGGTCGTTATTGAGAGTATGAAGATGGAAACCGTGATCAGGAGTCCAATGAACGGCGTAGTTAAGAAGATCGTACACGGGAAAGGAGTAAGTGAACATGATTCTATTTACGGGCTGAGAGCTAACATTGACGCCAGGATTTGTGTAAGGCCGGAACAGCGCTTGTCGAGTTCGAGGACGTGGAAGGGACACCGTAATTAACTGTATGCATATGTAAAAGCATAATGAATTTGCAGTCCACATCGACATTCTTGCCGATGCAACAAGCCTCGTGGTTTTGACCATCTGACTGATGTCCGGATTCCTGATCTATCGAGCATTATCAATGCCTCCTTTATGCTCTACCTCACACCCTAGACACCGGAACCGCAGCTTCATATGACCTTCTGGTGTTGATAATATATAATCACGATAGGTACTATGTATCTAGTGTAGATCATATTTGTCATGTCGCAGCAATGGTGTACAGCTGTGTAAGATCTCTACAGCAAGTACAAGACACAGAGATAGCAACGAAGTCGCTAAGAAAAGGTTGGTTGTAAATGTGTCGCAACTTATCGCAATTGATTTCCGCTTTGGCGTAGATCACACGCCGTTGCCATAGTGCACCATAGAGGTAAGAGCAAATCAGGTGGTAAGGAGGGACGGAGCAATCCAGTGCGAATATCGGTCACAAGATTGGGTTAAACGTACACTTTTCATTCCAAAAGTTCTCTCGTGCATTGGCAATAGATAATGGAAGAGAAGAGCTTGGGGAGATCAGAATGCCTGGCATGATGTGGCTGAGCGTTCAATACTGGTCATCCGTAAGAGTGCTTGTGATGATGGAACTGGCGTGAGGCTTTACGGTAGTGCTGTCATATATGAATTTTTCTGGTACAATATCAATGAGGAATATCAGTCTTCAAATCGCAACATATTGGTATAGCGCCTCTATTGGTACAAATTACTACACGCAACACCAACACATCTGCAATGAGACGGATAATCGAAATGCCCATTCCGGGCTTGAGCAGATGAAGAACTGCGCTGATGTAATGGAAGCTCCGTTGCCATTCCAATCATCGTCCACCGGGAGAGTAGTCGCTCACAAGCTAGTATTTTTCTTTCGCGTAGCTTCACTGGTTACACGGGGTTGAGCCAGCTTGACTTCTGGAGTATTTGACGAAACTCTCGTCCCCAAAATCATCGGCAGCAGCCACGTGGTACCAGCACTCTCTCGTAGTCGAGTTGTACAGCAATTGTCAAGCCCTGGCCCTCAGCGCAACCACTTTCACAGTCTGTACCACAACTATACTGCGATTCACGTGGCATGAACCCAGCATACAAGCATCGTGTAATCGACACTCCAGACTCTTGTCGTCGATCATCTCACCTACTCGGCCAACAGCGTTGCTACGATATTCAAGGACTCCAACCCTCCGAGGGCTGGCTTGGGCAGATCGTTTCATCAAGGAGCACGCTGTGCTTGTGCAGACGCAAAGAAAAGATCACACCTTTTTCGGAACCCACTCCTCAAAATAAAGGAGATCAAGGAGATGACCGCACACCAAGAATAGAGCTGGTGGAGTCGGTTTGGTGGGCCAGTCACCAACAAAGAAAGACACTGCATATTCCACTGACGAATAGCCATCGCCAACCCACCCACCACAAACTCGGACTGAAACACCAGCACTCTACCCACCACAAATGTAGACGTAGTCCCACATACACACTTTGCCTAGACCCCTACGGCAGTTCACTCACGTCCCCCCCGTGAGCATGCACCCGAGCCCTTCCCACAGCTCCAGCACCGCGAGTGGTCGCATGCCTGCATGGGGCATATCGCCGCGAATCCCAGGTTGATGATCCTGATGCCCACATATCGACGCGTGGACTAGGTCTGCTCGCATCGATTATCCACCGATTGGTTATTGCAAGATCAGAAGGCCCGTCCGGAAGGATTCCGTCTGTACAAAGCGGCGTTCAGCTACGGCGAAATGCCGGAAAAGAGACTTCATAGAGGCGTGCGGTCGGTGCAAATGAAGCGGAAGTGTGCGGGGTTTGCTGATGAGGTGAGGTGGCCACGGTACTGGGCAGGATGTTCCCGGTTGTCTCGTAGTGTGCAGGGGTTAGTAGGCTGACGAAATTGCTTTTACTGTGTAAGTTGGTGGGTTCGTGTGAACATCTGGATTGCTTGGTACCCTTCCTTGGTTCATCTTTTTTCTATGGTTGCATCGATGGACGAAGTAACGATAAGGAAATTATGTACCACTGATCAGGGTCACAGATGCATGGTTCATGCCGGTAGTGACTTAAGTATCAATAATGATGCCGATAGCGCTACACGGCTAATCGTACGTTGCTGTCGTACGTTGTTGGGCATCTATTGCTTCATCAATAGCAACTTATCATAATGCTCGCTGTTCCCTCCGCAATCGAGTGTTCGACGGAACTCACTTTGGGCACCGAGATCGGCTTAATGCTAAGACTCAACGATCCCAAAGGATCCAAAAAGCGTAAGCGACCCTGCCAGCCAGCTTTGACCACAGCCTTGCGTTCCAAGTCTGACTATATCCACCTCAACCATCTCAATCACGACGAAACCAGCAGATCATGTGGATTTTCCAGAAGCTCTTCGCGCTCCCATTGCACCAGGATCATCGTGTCTTCAAACCGAAACTACATGTTTGACTGACCAGACGTCCCCAGCGCATACGTTGCACTTGGATCAAACATCCCCCGTCGCACGACTCGCAGTTGACAGCGGCTCTGGGAAGCCCGGTCTTGTGACGAAGATGAGGCGGATGCTTGTCTGAGCTCACGTCCGATGTTTTGGCGTCCGATCCGATACGAATTTCAGCCCTCTGAAACCGCAACGCTAAAACGCTCTCGAACACCTGTCAGCGTTTCAAGGAACAGCCGGCATTTGCATCTGCCGGAATCGGCTTTACGGGCGCGTGTCGCGGTGTATCGCAACACCGCCTTTTGTCGAGTCGCGTCCCAAAGCGGTGTGTGCGGGCTCGAGCTATCGTGCAGCACCTGACCGGAAGGCTAGTTTGTAGACATTCGCGCCAGTCTTTTAATGCCGTGTCGGAAACAAGATGCACGAGAATTCGCGAAACACATCAGATCTGTGGCAGAGGTGACACAGCTGTACACAAGGCGCGTGGGAGATGATTCCACGTATTGTTGGTCGTTGAGTCCAGGACTTTGGGCGTGGAACATGCCGTGAAAGGGGAGCGCACGAGGTGTGTCGCAAGAAGACAGCCGCAACAAATGGCTAAGTGCAAGGTGCTCTTTCTCATGTGGGTCCTGGACGCCTTGAACGAGATCTACTAAAGATAACCGCAACGGTATCTTGCGCGTCCTCGCCGCAATAATGGGGTTCGCAGCCTGGTTCAATGATGTAATGATGCCCTGTGCAGGCGCAACAAGTCTGAGCGGGGGAGATTGGCTGCATGGCGTGGCCCCAATCGTGGAATTATGAATCGTGTTTGGCGATATGTGAGTCGTGGTCACATCCCGCACGAAGCGAAATGAAGGCATGGGCGAGCATTTGCATGGGTGTTTTCTAGAAGGCCGCTAGAAGGCCGCTAGACAGACGAAACGTGCACAGAGGCTGGTGCGGTCATGGGTCACGAGTTCGGAGTGTCAACCGGCTGTTTTCAGGCGAAAAAGGCAAGCCACAGTGGAACGGCGCGTACGTTTCTGATACTGCTTCCAAAGTGGTCTTAGTACGTGGTTGCGGTGTAATTTGCTTTATGCACCTTTGATCGACCAGCTTACAACACTTAGCCTAATCATTGTGATTGTAATCGATCGGCAACCTTAAGATGCTCTAGAATCGAGCTCAGAGTCTGTGGTCGCCGACATATGTTTTGGGTAACGGACGAAAGTGGTCCGCACGAGAACGAAGCTGGTTTGCATGCTTCCAAAGCGCGTATACAGTACTGCAATCAAGAGGGGCCTCTATTCAAGTGAAGTATTCGCAGTTTTCTAATCAAGATGCGAATCTTGCGACTCCAATAAAGATCAGCGTACCGCTGATGAAGTTGAGAAACTATTATATTGGCCAGAACAACCTGTGCAGAGTGACAACACGGTCACGCGTATTGAGTAGGACAGATTTGCTATGACAATAAATCCTTCATAATCCAGGACAGCTATTGTTGGAGAACTGTGCCCATCCTGTTCCGGATACATTCTCGATGGATGCGGAGTACCGCCAGATCCTCAAAGCAGACAATCCGTACTTTTTCCTCCAGATCATAAGGCCCGATCGGGGTTTTCGATTGGTGTGGTCCAAGTGGGAGACCTGTTTTGGCAGCCTGACTGTTGCGCGACATCACAAATGTAGATTGAATGTTTTTTTATATAGCCGTGAGCGAGCAAGCAATGGGATACAGATGGCACTTGCAAAGGTGTCTAATCACGTAGATTGATTCAAAGACAGCGTAACTTTCGAACGCATGCACACACATGGTACTTACTCGTACACAGTAGTCGTTTGTGTTGACATGATCAACTGGGAAATACGCCAATCACAAGGTTGATGCGTGTCACTTCGGCAAGGAGACCAGCGTCCCTATTCGATGACCAGGAACGTGGGACAGAGCAACAATATGCTCGCAGATCCGCGCATACAGCGGAGTTGAAGTCACACAAAGAGTGAGGCATGGAACAGGGCCTGGACCACTTGCATTGACAAAGACGGCTCGGCAACTTCGTTCCAAGGCTGGCTGCACTGGAGTGTTGCTGACATCATGGAGATTCAATCGGAGAGGTGCTGCAAGAATCAGCCCATGTCAGATGCGACAAATCATCAGTCCTATCGAGGGATCCTTCCGAGGGCTGGGTTATCCTTGCTACTACCGTCATGGGTGGCACGACCCTTGTGTCAAGATGCAAACCGAAGGAACTGGGTCCATGTCTGGCCAATCAAGCAATCTGTGTTGCCTGTCAGGGTTGACGCTTATGCAATAACGTTGAAAGGAGGGTTGGTGGTGCGGTCTACGATTTCAAAGCAGATGAGGAGAAGTTGCTCTTGAGATCGAGTGCGGATCACGAGACAGGTGGCGCGGTGACAGTTCGCAAGTGCGGACGAGGCGCATGTCCTTCGGCTCGTGTTCGGTTCCTCAGCCCCGTCAGGTACTGCGACCGGTCCACATGCCAGCCACCTTGTCGAACCCTTTGAGGGCATGTGATGCCACAAAAAGGCAAAGGCAATGCGTATACCCTCGAGGTTTGCGGGAAGCAAGGTCGAGGGTGCCTGAGGGCGATCCTGAAGCCAAAGCCACAGCCCTGGCTTTACATTTACTGACTCGGCCATCAACAAAGTGGAAACCTGCCTGGCATGCGTGGAGGAAGAGAATTTCTGTTTACGAACCAAGACTGCAAGTAAAACCAGCAGCAGCCTCGTGTTCCTACCACATCAGGAAATCTTCGGTGCCTTGATAAGCATTGACATATTGTATCGTTGGGCGCCGATTGCACTCCGATCTGCCATGCGCGACTCGTGAAGCCCAAGAAGCACCGTTAAAGCGGCCTTTCAAACAGCTCGTAGCGTGACGATTGTTCTGGCAAATCGCAGTCCCCCCGTCGCGTCTTTTTTCAGAGAAGATATTAGCATAAAGTCAATCAACCATCATGACTTCCTGCAAGTCAAGTCGGATCGGGACATGCTGCGAAAACTCGTATTCGCGATGTAATCTTTACAGGCATTACTGCGGGACGATTCGGGATGCATGGGTAATAGCGTCGCATCCTTACCCTGTCTGTGATCGTCCACCGTTGATGTAAAGACAGCATCCCTGCTGACCACTAGAGACAAACAGGAAGAACAACAAAATGTTAGATTCTAGGATGCAACATGATTCTTCGCTCACTAAATTATTAGTCACACCGAGTAATGGCATCTTCTGTACATTCAGACAGACCGGCTTGAAGACTGAAATTCTTTGAGAAAATTTGACTTCAGCCAAGTGGCACATTTTGGCAGGTGTTCCGCGGCGGAGGGATCGCAATACGGTATTACGGCTGACCTTTATTGTTATGCACGAAGCCGCTAAGCTCCATCTGAGTGACCGACTGCCTGCACGGCACTGAATATTGGCTGCTGAAATACTCTGAACAGCAGGTCGATGCAGAACAGTAAAGGATCGACATGCACTTTGCCAGTGCGCGTGCTCCGTGAATCGAGAACATGTCTGATGGTGCCAAAACGACAAGTAGCGCGGAAGGTGAGAAGTCCTGAAGCATTGTGCAGCAGTTGTGAATGGCATATGATCGCATTATGCGATTCGCAAAGTCGCTGTCAACTAATAGCAACACAGGTCCGCCCAAACACAAGAAACATAATGATGGAACTATTGAAGTCGCGTGTGCTGTTCGGAATTGAGCTTGTTGGAGCAGTTGGCGTTGAAATAGGGTTCTGTCTCCCTGGTCGATTCGCCAGGCCAGCGCTGCCTTCAGGGTTTCTCCGCACCCCGCTGCGAACGACTCGCTCGGAAGATTACAGTTTGGACAGGTCAAGGTCCCATGTCACGATCACAGACAGGGTGTGTTGTGCGCACATGGTGCTGGCCGGAATTCCTGTCGCAGGTCCTTCTCGAAGACTGTTAACCAAGAATTGTACGAGTAGTTCTGTCCATGGATGGGCCGCGTGTCGTGTGTCAGGATTTGCGGACCACGTCCCATCAGAGTGCAATCAGAACCAAGGTTGCGACGTCCTACAGGCCGGGCGGCATTGTAATCTATGAATTGGACCGAAGCAGGAGAGGCAATCGCACCGACAGTATGATTTTGGTCGGCGTCCGACGCTGCTGCAGCGCTGATTTACCATCACGAGCGCGCAGGCGGTCATTCGCTGGAGATGTGTGTGCAGTTTGTTCAGGCAATGCTCCAGCATGAATGTGCAATCTTACTCGAATTACCGTCCCAAGCAGCAGCAACGCGCATGGATCAATGGCGGCGGGCAGGGCTCTGCGACCTGGGCCCCATCGCATTGATGAAGGCCCGCAACGGCGCCCCTTGGAGGTGGTGGTGACGCCCTGGGATGTTTCGGCGTTATAGCCCCACGATCTTACAAGATCAGATGGTGATTGTCGAAGGAGTGTGGGAGCGTGCTGGGCAGCCTGGCCTCATCCCGTCTCCCGAGAGCCATTTCCGCGCCCACTGCATCGCGTGGGCGATCCGGGTCTAAGGCTGGATGAAGTAACGAGCGGGCATGTCTCGGCCAATAGAGTCATGTTGGGCAACGTTGGCAGACAAGCTGCTAGCCAGCCGTTTTGGGCGTCTGCTCACCGGCGAGGCCAGCAAATAGGCAGGCAGCCGGCGGGGCGCGGGCTTGGTGGTGGAACTGCCAAACGGTGCACTAGAGACTCGAGCAGATATTACGCACACGGCAGAACTGTGGCAGAACCGCCACAGGTAGAGTGACGCGTCGAATCACAGCGGGCGGTGCGCAGGCTGGGGCGTGAGCGAGCAAAAGATAGTAACGTGCTGCAGGGGCGAGATTGGAAACGCATAAGCAGCAGGTGCAAAGAACGGTCGCGCGGAGCGAGTATCTATAGCAGTGCTGGTATAGGGACGCGTCTCGAGGCGAGATCAGAAAGTCCGCACCACAATGCAGTAGCGGAGAACGGTACCCAGGCGCTGGAGCCACCGCTGGAGCTTTTACATACCTACTGGTGCTGGTGCTGGTGCTGATGCTGGAGATGGTGGTGATGAGCTGCCTGCTGTCGACTCTAGTGTGACTAGCGCCCCCGCGGCAGGTGGTGCTGGATGGTATCATCACCATCATTGTCGTCAATCAGGGAACAGCTGCTGGCCGACGCTCCGCTAGCAAGCGAGGCTGTCACCTGTCTTGTCCTGTCCTGTCCATGTCCAGCGTTTGCTGCTTGCCTGGCTGGACTGCAACTGCCGCAGCAGACAGGCCTGTCGTTGATCATAGGCGCGGTGCTATACTGCCTGCCATTCGCGTGTGCCACCCACTCGATCAGCCTGGCAGCGAGCGCTCGAACCGTGGTTCCAGGGCCCCACATGACTCTGTTTGCTGTGGTGGAGGTAGTGTTGCTACTGCTGCGACTGCTGCTGCTGCTCTGGCTGGGCGCCCCACCGCAGAAAACCAGCCTACAGCCTTAGAGGACCGGCGCTCACCGCACTCGGCTGCTTCAGCCGCAGTGCAGCGACAGTGGACACAGGCTCGCAGGCCGCGCAGCACAGCACCGCACTGCGCAGTGCCGCACAGGCAGTTGGGTAGTAGGAGCCACAGACAGTAAGCTAGGTCGTCGCGTCGCTGGTTCGCAGCGCAGCACGGCGTCGTGTGTACCTTCGCCGGCGATCCCTGATCCCGGCACTCACGCAGCCGCGGGCTGGCGCGCTCAAAACAGCACTACGACCGGGCGTGCATTAGCGGTTTGAGGACGTTTATTTCACGGCCTCGTCGGCGCTCTGGCATTGCGGGCTAGCTGCTTGACCTCTGCGTGCGAGAAATTGCAGGCCAACGCTACTGCAGCTGCTCCTGACCCTCGTCGACCGGCGCGCATAGACCAGCCTTCCCGGCATCCTTCGACCTCCAGCGCGAGCTCAGAATCAACATGTCGCTGTCGCATGCCCCAGATAGGACCCGGCAGTATAAGGCAGCGCCGGCGCCTGTAGCGTCGCAAAAGATGGTGAGTCGACTCTGCTTCCCTGCCCTCCTCTCCTCGCGCACTCTCGCTTCGCCGCACCCTGCGATCGGCCCTTCTGCACTGGCACCCTCGACCGTTGAAGTTTGACCTTTCGCGCGCGCCCACAGCCGTGATCCGTCGCTGTCACCGCTTCTGTTGGCTTCATCCTCGTTCCTTTTGCAGCCTGCAGCAGCCTCTGCACGCCGCACCCACACGCTTGCACCCCCAGCCAGCCCGACCCAGCGCGCGCGCCCTCAGCCTACATGGTATGCTCTGCCCTATCCTAACCCCCCCGCCAAGCGGCCCTGGTACAGACGGACAGCGTCTGTCGCAGGGCTGCGACCCAAGCTCGAGTCCCCAGACCACCACCCCCTGTCGGGCCCTGTCGCACCTCTGCTGGACGCCTGGTCGCGCTGCTTTCTCTCCGCCGCGTCTTGTCACTCATGGCGCCGCAGCGGCATCCTTGCGAGCAGCTTGACCTCCGCTCCCACCGCTGCTCTGCCTTCTGAGTTGTCAACGTCGCGGCGAGTGCTGCTAGTCTGCCCTTCCTGTCCTATAACTAAACCCTACCGTCCTGTCTCTTTCCAGACCCTGCTCCTCGCCTAGAGAACATCGCCGCCTTGCACATCGGCGCGCATCATCACTGCTGCCCTGCCCCGCATCCCGGCCTCTGAGCTTGAGCTTCATCCTTCCCTTCTTGTACCTTGCCTCGTCTGCACCCTCGTTTGTTTGTTCCTGCACCGCCGCCCGCCAAGTCACAGCAACATAACATTTGTTTGCTTAACCGCAGTTGCTGACCGCATTCGCCTAACAGCATCACCCCCACCCCGCCCAGGGCCTGCCGCCGCCAGTCCACCACCCTCACCACCCGCAGCATCCCCGCCCAGGCCAAGTCCAGCAACACCATCACCAGCCGCACCCCAGCTCTCCTCACCAACCACCACCAAACCAGAGCCCGGCCCAAGGTCACTATCCTTCACCTCATCCATCTCACTCCCAAGGACCGCCGCCGCACCAATCGCCCTACGTGCAGCAGATCCAGGGTCCACCACCGCCGCCGCAGCAGCCGCCTCAGCAACAGCAACAGCAGCAGCAGCACCCAGAGCAGCAACAGGTTCCCTACTACCAGGCGCACCCTAGTCCTTACAGCACCAACAGCGCGCCGAGTAACTACTCAGCTTCAGGTACGTGTTTTGCAATCTCAAGTCGTCATCAGACGCGTCCTTGCAACGCGTACCAACGCGTCTTTGCTTTTTCACTTATTGAGCTTTTCTAACATCACATAGAAACACCTGAGCTCATGGCCGCCGCTACCATGAACCGGACGGGGTTTCCTCCAATCTCCTACCACACACCTCAGTCAAACTCTCCTGCATCTGTTCAATCACCACAGCATGACCAACACGGGAGGCCAATCTACGGCCAGCCACCCAGTCAGATGCCTCAGTCAATGTACTACACACCTTATGCTTCTGCGCCTGTGCCCCAGCAATCCCCTTACAGCCAGCACCCATCATCTACTCCACAACAGCCAATGGCATCGAACCCTCTTTTGATGTCGCACCAGCAAAGCCAACACATGCAACACCCTCATCAGCCCCACCCGCGCACTCCTGGTATGACTGGAAGCCCAAAGCCGCAGCTGTCGCAGACTCCTCTCCAACGGCCACCGTCAGGACTTGGTCCACCCCAGCAGCAGCCTCAGGCACCTCCAGTCGGCACACCAAACATGCACCAGGGACCTCCTTCAGGGCCTGGTGTTAACCCCAATGCTGCGCCTGGGCCTATTCCTGCAACCACTCCCCTCGTTGTGCGTCAGGATCAGAACGGTGTTCAGTGGATTGCCTTCGAGTATTCGCGCGATCGTGTCAAGATGGAGTACACCATTCGGTGCGACGTTGAGTCGATCAACGTCGATGAACTTCCCTCAGAGTTCAAGACCGAGAACTGCGTCTACCCCCGCGCGTGCTGTCCGAAAGATAACTACAAGGGCAACCGTCTCCATTACGAGACCGAATGCAACACTGTTGGTTGGGCGCTGGCACAGTTGAACCCCTGCTTGAGGGGCAAGCGTGGTCTCATTCAGCGCGCAGTCGACAGCTGGCGTAACAGTAACCAAGATCCTCGACTGAGGAGTCGTCGTGTCAGGCGAATGGCCAAGATGACTACACGAAAGAATCAATCAAACTCTCACGGCGCTCATATGGCTGGCCCTGGTGGCCCAGGAGCTCCTGGTGTTCCCAACTCAGCAGCTCTTGCAGCACCACCTCGCCAGCCCAACATGGGTATGGGTGCTCCACAGATGCACCACCACCACGATCACCCGGGAGGACCACAGGGAGGATCGGACGATGTTAGCGGTATGTTTCACCAGATGAGTTGATGTGTTAAGCGCAATTGTTGGATGTTAAATGATACCTCTGTCCTTTCTGCACTGCATGTATATTACAACACTCCTTGATGTAATACCCCTTCGGAGTAGCTACCCATGCCTTTACGCAATGCTTGTATACACCCCTGCATCACATCGATGCACACATTTGGTTTAGCGCAGAGGATGGAGACAATCTCGGCTGAATGAACACGCGAGCTAATTTCTCTTTGTTCACAGGCAATGAATACTCGGAGGCACACACACATCACCATCAAGCCCCGAACGGGACGCAGTCTCCCACCGATGTTCGACAGACACAGAACTTCTACCCTACATTCCCATCCGGCGAATCGGTAGCCGGCTCCAGCGGCTTGCCGCCTACCCATGAGGATATGAAATATCCCCCACCTCCCCCGCCGCACGGTTCTGGCGTTCCAGCATCGAAGCAGCAGGAGCAGGACGAAGAGGAAAGGAAGCTAGCTATGTTTGGCGACCTACCCGAGTCCAAGCGCCGCAAATTCATTCTGGTTGATGATGCGCAGCGCGGCACGAGAGTGCGTGTTCGAGTGACTCTCGACACTGTCAAGATGGAGGAGATGCCAGACTCCTACCGCAAGTCCAACTCTGTATTCCCTCGCAGCTACTTTGCCATGCAGATGACTTCTCCTCCGGCCAGCCCTCGAGGCAGCAAAGTCTTCGCAGATGAACCAGATGTTGAGAGCGATCCCAGCTTCCCATTGTCTGGCTCCACAACTGTTCTCGTTCCATCTCTGGACGGCGAAACCAGAGTGCCAAAGCCACGTCTTACAAGGGCGAAGCGCTCGAAGGAGATCACTCTGAACGACCTTGGCTACCGCATGAGCTGGAGCCAGAGCCGTGTCTTCGCAGGCCGGACACTGTTCCTGCAAAAGTCGCGTAAGTGCTTGCTCCAAAGTCATAACAAGGATTCGACTAACCTTGTAAACAGTCGATGCCTATCGCAACAAAATGCGAAGCAGCATGATGGGCCAGGGTCAAGACGTGACCCAAGTAGCACCACACTTTGAGACCCGGGTCGGAAAGCGCAGGTGGAACGACAGAATCGAGAGAAACAAGAAGTCGAGGCGCGATGGCTCTCCTTAAGAGCTTTCCAGTCCGACGGCCAGGATTCACACCCTGGTCTCGGACGACCGTTATGGTCTCCACCTTTCCGGCGTTTTGCAGGGGCCCCCTACAGAACGACCGGGGAGGTTGCCACATTCGACACTCGGCATAATCCTTTTACGACGAGTCCCTGTTCCTGACTGTGCCCACTCCAGTCTCAGGATGTGTCCTGAAGTTTCAGGCTGCGTTGCTTTTCTTTGCTCGTTCTCCAGCTCTTGGGTGCATTCACGCACCTCATCAAGTGGCATTAGATACCCTATCGGCAAGCAGCATTTTCTTGCGAGCTCCATAACTGCGTTTCTTCTTTTCATGGCGGCGTTGGAGCGTGGCTACAGGCCACACTGCGAATCCGGCCGTTTCACGAGGTTCAACGACTGGCATTGTAATAACGGTTGTGCATTCTCAGCGAGTTACATGGGGGAGTTGGTGTACCTTACGATTGTGTCTTGGTGGGTCATAATTTCGTGTTTGTTATTATTCGGTAGGTCGATCTCATCTGATCGATCAAAATACATATAGCATTAGACAACATAATTTGCTCGTTCAAGATTTAGCTTCTGCGCACGCTCCATGCAGTAAAACTTGCGACATTTGTGACTGTCCATGATTGCAAAGATGATGTGATTGCACAGTCTGCATAGACTTCACGAACAGAGGTATCTGAGCCCGGAGCAAGTACCCAGATCAAGCAGCCCTCACGAAACGCAATCTCGCAAGAGCCAAGTCTAGACTGGGTCTTCCTTCACAGACAAAATCCTGCTGTAGTCGATTCAGCCAATGACGGGTAACGAAGCGGTACGGCACGAAGTGGTCTGACCAATCCTTTCTGTCCATCCCACTCGCGATAAACCACAGTGGCCGACGTCGTCCCCCAGCACACGAACGCGTGGAGATGGGATCCCAGGGTACGTTGGCGCGGGGCTGACAGGCTTGACAAGTGACAGGCTGGGCTATGCCCGTCCTGCAGAGTCCGGCTCAGGAACAAAAGGGCAATGGAGGAGGGTCGCACCCGTGGCCGCTGTAAGGGAGAGACAAGACAGGCAGTGACCGTGTGGTAGACACGTTGTGTGCGTTGCACTTGGGACTGGCAGTGGCGTAGCACAAGCTGGCGCGTGCGTACAGTGGTGTGTTATTTTCTTTCCCGGGACACGATGGTTGCACAAATCGGACGGATGCACACGTGCGACGGGGGAGCCAAGCCGTGAATGTCGGCGTCCGGACTAGGGAAGTGAGAAGGACGGAGCAACACGTGTTGCAAGGGTACTTGCATCCGAGATACTGAAGTCATGGAGTGACGATGGGTGGATGCAACATTGACCCATCGATGAGGACTTTTCCTAACTCGTTTTGCGTTTGCTAATCGGAACTTGCCTTTTCTCCTTCATTCGCAGTTGCCGCGCTGCAAATGGAGAAGGAGGCGAAGAATCAAGAAGACAATTGGTCACGATCGACACGCTTGACAGCTGTCTTTGCATCTGCGATTTGCAGTCAACAGGAGTGTGTTCCCATTGGCTGCGCGGCTACCAATCGCGCAAACTTTCGCCTCCGATGTCAATAAACGTCCAGCAGCCGTTTTAGAAACGGTTGCAACAACCGTTTGCCCCGCACGAACGCAGCGAATGCGCCACCATGCAACTCGCAAACTCTAAAAACCAAGCTTGACGGTTGGACTTGTTCGGGCCTTGGAGTTCTGGACAGCAGGGATGCGGGCGGTTGTTGCCGAGCCGCGGCCTGTCATCCAAACAACGTCCTCCGGTGTGCCCAGAGCCTGTGTGTCGTCACTGCGACACCGCCGCCGACTTGACTCGGTTGCAGTGCCCGCTCGCTGACTGCAGAATTGGGCCGTCTTGTTGCGCATCTCAATCAAACAGCACAGCGAGCACTGCAAATCGTATGGCTGGCTACGGGTGCCGAATTACTCATGGCACAATTCTGCCAGCCGTCTGCCAGCGTCGCACGAAGCGAGCGGACAGTTCCCAAGCACCTCCTGATGCTTGCACCTGCTCTACCGATCAGAAAACAAGGCTGCATGCCCGTGTGTTCCTGCCTCCCTTGTCCTCCCGATCACTCCCGGCCTCGCCCCCACCTTCACCATTACCTTGCGCACGTAAGCCAGGGCCCTGGCAGACGAGCCGTGGGCACAGTGGAAGGATGAAGCTCGTGCAAGGACCAGCTTGCCAGATCCTCCCGGGCACTCCATCCTTCGCGCGTGTTTTTGGAGTGGGGGGCCGCGGGATCACGAGACTTGGATGCAATTGGTGAAACGTATCGAGTTTATGAGCGCTGGCTCTAGTGATGTGTAATGGGTTTGTGATGAAGAGAATGGTACGATGTTGGGTAGAAAGGGGGCCGGATTGCCCTGTCTGGTTAGATGAGGAAGCTACGGTGACCTTGTAGGACTGGGAAGTGGCAGGTTTGCAAAGAGCTGTTAAGGGCCGGAGAGTGGCCGGTGATTAAGAAGGTCTGTCCGGGTGGTAGTTCGTTTTTCCTGCATCGCTAGGCCTATGACATTGAAAGTCATGCTTTGCTGGTTAGAATTGCAGTCAGAGTCCGGTGGGTTGACTGGACTGTGTGGCAAGAAGCCGCGTGTCCACCTAATCTGCGCTTCTGAGGCAGGAGCTGCTCGCGGTAGGAGCTGCTCAATGCTGCGACATACGTCTTGTCGGCGTTGCAGACATAGTACACTCCATCAACTAGATAGTGCCTTCCACCAACCGAGTTCGTTCGAGACCATGAGAAACGCGTATTCATGCAGTTGCTATTTCATTTGTACAGTCCAGCCGAGATTAAAGCACTGTCGTCTAACAGACACACGGGTGGGAAACTTCGCCTCAGTATATTCACCCGAGATGAATATCGTGAGCACTCGCTCAACAGTGCTACTTGACCAGTTATCGATTACAGCAACCCTCACTCGTGTTGGTGGCTGGGTATGTTTCAGTCTCCGAAATCCAGTAACGGAGTCCCTGCTGTCCGACACAGCATGTGAATTTTCGTCTTCCATCTGCGAGGCGAAGGGTACTGGTCCATGGAACAAAGCTCTGAGCTTTTAGCCGTTAACATACATGGCCTTCTGTGATTGATAGGCCCCTGGATTGCATGTACATGCAGCCATACGATATCGCTATAGGACCACACAGGAGAATGGATCTCAATCCCCAACTCGAATATCCGTCCCGCTTCTCTAGTCACTGGGAAAGAATGCTTCCGGACACACCACGCGCGTTTCATATGGCAATCGTTCATGTATCAAATTGGCTGTTGGCCTAAGCGAATTGCTCTGGCCTGATGGACTGTGAGCTCTCAGGCAGTGAGTCAAAGCTTTTTGTCAGCCACGTCGTTGTCACCTGTGTGGTGGCTGCAGATGGAGTGACCAGGAGTGCCCCTCCGTTGTATTCAGGAAACAACGCCCCTAGTCCAGGTCTCAGTCAATCAGACGATGCCTGTATTACTTCGGCATGGCAGAGCGCGATCGACGACGAAGAGCCTATGCAAAGAGGAGAAGCGACAGTAGTGACCAAACACTGCTTTTCCAAGGTGGTGTACAACACCTCTAGTCCATACCATCCTTCTCAGACAGCACATAACGCACTCAGCTTGCAAAAGCTCCCACAGCAGCCTCAGTCGTCTTCTCGTCTCCAGGAACGAGTTTCACACCCTCTTCTTCCACATCTCCACCCTTAGTCACCCTCTGATCCTTCCCTCCCTGCTCACCCTTGATAGTGTCCCTCACAAGCGTCAACGCCTCAACTGCAAACCTCACCATATTCTGCTCCCTATCCTGACTCCCCGTCTCTGCCTCTCTGGTCACCGTACCTCCCTCACGACTCACAGCAAGCGCCACATACCCAGGCGTGCGATTGCGCGTGTTGCCACCCGTAGGCCCCGCAGTCCCAGACTCGCTGACCGTGTAGGTGCTACCCAGTGCCTTGCGCGCGTTGTCGGCGAGTTTGGTGACAATGTCTGGTGTGGGGCCTTTGTAGTTCTGGGTGTCGGCGTCGGTCCAGCCAACAAAGGCTTTGCGGCTTTCGAGCGTATACAGCGTCAGGCCGCCTTTGTAGAAGGTGCTGGCGCCAGGGAAGGAGAGGAGCGAAGACGAGATCAGGCCGCCGGCTGCCTGGGTGTGGGTTAGTGGGTAAGAGGAAGACATATGAGCGGAGAGGGGATCATCGGTACTGTTTCAGCGACAGAGATAGTCTCTTTCCGATCTTTCAGAAGCGTTGCAACTTCTTTTACAATCGAGCGGAGCTCTTGCGGTGGAAACGAGGAGGTCGACATTGCTGATGTGGAAACCGGAAACAGGCCTGAGCTTGGGACAATTGAATTGGTTAGTAGTGCTAGACGATGATGCGCAGTGGTTTTGGAGAGGGTCCGAAAGGGTTGCATCTGTGGAAAGTGCAGCTTGTTGATTTGTAAGGTAGCTAGATTTACGATAGTGGTGACGACATGTGGGGTAGCTTCTTGAAGTCGCACTTAAAGCTCTAGCTCACCATGTTCTGAGCCGCAGGAAGCCATGGTACGTACGGGTCCGAATGGGGCGAAAACTCTTGAAGGTTTGGTAAAATTCATTCGCTAAATCTTGTTGGCTCAATATCTGAAACCAGCCAGTAAAGTGCTATAGCTCGAGACTTGATGAACCATAAACGCAAAGCCGTAACGGCCGTTCAGTAGGCCGTAACAAGAGAATGCCTCCGTTCTTGCTATATCCTAAAAATAAATAGAGCCAGCAATACCGCATAAAGATGAACCTCGCTGCTCATGAGAGTAAGCTACAAACGCCAGAATGTCCCAATGTGTCGTCTAGCTATCCTCTAGGGTCGTAAAACGGGCCCAATGAATGCGCCGACAAAGCTAAAGCAATGCAGTTATATGATGGTACAGCATCTGAGCTAGCCTGCCCAGGCGAACGGTAAGATTGCTGGCTGGCTCGATTTGCCAGTCTCTTTGCGTCATGAACGCGCAGCCTGTCGTCTGCTCGTAAGCAGGGCTGTGCATAGGTGTCACATGAGTCAATGCTCTTCAAGAAGGTGCCATATCCGCTATAGCCCCTTGTTCGAATTGCTCGAGGCGCTTCAGTTTGGCTTCAAGTTCAGCGAAGATATCGCCCATATGGCAAGCCTGCTGTAGTAATGTCCCCGAACCAAAAGGTCGCATCATATGTCGTAGAGCGAGGGTCGTAGCACAAGACTGTAGTGATGATTAGCCTATGCCATAAATGAAAGAGGCAAAGGGCAACTTACCTCAATTCTTGAGATCTGGTGTTCGACAAAATTGATCAAAAACCGGTCGGTGATCTCCCCACCCTTGTTCTTCATACGCTCAAGCAGCGCTGTCTCAGGGGCCTTAAGTTCTGAGCTCCCAGGATTTTCCAGAGTACTGCACAGCATCTCAAGACGCAAACTAATGTTCCAGAGATCCCATACATCTTCTGTGTCGATTGTGAGTTTACTGCCAGGCATCTTTTGACCAACTGAGGGTTCAAAAGTGGGAGCTGTCGGTTCTGCCACTTGTTCAAGTTGGTTTTGTACAACGAGGCGGCTGGCGAGGGAGTGAGGGTACATAAGGTAGATGTACTCTGGGTTTTCAAGTCCCTTTAGTCGGCGTTCGCCAAGATCCTTGACTTCGAACCCCTGGCTGCTGAGAGATCGTAATTCCTGCCTGATGAGTTGGCTGTGAATGTCATCGCCATAGGCTTCCTCTGACCCAGTAGAGTTACTGCGGTCTCCTTCAATGTGAGTTTCTAGCAACCGTTGGATCTCAGCGATGAAATCGGAAGAAACCGTTATTTGTCCTCCATCGGCCACAGAAGAGATTCGTGATGCTCGGTTGACCATTGGGCCAAAATAATCCATACGTCGGGTCACGGGATCTACTTCGCATACCGGCCGACCCCAATGGATTCCCATGCGAACAGAGAGACCGCGAAAGATGACGTTACCATCGGAATCAACGACCTCCTGTCCGTTGACACTGTTCAGGATCTCCTGTGGCCACTGCACTTCCAGAAGCTGGCTCTGAATCGTGAAGCACCAAAGGAGGGCCGAGGTAACGGTTCGAAATGCAACCATAAATGCATCACCTTCAGTCTTGACCTCATAACCACCGATGATGCGCAGCTGTCGACGCATGAGTTCGTTGTGCATCTTTATGGCAGATCTCATTGCGATAGGGTACGTCTCCCATAGCAAAGTTGAACTCTTGATATCAGTAAAGACCAAGCTTACTTCACCTGTCGGCGCATCGACCTCTTGATCCAGTCGAGCAAGTTTCGAATCGTTGACCATATTCCTGGCTCTCTTTCCTGGTCTGCGATTGACAGCAAAGTCGTCCAATGTGCCTGTTGGTCCCATAGACATGCTATGTGTGCGAAACCGAGCACGCTGTTTGCTCTTCAAGTCGCTAACTCCAAGCAGCATGACATGAATTTTGTTGGTGGCGCCAAATGCGATGGCAAGATCTCGTAACTTTTGAGCGGCCCGCATGAGGTCGTTTCGTTCAGACCTTGCCACATCAACAGCAAAGTCTGGAGTGAGGTATTCCCACAACTCCCGAGAAGCCACCAGTATCATCTCGTCTGTGTCGCCCAATGTGAGGTTGACAATGTGCGGCGACGCTATGACGGATGGAGACATTTGCACATAACCGAAAGCACGGGAAACCTCAAGCACATCGTTGAGTTTGCCCTGGCGCGAAACGAAACCACCAGCTTCCCTGATTCTTGCTCGTTCGCTTGGCTCAGCAGGATCATGCTTACGGGTAAGAATCTTGTGCCCACCCTCTGAACGGATCAGCAACGCTTGTGCATCACCGACATTGGACATGTAGAGCTCCATCTCCTTCAGGTACATGACCGTAGCTACACAACCGGAGGTCAAGTCGTCATCTCCGAGCTCGGGCACTGCGCTTCTGGCCTGAGTCGGTGGCGTATAGGCGTTTTTGTCCAAAGATTGAGAGGCAGCAGTAGCCAATTCCTTGTTGAGACCTAGATATGTACGACGGAGTGCATCGACTGGAGTTTCATTTGGTCGTAATCGGTCCAATTCGTCAGCCAGCCTGTTTTTAAAGTTGTCATACAGGAATTTGGCGATCTTGGATCCTCCACCGGCAAGTGGTTGGGCATCGAACAGGCCCAGTACCTGCTCGTCGTCATGGCTGCGGAATCGGGGTACCACCATATCCATAGTGGATATATGCTCTGTCCTACCGAGACTGTCCGCCATGCCGTAGGCCATAGTGCCTACAGCAGAGCCTGCCGTCCGTACTCTCCTGTCTTCTGTCTGCTCTGGTACGGACGGCGTCATCATGGTGACATCCATTAAGCCAAGGACCCGTAGGCTGATGAGTGCAGTGAAATCTGTCAAATCACGACCTTCTCGCATATTGACCCCACTGCCACTGTATGAGCCGCTGGGTTTGATCTCGAGTCGCTTGTTGCCCGAGAGATTCAGGTAGCGCAGTTTGTGGTTCCAATTCCAGTTCCAATCATAGGGCCAGTTGGATACATTGTACTTCAAAGAGTTGCTGGCCACATCCAGGACAGCAAGTTGCGCAACTTTACCCAACTCGGCAGGGAGAACCTGGAACTTATTGTTGTTGATGTGAAGTACTTTGAGCGAACCAACCTCTTCAAGATCCTCGGATGGTAGCGAGGTCAGGTCGTTGCCTGACAGATAAAGCTCTGTAAGATGCTGCCATCTTCTGATCGTCCTTGGTGGGACATCGTAGATTAGATTGTATGACATGTTGACGATTCGAAGCTCAGGCAGCAGGCAGAGCTCGTCAAACACATTGTCTTCCAGCCTATTGTCAGCCAAGAAGAGATGACGCAATGAGCCAGCAAATGTTGTGACCATTCTACTAGAAAGGCTGGAGTCTTTGCGTGACATTGGTGTTAGGGTACCCTCGGTAGGTGCTCGAGATGTTGCTGATGGCTTGCGCGCCGTGCTCGTCGTATTAAACGAGGCCATCGAACCCTTTCGGTTGGTAGATGCTGGCGAGGTGCCTGAGCTCAGGTAACCACCACCGCCGCCGCCGCCACCTGAAGCCTGACTAGGACGTCGGTTTTGGAAGTCCTCGAGTTTACCAAGCTCCTCGTAACTGGGACTTGATATCGAATGCGACCCATCCAGAAGAACACCACTATTGGCTTCAGCTGGCGGTGCTGCGCCAGGTTTGGGAAAGGCATCTAAGACGTTCGAAGACACATTCAATGTCTCTAACCTTCGCGCGAACCAGATCTCAGGAGGGAGCCGCCCAAGATTGTTCTCACGGACATCCAAATAGCGTAACTCCACAAGGCGTCCAATCTCAGCGGGCAACTCGTCCAGAGAATTACGCGCAACGCTCAGATGTTCCAATCTGTATAGCCGCCCGATATTAGTTGAAAGGGACGTGAAGTGGTTTTTGTCCAAGATAAGCTTCGTGAGCCCCGTGAGCTTCTGGAAAAGATCCTCAGGTAATTGAGCCAATTTGGCAGAGGCAAGATTGAGGACAGTCAGAGAAGGCACAGGACCACTCAGACCAAAACGTGTGACAGGGTTGTGGTTCATATGCAAAACGCGAATCTTGGGAAAGTATCCTTCGAACGCGGATATCGAGTTGTGTCCGATCATGAGAAACTCCAGGCGAGGCAATTGTGACATGACATCCATATTATCGAGAGCATTGAACCGTACATCTACCTCCCTCAAGTTGATCAGATTGCTCATCGAGGGAGGGAAGCTGCCTGACAGTTTGTTGTTGGTAGCCCAAAGCCTCTCCAGGCAGGTCAATTGTCCGATTTTGGGAAGGCCAGATATTGAATTGAAGCTTATGTCAAGATCAACAAGCGTGCGTACTTCACACAGGAAATCGGGGAACTCTGTCAGTGAATTGGAACTGAGGTTCAAGCTGCGGAGAGCACGATACTGCCCAAAATAGGATGGAAGAGACGTCAACCCGTTGTTGGATAATCGGAGGCCCTGCAAGCTTTGAAGTTTTTGCAACTCTGCCCTCTCGAGGGACTGCAAACTGTTGTTGGAGATGTCGAGCATGGTAAGTCGACTCGCCTTGCTGATACTAGGGGGTAGTTTCCTAGCATCGTTGCTGGTATACTTGATCTCCCTGAGGTTTGTGCAAGCTTGTATAAAATCCTCTGGCACCTTTAGAGAGAGGTTGCGAGACAGGTTCAAGGAGATGATCTCAGTAGCTTTCTGGTAGAGCGTGATCGGTATCGTGATGAGGTTCTTGCCCTGTAGGTCGATGTGGCTGAATTTCTGGGGTTGCTTGTATATCGGATCCCTTTCGAGACTCGAAAACCCACTCATCTTAGCTGGCAAGAAGGTGAATCTGCAAAGATAGCTGTTGTCTTCTCGACCAACATCCTCCAGACGGTCTGCCTCCGTATAACCGGCTTGTTCGAGAAGGCGTTTTTGAATGAGTAGCGGTCTCTCGTTTGCGTCAAGCTGTCGCGAGGTATCATGTTTCCGCATCACAATATGGTAATTATCCAACTCATCCTGAAGCACAGTCTTCTTACCAAGAATCTGGATGATCTCCGCCACAGTGGTGCTGAGCGTAGCAGACAGCGTCGCGAATGTAGAATCAGCTCTGAAGATGCGCAGACAATAGGTCTTCGTATCGTTCTCGTCTCTCGGTTCTACATCAGGCTCGTCGATAGATTGCTCGCGTACCTCGTCGTGTCTTTTCACGGCCCAAGAATCCGGTGCGTCCCATCCGTCCAGTCCCTCCTTGGTCCCCGGTTCGTCCTCTCCGCCTAGCATCATATGCTGCTGGACATCGCCGGTTGGAGGCGTCATTGGAGGCTTTTGCGGGTTCACAATTCCACTCATATCATCCAACTTGGTGTCCAAAAACCACATGGCTTCATTGCCTGTAGTATCCGCTTTGGCTTCATTTGGGTCTTTCCCTCTCGGTTCCACTTGTGACATCTGGCGCTGATTTGATGACTTGAACGGTAGTCTCCTATGCTCCTTCTTGCCGTCTTTGGCGACGTTACTTGGGCCTTTCAACTGTTCAAAAGTTGACTTTTTCCTCGATATGAAGGAAGCCTGATTGGGATCCGCTCGCGCGGATGGCGGGCCATTGATGGATGGGGGTAGGGATACCTGGGAAGAACCTGCGGGCATGTTTTTGATACTATCCACTGATGGATGGTTTTCACTCTTGTCTTTCCCGCGTAAGCGCGCAAAGAAGCGCCCCGGACCTTTACTAGTGCTGGGTGATTGTGATTGTTGAGATATGGTATTTTGTGTGATCTCAGAATAGGCGCTGGGTGTTGGACTTGACGAGCGCGGTACTAGATTCGTCTTTGAGTTGAAAGCGGAGCTCAGAGCAGGCGGTTGCGGTTGGGCTCGTCGCGTACTGTACGAATCCTCACGACTGGTGGCAGGCCGTAAAGGATAGGGAGCGCTGATATCACCTCGGCTGTCGGGTGCTGTCTTGTTCTCCTCTTTACTGCGATGGTGCCTGTGTCCGGGTATCCTCGAGGTGATTTTGTGCGTGCGATGGCCTGACTTGGTGGACGTGTGCTCGGAAGATCTTCTGCGCCCATTCTCTGTCGAGAGGGGTTCATCCTAAGTCTGTTAGTGACGCGCAGCTAGAGGGGCTCGGTGACGCCGCGTGCCGGTCAACACCGAGGGCAGACACCGGGCGCAATTGTGCCTTCCTAGATAAAGACTTACCTGAGGACCCTGGAACTCCCAAGGCGTGACTTCCGAAGAAGGTTGCGGCGTTCGTGGCCGCGAGCTGGTTGGAGAAGTAGGCCTTGAGTTGAAGCCGCCACTTCCAAATGTATGGCCCAGCGAGTTGCCTCGATGTCGGGGTGCATGCAGCGACTGCGTTTCTGTAATCTGCGACCTCCCATTCAAGCTCGAGTCTGAATTTTGACGGCCGTCTCCAGGAAAGTCTTCGCCAAACACATTCTGCAGCTTTTTATGAAAACCTCTGCTGAAACTTGACTTGGAGCCGGTGCTGCTGACAGTCATGGCACTGGCGACAGATGGCCTGCGGTCGTCCCGTGGGAAACCCATGGCATCCTCTCTCGCGGTGCCGCCAGTGGCGTTGAAGCCTGGCGATAGTTGAGCGAGGTCGTCATTGTCCGAGTCGTTATTGAAAAAGCTGCCCCAGCCGCTGTTCGCCATGGTGGTACCACCATTGGTGCCGGACGAGGCCCAGGGAGGATTGGGGATCACGCTGGAGGCCGTCGGAGGATTGCGCGAGATGGAGGGCACGCCACCGCCCGAGGTCTGCAACACAGCGAGGTCCTTTCGATAGTCGCGGAAGTCGTTGGAGACGGGGCCGTCCCAGACTGGGGGCTTGCGGGGCTGATGCTGGGGGTCTTTTGGGGGAGGGGCGGGAGGGATGGTGGTGGGAGAGATCTCAGACTCCTTTTCGATGCTGCATCAGCGCGTCAGCAGAGGTTCGGGGGGGTAGTTGCTGCGCGTCTAGCAATGAGACAGATGCCGAGACACGATTCGCGAATGACTGCCCGTCGCAGACTCGTATGCTTCTCGAACGCGACCACGAAACACGGCCAACCAGACGCTCGCAGCGGCAGCACGCCCCGCGCAGATCGGGCGGCGCCGTGGTGCAGTGCAGAGCGCTGCCAGCACCAGCACCAGCACCAGCACCGGCATCAGCACCGCTCTGGTAGGCGGGCGTGCGGACAGCGATACAGCGGCGGCATGCCGTGACGCGGCAGATGATCTATCTAGGCGGTACGGTACTATACATACGGTGCATTCAGGTCCTTGGATGTCTTCACCGTCACGGGCGTGCCGCGCAGCGAGCCATGGCGCCCGTACGGCCGCGTCGTGTCGTTGGTGCGCGCGCTCCACGAGCTGTCGGTGCTGCCCTGGCGATGGACGCCCGCGTCGTTCCTGGTCATGCTCGCAGCTGAGGGGGCGGCGCTGCCACTCGCGGCGGCGCGCTGCGGTGAGAGACGAGGTGGCGGCGGCGGCGTTAGGGCACGAGCGCTGCTGGCCGTGGCCGTGGGCGAGGGCTTGGTGGTGGACGTGGGCGAGGTCGAGGGCTGCTTGCGCAGTGGGCCTAGGACGGATGCTTCATCGAGGCGGGACGCCGCGACGATGTGCACATGGGGCGGGGCGGGACGAGCGCACAACGGGCGGAGCGGACTGGGCGGCTGGCAGGTGGAGGGGGAGGGCAGCCGGCGAGCGAGCGGCAAGCAGAGAGCGTCAGGCAGTGCTGGCTGAGCGTGGCGGTTGCGGTCACAGCAGCTGCAAAGAGGTGTTCGAGAGGGAGCTGCACACACTCGGCGAACGGAACGGGCTCCACTCGAAGACGGACTGCGGATGCGCGCCTGTCTCGAGCCGGGGCGCGCACCCTGCACCCGGGGGGCCCATCAGCAGCATCCTCGTTCGGCTCCCGCCTAGAACAGCGCCAGAACAACCCCTCCACACTGCACTGTCTTTTCTGTCTGGTGCGCCGGCCTGCCCTCAAACCCTCACACACTCACGTCATCCAGCCAGCGCATATTCACCGCAAGCAGCCTGCCACCAGCTGGTCGCCGCAAGCCGACTCCTGGCTGTCTGGGCGGCCCACTGCTGCCGCTGCGTCGGCCGTTTGGAGCTGCCTCCTGCGACATGCACTCCCCCGCTCCGCAAAGCCATGTGGCGCCCCCCGCTATGGCCTGCGCTTTCGAGCAGAGATGCGCCTACAGCCGAAGCGCGCCGTGTCTCGCACACCCACCAGAGCTATAGAGACATGGAGTGAGATTGTTACGTATTGCACACGATTCGTTTTCCTGATGCATGTTCTGTGAGGCTTGTTTCATCATTGCGTTCAGATGTGACGACCAAACACGTACGGAAGCAAACAATCATGCACACATCCCGAGGTACATGACCACTGTCCATCCTACTCTCCAGGACTGTCTCGGGTACATGTCCAGCACTATCTTACATTCATAGCTTCCCGCAATCGAACTCGATTCGAGAACCTCTCGCGGAAGCCACCTCCTAAGCTTGACCACCGCCACCACCTTGTTGAAGTGTACGCAGAATATCTTCCAAAGACGGGGCTTTAGCTTGAGTGTTGCCCTGTGGCGCACTGGGATTGGGAGCTGGCGCAGCGGCCTGGGGGTACTGCCACTGCTGCTGTTGATATCCGTACTGTGTCTGGGGCTGCGGCTGTGATGGTGCTTGCATCTGCGGTTGCACATACTGCTGAGGTTGAGGTGGTGCATGGGCCTGTTGAGGTTGTGCTCCCTGGCTACTCATCATGGCGACTTGCAACCACTGTGCCCAAGCAGCCAAGTTGGCTTGCGGATTAGCTTGCTGCTCGGGCTGTGCGTAAGCGGCTGGCTGTTGAGCATACTGTGCCGGATTTGCGTAAGATGCTGTGGCGGCAGGTGGCGGAGGTGGGGGATAGGCTGCTCCTGAAGCTGCTGGCTGTGGATACTGAGCCGGCCAACCCGCAGTACCATTGTTCGCATACGATGTAGCATTTGCTGGACCGGAAGGGGCAGGCGAAGCGTGACTCTGCTGATGGTTCTGCTGCTGCTGATGATGTTGATGATGCTGCTGCTTCTGTGGCTGCTGTTGCTGCTGTTGCTGTTGCTGCTGCGGCTGCTGCTGGTTGTGCTGCTGCTGCGGCTGCTGCTGTTGAGCTTGAAGCTTTTCCTGTGCCTCTCTTTCGCGCTTTTCCCGCTGTCGCTGCTTCCGATTCTTGTTCTTGGACTTTGCGGGCGGAGAGTGCTGTGGCTGTTGAGTGTGCTGTCCCTCTTGCTGGCGAGCTGGTGAAGCCGATGCACCAGATCTGTTGTCAGGACGGGGTACACTCATCTGACGATTGTCTTGCTGCTGATTCTGGGGCCTTCCACGGTCAGCTTGTTTGTTGCCGCCGCGTCCACCGCGATCACCTCCGCCACCTCCACCCCGGTCACCTCTTCCACCTTGTGCGTCTCCCCTGCCTCCTCGCCCACCACTGAACTCACCACGGCCAGCACCAAAATCGCCACGACCACCAAAGTTGCCTCGTCCTCGGAAGCCTCGTCCACGGTCGACCCAAGCTCCGCGACCCCGCATCATGCCTCGACGAACGTGGCTGCGATCCTCGATTGGAGCGCCTTGTCCGACAATCTCCTCGAAGTGACTCGGACGGGCTAGCGGCTTGTACATGCCCAGGTCTTCGTCCTCATCGTCGCTGTATTTGAGCCCACCTCCCTGGTACTCCGTGCCAGGCGCAAAGTAAGATACAGGCTTGTTGACATGTCCTCTCGGCCCAGTAGGTATCGGCCTCTGCTCGGGCACAGGCTCCGGCTCTGGCTTCGACTCGTTCTTTGCTTCGTACTTGGCCTTCTTGGCTTGCTTCTGCTGTCTCTTGTACTCGGCCTCAGCCTCGTCATCGGAGAATTCCACTTCGTTGGTTTCTTCGTCGTGGAGGTTTGACGCATCAGTATGTTTCTGCCTGCGCAAAGGCTCGGTGAATACGAAAGTAGAGTGCGCGTCGACGTAATAAATGGGTGTGCCTTCGGTGATGCCTAAAGCTGTAATTTCAGTAGGATCATTGAAGCCGACAGAGTAGTTGGGCTCTTCGACACGACCAATCTGTTCAGAAACCTTGCCAATGACGGTGAAATCGCGAAGGCAAAGTGCGGATCCAGACTCAAGCACCTGATAATTGCCTGAGGTGGAACCCTTCACGAGCACAAGGTTGTCGACGACTTTCTCGACCTTGCCGAGCTGCGTGATCTGCGTTTCGTTCTCGATCTTGATGTCAGGCTTCTCATACTGCTCGTCAATCTCATTTAGAGTCTTCACTTTGGCTTTTTCAGAAGCACCGGCGTCGTCAGCGGACTCTGCCATCAACAGGCGGACCATCTCCTCTGGATCCATGAGCTCTCCATCATCCGCTTCGTCGTCTGAGCTGTCGTCTGAGCTTGACGAATCGGACGACGAGTCCGAGGCATCTGAGTCAAGCTGCCACTCGGCATCTTTGTTGTCTTTGTTGGCCTCACCAATGCGAAGGAACTCGGCTTTGCTCTCTTCTGCTGTAGGCTCCGAGGACCGTTCAGCAGGTGCAGCAGCAGCACTTGACTTGTGTGCAAGGTGGGCATTGACGGCCGGAGTGGCGTCTGTTACATGTGTGTCGACGTCGAGGGCGGACGAGAGGGTGGTTGTGGTAGCAGGAGCATCTTGCACAGGAGTCAGGGACGCGGCATGCAGCTCAGGACGCGACGGCTTACCGTGCTGTGGAGCCTCGCCCAGGGCCTGCAGCTGATTGGCCACAAGCGGCTCGACTGCGCTGGTATCATGGTGCAAGGCCTCCTCGTCTATGAGCTCGCCTTCGTCATGTACCGCGTTGTCAGTAGCAGTCTTTGCGTCGATCTGGGTGAGAGGCTGCTCGACGGTGTTGTCGCCCAACGAGCCGAGTCCTGGCAACGAGAAGCTCGATGGAGCTGGTGCAGTTGCGGTGAGCGACGCCGAAGGCCCAGCATGAGGCGCAGCTTGCGTTGCAGTGTTGACAGGCGCGGTGTCGTAGAAGTCGTCGTCCATGTCATCCACGGGCGAGCCTGGCGCGTCCAAGGAGGATACTCCAGAGTAAGGAGCGTCCGCCTCGAGCCGCGCCCTCTTAGCCGGCGGTTCAGAATCAGACATAGCTGTAATCTCTGCAGCCTTAGAAAGCACGCGTTGTTCGCTGCTGTGACAGAAACTGCGATGTGCAACCGTCTGCTTAATGCGTGCGGTGATATGTTCTGGTGAGCAAAGGAACAGATGCCATTTTTGTGAAGCGGATCCACGGGCTTAGCGTGCCAAGCAGCCCCCTTGCGCCACAATCCTGGGAGATCACAGCCGCGCGGTGACGGCATCGGCGGCCAGCTAGCTCTGCTCTGCTCTGCTCTGCTCTTTTCAGCGACGTTTGTGACGAGCCATTGAGGCATATTGCCGGCACCCAAGGCCCCTCTAATTAAGTAGGTATTTGCCTTATGCACGTGCGCTTCTTGACGAATTCGTGGAGCCACCACTGCGGTCTCATCGAGCATGTAACTGACCAAATGTGCCAGACTCAATACAATGCCTCCCCCACCACCAAAGCAGGGGGCTCCTGTGTCCACCAGGCAGCCCATGCAATCCCCAAAGCAGCCCCATGAGCTCGAACCAATCATCGCTTTCTATATCTTTGCTGCCGCCAACATCGTAGCTGCTTTCTTTGCACCAATCCAGGACTGTGACGAGGTCTTCAACTACTGGGAGCCCACACATTACCTGAACCACGGCTACGGGCTGCAAACGTGGGAGTACTCCCCGGAGTATGCCATTCGAAGCTGGACATATACTGGCCTCCACTCGCTTGTGATAAAGCTGGGGATGGTGCCACTTCGACTGTTCGGATTCGCAAAGTCAAGGAGTGCTGAATTCTACTTCTTGCGGACTGTCCTTGCAATCATTTGCGCAGTATGCCAGACACGGTTCTACTCAGTGATCGCGAGGACATTCAACCCGCGCATCGCACTCTTCTTCGTGTTTGCGATGGTCTTCAGCCCAGGCATGTATCATGCTGCACCAGCCTACTTACCTTCTAGCTTTGCCATGTACACGGCCATGCTGGGATTTTCTGCCTTCATGGACTGGAGTGGTGGTTTGAGGACCGCCCAGGGATTGATGTGGCTCGGTATTGGATCACTGCTAGGATGGCCCTTCGCTGGAGCTCTTGTGCTTCCTTTCGTCGCAGAAGAAGTGTTCTTGGCAGTTCTGACCGGACAAGGAGTCGACGTTATTCAAAGACTTGCTGATGGCTTTACTCGGTCGGCTGTTGTTTTGGTGAGACTACCATCATCATCTCGAAACCGTCACTCATATATTGCAGGCACTTCAAACATCCCTCGACACATTCTTCTACAAAGCTATCACTGTCGTCCCATGGAACATTGTCAAGTACAACGTCTTCAGTGGAGGAAGCAGGGGCCCTGATATTTATGGAGTTGAGCCCTGGCACTTCTATGTCCGCAATCTCGCCCTCAACTTCAACATATGGTTCTTCCTGGCATTGGCAGCATTGCCATTGATCCTCGCGCAGCATCTGCTTGTGAAGAAGGTAGTATCAAAACAAACCCTCCTGCGGAGTGTTGTCTTCGTCAGCCCTTTTTATCTTTGGCTTGGTATTTTCACGCTCCAACCTCACAAAGAAGAGCGCTTTATGTATCCGGCGTACCCTGCTCTGGCGCTGAATGCCGCCGTCGCTTTACATATCCTGCTTGCGAACTTGGGCTCCACCGATCCAAGCCGTCTTGTCAGCAGGATCCCGCCACAGGTGAAACTCGCCATTGTTGGTATCCCGTTGTTGCTCGCCTTTGATGTAGGCGTACTTCGAACCATCGGTACTTTTACCGCATATTCGGCACCTCTGAAGGTGTACGAGCCTCTTCATCAAGCTGGAGTTAGTGCTCCCGGCGATAATGTCTGTCTCGGGAAGGAGTGGTACCGTTTCCCCTCCTCATATCTTCTGCCAGATCGCGTTCGGCCCAAGTTCATTAAGAGCGAGTTTTCGGGTCTATTGCCCGGCGAGTTCAGCGAGGCAACTGGCGGTGGATTTGGCCTCTTCCCGGGTGCATGGCTCATTCCCTCTGGTATGAATGATGAGAACTTGGAGGATCCAGGGAAATATGTAAGTCATAAGGCAGTGTGTCTCGGCTTGACTGATGAGTTATAGACAAGTATCGGACACTGCGAGTTTCTCGTCGACTCCAGCGTACCTGGTATGACTCCCACAGCGCTCGAACCAGACTATATTGCAGACACAGAGCACTGGAAGCCGCTGAAGTGCGAGCCTTTTCTCGATACCTCGCGAACGCACCTTTTGGGCCGCCTGCTGTGGATACCGGACCTTCCCTTCATACCAGAGCAGTTTCAGCGTAAGTGGGGGCAGTATTGTTTGCTGCAAAGGCAGAGATCTGACAAAGATCTTTGAAATGGGCGCTGTAGCATCGCCATTCAGAAACTGTAGAGGACTAACTTTTATTGGACGAATCAAAAGCATGGTGCGCTGTATTAGGAAGGCTTCTACGAAAGACCACATGATGTTAATCATTCTTCTCGGCGTCTCCTTGAGGTAGGAGAGCTACACAAGCTGCATAGATAGGTATGTGTGTCGGCCTATCTATGCAGCGAGTGCGAGTACCGATACGGCCCCACACCATGATGACGCTAACCAGAAAGGGTAGTGCGGTCCCTTAGCCGTTCAAATGGCCCAGCCTTGACGATACTGAGGGGACCCCACGAATCACATGGCCGTCGAGAGATGTTATCGCCATTGACACTTGTACGAAACGACACGAGGTATTAGAAGCCTATCTAGCACGCCGCTATATAACAAGAGCTATCCAATGTATTGCCCGCAAACGTCCCCAAACCCATCTTCTTGATCAAGGCACAGTCTGAAAGTTTGTTGCTGCTTCAAATAACGAGACTGAAGATCGCTTACCATGTCTGCATTGCCTGCTCGATGTCAGAAGCACATTGATTCCATTGTTGAGGGTTTTCGGAAGCAGCGTTACACAGCCCGAATCCAGGAAATCTGGAATGTCCAAGATGCCCCGTCCAACTTGCTATTCTACATAGGCATCGCTGGCATTGCAATCGTATGGCTAGCGTTTACACTCATCGTCCGACAACATACCCAAAGGCGCCGACAAACTACGCGCCCTAATACACCCAATCTCGAGAAACGCTCAATAGAACGACAACCCGGAGGTAATACACTGCTCTATTCGCACTGTTGCGGATTCTTTCGATTTAACTTCTCAAACAGTCTACTGACTTAACCAGTATGGCCGCCATCCTCTTTCCGACGTCCAAAGGCAAATCCCTATCCTTCCTGGTCGCTGGAAACCACTAAGCCGCTTCCCTACCGCCCCTTCCGCTACGGTCCAAAGTACAACATCACTATGGGGCTTCGATCCATGCAGTGGGACGATTGGATTGAGCTCGATAACGACTATATGAAGTATCACTCTATCAAAGCGGCGCGTATTGCTGAGCGTGGAGAGAAATGCTCCAAGACTGCGCCAGAAGCGTGGGACGCAACAGTTGAATTGCTCGAAGAACTATGTGCTTATCTTCCAGAAAGATATCCTACAATGTTCGAACGTTTGGAAGGTCATAGGCAAGGTGTCATAAATCTGGCTACTGGTGAGACAATCGACATCAAGGAGCGTCTGGAGAAGGAAGACCCGATGCAGACTTGCGCACGCCTAGTGCAAGACGATCTGGCGATCATGATCGAGGTATGTGACACTAAATTCACGAACCGCATATCGCCTGAACATTGTGCTGAACTTTTGGCAGCGTCCAGACGGCGATTACTATCTTCTCGCGGGAACCATCCTCCTTGCGGGATTCTGGCGTCTCGAAGACAAATTTGGTATGCCGCTATCTGAGATCCACACGTCAGGCGACGTTCCACAATACAGAGAGAAATTGGAGAAGGGAATGCACAACATGTTCAAAAGGCTCCAACCGGACAAACCAGTGCTGAGAAATAACTACTTTTTACAGGTGGATGGTAATCTGGCATGGTGTGAGAGTCTCGGAAGTGAAGACAAGGATGGTATCAATTGGGCAAGTGCACCCAACATCGACGGCATCGAGAATGTGCATTTTCGGTGTGAACGGCAGAGCCTCCGAAGGTGTGTTAGCTTTAGACCTGATATATACATGCTTTCGTAATGGCTGCTAACGAGATATAGGCTTCCGCGCTCTGGCGGTGTAGCTTTCACGATTAGAACGTATTTCCTTCCT
The DNA here is from genome assembly GCA_011058905.1 of Curvularia kusanoi. Taxonomy (NCBI): domain Eukaryota; kingdom Fungi; phylum Ascomycota; class Dothideomycetes; order Pleosporales; family Pleosporaceae; genus Curvularia; species Curvularia kusanoi. The sequence continues at coordinate 665,402 of SWKU01000001.1, read as the reverse complement.
CTTTCGGATATCTGCCAGGAGCCCTACGTGCCAGGAAGATTGGCAAGTGCGATGCGTAGCTGGGGAGATGATGTGAGTCATTACAAGGGAAAGGCGCATTACGCGGACGTAGTCTTGAGATATCTTGATGCCACCCATCAAAAGCAGATAGAGAATGGGTTGGATCTGGAGAAGGAGGACGATGTACGAGCGTACCCATACTAAAGAGATTAGCCGAATATAGGCCGAGCAAGAAGAGCTGTTGACCACGCCATAGCTAGTGAAGAAGATTTCCATGCTCAAACCAAAATATAGAGCTTGACTCTTACGGCGCCGTGCCAGCTCGAGATGGACACTGGACAGTCTCGGAGAATTCAACTTGGGTAGGGCAAAGAAGCAAGGGGACCGATTAGCCGTATAACAATCTCAAGAGCTATGAGTCTCGGAGTGTGCCCAAACCGGCCCTGAAGAACTTCGGTCAAAGGATTTCTAACCTTCTTGCGTTCTTCCATGTGTCCATTTGGAGCTGGCAAGGTGCTGTGTGATGTTGTCATGGTCACAAAGGATGGAGTCTACTTGTGATCTTGTGTCAGATGCTGTTATAGGAAAGCCCAGGGACTGGACAGTCCTACTCTTCTCCATTTCAAGGTGCAGTAATGGCTGGAGAGCCGCAAACCAAAATCGCAAAGTTACATATTGAGGTACGACCAAATAAGCAGCTTGTCAAAACGAAACTTCAATTTCGTGCTATGTCAAAGAATATATACTAAGCAAATATTTATAATGGAGCTGATTCTCGAATTTACGGCTGTTACTGGCCGACCCATGCTTTGTTTAGCAAGTGAAAAGCGCAGGTCCTGGAGCAGTGTATGTCTGCGCCTTATATGCGTCATAGGTGATACCAGGATCGGTTGCCTTGTAAGCACCAGGGAACGCAACAAGTCCGGTGGGAGTCTTGCTGCCACCACCGGTAACCTTGAGCTGGTGACAGCCGGGGTAGAACTGAGCGCCAGGATAGGAGTAGGCAGAGTGCAGAGCAATGATCTCGTGACGCACGAGGTAGTACCCTGGGGGGATGCATTTAGGTACTGTGTAGCTGACGACGCCGCCCGCTTTCATGGGAGCACTGGCGCCCCAAGTGTTGGAGGTACCGTCGCGGCCATTTTGCTGGACTTTGAACCAAACTGCACTGATTTACAATTAGACAATGAGAAGGCTACTTTGTGTGTAGCTGGAGCATACCTATTGTTGGGCATGTAGTTGTTGCAGCCTGCGTCAGGGCACTTTGCCATGTAAGTGACCGTAGGGCCGACGTGGCTGTCAGGCCAAAGCGTCCAGTACAGGTCAACCTGTGAGCCAGCCGCAACCTCAGCGTGAAGCGCAGCAGGCTTGGAGCCAACGATGCCGCCTTCTGTGTAACCACCACATTGCAAATCAGCTAGAGTGACATCCTGAACCGGACCGTTACCCTGAATCTCACGAGAGATGCGTTGGGTAGGAGGGTTCATGTATGGATCCTGGTACGGCTGGTAAAAGGTATATGCCTTACTACCGATCGTGGCATTGTTGACGTAGCCGTGGCCCGCAACCGCGGTGGCGAAGGCAAGAGCAGTGGCGATGTACTTCATTGCGAAGGCGTGATGATATGATCGGACTGGAATATGATGACTGGTAGCGAGTGAAGAAGCAAATGAATATAGGCTGGGAGGGCTTAAGAATGAATGCACGATAATAATGCTCTGGTTCTGAAAGACTTGGAATGCCGAGATAGATTGATTGAATCTGTCGACCATACAGTGTTCATCTCTTTATTCCAGGAGTAAGTGGAGAGCTATGTACGAAGCAGGTGGTTCTCGTTGAGTTAGACCATTATGTTTGGGCTCCTCCCAAGCATCTAAATCAATTAAACCCGCCCTCTTCGTGCTTATTCGCTTGAAACTTCCAAGATGCTGATGCTTGCTGGTGATCATGAAGGACAGCAATTAGATTGGGCGAAACGCGCTAACGGCAGGCGCTCCTCGGTCTCCCCACAAGTTCAATGGGACGGAGGCAAGCTCCGTGACGAATCTGTTCTGTCAGGGGCTTCAAGCCGTGTGTAGTGATAATTTGTATCGAGGTGGATTTTTAGAGCTTCCGAGCGCGGGCGTTGTGTGACCCAATTCGATGTCCGAGACGTCGGCGGTCGATGGAGGAAAATCACTCCTTGGGCATCATTCAGTGCAGTCTACTTCTGGCGCATATGTGGTGTAGTTGGCAAGCCTCGGAGGGCCCACGCGGTTTTGTCTACAGTGCAGCGGATGCAATCCCGGGATAGATTAATTGTTTTCGCTACCCTAAGCGATGCTCGTGATGGCGGGCGGCGACAGCAGTCTTTGCACGGCATAATAATAATAATAATGTGATGCTGTTTTTTGATACATGGAAAATTTAGAGCCTAATGCCAGACGTCGTCAGCGAATGCAGGGGCTGTTTGATTGGACTGTATAAGGTGGGCCAAAGCAAATGGCACGAGGTGACGTGTTCCTCAAGACTGGAGACATTGTCGATGTTTTGAATATTTCACCAAAGTTGGAAGGAAGAAGCCTAGAATTATGTTCGGCCGGCTGTGCTCATGCATCTGAAAGTGCGCGCGCTCTCTCTCTCTCTCTCAATTGTGCTGCAGGATTGCTGTATTCGCTGTTTCGAAATCCGGATCGATTACCACTCTACAGCTCGTTTGTGAGTTACAACACAATGCTCCAGTGGATATATTTGTCTCTGTTAAACGTGCAATTAGCTGGTAGGCTCTGCCTCGCAGTTCTTTGCTCATTCAGTGCAGGTATTGGGATGACTGCGCTTCTACAAGCTCGATGGTTCCTCCGCTTTAGGCAGTGAAGATGGTATGGCTTGAGCCAGTAGTAAAGGTTGGATGGAGCTCCAAGACCTGTGATTCTGTTATGAGGCTTGACGCGAATTAGTTGCACTTTTGTTTACTTGTATTTTCGGTAGTATGGTTTGTCGAAACGGCCAGTCTGAAACATATGCATGAAGTCCTATGAATGTGGGCGATACAAAAGGAAGGAGTCCGCGAGAACTTCGCGAGGGAGCGTGACGGTCAAGCTTGTGATGGAGCCATGAAGGAGCTGTGCTGAAGCGGCTCGAAGCTTCTCGCGGAAGTGCCCCACATGCTTGAACATCCCACCTGCACCTGCGCAACCCCGCGAAGTTGTCCAAACATTAACTGCAGCCTTGTGCAGCTCCACACAACAACACATAGCACACCTATTAGAGTCTAGACAAGATGGTGATCAACTACAGCAAATGGGTAAGAGCAACGAACCTTGTATGCCTCTATTATAGCTGCTTACAAGTGCAGGACGCTCTCGAGCTTTCAGACGACAGTGACATCGAAGTGCACCCCAACGTCGACAAGAAATCGTTCATCCGCGCAAAACAAGCTCAGATCCACCAAGAGCGCGACCATCGGAGACATCAAATCAAGACGCTGAAGTACGAGCGCATAATAAACGATGGCCTTACCACACGCATCGACCGCCTTCTCACAGCTCTGAAGTCACACAAGGACAAACTTGCTGAGGGCGGTAATGAGGATCAGCTAGTGTTCCAGGCGATGATGGAGAGTATGCTGGACCAAAAGGAAAATGCGCCGCCGCCGCCGCCAGAGGGCGTGCATGAGCACATCAAAGACAAGCCAACGTACCCACAGATGATGGCTAGCATGGTGGACATTGTGAAGAAAGAGATTGACGCAAGCAAGAGCACCGACTCGCGGTACGACCAGTTCATTGCAGGGCTGCAGAAGGAGAAAGAGCGAGTGGAGGACTTGCAGAAACAACTACTCGCGAAGCTGGCAGAGCTCGAGAAGGAAGACAAAAGGCACATCACAAGCGACGACATCAAGGACGGGTTCAGCTACTCAGCAGTCAAAAAGGAAGATCAGAAGAAAGCTCCCGCAGCACCCTCGTCTTCATCGAAAACAGAGACTGTCGAGCTACTTAACGCCCCCAAGCGGCCCGAACCTACACGTACCGACACAGGTGATTCAGGTGCAGACGCAGATGTTGAGGAAGGCACTGCCGTCGACGACGACAGCGTCGAAGCTTCGCCGTTGGCTAAGAAATTCGCCGCCATTAAAGCGGGTGACTGGTACGCCTGCCTGCAGTTCCTCATGCAGCATTCAGAAATCCTCAAAGAGTCTGAAACCGATGGTCTGCTCGTCGAAGCCTTCAACTCCCAACTCGATGGCAAAGCCAAACACGCCCGTCAGTGCGTTCACCAGGGCCTCCTGTTGCAGTACTGCCGTCAGCTGGGCGGTCGCCAGGGCGTGGAGCTGTTCTTCAAGCGCATCCAGAGCAAGGATCACCAGGCCAGCAAGATGTTCAATGACGACGTTGACCAGACGTACCATCGTATCAAGACCCGCGCGGCAGAGATCCTGAAAGAGCGTGAGGAGAACCCTGCCGGCGAGGGCGTTGAACAGATTCAGCTTCATGCCGTCGATCCCGGTACGACGATCAACATTCAGGTCCCGCCTGAGAAGTCGACGGCCGAAGATCCCCAAGAGCGCGAAATTGAAATCATGGCACGCGGCATCTTCGAGACGTTCCCTCCTGGGTTGCAGCGCGCGCTAGAGACTGGCAAGTTGGAGGAGATCAACAAGGTGCTAGCAAAGATGAGCGTTGAGGAGGCAGAGGAGGTGGTTGAGAAGCTGGGCGAGGGCGGCATGTTGTCTGTCGAGCAGGGTGTGATTGATGCGACAACCGAGGAAGGACAGCGAACATTCGAGGAAATCGAGAGGAGCAGGCGTTTGCCTGGAGACAAGGTACAGGAGGTCGAGACGGATCCTGATACAGGCGACCCTGCTTAAAGGCATGAAGATTGGAATCGACTTCTACTACAATATGCATTGTACTATATCAAAGTAATGTTATCCATGAATGATACATCCGTATCCTGAGCGACAGACCCAGTGTGCCCTTTGGATTGACACAATTTTGGAGATCTACACGTCCGCTGCAATCGTCAAATCCTACCTGCTAATCTGTCATACTTTGGGGTTTTAGATCAGACTTCCCAGCGAGTTATCGATTCCCTCCATATCTCCATCGCCGGCAAACGCCGCATACTCGTCCTCCACTTGATTGCTCATCTTTCTTTTCTTGGCTCCGCTTTCGTACGCATGCTGTCCATACACGCCACTGTCTTGTCCCGGCCGCGCGTGCTGCAGACTTCTGAGCAGGTCATGGGGGATGTTTGTATCGCCCATGGTCGTCGCGAAGGCAGGCAGCGTGCTGTTGTTTCCGGGTGCCGGTGCTGTCTCTGGGATGATAGGGTTCGACACTGGCTCGGGCATAACGTCGTCACCAATATCTGGAACCGGCTCGGCTACTTGGGTGGCAGTCCTTTGGGGAGAACCGGTCGGAGTGAAAGATTCCATGGGTGGAGGAGTAAGTTCCTCCATCTGAGGACGGTCTTGGCCGGTTGTTGCGACTGGGAGAGGGGCAGCAGAGATTCTGTTTGTCTCAATGGCTGAGAGACCCTGAAGGATTGCATCTTCGACTTGGCGCTTGCGGCCTTCAATGGCGTCTTTGCGGGTCTTAAGGTCCTCGGCTTGGCCTTGATCCTGTTCGAGCTTCGATTTATTGCTCGCGAGAAGGTTCTCGAGCCCTGCAATGAGCGCCTGCCGTGCCTTGATACTCTCCGCAACTGCGCCCTCAGCTACTGCCAGCTTCTTAACAAGCGTAGACAGGCCAGCTGCGTGGACAGGCGCAGATGGAATGGTGTAGTTGGGGTTGGTGACCTTGTCGTATTCCTGGTTTGCTGTTGCTACCGCTGGCTTCGACGTAAGATCAGCCTTCTCGACCGACGTAGCCAAGGGCGCAACCGGCTTGAGTTCAGCTGGCACTGAAGAGCTCGAGAACAGACTTCCACCAAGGGCTGGTTTCCGACCGACAGACTTAGATGAGTCTACATCGTTCAGGGCCTTCTCGATGCTCTGCTGTGCCTGCTGGCTGAAGATCTGTCGCGATCTCCATACCTCAACAACCCTTCTGATTTTATTTTGGATCTCGTGGGACGAGCCCTTGTAGGCAATAGTCGTTGCTTCGGCGATAATCGATTCGTAAGCTTTCAAGAAATCCTCCTTCTTGCGCATCTTCGAGGTTTGTGCAATCTCTACTGAGCGTGAGTTTGCTAAATCGCTATTGTTGATTCAATTCCCGACGTACCGTTGGCAAGATATATCAAGACCAGTTTCTTGTGCGGTGGTGACTCCTTCATACGCTGCAGCCATACTCCTGCAATTTGCTCAGCATATCGCCTATATACCCACAGAGTCAGCAGTTACTCCAGAAAGACGATGGGAGATCCAGGTCACTGTCACTTTCAGGTTCGCAGACTGACTGTTTACGCCTTGTTTGCAACTGATAGTGTCAAGTGCAAAGAGGATGCTTTACCTGTGAAAGAGAATCCACTGGCCAACTTGGGTGATGGAGTCTTGAGTCTCATTGAGCGACGACAGCTTCGCCTTCAAGCTATCCTCAGGAAAAGCCATGCTGAAGGTATCACGCGTTGACAATAATCACTACTGGACACACACGCTCACGCGAGCAGGTTCACGAACGAGACGCTTGGAAGATGGTTTGTGCTTTGAAGAAGCTTGGGTGCGCTCCTCCAGCTTGCAGCAACTGCCTGTACCTGCTGCACAAATGCCTCGAATGACGTGTGGGTGATGGATTCGGAGTGAAGGTCCTCAAGGTGAAGCTGCGGGCGCTAGCGGTAGGAGGAAGCTAGAGTCGGCGAGACGTGTCCGGGCCTCCGCGATGTCAGTGCCAAGGGTGCTCTCCTATGCGGTCAGTGAGCGCAACTGTCACGACCCGCGATATAAACACCCAATTGCTGCCTTCCCCACCATCTCGCCGTTGCCCTCCTAATCCACACATATTACACCCAACATGGCGGACCGATTTCCCTCATTAGACGAGTTCGATGCTGGTAGGCTCCGCTCTTGAACCTCCAAACAAGCTCCAGATGGATGCTGAACTATCCTAGGTCAAAGCGAAGCCCGCGGTGATGCCACCAATTTCGATGCCCTTGGCGACGATGCCGGCGACGACTTCCTCTCTCGTGAGCGGGCACTCCTCGGTGACGATGCGGATCAGTTTGCGTCTGAGAACGACAAGCTGGCAACAGTTGAGGACGGCGATGACGACCTGCTTGGCGGCGACTTTGGCGGCCAGGCCAACGCAGGCTCGCAGGAGATGAGTGGTTTTGAGAGCTCTTTCCCCGCGATCGACACATCCAACGAGGTACGCAGTCAACGCTTGTCCCGCTCCGATGCGCCAGACATGTGAAGACAGCTGGCAGAATGGAGGGGGCACTCGAATAACGCAAGCACAACCTTTCAGTCTAGCAATACTGACTACAGCAGCATATGGCCCCTGGCGGCACTATCACAGGGTCCACGCTTCCCTTCCTTCCTGGCCAACCTGCACCTACGTTTACACCGCAGCGCTCCGACTCACCAGAGCCAGACGTCATCCGCGAATGGCGCGAGCGCCGCGAACTGCAGATTCAGCACCGTGATGAGGTCTCCGCCGAGCGCAAAGCCAAGACGGTACAAGAAGCGCAGCAGAACATCGACGACTTCTACGAGAACTACAACAACAAGAAGGAGAAGGAGATCGCCAAGACACGAAAGGAGGCAGAGGAGTTCCTTGCCAACCGCGACGACACAACCGCCGGCGGCACCAGTTGGGAGCGCATTGCCAAGTTGGTCGATCTCAGTGGTAAGGGCACAAAGGGTGGAGCGTCAGGCAGCGAGAAGGCGCGTTTCAGAGAACTGCTGCTCAGCCTGAAGAAGGACGATAAGGCGCCTGGCGCGACTGGGTACTAGACAGCGGAGGCGCGGAGGGTTGTAAGAGACGATAAATGACGATCATTTTGAGGACGGTTTATGCATGGCTTTTGGCGAATCCGGGACATTCTGGATGCGACCCGGAGTTCATGGATGGGTTGCTGGCTATCTCATGCAACTGTGTTAATACATCGATGCTTGACGTTCAGCCCTGCGATACATTTGATCCTTGTGAGACAGACTTCAGATTTGTATATCTAACCAAGTTGAAATCATGCTGGAAGTGTTGGTACTCAAACTCAATGCTAGATTAGTGTCGGACGATTTCCACCCAAAGGCAATGCACAGCACGAGTAGACGACAGAGATAAGGGAGGTGAGTGGGAGGATTATAATTCGTTGGTAGACCCTGTTTAGGAAGACTCCATATAAGAGGGCTGCAAGTACTCCAACCTCTCGGTCATTCTCTTCATAGCGTCCATCACACTGGACTGGCACATGCTGAGTCGTGTCGATCGTGAAACAGAATAAGGGGATATCAGTCTAATGCAAAGGAGGGGACAATCGGCGCGGACAGAGGCCTATCACCTCTCGGACTCCTTGGTGCGGATAGGCAGATCCTGCTTGCTTTCCTGTGTCTGGACTGCTTGCGAGGGGTTGGACTCGGTGTCTTTCGATGGTGCACCTTCCTGGGCTGCTGGGGTATTGAAGCGCACCTTGCGGTCGGCAGTCTCGGATATCCTCCTGAGCTCCTTCACAAATGACTCGCCCCACCAGGCACTGGTGTACTTCCTGACATACTTAGACAACTTCTGGTAGTTGAGTTTGCGCTGTTCATCGCCCATTGTAACAGCGTCGTGGATGGAGTCAGCCAATTCCTCAGTGTTCCAAGGATTGACGATCAGACTGCCGTTCAAGCTCTGTGCAGCGCCAGTGAACTCCGACAGAATCATGACACCGTGTCGCTTCTCCTGTGTAGCGATGTACTCATAGGACACCAGGTTCATGCCGTCTCTTGTCGAGGATACAAGACAGACATCTGAGACCGAGTAGAGGGCGATCAACTCATCGAATGACACAGATTTGTGCATGAAATGAATGGGCATGAACTCGATGGTGCCGAACTTGCCGTTGATACGCCCGACAAGCTCGTTGACCACAGCGCGGAGGTTCTGGTATTCCTCGACGTCCTGGCGAGAGGGCACAGCGACTTGTACTAGGACAACTTTGCCAATCCATTCGGGGTGCTCGGTCAGGAAAACCTCAAGAGCGTGTAGCTTCTGCGGTACACCCTTGATATAATCCAGGCGGTCAACACCAACGATAAGCTTGACACCTTGGAACTTCTTCTCAAGAGCCGCAATGCGCTCCTGGACTTTGGGCTTTTGTAGACCCTCGTCGAACTTCTCGGGGTCGATACCAATGGGGAACGCGCCGACCGTAACCACCTTGCCTTGGAATTCAACGCCGTTCGGTGTTGTAGCCAGACCCCTGTTCTAATCAGTATATGCGATGAATTGGAAGTCACGTTCAGGCAGCTTACAAGATGCGCGAGCAACTGCTGAGGAAGTGACGGCAGTAGTCGTAAGTGTGGAAGCCAATCAGATCGCAGTGGAGCACGCCGAGTAAAATCTCGTTGCGGACCGGCAGGATGCGGTAGATCTCAGAAGAGGGGAAGGGAGTGTGCAGGAAGAAGCCGATCTTAACGTTCTTCTTGGTTTTACCGATCTCCTCGCGCAGCATAGCAGGCATGAGCATCAGGTGGTAGTCGTGGACCCAGACCATATCGTTGTCCTGGACATCTTTGGCGACAGCTTTCGCAAACAGACGGTTGGCCTCTGTGTATCCCTCCCAGGCTGACTCGTCGAAGGTGATCTCACCGGGGTGGTAGTGGAAGAGCGGCCACATGATGGCGTCTGGAAAGGGATGTCAGTGTCGCTGTATTTTTAGACATTGTCGCAGATTTCACTCACTGGAGAAGCCGTTGTAATGGCGGTCTGCCAGCTCGTCGTCGAGCATAATAGGGACAGCATTGTATTCGCTCTTGAGCTGATCTTTGAGGCCTGCAACCTCATCGTCGGGAACTTCTAGGCCGGGCCAGCCATACCACTGGAAGGTGGTGGTCTTCGACAGTCCACTCAGGCCACTGACCAGTCCTCCCGAGGACATGGACATCTCGTACTTGCCCTCATCTGCGCGCTTGATGGTGATGGGCAGGCGGTTGGAGACAAGGAGCAGACGGCCCTCGTTCTGCTTCTCGCTCACCAGTTTTGTGGGAGTATCCGACGACATGTTTGTGTGTGCGCTACTATATCGAGGTCGAGGTTGGAGGGGTGAAGGCAAGGCGGGCGCGGAGGTTATGAGCGGGCGTACGGGTGTCAGAGCAGTCAACAGCTGTACGGCGCGAACAGACGTGAACGAGCGTCGACGGTGGAGGTTTTAGGTGCTAGGAGCGACAGAGACGAGAGAGTTTTCCGTGCAGTGCGAGGGTGACGAAAGGATGATTTTGGTTGTAGGAGGGACCCGCTCGACGCAGGAAGTGGGTTCCAGCAGCATCGACGATTCGCCAGAAGAACAACAGCAACAACCAAGGCAGACCGCAGAGGGCGCTGCAGCCAGAAGTGGAAACACGGCTAAGGTCAACTAATATCGGAACAGGCCAGGCTTGGTGGCTTGCAGCGGGCGAGAGTGCCAACAAAGCTCTGCGATCTGTTGAAGCAACGGCAAAATCGCAGACTGGACTCGCAAAGAAGCTCAGAGCCTGTGACGTCGATCGAGCTCCCCGCGGTGGGCAAGGACCAAGCATCCTCGCACGAGGCGGTGAGACGGGCCAGAGTGAGAAAATCCGCTTTTCCCATTTGCCCGCAATCTCACAGGACAGACCTCATGGCAAAGTAGAACTTGGGCTCCAAGATGCGAACGCATATCTGCAGTCGGCCCTGCCCATGTCTGGTAGCACCGCAGCTTGCCGTGCCTGCGATTGGGCCACCACCCCCGCGGCGCTAGAGTGACGCTGTTGGGCGTTCCTGCCCTAACTTCCCGCGGCTGCTGTGCGCTAGTGGAGCATCATCACCGCAGCGCGTGAGTCGCGTCGAGGGGGGCCTGCAACTCAATAATTGCAATTCAGCGCAGAGCATGTCCGACTCGGGCCAGCCCTCAGAGGCCGCCGTGCTGAAGCAGCTCCGGGATGTAGTCATTTCGCTGCACAGGGCCGGCAACTCCGATGACCTGACCGTGAAGCGCGTGCGAACGCGTGCTGAGGAAGCTCTTGGGCTGGAGGCTGGCTTCTTCAACAACCCGGAGTGGAAGCAGAAGAGCAAGCACACAATCGTGGAGGCAGTCGTGAGTTCTCTCTCAGTCTTTGTGCTAGGAAACATGTCTGACACAGTTGCAGGAGAAATACTGCGGCGACGAGCCTGAGCCTGAGCCTACGCCCAAACCATCCAAGACAAAAGCACCTGTCAAGAAAGCTGCCTCCAAGGTCGAAAACAAAGCTGGCGCCAAACGTAAAGCCGCAGCACCGAAGAAGCAGCCCCAAAAGCGAAGGAGGACTGCCTCGTCTGAGGATGATCTTTCAGACGAGCTCTCCGACGCAGAGAGTGAGCCTGCAAAGAAGCCTTCTCGCAAACCAAAGAAGGTGGTAGAGGAGGACTCGGACGAGGAGGAGGCAACATCGGCAAAGCCCACGAGGAGGGCGAAACCGGTCGTAGAGGATGAAGATGAGAGTGACGCTGAGCCAGCACTTGCGAGGAAGGCATCGACACCACCTCCACAACAGAAGAATGACGCGTCAGACAGCGAGTTGTCGAGTCTGCTTGATGAGTCGCCGGCTAAGGGCAAGCGACAGAAGAAAGCACCGGCGGCGAAAAAGAAAGAGTCTGTGAAATCCAAAGCCAAGGCTACAAACAAAGTCTCGGATGACCCTGACCAGGCAGAGATCAAGCGTTTACAAAGCTGGTTGGTCAAGTGTGGGATTCGCAAGGTCTGGTCGAAGGAGCTTGCCAAGTGTGATACATCAAAGGAGAAAATCAGACATCTTAAGGCGATGCTTTCAGACGCCGGCATGGATGGCAGATTCTCAGACGAGAAGGCAGCTAAAATCAAGGAGAAGCGCGAGTTCGCCAAAGATCTGGAGGCTATCAAGGAAGGCGAGGCTGCCTGGGGCACCTCCGAGGACACTGGTGGTAGGCCAAGGCGAAGGGCTGCTGCTCGGCCTGCGCCTGTTCAGAAGATTGAGTTCAGCGATGACGACGAGGAAAGCGACGGAGGCAATGAAAATGGAGATGAGTCCAGTGACGACAATCAGGACGAGTCCGACGACGACGACGATCTAGATAAGGGCGCATCAGAAGACGACGACGGCAGCGACAGTGTAGTGGACGATTCAGACTGAGAGACATTGCTCTCAGATACACAGTGGCTTCGCCTCATCTCATTTGACGCCATCATATTCTTGCCTGTATTAAGTGTTTGATTGCTGCTTGCGGATGGCTCAGTGACTGGTTCTCGGCCTGACTGATTGACACCGAAGGCGCTTCTGCGTCCGATACATTCACCTCGTAGCCTCTCAACACTCGTATACGAATACTTGTCCTTGTGAGAAAGAAACATGTCTGGTTTACCCTGAGCCTGCGTGTCGTCTACAAGGCGCAAAGGATAGAATAATGCATGCGAACATGTCGTAGGGTAAGTCAACGCAAAAATGTATCTGAGCAATTGCTATAGAACCTAATGTGGTGTTTTGGTGGAGAAAGCTAGTGTATCACCGCCTGCGTGTTCTTGAAAACCTGTTCTTGGAATACGAATGAAACGTTCCATTCGCGATCCATGGATGCATGACATCCGGGTGGCTGCGGTGTCTGTGTCGAAGTGTTATTGTATTCGCTCGATATTGTCTATAATATGACGGATCTATTAAAAAAGGATGCTCTATGTTGCTTCACTGCTTCAAGTTGACTCTGAACCGACCCGACTCTTGCCATGACGGAAAGCAGCGAAAGGAGGGAAGAAAAATCCAGGGTGGAAGGCTGTGAGACCTGCACATGCAATGCCAATCATCCTGTTTCTGTCAGTTAATCGGATTATTAGTTCCAAGGGATTGAGCAACTTACATTCCATCCAGCAAGAGAAATTCCTTCTCGTTGCGCATCAGCGGGTTCCCCCAACCACCAGCCATCTCCGGTAGACGATAGATACAGCGGATAAGCACCGTAACATACGCAAGACCAACAATAGCAGCAAAAAGCTTGACACGGCCAAGAGAAATGGCACCCTGCTCCTTGCTGAGCTGATAGTTGCTCTTCTCATCAACCTGACCCTTGACGGGAGCACCCTTGCGGTATCGCCAAATGTAAAGGAGGACAAGCAATCCGCAGCCAGCCATTGTCGCAACCTGGAAAGCGATACCGGCGATAATGAGGTTGTTTCCGGCGTTAAGAAGCTTGATATTGCTATTTCCACCAGATGCAGCGATGCCTCCTCCGCAAGCTTGCAATACAATAGACCCGATATCGCAACCAATGAAGACCCACGGGTAGAGACGTGGCTTGAGTGGTGAGTATTGCGGCCCACAGTACAGCACGAAGTGCTTTAGGGTAAGGTAAATAGCGGCAGCAATCAGAGAAGGACCAAGAATAAGGCAGACAATCTGTAGACGGAAGCCGCTGTCACTCCAAGGGTTGGAGTGCATGAGGAGTCGACCCACGTAACCAGCTGTTTCAAGCAGAGTGCCACCCCCGAGAGCGATGGTGTACGTCCATGTCTTTGTCCACACACCGATGACAATAGATGCAAGGCAACAGAGTCCAAATAAAGCGAGGAAGAATGCGTTGACGCTCAGGATGGGGTAGTAGCCATAGGTTGTTGCGATGGCTGGGCATTGAGGTGTGACTTCAGTACACTGTCTGAAGTTTCCGTGCGGCCTTTCTTCTGCTGCAAAGACGAGTGTGGTAAGGCCAGCCAAGGTGGCGAGTGTTACCAGATGTTTGGCACCCATGGTGCGTCGGTCGCGATTCAAGACCACGAGATCTGGGGTTCGAGAAGGAATTCCTGGCTGTTCGCAGATGGGGGAGACTTTTCTGGGGATTGCATTACTTTTCAATAACACATGCCGAATTGCACCCACGCATCTTCTGTTCGCTACTGCTAGTACTCGCCGTATTGGCCGTATCGGTTAGAGATGAGGCTCGTTCTCGCTCTCAGCTCTCTCTGATTGGTGCGCGGTCTGTATCTGACTGTGTCACTAGCGGCAGAGCATACGGGACTGGCTTGGCCGTTTCTACTACGTATGTCCCGCGGAGCCCCAAAACTGGCGGCAAGTCGGAAGCCCGTCTTCAAGATGTCGCCATGGCCATGGACTTTGGCCGGATACCAGCGCTGTTGCGAAGCAGACGTCGGGGTCTGTAGAGAATGACAGCCAGCGATAAGCGGTGACGTAACGGGCCCGTAGGGACGCTGGCTGCTCGGTTGCTTCTGTATCCGGTCAGCTTACTCGCAAGGCACACACACTGGGTCCGTCTGTAACAGCATTGGGAAAGCTTCTCGAACCAGTCGCTTTTATTTCCTGTCAAGTCACCTCATTCTATGGAGGGCCAGTGTCCAAATAGAGTAGCACAGTAGAACCCTGGAAAAGCGGAAACTCTGCACGTCAACTTAGTGGCACCCCCTGATTGGATCTGTACAAGACAGCGTCAAATCCTTTCCTCACCACAACAGATACGCTGCCATGTCGCAAACACAAAAATCCATTGAGAAGTTATAACCATCCCGGGTGGTGGTTTTTATCTGAGGTCAGATGTACCGCCAGGAGACATCATGTGGGCCTGGTCTCGATTGCCCTTCTCGGAAGCGGGGTTTCGTGCGTGAACCAACTAGTACTGAAGATAACACCAAGATAGCACAATACAGACCTGGACGTCCCCTTCTACAATGCTGTCCCGGGAAATCATTCCCTTTCGCTACGGATTTCTTTTTGCTTTGTTGACTCATCATGACACCTTCGTCTACAGAGATCGAATACGAACAGGTGCCATCTCAGACACTGCAACCCAAGGTTGCTGGGCGCGCTGAAGACTCTAAGCACAAGTTCTCAAAGAGTCGCAATGGCATGTTCGCTTTCAATTTTCCTTTCGATAATTTCGCTTTGAGAGTCAGCTTCTTTGATAGTTATGGCTGACTTATTGAGGTCACAGGATGTGTAACATGCAAATCACGACGAGTGAAATGCGATGAGACAAAACCAACATGCAATCAATGCACCCGCCGCCGCATAGCATGCGGTGGCTACCGAATGGATGTCAGATTCAAAACAGCTGGAGAACCGAAGAGGACCAGTGTGGTCGCAAAAAACAAAGGGCAGTCGTCGCTCCAATCAAGTCGGCCAAGAGCTGCCAGCAGAGTATCTCAAAGCGGACGAGGCAGTGAGGCTGCCAGTGTACCCATCACTGACCCTGGCGGATCAGAAGAGTTTCAAAACCAGGTCAATGTGTCTGGGTTGTCGCAATTCGATGGCATGCTTGATCTAAGTTTTCTCGATTCGGAACTTTTGACGTCCCGGAGTCTGCCGACGCCTCAATCTCTGGACCTGCTAAACGTTCCGGACATCGGTCTCAATACTTCACCACCCTTCTTACAGGCCGAAGATCTACTCAATTCAAATGGTGTTTTTCAGGGTCTTGGGCAGCTCTCTGCTGAGGTCAACGCGCAATCATATGCACAAAATTACGGGCCGCCATTTTGGAATATAAACTACTTCTTGGAGGACTACGTCAGCTCCCTACCCACTGTGCCGATCACGTCTACCGATCTGGGCTTGTCCTTCGATGGATTGGCTGAGACTGATTCCACAAACCCTAAGGTGTCTGAAGACGAAAGAGACAAGATCGCCATGCTGTTCCTCAACTCGACATGCCACAACCTATCAATCGAAGAAGACCCTAACAAGAACCCCTGGAAGACCGTCATATGGCCCATGGCACAACAGTATCCGGCATTGTATCACGCGATCGCAGCTTTAACCTGTTTTCATACCAGCAAGGCGCAACCTCATCTCCAGGCTGACGGACAGAAGCGCTTGCATACTAGCGCACATTTGCTCTCGGTAGGCCTCAACAAAGACGATATTCCTCTCGACGCGGCCTTAGCAGCGACACTAGCATTGGGATTCGCTGAAACGTGGGATGACGAATCGGCAGCAACTGGCATGACCCATATCACGGGCGCGGGCATATTGTTGCAGCAAATGCTTGAAAACAGAACATCCGGAGCTTACACTCAGCAAGAAGAGGCACGCCTTGAGTTCCTCTATAACACATGGACCTATATGGACGTAATCGCAAGATTCACGTGCCTGGATCTGTGTCCCCCGGTCCCTGAGAGCCTGGTAGCTGCCACTGTCGGCCGTTTGGACTTCAGCACGTCAAAGTTGGATCCACTCATGGGCTACGCCACCACATTCTTCCCTATCATGAGACGGGTTGCAGATTTAATATACAAGGTCCGAACGAAGAATGCACTTCGCAATTCTCCTGTGATCATCTCACAAGCACTGGAGCTCAAACGCATGATCGAAGACTGGGCACCGCCTGTCGAACTTGAGACGATCGAACATCATTCGCAACTGATGACAGATGCTATACAGACTGCTGAAGCCTATCGGTGGTCAACTCTCAGTCTTCTGTACCAGGCAGTACCCGAATTGCCTAATCTGACATCTTATGCAGAGCTTGCGCAGAAAGTTTTAGTGTACCTTGCAACGATACCCCTTTCGTCGCCGACAATCATCGTACATATACTCCCCCTGATGATAGCTGGAAATGACGCTGCGGAAGAAGAAGACCGGGATTTCGTCCGCGACAGATGGAAGGCCATGTCCCAACGGCTTGTCACCGGCATCGTCGAGCGCGCTCTGGAAATCACCGAGGAGGTCTGGAAACGGCGAGACGAGTATTTGCAGACGCATGGTCTGTCACGCGTATCCGGGAAAGACGGACAGGTTGAGGGTCTCAGCCCGAAACGCAACACACACTACGGTACCGGGTCCGGAGCTGCTTCTCCCATCTCGGGTGGCTATCCCACGCCCACAGAACACACTAGGCAGGCGAGTCGTAAATTCAACATGTTTCCGATGTCTGCTGCTTTTAAGAAGGGCGTCGATACTATTACCAGATCAGGCAGTATTGACTATACTGTGCGCGGGAGCTTACATTGGTTAGGCGTTATGAAGGACTGGCACTGGCAAGGTAAGGGTACCAAAGTCGTTTTTCAACTGGAGCTAACTGGGCCCTTAGTTCTTCTAGGCTGACAACGCGCCATGGAAAAAGACAGCACGGTCACAGACAAAGATGTGTCGTACGTGCTCACACATCAACAATGCTTGAGTAACCACAGCGTGAGTCTTCGAGACATCACTTGTATTATTACGCCAACAGTTGCATACACATCCTCCCTTCACGACTGTATGTATGTTTCAAGTGAGATACCGCGGTCAGAGTCGAAAGAGTAGATACCCTGTATCTTAGGTACAGTTTGTAAATTGCATGGACGCTTGATTGACGGTCGGAATACTAATATAGTGTTCGCTATTTTGAGCGTAGATGCTCTAGACGGCGTATAATATAGATATAGGACCATAATAGACAATCACACCTTTCCATCACCATGGGTCTCGCGCAATGAGTTCGGGTCTACACCGTGAGCAGTATCTGCGTGCGCATCGCCAAGAATGTCGTCAGGCTCATCCACAATACCCGTAATCTTTGCCATGATGACAGCGGCGAAGGTATCGCAGCTGAAGTTGACCATGGTACGGAAGCGGTCCAGGAACCAGTCGATAGCTACGACAACAGCGTACATGCCAGTGACAGGGACGTTGATAGAACCTGTTCTTGTTAGTTCTTCTTCTGAAAAGTATCGTCTTTTGCCAAACTTACCACATATCATGACTACCAGTACAAGACTGGAGCTAGGGATTGGCGTGGTACCAATTGAGGCAAGGGTAGACAGCAGAACGACAATAATATAATCAGCTGCGTTCAGTGATATCCCCTGGGTCGCCGCCAGAAACACTACTACTATGGGAAAGTAGATAGCGGTCCCATCCATGTTGATCAAGCAGCCAAGCGGAACGGCGAATTGTGTTATGGTTTTGGGCACACCCTGCGCCAGCACGCAGCGAATGGTGACCGGGAGTGTTGCAGCACTGGACGCCGTACCCCAGGCAGTAATCCATGCAGGACTACATCGCATCCATAACGTGTATGGATTCCTCCTTGTGAACAGAAAGAAGATGATAGGTATGATGATGAAGAGATGCAGGATCATACCGCAAAGTGTACCACCAATCAGAATGCCGAGATTGACACCGATTTCAGCAATGTCGAGGCGAAACAGATTCGGCATGATGAGAAAGAAAACGCCGAGTGGTGCAAGGTGGATGAGAACCGTGATGATCTTCATGATTATCTGTTCGATCTCCTCAACCGCACGAATCAAAGCGCTGCCGGGCTTGATACAATAACCAAGAACGACAGCAGTGACTAGCACAGCCAGCAAGGAATCAGTGGCCATGGCGTTAACAACGTTATTTGGAACCAGGGAGTAGAACATGTCGACGACTACCTCGTGAATCTCGAAGGCCGCTCGCTCGTCGATAGTCTCTTGATCGCTTTCATCCACCTGCAGTTGGTCTCCACTAACCACAGTCATGAGTTTTGACCACACAAGGCCTACGAGAAGGCAAGAATGCGCGACCGCAATCACGGTAGTGATCACGTAGTAGCCGATCGTCCAGCGGGCGAGCTTACCGGCTTTCCCGTCGCCTTGAGTCATTGTACGAAGACGCTGGACGGCCATTATCATTGCCGTTACGATCATAGGCAGAACTTTTCAAATTAGCTGAAGGTTCTCGAAATTAAGATTAGGATGACTGACCGACAGCTCTCAGGGCGCGCAGCCATAGTTGACCAGGGATGGCCAGCAGCGCGACAGCTGCGTCTGGGATATCCGAGACCTGAGTGGTCACAATCAAACCTATCGCAATTGCAAGCAATGCCGCAGCGATGATCTGTAGAACCGATCCCTTCGTGGTGAACTTTTGCCATAAGGTCTTCTTCTTCTCAGGTATCTCCTCAGCGTAAGTGGCTTGGGGCGAATAATCGGTAGGTGAGCTTGTGGATGAGACTTCCCGAACAACTCTGCCATCCTTGTGCTCAATGATATCACCCATGGTGGGACCTTTGACAGACAGCGAACAACTAAAGCTCGGCAGATACTCGGAGATGTAGAATAGAAATGTTTGATCTCATTCGACTTTTGCCATTGCTTGCGTAACAGCGGTGTCTTATAAATCGACACACGGTCCTCCGCCATACTTCAGCATGACTACGCCGTGGTAAGCCAGAGATAACAAAGCCGCTTCCGTAGCTAAGGCTTGCGCCGAACCTGTCAATGAGATTGAAATCAGCCTCCTATGTACCCTGCTAGAGAAATTTGCTTGGAAGTCAGTGGCATTTTTGGCATTTATATCGATACTGGAAGGTTAGAAGGCTTCGAGCCTCCGACTTCCGCCTTGTCACCTTGATACTCTTGACTTGGCTGCCAATTAGGTAAGAGTCGGCAGTTCGGCACTGTTGCCAAGCGAAAGGAATCCTCTGTGTAGTTGATAAAGTCCTCTCCGCTGACACAACGACACTTTATTGGCGCGCACATATCATGCGGGTGCGCACAGAGCTCTTGAGAGCCCTTGTAGCGGAGAGGGACGAGCCTTTGCTATTCTTCGCATTTTCCTCATGCTTGGCTAGTGCCTTCAGTGGCTTGGCTACGTGCGTCTATGGCCATGGCATGTGTTGCACCCGCTGGAAAGGCTTGTAAGCTTAAGATGTAATACTCGAATGACGCGATGGAAAGGACGCTGTTGCGAGCAAAAACCTAGAAACTATGTGGCGTGCTCTGATTCTGACTGCGATATCCGACCGCATACTGATATCCTGTTAGCCTGTAGGTCCGTCTTAGTGCGATATGAAGCCATCTCAAATGCGGTCCTCTCTGATATAGAAGTTTAAATCTTATATGCACATAGATTATAACGCCGGGGTGGGCATTGTACACCATCTTATTAACCCTGACAAGACACTTGCAAAATGCAGATGAGGCTTTCCGATCGGATGTACCCAGGTACATTGGGCGCAGTTCAACTTGATGCAGAGTTCTTCAAGGCGACTACCCATGTAAGTAGTTCTGTTAAGTGTTTGCTTTCCTATCGTTACTCTCTTCAAGAAAGCTAAGTGTCTCGTCGAAGCTGGCAAGATACCGTCCAGGCCTGCCTCTATGCCGGAGATATCTAGCTCGAAATCATTCACGTAATTACTTGCAATTGGTTCCACCATAGATGAAGGTACCATCCGAATTCTCGCAGCCGCATGTACCGTCTTGGGGGCTCTTGATGCAACCAGTGCCCTCACCAGACTTCTCGCCCTTATCGCTCCAAAAGAAGGTCCACTTATCGCCATCACTCTTCATTTGTGTACCCGGATCACAAGTGTATGCTTCACATGTGCCATACGGTGCGCCATGATTGTTATCATACTGGTGGTCCTGTGTAAACACAGCGAATGTCTGAGTACCGGATACGCGAGTGTTGTGGCTACATTCGGCGGCCTGAATGGCCTTGGATACTTTGGTCGCTGCTTTGTTATTAGAGATGACTGTGGTCGTTGTAGCTTGGCGAATCTTGCTCACCCGAGCATTTCGGGCCTGAAGGATATTTGCCCTTGGTGTTCGAAGTTGCCGGGTCAAGGGTAGCGGTTACAGCTACAGCAAGGACGAAAATTGTAGCGATTGACTTCGTAAACATTTTGCAGGATCGCAACAAAGATACTGAAAACGAGCGACGAGAGATCCAGTCCGTTGAGTTTGTTCCGACATCTTCGTGCGTGACCGATCTTCTTATTGATATCTACCAAACTTCGAATTTCCCCCGCAATACGGGCTAGGGATTAACTATTCCACGAACTTGCCTTGCAGCACTACGCGTCGTCGTTTCTTTCTGTGCTCGGAAATTGCATGTCTTAATTATCGGCGTTTCAGGTCGGGAGCACAGTTGCGATAAGTGGAGTTGAGACGTGACCGTGCATGAGCGAGGATGCACGGCTTCCCCAACTGTCTGAAATAGAACGCGATTATGTTCCGTAGGGTATCTGGCCACCAATTTGGACATAGCTTGAGGTCGGTGACCGCGTAGTACCTATGCGCCGCATGTTGTAAGAAGACAGTTGACCCGAGCCGCTTGGGTAACGTTGAGGCTTTTGCTCAAACGCTGAATTTCTCAGCATCAAAATAGACCGTGTAGCAGAAAGATAGGGCGTGTTGTCTTAAGTTTCGTGCCCCAGAGTGGCAGTTCAGTGAACCAAAATTCCCCGTGAGCCAATCGATCACAATCTCATTGTCTCCGAGAGTATCTTTCTTCAAAACATGCGGTATCAGCCATATCTATCGACGTTTCACGAGATTCACTGAGAGCAAACAAGAGCGAAGATTCCCAGCTGAGTCGCACACGGACAGGAAACAGCACTATGTCATAACATGTGATTCAATTTAATAGACTATGCCACACTTACCTCTTACTCACATCGCTCCTTCCAATCCAATTTAGGTTTTATAAAAAGCACCTGTTGGCCTCACATGGATCCATTCGTAGATACCCATGTGCAGATTCGATGGGTCTTTCAGGCTTGGCTCTCGAGGTTCAGCAGGACGCCTTTCGTCTCCCGGCGCGGATGTGTCCTGCAACATCATCAAACCCCAGTCTATAGCGTTTCTCAGCGCATCGAGGACATTTTGAGCCTCCTGGTCCTCAAGACCATGCGTACTGTTCCAGAGGAACTCATTGCCACGTATGTGTTCCAGAACAAGAACTTTAGTACGGGGGTCTAAAACAGCGTCGAACCACTCAAAGCCGAAGTTGTCATGGACGTACTCATGAGTGAGGATGTAAGAGCCGGCTTTAGGGTTGAGCCGTTTGCGAAGGCAGCTTATCAGGTGCCTAAGGGCCCAGTTGTGCTCATGTTGATCAAGACTATCAACACCATTGTCAATGAAGCGTCTATCGAGAACATCTATGATGTTTTCCTCGTTCTCAAGTGACACACCCTCCATCCGAGACCACTCATCGACAATCTGGTCATATCGAACACGGCGAGGGCCGACGCTAAGGTCAACTCGTGTGCGTGGACGCTTGGGCTGGTAGGCTTCGCCAATCCTATATTTGCCAAATTTTTGGGTCTGAGGGTCGCCAATCAGGACTAGTCCATCTTCATCGTCATCATTTCGCTTCCTCTTTCCAGCAGTGAATCTGGAGGCCGTGTCCAGGCGAGCGAGCTCACCCTGACAGATTGCCAGAAGCTCATCGAGACTCGGTCGAAAGTCGATGTTGTGCCGCAGACACTTCACAGTAAGAAGACATAATCGTGCACTGTAGTTCTCAGGAAGCCGGTCTATGTTGCCTGTAAAGGCGTCGAAGTGGCTTTGATGTGCGTCTATTTCGTGATCACAGAAAGTTTTCCCCCAATCATACACGTCACTCAATGTGGATAAAGGGTCATCTGTGTATGCATACATCAAGTCGTGTGCAAGAAGTCCTAGCGTCCAAACGTCAGACTTGTCAGACAATTCCCATTTGTACGGCACATAGAGCGGATTTGAGATTGGAGCATCATAATCAATGAAGCGTTCCTGCAGTTGTAGGTTAGCGGCTTCTCTTGCTGAGATCTTGATTTGATACTTACTGGAGAGCGCCATCTATCTGTCCCCAGGAACCTCGGTTCGCTTTTATGTGGGCCTTTGAGGTCCTTAGAATGCTTCAAAGTAACCACATCTTCGGTTCCTTGGCGAGATATGCCGAAGTCTCCAAGGACTGGTTTTGGATACTCTGGGTATTCGCTGTTCTCAGATTCCAGAAAAACATTATCACTCTTGAAGTCCAGGTGGAAAATAGGTATCCACGGATCCGAAGCAAGTGCAGTATACTGACCAGGAACATGGAGATTACTTGCATCATTGCGTGGTTTGGTGCAATGGCCAGGACCTTTGTGTAGCGCAATCATTGCTTCGGTCAGCTCTCGAAGAGTATACCAGATGAAATGCTCGTTGATTGGCCTAAGAAAGTCAACCTCAGTGTACACTGCAAGCTTGGTTTGAATTACCTTTTTTGCTCACGATGACGATCGATGACATCGCGTAAATTACCAGAGCTGGCAAAGTCTTGATAGAGATTGACCATCTTTCGCTCGTAAACCTTGACCTCATGTTCCTCATCGTCTGGCTTTATGATACCACAGTTACCTACCCGTACACTGTGGCCCCTATATCGAACTATGTGGCTGCACTGTGTTAATCCCAAGAGATGATGGACATCGACTTCCCGTTGAACGTCGTTGTTAGCTTGTTGAAGACCAAATTCTCGCGCGATCTCGTTGATTTCGAGGCTTTTGACTACAAGTTGCTGCTCTCATCATTAGCGAACCTCAGTGCTTAGCATTTTTTTTATAACCTACATCTTCGATGATACCGTTGTCACCTGAGCGAACGAACAAATGAGCAGACTTCGATGGATCGAGTGGAGCGCTACCCTCCGGTTCGACCTGGTAAATCACGTCAGCGAATTTCCAAGAACCTTGGAGATCATTCGCAATGAAATCTGCTTGGCCCCTGGTAGGTGATAATAGTATTCCTCCATTGTTGTCACTTTCGCACATGAGTCTTGGCGATAGTTCGAGCAATGGGCTCTGTACCGGAGAGCGTGCAACGTTCGATGGTGGGGAGCCTTGAGATGGAATATCTAAGGGGGCTAAGGGAGGATGTCCAGGTGGATGTAAGGGTGGAGGGGCTACAGGATGTGCCGGTGCAGGTGCTGGCTGATTTGGTGATGCAATGACAGCGATTGGGACCTGCATGTAGCGAACTTTCCTTAAGCGGCACCCTCTGGAATGCCATCTGTGCACGATAGCTTCTGGATCCACTGGCTCATTCTCGTCTACACGATGTCAGCGGATGACCATGTCTATCTCAGTGTACGTACTGCCGGCCTCGATGTTTTCGCGCCATCGAATTACCATCTCACAGAATCTCTTCCTGGCTTTCAAGGAGGTCAGTCCATTGAAAAGGGTCTCATCAGCTTGACCCAAACTCTGATATACGTAATGACCCCCAACTCTCTCGACACCTGGGCGCGGCATTTTTACTGTAATAAATTTTTCAATATGATGTCCTCGACTTTGTCATATAGGCTGGTTGAGAGGAGGCATAGGTAAGTACTTGAAGCCAATGAGAAATTTGGCGTAGCATTGTGTGAAGACAAGATCTAATTACACAGCTACTTGCATAAAGAATCCTCACTTTGTTGTTATGGGCTAGAAGAGCATTGTTACATGGTTGACGAACACTCTCATTGACATTAACTCGACACGTCCCTACAAAGTCTTTGTTGCTGTTGCAGTGGGAAAGATACAGGATCTTGCCTGCTCTGACAAGACACTCACTGCTTTTGGTGAGTTTTATGATAGAGAAGCGAATACTCAGCAGATCCAATTAGGAGCGTCACTATCATTAACGTCTGTGCATTCTTTCGAATCACGCCTATCAGCACTTAACGCCACCTTCTACGAGGACGCCTTCGCTGCAGGTTGCTAGATGTCTCACTAGAGCTGACGAGGTGCTGCACAGACCAATGATGAAGCAGCTAGCTAAAGACCATTGAGAGGCACAGTAGATGCCTTTGCAGGGGAGCTTACTGTATTGTCGTTCGTGAGAGGCTTGTAATTCTGAAAATGTGCTCGTCAACAAAGAACAAAGCATTCTTTGTCTCAACTCATGACCAGTGGAGTGCAATAGCCCTAGGGTATTCTATGACTCTTCATTGTGACGCCCGCAAAGAATATGGTAGCTCGGAACGGCGGGATTGTTATTGAAAGAGCGCGTGTAGGCTTTATTACGCCCCGACGTCATCAATTCTCCAAAGTGGCCTCTTGTGTAGCCATATTGGCTCGAATCCATCTACATTGAACCTACGTTGCAACACACATGCCATCGAAAACATCGTGGGGTCAGAATTGTAGCTGACAGATCGTCCTTCCCTAATTAGATAGCGCATCACGGTTAGGTTCCAACCACAATGGGAAGGTCGGCTGTCCAGCCCCGCGCTTTTCTCCCGCGATTCGAAACACAGTCACGCCGGCTTGTGACCACTCAGGAAGCCTCAATGCTTGATCAGTCTTATCTAGTTCAAGCTCATGCCTGTTTCGGAGCTGCTCCTGGCCACGCCATCTCATATCCCGGCCGATCACCATAATCCTGCATGAATGGACTTCCGGATTCAGTCTTATCATAGTACAATATATTAAAGAGCTGCATTACCAAGACGACGGCCTTTTGAACTTCCTGGCGCGGCCTTGGTGCTGGCGGCGCTCACGTCGAGTATGGCAGGTGCAATGAACTCAATATGAACGCCTTGCACAACTAAGAGCATATACAAGTCCTGGATATATAAACAGGCGTTGGATTGCCATCAACATTTTCACCAGCTCTCATTGCCAAACAGACTGAACGCACTCCAAAATGAAGCTTCTCAGTGTCGCCCTCGCCTCAGTGGGACTTGCATCTGCTGCATCGGTTTCGAACCAGCAGAAGGTCAGCTACGATGACTGGAAAGTTTTCCGTGTCAATGGACCCTCGAACACGGCAGAATTCCAGGAGGTGGTGAAGAAATTGCAGCTCGATGTGTGGAAAGGCAAACTGTCCTCAGGCGACGTCGTTGATGTCAGTGTCGCACCTGAACAGCTCTCTGCGTTCGAGGAAGCCACCAAGAGCCTCGACACCAAGGTCATGCACGACAATCTGGGCGCATCAATTGCTGATGAGAACACGTTCTCAGTGTATGCTGGTATGTAATACTGATATCTGTCTTGGGATGTTGCTAAATCAATATTAGCTGGTGCGGCACCCAACGCCACCTGGTTCAATTCCTACCACTCTCTTGCCGACCACTATCAATGGATCAGTGATCTGGCTGCTGCATACCCATCGAACTCTGAGGTCATCTCCGCCGGCAAGTCAAACGAGGGGCGTGACATCAAAGGTATTCATATATGGGGCAGCGGCGGCAAGGGCTCTCAAAAGGCTGTCGTCTGGCACAGCACCGTTCATGCCCGAGAGTGGATCACCACTATGGTCAACGAGTATGCTGCTTACCAACTACTGACATCTACCGATGCTACGGTTGCCGCTTTCAAGAACAAGTACGACTTCTACATCTTTCCCGTGGTGAATCCCGATGGATTCGCCTTCACTCAAAGCAGCAATCGTCTATGGAGGAAAAATCGCCAAACAACTCCGTCCGCCTCATGTGTAGGGCGTGACATTAACAGGAATTGGGCGCATAAGTCATGGAGTCAGGCTCAGGGTGCGAGCACATCACCTTGTGACGAGGATTACAAAGGCCCATCTGCCGGCGACGGTGTCGAAACCAAGGCACTCAAGGCTCAGCTCGACAGCCTTGCTCAGGGAAAGGGCATTCAGTTCTATATGGACATCCATTCCTACTCCCAACTTTGGATGTACCCCTACGGTTACACTTGCTCCGGCACTCTGCCCAACTCTGCTTCCTACGCAAGCTTGACCAAGGGCGCTATTGCTGCTGTCAAGGCTGTTCACGGCACCACTTTCACAGGCGGCCCCATTTGCAACACCATCTACCAGGTCAGTGGTGACAGTGTTGATTATGCACTTGAGAATGCTGGCGCAAAATACTCGATGACAGTTGAGCTTCGCGACAAGGGCAACTACGGCTTTGTCCTGCCTGCGAACCAGATTCTGCCAAGTAGTGAGGAGATGTGGGCGGGACTGGCTTACATGCTCAAGAACATGACATAAGCTTCGAGCGACTTGCTGAGGGATAGGGAATCTTTTTCACGGCTTGCAATCGACAGTACTTTGGTCCACATGGAAAGAAAGATTGTGACGACCGAATCGGATATGCTTCGTCTGATAGTCCTTCGAGCCAATAATGTATATACAATCTGGCATATTCAATTGACCTTCACTGCCTTTCACTACATCCCAACGACACCAAAAGCAGGTGCATCCAATATAGAGATTATGTGTGTACCGTCATGGAGTTGGCAGATCAGTCCTTCTCTATAGGTGCTCACATACAGAAGTAAGATCGAGCGCCCTTTGCGTCGAAGGAGCCCGCACCTTTGCCACCAAAGTAGGTTATGTCGCCTTGACAGTCGTCGTTCCTTGATCGAAAGTCAGTTTACTCGTCGTTGCGAAGAAAAACACTTACTTGAACATAACGCAAAGACCGCAGGAGTTGTTGAAGCAGGGACCGTAGTTTTCTCTCTCGGGGAGAATGTTGCACTTGGGTTTGGGAACAGAGGTTCGCAGCTCACGCGTGAAGCCACCAGAGCCTGTGAGGATGCATGTGCCGCAATAGTAACCGTTCCATGGCGGCGTGGTCGAGCGAGCGAGGTCTTGAGGGCTCGAAGGCTCAGCTGGAGCTGCAACAGCGAAGGTGAGGAGGGTGATCATGGCGAAGATGCCTGTGAGATACTTCATCATTGCGCTAACGGATTTGTTGCGACAATCTGGGGTTTGTCGGGCGATGCTGTTGAGAAGTATGAGTGGTAGGATGAGTAGGAAAGGTAAAAGAGGCGCTTATGGAATGTATACGATGAGGCGGTGCAGCTTGCAGCAGGCACGACAGTGAAAGGAGTAAGCGAATGGCAGAGTCTCCCGTACATACAGGAATTCACTTGAAAACCTCCCGACCGCTGCTTGGCTGACCAGTCGCAGCGGCCTATTCGTTCGTACGCAGGTCTTGGTCTCGGAGATGTTTGTTGACATTGTCTCAGCTAACTCCATTTGAAGTAACGGCAAACGGTGAGTAAAGTCCATACAGGCGTTGACACCATTGGCCGTCCATCCCTTAGCGAAGACGTCAATTCTTTGTGCATGCCCATCCCTGTATGGCGCCAACTGCGCACCACGCTCATTTAACAGCAAAACCCTCTTTTCCTAGGCGATGTTGGGTAGGCAGACCCGTCATTGTTCGTGTCTCACCCCTACACACAGTAGAAGCTTGGAGCTCCCCGACCGTCAAAGCTAAAGCGTCGACCACCTGAAGCAAGGACTTCGCCCTCGCAGTTGCCGTCCCTGTATGGCATATTAGCGATTGATCTGCTATCTTGTGAGCACATCCTTGATTTACGCGAAGAGAATACAGTTGCCACAGAAGTAGTTGAAGCAAATCTCGAGATGCACCTCCTTGTCGAGAGTTTCGCACTCGTAAGGCTTGCCTTTGACAACGTCGACAGAAGTGTGAAGTTGAATTTGGGCATTGCCGCCTATCTCAGGGCTGGGAATGGTGTCACATCTGCCGCAGTTGACGCCATTGTCAGCGAGAGGGGTAGCCTCGACGAGGAGTGCGAGTCCGGCGTGGACAGAGAGGATAATGACAGTAATGGCCTTCATCGTGGGGTATCACACCAGATCTGGCGAGCTTTGCAGCAGTGAGAGTATGTTGAACAAGTTGAGAATGGCGAGGGTACTCAATTAATCGAGGGAGGCACAGATCAGAGGAGACTTATGGTGGCACCAGCCGGTCTACCCTCACTTCATCGTCAAAGGTGATTCAATTCGGCCTTCATCGTCAAATGTAATCCAATTTGCCGGCTTCACTCGGTTTAATCATAATGCATCAATGCCAGCGATGGTAAAGATTGAACAAAAGGTGATTGATATGTTAGATAGACCCATGGAGATCACCACTTGAGATTATATAATGATATGGCCATTTAGCAAAGTTCAACCAATCCTGTCCCCAGTACCTGCTGGTATGGAGACGGAGTCATACATGAGATGCAGGTATGGCCAAGTAAACCAATACCGACGATCGAGATATCGTAGGCTACTCAGTCGCAACGCCACTTGCACTCGTGACCGCACGAGACGGTGGGACGACGAACGTCGCCTGTGAGGAGGTTGACGATGCACGTTGCGTAGTTGCAGAGGAAGTTACAAGGCTCGCCCTGCGACATGCAGTCCTGTAAATTTGTCAGAATTTTTCTGAGAGTATGTCGGGATATTGGCAAGATACTTACAGACTTGCAGATGTCATTGAAGCGGATACAAGGAGAGCAGTGATTGATATATGGAGTATCCCCAGCGGTCTCTGCCTTGGTGATCTCAATGTCCTGCTAATGATTAGCCCTATAAATGTCTAAGTTAGGGCTGGCGACTTACATCCATCTGTTCGTCAGACGTCTTCAGAACAGGATTCTCGAATCCAGACAGTGCGTTGGGGATATCGTCGGAGGGAGCAGCGTCAGTAGAAGTAGAGCGCCAGCGGCAATGAGGCACAGGATTGGAGTCGCAAGATTCGGAGGGACCGCAGAACTTGAGGGTCTCCCAACGACCAGCTTTGCATACAAGAACCGAGGCGGTGAAAAGGTCTGTGTTGCACTGCAAGTCATCTTCCTTGCAAGTACGACCGCTGCCCCCGAGTACGGCGACGGCGAGGCCTGCGAGAGCCAGGAGAACGTTGTTGATTTTCATCGTGTGGGCGGTGTCACGGCTGTGATGCTGGTTGAAGACGAGAAGGTGAGAGAGTTGTGTGATGGGAGATTGAAAGAAGTCAGAAACCACCTATATATACTCGAGGTAAAGTCAGAGTCGAGACCACGAAGTGAAGAAACATCGAGAGTACGGAGGTAAAGGTAGCTAGCGCGGGTGCTGCAAGTAAAGGTACGCGTAAAACGGAGCCGAGTCGAGCCTGAAGTGATCAAGTGTACTCAACACGGGAGTGAGATGGTATGTTTGATGTATTACTGAACTATTTTGAAGTATCCTTTTCTAGTATTATAAGCTCACGGCAATTCGAATCTCCCTATTGGGCTTTCCGGCGCCGGCTTGTGATCTCTGAAAAATGGCTTTTCACTTTCCAATTCCTGGAAGGACTGGCCATCAAGCTCCGTCACTGGCTTTGCCTCAGGCAGCTCATGCGTTTGCTCAGCATGTCCTCCTCCTAGCTCATAACGAACCCCTGATGCGTCCAGCTCTTCGCCCAGCGTCGAGCTGCTGTGGGTTTTCTTGTTCTCTGGTGCCGGTTTCTCATGTACCGCCTGCAGAGCTTGCTTCTTTTGTGATCTCCGACGGAGGAACAACAATGCAAGAGACGTCAAGATGATGCTAATAAGAACCACCATGCCCATTGCGATGCCTATTATAGCTCCAGTCGAGAGGTCCGATTTGTTGCTGGTGCCAGTCTGTAACGAGGCACCAGATGGCGTCGTCCCAGATGTCTTTAAAGGGGTCATGGAGGCTGTGGATGTGACAACTGGCGCTGGATTCGTGTTGTTCGCGGTGCAATCGTAGTGTCCCAGTAAGCGATTCTGGATGCTGAGCCAATTGCAAAAAGAAAGGATGTCAATGGTCGATGACGCTCTCAATGCACCGTTAATGGAGACCAGACGTGGCATTGTGATGTTGGAATATGCTCCGTCCAATTTGACGTAGCCGTCGATGGACTCCAGTCTGTCAAATTGCAAGTCTTTGTCACCGTTGCCGCTCAACGCTAAGCTGCCAGCGATTCCAGTCAACTGCGAGAGGTTGAGATTATCCAGAGCGTAGTTGCCCGAAAGCTGATATGTACTGCCGGCGTTGATCGTGCTGTAGGGAAATGCGAAATCCGTAAGGTTTCTGTTGACCGCGATATTGAGGGTGGATGCTACGGGCCATTTAAGCCAGTCCAGCTTTTCGATAGCAGTACTGAAAACAGTAACTTCGCTGATGTCTTGTTTCAAGCCCTGTGTCGCTATCTCACATCCCCTCAAAGATCCCAAATAAGAAAGGCTTAGCTTCGTCATGTTGCCGAGTGCGGGCAAGGTGAGGGTCGCCAGGTTCGTAAGGTTGGACAGTGACAATGTCGAGACGGACTCCAGTGTCGCGGAAGATATCGACAAAACAGCATCGGAATCGGCGACGCTCAAGGTTCCAGTGATTGCCTTCAAGCCATTCAGTGCTAAGTCGGTAGTTCCTGTCGCTGCGACCGAGATGTTCCCGTCAAAAGTCGTACATTGGTTGAGCTTGGTAATATCGTCCGGGCCGTTGATGGTGAGAGAGCCTGCACAATCTGTGCAAAAACCACATGTTAGCATACAGGACAGGAAGATCAATCGCACAGGTGACGACATACCGGCAGCTTCAACACCACCTGCCCAGTAGAATAGGAAAAGCGGAAGCCATTCTGCCGCGAGTCTCATGGTATAGCTCGATGGTCTGCAAGACGCATCCGTATTATTCCATTACATGAAGAGAGGCGGATGAACGAGAGTTGGCTGCGACGATTGCGCACTTAGGTGAGAACTGAGGAGATGGAAACCTGAGCGGTCTGCCGTTCTCATGGGCCTCGGGCCCCTAAACTTGGATGAGCGACGCGTGGTTTCAAAGTGCAGAGTGGGCACGGACATCATCAAGATCTTTCAGGCCCGTGTTCGCGACCTCATCCAACCAGCGTGAGTTATTATCTTGGAGGATCTGCAAATACGAGGCTGGGTCCGCGTGGCCGGCGTTGCCGACCCAGGTATCGCCGGGATTATGGCTGCCTACTGGGTCCTCCAATTCGTAACTGAGCCACAATTGAACGCAGAGAATGGCTGCCAGAACGCGAGATCCGTCACTCTTTGATGCATTTGACAGGTGACGTGAACCGTTGCTGGAGGCGGTCCATTGCCAAGGGTCAGGCGAACAACGGCGCGGAGCACCAAGGCGCCGAGTTAGTCTCTCCGGTACCTTCCACTGTCATAAGAGCATTGACGTCAATGTACAAATTGTGTATGACAGCGTAGACCCATCCTCATCACGGACCTTTGCGGAAGACGCAAAGTAGGGCTGCAGTCCGCGCCCAGCGAATGGCTGTTCCAGCATGTGCAAGAGCTGTGCTCTCCCACCTTATCGTGATTTCCCCGCTACTTCTACATATCGTCGGCCTCATTGACTGGCCTTGGACTCATTTTGAAGCCGCTGGCAATTATACTCAGCGGTGATATGCAATCGGTGCGACCTGTCACCACTGACATTGCCCTTTCTCGGTGCATGTCGGTTGGTTCTAATTAGACGGACTGTAAGGCCTGTCTCTCTAACAGCATGACTCGCTGCTATCGACAGACCTACTCGTCGCTGTTGTCATTATCAAAACAACGGCTGGCCTCCGCATCCCAACCTGGAGGTCTTGTTCCTCCGCAGGGAAGTTGCTTGCAGTATAGTTTCATGTGCAAGACCCAAGTTCACTCCCTCCAGATAGGTCAGGAGATAAAGTGAATGTGTACTGGCCATCTGCATAACCTGGAACTTGAGGGAAAGCTGTTTAAGACAGGGTTGAGGAACAGCAGTAGTTGAACGGCGACGTCTCCGCAAATAACTTGACTAACCAACAAAACTGTCAACGGTCTAGATATGGGCGAGTCATAGAAGTAATTTGTACAAGATAATCTGCGGGCCTTTGATGCGGTTCGTTGCATCCGAGGGAGTAGGTATCACCAAAAATTCACCGAGAATGTTGCTGCTTGAACTTTACTAGCTACCAGTCCACACGAACAAGTACTTAAGAAGCCCCGCGCAGTTTGTACCGTCGCAAACAGCACCCTATCAGCTCCAAGTGTCCACTCGGCAATCACGAAGGACACAATTAGAAGAGGACAACAGAATCTGAGGACCAATTGATTGCGTAGCCATCTCAAGAGCTATAAGTTCTCTCTAAGACCTCTGCCAATCAGCCTTAAAGACCTTCGACCAAAGCGCCGTCTCTTGACTATCTTACAATACACCAAGTGGCCGCTCGGAGCTGGTAAGTCGCTGCATGGCCTGAGGAGGGCTACAATATATCACGTGTAACTCATGGGAAAACATTAGTTGAGATAGGTTCATGACCATGTCATTTCATTAAGCATTAGACTAATAATGATTACCGCGCCAGAACCTCGACCAGACCCTTCAAGGAGGCCCATCTGATCTACACGTCCATGGCAAGTCTCATCCTCCTCTTCCCTCTTTGACATGCACCATATATCCCATCATCTTCCTCCTCAACCCCCTACACAGTCCAGCCGTCCAATAAATCCGAATCTGGCGGCGGAAACTGAAGCGAATGTGTACAAGTACAAAGCCTCCCGCTCATACTTTCTGTATTGATAGCGACTGACTTGGGTATCGTGTTTCCCAGCTCTATAACAAGAGGGGTAAAATTCGTACTAAAGTAGCCCGAAGGCTAAGGATCGTCCACGGCGAAGCAAAGGAGGATGCCGTGGGATTGTCCAGATGCAAAACGTGCAATACATGCAATCTGCTCTTCGAATCGCAGATGCGGTCGTGACTCTCAAGGTCTATGCTATGTGATTCAATCGATGGCGTCGCTGAAATGCTAGCAAAAACAAAACTCCGTTGTTATGCATAAATCATGAAGGCCGTCACTGGGAGGAGGTGATGGGCGATCGTAGGAATGACTCTGAGGGCAACTGAGATACTGAGTTGCTCAGTGCTTTGTGGATTCGGTGTCCGATGCGACTGTGTCGCCATCCCAAAGACTCTGGGAGTCGTCGGTAGGCGAGCGCGCTCCCACAGGGCTGCGACCGCCAGTTGAGTACGACGAAGAAGAGCCACTGGCCCAGTCGTCAGAATCAGACTGAGGTTGAAATTCCTCGTAGATGTCGAGCATGCTGTAGCCGGTGCCGTCCTGAGGATCGCCAACCTCGACGTAGTCGTAGTCCCAACGGAACTCCTTGTCGGCCTGAATGCGGGGAAGGAAGTTGGCACGGCCGAAGAAGAAGCAAATTCCGGCAACTGAAAGCATGTTAGAAGGGGTTTCAAAGGGTCGATTGGAGATACTCACGAAGACTACCAGCAACCAGATCAACGGCGTAGTGGTGCTGGAGGTACATTGTTGACCACCATAGCCACATGGTGTAGAACACGTAGACAGGGAACAGTTTGGGGAAAACGTGACCCATGAACAATGTCTCAAGAGTCGCCCATCCAGAATGCAGGGAAGGGAAAGCACCAAACACAACAGGGGAAGCCTGGAATGCAGAGGTGTACATGTCGAAGCCGAGGATTCTATCCATAGCTTTCAAGCCGGCAGCATCACCGTGGATCGAATAGTTGGCCGGAGCAAGTCCGTAGGTGTTCTCGTACCATGGTGGCGAGCACGGGAAGACCATCTGGATCAAGACGGCTGTGATGTTCATATAGCCAAATGCGCGGGCGAAAGTGGGAAGGGTGCCAGGAGGTCCCCAGATGAACATGCATCCGCAGACAATGACGGGCGACACGTAGTGAACGAGTCCATAGGGGAACCACGCCAGCACATCGAGCACAGTATGCTGGTGAGCAGAGATGATGTTGCTGAGATTGGCGCCGTACAGGATGTTCTCGAGGGCAGGGAGGACGCGGACCCAGATGGCAGGGCGGTATTCAGGGGAAACATATCTGTGGTGGTCCGTCAGCATTGAACTCTGTGGGTCGTGGTGTTGCCGCCTGATCCGTCCTCGACTTTGCCAAGAAATGCAGGATCAGACGAAAACAAGGCGTGGGAGTGACGTACTTGCAGCTGTTGAACAGGAACAGCCAAGTCAGTGTGGGTAGCAATGGCAGCAAGAACTGGCGCGTAGCAGGTATCAGGACGCCGCACAGGAGCGCGGTCGCAGCAAACGTCTTCGCAAAGGGGCCGGGGGCCTCGCTGACGGACAGCGAGAAGATGGCAATGATGGCCAGGAACAGATACTGGGCATCGTATATGCTCCAGGGGTGGGTTCGCAGGGCCTTGATCGTGTCGGACGGCGACCACGAGGTCTCGAGCGAGGCGATGGACGACGTCACCGACTGGCGGCTGTGAATGCGCGACTTGGTGGCCCTCCACTTCCTCCGCACGCGGTGGGGGATGTAGGCAGAGAGGCCGGCGACCTTGGTGGGCGAGAGCATGCTGGGCAGGCAGGCAGGCAGGCAGGCAGGCTGGCTGGCGGAGTGGGTGGCTGCTGCGGGCGGCGGTGGTAGCAAAATATGGGAGTTGAAAATGTCGGCAGCGCGCAATGTTTGGTTCGGCAGCGGCGAGGCAGCACACGACCGAGGGATGCTTAATGCTGGGACCTGGGACCTGGGAGCTGGATCTCGGGGCGGCAGCGGGCGGGCGGCGAGGATCGAGGGCGCGAGATGGAGTGCGAGTGTCGTCGAGAGAACCAGCAGGCCTGGGAAGCGGCAGAGCAGGAGAGCGCAGCTATTAGAGCATGGAAGCTGGCGGATGCTGAGGCTTACGGCGACCGGGGTGCCTTCAGAGCGGGCTCAATTTCGGCGTCGAGAGCTAACGGGCTGCGGTAAGGCGCTCATCTCCCTGACGCCCTGACGCTTAGACGCAGTCCCGTCCACGACGGGTAGCGGTCGCGCGCAGGTGCAGCGTCCCCTGCTGCGAATCGCCAGTCCGTACGCAGTGCGCTGTGCTGCCCTGATGCTCTGTTCTGCCCTGCTTTGCCTTGCTCTACGCTCTTGCGGCGCGCGGGCCTTGCTGAAGAGACTGCCGCGGGCAACTGCGACACCTGGCCGGCACAACAAAGCGGTGCTGACATTCCAGCGCGCACGCGAGGCCTGACATCCATCCTTCACGTTTCGACGTCGCACTGCGTCTTGCGCCATGTCCGAATGCGCCCAAGTCTCCCAAGCCCGCCCAAACCAGAGGCTTTCGCCCGTGTAAAAGTTGCTGCTGCTAAAGTAGCTTTGCCTAGTACCAACATGCACGAAAGACGTCACCGCGCCGACATCAAATCGTGGCACTGGAAGGGTTTCCCCTACGTCAACCACGCCATGGCAACAGCAGCACAAGCTCCAGCCCGCTACCATGCCTGCTGAGTGACCGTTTCCTGTCCCCTGCGGTCGTGGTCGTCGTGGTGTAAGCATCAGCCTCGCAGTCGCCGCAGCAATCACGTCTCACAGCCCCAGCCCCATGTGCCCTCGAAACACCCACCCGGTGCCAACAAACTGTAACCGGCAGCCCTCGCCAAACAATGTCTGACCAAGCATCACTCTGCGTGACGCCAACCTCTGTGATAGATGCTAGCTATCGTCCAATCGCCGTATCCCAGCAGCAAACTGCCGGAGTCCACCTGCTCTCTTGCAGTGCGCTCACTCTAGCCGCTCGGTTTCTCGGCTCTTCGCACGATCCGCATGCCGTTGTCCGAAGGCCCTCGTAGTCAAATCAGCTTACAGTACTGGCGGTTTCTTGGCGTTGAAAAGCCTCACCTCTCACCAGTTTAATTTCCTTTGGCTCTGCGACCCAACAGATGCACCCTGTCGTGACTCGCTGCTTTTCGTCCGACCCGCACGATACCCGCAATCCATTTTGCAACCCTCGCACGAGTTTCGCGCTCTTGCACTTTTAGTTCGTGAGAATTTATCGAAAATCACGAGATTTTCAACCTTTCTGCCCAGTCTAGACACCGCTGTCAAGAAAGGGTTTGCACATCGTAATCACACGTCCCGGGCGTCCCTGACTCTACCTTTCAGATTCAATGTTCTAGCCAAGCAACACCACACTCAGGTAAGAGGCACGAGAGCAACACCGGTGCCTGTGGGACAACAGCATGCCCCTTTCTGTCCGCTCCACTGCATGTACAACACCCCCCCCCCCCGCCAGCCTCTCAAGTCCAGTTCAAACAATCATCTTGCAGTGGAGCTACAATACCCCTGCTCCCCAACAACTGCCTCAAACATCGCCTTGTTCGGCCCCCAAAACAGCGAATGAGCCTTGTCGTATGCACCGGCGTTGTGGCATGCAGCAGTATCCCGTCTTGTTTGTTTCACGAACGCGCGACGCGAACACGTTGGAATACGCTGGCGTACTTCGTGTTCAGCCCACCCATGTCTTCTCGCATGCGACGAGGCCGTGCACCCATGCGAACTCATGCTCGGCCGCTGCACGGCAGATGTGCAATTTACGAAGACACGCTGGCGGCATCGTCAAGGCAGGATCCGGATTGGCGCTACCGCTGAATATTGTGAGATTTCGGAGTAATTGTAGCCAAGTGAGTGTGACAACAATGCAAAATGAATCCATTTGTGCGAGAGCAGTACATGTACTCGCAATGACTATGATGTAGACCGTCGCTATCGTAAGAGCACCCATACTTTCATGACACCATTGTCACGCTATGCTGGAAAATCAAACCTCATGCAAATAAAGAAAAACTCCCTCCTAATACTGTAATATACCAAACCGCTGGGAGATGGCCTCACTGTAGCCAATTCCTTACTCTGTATCAATCAAATCCTCCACGAAATCGTCGAGCTCAATAATCTTGAACTGGTCGCCCCACTTTGTCCTGAACTTCTTGTTTCTGTAGCCTCCGTTGGTCTGCTGTCTCCAGCTGATCAACTCGACCTTCCATCCTCGCTTGAGGGCACGCTCGACATGGGCAAGGAAGCCATCCGACATCTCTGCTTCAGCACCATCGCCAGTTGCTAGCACCATCGTGCTGGGCACATCGGTATCAAGTATGCTCTGGCACATCTTCAGATGAAGAATCTCATCAACACCCTGCTCTACCCATCTCGGGGCGGAGGGTGTCTTGGGAGCTGGCGGACCCGTTTCAGAGTCGCTGCCACTGCCAGAGCGTAGCTGTTGGGCCTTGTGCCAGCCTAACCTCTTGACGTCGTCAAAGAATTTCTTCTTGTCAGAGTCATCTCTGCTGATGAAAACTTGTTCTTGCAAGATACTCTCGTATCCAACCGACTTGGAAGTCTCAACAAGCTTCTTGATGGATGGCAGAGGGTTAGCTTCGCGGTGTGATCCAGCAAACACACGCTTTGCAACTGGTCGACGGCGCTCGAGCAGAAGTGCAAGGCTGTCAAAAGCCATGTCATGCTGTCGCACCCCGTATTTGCGCAGAATGTCCTTGAATCCAATCATGATGTTTGACGCATCGACGAAGATATGGATACCTTCAGCGATGGTCTTCTCATTCACCAGCTGCCTTGGTGCCACAATGTATTTGGCATCCTCGGGAAAATTGTTGAGAAGTTTGTTGTGGAAATGGATGTGCCGTTCAACTGACGGTCTGACGGTGATCGTTTCGGGTGCGTGATAAGGCGTGGTGAAGGTTCGTGCCGGCGTATGAATGACAGGGGGTGCTGGTGTTGGTGTTGCAGGCTGTGCAATAGTAGCTGGCTGGGAAGAACGTGGGACAGTGACAGGGCGAACTGTTCTTGGTACAAGGCCGTGGCCAGCGCCGTACTCTAAAGGCGTGGGTGTAGTAGCTCGTACAACTCGTGTTTGACTTTGCGCAAGTTTTGTCTGTGGTGTTGTTGCATTCGTATTGGAGCTGACCCGCTGGTCAAGCACCGGACGCTGCGGGTTGGCAATCACTGGAGCATCTACACCCTTCTTCTGTGGAGAGATGGCTTGTGTCGCCTCGACTACTGGAACGGGGGTTGCAGGCCTGATCTTAGCACCTACATTGGAGCGCGATTGAGCTCGAAGCTGCTTCACTGGAGAGGTGGATCGTGACGGTTGAGAGGCCACATCGAAGACAGATTGCTTCCCAGAAGCCACCAGAGGCCCCTGCTTGGACGGAGAACGACTGCGGGGCTTCTTCGTTGGAGTCTGCTCAAGCTCGACAACCTCGAGAGGTGCGGCTGTCATCGTAGAAGAGGTGTTGGGTTTGTTAGCGAAGACGTTCTCGAGCTGCTTCTGCAACTGCTTGCGTTGGGCCTCTCGGAACGGTCCTTTCAACTGATGTTTCTGAGCTTGCCGAGTTTGTTCTTCCAGCTTCTGCTCTTCCTCCTTTTCCGCCTGCTGGCGAGCCCTCCTGCGTTGCTTCTTTGTCAAGAGCACCGGTGTGTCATCGCCGCTAGCGCTCAGATCGAATATATTTGTTTCTCGTTCAAACTGCGGTGAAGGTAGGAGAACATCCCCAGCGTTGCTGATACCCGAAGAATCTGGGTCCGAGGGTGACTGCGAGAGGGGAGGTAGAGGCGCGTCATCAGCTATGCCTAGACCTTCGAACAGCTTGACGAAGCTGCCCAAACGTATCCCTCCATCCGGAGGTGCAAGGCTCGGCCTAATGATGGGTCTTGGTGTTGATAGCTTAGGAGAGCCAACATCGTGTACGTCTGAAGAGTCGATAAGGTCGAAGACGGAACCAAAGTCCCAGCCTTTAGCGGAAGTTTGCAGAGGCATTGGTGGTAGGTCCGATGCTAATCGTGCTCGGAAGAAAGTCGTGTATTATAGTGCTCAAGGCTAGTATAGAGATAGTACTGGAAGATGTTAGCCCAGTGAAGGGCGATGTTGGCAAGCAAACGTGGCTTGCGCTGCGAGGATCCCAAAACTAGCTGAGAGCAATGTAACGACACAGCGACAGACACTCAAGTGGTGTGGCAGTGGACATCAGAGGCGGAAGCGGCGCGGGCGCAAACATACCTTGGGACTGGAGTTGAAACAGTAGTGTCAATCGCACGCGCATGATCAAATCAATGTGACAACGCTAAAGTCTGCTGTCTCAGACAGGCATGAGTAACTTTGAGACTCAACGCGAGCGAAAGGATAAAGAATGCAGAAGCAGTGAGGGTTGTGGGTGAGTTTGGTAGAGGAGCTTGGGTGGCGGCGGGGACGGGATCGTCGCAATTAGGCCGCCTCAGCCTCAGTAGTCCGTGCCACGTGAATGAATCATCCAGATTGCCACCTCCGACCCAAGATTTAGTGAAGAGACAGCTCCCGACAGAATCGATGGATCTCGAAGCGGACTACGCCGGCTAGATCGGGCGTCATCGATCTGGTACTAGATAGCAGCGCTGCAGTGAAAAGACCCTGACGTCGACGAAGCCAGTGTTGAAGCCGGCGAATTGGCGTCATTGCTCACTATCACCATCACACGAAGATGCAGGACATCTACAACAGAGACATGATATAGTTCAGATCAGAAACGTTTTTACTTCATATTGAACAACGGCATAGTGTGGCTAATACGGTATCGAGTTGTATTCAAATCTAGTCAGCCCTTACAACCGCATGACAAGGCTACATGACTTTGCACAGGATGATACCAAAACAAGGCGCAACTGAATCTCTTAGCTCTCTGGTTGCTATTCTTGCTATCTGGTACGTACACTCTCACTTGGATATGCGTTCGACCTGTCAAAACAATGAATCCCACAAACCCACTTCCTAGTCGGCCCAGCAACAGTCGCTGTCGAGCCTCGGATGTCTCTCCAAATGCCCCACATTCCTCCATTGCCAAAGTACCCCTCCATATGATGTTCCCCAGCTTCTGCCACATGCAATTGCGAATATGTCCGCAGACTTCTGGGCCGGTTATGTCTCCGGTGCAGTGGGAATTATTATCGGGAACCCGCTTGATCTTGTAAAGACACGCCTCCAGGCTGGGCCGAAGCCTGTACACGATGGAGGACCAGCTACATCTGCGCCAGTAGCTACACCGCGGGGGCTCCAAGGCCACTTCGAGAATGCCGGGACACTCGTCAGAGGTACGGTACAACATTCTGATTGGGAACGTACTGCCCATGTAGAAGCAGTCCAAAACTAATCTCGATACTCAGCGTAGGCGCAACAGCTCCTATCCTTGGCTACGGCGCACTGAATGCGCTTTTGTTCATGACCTACAATCGTACCCTCACGCTTCTCGGAGATTCCCCTACTGCGCCGAACTCTTTCGCGAAAGTCTTTCTTGCCGGCGCGACAGGCGGTTTTGCTTCCTTCGTCGTATCTGCACCGACAGAACTGATAAAGTGTCGCGCACAAGTGACCACTGAAAGACATGCAACCTCGTGGTCGATCGCAAAGCAAATATGGATGAAGGACGGATTAAGGGGTCTATACTATGGTGGTGGAATCACCAGTATTCGCGACGCTGTGGGATACGGTTTCTAGTAAGTTCTGTTTGAAGTAGTCGATGTATATACATATAGCTGACGGACAAAGCTTCTGGTCGTACGAATGGACCAAGCAAGCCTGGACCTCGCCGGTCGACACAGATAGAGAGACTGCTTTTAAAGTGCTCATGTGTGGAGGCCTTGCTGGCATCATAACATGGGCATCCATCTTTCCACTGGATGTTATTAAGACCAGAGTGCAGACGCAGATGCTGCAGCCAGAGCCTGTTCGCAGGGGCGAACAACAAACATTACTACACGCCGAGGGGCGAAGGTCTCATTTGGGTGCCATACAAATTGCCAGACATGCATACCAGAACGAAGGAGCCGGCGTGTTTTTCAGAGGGCTGGGCATTTGCAGTGTACGGGCATTTATCGTCAACGCCGTGCAATGGGCGGTGTATGAATGGATGATGCGCCTTCTGCAGCAATCATGAGGGATGATGGTTCAGAATTCGAAGTCGTCACCTACAAATCTGTATCATAGAGACAATTTTGAAGTCATCCTACTTGATAGTCCGCATTTTAGAATACAGTAGGAAATTTTGTAGTCCGCCAGATGTTCCTTAGCAGATGGTACTCTCTGAATAACAATCTCATAGAGAGCAGCGGGATATGTGCGAAAGATGCCACCAAAGAAACAAACCCACAATGGAGCGGGCAAACAAACTCCTTTCCCGCTTGAGCATGAATCGACCTGCGCAACCAGATTGTCATGAGCTTCACATGATCTGATCTTGTGTCAGACCGCCAGTGTGCTCAGAGCCCTCCATGACATCACCGTTGTTCTGGTTCGTGTACTTGACATATGAGAGACCAAGGGGCCTGCCGCCGTACTGGTACCCTGTGAACTTGGCTGAAGACATGTTAGCGGTACTGGACAAAGCGAAAAAAGGGAAAGACACATACCAATCGCTGTTTCAGCATCTGGCTGCTGTTCGAATTCGACGACACCAGTTCCACGAGACCGACCGTTAGGCTCGTACTGGATCTCAGCACGCGTGACCTTGCCGATTGTGGTGAACAGCTCAACAAGATCCTCATTGCTAGTGGACCAAGGCAGGTTGCGGACGTAGATCAGGTTGCTGGGCTCACCGCCCGATGCAGCAAAGTCGGTGAAAGGGTTCGGGGGGTTCGAAGGACCATTGGCATCGAATCCGCCAGCAGCTGGACCACCGAAGCCGCCGCCAAAGCCTCCACGTCCTCCAAAGCCACCACCAAAGCCACCGCGAGCACCAAAACCGCCTCCACGAGCGCCAAAGCCTCCAGCAAACCCACCGCGTCCTCCTCCGAAGCCGCCACGTCCACCAAAGCCAGTGTTTCCAGCGAAGCGGTCCTCGCGAACCTCGAGGTTGCGACCTTGCCACTCGTAGCCGTTGAACTGAGTGATGGCGTTCCTAGCGTCGTCCACTGTCTCAAAGGCAACGATACCGGAACCCTTTGGTCGGCCATCTGGTGCAATGTGGACATCTGCGCGAAGGACTGAGCCGGTGTGGGCAGCTTGACGGAAGAGGTCTTTAAGATCTTGCCAACCAACGTTGTAAGGTAGCTAAATACTGTGTCAGCCAAGAGTCCAGTGTCGGTCAATAGCGCTGTAGGGGGTACAAACGTTGGCCACGTAGATCTGCCTGCCTCCGCCTCCAGGAGCGCCACCTGGGGGACCACCAAAGCCACCCTGGAATCCGCCGCGCATGCCGCCTTCGAAACCTCCGCGCGAGGAACCGGGATTGGTGAAGCGAGGCTCGGCCTCTCGGTCTTCGCGAACGTATACGAGTCGACCCATAAGGTTCTGATTGCTGAGCGTCGCCACGGCATTCTGAGCCTGCTCCCGAGTTGCATATTCCACGATGCCACAGCCCTATACCCAAGCAAAAGCCAGTCAACCTCCATCCTTCTCACGATCAAGACCAGCCATCAATCATTACCTTTGACATTCCGTTCGGTAGCAGTAAAACATCGGCAAAGAGGACTTCGCCAGCTGCGCGCGCGCGTTAGCACGCGACCTGTCTCATTCGCTTGTCCAACCGTACCTTGTCGCATGAAGTCCTTCAGGTGATGCCACTTAACATCGTAGGACAGGTTACCGACATAGACGCGGCGATCCTGTTGAGAAGAGTCGCGGATACTTTGCATCATGTTGTCCTTGTTTTCTGTCGAGCGAGGCGCTCCTCCGCGGCTAGCTCCGTATGACTGATAACTTCCAGATCCCTGTGCACCTCCTGTGGGGGACCGCGAGCGGCGTTCACTGCGGCGATAGTCGTCTCGGCTGCGTGAGCGGCTCCGAGGAGAGTATGATCGTCTGGAGCGTCGCGGTGAGCGGGATCGTCTGCGAGGAGAACGGTCGCGCTGGTCATAATTGTCAGTTTCGTAGGACATGGTTGCGACAATTAAGAAGCTGCGATGTGACAAAAGGCGGCAAGGTGAACGGCGGCAAGATGGGCAATGCGCGCGTTCGATGAGGCTGGGTGGTTGAGGTCGTAAGGTGAGCCACGGTTGGTCGGAGCTCTCAGCTGGAAAGCGCGCCAGGACCGGGTCACGTGCCCGCGGTCCCCACGAGATCGGGAGCGCAGCATGAGAAGACCAGATTGCAACAACTCGGCACGGTACCGAGCCAAAACTCGCCGTGGCTCACAGCTACTAGGAATTCTGAATTCCAGGCTTGCGCTCATACCACACCTTGTACCCGACGATATGAAAAATGCAAGACCAAGGAAGCATGCTGTACTTACAGTGTCACTGGGTCGATAGTTGTCGTCTGGAGGGGTAAAGGTCAGCAAGAACGGTGTCAAGATGGATTAGAAAGAGCACTGTGATGGTGCAAGAGTGAGGGGAAATGGTACGGGTCGGAGGGGCTCTTAGCACCTACCCATCGCGATCACGGCTCCAGCGGATTAATAGAAGCTGCTACCGTGACACGCCTCAGCAGAAATTCCTTGATGCCGGTCCTGGTTGTGGCCGCGTCTTGCCAGCTGAAACGGGGGCCAGTAGTGCACGCTGAATGCACAGCGCGCTGCAGAAGCCGCAGATTGCCTGCTTCTTCTGCCTTCTGTTGATGACGCCGGACGGGGCCTCGATAGAGCAAGCCTCTCACGGCACAACAGCTTCCGACCAATAGAGTGCCGTAAGTGAGCACCGCGCCTGACTGTGAGACCCAGCGGTCCGGGTGGGCTGTTGACGGCGAGGGACGAGGTTGCAGGCCGATCGGGAGAGGTGGTGTCAGCCTCGAAGGGTAGCAGAGCTGGCAAGCCTCTTGTCGTCTGGGACTCTGGGAGTGGCCCTGGCTGCGGCACGAAGCTGCACTTTCGACGCTGACGCAAGCTCTACTTCCTACAACACTAGAAAGAGCGACTGGATGCTTCCTCTGGGCACCGTGTTGGGTGATTGCTCGATTAGTTCCGAGGTGGGGAAGGCCCACATCGACAGAGCGGGCCAAACGGAAGGAACGTGCCACTCGGCTCACGCCTCTAGTGCGCCTCAAGATCCTCGGGGACTGATGCTGGCTATCGCATCTGCTCAGTGCTCACCTTCGAGACCACAGGCGCTATTAGAATGTTGCATGTGTGAGTGCACGCATCTCACATCACCAGTAGTACCAAGTACCATTCTGGATAACAGCATCTTCTTACTTACCTCAATCTGGGATTGCGTCCGAGACAAGATGCTCTGCAGAAACGAGCAAAGAATATCGTTGTATGCCCCTCATTCGTCTTAGTGCTGGCGCTTT
Organism: Curvularia kusanoi; assembly: GCA_011058905.1. Taxonomy (NCBI): domain Eukaryota; kingdom Fungi; phylum Ascomycota; class Dothideomycetes; order Pleosporales; family Pleosporaceae; genus Curvularia; species Curvularia kusanoi. Next base: position 620,869 of record SWKU01000001.1, on the reverse strand, counting down.
CTAACAAAGCGTCGGCTTGTCCGCTATACATAGACCCAGCGCGCTCGGTTGTAGCTGCAATTTCGAGGCGAGCAGGACATGTTCGGACCGTAACATGAGTCCCTGACGCTTCGATCGGAAGTCTGCATGCGACCTGGAAGGCTATGTGCTACAACCATTGGACAAAGAGCAGTGCGAGTCGTCAATATCATGGCTCTTATGCTCACAATAAGCAGCGAAAAGACCACTCTTCGTTTGTTCATGGTGCTGAGAGCTCAGCAAGCTTATCTTGATGACCGCAATGCGCCCAAAGTAAAGAGCAGCGCCTGCCTATGCACTACAATAGTGCTGATTATGATCCTCAACGACCAGGAGAACAGAGGAACAGCCCAACGGATTACAGGATAAGTTGATTGATGGAGAAAGATAAAATGATCCTACGTTGCCCGTTGAGGTGATCCAGAAATATGCTACAGCAAATTCGTTGCCCAGCATGCAGGTGGCATCACCTCTATCTGGGGCCGATCACATGTCATGCAAAGACGTCTTCGACCATCACGACCTTTTGATCTCTGCCATCGACCAGACGTCGACTTGGGACTTTATCAGAGTCAACGCCATACAGCACCTCATGTGAACCAATTGATCCAGTCGCGCCTGCGCTTGCATCAAAGCTGCGATCCTCGACCACACTCAGGGCAAGATCGGGTCGCACGTGGTAGTCCACGTTTTCAACCCCTTATCTTGCGCGGCCAGTCTTGTACAAATTCGAACAGGGCACGCGAGTACGACCGTTGCTAGCACTGTTTGCTAGCTTCTACGTAAAACATACTGCCTGTGCGCACGATGCTGTATGCGAAGTCAATCTGGTCACGACATCACAGACATACGAGAGCACAGCTGGTTCTATCAGTATCTACTGTGGTAGCAAGCCTATTGTTATCAATTCACTCTGTCCAAAATTACTCTTATTCAAACGGTAAGAACTTTAGGCAGCGAGGTTTTCCGCGCATTTCAAGGCAATTCGCGATTGACTACAGGATAAGGAGCTTTTCTGGTATCCCTATCAAAGCACTGAGCTCCTTGACGTCATACACTGCACAGGAAGGAAGTCCGTCCGGTGAGAAAACCGCACGCCGTATCAGTTCATCGAAAAACCGCTCACTAACAGTGGAGCGAATATCGAAGGATGCCGCAACATGTTTGAGAGTCTGAAAATCGCTTCATGACAATCTTGCCGCCCGAGAAATCTCCAGCGCCTCTCGCCGATCGGATGGGTGAGCTAAACCGAACACGTACTAGTCTGTGACAAGCTTCCATGAGCAAAACATTCGATATTCAAGACGTACCTGATTCCGAGCGAACTCCGTCGAGATTCTCGAATGTCTTTTCTATTATCATGTTCCTTGCAGAATTTGACGGTCCGGATTGGTATAAGATATGGCGTCCCCTCCCCCGTTGTGTGGATCGCGATCATCTTACAGCCTTTATAGGCGTCCAGCAATTTGTCCCTCCTCAGCAGAACTTGCCTTGCCCTTACAGGAACATCCATCTGGGACCATTATAGGAATCGCCTACGCTATTTAGTAGCACAAATCTCAGGTCTTGGAAATCGACCTGTAATTTGATTGGATAAACCCTCATTACTGAGCCGACCATGGCTACAGAAGCAGTCATACAGCCCATGGGAAAGGACGCACCGGGGTCCAATCCCGCACGAGTGTCCTCCGAATCTGGTGCCTCAGACCCTACCATCGTGGACCACGAGAAGTACCGACCTATCGTACGCGAACCAACACATGATGGCGCAGATGTGGTCAACCTGCCCTACCGAACACTCAGCAACGATGCCAATCTTGAAGAATATACACAGGAGACAATCGACGGCCAAATCGCAAGAGTCCATACGAACAAGACCGGCAAAATCGAACGTTATGAACTGGTAACTTGGAAGGTTGATGACCCGGAAAATCCCAAGAATTGGTCGAAAGCATACAAGTGGTGGTGTACCATGTGTGTTGCTGTCACTTGCTTTGTTGTGGCCTTTAATTCTGCTGTTATCACCGCTGATCTTGAGGGTGTTTCGGAAACCTTTGGTGTCAGTGAAGAAGTTTCGCTCCTCACCATCACCTTGTTTGTCATCGGTTTCGGTGTGGGACCCATGGCTTTCGCACCCTTCTCCGAGATCTGGGGTCGCCGTCCGATCTATGGTGTCACATTGTTCTTCGCTGTTGTCTTCACCATCCCCGGTGCCGTCGCACCGAACATCGCCACTCTCCTGGTCACACGTTTCATCGCGGGTGTCTCTTTCTCTGCACCGATGTCTCTTGTTGGAGGAACGCTAGCTGATTTGTGGAAAAACGAGGAGCGTGGTGTCCCCATGGCTGCCTTCAGCGCTGCACCATTCATTGGACCTGGCGTAGGACCTCTTGTGGGCGGATTCCTTGGCGATGCTAAAGGCTGGCGATGGCTGTATTGGATCCAACTGATCCTGAGTGCTGTCGTTTGGATTCTCATTACCTTCACCGTGCCGGAGACATATACTCCCACTCTTCTTGCTAGGCGAGCCAAGAAAATGCGCAAGGAGACCGGCGACGACAAATACGTCACTGAACAGGATATCGATACACGTCCTTTCAGCCAGCGCCTTATTCTGTTCCTCGTTCGACCGTTTCAGCTGCTGTTCCGCGAGCTCATTGTGTTCTTCATCTCACTGTACATGTCAGTACTCTATGGTCTACTGTACATGTTCTTCGTTGCGTATCCCATCGTCTACCAGAAGGGCAAAGGCTGGTCAGCCAGCTCCACGGGTATGATGTTCATCCCCTTAATTGTGGGCGTTTTGTGTAGCGCGGCTTGTGCTCCTTTGGTCAACAAGCACTACATGAAGCTGGTCGAGAAACACAACGGCAAGCCGCCCGCCGAAGCACGTCTCTACCCTATGATGATGTCCTGTTGGTTCATTCCGATCGGCCTTTTCATTTTCGCTTGGACAAGCTACCCTGACCTCCACTGGGCAGGCCCAGCATTCGGCGGATTTCCTGTCGGCTTCGGATTCATCTTCCTGTACAACTCGGCCAACAACTACCTCGTTGACTCATACCAACACCAGGCAGCTTCAGCTCTGGCTGCGAAGACTTTCATCCGTTCTTTCTGGGGTGCTGCTGTCGTCCTCTTCACCAACCAGATGTATGACCGTCTTGGCGACCAGTGGGCTAGCACTCTGCTTGCTTTTATTGGCCTGGCTTGCTGTGCGATTCCGTTCGTGTTCTTCTTCTACGGTGCGAAGATTCGCGCGCACTCCCATTATGCATACAGCGAGGATGAGGAAAACAAGGGGGAGAAGCAGGCAGCATAAGCGGGTGTATAGAACTCTGAGAAGGCTTGAGCAGCGAAATAATCTTTGCGCAATGGCGCAGTACGCTAGCAGTAGAGTTGGAAGCATCTAGGGCGTTTGATACCTTTTCATTATCAAGAATATCAGGAATGGAAGATTAGAATGTAATAATATTTGACAATGCACACAACTCTGTACATAGTGCGCTTGCAAGGCTGCATGTTTAGTTGGCAGGAGGAAGCTCAGTGGTTCAATGATCATATTGACCTGTGAAGAGCGGTGACCTTGCCCAAGCAGACTCTGGTAGAAAAGCGGCGTCCTCGTATTCACTAGCATTGATGCAGGGTGCAGACCAGGGCGTCAAGGCGCGATCCATGCGTTGGCCACAGCTAGAGTTGGTGGAAACGGCAGGGTCAAAGGCGACGGCGTGCTTCTAAGGAGGATGGTGGCGGACCTTGTGCGACACTACTAGGGACTACTTTCAACACCACTTGATACTTACTGCATGTGGTATGTTCAGGCATGTTATGTTCTTGGTAGCTGGGACTAGGTGTGGAAAAGTCTCAGGTCTCAGGTCTCAGGTCACAGGTAGTGGCATGCCGGTTTGGTTGTGTGTATCGGCGATGCTTCTGTGCGGCATCGCTGATGGGTCGGTGTAATCAGTTCGATGGCCGTTGTTCCCGCAGTGCACGAGCATCGCCGTTCTCCATTCTGCAACGGGCGGAAAAAGCGACACGCAGCGTTCGGCTCACAACCAAGAGATGTACCAAGAGGAGGCTTAAAGGGTTTAGTCGCGATTGGAACGTATCTTGGCTTGAAATTGCTGCTGTCAGCAGAAGGTGTGAGAGAGAAGCGTTCGTCAGCCAGCCAAGCTTCGTGACTAGCGCATGATCTGCCGTCGGGAATCCACCCGAGACCGAGTTAACCTAACCTATGCGCTTGGTGAGCCATCGTCAACTCCCTCGCGGAAAATGGACGACAAGAATCCACACGCGCCGTCCCAATCGCATACGCCGTCCGCCTTCATGTCGGACATGACGGACACGCCACCTCGCGCTGACGTCGACGAAATCCTGCGGAGGAAGCGAAAGGCGCGAGAATACAAGGTACGCCGTCACGCGCGCCCGTTGCGTTGTCCTCGTGGTTGTAAGGGCGAAGAGTCGCGGAGGCAGCGGAGTCGAGACTCCACCACACTTGGCGCTGCAGGAGCAATGGATACTACATAGTATGCCGTAGCATATGGCTATAGCTATGGCTATGGCTGCACGGCTGCGGCAACCCCACCACGAGCTCGAACTGACCAGCCCACCAGGCCTGCTATCCATGCCGCCAACGAAAAGTGAAGTGCGACCAGACCGTTCCCTGCAAGACATGCGTCGTGCGCGAGCACCCCGAACTATGCACCTACCACCCACCAAGCGAGTCGCATCCGCCGGCGAAGCGCATCAGTATGGGACTTGGCCAGAATGGACACGACTTCAATGTGAACGGCTTGGTGCACGTCCACGGCGGAACCGTCACCCTGCCTCGAGAGGTGCGCCTGAACTTGCGGCAGTGAGCGGCGGCGAGCTCTTTCAGCTGACAGCAGCAGGACTGGGAGCGCATCTGCGCCAAGCTCCAGACGGCGGAGAAGTCGCTCACCGAGCTGAAGAACTCGATCAGCAGCATCCAGGAAGTCGCGCCCCCAATCAACGGCTTCTCGCCCTCGACCTCGACGCCCCTCGCCGCCTCCGCCCCCATCGACGGCGAGCAGAGCCATGTCCGCACTCAGGGCATACACACGCGCAACGACATCACTGGCCAGACCATCCACATTGGACCCAGCTCTGTGCCTGCCCTGGTCATGCAGTTGGGCCGAGGGGGGGACTCGCAGTGGGCGCCGGGGTTGCAGGATTTGCTGGGCAAGAAGAGCATGCTACCTCTCTTTGGACTGGACAATGAGAGCGCCACCTACCCTTTTGTCGACCTCTGGGGCCTGCCGCACGGCTCCATCTCCCGCGCGACCGAACTCGCCAACGCCCTCCCCAGCGACTCTGAATGTCTCAGCTTCTTCCGTCACTATCGCGAAACCGCACACGCCGTCTATCCTGCTGTTGCCGACATCGAGGGCGTCGAATCTGATCTGCTGCTTTTCCTCATCAACCGCGCAAGCTCACAGACTGGCACCGGGGTGACGGATCAGCAGATATATGGCAAAGATTTGCACTGGGTTGGTTTGGTCTTTGCCATCTTGGCTTCTGGGTGCCAGTGCTCGACCTTGTCCAGGAGAGAAAGAGAGCTCACATCACAGGTCTACATTTGCTGCAGCTTCGAGTGTCTGAGATTTACCAACTTCCTTTCACACGCGAACATCGAGAACATACAAACACTTTTGATTCTTGGAAATGTCATCTCGAATAACATGAACGCTGGCGTAGCGTGGAGCCTGATGGGTCTTACGGTCCGACTTTCACAAACATTGGGGTTACACCGCATGTGTCCTTCTTCCACGCCTGTTCAACAGAGGATATTACGAAGCAAAGTTTGGTGGGCGCTGCTATGGCAAGATTCGCTGCTCTCCGTGTCGTATGACAGGGCATCTTCGACTACCACCATCGACCACACCGTACCACTCAGCAATCATACAGCACCCGGAACCCGGACCTATGTCGAAAGCATGTATCGCCTATGTAAAGTTGGACTCGACATTGTCCGCGAACGTCAGAAACCCCAGACATCTCAAGAGGCGCTGGTAAGGATCAATGAACACCGCAACGAGCTCCAAGAGATCATGGTGGACGCAGCAGATTATCTAAAAGACTCGCGGAGATGCCGCTCGACGCGCGACCAGTTAGAACATTGGGCTTTATACCTCCACATCTCGTACATCACATCAGAACTTTGCCGTCCAGCCATTAGTCCTACTACAGCTGGGTTGGATCTCTCCAAGACATTACGCAAGACCTGTATCGACAGCCTCACAAATACTGTGGAGGCTTTCCTTGGACTTCAGAACATGACACCCTTCGCGACCCGCTCATGGGCCGCTCTCCACCGCTCTCTTAGCTGCGCGCTCCTACTCGGCATCTTGGGCGAGCACAACCGCAACGAGCGTGCCCGTGGGCTACTCCAGAATATCATCCAAGTGCTGGGCGATTTCACAAAGGATGTAGACCCCAACGAGCTTGCAACCCCCATCACACGGTCTGTCTCGGCGCTCGAGCGACTCCTGCGAATTACCACAAGTGTGAACAGGAAAACGAGCGAGTCAGGAAGCCAGGCCAGTCCCACGCTCAACACCTTCACCGCTGACGATATCAATGCTGCGCTTTCGAACGGCGATGGCAATGTGTTCTCGCAGAGTCCATTACTTGGCTTGGACCTCGATTCTTCGCCGTACGCGCTGATGGAGTCGATTGTCTGGGGCGCCCAGAAAGACGGATGAGTAAGGCTGTAGCCCAAGAATGCCAGTAGAAGGATACTGCGATCCGCGTCAAGTACTTGTAGGGCCATACTTTGGACATAGCCGCCAGGACTACGCGAGGGACATTTTGAATATTACAAAACTAGAGGGTTGGTTCAAGCGGTCTGTTTTATACTATTTAGCGTTGTGTTTTATACCCGGTCCGTACAAAAGTAATTGATGTCTGTTTCAATTCCAAAGACAACATACGGTCCCGTACCCCAAGTGTTCCCAGCTCATTGTCCTTTCTAGTATTGCGTCCTGTATTTCAACGCGCACTTGCCCCAGAAAAGCCTAGCCCGGGTTACATAAGCAATCCCAGACTCTCCCTCGCCCATTCGCATTGGCTGACCCTGCACCGCCCACCACCAGTACTCCGATTCGCAGATCCGTAAGTCAACACATTTCTTTTTCTTTTCCCTCCCAGAAGCCCCTCATGATGAGCGGAGCCGCCGGTCTGAACCACCGGCGTCCCTCCTTACACTTGACCCGAGAGCAATCTCGCCTGCGCCTTGCGTCGATCTCGTGGTTAGTTGCGTGCCAACCCGGATCCCGCAATGGGGGAACAGGGGCGAGCAAGCTTGATGCGCGAGACTAAGATAGCTCTGATGGGGGTTTGACGTATCTGTTGAGTTGGTGCTTTGGTGCATTTCTGCAACCCGTGTTTTACTGACTGCGTTTGGCAGATTGAAAAAGACTTGGATCTTTGATACTCAGATTGTCGCTGATATACGTATTTGCGCCTTGCGCGGTCAATTGCTAATGCATGGTATCTTTCGTGTCTTCCCAGAATATAAAACGCCGTGAACTCCTTGCCTGCACTTGCTTACAATACACCTTCTTCTAATATCGGTACGAGGTTCCCTGTCGCTCCATGCTCCCTTGCCTCCTGTGGCGCAGGCTCCGTGTCCACCAATAACCCCGCCAGCTTCGTGGGGCCATCTGATTCCAATTCGACCTTCTCCTCGACCCCCTTCTTCTCAGGCTCTTCGTACCACACCTTGTCTATGTTCTGCAGCACGGCTATCTGCAAGACCTGGCTCAGCGCCTGCATCACGCTCCCCGCACTGCTGTCCTTTGTCTTGCTCTTCATGAGCGTGTGGTGTCGTAGGAAATTGCCGTTGCACTCTGTGATGGGATAGTCGCGGTTGACATCGTTCTTGAAGCCTGGCCATCCAACCGCATCGTCACAGCTGATGCCAACGATGGTCTCAGACGAGACGTTGAACTCGGGGTCGTGCCGGATGTACTCGCTGAACGCGCGCTGCTCGTGAGACCATTCCTGCTTCCACTTCCCGCACCCGGGGTAGCGGGTTTCGCTCGTGCAGTCTTTCCAGGCCGAAAGCATAGACATGGTCAACGGCGAATTCTGTGCGACGACAAAACCTGTGTTGAGGACACGCAGATCGTAGCTATCGGTGCTGATGGATTTGTTGTTGCGGAATTCCTCGGTGTCCCACGGAAGCGCCATCGAGGTATTGCGTGTGATGCCCCAGCGATTGAACATCCATTCGAGCGGAACTTCAAGATGCGACACGGTGACGTCGGCGTCCATGGCGACGACGAAGTCATACTCCGGGACGAGCTCGTGGAAGACGTGCGGCATGATCCATGTGTTGTAGTGGTCCGGAATTGAGCGGGCCGAATAAAGTTTGTAATCATAGCCGTGAATTTGTGCATACAGGTAGTGGTTCATAACTGCGTTGGAGACGAGCTGACCACCGCTCATATCGAGCGACTGCCAGTCAAGCTTGTCGGGGTTGAGGATCTCGTTTGTGCCCGTGGGAACGCGGGTGTCAATGTCCACAATGAGGATCTTGCTCTTCAGCGGTTCCGTCCATGTTATCTTGCTGCCACCCTCGAAGTACTTCCCGGTTGAATCCTGGTATCCGGAATACGTGGGGTCGATTCGTATGGAGTCAAAGAGAGCTACGATTGTGTCACGAAGGGTTGGCTTCGTGGCAGTGCCGATGTTGGAGCTGCGCTGAGTTAGACACAAAGCGGTCTGAAGGCCTTTCACTTTACCTGTACGGAGACTTGAACACCTCATTATACGCCACTGGTCCGCTGCGGAAGAGAAAGAACGAGAAAGACAGGAATACGAGGAAGACCGCTAGGGCAACATAAAAGTACCGCTGCGAGGTCAACATGTTTGGTCAAAAGAGAGCTGGGCCACGCAAGAAAAGACGAAAGAACGGGCGCGTGGGGTATGAGATGAGTACCCGGCAGGAAGCAGCGAGACACACAACCCTAGATAAGCCTTCAAGGCGGCAATTTACACATTTGTGAGAGTGCACGGAGCTCGTCACTACAAGCAGGAATGCGTCGTCACCCAAATCGGCCTAGCCGTCGTTGGGATTCGTATCAAGCTAAAACATAGCACCAAGTTGGGTACGAACGGGTACATCCTCTGTCAACTTCCAAGGTTTCTCGCGTGTCTTGTGGGGCTCATCGTATCGTCAGCCGTTGAGTATGCTACACAGCAGCAACACAGAGTTGCCCTTCAGGGAACTCATGCAGCAGTAAGGGGCCGACTGATCACCATGTTTGACACTGCAGCTTGAGGGCGGATCCCCTCCCGATCCAGCGAGGGTTTAGCCTTCACTGTGGCTGACTGTCGAACTACGGTTTGCAGCTGTTGGGAGAAGTTCCACTGGCGAGGCTAAGACTTTTGACAATCTAGATTTAGACTGGGCTGAGTCTAATGTGGGTTGGTTAGGAGAATCGCTCGTGTAACAAGCTCTCTGATTGGCTAGAGCAGACTACGCAATACCGTGACGAATCACAAGATGGCAGGGCAGCATCACCCTCCTTTCTTGTTGCAGATAGGCTCCTCCTGCAGCACTTGTTTTTCAACGCGTGGCGTTATGCATCGAGTCGAAGAATTGCGGCTGAGATCTGGAATACAAGCACAAGCTGTGTTTTGATCTGAGGTTCGCCCTTGCGCGTGGGGCCTCGTGTACGTCCTAAAAGGAAGCTACCCTCAGTCCTCGGAGGAGGGAAAACAATCGCCGGCACTACCGGATGATAACTACCACAGAACGTCCTGTTCGGACCTACGTCCGGCGATGCCTAATCCACTAACAGCACAGCGCAATCTGCATGCAGCACAACTAGTTGTCTGCTTTCCGCAGCCCTTGTTGTTCCGTCCTTCATGCAGCGATTCAATCGGAAACACCAGGCTCTGCGCTACAGGCTTAGGAACCGGTGATTGCGTGTTGTCCTCATTACCAGGACGAAGGGATCTCCTAGAGAAACAAGGTGCACACTTGACAGGACTTACATCCTCCGCTTCACACGTGTTAATGCTCGCTCGACGACATTTCTCCCAAGTTGTGGGATACTCTGCACGATGTGACTCTTGGTCCCTACCTGCTCTTCCTCTTCCTCGCTATCGTGAATACCCATTGGAACGGCCCTGACCTCGTACTGCCTGGGCGCATCCCTCAGTCCTGGCCAGATATCCAAGGGCAAGAAGTCGCCCTGTGTAAGCGTGAATTGTGCTCTCGCACGCTCATCCTCGGCGAACAGCCTGTCCAGTTCTTTCTGGGCCTCTTCGGCCTTTCTCTTCGCCTTTTCGTGCCTTCTGCGGCGTGAAGACACTTCCACAAGCAGCTCAGCATACGCATAGTCAAAGCGCTCATAAAAGACCCTTTGATTCTCCCACTCGTCGATGCCACTCAGAAGCGTAGGTCGTGTGTCATCGAGCCAAGATATGTGGAACGACCTAGAAGTTAAGATATGCGACCTGACTTCAGTTGTAATCTGCGCTATCATTTGCAGAATGCTGGAAAGTGCCGAGGCTTCGTTCCGAAGATGATTGATGTGATTTTCGATTTGGGTCAACAGCAGGGTCATCTCGGATCCACGTTCCCGTATTTCAGACACAACTTCATCGACCTCAGTAGCATCCTTCTGTAATACGCTGAGCATTTCCCGACGCTCCTCCTCGCTCATAGGCTCTGGTGGGGCTGCGAACTCATCCCCCGACTGAGAGGGCGCGTCGCCCGTAGCCAGTGTTACAGCGGCGGACCCTCCCTCCGTGTGTCGAAGTGCAGTCACGCAGAGATCGTAGTGCTGGACTAGTCCCTGGAACGCCTGTGCAGCCTCCTTTGCATGACCCTCAAGGTCGTGATATAAGATTGGTATTGGACTAGGATTTGATGTGGTCGCGGGTGTCATGGGCACATTCTCGATGGAAGAATGGAGGTTGTCGAGAGCTGTATCGAACGCGTCGTTACTCTCGCCAAGAGTTGTCGTAGCACTGTTGTATCGGTCTATGCATTCGCGTAAGGTGCCTTCGAGGTTCGTTACTGCAGCGAGGTCGATGAAGTCGTAAAGATGCTTCTGTGGTGTACCTGATGGCTGGAGGGCAGCCTCGATGGGTGTCTCGCGCAGCACAGTGAGCGTGGAGTTGAGACCGGCAAATGAGGTATCGAGGTCGTGCAGCAGTTGCTGAAGCCAGTCAGCTTCTTGATCTGCATCAGGTGAGAGAAGCCTACCTTGAACTCGGCTTGAACCTCGGCCTCTACAATGTCTACACCGCGACGGGCAGCCTCTAATGTTTCTACCTGCTGATCAACTATGTTCCGTATCGCAGCGTTCTTTGCTGCCAATATTGCGTTCTCTTCGAGCAGTTCTCGTGCTGTTGTCACGATCTCGTTGGCGCGCCAGAGCACTGTCTGGGTGTTCAAGGAACGCTTCGCAGCGACAAAATGGCCTACAAGGTCTTCGAGCGTTTGGGGGCGACTATGATCTTGTTCAATAGAGTGTCGGGAGCTGGCGCTGCTCACAGAGGCGGCAGGCGACTGGGGAGAGGCCATGATGTCGGCTGCATCAGCTACGCGCCACGAAGCAACATGCAGGCAGGTCAGCGCAAAGCTACGGGACTTGATGCACCGTCGTCACAGAATAGGGCTGTTCCAACAAACAACGATAAGGGTATCCAGACCCAGTGCGACGGTCGTCCGTCTTCCTGAAACTGGAGTCTCCGCGGGTGGTGGTGGCAGATCCGCTCTTTCCCCAACATTCACGGTGGCGCTTGCCGCTAGCTGCATGACAGGGTCTGTCGCTCCTTCCTTCGACAAAGTGCAGATAAGGAAGAAAAGCACGCGCAGCCATCAGCAACACCGCAGTCGACGTCGTCACTTGACTCGACGCAACTGACAAAGCAAGGCTCGACTTCAGTCTCTGTGCAAAGTTTTGTTGTTCAACTCGGCAAATTTGCAAATTCTTGAGTAATAGCTTTGGCCTTGACTCTTGCGTGATCAGATGGGCTCGCCTTATGGCGCAATCACAGGGTTCGGCTTGTCGGTGGCTAACTGCGACCACCCTCCAGAGCCGTCACCCCCACACTCTTCGCCCTCATGGATTGATATCAAAAGCAAGCCGCCCGCCGCAATCACTCACACTTTTTTGGCAAGTCCAATTCCGAACCGCCCGCAAAACCACCTCGACCCATTCAGCTGTCCGTCCTGCTGAGCCCAGCGCCGTCGAGCATCTCTCGCTTGGCAGTCAGACCCTGGCCGGGCGTCACAGCACGCAATCCGCCCTCAGATATCGCGACCGCGCAAGCTCACCGCGTTCCATGATTGATCCTTCCCCGCGTGCCCGCGCTCAGACGAATTCCCATAAGCGCACAGGGCGTTTGTTATCGCGCTGAGCTCCGCAAAGCTCTGGGGTGCTCCACACTAAGATGGCGTCAAATACCACCCACACTGTCACCGCTGTCGCAACCGAGTGTAATCGTGCGCAACCTACCACAAATCCCCCGAAACGACGCCGCACGTCCTGGCGTACCCAGTTCCCGGACGACGCTGCAATGGGTACTTGTACAGATCCACACACCGCCCTGATGCAGGGCCATAACCATGAGCACGCCTCCGAGCGCTCCCGTCACCTCCTGGGCGAGAAAGTTGAAGAGACAGAGGAAGCTCAGGCCAGCAAGTCCAAGAAGATCGAGAAAATGATCACGCCTTATCTCGCCCAACATATTCCGCAACAGTACAACCCCCTTGGTGGCGCAGACACGTCCTCCGACGGTAGCAACACCAAGTTCTGCTATCGACACCGCCCCGACCTCCTCTGTCGACGACAGGCCGACGAACCTTCCATGGAGCAGTTACAGCAGGTACTGTGATAGGTTGTCATTCGATTGATAAACACTCACACTTTATAGGAGCTTGGCAAAGAGTCACAGGCCGACCAACAGAGCATCGCCAACGTATGGTCCCTCTTCTCGGCAGCCCCCTCTCGACACCGCAACCTTATGCTTCAGGGCATCTTGGCCCAATGCTGCTTTCCCCAACTCTCATTCATCTCCTCGTCCGTCCGCAACCTGATCAAGATCGACTTCATTGGCGCGTTGCCCCACGAACTGGGCTTCAAAATCCTCGCCTACCTCGATACCACATCGCTTTGCAAAGCCGCGCAGGTGAGTCGCAAGTGGCGACAGCTTGCAGACGATGATGTAGTATGGCACAAGATGTGCGAGCAGCACATAGACCGGAAATGTACCAAGTGCGGTTGGGGCTTACCCTTGCTTGACCGAGCACGTCTCCGGCACGAGAAGAGGAGGATTCAGTTGCGAGCTCAAGGAAGAGGTATAAACGAATGGTCACCGAACATTACCCCGGTACCGGAGAACATCGACCCTCCAACAACCCTGGTACATCGATCATCCGATTCTTCTGAGACCACAGTGGGTAGCAAACGCTCAGCTCCAGAAGATCCTTCCTCGCCAGAGGCTTCTACCAAGCGTTCATGTACCGAAGCCACACATGGCGAAGCGCGTGATCAATTAGCGTCATATTTCGACCAGCCTAAGAAGCGTCCATGGAAAGACGTCTACAAAGACCGCTTCAAAGTCGGCACGAACTGGAAGTACGGACGTTGCTCCGTCAACATTCTTAAAGGGCACAGCAACGGCATCATGTCTCTTCAGTTCGACGACCAAACTCTCATCACAGGATCCTACGATGCTACTGTCAAGGTCTGGGATATCAAGACCGGAAAGGAGATTCGTACCCTTACTGGTCATACTGCCGGCATACGTTGCTTGCAATTCGACGATTCGAAGCTCATTACCGGCAGTCTTGATCGAACCATCAAGGTATGGAACTGGAGGACCGGTCAACTTATAAGAACGTTAGCTGGTCACACTGACGGCGTCATCGGCCTTCATCTGGCAGAAAAGTTACTTGCGTCAGGCTCTTCAGACCACACTATCATGGTGCATGACTTCAACAACTATCAACGCGTCACATTGCGGGGACACACAGATTGGGTCAACTCGGTGAAGATTGACCTCGCTTCCCGAACACTCTTCTCCGCATCCGACGACATGACGGTCAAGCTCTGGGATCTCGACACTCATCAGTGCATCAAGACGTACGAAGGTCACGTTGGCCAGGTGCAACAAGTTCTGCCCTTGCCGCACGACTTCGAGATTGATGAAGATGACTTCAATGCGACAGCCAATCCCGACGTCTCTGATACTGCTTCTCAGCCAGCCTCTGATACTGAGACAGCGATCCCAACGTTCTCAGCCATCCAGAAAGAGACCGTCTTCCCTGATGACCCGTCAAGACCCAGCCCACCCCCCTATATGCTTACCGGCTCTCTCGATGGTACAATTCGCCTTTGGCACGTACCTTCGGGCCGATGCGTCCACCGCTTCTTCGGCCACGTGGAAGGGGTGTGGTCGCTTGCCGCCGATTCCTTGCGTGTCGTCAGCGGTGCAGAGGACAAGACGATCAAGATCTGGGACCCTCGCACTGGCAAACACGAGAGGACTCTGGTCGGTCATACCGGACCTGTGACATGCATTGGTCTCAGCGACGAGCGCGTGGTCAGCGGAGGTGAGGATGGCACCGTACGCATCCACTGTTTTACAAGCGTTTGAGCGGACTTATTGTCGATCATCACTATAATGGCTCATGCCGTAGTAGCCTCTAGCATGGCGTTTAGGATTGTATATCATTGCACTTTGAGGAGGGCGGCGTCCCTAAAGCGACAAAATATTTGCTTCTACACAGCGATTCATTTGTATTACTTTCTGGCTTTCATCCAATTTTAGCTAGATACCCTGCTGTAATCGATTTGACTATTCACAAGCATGTGTTCAGATCGCCTGGAGGTCGTCTCTTACTCTTTCCTGCATCGCCACTCCATCCTCACATCCAAGTCGTGCTTGTTGTGTAGCATGGCGCAAGCAGTCCGGCCGAGGCGGCATTGCGCCATAGTCCGCCATCGAGCACACAAATAAAGTGATAAAATTTCACCCGCTTAAGTGGCAATTCAGCTGATTTCAGAATTTCTTGTAGTTCCAAACAAAGTCCTGAAGTTGCGACACTCGAGGGCGGCGATCCGGCGCAGTCTTGTTTGGCTCGCCGAGGGATATAACTAAATGCCTCAAGCTAGCCTTGTTTTCGAGATGTACAGGGCAGTGCTACACCGCAACGGCTGCTTCACGTTGCTGTCTTACAGCGGGCATGCTGGCTTTGAGGGGTTGTCATAATTCGCTCAGAGGGGTTCGGCAGGCGCGTGATGCAAGATTGGCGCGCGGGCGATCTGGAGGGGAAGGATGTATAAGGCAGTCGCAGGCGTGGATGATGTGCTACATGCCTTGATCACGACCGCACTTGGACTTACGACGAGAGATTCTGTTCATAAAGGAGAAGAAGCCTTGAATTCACGAATCCACAAACCAATCTTATCTTCGTCCTCGACCCCGACCTACCTAGTCGGTCAAGATTCTCTTTACGACCTGATACAACCACCACCTCACCACACATCGACATGTACACATCAACACCCCGCTCATCTTCCATTTCGTCGGTCTCCTCTATCTCTTCAAATACCTCCACTGCGTCCAGCTACGTCACACAACGATCGTCCTCGAGACGGCCGTCTATCACCATCCAAAGCCAACGGGTCCCCTGCACAGACCGCGAAGCGCAGCTGTATTTCCTGATGGGATTCAAGCCGACAGACGCAAAGACTGGAAGGAGTGCAGGCTCGATTGGAAGTCTGGGATGAACGTGGTACCATGCCGGTGCTGAAGATGCCAGCCGTCGGTTGCTGGGCAAAACGATCAAAGCGCACGACATGAATGTGGCGTTGACCGCACTTCCTGTCACATATGAATAGTCGACGCTGACATGACAACGGCCCAAGTGTATTGTCCTGCTACGTTGCACATGGGAGATGCTCAAGCGTCGAGTGCGGAGTTTCAGGGGCGAAGAGTAAGGCACAGGTGTGAGTAACGCACGCCAGAGCACCGTCACATCACATGCGAGGGCCTAAGGTGGTACTCGTAACGGAATCGAGGGAGGGGCCTTTGGCGATTAGTTAACACAAAGAAGGAGACATGACCAGAAGTGCTTAGTCGATATTGATCCCCCTATGCTTATGCATTGTGTATTTTGCCAGTCCGTCCATGCTATGCCATCGCTAAATCGTTAATCTCAGAACGCCCATGAAGAATACTCCGTCGTCCGCCAGCGCATCTTGTCTTGCGCCCTGGGTCACTTCCTGCCGTACTGCGCAGTGGGCGGCTTCCTAACACTGCGCACTGTTGGCTAACTAGTACTGCGCGCTAGGTGGCTTCCTGCCGTACACAAAATAGAACCTGATGTACATGTGCACATCCCTTCGACGCACGTCGTTAGTGACCTGTGCAATGAGAACGCGACACTCTTCTTCGGTCCAGCCAAGAACCTTGCCGATGAAGCCAAAGGTATATGGCTCGATGCCCATGGCCATATGCTCGCGCTGGTAGCGGCCAATTTCCTTCATCTTCGGATCTCTGGGCCATGGACCAATCGGAACCTAGTATGTGTCAGCGCAAAGCCACGGCGAGAGTGCTCAGAGACGTCCTACCTTGACCACCTTCTCCGCGACATCAACGAAACCGGCATCACGCATGTGCTGCGCCAATTTGTCGGCGACCCTGATGTCCTTGGTAAAGACCTTTGCGGCTTCATTGCATAGTTCCTGCCAGCGCAACATGGCATGGGCGTCCTCAATGGTGCCGTCGTCACTCTCGCACAGCGCGAGAGGCTCCTGAAATTCCAACCACCCGCCTGGCTGCAGGTGGGTGTAGCTTTGTTGGCAGAGGCGGTCCCAATCACCGATGGCGCCGCTCAAGGTACGCACGTGGATGAAGTCGAAGCTCTCGTCTGGACCATAGACCCACTCGCTCTCTGCGTCGTCAATGTAGAACTTGGCGTTGGGCGGTACCCAAGTGGGCTGGATGGGGCTCAAGTCGGTGCCAAAGACCTCGCAGCCAGGATTCTCGTCAGCAAAATCAATGGCCCATATGCCGGTGCCGGTGCCAATGTCGAGGACTCTGCTTGGAGGCGGCGAGACGGGGGCATCGTACAGCTTGCCACCAAGGATCAGGGTGAAGATGTGGTGCAGCAGGTCGAGACGGTCCTGCTCCTGCTCGTCGTTGGGCAGCGGGTATGCGCCTGAACGGTAGCCGTGGTAGCGGCGGCCATTGGAATACTCGTAGTTGAGAATGGACGAGGCGAGCGAGGTCGAGGCGGAGCTGTTGGCGTCAAAGGCGCTGTCGGTGTCGCTGCCGCTGTCAGGCTCGAGATGAGTTACCGGTTGCAAATCACCGTGGGCGTGATCTACGGCGCCGTCTTCGGCCGTGTCTGCGCTGTTCGTTGCGTTGGCTGTGGCGAGGGTCTGCTGCAACGGCGCCTGGGGTTCTGCGTGCTCTTGCTGGGGGTGGGGCGACGCAACGGTTCCGGTGTGTGCTGCGGGGGCTGTTCCTCCTGCGTTGCTGTGAGGCTCTGGCACTGGCTCACGCTCCGGGCCGCCGCGGCGGTCGTCTACAGCCGGGGTTGCGGTAGCGTTCATTCTGGCACTGACACCCGATGCTCGCGCAAATGCAAGGCCGATCAAAGGATTGCAATCGCAGCCGGCGTGCGATCTGGCGGAAATTGAAGATGCTCAAGGAAGCAAGCTAGGGCAACGGGCCAGGCAGTGAGGCAGACTGTAAAGGTGCCCTCTGCGCAAGGCCGCAGTGACTGCGACTAGAGTACTTATTATGCGACAAGCAAGCCGAGGAGCCCGTCTTCCCGCTGTTATGGGTCGAAACTCGCATGAGCGAGCTCGCCAAAGCTGCTCGCTCCACTGTCCACCACATGGCGCCGCTCACGAACACCTCGCCCGCCGTTGCTCACGGCCTGCCAGCGCCTCTTCCGGACTAGCGAACGGAGATGCCCTTCCCTCGACCATCCCTCGCCTGCTCAGTCCACCCTGCGTCCAACAGCATGTCAGCGCACCCTCGCAGCCCGCTCCAAGCGAGGAGGTGGCCCGCGAATAGCACCGCTATAGCACCGCACCGCACCGCACCGCCTGCGTGTGCTAGCGAAAGCCTGCCCCTTTCGCGCCATCCCGCACCCATGCGGCCAGCCCATCAGTCCATGAGGGGGTCCCTCCCGTGCCCTTCTATCAGCTAAAGTACCGCTTGTCGCCAAAGCACTGCGCTGAGCTGGGCGCGAACACATGTTTCATCTCTGTGACCACTACACCCGCCACCACCTGGAACTATAGGACGGAGTGGAACTGCGACACGCAGCACCGACACAGCGGACCATGGCCGCGGCTCTTGCCCGCCTGATTGCGACTATCGGCCTCGCGCCTGCGCTTGCTTTACCCGTAGCCGCCTATGTGCTTGTCCTCGCCGTCTACAGACTCTATCTGCATCCACTGGCCAAGTTCCCGGGTCCGCGCCTTGCTGCCGTGACTTCGTGGTACGAAGGTTATTATGAAATCGTCAAGAATGGCCAGTACTCGAGGCAGATAACCAAACTGCACGACCTCTATGGTAAGGTGTTACCAATTGTCTGGGTCAGCTCCTTTATTCACGTGCTCCATCAGGTCCAATCATCCGCGTAACTCCCCATGAAGTGCACATTCGCGACTCGCACTTCTTCGACGAATTTTATGCAAAAAGTCTTCATCTCGACAAGGAAGGATGGGACGTACGCTTCGGAACAGAGGGTGGCGTGCTGACTACCGTGAACGCCGCGTTCCATAAGCGTCGCCGTGCCGCACTGAGTCCTATGTAAGTCACCAAGTCAGCAACATTCTCAATTGCCCAATTCTTGTACATCAGACGGGCTTGCACTGCTCGAGTCATGCCCATATCTACATTCACTGCTGATGCTCACCAGGTTTTCACGGCGTTCTATTTTGGACTTCATACACATCATCTACCGCCACATCGATACCTTCTCCGTCCGTATGCAGGAGTCCGAGGCGAGGAAGGAGCCGATGAACTTGACCCATGCATTTCCAGCATTGACAGGTGATATTATCATGGACTACTTCTTCGGCTTCAACTACTCTCAGTTGAAACATCCGGAGTTCGAGTCTTTCCATGATGCCTTCCAAAAGATTGGTGGCGCTGGCCATATTGCGACCCAGTTTCCACTAATGATACCGGTATGCGACCATTAATGGCTATACATGGATTCCGATCTGACTAATGTGGACAGCTGATGAACGCCATCCCAGACGCCATAACAGAATGGCTGCAACCAGCTGCAAAGAACATCCTCAAATTCAAGAGGGATCAGTCATTCAACATAGCGCGCACCATGTCTGGCGAGCACGTGAAGACCAACGATGCAAAGAAGACCATCTTCCAGGAGATCCTGCAATCTAAGCTCCCTCCCGAAGATAAGACTCAAAAGCGTCTCGAGGAAGAAGCCCAAATCGTAGTTGGTGGCGGTGTAGAAACCACTGCCTTCGCACTTTGTATCGCCTCCTTCCACATTATCAATACCCCACGCATCTATGCACGTCTGCACGCCGACCTCGTCGCAGCATTCCCTAACCGGTCCACACTGGAACTATATCCACTTGAGCAGATGCCTTACCTCAAAGCCTGCATTATGGAAGCGGTCAGACTCTCCTACGGCCTCAGCGCGCGCAACCCGCGAACTCGCCGCACTCAGCCGCTGCAGTATAAGGACTGGACGATTCCACCCAATACTAATGTGAGTATGACCATCCCCGAGGTCTCACACGACGAATCCATCTTCCCCAATAGCTATGAGTACATTCCCGAGCGCTGGCTTGACAACCCCACTGCGCCTGACGGGCTACCGCTAGAGCGGTACCTGGTGTGTTTCGGTCGCGGCACAAGGAGCTGTCTTGGCATGAACCTGGCATGGACAGAACTCTACTTGATATTGGGCATGATGTTTAGAAGATACAAGTTCGAGCTACACGAGCCGAATATCGAGGATGTGCAGCTAGGCCACGATTTCTTTATCCCTGTAACAAAACTGGACTGTAAAGGTGTAAGGGTCTTTGTTGAGAGCGTGGCTCATTGAGGAGCCCGGCTTTGGGACATACCCTTTGCGTCATCCGCCTTGTTGGAAACCCCAGGTACTGCTATTATTGTGGACATGCCCATATTTATAGATAGATACCAGTTGTAAAGCTCAAGATGTGTTAGAAAGAAAAGCTGTTCTGATACTCATATGCTTTACTTATCACAGATTTTTGCTGGCTCCGAGGGGACCTTTGACCTTTAGGATACATTCATAAAGTAGATGCAAAACGGAACTGCAAGCACAACAGTGTGGCCACCTTTACTCAGCTGCACCAATAAGCACTTGATCACACTGTACATTCGCTGTCAATGCACCACGCCAAGCGGCTATCCAAGATTCAGAAGGCACAGTATTCGAGGTTGGAACTGTTACATTACTCTATGTTCACCATTTGTAGTTACCGATGCGAATCGAGTGCAGACGCTGCATAACCCAACATAAAGTTACGTTACCTTGCCAAGACTGTGACAATTCTGTTGTGCAGGTGAGGAAAGACATGCCTCGTACAGAGATGATCGACATAGAAGGATCCGCTATAGGCCTCTAGACCTTACTTTCGGGCTGAGAGATGTCCTCCTTGTGGCGAGCGCCAACGCTAGCCTTCTCTGTGGACCCAATGGAAGAGGTTTCGCCATGACCTGAGAATGTCGAGTGAGGCACCCATTTGCTGGAGTGGCGGGGCGAGGTCTCCTTGAGCATACTGTCGACCTGCTCAAGCGAAAGGCCCTTGGTTTCGGGTACGAGAAAGTAGGCGAAGATCACACAGGCTGTACAGGTAGCTCCCCAGACAAAGAAGACCTTGGTCTTGAGATTGCCGTACTGCTCGTCGATCATGTATGGCGTGATGAAACTAATGACAAAGTTCCAGAGCCAGTTAGATGCTTACCAATGTCAGTGAGTATAGGTCAATCTAATCGTGGTCAACGTACCTGTGGAAAGAGCAACACCCTTGGCGCGGATGGGCAGAGGAAAGATCTCGCCAATCACCACCCAAGCGCCGGGACCCCAGGTAGAGGCGAAAAAGAAGATGTAGAAGCAAGTAAAGACGATGAGACACAGCGAAGCAGCATTGCTCCCCTCACTGACGGTGCCGACAATAGCAATGACGAACTCGCAGATGAGCATACCAATGGCACCGTAGATCAGAAGTATGCGGCGACCGAACCTCTCGATTGTCCAGAAAGAAAGTGGTGTCGAGCCAACATTGACAGCCGTGGTTATCATAGAGATGACGAAAGCATTCTTGAGACCTACAGTCTTGAAGAAGGTGGTACCATAGTAGAATACTGAATGTGTTAGTTGCTGGTCTCGGTCGATGAAAAGCCACCTACCGAAGTTTACGCCAGTCCACTGCTGCATCATCTGAAGCGCCATGCCAAGCATGACACGGCGGAGATTACTGTTGGCAGAAGTCCAGCCTCCAGTGAAGCAGCTCAACCAGCCGGCTTGCATGTTCCTTGACTCAAATTGAAAATTGGCCTCGAGCTCAGCGACTTCGTCCTTGACATATTCGGAGTCGATAGGTTGGCCTCGCAGTCTACTCAAAGACTTCGCGGCGTCTTCGAGCCGACCGCACTTTACATACCAGCTAATAAATGTAGTTAGTGCAGTCCGTGTTGTCAGGCCCGGTGATCACTCACCGAGGGCTCTCTGGTAGGAGGAAAAGACCAGTACCAAGGACCAAAGCCCAAGCGAATTGAATAGCAATCGGGATGCGGTATGAACCGGAGTCCATACGATTCATGGTAGAATTATCGACCACGGCGGCGAGGAGCAATCCAATCGTAATACAGAACTGGTAGCCGGATACTATGGCGCCTCTGACTGACTTCGGAGCCACCTCACTCATGTAAAGAATGATGACGGCACTAACGAATCCGACACCGACACCAGCGATAAGACGCCCAGCAACCAGCAATGGAACCGTAGAGGATGCAACTTGGAGGATAACACCAACAGTAAAGACACCGCAGCCAGAAATGATGGTAGTACGGCGTCCAAGCCAGTCAGCTAGAGACCCGGCAAAAAGCGCACCGAAGAAGGTACCAGCGGACAAGATGGAGACAATGAGAGACTTCTCCCAGGTTTGGTAGAGGTGTCCATTGTATGCGTCTTCAGCTTTGGAAGGACCTACAAGGTTAGTTTTGCAAGATGAAGCGTATGTCAATTACCCACTGCCAAATTGTTGCTTGAAGGCGTTCATGGCCAGTACGCCATTGATGTAACCAGAGTCATAGCCAAAAAGGATCCTGGTTTGGTCAGAATGTGCCTAAAGTGTCTGTTCATCTTTCGCATGATCTTACCCGCCGAAGGCGGCAAATACGCAAAGCAGATAGCCGCGCAGAGTGACAGGTGCCTCCACGCGATCAAGTGCGCCGCCGCGATTGGCGGAAGGAGCCCAGCTGGGCATATTGAGAGCTTAAAGAGGTTAGGCTTTGAGTGGCAAAGCAAGGGAGGGTCAACGTGGTCGCGATATGCAGGGCTTGTATTAAGTTGTTCGTGGTGCAATGGTAAAGGGAGGGAGTGTGGGGAAGTGCATGAGAATATATCGTACCTGCAGCAGGCATGTACAGTCACCGCACTGCAAGCAGTGAACTACGTTCTCGTGCGCATGATGCAGGATGCTACAAGTTCGAGTGCCATGCAGAACAAAGTGAGGTTCCGAATTAGGAAGGAATGCAAGAGACGTCTCGATGCGGATGGAACGAATGTGGCATTTCGGTTCACGCAAAGGTACGAGAGGTCACACGACAGATGTGCAACACGCGTGGCAATCCGTTTGCATGGGATTAAGGTTCTATGTAAACGTGATGCATTGTGTTGCGTCGTTGTCTTAGAAGCAGTGCTTGGTTTGAGGTGATAATGTAAGCCATCATTGCACAGCCACACAAGTAATAAATACGCTTTCAGCTGGAAGGTCAGACACGTGAACTACACATCAGACTGTTCCAAGGCGAGACCGTTGCGTCACAGTCTCGCAAGGATAGTAGTGAGGTAACACAAATGAAAGCGCACAAAGCTCATTGGTGCGGCGAGCATAAAAGAAGGCATACGATTCAACTGCTGACAATATACCACAGTATACATAAACAAAAATTGATGTGATAGCTGTTCAATGCGCGTGCTGGTCAACCCGAACAGCCTCCTCATACGTCGGTCGCGGGACTTCCTCATAACTTGGCGGCGCGTCTTCCTGGAAGATTCTCTCTGAACTCAAGTTACGGCGCTCTTGGTCTCGACGGGCCTCCTGGCTCTTATCACGTCCGGATCGTCTGTGTGGAGTCTGAGCTTCGCGCACAGCGCCAGATGAAGAAGACTCTGTAGGCGTATATGCGACGGCTGCCTGCGGCAAGTTTCAACGATATTAAACCTGACGTAGTACCTCACTACCTACTAGAGCAGCTTTCTTTGCCTTCCGTTCATTCCTCTTTTCCTTGATCTTTTTCCCGCCTTCTTGAAGTCCGAGGGCGATTCCCATAACCAGTATACCTGCCATGGTGCGAGGCTGGTGTTCAGTCGAATGCGAGACTCGAATGACCGGTCGGGGGCAAAAATCGGTCTGCGAAGCTAATAGACTATCAACAATAAGCCCTCTGGACTCTCGGCGGTATTGTCGGCGGGCAGCACAATGGGAGCGCTGTAGGGAGGGCTCAGCCTGAAGAAGGTACTGCTGTTGTCGGCGTCTGCAACACATGATAAGTATCTTAAGATCTTCCCTGGCCAAGCTTGGGATTACACGGCGAGCGATGCCAGAATGATTGCGCAAGGACTGCTTACATCTTTAAATCAGGATGCTGAGTTGGCGTAACGCACGTATGCTACCTTTTAGGATATGTCCTATGATGTGAGATCGCATATGGCGGTGCAGTCAGGCCAACTGAGTTGAGTTGAACATCGTCCCGTCGACGTTCTTACGGCCGGAAGTCGTTGGCTGACGTATGCTGGGGGTGGCGAGAACACATTCTGGGGTACATTCAGCTAGCTTCTTCGTGCACACGTCCTTTACTTTGCGTATCTGTTCGAGTTTATGTCTGGAATTCCCAATATGCCACTCCCACAATCACTTGCAGCACACTCGAGATCCGAGCCCTTCGCGCATTGGGCGACTGCAGGCACACGCGAGCTCATACTCCTTCTGGTAAGCTTGACTCGCCAATGACCAGGTCGGAGAGCCTTTCCGCTGCTTCGTCGGCAATACTAGTAGATTGGCACTCCACAACAGCGATTGTTATCCTGTTTGAGCTGGCTTTCAAATTTTCATCATGCCGAGATGCTTATCAATGCACGAGCTTCTCCCGCGGAGAGCATAAAGCGATGATCTTGAGTTCGTTCCTGCGTCTGCCCATCCTTTATCGTCCAACATGCATCTCAAGACCTCAGCCGTTTCGGCAGCCCTGTTACTTGCTGTCAATGCTGCTCCAAGCTACAATACATTCCCAAATGCGACAATCGAATTCAAACACTGGCCAGCCAATGCATCAAGAGCCCTCAGCAACATGATCATCAAGAACGCCAACCAGAGCAACTACGCAGTTTTCGACATGGACAACACCAGTTACCGTTACGATCTTGAGGAGGCGCTTCTCCCATTCCTCGAGAACCGCGGAATTTTGACACGTAAGAACCTGGACCCGACGCTGAAGTTGCTTGACTTCAAGGATTCTGCCAACTTCACAGAAACACTGTACAGTTACTATCTTCGCTTGTGTGAGGATGACGACTTCATTTGTTACCCATGGATCGCCCAGGTGTGGTCGGGGTTTACGCTTCGTGAATTGAAAGGCTACGTTGATGAGCTCATGGCGCTCAACTCGACAATTCCTACTCAGTATTGGGATGGCGAGGAAGTCGTCAATGCTACTGTCAATTCTCCACAAGTGTTCCGGGGTCAAGCAGAGCTGTACAACGCTTTGATGGACAACGGCATCGACGTCTACGTCATCAGCGCCGCACACGAAGAGCTTGTGCGAATGGTGGCCAGCGACCCTAAGTATGGCTACAATGTACCCCCACAGAATGTTATCGGAGTCACTACGATGCTTGTCAACTCGACCTCTGGCTATCTTACCAATGCCCGTAAACAGATCGTCGAAGGGACCTACAACCCCGAAGCGAACCTCGACCTCGTTTTGGGACCTTACTTGTGGACTCCAGCAACATGGTTCGCTGGTAAATGGGCTGCCATCCTGACATATATCGATGAATGGAAACGCCCAATTCTTGCGGCTGGCGACACCCCAGGCTCAGACAGTTATATGCTCTTTCATGGCGTAGATACCGCAAAGGGTGGCGTCCACCTTTGGATCAATCGCCGAGATGCGTACTGGGAAACAATGCAGGGAGAGATCCGTAATAACACAGCTGCGCAGATCGCGAACGGAAGGGAGGTGACAGCTGACAAGAACTGGGTGGTGGTTAAGCCCGCAGATATCCTCTGAAACCTGTCTGTAGCTAGGTGGTAGCTGTTGGCTATCAGCTGACTGCTTGTAGCGAGCGGCTAGGTTAACCAGTTAGATTTGGATATATTCATAATGTCTGCACTTGTTTTTTAGTTCCAGCATCCTTCAATACTGCTGAGCAATGAAGTTCGCTTAGTAACAATTACGCGATCTGTCTTTAGCGGACGAGCGCGGGGCCGCCGCTCCTACAGCTCGAAGCCTAACTAATCGCATTTGTTGCGTACTTTAGGGTGTTTTGCTTGGGTTCAATGATCCGCTCATTCCGCGCTGACACGATTTCCCCACTAAGCACTTGTTTTGGAAGCGTTGTTAACAGTGACGTATACCGGATTGCTAAGCAAGCATGGCAGGCTCCGCAAAGGAGCTTCCCATATAACCCCTCATTGTTGCATGCAAGCTAATCCCCATGTCATTCATCCGTCCTCTTGTTACATTTCAAGTGCCTAGGCTCGTCACACGAAGCTTCCGACATATACCCAAACCTCAATCGCACGCTCCGTTCCACACATCCACGAAACGTCATCTACAGGTGCTTCCCAGCATGGCTGACGAACGACCGACAGGCCTGAAGGCGAACAAGGGAATCGAACTGCTCACTTGGGGTACGCCCAACGGTTGGAAGGCTTCCATTCTACTAGAGGAGCTGAAGGAGGCATATGGCAAGGACTATACATGGCAGGGCATAAACATCGGTCAGAACATCCAAAAAGAGGAGTGGTTCACGAAGTTGGGGCCAAATGGCCGTATCCCAGTGATCGTAGATCATGACAAGGGCGGCTTCCCGGTGCAGGAAGGCCTTGGTAAATCAACCAGCAACAAGCCGTGCAATTGGTACTAACTGTGGTAGCGATCTTGACCTACCTTACACGCCATTACGACCCAGAGCACAGGTTCAGCTTCACCGACGACCTCGATATTTCCCGAGCTGAGCAATGGATGGCGTGGCAGCACGGTGGCCTCGGTCCTATGCAGGGACAAGCCAACCACTTCAATCGACTTGCGAAGGAGCGCATTCCATATGGCATGCAGAGGTACACCGGCGAGACCGAACGCCTGGCTGGTATTCTTGACAAGCAGTTGCAGAACAACGACTACCTGGTTGGCAACAAGTACAGCATTGCCGACATTGCTAGCTTCGGCTGGGTTCACATCCTTCGATTCTCCGGCGTCGAACTTGATAACTTCCCGAATTTGAAAGCCTGGTGGGAGCGTGTACTTGCCCGCCCAGCTGTGCAGCGTGGTCTGAACATACCGTCGAAGTCTAGCTTCGGCAATGATACCTATTTGCAGAGGCTCAAGGATGACAAGGAGTTCGCTGAGAAGGAACACGAGACAAAGGAGAAGATCAAAGCTGCGAAGGAGCAGTACAACTACAAGTATTCCTCGCCCTAAACCATGAATCAATAAGTATAGTGCTCGACCAGAGTCGTAATGACAATAAAGTTAAAGCACTTCTCAAAGCGACTGCCTGCTGGCTGTGCTCGGCTCCCTTGCAATGACATATGAAACAGATCCGCGTGCGTTTCCGATTCCAAACTTAGGCCTCCCCTCAAGAGCTTCTCCCTACCAATGGTCTGCCAGCGAATGTAGACCGTGGAACAGCATATCGCTGAGGGCTCCTAGCTCCAGCGCGTTCTGAGCCAATCAAATCCGTGCGGAACCTCGATCTTCAAACCAACCGCCTATGACGGCAGCCAAGTCATGCGCATTGTATCGAAACAGGGTCTTTTGGCTGCCTGCAAAGGTTCACAGGCGCCAAATACCGAGGTATGGAAGACGTGTTTGTCGTGATGCAAGGGATTTACGTGTCGGAGCGCGTAAGTCAGCCTCAAGACAGCTTGCACGCCAGTCTGAGCCTGCCTTACATTACGGCCGCCTGCCTTGGGTCGTGAGAAGCGCATTTGCGATATTTGTTCTCTTTGAATTTCCTTTCGTTGAGCAGGCCTCAGACGTTGCCCATTTTGCCGATCACTTTACAGAAAGAGCACCTCGTGAACAAGGCCTGGCAGCCACATCCCACGTCACCACGTCATAGCCCTAGAAGACATTGTTCACCTTCACGCACGCAGTCATCCTCCAAACGCTTTCTTGTTACATTGTCGCACAGTGAACCAACAGCGCTTTTATCTGCAGCCAGCTATATTGCTACTGCGCGAAAAACTCCACGTCTCACGTACACGCACCAAACCTACAGCAATACAACCATCGAATCCTAAGAACCTCGCCTAGCATCAGCGCCCGCAAAGTACGTGCACTCGATATTCGAATCTAGTAATTCTAATCATGATCCAGCTTCTCATCATGGCACTCAACTTCCTCTCCCGGCGATCGCTCAAGGGCGAAAAGGCCACGCTGGGCACCTCTTTCTGGGCAAACTTCTCGATCACCGGCTTCATGATGCTCTTCCTACGCTTTTTCCAATTTGTCCTTGGCATCACGGTCATTGGACTGTATGCGATCGATCTGGACAACGCGCGCAAAGCCGGGAAATACACAGACTCAAAATGGGTGTGGGCTGTTGTGTGCGGAACTCTGGGTGCCCTCATGGCACTCATTGCGATGATCCCACAGCTCGTGAAGTCTTGGTTCTTCTTTCCCGTCGACTTCCTCGTCTTTGTCTGCTATCTTGTTGCTTTTGGCATCTTCGGCAAGATGTACATTCCTGAAAACCCCGAGGGCAACAAAGGCATAACTCGGATGAAGAATGCGGTTTGGGTTTTGTTGACAAACATGCTTCTATGGTTCATCACCATGGTGTGGAGTGCATTCATCTTCTGGAAGCATCGTCATGCACGTACTACACACACTGGTCGCGCCTCAACGCACGTTTAAGTGCTCTTCCTCATAACCAAGAGAGAGTGCTGTGCTGAATGTGCGAGCTGACAAAGCCTCAATAGAGAATCGTGTTCGAGTGTGATCTCGAAGTCTCTCGCTGGCCAGGTCCCAATGAAATACATTCGCCAGTCTTACCAATATCAACGCCTCCACAACTACCAGTAATTTCGAAACACTATTGGCCTCCAACACCACTTCCTGTACCCAAAGTTAAAGAGTCTCCACCTACCCCCATACCAGCGCCCAGACTACTGCATAAGTCTATGTCTTCGCCCACGGTCCACCAACAAGACCATATCGACTCCAAGGAACCACAGGTCACACCTGCACAAGCCCCAACTGGTATGCCAATGTTCCTGGTGGAGAAAACTCATGGCGGGGCGCAGTTGAGGACAGTCTCTACGCCAGCTGACTTGGTGCTTTTCATTCAATCATTATCATCGATACCCCATTGAATTAACGATCAATATACGTTTTTCCTTCGAAGCTGCTGTCACATCTTGTTTCTCGTGAATGTTTTAGGTGCAACGACGGCGAATGCATGAATGAAGAACATCAATGAGAGAATACAGGAGTGAAGAACGTCAATGAGAATGCTCTTCGAAGTCGATCGTGTAGGTCTTCTCCGCAACTCGTATTCAGTTTTGGATTAGCTAGCGCTAGACGACTCATGCACGTCCACATGGCAGTCTAGACTCGGACATC
Source organism: Curvularia kusanoi (assembly GCA_011058905.1). Taxonomy (NCBI): domain Eukaryota; kingdom Fungi; phylum Ascomycota; class Dothideomycetes; order Pleosporales; family Pleosporaceae; genus Curvularia; species Curvularia kusanoi. The sequence continues at coordinate 591,751 of SWKU01000001.1, read as the reverse complement.
AATACTTGCAGACCCTGTAGCGATACGTTCAGTTCTATCCAGCCCTGCGCTTGAAATAAATCTACTTTTATCGTCCACAGGTGGACTTTGTATCTTCGTCCATCGAAGCTCGCAACATCCCATGGCAACGAACGGTGAAAATAGCAGCGTGAGTGCGGTAGAGAAAGAACATCCCATGCGAAACAACAGCTCCAGATGATCACGAATCAAAACATTCACATGCATGCAGCAAATAAGCACGGAGCTTGAAGGTGAAAGGTATTTATTGGTATCTCATAGCCTCATAATAGTGTCGCAGGGACAAGTGTCACACTGCTTCCAATCTGATCCTATCGATGTCTGTGCAGACCGCATCGTGATGTCTCTGACCGTAAGGTTGTTGAATTAATATGCTGACGTCCGCTGGTGGAGGTTAGCTATGGATAAAGCATGCCACCGGCGTGAGAGCTTACCAAGTCATTGGAAAGAAGACGCTTAGATGGAGCGCTTGTTGGCCTCAGCAGAGCCCTCGTGCTTGGACTGGTCGATCTTGTCGCCAGCAGCACCAAGAGCACCGGAGACACGGTCGGAGATAGAGTCCTGTCCGGGAACGTTGCCCTTGGCCTGCTGCTTGTTGGCCTCCTTGGAAGCCTCAGCAGAGTTGCCCTGGATGGTCTCGGAGACGTAGTTGGCGGCGTTGGAGATGGAGTTGCCGATCTGACCGACGATACCCTCGTTAGGCTTGTTGGCGTTGGGGACAGACATTTTGAGGTTGGTGGGTTGGTTGGTTGTTTGTGTGAAAGGTAGTAGAGTAGATGAGTTGAGTGTTGTGATGAGACAATGACGGAGGGAATGGAGGGTGTTTATATACAGCGGGAGGGGCACATAGGCGGGGCAGTCACTTGTGGTGAAGAGGCGCAAGCGCTGGATGCAGTAAGAGCTTGACGTCATGTCGGGCACGTCATGGGGAGGCTGCGAGCCACAGCTGCTCCAGACCAGGCCTGAAACGATCGTGCTCAGATCACATGCTGCAAGCAAATGCTAATGCAAGGCACAATTCCCATGCCGATCAACGTCATTTTCTCGATGCTGAACGTCGAGTTCCAGCCTGCGGGAGTAGCGGGGCACAGCGGGGCAGATACGTCATCGCAAGCTCCCCCGCGGCCAAGCCGAGCCTTGCAAAGCGGGAACACAAACAAAGCTGCAAACAAAGCAACGGAAGATTGCACATCACATGTAATTGTGAAGCACACGTACACACGCTGGTCGCGTCCGTAGCCAATTTCTGCGTCACTGAGAGCCGAGCAGAATCCTGTGTCGGAGCTTGATCGTGCGTGGCTCAGCTTTGCAAGCACGCAAGCGAATCAGCCAACACGAGGCACTGTGTCCTCTTCTGAATCGAGCTAGGCTTCCATCGAGATCGAGATTCACAAACCGGTGCATCTTGTTCCCACACACCCTGCCCCGCTGACCCCGTGATGTGTTGCGTCGAGAGGGGACCTCGGGAACCCGATCGAGAGCTGATGTACAAAGCCAATGTCAAGCGCTGTACATCAGTGGATTTCTCTCCATGCCCAACGAACATGTCCCTTGGAAAGTGGGCATTGTGATTAAAGTTGCCATAATGGAAACAGACCCGGCCTCGTCACCATACCTCGGTATGGCAATTGCGCGATCGCCCCACGCTGAACGTTCCGTGTCACGGAGAGCCAGCTAGAGATGGTCAGAGGTATGACGAATGGCTGTATTCAAAGCCCGTCTGTGATATCAAAGAAGAGGGGCCACCATCGTTGCTCTGAAGTGTTCCACGTTGTCTCAAGTTGAGCTTCAGTGCCAACTTTGCTCGCTATGCCTACGTGGCGAATATCCACATCGACCTCACGGGCCTCACGGGCCTCGCCTGAACCGATGTCACCCGAGTCTCGTGCCACCATCGCCGTATTCATGAACGCAGAGATTTCCGGGTTAGGCAGGTTGTGCAAGAGCTTGGAATGGACTACAGCATCATCTAGATATCAAGCGCGGAAGTTTCAGTTTCTGGTGTCCTAGATACAAAATCCGTTTGCGTAAGTGGAAGTCAGGAGACGCAGATGATTGCATAGAAGCACGCGGCTTTGCATCTACCCTTACCTCTATTCTGAGCGAGGCTATATCCTTTTTTGCACGAAAACCACTGTCACAGAAATGGACTTCCATCAGATTTGTTCATCACAGCTGCGTCGCCATAATTTCTCTCCAGGTTTTCAGATTGGACACTTCAGGCTATGAAACACGTCGCATTACTGTGAAGAGCATACCCTTGGTCCCAGTATGCACGTGAAGGTGCTCAATCACCATCGACACACTTCTGATGGCGCGAGGGCTAAAATCCGCAAGGCACAGCAGCCATGTCTTGATTCCTATGAAAGCTTGGTCGCGTTCCATTTTGCATGCTTTGCAATCTACGGCAGCAGCGAGTCTGATCTAAACTGGGAGTACTTTCCGCATCACTACTCGGAAACAGGCACGGCAAAAGATGCAGTGTATATGCACAGACATTGTTCGTCGATATGATGCAACCTGTTCAGCTACAGGTTCGGTTAGCTTACAACAGGGCCCAACACCAAGAAGTCATCATCCCATGGTCCAGGACTTTCAACCTTAACGATAGCAACGCGAATACGAATTGACAAGCTTGAATCGGTACAACAGATAATCGCGACGCCGCGGTAGAGTGATCTTCCCGTCTTTTAGCCGAGAAGATCCCCAGATTGACGCTCCGTAGCGCGTATTCAAACGCGGGGTATGGCTTCAAGGACTATGTGTCTGAAGAACGAAGGGCGGTTCAGCCTGTAAACTATTATCCGAAAAGTCCTGCAAATGCTGTTACGGGAGGCATCGGGTGCCGTTAATCTGCTCGCAAGCTTAAACACCCATGCACCTCTGCCAAAAAAAAAAAGCCAATGACGGGGCGGTGAGCATGCGAAACCGGTTCATTTTCTGCGATTCTGGAGAGGTGCAAGCGGGCAAAAAGCAACCTGCGCATCCCTTACGCTTCAGCGTCGAGTCGTCATGGCCTCGGCTCTTGATTCAGGATGTCGTGGTCGAGTGATTTTTGGGTTGTGGTCTCTGAGTCGTCGGAAGCTCGGAAGCTCGACTGGCCTTTCCGCAGTGATTGTCTGATTCGAAGGTCGGTGAACAATAGACTTTCTACCTAGGTTTGTCACGGTCGTTCCCTGTCACTACTCATGCAAGGCTCATTCTCCGTGGATCGCTGGGATGAAATCAAATTCCGTTTGTAATATCCGTCTAAAGCCTCTAAACTTAAGTACTGCAGATATGCTACTTCCAATCTTTCAGGAAGCCATTTCAAATAAGTGGCAAAGCCTGTTCCAGCAGGCGCGAACGCCAATAGTCGTTCGTCATGGGGTATCGAATCTCAAAGAATGGTACATTTCGGTCGATGCCGTGGCCGCCGATCCCTATCACCTCTCCTGCCACCTCCTCGTCTTTGATTGAGTCTGGGATCCTGGGGCACCTGTCGTCGCTCATTGGCATCTTTACGAATAATTTGCCGGCAAAGGTCGACAAAAGCTTCATCAACATTTGCTCTTCTTCGTGCACTAGTTTCGAAATAAGGCGTATTCCATTCTCGAGATGTCGCAAAGGCTTTTGGACGTGGTATTGCGCGGTCCTCTTCAAGGTCGGATTTGTTGCCTACAAGTACCATTGGAACATTATCGTCTTCTTTGATGCGTTTGATTTGCTCCCGTAGTTCGGCGAGCTCATGGAATGACGATGCAGATGTGATGGCAAAGACAAGGAGGAATCCTTGTCCAGTCTTCATGTACAGCTCCCTATGGATTGTAAGCTTCAGCCTGGCGTTGGTCCCAATGAAAGTACCTCATGGCAGCTGGAAAAAGTTAGCACGTGATTCCGCAGAAGTTTGCTTCTCCACCTACTGAATTGCTCTGTTCCTGCGGTATCCAGAATCTCCAAAATGACATGGCGGCCCTGAGACTGAATTAGAAGGGGTTGATGGGTTGCCTCGCAAAGTACTAACATCCACCTCGATCTGCTTGCGGTACGAGTCTTCAATCGTCGGATCGTAGCTTTCTATCCATACATTTTGTACGAATTGCGCTGTACATGGTAAGTGTCTCAGTCGCTGCTATCGCCCCTATCGTGCCAGCAACATACCTGTTAGACAACTTTTCCCGACTCCACCTAACGCGCCACCATTATCAGCAATGCTTTAGCATATGATCGGGTCTGCCAGCTTACCCGATCCGAGAACAACTATGTGGTATTCTCTCTGCGACATGCTTGAGATTTTCCGAAATGTTGTGTAGAAGGCAGCTCAGCGCACGCGGAGAATATCTCCCTGCCTTAAAGTGGCACGAGCTGCTACGGAAGGATAAGCGGCCCAAATTCGCGGCTTCCTTAGCTCGACCGGAGCTTAGCTGATCCCAGCGACACTGATGCTTCACGACAGCGGCACTTCTGTCGCGAAGAGATTATGTTTGGCGTTTCTCTGCAACTCAGAGGGGATAGTGTGCAACCACTAAAGACCAACCACACAACTGCGGCCGCTTGTCAGCTCTGTGAATATGTCGGATGGCATTCAATGTGAGGCGAAGATATCATGAACACCATGAACGAGCCATTGAGGCAAATTGATGTATTGAGGTTCTTCAACCGTACGCGCGGATCCGACTCACCTCCTTCTTTTGCGACGAGGTTGGGGGTTCGCAGAATTTTCCCACGGCTAGGTATCGATAAGGTTGGGACAAAAGAGATCACTCGAAGGGGTAGCGGGAGAGCAGGTAGACAATGGTAATATTGCGAATGCGAGGTCAAGGGCGACGCCCTGGTTAAGAGTGGCTTAGAGACCCTGGACTCGGCAAGGCTCAGCAGGGTGGGTGTGCAGTGACATGTTCAGATGTGAGCGGCGCCGCCGCTGCGCTGGACGCCAACTCGACTTGAAAGCTGCCAGCCCGTGTAACACCTGCCGTGATCCGCACAAACGTTGCCATGTATTTTATTAAATAGCTCCTTCCGGTCGAGCCTTTGCCAAAGCGGTTCGTTTAGCAGCAGAAATGGTCCGACCGACATCATTGAACAGACCACGCAGTGCAAAATGCCAGAAGAAGCATGGTTGGTGGGCGGACCCAAACCGGCTCTTCGGGCCCTCCCCGAGCCCCCAATCCCATGGTAGCGTCCTCCGACCGCGTTGACACCACTGTTCTAGTTTGAGGATGGTACAAGCCTCGGATTTTTGCTGTTTGATTCTGTCGTCCACGAGGCTGCAGCTCCAAGCAACGAAGCCAAACCGGCAGAGGTCATCGGTCCCATGCTGGACCCTTGACGGGATTGACTCGATCTGAAATGAAGGCTCAGACATCTCAGCTTAATGACGCCAGTGTCGAGGACCTGGTGTTGCTAAAGTGGAGTCAGGGCATTGATCATTGTAGTACAAGTGCTTGTTGGCCGTTTCCACGTGGCAGAAATGAACATTGCGAAGCACTGTATGGACTGAAGCTGAAAGGATTGCGAGCATGATTAGGGATGGGCGCTTAGCGATGTAACAAACAGATATTGGAAGGGATGAAAAGTCGTTAGGATGTTCTCGATGGGTCCAAACTGGAACCATGATTTGCCAGGAGGAGCCTTGCTCTCGCCGTTATCTTGAGAAGGTCCGTCGGCAAGTTGCCGCATTCCCCGTGTAGCCGGGGTCCGCGTGTCGTAGGCCACTCCCTCACCACGGAGTCCAGTTGTCTGGTCTCGAGATGCGATCTGTATCACGGAAGTCGACTCAATGTTGCTACCTCCCCGGAAAGGAGTGCAGCTACGCGTGTCAAGACAGTACCGGTACATACACCTCAACGCAAGTCTTTCCCGAAACGGCTAAATGTTTGACGTCGGGTATACATCGGGCCCCTCGTCGCCAAGCTTTGAGCTCCAATGCGTAGCCATCAGAATGTCGAGCTGGTCCATCGACGCGACACCGGCAGCTATACCCCACGATGCGTATATATGCAGCGTTAGGCCTTGCAGCTTGCTTCGCATCGGTATCTGCCATTTTCGAAGACGATGCCTACCACATTGATTTCCATTACGCGCTTTTAGGACTGCCTAAGCAGGATGCCACGTTCTTCCAGAAGCCATACGGTGGCTCTAAAGCTTCGCTGCTGTACTCAATCTCCGAGAACCAGACAATCGGTGCAATAAACCCCAAAGACGGCGCACTTGTTTGGCGACAGCAGCCCGTCTCAGAACCCCGCGGAAAAGGCCACCTTCGGGCAGCAGACGAGCAGGATACAGTCGTCAGCGCTGTAGGAGATCGGATAACAGCCTGGAGCTCGTCAGACGGCAGACTGGTATGGGAGACCACCGTCGATGGAGCTGTCGTGGAAGATCTGGAGATCTTGGAGCAGGAGGATGGTATCACAAAAGACGAAGCCAAGGACGCCATTGTCCTTGTAGCTGGTCCCACGCACGGCGTGAAGAGGCTTGACGGAAAGACTGGTCGCGTCAAGTGGACTTATGAAGATACAAGGTCAGCATCTTTGCTAGATTGCTAGAGCCATACTTACATCAATCCCAGCAGCGATATGCCCTTCCAAGTTTCCACCTCTCCCACCACGATCTACTACATCTCCCTGCATTCTTCCATGATCGGCGCGGGATCAAAACTGAAAGTCACGTCTCTCAGTCCCATCACTGGCAAAAAGCTGGACCAGTATACACTTAGTTCAGACACAGAAATTACGTCGAGAGATCACATTGTTTTCGCAGGAGCAAACACGGCCGCGCCCATACTAGCTTGGACTGACAAAGCGAGCAAAGTCCTCAAGGTCAACATAATCGGCACGAAGAATGTAGCGAGCTTCGACACGCCTGGTAGCGATCCCATCGAGAGGGTGGTCCTACATGCACCCGGACATGTCAACTCTCAAGCGCATTTTCTTGTCGAGTACCAGACACCCTTTGGACATGTCGCGGAGGTCTTTCATGTCGATCTGAAGAAGAACAGTGTATCGAAAGCTTACAGCCTCCCTGAGCTGGCTATGAGGGGCACCTTTGCAACAAGCACTACAGACGCGAATGTTTATTTCACCCGGATAACTGAAGATGAAGTTATCGTAGTCTCGTCAGTTTCACATGGTGTGATCGGCCGTTGGCCAATTACAAGGTCACCTGCTTTGGCCGGTGCATATCCACTGCACGCTGTTTCGGAAGTGGTGGTGAAGTCTGGAGCTGCCACTGCGGTCCGTTCCGCCGTATTATTTTCCAATGGACAATGGGTACTGATCCGTAACGGTGACGTTGCCTGGACACGCCCTGAGTTCTTGTCGCAAGCCTCCTCTGCTGTATGGGCTCGTTTGCCAGAAGTGGAAGCCCTTGCCGCTGAGCTCGAGGTTGAGCGCCACCAAAACATAGTCTCGGCCTACATTCACCGCGTCAAGAGGCACGTCCAAGACCTTGAACATTTCCCGAAGTGGGCGCAAAATCTCCCACAGCGCCTTCTGGGTAATGTTGTTGGGAAGCCAAAGCAGACTACTGTCGACGACATCCAGCAAGACACTTTTGGCTTTCACAGGCTTGTCATCGTTGCGACAGAAAAGGGCAGGCTTGCGGCTTTGGACGTGGGCGCTCGTGGAAAGGTACTGTGGAACGTACATCTCACGCAGTTCGCTGATACCGTTTTCGAGTACCCTACACTCAGGGCACACAACGGTTACGTCGAGGTCAAAGACCCAAGCTTTGACGGTTCGTTGTTCATCAACTCCACCACAGGAGGCACAGCGTCTTACGTCGATCTCCACCTACATGGCCCTCAACCTGTTGAAGGACAGAAGCTTGTGTCCTTCTCCCTTAAAGATGGTGTCCTTGAGGGTACTTTGGAGGGCCAGCAAAGCGCCGAACCCATTTGGACCTTTGAGCCCCCGAGCAATGAACGTATCGTGGGATACACTACCCGGCCGCTCAGAGACCCTGTTGCCTCGATTGGCAAAGTTTTGGGAGACAGAAGAGTGCTCTACAAGTATCTGAACCCCAACCTAGTCTTGGTCACAGCTGTGTCAGATTCGGCCCGCACCGCCTCAATCTATCTGTTGGACTCTGCTTCCGGTCAGCTTCTCCACGCAATGTCACATTCTGACGTCGATACCTCTCGGCCGATCCCTTCGACTATTTCAGAAAACTGGTTCAGCTACTCTTTGACAATTGACTCTGCTGCTTCGCCAGAATCTCGTGGCTATCAGCTTGTAGTTTCTGAACTATACGAGTCCCCTCTTCCTGATGACCGCGGCCCATTGGGCGCTTCCTCCAATTCTTCGACCGTCAAGCCATCAAACGCTCAGGGCGATGCCGCAAAGCCCTATGTTCTGTCACAGAGCTACCAGATCGCAGCGGAAATCTCGCACATGGCGGTCACTCAAACGAGGCAAGGAATCACCAGCCGCGAACTCCTCGTTACCATTCCTTCAACGAGTTCCATTGTCGGTATTCCTCGCCAGGTCATTGATCCACGCCGCCCCGTTGGCCGCGATCCCACTCCAAATGAACAAGCAGAAGGTCTCACTAAGTACACGCCTCTGCTGCCCCTTGACTCGAAATGGCATCTCACCCACAAATACGAGGTCCTGGGCATAAAGGATGTAATTACAAGCGAAAGCGGCATTGAGAGTACCAGCTTGGTCTTTGCTTACGGACATGATATCTTCGGTACTAGGGTCGCGCCCAGCTTCGCGTTCGATATTCTAGGCAAAGGTTTCAACAAGATTCAGATGCTTCTGACTGTTGGCGCGTTGTTTGTTGGCGTTTTGTTTGTTGCCCCGTTGGTAAGTAACGTCCGAAGTTTGTGCTACAATAAGCTTACATGATGTACAGGTCAGAAGAAAGCAAATCAACTCACTTTGGACGATACCATAGATTCCTCACTTATAGCGCCACATCACCGCGATGTAGGAGCAACGTACAGCGAGCTAGATACCATTTCAATAAGAACAATCATAAATCTAGCTCTCTATAGCTTTCATTATTGCAGAAGTCTCTCGTATCAGGGAACAGCTCGATAAACTTGCAAATATGTCACCTGAAAGCGTACAGATGCGCACAGTCCCGACGCTGACGGAACGCTAAGCTCAGGCACATGTCTCAATCACCGCACAATTTCGTGCTTTTGGTGTGGTAGAAGAAACCTTACTGGTGTCTAAGGAGTGCCTTACCTAGAAAGTGATGTGATCTGCTTGTCGTATCTATGCCGGCTCTTGTAGCGCTTGTAAGCTTGCAGCTGCGCTTCAGTGAACCACTAATGCAGCAGTGCATGGATGCAACGCCACGTCTTCCACAAAATGCCGCATACTGGGGTATTACACAATTGTTCGTTCATAGCTTCCAGAACCTCGAACTGAATTCGATCCAAAGCCTTCCCAGCTGCCCTCGTCTCTAATATCATTTCGAGCTTGCCGTGAGCAGCCTCTAATGCAGATCGCGATTGGTAACACAGCTCCTCATTTTTTGCAAGTACAACAAGCTCACGCAATGGCTGTGTTATTGAGGGCCAAGGTCGAGTGTGCATAGGGGTTGTGCTATTGCTTTTTGCGCGTGCGCGACAATGTTCATGGATTCGATCTCCAGACCCAACGCTAACAAGGCACAGCTCGGCCGCGTTTGTGCTTCTCATTTGGCTGTGATCTAGTTATCAGACCATTTTGCCTGCAGGCCCTAACAAGGACGATAATGCGCTGAGTAAGGGTCAGAAGAGGGAAAAGTTGCTTACGACCAGCTGGTGTGGTATGGAATTGAAAGGAGAGCTGACAATACTAATTTTACAGCCCATGAGCTGCTTTGTATTCCACCGAGATGACTGAGCACCATGGGATATATTGGAATCGGTTTGCAATCTAAGTAAGTGGATCTGTAAGCTTGGCTGAAGTCGATTGGTGGTGCTCTCACGTGAAGGTATACCATGCAAACTCGGTACAGCACCATAGAATCGCAACAAATATTGGAAAGGAACAAATTTTGGCGCGCTGAATAGATGCTGGAGTAGTGGGCCATATCGAATCGTAAAGGTCGGTCCCTCTATACACTCACCAAAGTTGTAAACCAACAATTCAGCGAGGAGAAAGAATCCTGCTTACTACAAATTTACTGGAAACCAGACGTGTCCAGGCCTATGGCCAGTACTGTAAGTACCATGGTGCCGTGAAGATCTACCAAGAAGCTGGTTTCGGTGCGCGCATGACCCACCCTGCCAAAATCGAAACCTCTCTTGCTTCGACTGCTGCAACAACATCGCGTATAAAAGAGGCATGGGGCTGATATTAGCAATTATAAAATCAACCTCTTTATAGACATGGTCAGTAAGTGATCCAGGCGTTGAGCAACAAGAAGCTGAAATAAAAGAATGCGCTGGTATCGTAGCCTCGCTTTCGCCGTAAATCCCTATGGACTTGGCCAGGCCATGTGTCAGTCACCGCTCCAGGTCGCAGTAGTACCTCCGATGGACTATCAGTCGAACTCAACATAGTTAGATCGTAAAGCTATGCCAAGCACACCCAAAATTTGCACCATGTGTAGTCCGGGGCTTAGACTCCCATGCGCTACCGTAGTGGCGTTCAGTCAGAGAAATGAAATTCCAAGGTGCCAACTTGAATTGGACATGTTTTTCGATTTGACTGACCAGATGCGTCTCTAGCCTTCAATGAATGAAGGAACCAGTCGGTGTGTGGTAATGTGACCAAGAGCTCTGCGCCTCGGGTTTGATTCTCGATTAAAAGAAAAACCATTTTCGGCCGATTTGGGGCGAGAGCCTACAGCAGCCTCGTCTAGGTGTTGCTATGTTCCCCTGAGTGCCATAAGATGGTCCGTGCCGCATTACTACAAGGCTAGTCGATCTAGTCCCGTCCCATCATGGGTGAATACGAACGCATGCTGTTGATCTGTGCATGGCGACACTGTTGATTTCATGCCAAAGAACTTGCAAAATGACATGAATTGTCTGTACTGAAGCAAAGACACCATTCGCTAAAATGATCTGTATAGTCGCAACCATATGCTTCTCTTGCAAGGAAGCAGCACTTACACGCAGGTACAGCATTTCGAGACAATTTCATGGAACGTTAGACTCGAACAAACTGTAAGCCACAGCCGATGTCAGCGAGACGAGGCGCTGTAGCGAGCAGCTGAGAGTAAAGTATGGCCGTCGATCAAGTACTCGCCTTCCGCGTAAGTCTAGAGCTGAGAGTAACGAAGGGTGACCAGGAACAGCAGTCTTCGGACTTCTAGATTGAAAGTCAAAGCGGAGAACGTCCTCAAGAAAGTCATACAAGAAGACAGCATCTGTCTCCAGGAAGTAAAAATATCAAGGTCACTGATCTAAGGCATTTCCCATCACATCATCGACATGGCTCCCGCCCTTCTTCGAGCTGCATCCCTGGCCCTTCGCGCCTCAGCTACTATTTGCCCTACTACGCCCACTTGTCCTCAGGATAACCATTGTTCCTATGTATCGGGTGGCGTAGCTCTCCAAGTCAGTTGTGCAACCGACTTCTATGGAGGAGACTCGCAACTCGCACAAGTACGTCGCTCAATTGGAGTCTCACACATCGACAACTCACACGCCTAAACTGCAACACTCACTGGCTGTATGAACCTCTGCGCAGCCACGAGCAACTGTGTAGCTGTCAGCTATGTAGGCCAAAATTGTTACATGAAGAGCACCTTGACTTCTGCGCAAGACAAGTAAGGACCTATTTCGATACTGTATTCCAAAGCTCACATTCCTAGTGAAAACGTGGTTGGCGCATCTGTTGTCACGCGGGTACCTGCTCCTCCACCGGACAACTCTGGCAGCTCTGCAAGCTGCCCAACAAGCTACACCTGCCCCGAGAATGACGGTTGCACGTACACAGGTGGAGATGGTCGCACCTTTGCTCTGAAGTGCAAGGCAGATTTTTATGGTGGCGACTTCGCCAACATGTACTCCGAGAGCCTTCAAAGCTGCAACAAAGCTTGTGCAGATAACGCTCAGTGCGTAGCCGCCAGTTATACGGGTGGTAAGGGTGCTGGGTATTGCTACCTCAAGAACAATAACAACGGTGCAAGTTACAGTGATAATGTGGATGGTAGGTCTCAAGTCTCCGCTTCCAAAACTTTGCTAATTTTGTCTAGGTTTTGCTCTTGATACTCGGGTTCCAGCGTCTTCAACCATCTTGCCCAGTTCCTCATCAACTACGGTCTCAACTACCAGCGACATCATATCTTCAGCATCCTCTACTGGCAGCTCTTCCTCGTCGATCATCTCGTCGTCGTTCTCTTCCAGCACACCTACGCCTACACCTTCCAGCAGCACGCCTTCATCTACGCCTTCTTCTAGTACACCTTCATCAACTCCCACGCCAACTCCTACACCCACACCCACACCAACACCTACCCCATCTCAACCCACTGATCCGCAGGTTATCGTCAATCCCAGCTTCGAAGATGGCAGCGGAACTGCAGCTTCCCCATGGGCGCCAAACCTTCGCATCTCGAACGCTAATGCTGGCAGGACTGGCAGGGTGAACAGCGATGCTCATTCTGGCCAGTACAGCTATCAAGCCTCACCCATAGGCCAAGGCCAGTTTGTATACTCGCTCGAGCAGCCTATCACTGTAGTTGTAGGCCAAGCCTATGATGTGTCAGTGTGGGCAAAGGCCTCCGATGGGATGATCGCCTGTGTTGTGTTTACCTCTATAAACAGCGCAAGACCTGCAACATCCACACTCGGCCTCAGAAACTCATATAATAAGTACACGGTCAGATACCCTGCCACTTTCTTCACAAGCGCGTCTAATACTCTTGCTGTTGTTGTCCGTTGCGCCGGGGGCAACATTAACGGAAGAATCAATATCGACGATGTCACAATGACACAGGTGATTTAGTGTCCTCGTATACATCGTTGAGGGATTCCCGGATGGAGACAGTGTTATTAATCAGTATATAATTTGATAATCTTTTAATGTACCTACATTTGATGCTCTGTTGTATCAATTTTGCATTTCATACGCTCCCCTTTGATAACAACGTTACGGGTGACTGATCTGTGGACAGATGCATATTCTGTTCAGTGTTGTTGACTTGGGACATGACACAATTAACTCACTGAACAAATGACATCCGCTTCAAGCTGCCTGGCTGTGAGACAAGATTTCTGAGTTTGATTCGGTGCCTGTTTGAGATTTTCTTCACGGCTGCGTACGTCTTCGACTCTTGCAGGCGTTTTGTATAAAATCCGCACCTTGAACGCAAGACATGAATCGGACAGATGATCTCAGTCCGTTCAACATTCGGTACCTCGCGTAATTTCGCTCGAGAAGCCTAGTGAACTCCTTGATGAGCTGATAATTCTTTTGCATTGCGAACTCGAGGCCAATATGATAAGCACTCGTGATCAGTGACACGCCAGTTTGCAGGCTGATTGAGGAAGGCATGTCGGCGATAGCCAGGGAACGCAATGCAGACTTGCGTACGTCCTCCCTGCCCAATTGTACGTGCTTCTGCTCTTCCCGTGTTTCCTTGAGCAGACAAGTCTGCAGGTTACAAACGCGTTGACGTCAGATAGACCACTGAGATATGTTTTGTTCCCTAATTATGCGTTGTCTAACATGTCTATAACGTTTCATAAATGCTAGCATGATCACCGATGCCAGCATGAAGATCGCCATCGTTGTTGAAAGAAATACAATGTATACTTCAAGCGCAGCACGCATCGCCAAAGCTCGATTTGGGCTCTATGGTAGACTCGTAGTATACAAGTGCTATGCTTACCAAACTCTTACACGATCATACAATGAGGTTGGTTGCATGTCTTGAGACGAGTATTCGCGCGGTATCGCCGAACGACATGATGTCATACATCTCTGTAATAAGTGGTCCTCAAAGTCGACAGCTAGCCATAACACCGTGCTAACTCCGCGCGACCGTCCCTCGGTCGAGAGACGCGGCAATCCCTGTAGTATATATGGAAGCTCTTGGGCGTTCTTTCCCATCCATACTACCCGAAAATCTGTATGTACGTGCGACGAATTCTGAATTGTGTGCGGTCTGCATCATTCTGACGATTACAAGTCTGCCAACACCTTGAGGTCTACCGAACAATTGTCAGCAAACAAACACAAGTTACGGATTAGCAACATGTCCGACAAAGTGAAATATTCAAACAAACTCCAAGGCTCCCGAGTTCTGGTCATCGGCGGATCCTCTGGTATTGGGTTCTGCACCGCTGAAGCCTGCCTGGAGTATGGCGCTCTCGTCACGATAGCATCATCGAATGCGTCCAAGGTAGAGACTGCCGTTTCGAAGCTGCAAGCATCATATCCGTCCGCCAGATCCAACGTACACGGCCTGACAGTTGACCTCTCCGTGCCTGATTCGCTGGAATCCAACTTAAAGACTCTGTTTGAACAAACGGTCAAAGGGATGGGTGGCGACAAGCTGGATCATGTCGTTTACACGGCCGGTGATGCGCTCGCTATGATGAAACTTTCAGACATGACAATGGACAGTATCCTGAAGGCCGGACAAATCCGATTTTTCGCTCCTCTTTTGGCTGCAAAATTCATTCCTCAGTATGTGAAGAACACACATGAGAGCAGCTACACAATCACCACTGGAAGTATCAGCGAGCGTCCCATGCCAAACTGGAGCGTCATTGGTTCATACGCCGGTGGTCACCATGCTATGGTCAGGAACTTGGCACTTGATATGAAGCCTATCAGGGTCAATGGTGTCAGCCCAGGTGTGGTTGACACTGAGCTTTGGAGTATGCCTGAGGAAGAGAAGGCAAAGTTGATGGAGCAAATGAGTCAGAAGATGGCAACTGGAACGCCGGGAAGGCCAGAATGGGTGGCTGAGAGCTTCCTGAGCATCATGAGGGACTACAACATGGATGGTGCGATGATTAGGACTGACGGAGGCGGCCTGTTCATGTGAAGTCTGCAGTTGACGATGTCAGCTGTATTTCAATCCTGCAGTATTACCAACCAATCAATAGGGTTTTGTTCGTTCCACCGCTGACTGTGGCTTTTGGTCATTGACCCCCACACGCTGCAACCCAGCTCATGCGCCCTTCTCCAGTGTAGCTGCACGCTGAAGCAGATGCTCACCAAAAGAAGCTCCTGTCATCACGCCTTGACGTAGAATAAGCACTGCAGATCTAAGCTTGTCAGAGAAAGCGTGCAATAAGAAGTACGTGCGCAGCTAGACGTGATTGGATGTCTTGGAATGTCGGTGAAAGAGAGAGAGCCGAGTTGGCGGAGTAAGTTGCAGTCCTTGAACTGATAGGTGTTTTGTCTTCAAGAGACGACATGGTGTCTGTAAGCATGGCCTGAGATGCGTTGGGCGAAGAGTGTCGAAGAAGATGGCAAGCCGTATGCATCTCACCCTAATCAGCATTTGCACGCTCGTCTGGCCGACACCGACGGCATAACGCGTAGTCAGACTGTCGTTCAATCAGCTGCAGACTCGCCAATGCATAGAATTGACCCATCCGACAGGTTACACGTGCTTGCAATATGTCTGCCCGATCTTGTCAGCAAACGCGATACGGGGTACGAGGCCCCACCACCACACTCAATTCACCCCGGCAAACGGAAACAACCCCGCAATCCTGCGTTCTAGCGGAGCATCCACCGAGCGACACACCGACGCACGCCGAGAAACTCCCTGGGCCATCCAAATTTCACGTTGCACATGAGACTCACTTCTTTCGCTCATATGTCGCGCCAGCTTCCTTGCTCTGATCATGACAATGCACCCCAGACTGCCACATTGCGCTACTGGTATCATACCGTGGTCCCAGTAAACCCAACAAACCCACTAATGTTGATATCAGCGGGAGCGGTAGCCGATGCGGCAGGCGATAGGGAGGGGCCAAGCTACTAGAGATTTAATCGACAAATCGTAACCGAAGTTTCAGTTCTACGAATTGGTCACAGAGTCGTCTTCGCTGCCGCGGCAGTCGATGCCTGCCGCTTGCCTGCTGTCGCCGCGTCACGAACGGGCCGCGATATAATTTGGGTCAATACGCATGGATGGAAGCAAGTTTTATGGTCGATGGGCGAAAGCATTATGTGCTCGGCGCCATGCCGATCAAAGAGACGACCGGAGAGGGACGGGTTAAGATTACCAGACTCGGAGGTGTGATCCGTTGACGAAGACTTCTGGTCTCTGGCGCTTGATTTGAGACGGGAGCGTTCGGCGGACGGGACGGATGATAGCAGCAGCACCTTCTGATTATCAGTGATATCATTAGTATCGGTAACCCAGAGATACGTTGCATTTTTCCTTAAGGGTCCCAGTGTAATAATTTAGTACATGTGAGTAAAAGACCTACAAAGCAGATGTACTTATCAGTCAAGCCACTCGTAGTACGATCTGATAGCAGATTTTGAATTCAGGGTTACAATGCTACCAAGCAAATGACAAACAGTCTCCCACCTGTTGATCCCGCTATGCTGTGCTAATTGAGATACAATGCGACAAAAGAGAAGAGTTGAGTGTCAAGCCTCGCCCACTTCCAGAGTGTGAATGCGAGACTTATGCTCAGGTTTTGGTGGTATGTGATGGTGGAGAGGCTTCCTCGGCGATGTTCTCCCATAAGCTGAGCGAGGTCTCGGTCCATCCGAACAGCAACTTGGATCTTCGAACCCTTCAGGACAACAGCAGTCAACATTTCGAATGAGACTAGTGTTAAGTACCTCGCGAATAGTGATGCGTTTCTCCGGTATAGGATGCAACATTCTGAGAATAAGATGCCTGATTGCTGGACCTTCGATCATGTTGAAGAGTTTGCCGCATCTTGGATAACCGTCAGGGCCTTCGAATAGCTCGCCATCCGGATGATCTTTCAGCCATTCTTGCCAGCCCCTCTTGAATCTAGCGTAGTACTCAAATTCTGACTTCGCAGCCTGCCATGGACATCCGCCAAAAGTCATTGTGATATACACAATAGCGCATGACCAGACATCTAAGGGGCGAGGGTCGTATGAGCCTCGTTTTGCAAGCACCTCGGGAGCGATGTAGGGTAGGCTGCCGCATATGCCAGGAGAAGAAAGTCGGATGGCTCCCATGTTCTTTCCACACTGGCCGCCCGATGCACGAAGACCTGGATGCTCTCCACTGAAGACTTCTGCTACACCAAAGTCAGAAATCTTGAGATGTCCATTCTTGTCCAACAAGAGGTTCTCAAGTTTAATGTCTCGATGAGCAATACCGTGACTGTGAAGATAATCCACTCCGCGCAATAGTTGCTTGAAAAAGCACAAGCGGTCCTCGCGACTGTAGAACCCTTCGACACCACTTGCAAACAACTTCCGCTCAACAAGGGAGTATATTTCGCCGTGGGTACAGTATTCCATAACGTGATTCCAGCGGCCGCGATGCGTACATAAACGTAATGTCTCGACAATATTGGGGTGGTGAAGACTCCGAGCAATGCTGTACTCTGATTTTATCTTCATGATGTAGTCTTCCTCAGTTTCTTCGAGGTTTCTTTCGCGGAATATCTTGACAGCGACGAGTTGTTCGTCCTTCGACACTCCACGGCGAGCCATGATTCGGACTTCAGCTGTCGCACCTTTGCCAAGCACCCTTCCTCGTTTGCCAGGCATGAGGCTCGAACTCTTGAACTCCTTGTCTAGCTCGCATTGATCTATGACATAGTCACTGGGTAGATTGAGACTTAGTCGGCGAGCCTTCATGCCCACGCCTTTCTCAGGCGGTTTGGAGAAAGTGTTCAACATTCCGGCTGTGGGCTTCTCGTCGTCTTTGCCAAGCTGAGGCACATGATCTGTACTTGCTGACCGCCTCCTCGTCCATGTATGCCTCTTACTTGTAGATTCTTTATCAGCCCAGATAATACCGGTTCTTGCCGCAGTCATAGTCGACAACGCAGTGGAAGACATGTGTTTTCTGTCAAGTCGGGTCTTTCTGCTGTCGTCATCCTTTGGTTGGTATGAGAGTGAGTCGGCTTCTGGTGGCGGAGTAGCAGCTCGTGAGGATCTTGGAGGACTCCTTGAAAGTGAGAACGAGCTTAACCTTCGAGTACTCCTGGCGGTAGCCACGTTCAGATGCTCCGTGTCAATGGCACCCCCATTCGTCTGTGCGTCTATTGTAGGGCTACCTTTTGTCTTGGAATCCGGGGCATGACAAGCCTTGTTCGGGTCAGGGTCGTTATCCTTATATTCTTCTTTAGGGGTATTCCGGCGGTGTAGTTTGCTCTTGACAAATGACCCAACGCGGCGTCCAAGACCTCGTTTATTACTTTGAGATGGCTTTTGAAGCTGAGCTGTGTCCTTTGTCTCCGTCTCTGCTGACGCGTATCGCACCTCCGGCCCTTGCTCGACTTCTACATCCTGAGTGGTGGACCAAATGGGAACAGGAGCTTTTGGTGTTGCATAGACATCGTCTGCATGCTCACCGGTACGAAATGGGTGTGAAAATGGGATACCCTCGCTGGTATGGCTGGTCGGGGTGAATGGCTCGGCACATTCGCTTGCGGAACGGATGCTTTCATCCTCCTCTTCGATAGCATGGTGATATTCTACCATTCGAGAATTTCGGCGTTGTACGTGCTGAGACAAAAAGTGGTCGTTTTGAGAAGACGATGTTACCAGTGTCAACTCTGCATCATGTGTTGACATGGTGATGAGAGCGTAAAGACTGTGTAGAGGACGGTGCTGGTGTCAGTATCATATGGATGGGACACTCAGCACGACGGCCTTGTAACATGTAGATGATCCACACGGTCAGCCTCTCTGCAGTGAGCTTGGTTGGTGGTATGCTACCGCGAGGCGGCAGGGGGTCGAGCGTGACAGAGTGGGTGAGACAACCACCTTCGAATGCGCCATCCAAATTGAAATGATATAAAGTGAAAGCAGTATAACTGTGAAGATACACTTTTGATTGACTTGCAAATAGACACGAGGTCTAGCTTGGGTTTGGAAGTGAACCAACAGCGGAGGGGCCCAACTAGTATTAACCAGACGGCAGTGACGTCCAATGGTTCGCTTCTCGCTTCAGGTGTGGGTCGAAGGATTTCGGAAAACTTGCGCTGGTGGCGGAAAGGCGGAGACAGTCTTTACGATATCTGTTTGAGACTACCAAAATGATAGTCGATAAGAGGTGCAAACGCGGCGCTGAAATGCGGGTCTCTCATCAGGGATCGCAAGAATATGTATGACCCAGGATAATGGCAGACGCGCTGCAGCCCATGAAGAAACCCAAGCCGAACTAGGCGCGCTAGCGGTACCCCTGCAACTTGACCCCCACAGCTCGAGCGCACCTTCAAAAGATCGGACGCGACTCTTGCGTGAGCGCCGAGCCTCAGAGCCGTCTTCCAAAAACCAATCCTAGCGGGAGCTCTCACATCGGCGCAAGGTGTGTGTTGATTGACGTTACACTCTACCGATCGCCAGGTGCTTAGCCTTACTCAAATTAAAGCATGCTTTCTGCAGCAACTGAGCAATGCAACGACACCTCTGGTCCATGTCACAAGCCTGACTTGCTTGCCGTCCTCCCCCCGATACGTAATCGGTGAGGAACGACAGCGGCTCGAAAGTTCTCGAGGCGGGAACTGTCTCTTGTCCTGCGTTGGCGACAGTCAGCGCCGGCGCCTGCAGGACGTCTTTATGGCTTTGCCCAATACAGATAAATCCCGCAGACGTTTCTGGACCTCAGCTTTGTGGCATGTCGCAGACAGAGCAGCCAGCCTCCAGCCAGATATGCCCTCTCGTCCATACCTGCCCCTCAATCAGCTCCCCAGAGACTGGGATCGAGCGCAAATATTCTTGGACTTGAAGGCTCTTCACCTAACTTCCAGATTTACTAAAGCCATGGCACGGAGTCGCCGCCAAGATCCAATGCACGACATTCCGTGGGGGTAGATCGGCGCGGTTTTTCCCCCGCAGGTCCTAAGACCGATCGTTGCAAAGTCACACGAGGTCTGCTATTTCTTCCTATCCTGAATTTGAAGGACTTCGTAAGCGAAAGATGTGAAGCATTGAAATGACTACCAGTATTGCACTCACACCTTCCGAGTGATGGAGCTGGTGAGCCGCGACAGGCGCCTGAAGACATGTGTTAGGTCCTCAGCAAGATGTGTTCACTGATCGGTGCCGATGTTTACCCTTTTGGATACTCCGCTCTTTCGAGGAACACGAATGTACAAATGGTCGGCAATATGCCGACGCTTCTTTGACCAATAGCTGCTTCACACATTTACTGTGGACGCAATGAGATCCGAGGGGGCTCGTGCATTGTGGGGATGGAACATCGATGATGTCGAATGTCGAAACGCGGGAAAGCGCGCCGTGACTGAAACTCCTGCGCAGCGAGATGCATAATTGGCATTGTGCATCATGGGGCTTACTGCCCTTCAAGCGACGCTTTTGCACCCACTCATCATCTGGATGCTTGGTATAAACAAGGTTACCACCTTCCTCAATTACACATACCGACTTCGTGTGATCCCACTGACATCCATTCCTCCCTGGCAGCAGCTTTTGTCGGGATCCTTGGCTCTTGGCCATACTGCAACTGAGACAACTTGAGATACTTACTGCACTTTCTGAGACGGTCCACGACGCTCAGGGGCAAAGTGTATCTCATCTTGTAATTTGAACCTGAGTAGTTTTCCTCGTCAAAGAAAGTGCAGCGTAAAGTCGATCACTAGTCGCATCGAGAGCTGGTGTTAGCTTGGCAATACGCTGCTCTCTGGAGTGACTTGGCAATTCAGTGGAATTCTAGGCACATCAAGTTGTCATGTTCCGCGCTTGGCAAACATCGAGCATTTCCGTTGTACATCGTCCTACGTGGTCACTCTCATGGTTTCACCAATCCAGTGGTGCCCTTGTGCAGCAGTCGCCTCCTTGTCGTCCTGCAGAAAGGCGCGGAGGCTGGTCACTTGGCACATCAATATATAGTGGGCATACGTATCAATTTACACAAATCTTGATGGGCCGCGTCTGTTGAGTTCACTCGATACCGCGCGGTTTCAGAATTGTCTATGTGCTTACTGCACATTGGGTTTGGCTCGAATATATCTTACGACTGTACTATGGCTTGTTCATGCATGTAGTTGACAAAGCTTGGGTACAGCAAAGGTCAATGTCTTGCCCTAGAACACAAAGCTTGAAGGATCGCCCTTCCTTGCTTGTCGTACATAAGAGTCGATCAAGCATAACAAGGTTCTGTTTCCGCCGATGTTGTTTCACAGTCAATGCTACTCCGCTTGATGTATCACACGGAGAGGTCACGCCAAGAGAAGCAGATCATCTTGGCAAAGAAGTGCATGTGGTGATCAGTCCGCCTTTGTATAGGATCGGCCATGTAGGCGGACTGGTAGACGTGTCCCTTCTGCTCCCTCCCCTCGATGAACAGTAGCTACTGGGATCTCCCATAGTGCTAAGAGTCTCGAGGGCAAATGTCAGAGTAAAGCCGCCATACATGCATCTGACGGTTCTCGCGTCTCGCAATCGCCACAGGTGTATGAAGGCTACGAGGCTGTTATAGTGATCTTCGTGAACAGCCTGTAGGACACTTAAGGTGCTAATGTCGCGGTACAGCAACAAATTTACGTCTGCATTCCGGCCCCACACATGCGAGGAAGACCGCATTGATTCAATACTTGTGACCACCTCTGTACATGAAGTGGTGT
This sequence comes from Curvularia kusanoi, assembly GCA_011058905.1. Classification (NCBI taxonomy): domain Eukaryota; kingdom Fungi; phylum Ascomycota; class Dothideomycetes; order Pleosporales; family Pleosporaceae; genus Curvularia; species Curvularia kusanoi. The sequence goes on along the minus strand of SWKU01000001.1, from coordinate 570,084 downwards.
AGCTATAAAGTGCTCCTCGCGAGTGTGTGATGATTAATCTTGCTTACAACACACATGGAGTTCTATCACATATTTCCACAATTACAGCGGAGATGACGCTTCCTCTGATTTCCGAGAATCATATTCCTTAGGGGTACTTTGGTCAAAACCACTATTGATGACATAGCATGAGTTCGAACTTGAGCCAGCACTTGCTATTACGAGCTTGCACCTGAGGTCAATACACTCCGGATTATCAAGGCAACATGTGTGTCTCACTGTACGCGTCAAAAAAGTACACGGGCTTACATGATATATTGCGGGATATTGCTCGCCCACTGCAGAGACCGCATTACTTCGTTTACTTGCTGTACGGTAGGTGTCAAGTCAACAAATTCAGGCCGCTTTTGGTACTAGCACTCTCCATGGCCAATTCTAAGACCGTTGAGCATCCCTCGAAATCAACGACAGGGCTACGAATCATTTAGAACAGTACATCAGCTGCTACATGGCGTAACTTTTGGGATACTGGTCTGGATAGCGCCACGCAAATATCGTTTCAGTAATTAGACTGTCTTCTATGTATGATTCTACTCCATGGCAATTGTGCACGAATAACCGTGTTGCTGATGCTCGTTGCGTTGAACTGATGCTTCTTCCTGCCTAGGTGACATGAACAAACCAAACGAGCCTGGGAGCCACATGTCTTATGTTGCGCTACAACGTTATTTGCTAGATTGGACTTGGAGATGACAGTTTAACTTCAGAAGGTTTAATGTAAATATTCATGAGCTTCCCGGAATGAGCTTGGAGAGCAAAACAATATAGGCTGTGAATTATCTTACAACTGTATCTCATCGCCGGCCCGAGGTCCGTGGTTATTGGCATGACAGGAAGGGCTCTCCTGAATAGAATAGAAGCCGGCAAAATGTCCTTTCCTAATCGGTTCGCCCCGCATATCGACTACCAGTGGTTCAGCAAGGGATAAGCCATTTGCTTAGCCCCAACCTTTTGATGGCAACCTCATTGGATAATTTAACGCACCAGATTACATCTCATGGTGCTTAATTCTTGACCAACCGCTCCATCTCCACGCCAACATCTTATCCCACTCGCTTTGGCGGACCAACTCGCCATCTTGAGTATCGTCCATGGCGCCACTGATGTCCTCGCCGAGGCACAACAAAGGAGTACCTACGCCACAACTTTGGACCGATTAGATCCAGCTGCAATTGCTATAACTGTGACAGAAGCAATTCGCTGGCTTGAAGGCACGATCATGTATCGTTCGATGTGTCGCAGCATCTGCATCCAGCTGCACCCTTATCCCTTTTGCTGTGTGCTGCATCATAAGGTGGCTACAGTCTGAATATGGCGGATCCCACGTACAGAGCGGCTCAACCTGGCGAATTCTTCTGTCCCGCTGGAGGAAAATGGTGCGTTCCAATCACGAAACGTCGCAGCACTGAGATTGTGCTAGCCATAAACGATGTCGACAGCTGCTATACCATCTCATAAGAGGTACCCATCTGACTTGCGCAGGTACATGTGCGAGAATGGTACTAAATTCGTCGGCTGCTGCATTGCAGACCCATGCACAAATGGATGCCATGGCAACAGTCTCCGCCCAGCGGGTCGTTCGACGGCTCTCGACAATCAATCTCCAGGAGGATCGTGCGGAGGTCAAACCCCCTTTTGGACGTGTGCGCAGGCTCCTACTTTCTGGGGATGCTGCAACGCAGGTCGGATTTTCCAAAGAGCGAGCCACGGCATTTTACTGACGCAACTCAGACCCTTGCATGAATAACTCGACTTGTCCAGAAGGAAAACTAGAGCCTACATACTGGGATCGACCAGACCAGTACGAATATTTCAAGGACTTGAATATCCTTCTTTCTTCAACAGCGCCTCGGTCTACATCCACGCCATCAATCACGAATGGAACTGCAAGTGGTAGCTCTAGGTCTTCGGGAAGCGTCATTGGGGGTGCTGTAGGAGGAACACTGGGCTTTCTAGCCATTGTCGCAGTCGTCATTTTCCTCCTCTGGCGCAGGAAGACGCGTGTTCGTAAGCAGACAGGCGGCGATTCTATGTCTTCAATGGAAGAGAACAATCCCATCGGAGAGTTGGCGTCACCAGTATCAGCTGGTACAGGTACGAATCGGTCTTTCTCAACAATGAGGAATTCGCTAAAAGCCCACATAGCCCCTCCCACATATCCATGGGACATCAACCGAAGTCCCACTTCACCGCAGGTGTGGACCCATATCCAGGCAGAGGTAGCTGGCGACGACTCAAAAGACTCTCGACGCAGTCCTTTCACGGAATTGCACTCCAAGTCATCGCTTGCTTGCATCGCTGAACTCCCTGCAGGCATTGTCGCGAATGAACTTGATGCGCCCGAAATCGATCACAAATCATGGCAGAGCAGGTTTGATAGTGATCTGCCAAAACATACCGGCGATTTGGATGACGAGACGCACATAAAGCCACGGAGGAGTACTGAAAGGCGTTAGAAGCGGGCAAGATAGGTGCTTACCATCTTGTCAGTCCTCACATCAACCTGTGGTCAAATACTTCATACAGTATATATCTCGCTGGCGTCTCTGTGTCACATTTCTCTTCACTATTTGTTGGATCATCACGTTGTAATGAATATCAACTTATGTTGGTCGCTAGAAAATCGATTCACACTCACTACAACGCGTACCTAAAGTGCCTAGCCTGCATGTCCGTCTGATCCTTGAATCCATCTTGAATAGCCTGCTCATCCTCGCCCGCGCCATACTTCTTATCTCTCCTCTTATTCTCCCAGCACATGTACTGCCTCAAGAAGAGCGCAATGACAAACATTCCACAGTAACAAACTATCAAACCAGTAAGCGCCGAAAAGTATCTAGGCTTCTCTTTAGCAAAGAAGATGTTGGCACCAGCAATATTTCCCGCAGCATAGAACACAAACCACAATCCGTTCGCTGTACTGCGTTTAGTGTGGCCTGCGATATTGCTGGTGAGCAGATTCCACGAGAGTATCACCGGCGCGCCAATGATGTACTGCAGCCAGGTGCAACCGACCAGACTCCAGCGCTCAGAGAGCGGCGTCAGCCGGATACCGAGCAGACCAGCAAGCGGTGGAAGGCAGATGAGAGCTAGAATCACACAGCGCGTGTCTTTGAAGTAACCCGCAGCTAGTCCGCACAGTGGGACGACGACGAACTCGATCGCACCTGTGGGAAGCTGCAGCAGTGTAGCGTATATACCACTGAAGCCGAAGCCACGGATCAGCGAGGAAGCGAAATTTGACACTCCACCATTGACGACACCACATCCCAATCCAATGAGTACCAGACAATGCACTTTAACGTCTAACATGGCTTCCAGTGCTTGTCGTGAGTTGAATTGCTTTGTCTTCACGCCAATCATATTGCTCGCGATGCGATCGATCGCCACTATCCTCTGCTTGTGGGTGAGGAACTTCGCTGTCGCAGGACTGTCCGGCATGACCCAAAGGAACACCCAGGCCCAGACGAAGTTCATGAGCCCAATGACGAGGAAGATCAGCTGCCAGGTCTTGATGTGAGGGCTATGTGCGTGGCCTAATCCGTAGCCTAGGAGTGCTCCAACCATAGTCGCCACTCCGTTGAATGCAAGAAACACGCACATTCGCAATGGCTGCTCAGATCGAGTGTAGAACATGGATACTATGTTCATGATGGCGGGGGAGATGGAGGCCTCGAACATGCCCAGTAGGAAGCGGAGCGCCAACATGCCAGCGTAGTTTTTGGCTGCTACGTGACAGCAGAGTAAGACCGACCATATGAGGATCATGATGCCGGTGTACTTGGAGACTGGCAATCGTTGGATCAAGTAGTTGGCTGGCAGCGCCCAAAACAGGTACCCGAAGTTGAAGATAGCTGCGACCCAGGAATATCGCTGACCTTCAAGACCAAGATCCGGAATGAGCGTGTATGCAGATGCATAGTTTAGTGACAGTTTGTCGAGGAATTGTATGGTGTATGTAATGCAGATCTGTACAATCAGCACCTATGCACATCATGTATGAGGGAGAGGCATTACTATAGGCATGATGACCCAGTCAATCTTGCGCAACACGATCTTTCTTTCTGCGTCCAGCTCTTCCTTTGAGTATTGTCTGACCTCCAGATACAGATCAGCTCCGATGTCGCGCATTTGCTTCTCAGCTTCCATGTTGCCTTCGTCTATACTGGGTGCTGTCGCAACTGGCGAGATGCCTTCTTTCTTCTCTTCCGACATCTTGAATTATCTTGACGGCGGACCCAGGTAACATAAAATGTTCAGATCGAAGGAAACGAGTCAAGCCTTTGGGGTCTTGACTTGAGTGGTGATTAGGCCAACGTCGGTGGCGTCGAATGAGGGCAGTATAGGGTGGGCAGAACGATATCTTATACTAATGGCCACATGAGGTGGGTGCCCACTCTTGGCATGTTGTATCGACCGTTGAGGACATCACAGCTATCTCATGTGGTGCTTATCGTAGTTCGCCAAGCGCGACCTATCATTGCCGCATACTGGTGTAACATGCATGCAGTCAACATTGTCGATCCGCCGGGAAGTCAAATTGGGTAAGTCTCGGCCGGCGGGCGTTTGCTAAAGGCTATCGTTAGCCGCAATCCTGAACATGACCGCATGCTTTATCAGGTCTTAAGTCCTGCGAAATTCGTTAAGGTGTGCAGATATAACAGTCGCATTTCCTGCGAAATATTGGCGCTTGAGAACGTTTATATTAGGTGTTGCCATTATGCAAATGCCTTTACACATCGTTCGTAAGGACTACGGTTCCGCTGCTGGCAAGACCTGCCTGATCATCGCCAAAGCCCGTATGGGCCTGTTGTATATTTCCAAAGCTTGACGGTACCATCTTCACTGCCTGTCGCATACAGCTTGCCATCCGGCGAAAAGCTTGCCGACCAGACAGGACCGTGGTGCCCCTTGTTCGTCTCCAACTCCTTCTCCTCGTCAAAATCCCAGAGCCTAACCCAGGTATCGTTCTGGTTGCTACCACCGGTAATGAATCTGCGTGCGCCGCTGTGCAGCGCGACACTCGCAATCTCGTACGGTGTCTTAATTGTCTTGATCAGCGAGCCTGGCTGGAGGCTGTTGAAGAAGTAGACGCTGTTTCCAGCGGCCACGCTCAGTACGCCGTCTGGAGAGGTGTTATCCAACTCGCAGGTGCCTACTACGCCCTCGACAGCGTGCTCGCCAATCAGAGACTGTGTACGCAGATCCCACCACCTGATCTTCTTGTCCTCTGCCGCCGTGATCAAAATATTGGGGTCTGAAGTCCAGACTATCGATTTGATGGTGCCGGTGTGTACGCCTGCGCCAATCTCGTAGCTCGGTGCCGAGTCACCACCCTGCGAAAGATCGAAAATGCGCAGCTTCTTCTCCATGCCACCCGTCGCGAGAATCTGTGGGTTCGGCTGGTTGGGGAATGCGACAGCGCGGACGATATGATTGTGCGAAAGAGTATGAAGGGCCTCGCCTGTGTGCGTGTCCCATACTTTGCTGAGAGATGTTAGTACAATACAGGACAACAGAGTCATGAAGACCTACGCAGAAAAGTCGGCGGACGCGGTCGCTGCGAGCGAGGCATCAGACGAAAGCCTTGCTTGCCAGACCGCACCCTTGTGGCCCAAGAAGGTGCCAATCCAGTCGCCCGTCACACCGTCGCGCAGCATTGGGTTGCCGTCCTTGCATGCTGAAATGATGTAGAACTGGTCCTCGTCGACGATGGAGGAAAAATGTATGTGGGGGACGGGGCGCGAATGCCCGTGGCAGGTGAGGGGCACAACTTTGGTCGTCTCAGGCATGTTCGCAGGTAATGAACGTCGGGCGCGCAGTCAACAGAGTCGGTGTATGCAGTGGAGCCTAGCAGGTACGGCGGCGAGCTTCGTGGGCAGGTGGACAGGTCTTGCGGCGGTGAGACTAGGAAGCTGTGCGTGTGATCTATCGCAGGGAATCGTGGGTATGCGCCGGCGGGGTACTGACGGCCGTGTATGTGCGACAACAGCAATTCTGGCGGAAGCAGGATAGGACTGTGGAAAACGGAGAGGACGCGAGAGTCGTTACGGGTCGTGAAGTCGTGGCGAGCGGTTTGCGCTGCAGATTGCAGTCGTGGACCCTTCTCATGAAACGCCTCAAATGTGGTGCGTTAGCGTCGACCCCTGGTCCGCATCCACACCATCTGCACACGCGCTAACATAACACTGACACAGATAGACTGTCATCTCAGCTGGTGTTGGCTCTTGGTGAGAATGAGGCTTGGTAGTAATATTCTGGTCGCTCTACTGAGCTCTCGATGTAGTGACAGTCAATTTCGTAGAGCAGAACCAGTCTTAGTTACACACAAATGTATTGCCATGAAGGACTTGATGCTTGCAAACATATGCTATTGCAACCTTACAACTCCTGCCGCGAACAAGCAACTCTTTGCGATATCTTGGATGATAGCTGGCGTTCCTAAGATGCGTCTAGCCACTCGACATCAAATTGTAAACTCAGCACCGAGAAGCACTTGTGCGAAGAACAGAGTATGTGACGACAGGTAACGCGGACACCGGTCTGAATGTGGGCCCAAAGTCAGCACAGCTAATGATCGAGTTTTATTTGTAGCAGGGAAAGGTCAGAATTAGCTCTGTAGTAGGATCAAACTTGTCGGAGAGTGCTTTGAGAAACAGAGGAAAGACAAATAATCTTAGAAAGGCCAAGTCAGCACCAGCATCAGCTCTCTACAGCCAGACAATCTTGAGAACTCACAATCACCCACCGCTATTACTTCATTTCCCATTGTACACACCGATCAGGGTGGATATGTCCGTACCCGCTACTTGAGTCACAGCGGCTGAGTGAAAGAGAAGGACATCCATACAAACTCACCGCTCTCCCCTCACATGACCGCGCCTACCGTCAGCGACCGGGATGTTGCAAGGAATACATCACAAACATCACATATGATAACCAAGCAGATTCCATTATATGGATATGATATCGTGAGATTGTTTTTTCAACATTGCCCTCGAAATCCACCATGATCTTCCACCTAAACACCTATGACACACATGGTGTGAGTGACACAGCTCTCACCGACCTAACCCTACAGAAAAAGTATAATCGTTGCCAGAATCGTTGGAACGTTCAAAGAAAGCAAATGTTAACTCCATCCCCAGTTCGCGCGTTTCCTGCTGCGAAGGTATCCTTGGGAAATGCTGTATGCAATGCAGAACTCCTGAAATCCCCATCAAGAAAGATATCCAGCTCCCGAAGGAGTCTGGCCGTTTGTTCGTAAACAGATGCAACCTCGAAGGGTAGTCATCGAAGCAAGAAGATGAGGATGATGCAGTCGCCCATTAGGTCCAAACGCCGGTACTAAAAAGGAAAACAAGACAGAACAAAAGAAACGCTGGCCACATAGCACTGGTCGAGATGTACTATGCAGCAAGATTTCGACAGATCATCGCAGATCAGCGTAACCAAGAAAGAGTTTCGACCTGATCGATCAGGACAAATCTGAATGGAAGAGAAGACGAGCTGTTTAGCTCATGTCCATCATATCGGCATCTACTTCGTCGAGGATGTATGTGGCCAGCACATCCTCTCCAGGCCCGAAGTTGCCCTCGTACACAGTGGCTCCAGCTCTGCGCCTTTCTTCAACCCACTGGCAACCGAAGCACTGCAGGACCTGCTCAGCTGTGGGTCGCTGGTCAGGATCAGGGTGCAGCATGGCCTTGACGACCTGATCCATAGTGTTTGGGTCGGTGTAGTCGACCATGAACTTGGGTGCGCGGGCAAGCTCCTCCTCTGGGCTCGAGGCTGTCCGCACTTGCACCGTGGATTGTGGCTCGTCTGACATGAGGAACGTGTCGAGAGAGTTCTCGGTGAGAGGATCGCCGTTGCCATCACGGCTCAGAGTACTGCTGTCGGCACTCCAAGTCAAGCTAGGCAGTACGTGTTCGAATTCTCCAGATCGGAGTTTGGTCCAGTACGTGCCGTTCTCTGGGATAACGCAGTTGCCGGCGATTTCGGTAAGCATCATGCCAAGAGCGAATACATCTGCAGGCTTGTCAAATCGCCCAGAAAGTGCTTCCGGTGCAAGATAGTGACGATCGCCTTCACCGTCAATGCCCTTTGGCGCAGGCCAAGAACTGGCCAGGCCAAAGTCGGCAATCTTCAACGAGCCGCCAAAGTCAATAAGGATGTTGGCTGGCTTTAGGTCCAGGTGAATGTAACCAGAATTGTGAATGAAGGTCAGTCCCTGATGCGCTGTTAGCTCTAATTCTCTTACAACGGGGGAGTATCAACTTACTTGTGACAGTTCCAGCAGTATCTTCCAGATGCGGAAATCATCCAGACGACTGCTGTACCCAACAGTATCAAGGAAGCGACGGAGATTACCGCCCTCACAGTACTCGCTTTGGATGTACAGGTGAGAGTCAGCCTCCCAGTGGTCGTTGACATGCAAGACATGGTCGTTGCCACGGAGAGCATACAGAATCTCGACTTCACGCATCTTGCGTTCACGGTCACCCTTGCCGGTGTATGGCTTCTTCGATTTCTTAACGACCCATACCTGGCTCCCGGCGGGTGTGTTTGCTGTTGTGCCCTGCACAGGGTGGCTGACGCGGTAAACTTTCGAAAATTCACCCTCGCCTCCGTCAAGCTCCTTCACTTCCATGAAGCGAGAGCTGATGGCTTCATCGACGTCGTTCTTGGTTAGGCCAATGGGTATGGCACCCTTGTTTTCGGCGAAGAAGACAGAATGATCACGGGGCGTGGTCGGTGTGGCTGGAGGAAAGGTGCTTATGCTACTGTTGAAGTTCATGGAGCCGCGTCTATTACCTGCGATTGACAATCTGCTCGGTTCTGTGGGCTGGAAAGATGAATCCATACGAGGAGATACCGGCGATGAAGATCCGAACGAGATGATGGATGCTAGAGTTCGATTAGCATTGGTATTGCGCAAGCCAGACTGAAGGGCAGTACGAAGTATCTCTTGCGAAAGTGGTGATGGACGCTCCAAAAGTTTGTTACGTCGCAAGAACCGATTTCGAGCAAAAGAAGCTTGCACGGAATGAACATTGCAAATCACCGACTTGAGATTCTCTCCAAGGAGTGGACTGCTCTTATCGTATGATGTTGCTGTTACTGCGGATGCGTCTAGATTTGACTTACAGTTGAACTCGTTGATTTCTGGGGCTGCGAATGTGTCGTTTCCAATGGATGGGCGCGAGCGGAAGGTCTTTCGCCTCAAGCTGCTCTCCTTGGAGCGGCGACTTGACGCACCGTTTCCCTTAGTAGGGGTTGGTGGCATATCGTCAACGCTCGCGTCGTTGTCTGCCATTGTGTCGACCATGGTGCGGTTGGCGGTTGGTGACTGACTGTCGAGGAGGTCATCATCGCCATCTACGCTTACCATGCTTCCACGACGTTGCTGAGATCCAGTCATGTTACCGAAAATGCTCGTGCCCTTGCCGAAAGACTCGGTAGAGAGCTTGGACACATGCGCACTGAAAGGCGTGCTGGTTGTGCCAAATTGAGGCTGTGGCCGATTCCAATCACCGAACAAACTTCCACCTCGTTTAACAAGGGGAGTGTCGATGACATCGGTCTTGTCGGCCTGTGCCGGAGGGTAGGACTGCCTCTTCGATGGTGTATCAGGCATAACGTAGACATTGGCAGGCTCATCCGCATTGCGGTTCTTCTTGGACATCAGACCAGTGGAGAACGCAACTGGGGCTTGTTGCACAGACTTGAAAGGTGTGTCGAACGAGTCATGCTGTCCTTCCGGTGCGAGTGGGCGCGGTACGCCGATTGGAAGCGAGCGCGAAAATTGGTGACTCTGGTTTGGCCGGCTGGGTGGAGCTGCGAAGTGGGGTGCCCGCGGCGGTGCCATAGGAGTAAACCCACCGACGCTTGACGTAGTCGAAGATGGAGTGTGCGCGTGCGATAACGGGTGAGGTTGCGATGCGCCGGAAGTGCTGCGAACGAAAGGTGTGGGCAGACCCATGCGCCCAGCATCGAATGTTGATTTACGGAACGGGGTCTGCGTAGGTGTGGTACTTTGGCCGACAGCGCCGTCAAGCGACATTCGCTGCCTCGACTTTGAAGCTGCTAGGCCAGGAACTGCAAATTCACCATCGAAAGCTGGCTTCGGGCGCGGAGAGTTTGCGTTTCGCTGCATGACTGTTGATTTCCGCAGCGATGTCGTTCTGCGCACAGGCGATTGCGAAGAGGTTATGGGCGTGGAAAAGTCAAAGCCACTATTGGTCTCCTCAGTCTCCATGGGCGACTGCACAGCGTTGGTGCCATCGCGCTTAGCTGCTTGATCAAATATACTTTCAAAGTCGTTGCCAAGGTTGGTCACACCCTGCAGACTTCTCCTCTTTGCGACAGGGCTAAAACCAGTCGGCGTACCGCTCAGATTCATAATACCGTCATTGCGCTTGAGAGGGCTCGATTTGACAGGCGCACCGGGCGAGAGATCTGGGCGTCGCTGCGCAAACTCGAACTTGATGGGCTTATCGTTCAAGCCGAATTTTCTGCAGTCAGTGTCCATACTCTCTAAAGATTCAGAGCTGGAGGGCCGTGCAGGTGTATCGTTCTCCTGGCCAAATGTAAGACGCGTGTAGAATGGCGTTGTGGTGTTTCCTCCTGTGGGAGAATCGCCAAGAACGTTGCGACGTGGGCTCTTGGAGTTTTGTCTTGTTCGTGGCGAGGCCCTGAAATTTGCTGTGGACCGTCGCACGGTGAACTTTTTCTTCGGAGGCATGGCCTGTCCCAGGGGCGACTCATTGAACGTCTTGATAGGGCTTGTTGGCTTGTGCGCTTTGGGACTGAAGGCGCGCGCAAGCGCTAACGGAGAGATGGGCGAGCGCGGCGAGTCTGATTTGTGCAGCTGGAAACGCGATGGCTTTGACGGTGAACGTGACAGAGAGCGACGGAGCTGCTGTAGGTGCGCGAAGTGGGTGCCGTCCAGGCGATAGGTCGGTGAAGGCAGGTCCAGGTGCATTGTGCCGCCCTCGCGGTGCGGCGAGTAGGAGGCGAAGGCCATGGCGATATCTGGCGTCGCAACGGGCGACGGGGTCCTGGAAATGGGGGAGTGGTATGAAGGAGTGGCTGATGGTGTTGTAGGTGGAGACGCCGTCGTGGACGAGCGGGGTCTGGGTGGTCTCCGCGTGGAGTGTGCAGACGCGCTGGAGACAGCGTGCAGCGTGGCAGGGTGGATGAGGCCAGCGCTCAATCGATAATGATAGCACAGCACTCGACGTGTTTGGGTCTCGGCAGAGCGCACCGCGGGTGGAAGAATGCAGAGCGAGGAATGCGCGCGACAGGCGGCAGCGCTCGTGTCGTTGGGTTCCCCTCAGCGAACAACCACTGCGTGCAGGTGCGCGTTCTCCATGCAAGGCCTGTGGATGCTGCGCAAAGGTTGACAGGTGTGCGCGACACTAGGAGAGGCGAAAGATGCGTGTCACGGCGCGACTGGGTGGTGTTGTTGTGAAGCGGAGCGCGCGACCAGAGTGGAGGCAAACGCGAGTGGAAGTGGACCGAAACTCGATGACGGAAGGCGCAGCGAGTGTGTTGGAGAGTGCGTGAACGATGCGATGGAGGGACCCTTACGGCGCTCTGGCAATCGGAATCGACGGACGAGATGGTATATGGGAAAAGCTAAAGGCGCATAACGCGTAGGATGTAGCGGTGGACCGGTAGATGGTGGCTGGAAATGGGCACGGACTGGCTGCTAACCTTGCAGGTGTCGCAGTGCCGCCCGCTTGTTTTGGTCGCTTCGTGCCCAATCAAGTTGACTCCCACCGCCGCAGCAGAAGCAAAGCGCCAGAATAGCGGAGGCGCTGTCGGCTTGCAGTGCGCGCAGAATGCAGGAACTGTGTTCAGAGCTCTCATGTAGCCTCTCTGGCGTTCACTGCGTGTTCATGGGTGGCTGCCTGTGCAGGCTGCAGCTTGTTTACTTTCAGTCTATTTACCAACAACAGACCACCTGTGCCCGGATCATCAGGCGGCCGTACCACATCAAACTGGCATGACCGGGGTCCCCCCTTTGCCGACTCGGGCCCCATCTGCAGCCCACGCGAGGGCCAAATGAAGCAATCTCGTCTTCATTCATGCAAAAGGGGCATGCGGCAACGGCCCGCTGAGCTCTCAGCGAACAGGCAGAGGGACCGACAGGACGACGACAGCCTTAGTTCTCCACACTATGATTGTCGAGGGGCCTGCAGCCTGCTGTCGGGCCTGTAGGTGGCCTCTCCTATCGATTCTGCGTGTTTACACCAGGGCTACAAGCAATCGTGCTGATCGCCTTTGTCTTGGACGCGACGACTTCGAGAGCCACGTTCATCATCGAGGATTGTCTCTGTGTGACCTGGAGGCCTCCACAGCCGCCGCCATGCACGCAGAATACCAAATGCTGTGTCCCCCTCATGTTGTGTCCGGCGCTTCTCTGAAGGCGATTCGCCATCAAGCAATTCCTCTTGTTCTACACTGCTACCTGCACCCCCATTCCTTTGTTTAGAACAGGATGAACAAGTCAAAAAGTGCCGCCGACCGAGCATTCCATCCCATGAATACATCGTCATAGACGTCCTAGGTGGATCATCGGCGGGAGCTGGGTGACCTGAGTGACACCGTCAGAGACGGCTTGTGTGTTGCTCGAGGCTTGGTATTTTGACCTCATCACCATCGCCCAGCTACCGATGACACTGCTCCACGACGATTGCGCTTGCATCAAAGCACACCATTGTCCCGTCATGACGTCGTCAAACCTTCGCCTGCGCTGTAGAACATCAGACCTCGAGCTGTGAGCCACGCAGCTATAGCCGCTCATCGTTGACGCACTCGACCTGCTGTGTGACGTGTTGTTGTTGTGTTGTTGTTGTTTGTTTGTTTATCGGCATCAACAAAGACGCAAGCTCCGACGAGACACTTCACTTTTGAAGGATTCAATGATTGAAGGACAAATGCCTGTAAGGACTGATCACATACGTAGCCGTCTTGAGTATTTGTTCATCTATTCAGATTGCACCAATCAAGCCTGACCTTCTCCAATAAGAACGCCTTTCCTGCTTTTCCCAAGCCTCGTCGCAGTCGACAAGTCGCTATATCCCGAGTCCGCAGCCCAGACTCTGCGCTTCTGTAACACAAACTCCAGCCTGACCTGAATCGTAACGGTCAGTTCAATTCGGAGTCCGAGCGAGAAGATGTCATGCAGCCCTCAAACTCAGCCTTAGCCGCCATGTGCGGCGCCTCGGCTAAGATCGTCATGCAGCTCGTTTCAATATGGAGAAGCAGGTCTCAGAATACCGTAATTGACAGCTGCCATCTGACGAGGTCCAAGCGTAATGGCTGGGTCAGGCACGAACTGTGATCGGCACCAAGCTGCATGCGTCGTCGCCTCGTGCCGGTACCCACGCACTGCTGCCTCGGTCGCCGGCATCTCATCTCATCTCGATTGCACTCAGACATCGGTCAGGTCAACAGCACCAAAATAACCATCAAACAAGGCGCCTGAATAGCAAAAGTTGGAAGCGAAGCATCCGGTTTATGAGTTTCCTAGACAACAAAGGTGAGAGGGAGCGGTGTACGATCTTCTAGAAAAGAGCGGTATCCTAGTTTGGAAGGGTTGGTGGAGCCGAGTCATGCTTTATATGCGAACAAGGCCATCCTGAGCTTGTCAACAGGAAGATCCACCATACACGTGTGGTTGAGTACCCAGCCGGTCAAGGAGGGCCTGTTCCTCCACGCGTTCTATGGTAGATTATAAGGGCTTGAAGATTGGAATATGCATCAGCTGATGGTTGTGTTTCCATGACTGCGGGAAAATCAGGGTCGAAGACCCTGAAGTTGGGGCAATATACACACATTCAACAAGCATTTCCCTCTTCTCCCAGAGGTTCTATGCGATTGCTATTCGCTATTCGTTCATTTGAAATGTAACCACGGAGATAGCGACCCAAAGGGCCACGTAAGGCCTCACAAGGACCATGACTATATTATTGACCGGCAGCAGCAGCTCGTCTCAGATTTCTCAGGTAACCTGCGCAACCTGACTCCAGCGCCGTGAAGCGTTGTATTTGATCGTCGATCTATGTAAGTCCTACTCGGCGTACTCACGGTACCCACGTCGAGGTTTACAGGTCGCTAAGTGGGGGCGACAGCATTGACACCGCAATATCCGCGCGAGGCTCGTGGTTATTTCGTGTGCTGAAACGCCAACGCGACTAACACGCGCAGACGTGTAAAGTGGCTGGTGACCCCAATTTGTAGATCCGGCCCATACCGGCTGCTGAGAGGATTTTACACTGTCTATGCGTCTTTGCCGGACCGTCTATGTGAGGCGGAGAAAATGCTCGTGGCTCGATGAGGCGGTCAATAGCACGATCCTGACAGGTTTTCCCGGCAAAACAACGACGAGAATTTCTTGACAATTCGATGGCGAACATCGACAGATGCTCAGCGGTGGCACCGATTGGCAGAATAGGTGGATCTTTTCTTGAGGCTCAAGATCGATCCGCCAGCGTAAATCAAGCTTAGTTAGCGATGTCTAATTCTCGATCCCCTCATCGCATCGCAGCAGGTTGTTCGACAAAGTCATAAATTCGTTTCTAAATTCTTGACAATAGATAATGCAAACGTCAGACGGCCTATGCGCTTCGTGGCTTCTGCCCGGCCATCTTCAACATAGCGTCGCGGTCCTGAATACCTGCAAGCTGTCCCTCCTTCACGCGCTTGATAGTAAGAGCAGCGATCAGGGCAGCACCGACACCAGAACCGTCCTCAGCGGGCAGGATTTCGATGGGGTCATTCTTGCCCTTGCCGTACTTAGCTGGCCAGTCCATAATCTCCTTGAGTGCTTGTGCGTTGCGGATCTTGAAATGGGGGTACTTGGTGAAGACTGAGCCATCAGCACCGACGTGGGTCTGGTCCCAGTTCTTGTGCTTGCAGATAGCTGCAACACCGCAAGCGGTCAGGCGAGCAGCACGAGTGCCAATGAGCTCTGCAAGACGGCGAATGAGCTCGAGCTCAGGTTTTGTGCAGGTGATGCTGAGCTTGTTCTGGAAGAGGTCGCCGGTCTCGAGCAAGTTCTCGAAGGGATCTTCCTCGATAGCCGAGAGGAACCCTGCGTCGAGAGAGTAGGGCTTCTCCAGCTTGCTGACGTCTTGACCCTCGAAGATTGTGCAATCGCGGCCCTTGTGAAGGTCCAAAAGAACCAGACGGAAGATCTCACCCAAGTACAATCCAGCAACCATCTTCTCGAACGACTGCTGGCCCGGACGGGGCGACTCCTTGTCGATGATGACATCGTACTGTGTGCGGGGAAGGACCTGGTGCTCATTGTCGAATGCGCCCCATTCGCAGTTGATTGCCATGGGCAGCTTGGGGTCGAGATTGAGGTGCGCAATCTTGGGGATGGCACCGCACTCCTCCATGTATGCAGCATTGCAACCTGTTCCAAAGATGCAGCCAATCTTGATCTCGGTATCGGTGTAAGCAGAGGCAATCATAGTACCAGTCGTGTCGTTGACCAAAGCTGCCAACTTGATGGGAACACCTCGCTCGGCCAAAGCCTTGTTGAAGGGAGGGACAACATCGTGGCCCTCGACACCGTCGATATCGAAACCCTTTGTCCACCTCTGGAGAACACCGTGGTCAATGTACTCCTGTGTAGCAGGGTACGAGAAAGTGAAACCCAAAGGCAGGTCCTCAAGCTCCTCGTCCTCGTGGTGGTATTCGACGAACTGCTGGAGGCAGTCGGCAACATAGCCCCAGAGCTCGTCCGCAGTTCCTGTCTTCAGCTCCTCTGGCATGCGGTACTTGGACTGGATGATCTCGAATTCGCCCTTCTCCTCGGTGAGAGTGACCTCACAGACTCGCAGGTTGGTGCCTCCCATGTCAAGAGCGAGGTATCGGCCGGTCTCGTTACCGTCAGGGAAAGCCATACACCATGTTGGGTTCATGGGCTGTCTAAATTAGCTTTGTACTGAGAACATCGACTTGCAAACCGCTTACAATGGAGCCTCCTTCCGGGGACAGACCCTTCTCAAGCTCCTTGACGAAATGATCGGTGATCTCCTTCAACTTCTTCGTCGGTACAACGAAGATCTCCTCGAGCTTCTCGATCTGCTCCTTCAGATCCCGGGGCATGTCTGCCATGGAGCCTTGACAAATGTTAACTCTGCGCGTGATGCCTCCCAGCTTGGCCGCAATGCCGCGCGATGCTTGGGGAAGGGGCTAGGTGTGTCGTACCCTTTCGGGAAGGAGGCCTTCTTGCGCCTGTAACCATTGTGGCGGTTGCTGCAGGTTGTGTTGAGGTAGTCTTGAGGGCACTCGAAGCTTGTGCGTGAAGTCGGAAGATGTGCTATTCGAAAGTTCGCGGCACGAAGGGGGTGATGCTAGGATCTAGAATGGGCGGTCAGCAAAGATATACACGGCAATGTGGCGGCGTGATCTGCATGTCTGGGGTACCAGAGGGATGCGTGCGCATCATACGTGGCAGCTGCCCTCGTTTCGGTGGCTCTAGAAACCCCACCAGTGACGGGGAAAGCTTGGTGTTGCTTTTGGTGGGAGAAGGGGTGCTTACAGATTATGTCTAACAATGCTGCTGATCGACACAGAACACTGGTTCGTCGGTCAACGGAAGACGACAAGAGTAGCAAGGGGAATACCAACAGGTCTAAAGGCAAAAGAGCACTTCAATTGAAGCAATTGGTTGAGGAATTAACGAGCTTGGAGGCTGAAGCGGCGCAAAGTTGATTAGCCCCGCAATCCATCCCACGTTCCGCCCGGAGCATCGCGCGATGACGCACATTGGCGGATCCAGCGATGCCGAGCATTGTACCGTGCAGCTATTGATGTTGTAGCAGTTAAATAGAGCGATTTGATATTCTATTCTTGAGAGCACCTCTTCTACATTCGTATGCATCTCTTTACTTACCCTCCGTGTTCTTTCCGTATCTTGCATTGCGAATAGACCCGGACTTTTGAACTGACGCCTACACACGTAGGCACCACAAGTGGTGTCAGGCTATCATTATCAGGATCAGACCACAAGATAAAGGAGTAAACATTACCTATAATGGTCCCGCGGCCACGCACGTTACCGCTCCATGTGAGAGACACGAGGGCCTATTACTACTTCTGGCTAGATCGGCCGGCGCCGATCTTCGCTCTTCCCATGTTTGTTGACATAACCTAGCATACCTTTGTATACTCACAGGATGACCGACGTATGTTGAAGCGTAGATGATGCGAGATCTTGGTCTAGAGCAGTCTTGCTGCAAGGCGCTAGACGCACGAGGTGAAACAGGCATATTGAGATAAGGCTACAGCGATGACAATAGCTATGCACTGCCACCGCTTCACAAGGCAACACTGACCCTGATGTCACAGAGAGCAAACACTGTGTGTCCAACGGTCACGGTGAGCTATCACGTAATATCTGCCAAGATCTCGCGATGCACGATTTGGTGTTGTATTTCACTGCGTTTGTCATTCCCTAATGCCAAGCAAGACATTGTACGACATCGACTAATTCACGTCAACCTTAAGTAATTCGCGAGAACCTCTTTGAGCAGCTCCCGCCAGCCTTAGCTCGAATCAGACTGCCACCGTGCTGCTGCCACCGTACTGCTGAGCTATCTCAACCGTCAACATGTCCCGGCGTTTGACTCTGCCGTCAAGCCTTGAGTTGATACTTCAAGAGGAAGGCGATGCTTCCGACACCGGCGACAACTCCATGGCACCACCCATCTCACCGAGTCATTACCGCAGCCAGTCGGTATCAGGTATTGGCTTTCTTTAAACAAAAATTCATCCTTGAGTACACTAATCATCTCTCATAGAAGTAGCCCAAAACTTTCCAAGATTCAATCTCAATGACTACGAGTTCGTCGAAAGCATCTACAATCCACCAGTTAGTCCGGTCTCAGATAGGCACAATTGTTTCATAGAGTTCTGCAGAGGTCAGCCACCGAAGCGTTCCTTCCTAAGCGCTGCACCGCCCCGCCTCCGTATGTCAAGGCGTTCAACGCTTGCGGACAAGCCAGAGCTGGATGGATTGCTCGGAGAGGCTATGATCCAGCGCAAGAACGAGAAGTTCCTTCCGCTAGTACCGGAAACAATTCACCTGCTCACCTCGTATCTCAAGGGAAACAGGCCTGTAACTCGAACTTCTTTCGCCAACTTGATGATCAACGGAGAGACCAACAAGGTCAGCCCAGGCGTCTTCATCGTGACACTAGAGCAGATCGGACAACACTGTAAGCATCTGGCTATCATCGCGCCGTTTCACACCACTGAGTTTGTCAATGCGACCGATTACGAGCATGGCAATCCAGAACCAGGAAGTGACTGGGGCAAGATACTGAGTTGCTTTCCCAACCTTGACAAGCTGACATACGAGGACCAGTCTGAGAACCCAATAGATCGTGCTCAGGAGACTTACTTTTCGCTGAATGACGCTCTTGCCAACAGTGCTACGCTCACGAAGTACGTGGACATGAGCTTCGATGTTAGCTCCAAGCTCAACTTCGACTTCCGCAAGGACTTTCATCGCCCTTCACGCTCACGACATAGCACCTCTAACTTCTCTGGGAGCGGTTTCTCGACACCACTTACCATGAAAGGCACTGATGTGATGTATGCAGAAGGTGTAGACGACGTCGAACCACTCGAAGATGACACGGTGTTTGGCAAACTGGATGGTGTCGACGATATTGACGAATGAACCCCGTCCTTGAGCAAGTCTTTGCTTCGTATATGTAAGGAAGGATTGTCTTTACTCTGAGGATTTGTGACAAACAAATTATCTGTGGCATTTTGACAGACTTACTCAAGAATGGACGAAGGAGCGAACTTTCTACACAGCACAGAGCATCAAGAGTACTCTCCAGCATTCCAAAAGGTACAAAGTACGATATTACGAAGTCACGAAGCCACGAAGTCGTGCAAGGTATTATGTCGATGACAGACATGTGTGCGGATCGCTCCAGGATCTCAGATATGTATGTAGATGATTGGTCAATCGCACCTTGCAAGAATGACGATATAACAATATTCGGTCCACCAATATGTGGTGATTTTGTTCAAGAACACATGTGCGAGTAGTCGAAACAACCTTGGCATGGAAGCCAGCTCCGAAAATAGTCGTGAAACGCAACCATTGGTGAGTTGTGACATTCGGCTCCCCACACGGACACCATCGCAAGCGGGCCGCCTCTGATCGCTGTTTCGGTCCTTGACGCATCGGCCGGACGTCTACCAACCCTCGGATTTGCACGAAACACTACATACAATGGTCCGACAACATGAATATATATGCTCCATCTTCAACAACCTCCACTTCCGTCGTCTCAATCCTCGCCATCGCCCTGCTGCGGCACTCACCAGACCCCCACGCCAGAGCCATAGCACCACCAAACACCTCCCAAAGAGATACATAGCACCCCAGCATGGCAGCACCAGGCGGCAAATTCTTCATCCAAGAAAACCTCTCCACCCGGGCCGCACACCATGAATCCTACGCGCAGCTCTGGGAAACCAAATGGAAGAAGCCCGCAGAGATGGGCGTGTACCCATTCATGTTCGGCGCAGCAAAAGACTTCCAGCCCGTAGTCGACGAGCTGGTTGCACGCGACTTCAAAGAGCCCTACAACTGGGACGAGTACGCCAGCGTCTACTTCCCCCAGGCGGAGCACCTCAAAAGCATTGCGCAAGCGGCCGAGGCCGCAGGCGAAAAGGAGAAAGCGAGCGAGTACTTCCTCCGCGCGAGCGCGGTGTACAGAATCAGTCGGTTCCCTGCGCCGCGCAGCCATGTCCAGCGCGAGGCATGGCGGCTCGGGAAAGAAGCTTGCATCAAGGGGCTGGGGATGCGCGAGCACCCCGTGCATGAAGTCGAGATCCCGCACACGCACCGCGTGAGCAACGAGGGCGCCGTCATCCCCGTCTACCACTTGGTTCCGGACTCCGCGACCCCGGACGCCCCTGTCCCCACTGTCGTTATCTTCACGGGGCTCGACGGATATCGCACTGAACTCGCTGTGTGGATGGAGGGCTGGCGCCGCGTAGGCGTTGCAACGGTCGTGCTGGAGATCCCGGGAACGGGTGATTGTCCTGCGAATGCATCGGATGCGAAGAGCCCGGATCGGCTGTACAGCAGCTTGTTCGACTGGATTGACGCGCAGCCGCGGCTTGATAGCAAGAAGACGGCTGTTTGGGCGTTTAGTACTGGCGGGTTCTACGCGATCCGCGTTGCGCATACACACGCTGACAGGCTTGCGGGCGTTGTTGCGCTCGGCGGTGGATGCCACCATATGTTTGACGAGGAGTGGCTGGCCAATGTAAACCACCTGGAGTATCCGTTCGATTTGGCCAACACTTTGGCGTATAAATGGGGTTATGGGGACGACGTCGAGGCGTTCAAGAAAGAAGCCAAGGCCAAGTTCTCGCTGTTGGAGGATGGCACGCTGGATATGCCGGAGTGCGCGCGGCTGTTGCTTGTAAATGGCACAGAGGATGAGATTTTCCCCATCGATGACTATTATGTGGCCTTGCAGCATGGAGCGCCCAAGGAGGCGCGGTTCGTCAAGGGGATCAAGCATATGGGCGAGCCGGCGAGTTTCTTCATCATCATCAAGTGGCTGTATAAGCTGTTCGGAATCGAGGCGGATGTGGTCAAGCAGATGCAGACGCTGCCGTTCAAGCCAAAGTACTGAGCAGGACCATAATTTAACGGACTTAATATTACGAGCATGACTTTGGACATCTAGAGACCTGATTTAGGCAGAGGCGTGTCGTGATTCTCCTTCTTCACATATTCGTCGAACCAGAATACAGCCTGCAAGAACGCCATCTCCTTTGCAAATCGTCCACGCTGGTTCTCAAGATCGCCCTTGACGCCGAAACCGTGCTCGACACCCGAGTACAGCGAGATTTGGTATGTGGCACTCATATCCTTGAGAATGTCTTCCGTCTCTCTCCTCTTCTCAGCAGGAAAGATCGTGTCAATTTCTGCACACCGTCAGCTCTCATCGTCACCACAGCGTGTATCAAACTCACCAGCAGCCGCAATACTCAAGGGGCCCTGAATCCCCTTCAGCTCTTCGACTTGGACAAAGCTTGGATGGGCAGTAAATCCTGCGTCAAGACCGCCCGGCTTCAGCCACCTGCATACATACTTTCCTCCAAAACAATAGCCAACGCCGCCGAGCCTCTTGACGCCCAGCTCACCACGCAGATACTTGATGGTGGCGCTGTAAATGGGATCAACGTCGTTCTCACGCGGCATCTTGTTGGCCATCCAGCCTTGGAAGTCGAAGTCATCGGGTCTTGGAAACGGGATCTCGTTGCCTTTGAAAACGTCGGGAATGATCGTATAGTAACCGTTGGCAGCGAACTGATCAGCAATGCTATGATCGGTTATTAGAACAGGCCAAAGAGAAGACGAGTCTAGACGAACAGTCGGACGTTGTGGAATTCGAAGCCAAGGACGTCAGTCATAATCAAGATTGCGTTCTGGGTGCTGCCGTTTGCAGGCGCGACGACGTATGCACGGACTGCACTTGGTCAATTCGCTATCAAAAAAAGGACTACGGGTAGGTCTGTACTGTCGCCAATGCTTTGGACCTCGCCCTTGGGCGTGCCTTCGTGCCTGACGCCAGTTGCGCAGCACTTTTCCGGTGGGTGAGATGTCATAGTAGAAGTATGATCTCTGTGTCGAATGAACAAAATTCAGGGCAAATTGTGAAGTATCACTGATCAGAGAGTCACCCTGGAGCTTGATTAAATAGTACTGAGATGCGTCACGGAGTAGATTGCCGAAGCTTAAGCTACGTTAAGCTACAACTGCCCCACAGGCGGGGCATGTATGTCAGCAATTTGATACGACGATTGGGCCGCAGAAGCACTGCGCTAATGCCATGTAAGAATTGGCTATCTTTCTTCGGATGGAATTTGGCGGAGATATGGAATTGTCAACGGTGGTATCGGGAGGACAACGCTGTTGAGCAAAGCTTGTGCAAAGATCGCCCTGAGCTTGACTATTACCATCAAGCCGCGCATGCATGCTGTATTGATAGAAAGCGACTGTTCTTAGTCTTGGAGACGGCCTTCATGGTATCCCCGTGTCCGACTACTCGGACTTCGGCTTCTGTGGTGTCGCGACGAAGACTGCCGATGCCGATGATCCCTGCGCTCGCCCCGTTCACGTTGATGTTCGCGCTCGCGACTCCTGCTCCGTGATTCATCTCGGTGATGGGAGTGTCTGTGTCTGTGTCTGTGTTCGCGATCAGGGCTGCGGCTTCTAGTACGACTACGGCGGAGGCTGCTTCTTCTCTGATGCTTGTGTCTCCGCTCTTCGACGTGTTGCGCATCGCGCAGCTCTTTCAAATCGCGCTTGCGTTCATCTGCCCATCTCTTCTTGTCCTCCTTTGACTTCTTCAGCTGCGTCTGGGCCTTCTGCATGAAGGCAAATGGATCGCTGGAGGATATGCGCGCCTGCTCTCTCTCTTTGCGCCGTGGGTCTTCATTGCCCCAGACGTCCTTGTTCTCAAGACTGGGATAATCGAGTGCTGCATCACCCTCCTTGTGTTTATCGCGAGAGGTGCGTTGTGTGGTGTACCATGGGCTGTCCAGACCGTTTTTCCCTGCCGCGTTCGAGAAGCGCATGGTGTATTGGTCCTCAAAGGCTTGCTCCTTCTTGCGCTTCTCCTTCTCGGCCTCAGCGTTCTTCTCTCGCCTGACAGCTTCCTTCATGTCTACAGGGAACAAGTCAATGTGGCCAGCATGGTC
This sequence comes from Curvularia kusanoi, assembly GCA_011058905.1. Classification (NCBI taxonomy): domain Eukaryota; kingdom Fungi; phylum Ascomycota; class Dothideomycetes; order Pleosporales; family Pleosporaceae; genus Curvularia; species Curvularia kusanoi. Next base: position 547,272 of record SWKU01000001.1, on the reverse strand, counting down.
GGTCAAGGGCGCGTCGCTGGTGGGTCTGCGCAGCTTCAGAAGCTTTGCGTCCTCTTCACCGCCGCTGCCAGACCTGGTCATGGATGCAGCCAGCCGTATGTCCATGTCGGTATCGTCCTCACCCCTCAGCTTCCTGCGCTTTCTGTCGTGACCGCCATCTCGGACCCTCCTCTGCCTGGCGTCGTCGGCATTGTCCTCGTCTGGCAGCGGTGAAGGCGTTTGGCCTCGCAGTATGGCGGCGCGTCGTGCAGCATCGAGCTCTTGGGTGCGCTGGTCAGCAGCAGCTTCGCGGGCGGCGGCGGCCTCCTCGTCGGCCTTGACCCGGGCAACATTGGCCGGGTTGTAGACGTTCCATGACTGTGTCGCGTGAATCAGTGAGGGTGCGCTGGACAGGTACAGAAGATGCAATGGCTACCTTCTTGCCAAGCAGATGGCTGCGAGGGTGTTAGTCTCGTCAAGCACGCATATTTAGTCCTGCTCGAGCTTACAGTGGCATGTTGAATACTGAGTAGCCGCCAGCAGTGGCAGAACTGTTGCGCGCGCTGTCATGCAGTCATAGTGACGGTCACAGCAATGCCGCGGGCGCCTCAAGTGACAATGATCGACGACATGGTTGGTGGAGCGCCTGCACGGGTCAACGTTCGCGGACGCGGGAGGCGGCAGGGGTGCCTCGGTGCCGTCTGATCTGGTTCGCGATTCGATCCTCCCCGCATCACTTCGCCGTCCACCAATTGTTCTTTCAGCTCCCACCTGCCCTGCAGGCTTTGCGCACCAGCCTTGAAGCTGTGCCCACAAAGCAGCGGACATCCGTCGAGCTGTCCTCACCGATTTCTGGTGACTTTTATATACGAGTCACGCCCCGGGGCATCCGTCCGCCCTGCAGGACCGGAAGTTCCCAACCACCTCTGGCACACTCCACACCTTTCGCTGTGCGCTTGGCTCTAGAACCCCCTTTGATCATGTACGACTTGGGAGCTGAATACCTCCAAAAAAGCAAAACGGTTCCATAGACATTACATCCTATCCCCAAACACGACTACATCTACTCCACTCGACATCGACCTAGGAATCAACTACCAACTGCTGTAACCGCAACACACAGTCAAGCTCTGCACAAGCCATACAATGCCCACCTGGCTAGTGCATGGCTTTCGCTGGCCGCGCGCCCAAGTCCGCATCCATACCATCCTCCAGAATCTCGACGACGTAGCGCCGGAATGGGTCATGGCCCCTGCCACTCAGGCCTGCCTGCACAACAACTTCAAAGAGCAATGGCCGGAACTCGTTGCGCGACTACCTGGTCTACGCTTCATCGAACAATACGACCCAGACGACTTTACCGTGAAGGACCAGCCTTATGCCTATATTTGCGATCAGGTTCATGACATCAAGCTTGGAATTGACATAGAGGAGGTTCGAGAACGAGGTGTAGCAGAGGAACAACTAGCGGCGATATCAGAACTACGAGACAAGGTCACACCTGATGCGAAGCTAGGCTGGTTCGTGGTCGTGAATGGTGATGTAGAGCGCTGGGCGCCGCCCCTCGAGGATGAGGATGATCTCCTGCACGGGGAAGTGGAGGAGGATGTCGAGACAAAAACTCTGAGCCCCCCATCAAGAAGCCCCAGAAGCAGTGTATGGACAGGAAGCAACAGCGACACAGCAACTGGGCAAGAGCCGGCAAGACCGTCGACCAGCCGAAGCATGAAGAGCTGGCTTGGTGGCATGCTCCGCAAGACCCGAAGGTACATTCGTCCACACCAATATTTACTACATGCTGATTTTAGAAGCTCCAAAAGCCTCCGTAGCGAGGCAAAGGCAAACCCTCCACCTCCAGTACCACCACTACCTCCGATGTCACCAAAAGCTGCCTTGGAGCCACAACAAAGCACCGAAAATGGAAAAGTGCAGATGCCTCTTCGCGCAGCGAGTTGAGTGAAATCTGAGTTGAGCAGGAGCTAATTATGGGTACACGATTTTATGCTCTAATGTGCATTATTTTTGTAGTTGATCTTTTGTTAGCTTGATCCACCTATACACACATATAACACGCATGATCGTACTTGCTTCCTTTGTACAAACACTATGAGGTACGCTTCTTTACCACCAGTGACATGCGAATCCCCATCATGACGATTGATACCATTGCGTGTCAAGACACCTTGTCGCAAAGTCCCTCTTTTGGTTAGCGGCACTTAGAAAGCTCGCACGTGCGCGCGAGAGCTACCTAAACTTCGAGGAACGCGACTTTGAGGTCTACAACACACGCTTCCTTCAACGCCACCTCGACCCGCTCTTCCGTTACCTCTAGCGATTCTTTCAGACTTGAAGAACGTTGCCGTACAATTGTCACGCCTGTGTCGCCTTCCATTGATCGAGGCCTCGAACGCAGAACCTCGAATTGCTGGGCCAGCGCCCTCGCATCCAAACCGAACAACGCTTTTGGAGTGATAGAATACCGCCAAAATGAGCAAACGAGACTTTCTGTCTATGCCCGCGCCCGAGAACTATGTGGCTGGTCTCGGGCGTGGTGCAACCGGATTCACAACTCGAAGTGATCTGGGTCCAGCACGAGAGGGTCCTTCTGAGGAGCAGATGAAAGAGATGCTGGCAAAACGCGCCGCATCCCTTGGACAAGCTGCGCCGTCTGCATATGGTGTCACTGAGAAAAAAGAAGAGGAAGACGACGAAGCAGATCGCTTCCAGGACCCGGACAACGAAGTCGGCCTGTTTTCCAGCGGCATGAATTACGATAAGGACGACGATGAGGCAGACAGGATCTACCAGGAAGTGGATGAGAAGATGGACAAGCGTCGGCGAGCAAGAAGGTTAGTAAATCCCCATTTCCTTGTCCCTTTGCCCTCCAACCGCTTGTTCGAAGTATTCATCGTGTTTTTCGCCACGAACAGATACCGATGTCCGACCTAGGGAAGCTCGCGAGCAGCAAGAACGAGACGAATACGAGAAGAACAACCCGAAGATCCAACTCCAGTTCGCCGATCTGAAGCGTGCCCTCGGGTCTGTGTCCGAAGAAGAATGGGCAGCTCTGCCTGAAGTGGGAGACATGACAGGCAAGGCAAAGCGAGCAAGAGAAGCGCGAATGGCAAACGCACGATCATATGCGGTACCCGACAGCGTTCTATCAGCAGCTTCGAAATCTGGGGAGCTGGAAACATCAATTGCGACAGATGATGCTGGTTCCGGTACCATGACCAATTTTGCCTCGATCGGTGCGGCGCAAAAGTCAGCCCTACAGGTCCGACTGGATTCAGCAGCATCGAGCAACCCTGGCACACAAACAACAACAACCTCTGGGACAGCGACCTCTGTCGATCCGAAGGGCTACATCACAGCGCTGGACAAGAAGGAGATGCAGGGGGGTGAAGTACCAGTGGAGGACATCAACCGAGCGCGAGTATTGCTAGAGTCTGCAGTCAAGACGAACGTCAACAATGGACCCGGTTACGTCGCGCTAGCACGTCTAGAAGAAGTTGCAGGCAAAATCCATACGGCGAAGAAAGTCATACAAAAGGGATGCGACATGTGCCCACATTCGAAAGTCGTGTGGGAGGAGGCCATCAGGCTCAATCGTGAGAACCTCCACAACGCCAGAATCATCGCAGCCGAGGGCATTAGGAAGAATCCGAAGGCTATTGAGTTGTGGAAGGCAGCTATCGATCTAGAGCAGACATCAGCAGCCAAGAAAAAGGTGACTCGACAAGCTCTGGACAACAATCCGCAGTCAGTCGAGCTTTGGAAGACTCTGATCAACAACACAGAGGAGATCGAGAACGTCAAGCTGTTGTTCGCAAAGGCTACAGAGACAGTGCCACTCTCTGAAGAGCTATGGATATCATACGCACGTGTCAGTGACGCGGAGGCGGCTCAGCAGGTCTTGAATAAGGCTCGCAAAGCTATCCCAACCAGTTGGGCGATCTGGGTACAAGCTTGTAGGCTTCAGGAAGAGCTTGGAAAGGTTGAGATCTGTGACAGAATTATGGAGCGTGCGGTCAAGGCATTGATCAAGGAAAATGCCATGATCAAGCGCGAGGAATGGCTGGCACAGGCTGAGGTTTGCGAGGAAGAAGGCGATAAGGTTACGGCAGCTTCCATCGTGAAAGCAACAATCGGTTGGGGCCTGGACGAGGACGACGAACGACGTGATATCTGGCTCGAGGACGCGAAGAGCATCTCGAACCGAGGCCACTATGAAACTGCAAGAGCTATCCTTGGACACTGCGTGTCAATTTTCCCATACTCAACAACCGTTTGGCACGCTTCTGCCGATCTCGAGAAACACCACGGAGATACTCAGTCATTGCTTAGCGTTCTTGAGCGTGCAGTTAATGCCTGCCCGAACTCTGAAACGCTGTGGTTGCTGTATGCCCGTGAGCGTTGGCAGTCTGGGGACGTGGACGGTGCTCGTCAAGTCTTGGGCCGTTCATTCGAACAGCTGCCTGGTAACGAGAACCTTTACACACGAGCAGTCGACTTTGAGGCAGATGCGGGCAACTTCGAACAAGCACGCAATTTCCTGAAGATTGCGCGAGAGTCCGCTGCCACTGACCGCATATTCATGAAGTCTGCGGTTCTCGAGAGGCAGCTTGGTGATTATGAGGCTGCCATCGATATCTGCAACCAAGGACTCCAGAATTGGCCTGGTAGCTGGAAGCTGCATGCCATCAAGGGCCAGATCTACGAGCAGCTGTCCAAGCTGAAGGAGGCCCAAGAGGCACTCAGCATCGGAACAAGGGCTGCGCCAAAATCGCCTATGCTCTATATCCTTCTCTCACGGATACAAGAAAAGACTGGCGCCGTTGTCAAAGCCCGTTCCACACTCGACCGTGGCCGCCAGCAAAATCCCAAGAATCCCGAGATCCTCTGCGAAGCCGTTCGCCTTGAGCGCCGCCGAGGTGATATTCCCGCGGCACAGAAGGTGATGGCTACTGCCCTCCAAGAGTGCCCTACCTCTGGTCTCCTGTGGTCTGAGAAGATCATGCACCTGGAGCCACGCACGCAGCGCAAGCCGCGCGCTCTCGAAGCCATCAAGAAGGTCGAGAAGGACCCACAGCTCTTCGTGGTTGTTGCGCGAATCTTCTGGTCGGAACGCAGACTGGATAAGGCTGCGACGTGGTTTACGAAGGCAGTGGTGCTTGACCCGGATTACGGTGATGGATGGGTGTGGTATTACAAGTTCTTGGAGCAGCATGGGACCGAGGAGAAGAAGCAGGAGGTATTAAGCAAGGCCGCCATGGCCGAACCCAAACATGGTGAAATATGGCAAAGCGTCAACAAGGATCCGAAGAATGCGCGGTTGGGGGTTGAGGAGGTGCTCAAGCTTGCCGCGAGCAAGGCTGAGTAAGGATGGACTTCGGCTGATGTATAACCTCTCTCCGCATAATACATGTCTATCAGCATACTTCAGAGACTTTCTTACTTTTGAGATTCATGTTGATACAAGTAGGCTTTTGGTGAAGTGGGTCGGTTAGTAGTACGCTTGCGAATGCCGAAATCGAATAAATGGAAGGGCCAGATACAGCCAATCAAATTCAAGCCGTAACGGCGTTCGGAATTCAACCCAAGTACCTTCCTCCCTACACTTCAACATCGACACAAACTACAAACCACAAACCATCGATGTCGCCAAAAAGTCCAGTCATCACTCGCTGACACGTCGCAAGCTTGATTCAATGTGCTCTGCAGGGCTGAGACGCATGTGACTGGTGCTTCAGCCCATCTACCCATAGGGCATCCAAAAGCGCCAGCTCCCGCTGGAGCGACGCGCTCACAATGGTCAGAGTACAGCGATCCGCCCGACAATCGACTCGTACTGACTGTACACAGACTGGCAATCTTTTCCCTGCGCGTCTGCGGACGACGCATATTGAAAAGCATCAGAACATGACATACCGTCGCAACGGCAAGTTGCAGGCCTGTGAGCCATGCCGGAAAGGAAAGTTGCGATGCGATCACATGATGCCGCATTGCGGGAGATGCGTGAAGACAAGAAAAAGCGATAAATGCGTCTATCACCCAGCGCCTTTGACTAAACTGGCTGCAAAGACATCTCGTGACGCAGAAGGAAGGCCTTCGCATCAAGGACTCTCCACAACAGTCGATAATTCTGGATCAGCAGCGTATGTTGCTCACCTAGAAAGTACAAGCCGCCCGAATACCTTCCAGTCGTTCTCCAGCTCTGTATCACCAACTAAAAGTCCCCTGACGTCCACGCCAACTCCGTTCCTCGTGCCCTCCAGTCTTTATCCCGAAAACCCTGTAGTGACCAAACCGAAAGAGTTGCCTGTAGGTCGAATGCTCCTTTCAGGTTTACAGGGTTTCGAGAATGGGTCCTTCATCAGCCATTCTGCCGTTTTAGCTGAGAATGAGCCCAAGCTAGGCCTCTCACCCCCAGCTCTATCCGAGTCCAGCGTGTCACAGAATCTCATTGACAGAGGGGTGGGAGTATTGATGCGCCTGAAGGATTTGTCTTCCATACAGAGGTACATCGATAAATGGTTCTCCTTCGCTGGAGGTGTCGTTGTCATCGAACCTATGGTCAAGATCTACCTTGAAGGAATATGGTTGACCTGGGGCAAGATCCTCGAATCCTCGAAGATTACAGACCTGCAAGCTATGTCTGCGCAAATTTGGGAGAATACATCCAGACCGTTATCGGACCTGCTGAAGCGCGACACAACTCCGCGCGAGTTCTGTGCAGGCGTTACTGGCGCTGGTTTGAGGTGGGAAGTGGTCGGTATCATTACATCTGTGGTCCCCCTGATCGCACAGTCTCTCAAAGGTACGCCATCAACCTCGAGGGATAAGGAATTGATCTCTGACAGTATTATAGATGGCGATCCTATCTTTTGTTCGCACGATGCTGCGCCTGTCGATAAGGATGCACTAGCTGCGAATATGCACGCTGCTTCGGAGATGTGTGTTCAGTTCTGTGACGAACTTGATATACTGAATGATCTATACTTGTGGCTCCTTTACGGGAACTCCGTAGCATATTGCTCACTGCGCTCGCGAGGCAGTAAGTCTAAAGTCTACTCGACATGTAATTGGTAAATGACCAGATAATAACCACCGCAGGGTACGACAACTGGAAGAAACAATCAGCCCTTGCAGCAGCCCTTCAGTGCGCAAATCTCCATCAAGAGATCAAGGTTGATGACAACACCCCTTTCTTCATTGCTGAGCTACGCAAGCGAGTTTTCATCTGTGCATACAGTAATGACAAGATCGATGCAGTCTTTGCCGGCCGACCGCCAAAGCTGACGCGACTCTACTGCCGTCTCCAGATCCCGCTTGATCTGACAGATGCCCAAACCATGTCAGAGGGACCCGAGCTAGAAGCAGCAGTCGCAGAGCTAGACGAAGATGGATGGAACCAATACGGCACCGTACAGCGTAGCACTTTCGCTCGCATAGCAGCAAGAAACGCACTGATTACTGAGGAGATTCTCGAGATATCCATGGGCTGTTTTGCACCAGACGAAGTCATTCGACGTGCAGCAGATATTAACACGCGAGCACTCAAGGCATGGGATGACCTTCCAGAGTTTCTTCGCATTGACGTCAACGACCTTTGGAACTCGCCACGATCGCCAATTGAGGTGCTGTACCTGGTTGTTATTCGACTTGCTAACCTGGACCACCGCTTCTTGTTACAACGCATTTTGAGCAAGAAAGCTCAACTGGAATCGCCACCTCCAAACTTGAGCTTGCTCTTAGTCTGTGGTGAGATCTTCAAAGTTGTGGTGATGATGATCGATAACAAAGATTACTTCCGAGATTTCCAAATCGACTTTGTCCAGATCCTGTGCCAGAACGGCATTCCTGCTGCTGCAGTCCTAGCGGTGGAATTGCTGAACCAAGAACGAGACCCTACATCTGCCTCTGCGCAAGCATTTCCTCTTCATCGATCAGACACAATCCAGAGCCTTTCGGTCTTCGTTTCATGCTTGGGTACTATCAAGCCAGGGGCCCACGGTTACCAAAGCTGCAACCGCGGGAAAGCTTTCCTGAAAAAGATCCTCGATCTCATCCTTGGACCAGGCCCGGCTGCGCCTCGGAACATTCTCACAGAGGTCGACACTGGGGCTGACCCAACACTTGGTGCTTCTCTCTTTGAATTAGGAGACGATGGCGACTTTATGCGTTGGCTGGATGTGCAGTGGGACCAAGAATCTTGGATCAATTTCACCTGAGCTTGAGGTAATTACAGCGCCTTTCCAGGTCCGAGTATCCACTCGGCAATCCTGAAGGACTCATTTAGAAAAGAGCAAAAAATTAGAGGCCCGGCCAACCGCGTAGCCACCTTGAGAGCTGTAAATTCTCGACGTCTGCGCCAATCAGCCTTGGAGACATCCACTGCAGTATTGCTCTTCGAATATTCTTGGATATCCTTCACTCAAAGTGGATACTCGGAGTTGGCAAGGTGCTGGATCAATTGCATGCATGCAGCCTAATCTACGCAACGGAGCGGCAGATAGACAGTGGCTGGTTTCACAGACGTGGAAATGATCGCAGGCTCGTTTCTAAGCTGCATGGGCAAATTTATTGACAAGCATTGATTGCGCTGCGTCATGTCAGCACAGCACCACCACTTACGCATGGTGCCTGCAGCCATTCCCCCGAAATAGTTCACTGCGCCTCGATCCTCGTGTTGCAATTGGCTCGGGTGTGCTTTGCCTAACCATAATAGGGCAAGATCGAGATCAGCCCTGTTGGGTGGATATCAACCCTGCTGACACAGCTCGCATTTTGGCATGTACGGTTACGATCAGCTGGGTACGTCTGAATATGAGTGTTCTTAAGGCTCAACTTAATTATGGAGGCGTCCGCTGTCACGCTGAGAGTGCCCTGGAAACTCCGCCCACGTACTCCTAGTCGTCGAGTCAAACAACATGGTGTACCCGAATTTACGACATTCGATTGCAACCGCTATATGCCTGCTCCTCGCGAGCGCTCTCGCGCTTGAGGTCAGTCCCAATTCGCCATGCTCATCGAAGTGCATAGACCGAAACGACGGAAATCCAAGCTGGCGAAACCAGTCGCTTACCTTCAATGACATGCTTCCTTGCTACAATTGGGAGTACTCTGGAGACAACTCTACAGCGGCGGCTCTCAAGTTCGAGACCTGCCAGGAGTGTCAGTTAAGGAGTGGCTATCGGGTGACCACTACGGAAGAAGGCACCTCATACACAGAGCAAGACTCAACATGGTTCTTGTGTAAGCTCCCAACCACCCCTGGCTCGATTGTCGCCCACCCACTGACACTCGCTCCCCAGTCAACAATAAAGGCGTAGTAGACTGGTGCATATTCGGCCGCTTCGGCGAAGAGCAAAACAAAAACATCAGCAGCTCATCCATCTACCAGCGCTGCAGCGACCCCTGCAGCAAAATCCGCTCCTCCATCGACTACAACATCAAAAGCGACCCGGGCAGCTTCGATTTCTGCGCGCACAACACGAACGCAAACTTCACCGCCGACGCAGAGTCCTGCGCCACATGTCTGTACCAATACGAAGACCTCACCGTCCTCGGCAACGTCCTCACCACCGTCCGCGACATGTGCGATAAGAAACCAGGCCAGAACTACTCCCTCCCTGCAAGCGTGTCCGTGTATGCTGCAGCCCGCATCAGCCTTGCAGCAAACACTACCTCCCCCCCACCATCCCAGACCTCGTCTTCCACATCAACCGACAACGCCTCCCTCTCCAAAGGCGCGATCGCAGGCATCGTGCTCGGCGCCCTCCTCGCCATCATCGCGGTCCTGGGCTTGCTACTTCTCCTGCTGAAGAAGAGGAAGAACAAAGCGAAGATGGCCGAGGCAAGCAAGGACCACGAATTGGCGGCGACGGCCCCCCAGCCCCCGGGTTCTCAGTACGGTGCTGCGAACTCAGCGGGCAAGGACCGGTACAGCCATGCGGCGGAGGCGCCGGCGCAACAGGCGCCTGTGGAGTTGGGCGACGGGCGGGGGACGAGCGAGATGCCGAGTGTGGGGACGCCGACGGTGAGGTAGTAGGTGTTGAGGTTGAGGGTACGGCCATGTGAGGGAGCGTTGTGGCTCGTATAGCACCTTTGCTAGCTCCGACAGGACCCTTGACACTTTTGAAAAGGGTTCAATGATGGGAAAGCAGATACGTGACGGACCTGAGTAGACATGTGGCTATTGTGGAAAAGCTATACATCTGTTCCTACTAAACAAGTTAGAACTAAAGTCCAACGTGAAACGCCATGCATATACATGCGCTCTCTTTTCATCGCTCGCTAATCGAAAATATGTCGATCTCCACTCTACGCCTCTCTAGCAACGGCCATAACATCCGCCTCCAAATGCAATGACTCAAACCGCGTCAGCACCTGCGGCAGCAGCCCAGCCCCTCCAGCCATCCACGTGCCCCTCTCCTTCGCCGCAACACCAACCATGTAGTTCTCTTCAAACGCCTGAATCTCCATACGACACTCGGGCATGCGCACATGCTTGAACCACACCTCGGCATCGGTAACGCGCTCGCCCCAGACACCATGGGTACTACAGCGGGCCGGGGAGCCGGGAGCAGGAGCGCGGACGCTCTTGAATTCCAGCTCGGGGATCCAGTCTGCGAGCAGGGCCTCGCCGTCCATCTTGATGTAGGCCTCCTTGTAGCACCAGAAAGTGAAGAAGCGGCGCAGTTTGGCGTCGATGAGGAGGTCGCTGGAGAAATCTCTTCTCTCGCCGGCGGGGAGGGTGAGTGAGAGCTGTTGGCCGCGCGTGCAGCATCGGTCGTGGCGGCCCAGCATGTCCGGGGTGACGGGGATGCCGTCGAGGAGGGTGAAGGGCGGGGCGTTGTATTTGATGTCGAAGGACTCCTCCGGGCTGAAGATGCCCGCGTACATGTCGACCCATGCTTCGAAGCCCTCTGCGTCGATCATGGCGCCCTGGTTGCGCTCGTTGACGCACACAATGTCGACGCCCAGCTCCGCGTCCAGGTCTGAGGTCTTGCAGCCTACGAGGGCTACGAGCCCGGCTTGGTGCGAGATGTTGAACTCGACGGGCGCCGGGCCGTGGAGTGGTGCGGGCAGCAGGGCTACGGGCTTTCCGTGCTTGGGATCGCGCTTGCGGCCGAAGGTGATGTCTTTCCAGGGGATGCCGAGGGTTTTGTGGACGAAGAGCCGCTTGAGCAGGGCAGAGGCCAGGCTCATCCTGGCGTCGGCGGCATGGTACTTGCGGAGGATGAGGTCTTTCTCCTCCTGGCTGACTAGATTCAAGGCTTCTTGTGCCTGTGGATTGGGTCAGTTCTGGATGTATGCATGACTGTTGCCTTTCGAGACTATTTGGGTCATGTTCGACTTCAAGGTGAGGTGTTGTGGCACCAAGTAACCGAGCGCATCTTGGATACAGTGGAGCGTCGAGGAAACAGAGTGGCCTACCGACACTGCAATGCTCTTGCCCGGCCACAGCGAGCGCGTGTCCAGCAGCCAGCACGTGAGCCCGCGTCTCTTCTCTGGCGGCGGATCGGCCATGGTGTGCAATTGCACTTGCACTTAGTGAGAGACCAGCGCCAGCCTGGTGCTCTGCTCAGCGTAATATAAGGCTATTCGCGGCAATGGAGGGGCCGGCTGTGATGCTTACTGGACCCTTGTCAGTCAGCCGCGGAGGAGCGCTCCGACTGACGGAAGGCCGCGCCCCAGATTTTCTAATCGATAGGGAAAGTGCCTCCACACTTTCGCCGCATGCTGTATGACTCGGAGCTCGTCGCATAACACCCACACTCCTCCTGCACTTGCCATTGAGACGAGACAGGCACAATGACAGTCACTATCCCTGATTTCACTGTCGGCGTTCTTGCGCTGCAAGGCGCCTTCAGCGAGCATGTCCAGCTCCTGCGTCAGGCGGCGGCTGCGCTGAAGCAGAACAAAGGTGTGGATGCGAAGTGGGAGTTCATCGAAGTGCGCACACCAGAGCAGCTGGCGCGGTGCGAGGGCCTGATCGTCCCCGGAGGCGAGAGCACGACCATGAGCCTTGTTGCAGCGAGGAGCGGCATCTTGGAGCCTCTGAGGGAGTTTGTCAAGTGCGTCCACAGCGCAATTGAGTCGCAAGTGCAGTACTGACAGCATGACAGGGTGCAGAGACGACCAACCTGGGGCACATGCGCCGGCCTTATCCTGCTCGCCGAGAGCGCCAATCGAACCAAGAAAGGCGGACAGGAACTCATCGGCGGCCTTGACGTGCGAGTCAACAGAAACCACTTCGGTCGCCAGCAGGAAAGCTTCCAGGCCAACCTCAACCTCCCATTCCTCGGAGACGCCGCAGACAAGGGCGCCGACCAGCCCTACCGCTGTGTCTTCATTCGCGCGCCCGTTGTGGAGAAGATACTGCCCCGCGCCAAGGGCGTGCAGACAGAGGAGGAGGCGAGAGACGAGACGGTCGTTGCACCAAGCAAAGCACCGGCGGACGAGCTGGCAAAAGAGCAGGTCAACAGAGACGTCGAGGTCATGGCGACCTTGTCTATCAGGAACCCTGCGCTGCAGGAGAACCAGGAGCACGACCATGCTGGGAAGGAGGATATCATTGCAGTCCGCCAGGGCAACGTATTCGGCTGCAGCTTCCACCCGGAACTGACCGACGACCCGCGGATACATGTGTGGTGGTTGGAGGAAGTTCTGCAGGCAGCTGAGCGGAGACAGACTTTCCAGCTTGCTGATCGGACCAAGTAGGGGCCATGTGGTTATGACAGCACACAGCATGAGCGAAGGCGTTCAAGATGGGCTCTGATTCTGATTCTGATTCTGTTAGATAGATTGTACCTATACCGGGCATACAGAGTGCACCTGCACAACGCCCACGAATCTCATGATCGACCAAACGACGCCTAACTCCTTCCATGCAATGGTATGATGTGCGCCGTCACTGCTTCCCCGCTGTTCTCTCTTTTTTACCGCTCGTCGTACTCGTCTGCATACACCCTGCCGTAACCACCTCGTCCAGGATCGTACTCGTTGCGGTACTCGTCTCGCACCTGGCCGCCAGACTTTCCTCGCCCGTACTGCCTGCCTTCAGCGAAGCCCTCGTCCAGATCAGTACGGATGACGCGCTCGTCGAGTTTTGTGCCGCCAATGTATTTCATGCAGTCCAGCGCGTCCTGGTGTGTGTAGTACTCGACGAAGCAGAAGCCGCATGGTGTCTTTTGGAAGCGGTCAAGGCCCATGACAAGACGCTTGATCTCGCCACACCTGCAGGCTGGTTAGTACAAGCAATTGGGAATCGCGTGTAGAAATAAGTATGTCGTAGGAGAGTGCTCAGTCGTGATTTCGCTTTCACCTCAAGTGCATTTTGCATCGGAGTGAGCTGGGATTAACGAAGGTTGTGTCATCTTTGCAGATCGGGGATTGCTTGTGTACGAAAAGGATAGGTTACGTACTTGGAGAACAGCTCGTGAATCTGCTCTTCGGTGGTGTAGAACGACAGGTTGCCGACGTAAAGAGTTGTCGCATCCTTTAGCTTATCTTCAGGTTCAGGCGAAGGGCCCCGCTCGTCATCATCGCGGTTCCTTCTGCGCTTCTAGAGGTGCAGATCAGTATCTGTCGCAGACCGGTGTCCATCCAGTGAGAGCGTACCTTTGCTGTGGCATAGGAACTTGGTTTGTCCAAGCGCTCGATTGTACTTCTGACCGCCGGCATTGTGATACCAGTCTGACGAAATTCCGAGCAGCAGATCTACGCGACTCTAACGCGGTGGTCGTGGGTCGTTCCGGGAGGGCTGAGGTGTGGTGGAAGTGCTGTGGTTGGGAAGTGGAGAGCTTCAAGGTTCCCCAAGCTGCGCCAAGCTTCTGCACGCGTCGAGCTTGTTCATTGCAAGTAGCTCTCGCACTTTTGTTTGCGCGCCGTAGGCTCGTCCTCTTACCTGCCCACCCCACCAAAACTCACCCTGTGAACAATTTCAGGCGGTGCTCGCGAGCTGGCCAAGATGCCCAAAGTGCTCAGTTATACGCCAGAATGGCTGTCGCGCCCCAGCCCCGGCTACCATCTGTTTGCGCCCAAGCAGACCAACGGAACTGGCGCAACCACAAAGAGCAAGGATTATGGCCCGCGGAAGACGATTGCGACGCGAGGCTCTGAGATCTTTGTCGCCGTCGGACACGAGATCAGATGGGCAGACTTGGTCAACTTGAAGGAGGGCACCTCGCCCGCATACCGCACCCTCAGAGTATCGATACCGCTCCCTATTACGCGCCTCACTATCTCTCCGGCTGGCGATTACCTCTCTGTCTCGACATCGCACACGGTCCATGTTGTAGCCCTTCCGGACTCCGCGCTCCTCGACTCTGGCAACGACGAAAGCCCCATCAAACCAAAGACCTTCCAGGTCGGTCCCACCGCACACGTGCTCGAAGAGTCTCCGATCGCGACAACCCTGTGGCATCCGCTAGGCTACCATGGTCGATGCCTGGTGACAATCACAAAGTCGGGAGTGGTGCGGCTCTGGGAAGTCAACCGTGCGGACAGGTCCACGTTCAGCGAGCCTACGCTCTCGATTGACTTGGTCAAGTTGATCAACGCGCAGAAGGACCAAGAAAATCTCGGCGCATCCATCTATGGAGCCTCGAAGGGATTCTCTCCCGATTCGGTTGAGCTCGAGGTTGCTTCAGCTTGCTTTGGAGACTACCCTGAGCAGGAAGGTGTGCATGGCTGGGCACCCATGACACTGTGGATCGCCACCGCCATTGGGAACGTGTACGCTCTGTGTCCTCTTCTTCCGAATCGCTGGCAAATAGACGAGACTCCTGGCGTTTACACCTTCATTCAGACCTTAACTTCTTCCATCAACGTCAACTACCACGAGGTAAACAATGACGAGCAAGCAACGAAAGAGGAACTCGGCACTGCCACGAAACAGATCGCTTGGCTTTCCGACATCTTGTATACGGAACCGTTTGTAGAGACGATGCCAAACGGAGACTTGGTCAAGGTCTTCAATCGTCCGTCAGATGTACCGGCTGTCCCACTCCTACAGGGACCCTTCGAGATCACTCCTCAAGTTGAAGACTTTGAGCTGAGCGACATGATTGTCTACTCGCTGAAGACTTTCTCTGATGGTTCAGAAGAAGAGGCTGCTGAAGGTCTCCCAGCAGCTGTTGTCTGTCTGCTAACAGACACTTGCAAAGTGCACGTATGCATTGATTTGGAGGGGATTGTCGGCCGATGGCTCCCATCTGCAGAGGTACGTTACGCAGAATCTGCCAAATTTCGTGTTACTGATATTCCCCAGGACGACTTCGAGGTCACCCAAACAGCACATGACCTTATCATCGCCGAAACTATCACACTCAAGGGAAGTGGCGAGTCGACCTACAATCAGACAATCACCCAAGACGTACATACAGACTTTTCTTTCTTTGTATCAACCGCTAGCGGAGTAACGTACATCTCTTTGGAGCCTTGGATACGGAAGCTGGAGAACGAGCTTTCAGAGCCTCACGCAGAAGGAGCCGAATTTCGCTTGCAACGACTTCTTGCATCCGCTAACAGTCAGGTAACGCAGTATCTTGAGCGCCCAACTACTGCCAACCCAGCGGAACAGCAAGTCACCTCGGCCGCCATTGTTGAAGATGGCAATGTTGGATACATGCTGTTGACCACAGTCGATGACGAACCACAGGCCGCTCTTCTTGATGCGCCTGAAGATGGCGAATCTATCGAGGAGGATCTTGCCGGATATCTGGAGGATGTTGTACCACAGAAGGAGGTACGGGAAGTCTGGCGCGAGCCTAAGGAGTTCTACGAACAATTCAACCTTTTCAACGCAATCAACATTCCAGCACGACACAAGGCCTCCCTCAAGGACGAAGTTCGGCTGTCGCCAGCGAATCTCGAACTGCTAATGGATGTCCACCGAGTTCTATCCGCGCACACCGAGAAACTCCAAAAGGCTGTAGCTGACCTGTTCAATCGAGCTACACGCCTGCAAGATGAATTTAGAGATCAAGTCTACAGGACCGCAGAAGTCGTTCCGAAAATCGATGCCGTCATCGGCAATGACGAGGAGCCCTCCAATGATGGTTCGTTGTATGGAACTGCTCAGATTGACGACCGCTTGGAGCAGGTCAGGAAGAGGCAAGACGCCATAAACGCACGCTACGAGAGCCTTCGCCGAAAGATGAACAGCGTGGCCTCAACAGAGCTCAGCGAAAAAGAGGCTAGCTATGTCGAGGAGCTGCAGACAATGGACAGCTCAGTGGACAAAACAAACAGAACGCTCACGGACGACGCTGATGGAAGCGAGCCAGCATGGCTGCGTCTGAACAAAGTCAAGGAGCTTAAGAAGACTTTGGCGAAACAGGTGGAGGATACGCAAAAGGAGGCACAGGAAGAACAGGCGCGTGCGGCAAGTGTGAAAGTACCATCACATTCTCGCAGGCAGGAGAACGAGCATATTCAAGAGATGCTGCAGCGGAACACCGCGCTTGTAGACGCAGCTGCGACCCGATTAAGGAGTCTGGGCATTGCGATACCTACCGAGTCTGCGAGCTAGGTAGGCGACGGCATTGGATTGGCTGTTTGATAGCATAGCGGGTTTGGATACAGCAAATGACATTGTAACAAGTCCTGGTGAGGTGAGGCTCGACACTGCAAGGTGCATTTCGGCCTCGCTGTCCGCGTCCTACGCTACTTTAAGGTAGTCATGTCGATGGTCGTGTTGTCCTCGGTGCACCTTTATGCAGCGGCTCCAGTCAGGGAAGTGATTCCGCCCCACACGCGCCTTATCTGGCAAAGTGCTATGTGTGCGTGCCTGCAATCCCTGTGGCGAACATGCAAGAGCAGCCCTCGCCGCCAAGCGGAGAGAAGAGTAAGGGCCCGCCGCAACGGGAGTGCTCGCGCCTGCATCGAGAAGTATTCCCATTTCGGCTCAAACCAACAGCCTCTCCACTTAACAACACAACGTGCGCTTGCTCCTCCTTGCAGACACAGTCGCCACGTGAAATGCCGCTCGCTGAGGAGAGACATGCCCGTTGGGTGATGGCCTCAGCACAGGCGGCCTGCTGACTGAAACCTTGTGCTGCCATGGACATGCAGTGATGACTGTCGAGAATGCTCCATGGATAGGTATTGGTATGGCCTTTATCTGCCGACCAAAAAGATTTCACATCATCGCCGCGCCAGCTCTGGCAGAGTCATGCTCTGATCACACTATCACGTACCGAGTCGCGCTCGATGGCACATCGCTCCGTGAGAAGCACAGGGTAATCCACGTTTTCAACCTGACTTGAAAGTGGAGTTGGGCGCTTAGGCACGGACCAGGCCCGGCTACCAGTTGACCTGCAGAGGTCGCAAGCCCATCACACAAAGCTGGCGAATCAGATTACACACGTCCATCCTCTTCAACGTGCACTATCTGGCCCGACCGTCTTGGGGACGGGAGCGCGAGGTGCATCCCGCCGCTCGTTGGTCAGCCCCCCCTGCGAAGCCAATATGCTATCTTAAAGCCTATTCGTGCAAGTCCGCTCACCATGGCCGACACAGCGGATGACTTGCGATGCCTGGCCAGCCAGCGGACGCAAAAGCTGCGGGCCCTTTGCAGAGTTCCATTCGCTTGAGGCGTTCGCATTCTCAAATCGGCCGTGGTGGCACAAGGCGTGGCCGTGAGGTCCCATAAGTGCTGATGCCCCCGCCACCACACGCTGCTGGGCTTGCCTCGCGACTTTCGATATCTGAACCGTGCACCGCATTCAAAAGAGAAGGGCGTCTGCATTGATCCAACCTTCTGTCCCTTGGAATCGCCAATATGTTCCGTTTCACTGAGCTCGTCTACCTCGTTGCCAGCTGGCCGTCCCTTGCTGCTGCGCATACTGTTATCGTCTATCCTGGATGGAGAGGAAACAACATCCACACCAATGGAACCACATCGCCGACAGACCCGGCCATCATTCCCGGGTCATTGGGAATGAATTACGATAATGGAACCTACGGCTTCCCCTACGGAATGCAGTGGATGTACCCATGTGCGCAGTCCGGTTATGATACTATATATTTTGGTCAATGCTAATAATATCTCCTAGGTGGTGGTATGGCAACATCGACGAACCGCACCAAATGGCCTTTGAAAGGCGGCGCTGTGTCGATTCAACCAGGATGGTTCCCCGGTCACTCCAACGCGCAATTCTACATCAACTTTGGCTACGACAACGAGCCTCTCAACTATTCGCACAATGCCGTTCCCGTCTTCCAGATCGTCGGCCCCTCGAACCAGCAATACGACGGCACATTTTGTCTTCCGCAAGTCCCATTGCCAGCAAACTACACACCAAAGGTTGGCGACAATGCGACAATCCAGGTCATCGAACTAGCACAGCACGGCGCAGCCCTGTACAATGTACGTCTGGCTCTATGGAGGAGACTCGTCCACTGCTAACAAACAACAAGTGCGCAGATATTACTTTCGCCGAGCCCGGAGACCCAGAGATCCCAGAAGTCAACAGCACAAACTGCTTCAACAGCACCAATCCCGGCCAGGAAATCGGTTTCCAGATCGTCTACGCCACTACCAGCTCGCCTGCGCCGCACAACATGGTCGTCAACACATACGCGTCCATTGCGGTACCGCTGATGCTCGCTGCTGCTTCGTATCTGACATGGATATAAGCCTCACCCGCAGCAAACATTTTCCCATTTGGGGGTTCTCGGGTCCCCCTCCCTTTTGGCATGGCGTTGGGCGTACTAGATATCCAGTCCTTTCCCGCTCAATCCGGAGAGATGAGACGGCACGGCTTATTCATGGTGTTCTGTGTTTGTGTTGTTAATTAGTTAGTCGGCCGCAAGTGCGCGTAGAGCGCTTGCGTTGTGTATGTGTACTACGAATTCAAGTTTATACTGTCCACTTATGCAACAAGAGATTACGCGGTCGGCGTCATGTGTGTGCTTCGTGATGGATGGCTGACTGGCCTGGGTGAGAGTCGGTCAGCAAGTGCGTCAGTGTCATAAGCTGTGCAGACTGATAATCTTCCGAGCAAGCCGGCTGGCTGCTTACAAGACTGCATACTAAGCAATTCTCCGCCAGACTTGCGCGTTACAAAAACAGTATTGTTATGTAATATTAGACAAGCAGTGATACGCTATGTAGTAGCTATGGAGCGGAGTCAGAACAGGAGCAAAGGAATGTCATGCCAAAGATAGTGGGGTATCCTTCCCTAACGCCGTCGATGCAACAAGTTTATACGTTCTAATTCCATCACACAACCACCACCGGCGGGGCCTGTGCAGCCGCTCCACTCGATTCACCGCCTGTCTGGGGACCATTGTCCTGTCTGGCATGGGGTGCTCTCTTCTCACCGAAATTGTGTAGCCGCTCACCGATGAGGTACACCTCGTCGCGGACTACGAGTCTCCACCTGGTAACAATCCTTGCTAGCACTCTTCCAGCGAACATGAAGGCAACGGCGAGCCCAACGGCTGGAAAGCTGTAGCGCCAGATTTGGTTCTTCATGGCTTCGCTTGCGCCGCGGTAGACCACGTGTGTTGAGAACCACGCTACGGACGCAGGGGCTGCGATGGCAATGGCGAAGAGCGCGAGAACCGGAAGTACGAAGCAGCGCGTCGCGATTCTTGCATTGGGGTGAAGGTAGCCGCCTTGGATGACTTGGTTGAACGCTTGTGCGGGCCGCGTATTGCGGTTTGCGAAGAGGAGACGCGCAGCGAGTCGAGAGTACAGGAAGCCCAGTGTCCAGTCTTGGATCAGGTGGATGACATGGGGATCGCTGGGGCCCATCCATGCGTGCAAGGGCATCAAGAAATAGAGTTCGATGAGGACTGCGCATAGCAAGGGGATAGCGAAGATCAGCGAGGCCCACACATAGGCGAAGCGGAGCACCATTAAACTGAGTCGGCTCGCTGTGGCTGCGACCGAGCGAAGATGGGCTATAGGCGAGACATCCGGGTGGTTGAGGGAAGCAGCGAGTTTGTAGACCTGATAGCCGCTGTACGCAACGCTGCCGAGAGTGTAGACACCAAGCGAGAAAGCGTGAATATCGTTCATCTCTACTGTTGCAGGTAGGAACAGGGAGAACAGATAGCGACCGAACATGAGCGGAACGATAGTAACGCTGACTCCACTCACGCCCATGAAGATCCAGATAGTGATGACAAAGCATGCAATGCGAAGCCGGAACCACGGGGGGATGTAGACCATCTGCACCAAGTCGGAATTATGCACTCCTCCATCGGTGTTGCCATCCTTGCGCACATTGTCCTTGTCTACGTCGACAAAGACTGCCTGCCCCTTGGGCACACGGCATTGATCGGAAGCGGGCGCGCGGACGTATCGACCATCCGGAACAAAGTAGCCATCGACAGGGCTTTTCTTCTTGTGAGACTGAACCTCTGTGTTTGACCACTCTTTCTCTTCTTTTGAGAACTCTCCCTCTTCTTTTGGGCTCGCCTTGCGGCCAATGGCCCAGCCAAACCAGGTAGTATTGACGTGATGGCCTTCCTCAGCCTCGATTCGTTCGTTGAAAAGAAAGTGCGATAAGCGGAGAGCACTGGCGCACTTCTTGAACCACCATGTACAGACCGTATGAAGACCCTCTCCGGGTTTGTACGCTTTGATGATGACTGGAGTGAGAAAGTTGTAGAAGAGTAAGTCCAAGGGGAACTCGAGCGACGGTGCCTCCGTGGTCCAGTGAATTGGCAGCACGCCGAAGGTAACGCGACTCAATGTCCAGACAACCCCTCCAAGACAAACAATGACAAGTGCGCCATACACAAGAGCGCTAAATGCTATTTTGCGAAGTTGTGTAGTGACACTGCGCTCGAGAACGTCTCGCACCGGGTGGAACGTTGGATCATCAGGGTCGCGGATGAAATACAGAACGCCCTTCCTCATGATCTTGCGACACATGGATACGAACAGAGCAAAGTGGAACATATAGCATGTACCAATGAACCAGTGAACGAAACCGGCTGTCCACGGACTCTCACAGCCGAATCGCCATCTAGAGTAAATCGTCGCGTCCTTAAATAGAGGGAGCATCGCAAGGTCGAGTAATAGGCCACAATACAGTGGGAAAGCCAACATCTCGATGCTGATAATCAAAATTACCTTGAGCACACCGCCTGCTTGTTGTAGAATATCGGAAATGATGCGCTCAATCCTCTGGCCTTGCTGAGATGTGCTGAAAGGTGTCCCACGTCTGAGGTAGATAGCCCCGGCAAGTGCAAAAAAGGTATATCCGGCGAGAACAGCAATCAAACGGTCGTTTGCCGTCCAGTAATCCAAAGCAGATGTGACGGAGTCGTCGGCGCCCAGGTCCATATCGAGAGTGATCTTGTAAGATTTCGAAGTCCATATCCAAGAGACGAGAGAAATACTCTGTTGGATCAGATCCCCGATGCTGCCTATTATACAACCGAGTCCCCTCCTTACAAGCCCGAAACTTGATTCGGTTTGCGCCTCCTGAAGCACAGCGCCGAACGCGGCACTTGTCTGATTTAAAGCGAACGATGTGGAGTTCTGCAGACTACGCAAGGCTGCATGCGAGTTGACGGACAATTTAAAATAACCAGGGCTAGTGGAGAGCGATGAGTTTAGAAGCGCTTGGGTAATACGAATCGCAGCATTTTTGACGATCGACTGGGTGGGCACGATGAAGCGACGAAGAGAATCTTCGAGGTAGCCAGGCTCGCCCCCGGTCGACATTCTGATAATCGCCAAGCAGAACTGAGATGCCCAGTACGCAAAACCGCCGGCTACCACGAGTGTAAGGTCTACCAGAAGATCGGTCACTGTGGCGATGATCCGTAGCGGTAGCTTGATGAAGAGCGAGATTGGGCTGCCGATGAACAAGATGACAACCTTGCCCCAAAGATACGGAAGCCAGACAGCACAAGCTAAAGTAGCCGAGATCAACACTGCACTGAATAATGCGTTTTGGAAGAGTCCCGCGAGTGGCCCTTGCATGCCAATAAGCTCGAGGATGCCCTCCAGATCTTCAGCATCGTCGATAGCCTCTTGATCATTAACGTCAATGCCGGCCTGAGCGGCAGCGGCAGCGACCTCGGGATCCTGAATGACTGCGTCTGCCGGCTCGAGAAGCTCGTTGCCCGCGAGAGGCACAAAGGGCGCCTCATCTTCAATGTTACGCACAATGTGTTCGTCATTCGCAGGCTCCGGAATTAACCGAGCAGTAGGGTCTGCTGGGCCGTATATCCAGTCCATGATTGCGTCAAGCAGTGTAACTTCGTGAGCTTCAGGTAATGGTGGATGTACATCGGCGGCTGCATCGGTTTCGTTCGGAGATGGACGATCATCCTGATCCACGACAGGCTCGGGTGTAGTAGCCTCGGCTTCAGTTTCCACGTCCGTCGCAGTCTCTACATGGCTGTCGTCTTCGACATTGGCGCGATCTCTTGCGTCCCAGTCGTTCAGTAAAGCATTGTCCGTGTCCTGGGGAGGTTTGCCATCAGCCCTGCCTTTGCCCTTGTCCTGTGGTCGCCTTCCTTCCAGCGCTTGGTCGGAATCGTCTCCCACATGTACATCGGAGACTTGCTGCCAACTTCCACTACTCCCCTCGCTTCCAGGCTCGTTGTCAGAGTGCGTAGCATCTGGCTCGTGGTTTGCTGATGCTTCTGCTTGTTCGTCGTCCCAATTATCTGGAACCAGATCCTGGGACACCTCATTTGAAGACACTGGCACATTGTCAAAAGACCACGATGTGCCCTCTTCGAGGCCGCGCCGTATCTGAGTGGCAATGAATGACTTGTCTCTTGCGGGCATTTCTGGTCGCTGCGAAGAACCTGATTCATTCTCGTCAACGGGGTAAGTTGGTTCATTGCGTTGATTGGATAGAATGGCAGCGGCAGGAGGGAGGTTGGCCTCAGTTTGGCTTGTTCCCTCCTCTTCTGCAACTAACATAGCATACGCGTCGATCAAAGATTGGTCATAAATCATTCCAATCATGTTAGCTTGCTCTGCGGTTAAGCCTTCAAGATCTGACGTGTCATTTACATCTGATGCCGTAATGAGATCCAGAGCCTCCCTCAGACGAGGGGTCAGATCAGGATTAGACAATCTTAGCCGGTGAGCAAGCTCCTGCTGTCTGCGCTGGAAGTCGTCGGAACGGCGATCACCAAGTTCTATTGCTTCCGCAGCTGTATTGGGATCTGGTTCTGATGCATCTCTCGCATAGACAAAGCCGTTGAGATCATCGACTTCGCCAGCTTCCACATCCCCTTCTTGCTCTTCAGGCTCGTCCGGAACAGGAGCTGCGGCTTGGTCTTGAGGTGCAGCACCATCCCCTCCAAGAGCTACCATGTTGATGACCGGCTGTTGTTGTACCACCCACTCTCTGATGAGGAAGATTAAAATGAAAGCAACAACGACCAGCATGGTTATGATCTGGCCCTCGAAAACATCGACTAAAAACCGATTGGCTGTTTGAGAGTTAAACCAATGAAACCAGGAGATATCTGACAAAAGTGAAGGACTACGATAGCCCAACGGATCGGTGGTGTAATTCAATTCGGTGTTGTTCGACAACACAGGTGCGAGAGAAGCAGCTGAGTGCGGCCAACCGAGAAAGATTCGCTTCAAGATTATCCACAGGAGCGGCTCATTCGCAGGGAAAGCCTGTTGCTGCGTCGTTTCCGTCACCGAAGACATTAATAATTTGGACAAAGTCAGATTCTTTGCTGTACCGTTGGCCTTTGCAGCCTCCAGTGTAGCGCGAATCGCTTCAAGATCAGCTGGATTGGACATGACAGACTTGTTGCGATCTGTGGCATCTGGCAGAGACGCCAGAGTTCCGGGTGCCCAACCACCATCTCCAACCCAGAAAAGGCTGCGCCAGACCACGCGCATGCACCAAGGCAGTAATATCAGCCATACAGACGCCACCAGGACTCCTCTGCACCATGTCAGGAACATGTTCAAGACATGCAGAGCAGCCCGACGCAGGAAAACCGCCGTGGGTATGCGACTGGGCATGCCGGGGTGATACAGCTTCGTGAAGCGAAAGGACGTCTTGCACAGTTCGCAGTGCTTCTTTTGGGTGTGTGACAGCCATTCCATCAAGCACTCTTGATGGACGTATTTGATACTACCACTGCACTTGCAAGGGAAGAACAGCGGCTCATCGACCGTACCCTCCCCGCGGCATATACGGCATGTATCTGCTTCTTCCTTGTCACCCATATTCGAGGTTACGGACTGCGTGTCGTGGAAGGCGTCGTTTCTAGCCCTCGCCGCCATGTCATGTGCATGGTCGAAGAGGCCCGCATCGAGTGGCCCTGCGTCGGTCGCCATTATGTTGGTAGCTAGCTAGTCGTATCCTCTTGTACGGCGCTTGCGTGTGTGTGTGTGGCGTAGGTTGGTTGTATTGTGGCCAAATGCCGTAACGGAAGGGCTCAATTAAATCATGGAGGGACAGTAGCAGCGTAGCTGGCGAGTGTTGGTTCGTAGAGGGTTCGTGCCAGGAGATAGCTAGTGTGTCTGCAAAGCAAACAGCTCGAATATAGTGGAAGTCGTGAGGGCACGTACAGTGAATGCAAGCAACCGTGACAAGATTGGTAGGTGCGGCCCGTTCGTCTTCGGAACAGGTGCGGAAGTCGCGATGCCGCGCCAAGACATCTCATACTCTCCATACTTTTGCGCGCTTCTCATGGCAGGCCGTGAGACTCGTGCGGGGTTTGCATGACGAGCAGCGTGAGCAAGGCGCGAGAGCAAGAGCGTGTCACACAACGATCGGAACCTCCGGTCTCGCTGGCTTACCCGGCCAGTTGCGATGATACATTTGCATATAGAGCGACGGTACAGCGGAGCTAAGCACGCGATGCGGCAACTGGGGCCAGTGATGTGTGACACGGACAAGCATCATGAAGCACTTCGCGCCTTTCTGCTAGGCAGGGCGGAGACGTCCAGAACTCTAAGCCGCACACTTATTATCGCTGTCGCGCTGTTGTAGATCTCGCTGCTGCCGCGCCCGCCTCTCCTGCGTCGCGCATTCCTTGTTATTCCTGGTTTTTGGTCCCGTCTGCACGTGCAATTACATCACACACAAAGCTCAGGTGTGGAGCTAGCGAGCATCTTGCAGCCATCACTTATCGTCGGTCAATCACAAGCCTGGAGCCTTGTGTTTCCAGCTAGCTCTCCACGGCCCTGAAATCATTCTTTGTGTGAGTGCCCGTCTTCCTTCGCTCTTCCTTGTTCCAAACCAACAGCCATCGCAGCTGCCCCGGTTCACACTACGTCCGCGTTGCCAGCAGCAAAAGGCCCTGACAGCACGCGAGCAGCCACTAACCGTCTCCCCAGGTTGCAGCACCGCGACCATGGCCGCCCCGCAAAGCAATGGCCGCGCAAAGAAGACGTCGAAGCCCAAGGCCAATGGCTATCTGAACGGCTCGCCAAACGTCGGTTCCATTAACGGTCAGCCTAACGGGCACGCAAGCAAATCGCAGTCTTCCAGTCTCGCTGTGCGCCATAGGAAACCAAGACGGACATTCACAGGAGCTGTCACAAGCATCGTACTGAGGTGCGCAAAGATCGCCTGGTCTTCATTTGAACGTGTTATGCTGATGTTTCTGTGTACAGACTGTCGATATGGTACTTCATCCTCACTGCTGCTTTCAGATGTCCGTCCTCTTTGACCCAACTGAACGACTCCTCCCCCCGTGTATGCACTCCATATCTGCAGGCTCGTGCCTACGCAACACCCTATCTCGATCCTTACTACCAAACGTACCTTGCACCCCACGTTGAGAAAGTCAAGCCATACGCCGATCGCTTCGAACGTCAGATCTACACACCCGCCGCCAGCTTTACCAAGAAACAATACGCCACGTACGGCGCGCACAGAGTTGAACAAGCACAGAAACAAGCTGCAGCCAATTGGGATAAGACTGTCCGCCCGCACCTTCTTACTGCGCAGAACGCTGCCCAGGCACAATATGATATCCATCTCGGTCCTCACGTCGAAAAGGCATCCAAGGCCGCTGGTCCCTACTACAAGCAGGCCAAGGCTACCTCGCAGGACATCTACCACAAGTCGCTCCTTCCGGCGTACGAAGCCTCTCTTCCTTACTTGCACCAAGCTCGTGTGCAGGGTCACCACCTAATTGTTGATGTTGTCTTCCCTCACGTTCGCTCTGCTAAGGATATTACGTGGTCCTTTTTGGTTCGTAACGTATGGCCTCAACTGCGCATTCTTTACGGTGACAACGTCGAGCCGCAGCTCGTTCGAATCTCGGAACGTCTTGGCCGTTACCGCGATCAGAAGAAGGTTGAGTCTGTCGTCAAAGCTGCTGATTCTAAGACGTAAGTGGTTTTTGCTTCCTTATCGGATTATCGCTAAGCAGATATAGATCTACCGTCGCGAGTGACGCTACCAAGATCGTTCCTACTGTCGCTGCATCGAGCTCCAGCTCCCTTGCCTCCGTCGCCTCTGCGTCCATTAGCTCCGCTACCGAAGCAGCCTCGAGCGTGGTGAACAGCATCCTGGGCGGCGATGCGTCCAGTGTTGCAGCCCCTGAGGCATCTATCGAGCCCAAGGATTCCGATCTCTCGCCTGAGGAACTCAAGGAGAAACTGAATGAAGATCTCCGACAGTGGCAGAGCAAATTTGCTGCTGCGGCTGACAAGGGCGCTGAGGATCTGGAGCAGCGCGTTTCTGAGATCACTCAGCGTCAGGTTGAGAAGGGCGTCAACGGCCAGGGCAAAGCCTTGATTGTCAAGCTCGAAGAGAGTGCGGACTCAACCATCGCTCAGCTGAAGAGCTTCATCAAGCGCACCGTCAAGGCATTGCCTGAAGATGCTACAGAGCAGGACCTTGAAGCTGCTCTGGAGCAATGCAGCACTAAGGCCCGTGAACTTGGACAAACAGTCAAGCAGAAGGCTCAAGATGTTCGCGAATGGAGGGCTTCTTACGACACAGAGACCGATACTCTTGTACAGGCAGCGGTCAGAAGCACTGTTGAGGTCCTTGAGAAGATCCATGGCCTTGGTTTGCAGGAAGTCGGAATGCGCTGGGCATGGACCGACGGCGTGACGTACAAAGACTGGCAGAACTATCACAAGCTAAAGTCCACCCTCACTGAATGGCAAGCCGAGGTTGAACTTGTCGGTGCTAGGCACGAGGGTCTTCGTGTCGCTCACGAAGAGGCCAAGCGTACCGAAGATGAGGCTATGGCTATTGCCTCTAGGAACGTCAATGAGCTAGTCCGCCTCAAGGATGTCGCCAAGTGGAAGTTGTGGGCCGAGGACGCTACCGATGATTTCACGAACAACGCTGTGCCCCCTCGCGTTCGCAAAGCAGCTCAGCAAGTCATCGACAATGTAGAAGATGCTTCTTCAAAGGTCTCTGAGGCAGTCGTCGGTTCCGAAACCCCTGTCAGCGAGAGCGTGGCTTCTTCCATCAAGAGTGCTGCGTCAGACGCCTCCTCGAAGATCTCTGCAGCTTCCTCCAAGGTTTCTCAGTCTGTCGTTGGATCAGAAACCTCTTCAGCAGAAAGCGTCATCTCGCAGGCTTCCAAGGTTGCTGTTGATGGTGCGTCCAGTGTCAGCAGTGGCGTGAGTGAGGCTGCGAGCAGCGCTTCCAGCGTTGCCTCGAACGCCAAGGACACTGTTGTAGACAAGGCCTCCGCTGCTTCCGAGTCACCAAAGAAGGTCTGGGGCGGAGTCGCTGCCCAGGTTCTTGTTGAGGCTCGTGAACCCGTTTTTGATGACGTGATTGACGATGACGAGGACTCGAACTACTCTGTGAAGCTCCAAAGCATCGTTGCTGACGCCGGTGACCGTGCAGCAGAGCTTACAAGGGCCGTGAGTGAAGCTCTTCTCGGTGCCACCAAAACTCAAGGCAGCGTAGAGTCTGCTACGTCTCTCGCAAGCGAACAGTACGCCAAAGCCATTGCCGCTGCCTCAAAGGCCTTGTATGGCACACAGCAACAGCCTCTTGAGAGTGCTACTAGCGTAGCTTCTGTAAAGTTTGCTGACGCCGTCACGGCGTAAGTACTTTTATAATAACCACATTGCAGTACTGACACCTATTAGTGCATCCTACGCTATCTATGGCACCCCAACCCCAACTGCCGTCATCAAGACTGTGCAGGTCGAGGTGAGCTCACGTTACAGTAATGCTGTTAGCATTGCTAGCGAACAACTTGAAAATGCCAAGTCCCAGCTCTCAATCTTGGCTTCTGGAACACAAAAACCTGCTTACCAGACGCTGTTGTCGGGCTTTGAGAAGGCATACTCTGATTCTGTCGCTGCTGCCAGCCAGCAGCTTCAAGCCGCTCTCCAATATACTGAGTCAGCGAAAAGCTACGCCGCAGGCCCTACTCAGGGATATTTCGAATCTGTTTCTTCAATCGCTTCCTCAAGGCTGTCTGAAGGTCTCAGCCAAGCCTCAGCACAATTCTCGTCCCAGCCCACTTCTGGTGTGGATAGCGCACGCCGTCAGTACTACGAAGCTATTGGACTCGCCCACGGACGCTACTCTGAGTTCCTGGGCGCTGCCTCAAGCGCTGTCTACGGACCTCAACAAGGCACAGTAGAGTCTCTTGCCTCTGTTGCATCCGCGTCAGCAAAGTCGCTCGCCTCGGCTGCTTCAATTTCAGCGGCCTCGGTCGCCTCTGGTGTATCCGATTCTGCGAACTCTGTAGCTGCTAACGC
The DNA here is from genome assembly GCA_011058905.1 of Curvularia kusanoi. NCBI lineage: Eukaryota > Fungi > Ascomycota > Dothideomycetes > Pleosporales > Pleosporaceae > Curvularia > Curvularia kusanoi. The sequence goes on along the minus strand of SWKU01000001.1, from coordinate 518,630 downwards.
ACAATCGGTGGCATCGAATGCTCAGGCTGCTGCTGAATCCCTGGCATCGCAGGTCAGCTCAGGCGTGATCGGATCCGAGACAGCATGGACTGAGTCCGTCGCTTCTCAAGCCAGCGAGAACTGGGAAGCCCTGATCGCCAGGGCCAGCGAGCAGGTCTACGGACAGCCTACCCCTTGGGCTCAGTCCGTGTACTCTCAGGCCGGTGCGTATGGAGCGCAAGCAACCGCACGAGCCGCCGAGCAGTACGCTGGCATTCAAGCTCTCATCTCCGAGCTCGTTGTTGGAAAAGAGCCTGATTTTACCGAGAGTGTAATGAGTCGCTTCGCATCAGCATACTCGACCGGTTTGCCCGCTGTCGTTGCCTCTGCTGAGTCTTACGTCAATGAGCAGTACGGCTCAGCCAGCTCTTACGCTGGTGAAAGCTTCGAGGCTGCAACTGACTACGCTGCTGACGCATACGCATCGGCCTCCTCGGTTGTCAGCTCTATCTTCACACCACCGGCTGCTGTTGAGACCATTCTCAGCCAGGCCAGCGCTCAGATCGATCAGGCTCTCGAGAGTGCCTCAGTTGCAGTCTACGGTACCCCTAAGGGTGCGGCTGAACAGGCCAGCGAATCTGTAGCCAGCGCGTACGCTTCCATCCAGTCTCAAGTGAGCGAAGCTATCTATGGCACCAAGCAGGCTCAGGATAGCTTCACTGCAGCCGCAGTCAGCGCTCAGGCTGCCATCAGCGCTGCCATCTTTGGAACACCCACTGCTACTGGCTACGTCGCCTCTGTCACCAGCGGTGCATCTGATACATACGAGTCTGTTGTTAGCGGTGCTGGGGAGGTGTATAGCTCTGTTGCAAGCAACGCTGGAGAAGCCTACGAGTCGGTTGCGTCCGTCGCCAGTGAGAACGCTGACTACGCTTACTCTAAGATCAGCTCTGCTGTCTACGGTCCGGAGCAAGGCGCTATGGAGAGCGCAAGCAGCAGGATCGCTCTTGCCGTCGAAGCTGCCAACTCGCGCATCAGCGAGATGTACGCCAGCGCAGCCAGCACAGCTGGTGAAGCAGCCAGCAGCGTCTCTAGCGCTGCCACAGAGGCTACGCAACGGGTCAAGGACGAGTTGTAAACATTCCGAACCACCGCCGAGGCGGAAGACTCTGCGATAATGGACAAAAGGCGCACGACTCTAACCAGGCAGTTCTCCAGGCGTCCACCTCATCATCTCCAACTCTAACGACACCAAAATTGCGCTCCCATCCTATCACATAACGACTCGCCATCCACGACCATACAACACGCTCCTTACGCTGTACAGATAGTTTCCCCTCTGGTTTTCACATTGCTCTATTACCCCCCACTCGTCAGTCATGCTCCAGTAGCAGCTGGGACTAGCTTCGAATCGGATCGATAGGAGAGAGATATGGAAGACTGGGATCAGGTTCATACCTTTTGCACGCATGCAGACATGATACGATTAGCTTACTTAGCTTGGTTTCTTTTCCTCTTTCGTTATGTCGCCCGCTTCTGAGAAGCGCGCGCGGCTCGTTAGCGATCTGAAATGAATATACCCCCCCGTTTTCTAGCTGGTGGCTTCGGCATATGTATGTGCTATGGGTGTGCTTTTCGTGGGTGACTGCGGTGCTCACTCGATCCGACTTCACGTTGCAAGGGCATGTTGAGGGAAGGCAATGTAGAGCTTATCATAAAGTCATCCATTGAAGACATCTATATACGTTTCTCGGCCCATTATCCCTCCAGCCTGGTATCAAATCGCTTGCTCGTCACTGTACAATCTCATCACCAAATCCTTCGCTTGCTGTCTGTATGCATGCCGCATCGCAAAAGCCGGTCGCTGAAGAGAAACAAGAAAAAAATAACACAGAATGCCGCCAGTCATAAAAACGCCAGTCATGCCTCGAGCCATGTCAGACCGACCACAAACCCCCCACAGCGTGGTCTACGAATCGCTATCGCTCAAAGAGTCGCGTCGGCCGCCACCGCGCCTGTATCCAGCCATGACATCGCGGCTGCCGCGCTCGCGGGAGCGGCGGTTGTTGCCCGGAGCACCGACTTGGCTGACGCTCTCGCCGGGGACGACGGTGCCTGCGACGCTGAGCCCGGGGATGTAGCAGGGGTACGACATGTGGCCCTGGGTGCCGCCGTTGGCGGTGGTGAAGATATCGGATGCCGGGGCCGCAGGTTGCTGTGAGGTGCGGTGCCGCTTTTGGGGGGACTGGGACGAGGGCCGCGAGCGCGAGCCTGCTGGGCGCGGGCGCGATTGCGACTGCGATCTGCGGTCGCGGGATTGCGAAGGCCGGGCCTGGGAGCGCTCGGCGCGCGGGCGGTAGTCGGAGTAGTAGGAGGACTCGGCGGCGGTGCGGGAGTCCGAGGCTTCTGTGTAGGCGCCTGTGTAGACGGTGTTTGCGTCGTCGTCGCCCGTGGTGAAGGAGTAGGCGGCTGAGGGAGGGGCGCGGCGGGCGTTGGATGGGGCTTTGGCAGGAGTGGAAGACTTGACGGGGGACCTGGGCTTGAGGGGTGGGACGGCGAAGTCGCGGACTTCAGACTGGTCGTACTCGGAGGGGGCGGTGTATTCGGTGTAGGCGCCAGTGTATTCAGTGCGGGTCTCGACCATCTCTGGCATCTCGGAGCCGGCTTCAGAGCGCGTCTTCTTGGCCTGCTTCTGGTTGGCCTTTTCGCGTTTGGCGGCGGCCTTGTCAGCTTCCTTGCGGGCTTTGGCTTCGGCGGCGGCGGCCTTCTGAGCTTCCTTCTCGGCGGCTTTGGCGTTCTTCATGCGTTCGCGGGCGCGGCGCTCCTTCTCCTTGGCTTCCTTCTTGGGGTCTCGCTTGTCCTTCTTCACGAGGGGTTTGCCGGAAACGTTGGAGCCAAGGTCGGAGGGTTCAGTGGGAGTGTAGTCGGTGTACATGCCATCGGCTTGACGGTTGAGGCCACCGACACGGGCAGACTTCTCATGGCGGTATCCATCAAGATCGGGGTCGTTGTAGTCGTTCTCGTAGTCGCGGCGGTGCTTCTTCTTGTGGCGTCGGCCATCTCCACCTCGGAGGCCGTGGTGCTTGCCCTCCTCAGCGTCGCGGATCTCGCTCATGTCGGCATTGGTGCCAGTCTCGTCGGTGTAGCCAATGCTGGTAGGGGCGCCGTAGCTGCCGCCGTGGACGACACTGCCACCTCCCAGCCTGGTGCTCTTGGAGGCATTGGACAGTGTCTTGCCATCAGGGCCCTTGCGACGGAGAACAGTGGACTTGTAGTCCTCCCAGTCGTCTTGCCTCCACTTGAAGCCTCCGTTCTTCGCCCAGAAGAAGAACCAGAGACACATGACGGTCATGCCTACGCCAATGAGGGCGAACAGCACCTGGAAGCCAGGGCCGGTCAGGTCGGTCGCAGGTCGCGAGCCCGCCGACGCGAGGTTCTTGTATCCATCATTGCGTTTTGCGAGGGTCTTGGCCACTTCGACAGCGCGGGCGGCCAAAGTTGATGCTGCTTGTGCCTGGACGTCGGCGTTGAGTTCGGGACGCGGCGCCATGGTGCGCGGGCTCTATGGAATGTGGGCCCGGCAGAGGCAGGCGGTGGTAGGTGTGTCGAACAAAGGTTGAAAGGTCCAAGATGTGTCGCGCAACGAATGCAGCTAGCGAATTTCTTTACAACAATTGGGAGTAGAGATGGCTTGGGTGGAATGTGTGGGGAAGAGGAGAGCGTGCTGCTCGACACTTTTGCTGCGATACTGCGTGGCTGGCGCCTGCATAACGAGGTGGTTGGCGCACCCCGGCCCCAGCCTCCCGACTTGTTTACTTAGCGCGTTACCACGAGCAACCACCGCCAGCGCCCTGGAGCAGCACGTCACTGCGGCCCACTTGCTGCGCGGACCGCCAATCACCCGCACGCAGGTACAGGTTTCTGACAATTAGGCGCCGGTGCTCCCAGACACGCGACGACGCGCGCCAGCAGCCTGCATACGCTGTTTCAGAGCTCATGTCGTGTTCTCGAAGCACCATCAGCGAAGTCATATGCAACCGCCTTGCCACAATTTTCAGAATTGAGCAGTAACTTTGCTTTCTCAATTGCTGCAGCGCGCACTACAGCGCAGGGCTGACTGACTGCACGAGGTGGCTCTCCTCGTCAAGGACATGTGGCGCGTCACACCTACACGGTCGCTCACTTGATGTTACTTTGACGGCTTCTGGTCATGATGAGATGAGGAAGCCAACAGCATTCCCTTTGAAGTTGATATGCCGCTGTTGCGAAAACACTTCTTGCTCCCGAACTGGCCAATAGTAGCTTATCCTGCTCTCCACACTTGACATGTGCAGGGCGTAGACTAGATGTCATCTCGTCAAAGAGAAGCCAAAGTGCAAATCTGCAAATTTTCCATTGAACTCCGAGGATGATTACTCTGCCGTATATAAAATAAAATATTCTTCGCCATGGACTGTTAAAGCTTTCCAACGCACTTCAAGCACCATAATGGCGACCATAACTGAGGCTGTCGAGCTGCAGACCATCTCCAAGGCTAACATACACGAGTCTTCCATCCGCAACGCAAGACGATCTGCAGATTCAGCGCGCACACTCGGTGTCACTGAGCCTCATGGCCCCTTCGTATCAGACTCCTCCAGTCTCTCTGTAGCAGAACAGAAGACATCAAACTTGCAGACCTGCCTCACAATCTTCACGCCCTCCTTCGTTGGCTTCATCGCCAGCTTCACAAACGGAGTCATCACTATCGGCCTGCCTGAAATCGCTCGGTCTCTATCGCTCGACCGCTCGCTCTACCTATGGCCCTCCTCGGTCTATGGCTTGACATCTGGAGCGTGCCTTCTGATTGCTGGAAGCATCGCTGACCTCGTTGGAGCACGTCCTGTGGAGCTGGCCGGTATCACCCTGATCGGTATGTTCACACTGGCCTGCGGGTTCTCGAACACCGGCGAGCAACTCGTCGTCTTCCGCGCCCTCCAGGGAGTCGCGTTGGCCATGCACCTTCCCGCCTCAGTGGCATTAATCTCCGGAGCCGTACCGTCTGGACGAGCAAGAAACCTCGGCTTCGCATGCTTGGGTTTCAGCCAACCCTTGGGATTCGCTGTCGGCCTGGTCATAAGCGGTGTTCTGGTTGAGAAGGCCGGATGGCGATCTGGGTTCTACCTGTCTGGAGGTGCTTTGCTGACTACGGCTGTGGCGGCTGTCTTCAGTCTGCCCAAGCTCAAAGCAAGCTCGCAAGATGGTTTGCTCGCGCTCGCGAAGAAAGTGGGGAGAGAAGTCGACTGGGTCGGAGGCATGATCTCGAGTGGCGGGCTGGCCATACTGGCCTACGTCCTGGCGTAAGCATCATCGACACACCACACTTGATTCCACTACTAACATACACATCAGCATCCTCAGCGCCGACCTTACCACCATCCGTTCGGCAGAAACCGCATCTCTCCTTGCCATCAGCATCGTCCTCCTCCTCGCCTTCCCAGCATGGATGCGCTACCGCGAACGCGCCAACAAGCCTGCCCTGGTACCCAACAAGCTCTGGAAAAACATCCCCTTCACATCGACTTGCATCATGGTTGCGCTATCGTACGGTGTCATGAACAGTATCGAGCTCTTCTCGTCCCTCTATTTTCAGGAGATCCAGAAGGCGACGCCACTGACTACCTCGCTGTACTTGCTTCCCAATCTCGCTACTGGAGTGCTGCTTAATATCCTGGTTGGCACGTTCGTGCATAGAGTGCCGGCACTGTATCTTGTATCGGTCAGTGCGATCATCTGTTCTGCCTCGCCGCTGTGTATGGCGCTGCTCAACCCCAACTGGAATTATTTCTACCTCGCTTTCTGGGCGCAGGTCTTTGCTCCCTTCTCAGCAGACGTACTGTTCACAGTTGGTTTGATTGTGGTGAGCGATAGTTTCCCAGAGAAAGATCAGGCGCTCGCTGGCGCGGTTTTCAACACGGTTGCTCAGTTTGGTATGAGCCTGGGTATGGGGAGTTGCCAGGTTGTTGCATTGGGGGTCATTGGGGCTGATGAAGGCAGTGGCGGGCATGGTGAGAGTGCGGGTTCAGATGATCCTAACGAGCTTTTGAAGGGGTATCGAGCTAGCTTCTGGACGATGTTTGGGTACATGCTGTGCTGTGTGGTCATTGCTGTGGCGGGCTTGAGGAACGCAGGCAAGGTTGGGTTGAAGAAGGATTGAAGCTGCTGTACTAGTACAATCGTATTCCTACAGATCTACGATACGGGCCTGTAGTGTTCGTATTGGTATGTTTGCGGATCTTGTGGGCCGCTTATAGCTCTCAATTCTGATATCCTTAGAAGACGATGAAGCTCACCACGGGTTACTACCCTTGCGTGAGACTGCTCTCTTCTGGAACCTATGTGCTCTTTGCCTCTTCAGTGGCTTCCATAAATTGATCTACACAGATTCTCCGCCTCCATTCGTATTGCTAAGTATCCTTGGCGCATTCTTCCGCAAATTTTGTCCGAGCAATGTCTACTCCATGAGTGATACCCTTCCAGAAGTCAATCTGGAATTTTCCAGAGGGAGATACATTAGGACTTTTGCACTCCCACAGTGCTAGTTTTGACAATCGTATATCCCAGTCTGGTTTCTCTACTTGGCACTTCGAGAACCAATTCAGCAAAGCTCCAGCATTGGCACCGGCGTTGAAAGCATTTGCGGGATGTTTAACATCGTTGGTCGAGGTCAAGATCGATGGCCGCTCAGCAGCATATTCACTTGCATAGAAGCTTGTCATGCAGTCATACCAGCCAATGTAATAGTGTTGTCTCCTCATCAGCTCGAATACAGGATCGTTGATCTGCTCAAAGGTGACTGGCAAGTTGAGTCTCTCGAAGCGGAAGGCTGATACTTGGAAGTCGCGGGTTCTGCCAACTTGAGGCATCCACCTGCAGACTGGGACCGTCTTCCTGCTGTCTTGTGAACTTCCACCATCAGTCTCTGTCGATTCTTCCTGCGGAGAGCGTGTTGTATCCTGTGTCTTTTCGTAAAATTGACGTTTCTCGTTTTCGAATTTAGCTCTGTCCTTCTCAAGCGTCTTTCTGCCCGCCTCGTGCAAAGCCATGACGATTTTCCAGTCCTTGTCGAGAGACAGTCGTTTACGGGCGATCTCCTTCGTAGTCTCTAAGTTCTGCGCAAACACCTCTTGGACAGCAGCTTCGCGTTTCTGGCATTGCGACAGTTCTGTCTGAAGCTCACTGATGCGGGATGCGAATTGCAGCTCTTGCTCTTTCAGGCGCAGCTCTTGCTCTTTCAGGCGCAGCTCTTGCTCTTTCAGGCGCAGCTCTTGCTCTTTCAAACGTCGTTCGAGATCGCGCTGAGCAGCGTGGGAAGCTGCAAGTTGCTCGATCAGGACGCTATTCGCCGCAGCTACCTGTGTCAGCACGAACAGTTCTTGAAGTGATAGAGACTGACTGCTACCTATCTGGTCTGATTGCAAGATGACGAGACCGGCGGGATTCGGTGCAGAGGGCGAGTCGCGAGCGCGGGGTGCCCATGGCATCGATGTGTAGTCTTGAGGCGGCATGGCTGTGTGCGCCGGTGTGAGGGTGGAGAGGTGGCCACTTGGAGGGAAAGAGTGTTTGCGACTCTGGAAGTGATGTTCGTGCACCAAGGCGATAGTGAGAGTGAAAGGCGATGTGAAAGCGAGAGATCTCATCATTCGTTAAGGACCAGGGTGAGTACATTTGCCATGAGGGTGCTTTATGTGAAAATATCTCTTCATGATCGTTCGATCTACAGTTAGAAGTAACTAGCTCTACAAGCACCCATCCGAGCAACTCTGTAGCTAATGAGACATTGCAGAATTGTAACTATCGCCTCAATCTGCTCTTGGGATCCTTGATCGCAATCAGCGCTCCTCTTTCTCTTCATTATCTTCGGATTCGTATTTTACATCCTCACGCTTCTGCTTGTGCCAGGCTTCGACCCACTTCATACCAGGGTCGTCATCCTCACGGCGGGCAGCCCTTGCTTGCTCCTGTTGTTTGCGGATTCCATTGGACACGATAGTTGGTCTCATGTGCCTGATCTGTGCCGGATCTTCGCGATGGTTCCAAACACCACTCTCGAGCTTCAGCGCGAATAGCTTCTCGATTTTCTCTGTTGCTGTAGCCAGTCCGTCCCAAAATTTGTAGAATTCTTGTTTCTCATACATGCCAGATAAGCCAACTCGGGAAAGAAGATCCTTCAGTTCCCACCTACGACCATCAAGGCGAACGTCGTGCTCCGGTAGGTTGTGCAGGTTGCAGAGGGCAGACCAACCGAAGAGAAGTCCGACATTCAGCCCTGCGTTGAAGGGACCCTTGGGCTTACGTGCGTTGTACATGTAGTCGAGAACCGTGGGCCGTTCATGGATGTCAACATTTGCCTTTATGAGCTCCTTGAATGTGCCTTCGTCATGGACAGAGACCATGGCATCAAACCAACCTTTGTAGTACTCATGCTTATAGCGAAGCGCCGTTATCTTAGATTGGTCGGCCTTGTTGAGATTCCAGCGCGAAAGATCCTTGTCCCGGAACCGCTTCTGAGTCAAGCCAACAGCGAATGGGTTGATTTCACCAATTTCTTTCTTCTCATCAACTGTATCTCCATCTTTGGCGACTCTCTGTCTAGCTGCGCAGCGCTGTTGGCTTCGAAGAGTAGCTTGTCATACTCGGAGCGCCTCTTTTCCTCCTCAAGGGTTTTAACGCCTGTTCTATATTTTCTTTCACCTCCAATCGACGGCGCTCTGTCTCAAGGTCACGGCTCTTTGCGCAAAGCTTTTGGTTCTCCGAGAATAGTTGCAAAAAGACCTCTTGACCAGCTTCTTCGCGCTTACGCGACTCTCTGAGCTCTTCCTCGACCTCATAGATGCGTTGCTGCTGCTGGCGTATCATGTTGTGACAGGCGAAAAGTTGATGCATCAGTGCTTGTACTGATGACGATGACGCGATATGAGCAGGGCCTGTCGCCTTAGCCAGGAAAACATTCGAGAAAAACGCGACTTACCTTCGGTTGGGCGGCTAGTTGCTGAGCTGGGCACTGTGCGAGATAACTCGTTACGTCTCGCCCACGGAGCCATAGTGTATGCTTCCATAATGGGATTCACATTCGTCTGTGCCTTGATGGTTGGACCTTTTAATTTCTCCTGCGGATCAGATGCTCCGTCATAATATTCAGGAGCTTCTCTCCCCTCCTCTGACCTCTCAAAAGAGGTTGGCATCGTGGCGACTGTCTGCGATGGGAGGTTGTGAGGAAAGGTATCAGCTGCTGTAGGCAGATCAAAAGAGGCAGGCGCCAAATAGCGCTGATGCATCGGTGTGAAAGTGAGAGTGAGAGACATGAACACCAATAAGATTCAGCAGCGAGATTGAGGTACACTGGAATTCGATAGGAACTCGTCCTTTCTCGTCGAGTTACTACATGACTTGCTAATCATCTGTGATGAGTAACCAACATGGCGAAGACGGCGCTATGTTGCCTAATGCTACAATGAATGTTCACGCTCCCGATCCTTACGACACTCTTCCGTCAGATACTCCACCTGCATTGGATCCTCTTTCGTGTCCCATATAACATTCTTGGCCTTCATGTTGAATAGGCCCTGAGCTGTCTCTGTACCCCACTTAACGCCTCGCCAGAAGTCCCTGCCACTTCCTGAAATATGATCTGACTTGGGAGAAAGCTGGTTTAGTCTCCACACTCGATCGTCCAGATGTGTATCATGCTGAGGCATGTCGTTCTCTGTACAAATAGCAGACCATCCGAGAATGAGGCCGACGTTTCTTCCGGCATTCAAGGGGCTTCTGGTATCCTTTCTGTCGAACAAGTACTCCATGTCATTCCAGCTTGATTTCCCATCACTCCAAGCCTGCACATCGTCAAGAGAGGTCATGCAGTCGAGCCACCCTTTGTAGTGATCATGGAGGCGAAGCTGCTTGACTCTCTTGTCGTAGATGTCAATGTCAAGCTCCGTAGGATACTCTTGAGTCGACCATATGATACGGGCTGGGTTTGCGTTGAATCGACGCTTGGCACCTCCAAAAGCAAGGAAGGTATGGCTTTCTTGGTGTATCACCTTGTCTTTGTTACAGAAGTTCGTTTCACGTTTTGAGGTTCCTTGATTCTCACTGCCTTGGTCGTAGGCCGCTTCTCAGAGGTAGCAACCCACTTCGGAGAAGCTCCTTCCTTTCCGTTGATTCTTTGTTCATCTCCCTCTAGCTGTGCTGTCTTCACGAGGTTCTCTTCTTCCTTCTGGCGCAGTAAGGAAGTTTGTGACTTGGCATCTTCCTCGCGCTCCCGATACTGCTCAAGGTCTTGTTCGAGTTTGCGCATTCGCCGATTCATGCTCTGCAATACTGCAAGTAGCTGCTGAATTAACCTCGATTCGTGATATGGCAGCCTGGTTCCTGAAAGGCTCATATCGAGTGCTTCCAGCAGAGTAGACACTTCCCCAGAATCCTCTACGGGGGAATCTGACTGCAAGCGTTCGCCAACATCACTCGTCACGGTCTGAGACATTTTAGCGTTGTATATAGCGTGTGTTGGGTGTGGTGGATCAGATTTGTCCTGCGTAAAGAGAATATATGGGCAACAAGGTTTGGATGACGCCGAGCGGTGAGGGTGAGAAAGTGAGGGAGAAATATGGCCAGCACACTCGTGGCAACAATAGAAAGGCCAAAAAATATCGCGTGGAAGGTGCGAGGCCTCCGCAATGTATCCGACGCGACACTAGACTCTTGCAAGCAACGAATGCAACATGATACATTTGTCTTGTCAAGCACGTATCGTTATTCTCTTCCACGCGAAGAGCTAGGTATGATATATGCAAATTCTGAACATTATAATACAAACACTATCGGAATATAGATCATGATACCGCAGGGTTCCGAGTACACAGACCGCACGTATGCAGTCTGCTATGTGAGGAAGGGTGGAGGCCATGTCAGCTCTTGCCTCTCTAGCAGATTACGATCTTGAATGATGCTTGCCCGCGCCATGAGACGACGTCAGAACATGTCACTCTGTGATGCTCTACCAGGTCGTCGGCAGCTTCGGATAGTCATCCTTACTGATCTTTAAGTCCTCATAAACCGAATCATCGCCTGATAACGTGTCAGTAAGTGCAAGTGTCATCATGCCTTCAAGCTCACCTTTGAGATGCTGCACACGAAGCTCATCTTCATGCTCAAGTTGTTCAATCTCTTCTTTCGGGGTCTCCTTGTTGTGTTTCTCATTCTTCTTGGTAGGTTCGACTGCCTTTTCAGTGTTCTCGCCAATAAGTAAGATCTGACAGTACTCATGGTCAAGGTACTTGGGCTTGACTTCTGACCAAGCAAGACCGCGGAACTCCTCAATGATGTCCTTGGAGAAATCGGGCTTCTGTGGCAAGGAGGCACTTGCGGGGCCGCTGCGTTCAGGGTTCTTCACGCTGATAACGAAGCTGCCCTGATCCTTGATACCAAGATCTTCTTGCACCTCACCGATCTCGGAGGGAATGGTAGTCGAATATACCAGATGTGTAGTGGCATCTTCAGTACGAGTGATCAGGTATACACCTTCTGCAACGGGTGTGACTGGGTCGTTCTTTCGAGTACCTTGGGTCTGTGTGTTGTACTCAGAACCCTGGAAAAAGTTGTCCTTCAGATCCTGGATTGTCGCGTTCGCCTTCTCCACGAAGGCCATGAAGCGGTCATTGTGGGACTTGGGAAAGACCTTCTTAGGCAAAGCAAATAGACGGTTGTTCTTTCCATCTTGAAGAGCGCCATCACCCAACTTGGCACCTGCAGGCAGTGGCCGAAGGACAAAGAATGTTCGTTGGAGATCGCCGACACTCTCTGCCTCATCGACACTGACACGATTACGTGTGAAGAAATAGATTACGCCTTTTTCGAGAATATTGGATGGCATCTTCTTCTCACGCTGCGAAGACTCTTCGACAGCACCGCTCTCTTCCGCTTTGGATATTGTCTCGGGCTCAGTATCGTCAGCTGGTGGCGATGCTGCCTTGTTACCATTCTCCTGGCCGTTCGCACCATCTGCAGACGTGCTCTCTTTTGTGTCGTTGCTATGTTCGCTCTTTGCTGGCTGATCCTTCGACTCGGCCTCGTCGTTTTCAGCATCTTCCACTACATCCTTTGCAGCCTCCTGCATCTCAGTGTCGTTCTCAGCTTTCTTGTCGTCACTGTTGTCGAGCATACTGTCGATGGTAGGCTGGGTTTTGGACGCCTTTCGGCCACGCTTGAGAGACGACTCAGCATCTGCTTCAGGCTTCCGCTTTGTACCAGCTGCAGCATCGCTCTTAGATGGACTGGAATTGTTGCTAGCATTGCGTGCCGATGAGCGTGTTCCTGCCATTGTGATTGAATATCTGGGTTTGGAAGAAGTATGAAAAGCAATTGGAATCAAGTGAGAAGCTTCAGAGTGTAACAAGATCAATGGTCCTTGGGACGCGACACAGCTTTGAACTGTTCATCTAGCGCGTTTTGACGCGTTCAAAGTGATGTCACCATTGTCGCACAGTCACGTGAGTGGCTCTGGTAAGTTCGCAGGTGTTTAGATCGCAGAGAGGTTCGGGCACGGTCCAGCCGAGATTGAACGAAAAAAGTAGCTTCTTGTGTCCTCTAAGTTAGGTGTACGGACGCCTTAATTTTGTATGTAATCAACCAGTCGAGACGTGGGACGCACTACACATAACACATACCTAGGTTGGACTTGTGCACTTTTACGATTGCTGCTCTATGAACGCGCGTATACCTTCAGCAATGCCTTCTGGGCTCGGCCTCTCCGCGACAACGTCAGGTATGAAATCAAATTCGTTGATCAGGTAGTCGCGGGTCGTAGGGCCAATTGTTACTATCAGGATGTCTCTTGCGCCATCAGGTTTCTTGGCTTTCCCGGTCTTGACATCCAGAAGGCGTAGACTTTCCAGCATGGCTTGACATCCTGTCGGAGAAAAGACTACAATCCATTGGCGCTTGATTCCACGGCTAGCATTTGTCTGCCATATCTCGGTGAAGTTTGACTTGAATGAATGCATCTCGCCTGTTTCGTATATCACCAATTCATCTACTCTGGCGCTCCGGTCCGAAGGCAATTGCTCGGATTGCAGGGTCTTTGGTATGATATCCCTTCTCTTGTCGCCGACCATGAACAAAATCGGTGGATTTGGGACACCAGGGTACAAGGCATTGTAATGCTCCAATATGAAGCCTGCAAGAGCTTCCCCATTGCCCGTCTCCTCACCCAAAATAGGGCAGCGTAGGTCCAACGCTCGCAGCCCACGTGCAGTGGCTGGACCAACAACATAAAGAGGAAGACTTTCAGGAAGCAGCTCATCGACTACAAGGGAATTTTCTTTTCGAATGTCATCCACGACTTCATTGAACGCTTCTACAGCGCGCTGTGAAGTGAAAATCAAAGCTCCATATGTCGCAAGACCCTTCTGCGATGTCGGCACCATCCCTCGGTTGAGTATGTGTTGACGCACAGTATTCAAAGCATCGTGCTTGAACCTGTGTTCCAGGACAGGGACGAACGCCGGCGCGTACCCTTGGTTGTCGCAAGTCAAGAAGAGTTCCTCATACGTGTCGGTCGGTACGGACTTGGTTTTGAGCAGTAGGATCGGGGTTCTCCCCCGCGAAGGCTCCGCCATATTGTGGTTGTCGAGTGAAGGGGGCTTGCCCGAACTTAGCGCTTACTGGCCAGACTCGCGCTGAACCGCAGTCTCGCCGCGGCTCTCCCGTGCGCGGTTCAGAGGGAGCGACCCGCCCAATTATCAATTATTTGTCCTCAGGACCTGACAATCCCCATCGCCCTCGCCCGGTCCCCTCTTCTTCATTTCCACCCGCCTGTCGCATCCCACCGATTGGACTCTCGACTCCAATTGACCGTCAAGATGGCTGAACTCGCAACCCCCTCCGCCGCCCAAGTGGCCACTGCCGATGCGACTGCTCCCCAAGAGAAGCAGCAGATCGTCCGCCCCGAGAAGCCTGACGAGGACAAGTTCAAGGAGGCTCTCGCCAAGGCAGAGAAGGAGCACCAGGCTGCGCAGGACAAGCTGGTACGTTGTGTTTATTTTCGATATCTCGCTTAGTCGTTCGCACGTGTTTATCGCAAACACGCATCGTGCCGTCGCATAGCTGCAGCCCATGCAAATCACAGACATTGGATGGCCATAACTGACAGAATATCTAGAACGCCGCAAAGGCCAAGCTTGACACCGCCCGCCCCAACAACAAGGACTCTCCCAACGCTAAGCGTCAGCAGGAGTTGAAGACCGAATTGAACTCCATCCGCCAGTCGCAGCAGGGCAACAAGGCCGGCCGCAATGCCATCTTCGAGAAGATGAAGAAGCTCGATGAGCAGCTCAAGTCCCGCCAAAATGAGCTCAAGACCAACAAGAGCCGCGTCAACTTCAAGTCTGTTGAGGATGTCGACCAGGAGATTGCCCGCCTTCAGAAGCAGGTTGACTCTGGCATGATGAAGTTGGTGGATGAGAAGAAGGCCCTCTCTGAGATTTCTTCCCTCCACAAGGCGCGCAAGAACTTCTCCGGCTTCGATGCGCAGCAGAAGTCCATCGACGACATCAAGGCCCAGATCGCTGAGCAGAAGAAGCTCCTCGACGATCCCGCGCAGAAGGCACTGAGTGACAGGTACACAACGCTTCAGACAGAGCTGGATGGCCTCAAGGCTGAGCAGGACGAAGCTTTCAAGAACCTCAAGGCTCTCCGCGAGGCAACCGACAAGGCTCGCGCCGAGCAGCAGGAGAAGTACGTTGCCAGGAAGGAGCTCAAGGACAACTTCTACCAGCAGAAGCGTGCGTTCCAGGAGTACGACTACCAGGCTCGTAAGGCCCGCAAGGAGCGCCAGAGGCAGGAGCAGGTTACCTACCTGGCTGGCAAGCGTAAGCAGGCTGCCGAGGCGCGCCTTGAGGAGGCCAGCGCACCCGCATACCAGGATGAGATTTACGCTACTGAAGGTCTGATCCGCCACTTCGATCCTTCCGCACTTCCTGCTAAGGAGACCACCTCTTCCAGCAAGTTCGCCGCTTCGGCTCAGCGCACTGTTGACGACTCGGGCATTAAGGGTACTCGCATCTCGAAGAAGGACACCGAGGAGGAGAACTACTTCATGGGCACTGGCGGTAAGAAGGGCAAGAAGGGCGGCAAGAAGGGAGGCGCTGCACCTGCTGCCTCCAAGTTCAACTTGAACATTGGTATCATCGAGGAGCTGGCCAAGGTTGGTGTAGAGGCACCATCCAGCCAGGCTGATGTCCCTGCCACTGTGGAGAAGCTCCAGGAGAAGCTTAGTTTCTGGAAGAAGGACCAGGCCCGCAAGACCGAGGAGGTACGTTTAGGAATTTCTCGCTGAAAGGTGTCCACTAACATAAATGTAGAACGTTGAGAAGGCGAAGAAGGAGATCGCACGCCTCGAGGCCGAAGAGGACGCCGCTAACGGCACCACTGATGCTGCACGCAAGCCCGCGCAGAAGAACCAGGCCGTCAACGGCTCTGCGTCTCCCTCTGCTGAGCTTGCTCAGGAGAATGATGCTGCTGCTGACGTTGCCGAGGATCTGAAGAAGGCCTCCATTGAGGACAAGGAGGCTACCGAGGCATAAGGCGCCTTTGGTCCTCAAGCTGTTGAAGTTGCATGTCATTGAAAAGTACGGTGATTTGTTCGACATCTGTTACGGCCATTGATTCGGCATCTATCCTTTTTAGCTCCAATTATTCCTTCCAGCATGGTTCATGGGACAACAGCGGCATGGCATGAGGTCTAGGTTTTGCACAGTGTACTGTACGCTTTCCACTTTTGCGTAGAGACACCGGGCGTTTAGATCGTAATATATCCCCTTAATGTTCATAAGACTTGTGCAATTCTAGTAGCTCAGAAGATGGGCAGTGAAATCCCGAGTGTGCATATCGCTGACGGCAGCATCATCCCAAGTTCCGAGACGTCCGCATGGATGCTTCGTCTTCGTTGCGAAACTGCATCAGCAATTCCGCGTGACGGCTTCTAAGATACCATTCAGAGCCTAGATCACGCAATTGACTTCGCGAGGCGCAAGCTCCGATCACGAAAGAATGGGGCCATGTCGTGTGGGGTTGGCGGCGGTTATGTTCCAACATTATGACGTAGCCGATCGTGTCACGACAGACAGTACAAAACTGGCCCCTCGTCAACACACACGTCTCTTCCACACAACACTTTCCAAGGTACGACAATACAATGTTTCGCTCTGTTACTCTTGCAAGGCGTGGACTGACAGCTGTCTCACAGTCTTCATTCCAGATCAAGTTCGCAAGAATACCACAAGCTTCCACCATGTCTTCCTTCAGCAACACCGACACCGGCTCCAAGACTGCCGACCCATACACCGCGAAGAACAAGGATGAGGTTTCCTTGAAGGACAAGGTCGAGGATCTTTTCACCTTTATCGACAAGACCAAGTTCTGCCTGTTCACCACACACGCAGGCGACAGCGACCTGCTTGCCAGCCGTGCCATGGCTCTCGCCGCTAAGGTATGTTAAGTGTAGATCTATCGTCGGACCAATGCTCATTATGTCTAGGAGGGCAACGGCTTCGATCTTCTCTTCCACACCAACACCGAGTCTGGCAAGACCGATGATCTCAAGGAGGACTCCTCAGTCAACATTGGCTTCATCAACAACTCTGGCGAGTGGGCCTCCATCTCAGGCCACGCCTCGATTGAGACCAACCGTGATATCGTCAAGAAGCACTACTCACCGGCGCTGAAGGCGTGGGTTGGCGATCTTGGTGACGGCAAGCACGATGGTGGCCCAGAGGATCCCCGCATTGGCATCATCAGGGTCAAGGCCAAGACTGTACAGTATGCTGTCTCGAGGAGGACCGCAGTAGGTGGCCTCGTCGAGCTTGCCAAGGGCATTGCCACTGGCGAGTCTCCCAGCGTCAACAAGCTGAGGCACATTGACGAGTCTGAGATTGCTCAGTGGAAGTCCCAGTAGACGTCACAGGGATAGACAAGGACTAATGACGATACGATTGCGATTGAAAAGGCGAACCGTGCCTTCAAATTCATCTATCTACGCGGTCGAGGGATCGCTTTTTAGCAATGTATAATAAGATAAACAATGCACAAAACATTTCAAAGAATCCACTTAAGATACTCCATGTGCAGGCATCGGTACTAGATTGTAGCCATGAAGGTAAGGAGAATTCCGGAGCTCGTGTCGCGACTTCCGCGCTACCGCCTGACGTCATTAACATGTGAATGTCAACAAATATCATCCATAAACAGCTGTTCTCCCTCTACCTGACAATGCCATCGGACGTCCTGCATTGAACCTCCTGACCGCCTACAGCACGCAATCGACCATGGAGAACCCTATCAAAGAGATCGCGGATGTAATTCATCTTTTGACCCAATCTCCACCATCAACCCAACGACAAACCATCGGAAAGTATTTCACCTCTGATGCATCATTTACTCATCCATTTTGCCGCACCGGGAAATGGCCAAATTCAAGAATGCTGGTACAGATTATCTATCGTTGGTATAAAATTATGAGTCCCAGTATAGACATCACGGTACACAGCGTCGGTGCGTGCACCCCCCTTCATCCTACATACAACATGAGCTGACAGAGACCAGCATACGATGAGGCGAACCTCATACTCTACGTGTCTATTTTCCAAATATTCCGCATTTGGGCTATACCTTTCTACTATGCGCCGGTATATCTTACATCGGTTATCAAGCTTGAGCACAACGCCGAAGATAAGAAATACTACATTTCTTCTCAGGACGATCTATACGCTATAGACCAGTGGATCCGATTCATCGCGCCTGGAGGCTGGGTATTGGTATATCTGTGGCAATTCTGGGCGTCTTTCTTCTGCTTCATCGGCACTGTCGTACTGCACCCAATCACCCTTCTGGAAGAGCGCTCGAGCAGAGGCGATGGAGGTGAGACCGAGTTGCAGCGGAAGAAAAGGCGAGTTGGACAACTAGACGGTATGAGTGCCGACGAGGTGCTACGGAGGACTGAGCTTAGGGGCAAAATCTTGGGCTGATATTTGTAGCGTGCTCGCTCCGCAGCGAAAACTGCGGGAGCGCGTTCCTGCATTGGTACCTGTGGAGCTCCGTTGCTATCTACTTGGAGTTTCGGTTTTTGTTAAGTTAATCTTATCGTCACGGTGACAGGCTAAACAATATTCTATTTGATCCCAGGAGCTTCCTTGGGGAAATCTTGCAGCTCTTTCGAAGATATACCCTGGATTAGGGCACTGCTAAGCGAGTAGCTTCTACTTTCGATTTTGACAGCGCTGCTGCCTCGTCTGTATGCGTGTGTGATCATGCGGGTATGCATGTACGCACATATTGAAAGTTGGACGTCCTCGTACATACACGACGTGGCAAGGAGACCACACAACGTTGCATTCACATGCAGTATGCACGCGACACGATTCTTCGAAGCTTCAACGTTCAGACGTCAACCTCTAATTTTAGGTGGCAGATCCAACTCATGACAGAAGGATCTTTCGGCAGCGCCAACCCACTTCGATATGTCCGGCCGAGCGCTACTTATTTCCAGTCGCCCGCCTAATAACGTGCCGCTGCCCCGTTCCAACGTCTTCGGAACCGCACAGGCACAAACGTGCTGTACCTGAAAATCACTTCAATGGACAATTGATGGTTGATCGTTAGACGTGGACAGTCACGGATCCAGCCGTTTTGAGGTATAGGAGCATCGACAATCAAATCCTTGCGCTGCATCTAAGACACAAGCCCACGAGGACATTGCTGGAACTCGACAACTCCTTCCCTCGGAGCAATGAAGATCAACTTATCAACTGCGGCAGCTGCACGCCATATGGGGCTGGTCGCACAATTCATGCAGACAGCCACGACAGCCCTGCAGCAAAGATGGCTCTGCAAGTTATGGCAAGTGAACTGGCTCGCACTTTGCAGACTGGCTATCCGCTATGACGTCTAGCCCATCAAATGCCGTTTTGTTGACGCTCGCTAGAGGGGGCAGCCAAGCGCGAGCAAGCCGCCGTTAAGGACTCTGCGCGCGCAAGGATTCGAAATTGGCTGTCAAGACAAGTATCCACGCATGTGCATTGACCTGCCCCATTCAAGTATTTTCCTTCTTCGCGAATGAGAATGCTGGTCTCTTAGCGTTGCTCGTATTGTTGGTCGGCTGAGCGAGAGACCGCAACCATCGCGATTCTCGACAAGCCGCCAAAAGAAAGTTCCAAGACAAAGGACCGACATCAGCCAATGGAGTTCCAGCTTGTGTCAAGCGCGGCACACCTGCCTTTGTGGCTGCCGCTGGCTGCTTCAAAATCTGGAGCAAAAAGTCGTTGGCTAGGAGTGCCCGAGCCGAGCAGCGCATGATCGCCCCTAGGGTTCACCGTCCTGACTCCCGTCATTTGACCATGCGTTATCTAACGGGCGATAGAGCACGCGCGAAGAGGCACGGCTCTCCTTAGGTCAATAATGGACGGAGTCTAAGGCACAAGCTTGGCCTCTTAATACCAACACGCCGTGGGTATGTTTGGGTGCTTTGAACCAGGTCCGCTGGTATATAGTCTTTCCTTGACCCAGGCCCCTTTGTCGTCGCTTTAACCCGTACTCTCGCTCTTCGGTCCTACACGCATATCCGTTGCAACTGCCATTCCTTTCTGGTATCAGTCTTTGCTTCTGTCGATCGTTGGAATATACATCTACGGCATTCCACTATACCTCCCAATCCGTTGCACAGCAAGAATCACCGCAAACCCACCTACCCAAATCCTCACGACATGTCTCTAAAGTACTTCACCCTTGCGCTCGCCGCAACCGCCGCCGCGGCGCCTGGATCCCCCTTCCAGGCTCTCGAGGCTCAAGCCTCCAACGACAACCCATGCCAGCCCTGCCAGCCCTCCGGAGCAACTGGCAACAACCCACCCGCAGTGGGCTCCGACCTATCCTCTCTCTACACCGATGTCCTCAACTCCGTCCAAGGCATCTCCTTCAACACCAAGCGCAGCGTAACACCCCGCGCCGACTCAGGCTTCTGCTGCGTCGCCTCACTGAACTGCGTCAATGTGCAATCCCTCAACATCCCCATGTGCTACGATAAATTCACCACAAACTTCAAGTTCCCCGATGGCTCCTACGGCTCGCTCACAACCGGCGAGTACAACTCCAACGGCCAGACAATCAACCTCCTGACCGGCAACTACTCGGGCGGCAACATCTACTCGGCTGCGCCCCAGGACAAGCCCAACACAGCGACTCTCAGCGTGCCGCCCCAGTACACAGGAACCGGTGTTGGCGGCGCGATTCCCGCGTCTGAACTCGGATCTGTCGTTGTCTACACTACTACCATCCCCGGCACGACTTTCACTGCGCCGACTACCGTCCCTGGAACCGTCCGCGTTGCGACTGTGAGCGGTGTTGCTGTTAGCACGTCTGTTGCCCCTCAGACCATTTCACAGGCCACGACTGTTGCGCCCCAGACGTCTGTTGTGACAACACAGGCTCCTGAGGCGAGCGCGTCGAGCAAGGGTGCTGCTGGTGTCGTTGGCGTTGACTCGTCGAAGTCGTTTGGTGTGTCGGTTTTGGGTGCGCTGATGTACTTTCTGATGTAGGAGATTGTCATCTCCAGTTCTGGTATCTAGGGATAATTTTTATTGTACATATACGAATCGCGTAGATGGAGAGATGATACTCTGAGCAGCTACGAGCATAGATAGCTCATGCACAGAAAGCTCACGCGTCACGTTTAATGAACAGCATACGTCCGGTCGAAAATTAATCGTGTGTGCATTAGGGGATTCTAGAATCCTTTTCGTGTTGGTGTTGAGAGCATGCGCAATGACTACATCCGAAGCCATACTCGTAACCCGTTCAAACAAGGTTTTGGCCTCATAGGAGGTTGTCCATATGATGAAACCCAACATACTATCCATCCATACCAGTTCGTGATTAGAATACGTCCCCTGCTTTCACACCAGGCCTTCTCCACCTATGTCTACCTGCCTTCTTCCACGGAGACGACAGTGACGGGAAACTTTCGTGTAGGTGCGGCTAGTAAACGTCTCACGTGTGCTTCATAGTAATGTTCCGTAGGCTTGCTGGGATCGAGTTTCTGCTCGTCGTTGGCCAAGTTTTCCAGACGCTGCAGAGCTCGTTCGACTTCGGTCTCTACATCCTCCTTCCAGGTGCTCATCTCGGTGACTCCGGTCGCTGCGCTCCTGGAGCTGTCTGGATCTAGACTTCCCGAATTGACGGCCGTATCGAGTGTTGCCGTAGAGCCCTCTATGGCGGCGGTGCCGTTGAACTGGATGATACGCTTATCGGCCAGGTCGTTGGAGGTGAAAGAGATGAGACTGATGGGGTTGATGCGAGGCGAGCCTAAGGCTATGTGAACTAAGCGTGGTTCTTAGAAGGGTGAAAAGGATAAAGGGAAGTAGGTCCAACTTACTCTCGTGCCTGCCTTTCTCTCCTTCACCTAGAACATCGCTCATGATTTCGCTATCATCCTCAGGACTCGACGACAGGACTGAGTGTCCGCTGTTGGAGAAGATATCATAGTCGCGATGAGCGTATCGGAAACTGTCTATCTTGGCACGGGCGAGCCTATCGCCAATAGTGCTCATGCCTTGGCTGCGGGTACGAGGGTGTCGATTGATCACGGAAGCTGCTGGTGAACCGACGGCCGGAGTGTTGATAGGCGGTGTGGGGTACATGGCCTCCATCGCAGCTTCATTGAGGGTCTCTGCAATAGGTTCCAAGATCTTGATCATAGCATGGACGTCAATATCAGGCGGTGGATCGACAGCCTCGCTGCTGAGCGCTTCAGGTAGTGGCGTAGGATTCGGTACGACCACGGCGTCCGTGACGGAGGGCGCACGTTGTGAGCTCTGGAAATCAGGCGCGAGGACTGTGATGAGCTGAGTCGCCATTTTGGCAGCTAGTCTCGAGATTTAGTACGCAGAGCCAAGTAGAGGAGAGTCGCAGAAGAGTGCAAGCTTCATCCAGCTAACGACCCGGGCACCCAGGCTCTTTTTGACAGTAGGATGAAATGAGAAGGGAACGCCTGCTTGTGGTGTCGTAGGAAACTGTGCTCGCAGGTGAGGGCTTCGTGGGAGGAAGAAGGGTAAAGGATGTGGAATCGTGTCGTTCTTATTGCGGGGGAAACCCGTGGAGGGCGGGGGAAGGGGTCAGTCGTGACGCGCTTGCTTGTGACGAGATGGAGTGAAAGCCAGGAGCAAGCCTCAGACAGTTGCCAAATTTGGAAATAGGCAAACAGCTGTGAATGCGTCCTCAACCATTTCACGAGGCAAGCATATATTCTAAGCGACTCTTGAAGGCGTGTGAGCCACACCCATCACTCTCGAGCTCACACTGCGCTGCCTGTGCACCTCTGACTCTGCGGATGCTGTTCTGAAGACCGAGGTGCTGGATGGGAAGTCGTGCAACGCAACGCTCGTGGTGTTTGCGCTTGCTGTAACTGCACCACCATCTTGTAACACATCGCTTCTACTCGAGTCGCTCTGCTTGCCGTACTTGCTCTTAAGCCAAGGAAAGAGGTTATAGTATGCACCACATGCGAAAATGCCCGACCACAGTACAAACTCTGTGGCATATATGACCATGCCTAGAATGTCGAGCTTGGGCTGAAAGACAATAGAGATTAACGAGAAAACATCTCCAAGAGCATCAATCGCCACAAAGATGAAGGATATACCCCGTACTGTGCGGTGAAGATATATGTCAACGTAATGGCTACCTACGCCTGCTGCAAGTAATGCAGCTGCGAGGACAGCCATTAAGATCATGGGCCACTCCAAATCTCTTTCTTTTGCATGTCTCAGAGCGAAAATCAAGCCGACCTGCACACCGCCCATGAGACACATGACAGGTATCACAAGAGCGAGGGACCGATAGACAGTCCAGTGCTATTGGTTTGTCAACTTTGATGTCCAATAGCATACTCAAAAAGCTATACCTTCTCGTAGTAATAACACTGAATCCACGTCACTAGGCTCAACACGATGAGAATCTGCGGCTGAATGCGCAGAGCGACGTTAAAGTCTTCTACAATGTTGTAGACTCCCAAAGGTACTCCTGCCCAAGCCCACAACATCATCATCGTTGGCTGCAGCCCAGTGGCATTGTGTCGACGATAGTTGATAACGATCTGAGGTATCAGTTGTATGGACCAACAGACCTGTGTACATTAGCATGGTATTAAGGGAAAGTATTGGAATTTATGTACTGCGCCCAAAGTCCCAAGTATGTTCGCAGCGGTTGGTACGTCCATGGCAGGAAGCAGTTTGGAAGACTGACCCTATGGATACTCCGATACACCTTATATATAATTCAAAAGCATGCTCTGCCGAATGAAGAGCATGGCTGGCTATCGAATCACAGCCAAGCCAAGTTCTGGAGCACTGAGGTCCTCCGAGCTCGCTTGTTCGCTGCGCGTCATCCAAGCAGGGCCACCCCTGCACGCGCAAGCTCCGAGGCAAGGCTGCAGGGCCGATCGTCAAGTTCAAGATGCTTTGAAATCCGAATGTACGCTCTCCACAGTCACTGCTACTACCAAAATGTCGTCGATACCAACGGAAGCGCCGGAGAAGAAAGAAACAGAGAAGGTGCTTCCAGGGGGTAAGAAGATCATCAATGGCATCGTCTACGACGCAGATGGCAAGCCGTAAGTAACATATCCTGCGCAATGCGCCAGGCGATCACCAGCACGCCGAACGCACAGAAACCCCAAGCCAAAGTAACACGCTACTAACAGACACCTCACAGCTGCCGCACATGCAACGACATGAGCGCGCTCTTCGCCCTCGGCGGCAAAAAGAAGCGCAGCGCCGCGCTGCCACCCGCACTCCCGAAAGACTGCCCACCAGACGTCGCGCAGCTGGGCCGCTCATCCTGGACCCTCCTCCACTCGATCACCGCAACGTACCCCGAGAACCCCGCGCCGGCGCTGCAAAACGAGACATCCGCGTTCCTACGCACGTTCGGCAAGCTGTACCCGTGCTGGGTGTGCGCTGAGGACTTCCAGGAATGGATGAAAGTTAATACCCCGCGCGTCAGCAGTCGCAGCGAGTTTGGGCAGTGGATGTGCGAGGCGCATAATGCGGTCAATGTGAAGTTGGGGAAGAAGGAGTTTGATTGTGGGAAGTGGGAGGAGCGGTGGCGGACGGGGTGGAAGGATGGAAGATGTGGTCCTTGAGATCTTGGTGTATAAAACAGTGTACAAAGGATGTATGATTATACGTGTATATGAGGATACTTCAAACCTTGTGGTGTGCGCAGCTTCTATAACAACAGAATATGGATAGACAGTATGTAGACTGGCATAGGAGCAGCGTTCAGGGAACTCCGCAACCCTCCTCCTTTCGAATAACATAGACCAAGTTTCAAGCTCTCCATTTCTCCTTGAGAACTGGCCGTGAACACGCAATTCATATCTCATCGTTCTTGGTTAGGATATGGTCGGTATTGTGGCGGTTCGTCTACCAGACATTGCAGCTGCACCATGAGATCAAGGTTCCCTTCATCGATTGAGCGGGGTATCTCCACAACGACCATATGCAGAAGAGAATAATGGCGTACGTTCACATCTGCTTGAGTTGCAGTCATCTGGCATGTACTTAACCTCAATCGTTGCGACTAAACAACATCCATCCATCGCAAGCCATTCCCTATCACAGCCCTCATGCTATACCAACTTTCCCGGCCCTCGCCACCAATGGACCGCGCTGAGTTCCACGCTGCTATTGGTTTAGGGGCCATTATATTCCTTTTCCTTCTTGTATTGGGCTTCTTCTGCAGCAATAGGACCAAGAGACAGAGGGAAAGGGATGTCGAACAGGAGCAGTGGGAGCAAGAAGAAGACGTCTTGGATCACGGCAGAGTCATGGATCGGGAGAGGACAGACGGATCTAGCTGTCTGACACGGTCAAGGGTAGACTCCGCGACAAGCTCTCTCTTTAGAGCCGAAGACCGTGGGAAGAGAAACTGGCTGGAATACGCAGAAACATCTCAGCAACGTCCATCCACGACAGAGCAGTGTGGCACTGCAGCAGGCGCGATGGGGCAACTCGAACATCATCAACCTTCTGAGAAGCGTTTACCACCTCTATCAGAAGCTGTACCTTTGCAAGAACAGAACCTGGATCCTCCGATGCCGCATCGCTCCAACCATAGGCGTCAGAGCAGTGTGCACTATATCGTCAATAGACTGTCGTTCCGCCAGCCTTCACTTTCCAAGACACGATATGGCAGACAATTGTGCAATAGGCTGGCGGCAGCGGGTGCTGAGCGGCATTTTCCGACACTTGCGACCATCCTGGAGCCCGAAGCTCCGCTGCATGCTGTGTCCATGAACGAGTCCTACACACGTGAGTGTCAAAACGCTGCCTGTGGCCAGTAAGTACCATATTGCTTGTTCGACAATTGTATACCAGTACAGGTTTGGAGCACGTGTACGGGCGATAGAACACAATCTAGCGTGAGGAGAAGCAGTACAGATGCGAGCGTACTTCAATTGAAACTTCTAACCGTAAGCATACGGCTCCATAATTCCATTTGTCGCTACTGCTGCCAAACAATCGAATTCGTCAATGCAATATATTTCGTCTCTTTGCGCAAAAGTTTGCTCCAGAGTGATGTATCTAAAGTGAGCTCAGACCCGCTAGTCGCTCAATCGGTCGTAAGGTACGAGAGGAGATGCATTGGATGCCAAATAGGTATAGTGACGATCTCGCTGTAAATCCGCACGAATGAATTACTGAGATGAGCTTATCGCATAATCTCCTGGTAGATGAGGACTGCTTTCTGTTAGCAACGAAAGTACCCAATAGCCGCTGCACACGTACGCTTCAGTTGCTCCTTGGTCAGGTTGTCCTTGTTCTTGTCAAAGTCGAAGAATTCCTCGGGAATTGGGTCGGCGGTCGGCTCATCATCGGGGTCATGGTACGGCTCGAGGTATGGGTGCTTCAAAGCCTCCTCAACTGTGATACGCTTCACCGGGTTGAATGCAAGCAGTCGCTCTAGCAGGTCAAGCGCAAGATCGTTGGTCTTGGGGAACATGGCCTTCCATGGAATCTTCTTCTTGAAGGGAAGCGAGCGGATGTATTCGCGAGCGCGGCGAGACTTAATGCCGTAGTAGTCTTCCATGGTGGGTGTGCCGAGAACGTCAAGGATCAACGTGAGTTGGTGGTGGTCTGCAAAGTATTAGCCGTGATAACAGCTGTGGAGCTCTTGGAAACTCACAGTCCTTTCCGGGGAACAATGGCTTGCCGCTCAGCATTTCAGCCAAGATGCAGCCAACACTCCACACGTCAATAGCCTTTGTGTATTCCTTAAATGTAAGCATGATCTCTGGCGCACGGTACCAACGTGTGGCAACGTATTCTGTCATGAAGCCAGAGTTATCTTCAGTGGACGCGGCGGATCGCGCAAGACCGAAATCGCAGACCTTGAGATCGCAGTTGGCGTTAAGGAGCAAGTTGGAGGGCTTGAGATCGCGGTGGAGGACGTTCGCCGAGTGCATAGCCTTCAGAGCGCGCAGCGTCTGGTAGATGAAATACTGGCAATGGTCGTCGGAGAGCTCTTGTGTGCGGATGACACGGTGCATGTCAGTCTCCATGAGTTCCTGCCAGTGGGTCAGCCTCCATATCCGCCTAGCTTCAATCTGTGGTTGCGCACCTGGATGAGGTAGACCTCGGTAAAGGTCTCGTAGTTACGGGGCTTCTGGATATCGAGGATCGAGATGATGTTCTCGTGGTTGAAGTAGCGCAGCAACTTCATCTCTCGCAAGGTTCTCAGGCAGAACATAGAGTGGTCGAAGGGGGTGATCTTCTTGATAGCCACTTTCTGGCCGGAGGGCTTGTGCAGCGCGGAGCTATGAGGCAGTCAGTACCTGCGTTGCCACGTTCGCAGCAGCTCTACCTACCAGACGACACCGTATGCGCCCTCTCCGACAACGTCCTGGATGTCATACTGCTCTGACACATTGAAAGAGATCTTCCTGGAGCTTCCACTCCCTGCTGGAGGCATACTGGCGGTGATTGTGGGTTTTAGGCTCGGCTGTCGAGGTGGTGCGGTTGAGAGGGGCTGCTATTCAATGGTTGCGTGCAGCGCGCGGTTGTGGTTGTTGGTGGGGTGCGGATAACGGAGGTGACAACAATGGAGATGTTAAGCACGACCTGTGGGCACTATTTGTCAGTACAGAGACGAAGAAGGCAGAGCTGAGGCCACAGGTCGCAGGATACAAGCTGTGTCTTGGTTGTATCCACCCGGGCCGGGGCATCTCATGGTGAAACGGTGCAGTGTCATGACGGTGAGCTCAGCCCCACGTGCTCCTTTGAGACGCGGGACCAAACGAGATCTCCCGCCTTGACAATCGAGCATTGCCAGGAACAAAGGGACCGACTAGTCGCTGCACAGCCACCATGTGAGCTGATTGTGAGAAAGTACGTACCTCTAATTCCAGTAGCTAGGTCTAACAGGAGGTTGTGTAGGAATTGCAGAAAGCGAGCGCAGAAAAGAAGCTCTTCTACACGAGATCCAATATGCCGCGGTGCGGGCGTGCTTGCACAGTGGCTCGGCAACTGACTGAGGGGTGCGCTAAACGATGCCAGACGCTGTCGACGGGTCGTTTCGCCTTTGTTCTCGTCAATGACTGAATCCGGCGGCGTGAGAAATCGCAGAAGCAGAGACGAGTTGGGGCGGTGACAGGAGAGCGCGAGAGGTATGGACGAGGCGGGCGCTCACCGAGGAGAGGGGCAAGGGTCTACCAGGGTCTGCGGTTGCTCCAGCACTGGTCAGCCTCCCAACGCAGAAATCTGCAATAAAAAGGCGTGGTAAGAAAACGTGGTAACGCACTGCGATGCACTGCAGCCCAAAAAGACAGAAAGGAGCTTTATATCCACGGCCTGTCTGTTGTGTGATGGAGCTGAGGGCGCAGTGGGCGGCGGGGTAGGTATTCTGCAGCTTAGGGCGGGCAAGCACACGCAGGGACGGTTCTCACTCGACGAGCACAACACCACAAGCAAGGATGAATGCGAGATCAGATTGGGACCAACCTGCAGCTGGCATCACGCAGTTATACCTCTAGCAGCCCGTCCGCGAGAACAGCAACTCTGTCTGGAGGCTGCTACCGCCGCGCGAGCTTCCTTCCGCGACTAGTGTTAGCCGCCGCATCAGTAGCACCAGCCAATGGTACCGCGCAGAGAGCATGGACACCGAGCCTACCGTCGCGGACTCCCGCACGAGGCACAAAGTAGGGCCACTATGTTGAGCCTGCACGAGAGTCACCACAAACTTTGCGATGGCGTTTTGCGACTGTCTGGCAGGCGGCCGGGTAAGAGCGACCTTGTCTTATGTGTCTCGGCTTTGCAAGCGCCCCACCAACTCCACTCGCATCTCGCTTCTGCGAGACTGCGCTGCTTCCAAACAACCAGCGACCGACACCGACTACCTGGCTGCCCGTGTGCTGCTCGTCAACATCCTGTTCAGCCCAGTGCAGGTCGACATCTGAAACCTCGTGGTCTGAGGGGTCTAGTTCCAAGGGGTCGACGACGTGGTGATCCATTGGGGATAAGCATGTCACATCTAAACTTAGCAGGCCCGCTATAGCCCTCCGTGATTGGCTGATGTCTCGGCATGTGGTCCTTCTGGACAACTGCCAACTTTCCGTTGTCTGAGAACTTGACAGCGCGACAACCGAACGATCGAAGGTTTGATGCCGCATGAGGGGTGAGCTAAGAGCGTAAGTAGATTGCAAGGCTTCTGGAAAATGTTTCGTGTTGAAGATCCTACGCCTCGAACATGGCCACGATACCTTAGGGCACAGACAGCTACGTCAACTCTGCTGACCATCGAGCGAAAGGCTGACAGAGCTGTCGATGTGAGCCGTGTTGTAGTGAAATTGCGAATCGCATGACTTCTCGATCTTCTTCTGTGCCTTGTCAGTCCCGAGTGTGTGTCCATTCGACAATCTTGAAATATACGATCAGAAGAGAACAGAAGGATCAGAGGACCAAGTCGTCGCGTAGTCACCTTGAGAGCTATCGTTCTTCAAAATCTGCGCCGATCGGTCTTGAAGATCTCTAATTAAAGTGATGCTTTTTCGGATATCTTGCGTTACGCGAAGTGGTCACTCGGAGTTGGCAAGGTGCTGTATTCTATCTGGAGAAAAGATGCTATCGATAAACACACCAGATGGTGTGCATTTCATCTCATCTGATCTGATAAGAGTCGATTATCTGCACTGCCTCAGAGCCTTACAGAGGACGTAAGCAGGTGCGTGGAGTTATTTATCAAAGTGGGAAACAGTGTGTGTAGCATTCGAAGGGCATATCTAATTGATAGTCTAAAAAACTTTCAACGCCTGACAGAAAACAGGTGCAGA
Source organism: Curvularia kusanoi (assembly GCA_011058905.1). Lineage (NCBI taxonomy): Eukaryota > Fungi > Ascomycota > Dothideomycetes > Pleosporales > Pleosporaceae > Curvularia > Curvularia kusanoi. The sequence goes on along the minus strand of SWKU01000001.1, from coordinate 489,238 downwards.
AGGCATTGAAGTAGGCCGTTGCAAGTGGGACCGCGACACCAACCCTTCCTAGGAAGGCACGAACTGAAAAATGGAGATGCCAGAATGAAAATCACCTCTACAAGACCCAGCTTTAGAACTACACTGACCTCTCTCAATTGTGCGTATTTCTAAATCACACGGTGTTTGCACGTGGAAGCCCTGCTTTGACTGCCTTAGATTGTCTGCATCACCACCCTGTCTCGTCACTGCCTCAGTTAACTCACCTCACCTTGCCAACTTTGAGACCACGGCTCGCATGCTCTGCAGTGAAGGTACTCATGATTGCAGGTTGCGTGCAGCAGGTGAGATTCTCGGCAATGCGAGTGGTATCATCACTGCACTCTCTCTCACCTGTTCGACCCAATGAAGCAGCTAGCTCATGCATAGCTTGTGCGCCACCACCTTTACTTTGCGCTTCGTCTAGCGATTTACTATTTCACTTTCCGACTGTCGCTTAGACAACCGCAACTGTTAAAGTCGGGCTCGCCGGGGCCTCAGGCGGAGGCAACATCACTGCGACAATCTCAGGCACTGCTTCTCAACCTCTTTGCTGTCCACGACCAGCGATCACCCAGTAGCCATGAGCGTTCCCTTCCGTCTCGAGTACCCGACTTGGTACGTCGCTGAATTTGCGATGGGAGACTTCAAATGTACAGGTCGAACAGTCTTGATTCTGGATCACGCGAGCCAGGACTTTGGATTCGTCTACTGGGAGTCGGGCGGTGGTGAAGCTGCCAGTGTGAGAACGCTCCCGAGTACGGGTCAGCCAGTGATCTTCTCGGCAAAGGATGCAATGGCCATATGCTACCATGACGAATCGCCAAAGATTTCGATCCTGTACCGTCAAACTCAGGCCGACATGCTATTCTACGACGATGAAGACGCCTATCAGTTCTACAACGCATTCGTGGCTGCTGCGAAAGACTCTCAGAACTTGAACTTATACTGTTACGAGGTTCATGATGTTGACAAATTCGAAGAGGAGGGGTTCGATATGACGAAAGAGCAACTTGTGGTTGAACGCTTATTAAGGACACGTGAGATCTCTCCATTCTGGCCGAGGTGAGTTGAGACCATTGAACATTGTCATGAGACTGATCTGAGAAGCCTACGTAGATCTGGCGAGTGGTCTGACTTTACCATTGTCGCAGGCGGGAAGTCTTTTTCTGTCCATAGCAACAAGTAGGTGATCCGTCTGTTGAACACGTTCAGTTCTAAGTACATTCTGTAGGCTACACAAGGAGTCGGAATACTTCAGGGCTATCTTCAACGGCGGCTTTGCGGTATGTCAAAGACTTCTGAAACGTGGAATTTTGCCACTGACACAGTTCAAGGAGAACGACAGTCGTGTCATCAACCTCCCAGAATCTGAACGAACCATCAACGCCTTACTCGATCAGATATATGAAATGCCTAAGTCGACAACTGAGTCTCTTTTCACTGGCTTCGTTCTGCTGCCTGCTGAAGAGCAAGAGCAACCACTCAATGATCTTCTTGAGCTGCTCATTGCGGCCGACAAGGTGCTTTTTCGAGCCTCATTAAAGATTAGTTCAAGACTAACACAATGTTTAGTATAGTCTCGAGAAAATCAAGGCGAGGGTAGCAAAAGCTATCACTGATCGTATGCCCTTCATCAAAGACGCCCTTACCGTCGTCGATCTCGCTATTGCCATCTTCGATGAGCAGATGCCACAGGTCGACTGTCTGCGCAAACAGATCACGGAGCAGATTCGATACAGGATGCCTATGATCGTCACGAACGCAGTCATCTGGAAAGAGTACTCCGAGAGTAAAGAGCTTCTGAAAGCCGTGCATATGCACTTGTTCGCATACGCCAAATTCTAACCGGCCACATCTGGTACCGAAGATCAATCGCCCTGTGCATCACAACACCTACAATTGAAGCAGAGAGAGGGAGAGATTGTGTTTTTCATGAGTATTCGGAAGTATGCTGTAGAGCTGTTAGCTCGCTTTGTCTGTCCTAAGAGCATTCCATGTGATCAATCGTCGAATCACTAGATACGACCAAATGTTGGAGAAACACACGGAGGAGTTTTGTCAGTAGTGACTGATTGTGTTTGGGAGAAACAGTCTGTTACGATCTGTTTACAGGAGGTCAAGATCATGTCGATCAATGAGAATATCTGTTTATCTTGTAAGATTTCCACAATTGCAAGTCCCATCATAGGTTGACTTCGTATCTCTTGCCAGTATAGACGTTCACAGTCAAACCCAGGTGTGGTGTTCTGGTAACAATGTCACATCAGTAGCATGCATCTGGTCTGACCATGCATCCTCGTACACATCATGCTGCATGAGCCCCAGCAACTAGCGATATAACAGCGGGTCACTGTAGGTGGCCTGACCATTTTTACCGACCCATTTCCGAGCCAGTGCCGCTTTCTGAACATGGCCGCGGTTTTTGTGTTGGCCTCGGCCGGGAGAGCATGTACCGCGGCTGTCCTACACTGCCGATGGCGGAATGAATTGGGTTGGCAAGAAAGAATCGTATGGGTCAAATGAGGGTTCTTTATACACTGCTCGAGGTGGAATCTGGCCGCAGAACCAGCAGAACAAACGTTGAATGTGGCATTTTACCGAACCATTATCATTAATACTACAAAAGCGAGTGTCCAATCCTCGTTGGGTATCAAAGAAAACCAAATCCTCCTGGTATCGAACAAATCCAAAAGCAAATGCGACATGCAACCATCATACATAATCCGTTGACAACATCTCATCTCCGTCAATTTCGATTTGATCACGTTCCATCGTGTCTTCGAGCACTTCAAAACCAGTCGCTGTTGACTAGAGCTGTTCGAGAACACGAGCGTTCACCGTCTGCTGGATGGCATCGGGATAGGCGTTGGAGGTGCCGGATGGCAGTGAGGAGGGCCCAGCGTGCTCTTCGTTCTCGTCTTCGAGCTGCCTCGCTACTACATTGCCCGAATCGGCTGGACCCGGCATGAAAATTACCTTCGAGTTTGCGGATTTGGCCATCGCCTGCATCGCTTCCAGGTATCTGATCTGCATGGCCGGTGCGGAGGACAGAATGTCGGCAGCCCTGTTCTCACGTTAGTACTGCACAGTAGGTGGAAGAGTAGACGATGTGACATACCTTCTCATGAGCTTAGCGCTCTCAACTTCAGCACGAGCTGCAATGACCTTGGCTTCTCCCGTACGCTTGGACTGGGCAGCCATGGACAGCGAATCCTGCAATTCCTGGTTGAAGATCAAATCCTTGATGAGCATAGATTCGACTTCGACACCCCAACCGGCGGAGGTCTCTTCGATGATCTCGCGGATGGACTGGGCAATCTCCTCACGGCGCTCGATGACATCCTGAAGGACGCGGGCGCCTACGACGTGGCGAAGTGTTGTCTGCGTACGCTCGACGAGAGCTTGGCGGATATTGGCAATGCTGAATGCGGCCTTGTGAGGGGAAGTGATGCGGTAGTAGATGACTGATGTAAGCTGCAGGGAGACGTTGTCCTTGGTCATGCAGACTTGCTTGGGTACTTCGACGATCTGGATCTTGACATCGACCTGGACGAGCTTCTCGGAGAGAGGGTTAATGTAGACAAGACCGGGGTCGACAGCACGGGCGAATCGACCGAACTTTGTAACCAGACCAACGTTTCCTTGGTTTACAGGCTGGTAAGGGTTCGGGCAGCAGAGACAGCAAGGAATGGCACCAAGTGTACCAACGATCCCTCCGAGAGTATTAACCTAGGTGGTGTGAGCTCTTTGTCTGACGATAGTCAGGTGATTTACATACCATTGCACCATACCAGCCGTGGCTATCAGCATCAGCATCATCTGGCTCGATGACCTTTGCGTAACTGGGCTGCAAGTCTTCACGGCGAGGAGGTTGAACTTTAACGATGGGCTCGTCACCGCGAGGGGCGGTCCCGTTGGTGCCGTTGACAGGCATGGGAGCTTTGCCGTTGTCTTCCATCGTGGCTGTGTTCGTAGAGATACTGTATTTATCCAAAATGGGTCGCGACGAAGAAGATGTAGATTCGGCGATAGTATGTGTATCGTTCATATGGTACGGCACCATGTTGGACAGATGCCGTAGCTCTTATACATCTGACATTCATGATCACAGTAGCTGCGGGGAAGCTAGTAAGTGACGCGAAGTGGAACCCTGCACCTGCATCTGCCTCGCGCTAACACCTTCCTGGCCACCCTCTTGGAGGCTGTGCTGGAGAAGCACAATGAATTCTCTGAATGCAGTCACCATGGTAACAGGTCACACAGCATCTCGCGTAGCCACGTTTGGTATCAGGACGTAGCTCAGCAACGGGCGACTTCAATAACTATACTGCGATCAATCAGTGTTTGTTCTCTCATTCAACAGCTCGCAATTCAAAACTCGCAGCGCTTCATCCTTACAACACCGATTCACGCCCGAGCGCCACGTGAGATCGGCACAGCAACCTCCAGGCCTCCCATCCGCAGCTCCAAGCAAGCCTCAGTCGGTTAACACGGATTCCTTATCGACTCTAAACCCAAACAGCGGGCCTTAGTGCGCTTGTGACGTAGCTCAATTCATTCCGTGTCTGCCTCAGTGGCTCGAACAATATCGTATTGTCCATACAGACACCGTCCAGTAAATGCTCGCAATATTTCCGATGTCTATACGTCAATAGCTTGCGCTTTCGGCACACCGGCCTGGATCACGCGCCGCTGTAGCGCCACGGCTTTGTACATCCTTGGGTTCGCCTGATTCGGCTCAGCCTTACCGGTGGCGTAGCGTCGAATTTTGGAAGCTTCAGACAAGCTCGTGAGGCTCATGTCCGCTCAGGCAGGAAATAAATGTCTCGCGCTGCATGACTTTGAGGCTGCGGCGTCGGAGATGCTCCGGCCTGAGCACTGTGGGAATAACGGCGCGGTCCCTGAGTTTTGCTCACTGGTGCGCCTGACTTGGTAAGATACGAGGCGCAATGGTGTTGCTCAGGGTCTATCATCTCATTATTCCCATGCGCATTTTCGACGCGCAGAACAATACCCCATAATTCTGGAATCTGCCCTGGGGTTCGCCACGTGGGTGACAGCGTGCATCTCCAAGCCCTCCAAGATCGCACTGTTCGTATTGGTTCTTGACCGGTGAGAGTGATCTCGTAGAGACGAAAATCGTCTGCGTTGTTTTTGCACTGCCTCCTCAGTGAGCGCATTTCTCGCATCCAGACATAATGGCTCACCGAAGGCTCACTTTAGTCACTTGTCATCCTCTAGTTCGCGTCTTACAAAGAGATGCTATTTCGCGCAACGGCGTGGTAGCATAGCCATTGCCGGCGCCAGTTCTCATACTTGGTTTAGGCATTGCTGTGCAAGGGCCGCAAATATACTCGCCTCCTGGAGATTGTAAATTGATCTAGTTTAGGGTCGTTGACACTCCAGAGACGCTCAAGTTTCTTGTGGAAGATCACTCATTAAGATTGGCGATGCAACCGGCCATACCCTTTTATGAACCAAAAACTATTATGCCTCAATTATATAGGCTGCAAACATATAATTGCCATAATATCCAGACCTTGAATTACTCGAGGTATGGGCAGTCCTGTGCTCAGGTGGGATTGTGCAGATGCTCAGACATCTGCCTTGAACGATAGAAACCCGATTCAAAGATATCACAATATTACCACAAGCTTGATAAATAACCATGGACGGTCATCCTCCCCCCAACACACTATTCCTTGTTCAGATTCGTTCGTTCCACTGTCTGCAGTTTTGGATGAAGTACACATGCCCATTACACTGATCGGTCAAGGAATCCACAGATAACAATTCAATCGTTCAAATCATAATCCGTCAAAATTCTGTGACGAGAACCCAGCTGTGCGTCTTCACAACGTTGCAGTCCAAGGACACTTGCTGTTCGTCCTCGCATGTTCTAGTAAGCAGATACTTGATCTGACTCTCTACATTCTCGTATGAATCACCGCCTGCCTGAGGACATAGGATTTAGTGATCTGAATTCGAGTGATGGAAACATATCGACATACTAGATCACGATTATAGTCACAATAGATCTACCATCCGGTGAACACGTACTGAACGCAAGGGAAGAAGCATGTCACCCAAGGCTCCCCGTACTAGGTGACATAACTCTGCAAGGACCACTACCTCTATATTGCATCCAACGACGTCCCCACAGCTGTGGACCAAGCCCACAGAGCTTTTTCGAATTTAATATGTCGGATCAGACAGGGAAACCATATATTGTGTTATCTCTACGTGCGATTTACTCCCCGTTCTTTCCCCTCTAGTAGCTCCAACATGACAACAAACCTATCAATTACGGTCGACCATCGTCGATCAAGATGATCGTTGAATTTATCTGCCTCAACTCTCACACGTTTACCAGATGAAGGTCGAACAGATACTGCAGTATTTTGCCCAATCTTTCGTCGGCGATCGCTGTCAGGATAGACTCACATTGATCACTACCGCAACGAGGAGCAGACGATAACTTTCTGAGACTTTGGTTTTTGTTCTCTTAGGTCATTAGTCACGTAAGCTCACGAGTATCTGCGTTGGCGCGGTTCCACTGCCCCTACGTGCAGTTCGAAAAAAATCACGATCACTCAGCCAAAACGTTACCATGACGGACGATCACAAAGACAGACATGCACTCTTTCAGGGCAGACGTACTGCTCATCACGCAACAAAAAACTTGCCTCGCCCGACGTGAGACTCGAACTCACAGCCTTGGGATTAAAAGTCCCACGCGCTAACCCTTCAACATCGTTAGAACCACGAAATCACATATCGCTAGAAGCGAGGAGACCTACAATTGTGCCAGCCGGGCCGAAAAAGAAGGCGTGTCCCCTGCCAGATTCGAACTGGCGGCCTTCGGATTTCTGCTCTTAGAACAGTCATACTCGATGAGATATGAGACCGACGTGATAACCGACTACACCAAGGAGACCAGACAACTCAATTGAGCTGTTGTGATTAGATAATCAACTTTCGATTCAGAGCGTACATATTTCAAGTGACTGAACCTCGTTGCTGAGGCCCTAGAGGGGCCTCAGATGAACCTGAAGCATCCCGCCAAATTTTCCAGATTTTGTGTCCGCTAGTGTTGTGTGGATAGTGGGTCCATAGATCAACGGGGAGATGGGCCGTACAGGCACCTCCACATCAGTGTCAAAAAGAGACAAAGCCCTGCTGGTATTACGAGTGTTTCTGGAAGACATGGCCTCATAGCATTGCTGCAAAGCCTTCCTAACCCGTGACGAGAGTATGCTCGACAGGTGTTCGTTCAGTATGGGTGACGGTACGACGAACAATTGTAGTTGACAGGTGGCATGGACCGATTCGAGAAAACTCGAACAGATATGCTTGTGCGTAACTTGGGGAAGATGAGGTGCATAGCGGACCCATGTAGTTGGGACATGTAAACGGCGCGGAAGCCTCAATCACGGCCCGGTTGCTCCAACACACAAAGCATATCGTCCAAATCTTGCATTGCTTTCAATCGAAGAGATGCCGAATTACCATTCTCAGTACGGGACGGCACGAGGCGAAGGTGGTATCCGGCCGCGGGCACAGCCGCGGGCTCAGTTCAATAGTTGGCTCGGACTCTGCTGAATCAACGACCACATATCTCTGCCACGAACGTTTCTTCATCCTTGTGCGACACCCGCTGACGATTGCACGGACAGGTGACATCTAAAACCTTCAAAGCCCTAAATAGCCGCCGGGTGGGTCACATCTTGGGCTGAATGCACCGCAAATCTGACCCAACGCCAAAGTGGATCCGCTGGGCAGCCATGCGAACAGCTTGGTAGACTACCGGCCACTTGGAACCCAATCAGGGTACTTTCGGGCAGCAAAACATTTTGAGATTGTGAGGAATGTGAACAGTGACTCACTGTGCTGTCGGCCCATTACTAACAGCGTAAGGATTCCGTCACAACGCTAAGACTTGTTTGTCTCAGCCGCAACATACCCAACAGCCCAGCAGCCTCTCGGAAAGACGCTATGGCATCGTTGTCAAGACCAGATTGGGCGGCTCCACATGTTCTTACTTTTTGGTGATGTATTGTGGGCGACGCTAGGCGAGCGCGCTAAGTCTTTGTAAAACGCCACTGCTTGAGCAACCTCAAGCTCATGGATTAGCAGACTCCGTGCATTAGATGTTAGGTTGTCAAGGTTTGGTAGACATTCGGTTGCCTCAAAGTAGATTCTTGCTGTCCAAAAAGGTCCAGAAGATCAAAAGTGATAAGGGTTATCTTGGTGATATAACACTGCACTAGCTCCTTGAAAATTGAGCAGGGCATTCATAATGTGACCGAGCTCTTGAGATTGGTCGCCTCGGTATAGAGAAGACTTTGGTGGAAGGAGTTGAGTCGCTGTCGGCCTTCCCAAAACATCAGCTTTTCGTCAAATTCGATTCGAGCAGCCCAACTCCGCGTCAGCTGCTGCTGCAAGCCGCGTAGCACTTGCACTTCTGATTCTAAATCTGAACACATTCTTTCTTTGACCTGGTACTCGGTTTTTCATGTCGCGCAGCACACTAGAAGAGCGAATGCTATTGCGCCAGCTGTCCAAAATCGTATGGCGGAGCATGAACAGATGAAAGACAGGGTTGTACAGCGACAAATTGCCACAGCTCCTGATGAAGAGGGTGGGGGTTTATTGGCTGTGAGCGCACCCTTTGCTGAGGCCTGGCTGGACCACGGCTTCTGTCCACGGCAGGCCGGTCATCAGATCGAAGACCATCGTGTCTCAAATCGCAAGTAGTATGGCTGGTGTGACGAGGAGAGGAATGTGATTGTTCCAATCAAGGTGAAACTGAAGGTCTGCACGATGTTCCTTCTCCATTCTGGCTCCGCTTCCACAAGGAGTATGGTTCAGCCAGAAGGCCCTGAGTGCCGTGGACACGATAACGGTCATGGAGCGTGCCACGAGGCATGATGCGCATCAGCGGAAAGCTGAGGTATGACGCTGAAAAGTGTAATCCTTCGAATCCGTCTATCAGAAGGCACGAATGCCACTCGATGCTATGCATCCTTCTTCACCGGAATCCTCAGCGACAGCGGGGTATCAGACGCAGAGCTTCGTCAGCGCGCGTGATGAGGGGAATTCTCGGAACGAGGCGACATGGTTACACCAGGTACAGCTGTCTTCATGTCGTTGGTCCACCAGCCGGACGTTGTACGCTAATGGGTGGCAGTTTCTCGAAGGCCGTGATTCGCGGCGACAAGACGGATACCTACATGGTCAGCCTTGATGCTGAACGATCGAACAGACCCGCGTGGCGAAGGGACACATATTCCGTCTCGCTGCGCCTTTAATGAGCTGTTGCGAAATTGAAAGTGCTGTGTTGTTCCTGCATGGCCAGCGCGACTGACGTGGCTAGCTCACAGTGAAGCAGCAGGGCCGACACCAGACTGTGCGTCTGCGATCATAGCGGATTGCAGAAGATCGAGCGCGAAATCAGATGAAGCTAGGAACGAGTGGTCCTGCCATCGTTCACCGTGTGAAACGTGGGGTGGAATTGTTGAAGCTGCCAAAGAAGTGCAAGCTAATGTGAGGATGATACAGGCATTCGCGGTGGAGAGGCAGGGATCAGCGAGGCTAGTGTCTGAAATGGTCTGGCTCCCGCCCTTAGCGCGGGCTACCAGACTTCTTGTGTGCTGGCGATGAAGTGGTCATGAATGGGAAGCCTCCACGAAGCGGTGAGCGCGCCCTCGAGCAGCAGGAATGGTTAGAAGCGTGCATGGCGATGACGGGCAATCCCGGTTTTTGTTCGTCACCCACAGCACTGCTCGACCAGTTGGGATGACGATGCAGCTTTGTTTGAGACGTTGGTTCATCTGAAGAGGCCCAATCGCAAGGGATCGTCTGTGAAGCAGGAGCGCCGGTCATTGCGCACATGGAAGACGTTGATCGTTACAGGGTATTGCCCGTGAGGAAGCGACCGTCTCGCGAAGTGCCGCCGTGGGTCAATTGCTTCAGGTGTCAGAGTCAGGACACTCGGAGGACGGGCGGACTGGGTGATGACGCCCAGCGTGCCCGAGGAATGCGGGACAGGGCAGAGGCGGCGACACAAGCACAGCGCTGTGCACCGTGTCCGCAGCAACAGGGCGCTCCGCTCAGCATCTGCCATGGTCAAGAGTGGTGCACACTGCGTCACGACGGCGCACTCTGGCCGCCAGAGGCAACGAGCGGACGAGAGCATCCTCCAGTCTTGTGACGGAGTGTGCATCGCGGGCGGCCCCTCCACCAGGCCGTGGGCATCAAGCTTGCTGCGGTGCGCGCCCAACGACGTTTAGACGCAGCGCGCATGAGAGGCTACGGCCAACTGGGGCTTTTAGCACGGCAGGGCGGCTGGGCCGTTTTGAAATTTTGCTGGCGGGGATGCGTCTGCGTTGCAGCAGTCGATGCCCGAGTGCGCCTGCATGCATGCCTGCAGCTCACTCAGTCGCCCAGACACCCCAGACTTCTTTCTCACGCCCGCTCCCTCACTCCTTTCTCCTCCTCGTCCCGCCGACTCGACATGAGACGATAGCAGCGCCCTCCTCTGCCCGTGCAAACATGCGCACCCTGCGACCACTGACCGTCGTCTAGTTGTTGTCGCAGCGATCGCCCGCGGGCACCCATCATTTATCGATATCCTCCCGCCGCTAGACATTTTCCCGACCAGCGCAGCTCTCCGCCAGCCTGAGAGGTGCTGCAACTGACCGCGGGTCCAACGCCCACCATGGCGACCAAGAACATGCAGCCCTACGTCGAGGACTGTTTCTCCGACGACGGCCATGACGGTCAGGGCGTGTCCATCAATGAGGCCTTCTCGCCTGAGCCGTCGCCAGGCAAGGCAAACGTGCGCACTAAGCGCTCCAACCCGGGTGATATGGGGTCTAACGGGACCCAAAAGGGACCAAATATCGACGTCAAGAGCGACTCTGGGTATTCCAGCCAATCCGTCGCCGGCTTGAGTAGCGCTGATTCGGCCGCAAGTGCTGCTTCGTCCTCGCAAGTCCCGTCGGCCCGTCCAGCGGCCCCGTCACCCACACCAGCGTCGAAGCCCTCCAGGAGGCCCTCCACCACCCGTAGGGAGAGCACTCAGAGCTCCCAGAGTGCCTCACGTCCCGCACCATCACGCAGAGAATCGCAGACGTCGCACCGGCCAACCGCTGAACGACGTCGAACGCTGACGACCCCACAACCACCTGTGCCCAAAGAGCGCAGGGACAGCCTTAGAGATGCTGAATCTCGACCGCGTCTGCACTCCCGCCGCCTATCAATGCTCAATGCTCAGCCTGCCGAGTCTGCCCCAGATGTGTCCCATCATCACGTCCACGACACCCGGTCGCAGGTCTCAGACCCTGCACAGTACCCGGGCTCCTCGCCAAGAGAGAGTCGACCTCCTCCTCGCTATCACACACCACAGGGCGGACCTGTGATCCAGCCCGCTATATCGCGACGTTTGTCAGTGAGCAGTCGCCAGCCACGACCTACCAGCTATCATGGAGAGTCTCCTTATCCCTATATGCCTCATCCACATGTACCACAGGAACATGGCCCGCCTCTATCCAGATCGGCATATGGCAACATGCATTTTGTTCACCCTCACATGAATCAACCGTACATGCCTCAGTTCCCGCAGCAAGGTTATGCCCCAGCCCCAACTGCATACATGCAGGCGCAGCAGATGCAGCCCATGCGCGATCAGCAGAGACCTCAGCTGCAGGCGCGTACCCAGACCCTTAACTCTGCCTACCCGCATCCTCAATCGCCAGTGACGCATGTAGAACGCAGTGGCCGCAACATGCCTTCAACGCGATACCACACCAATCCCCCGCCTCCGGCCCAACGCCAGCCGACTCGCATAGCCTACCCCCAAGAGCAAGACGACTCTGAGTCTGAGTCTGAGTCTGACTATTCTGAAGAAGAGCCTGATCACTACGCAAGATTCCCGCAAAGTGCTCATCAACGACGTCCAAGTCTCCGCCATGCAAGCACTACACCAGCTCCGCAGGTGCCGGAGATCAGACGTCCACAGACGATCGTTGTGCCTGATCCACGAGGTCATGATCGCAACCCAGCTCTTCGACCGTCACGTCGTCTCTCGACGAGTCGACCTCAACTCCCTTCGCACAAGGCTCAGACGGAGTACCCCTCCTTACATACTCGTACGATTGTAGAGAACTCTAGGTCATCTCGACGCCAGCCACAGGTCTACGAAAGGAGTCCTCAGGATCATAGATCACGTCAGCAGGAGTACAGTGACCGTTCACGCACTAAGCGATCCTCGCAAGTGTATGAAAATCGCGCCCCTGGACGTGACTTTGAGCTAGAGTACCAAGATGACGAGGATGAAGCTGAGCGCAGACCCCTAGGTCGTCGTGGTACCAATACCGATCGTCGAAGATCCCACCGCCCTGTTGAAGTGAGACAGGCCGCTGATGCCGAAGACTACATCACCGCAAGCCGTGGTGAGCGTGAAACCCTGGCTGATCAGAGCTATCAAGTTGCTAAGACGAGGTCGAAACGTGCTTCTGTGGGACCCTCTGAGGCTGAATCGTCTCGCAGTCGGGGAAGTGATAACAATGGCGAGATTCGCCTCCGCATTGGCAATGATGCGCCGGTTACACTCAGCCTTAATGGGGATATGGAGGGCCGCGTGCTTTCGCTTGTTCCTGTTGAAAATGGCATGAATGAGCTGGTTATCAGCAGCAATAATCGCGGCGAGAGCCAATACCGAAGCGAGCGAGGCAGCGCTTGGGGCGGCGAGAGGGAGAGACGGGCTATTATGTCTTCCGGCCAACCGCGAAGAGACGCCGAGGAGATGACTGAAAGGATGACTGAAAGGAGCTCGCGCAGCAACCGTACGAGACGAGAGGAGGAATCGCGACGTATCCACCGATCAGGCCGCAAAGAGCGAAGAGATACCGACTACCGTTACTAAAGCGTCGTGAGACGTGACCAAGTAACGCGAAAGGCAAGATCATTCGCTTTCGGCGAGCACGGTTGGTACGACGCATCGTAGCGTCTGCTTGACCTCAATACGGTCGTTCTGGCAGGACGTTAAGGTCTGCACCAAAAGTTCCCAAGCAGACGTCGCCACTTTGGTGTGTCGTCGTCTGCTGCAAAAGTTTGGCTTGGATCCTTTTCTTCAGCATATCTCGTACGATTTCACGGTCTCATTTCTTGTTTGTTTGTTGGTTTCCTGCGACAGTGCAGGTCACATTGTTATCGCTTGCTAGACTGGAACGCTCACGCACACCAACACGATACATGTGTAAGAGCTGACTTCATCTGCTGGACTCAGAATGTATGATGGGCATCTCAGCTGCTATGGACCGATGTACTGAGCGTTCTGCGCTTCTCATTTCTTTATTCCTACAGCGGCATTTCTATGATTTCTTTTCGTTCTATACCTGCTCTCTGCTTGCGCAGGGAGGTTCTTCGGTTTTTGGATGGATTTAATACCCTGTGGTTTGACGGATTGTTTCTCTGGTTACCAAAAAAAGGGGTTCGATTCACTTTACGACGATGACGGACGATTTGATGATGGCATATTTGGACATGATGATCACGTAGCGCTGCTTTTGATAGGGGTGTAGGAGCCAAAGGAAGTCGGTTTGGAAAGGTACGGTGCTGCCAGTTGGCGCCATCTCGACTACAGACAGAACAAATTTAGTTACTGCCCTCCACACTGTCTCTGCCCACATTCACATTTGCCCTTCCGTGACAGAGCGTCCTCCAGCACAGCTGAATACGAGATGGCCGTCTCTTCGCCGATCTCTATCCCAACAACTATAACATCACACACATGGCATGCAACTCGCCTCATCTCCCACTCGCCCAAACCCCCTTCCCACCTCACACAGTACGCAAGCCTCTCCCCACCCACCACGCATCCCTCGCCACCCCAACCCGCCACGCATCAGCTCCACCTCCCACATCCGCCGTCCAACGCAACGCAGCCCACAGCCCCCCTTTCCCCGCCCGCCACTTCATCCCGCCCCACTCCTGGCCGGCCTCGTCTAGAAGCCTGCCGCAGCGATCCGCAGGCCCAGGGCCCCGGTTCTGCCGCGCCTTCTTCTCCTTCTTCTTCTTCTCCTTCTTTCCCCGATTCGTGGCGTGCGAAGTAGGGCGATCGTAACGCGTGCTGGGCTGAAACACGATGCGCTGGATGGGTGGGGATGTGGTGTGGGGACGGGGCTCCGGTGAGCGTTACGTTGGGCGATGGTCTGGAAGTGCGGGGGAGGGCTTTTGGGGGGAAGGGGGTGATAGGTGGCTTTGGGATTGGCCTTCAAGTGGATGTGGATGCGGGCTTGTTTGCTGTTGCTTCGTATGTGTTCTGATTGCTGGTACGGGGGTTATGGTGTCGATGTGTCACTGATATTTGATGTTTGTTTGAGCGTCATGTGTGAGAAGAATCTTGAGCCTTTGTGGCCGTGATACGGGTCTGGAAGACCATGGTTGCTCTTTGTGTGGGTATAAGGCTATCGAATGATGAACGCTCCAAGAAACACTATGACAGCACCTTCCATAGGTACACTGCAGACACTTTCCAAAGATGCAGGTCGCCAATGCTTCCCTTCAACCCCAAACTATGCAAATATGCTCGGCCTGTTATTCTGGATCTGCCTCACTCTTCTTCGTCTTGAAACGTTTCCAAGAAGTTGATCAGTGATGTATATCTCTCTGGTTCCCTTTCAATGCCCAACTGCTTCCGGCACTCATCATCAGCCAGCCATGAGATAGGTACCAGAGCCACGGAGCTGTGTTTATTTTTTACGAGTCTTGTTTTCTCTCTCGCTTGGAGCGCTGGCGGCATGCTCATGTTCGAGGCCGCCGCTGTGATACCACTGTTACGCTTGTGCCGATGCTCGAGGATATCAACATCGATGGTTCGCAGTGCGGCAAAATGATAAATGTGCACTCTCTTCTCCTGACCGTAGCGTCGGCTTCGAGCAATAGCTTGAGTCATCGCAGAATCGTATTTGTATTGGGTTTCCACAAGCAGGGGCGAGATGAAGATGATGTGGTTTGCATTGGTGAGGTTGCTATTCGTGGTCAGTATGATAGCAACAAGGAAAGAAAAGCGGACTTACACTCCTGCAGCGGTTTCGCTGGTCAGATTGAGCAGCAGAACCACTGGTCGACCTTTGACGTCCTTATGCGCGCTGGCGGTGTGTCCACAGCCTGAACAAATCTTGATTACTTCTTCAGATATATGTTGGTCTCCTTCGCAAGCACACAGTCGGGAGGTGAGTCTTGCTTCTGTGAGCAGCCTCCGGATGTCTAGGCTACTCGGCGCTGCTTGTTGATACTCATGTTTTTCCATAGCACTGGCTTGGACAACACGAATCTGATTCCGAAAGCTCATCTGTGAATCCGAAACCTCATTGTTTGCGGGCAGGCATGCTTGAAACGCTTCGTAGCCGTGGATAATTGCCGAGATCAGGGATGCTCCGATGACTGTTGTTGTCATCGCATTTCCAGCGAGGTCTTGACATTCTCTTTGGGTTTCACCAGCGAAGTGAAGCTTGTCAAGAGGCATACCTTGCAACAACAGAGTCTGACTGCCATTCAGAGCATCTTGACGATTACTGGAAAAATCGCATCCGCCGGGTGTTATGCAGGGCACAATACCCAGGCCCGTCTTGAAGCGATCCACGTTCTGGCTTACATCCCAGATCTTCATCTTGTACATCGAGTCGTAGCCCTCTTTGGCTGCCTGTAGATGTGCAACATCTATAGCATCGTAGACTCTTGAAGATTGGGATTTGTACCACTTGCGGTTCGCGTGATCAGGTGGGCTGAAGTACGTCAGTCTATGTACGAAGCCAGCGGATGATAAATACTTACTGCAGTGTTCCGCTCTCGCTCCATTTAGTGATGGGACGCCGAGTACCCAACCCTTGATCTGAGCGAATCTGATCATACCTCAATTTACAGAGGCTCCAATCCGATTCGGATTGCATTGTCGAATGAGTGACCAAAGTGGCTGGTAGTTCAGTAAGGAAGTCCTCGAAGGGGCTGCTACATTGCCTTCTGAGTGCTTCCATGGTTGATTGCCACTCCGCGACTATGTTGCTTGCGTTCTTCCCGTACACTTCCCGGTTGATCGCAATCATATACATCCTTTCACGGGTATGCGGAATGTAATAATTCTTCGTGTCGCAGTAGGTCCAGGCAGCTTCGTATCCGATTTTGGCCCATCGGGAGACTACGTCATCCCAGACTTTCTTGTCACTTCTGACGTTCTCTAACAAGACAATGCTTGGCCGGAAGCGCTTTGAGTAGCCATATATCGCTCTCCACGTGTCACCTGTCTCGCCTTCGTCGTCTACAGTCTTTCTCTTGCTGTTGAGGGCTGACAAATCTTTACACACGAATCCAGCAATGAGGATGTCCAGAAAGCGTGGTATCAGCTCCTCTGCGCCGTAAGCTGTGGTTGCTGTGTTAGCATTATCATCGCCCAACTGCCGAACATCTCTGAACAGAATCGGTGGGTGGAAGTTGCGCTCAATGAATGCCTGTTTGGTTGGATCGATTTCGGCACTGAAGTGATGTTTTATGGGCAACGATCTTAAGCCTTTGGAATGGAGAGCTTCATCCAACATTCGCAAAAAGAGTATCGGCGACTCAGTGCCAGAACACATTGTTGCAACGTTGATGGGCCGTCCTTTCAGTTTTTCTAGTGCACTTCGCAAGCCCAGTTCGATAGCTTGAGTAGCCATAGCGGCAACAATGTCCTGTATGTTGTCCAAAGGTGGAAGGCTTAAGTCAACGCCTTTGCCTTGCTTTGGATTCGATTGTAAGTTGACTCGAGACTTTCTTCGGGATGCAATTATAGGTTCTGGTTCGATAGAGTCAGGGCCGCTGTCTCCGCAGTTTTCATCAACTGATGAGCTACTAAGAAGGATGCCAGATTCTTCGTCTTCATTCGACTCTGTGTTGGTTTCGGAATCAGAAGGATCCCACACATCGTCTTCGCCGCCACTGCTGCTACTGCGAGCTTCCTCATTAGAAAATTCATCCATGGCTTGCTCGACATAAGAGGGCCGGCTCTGGCTACGACGTAGGCGCAATTGCTGTGGGATTACGACTGCAACGCGATGTCGTGGTGGATTCAACCGCTCTTCTTCAGAGCTGACGCTACTCAGCCTATGAGCAAGCGATGTCTTGTTGCTCTGCGGTCTGGACTCAAACGTTGGAGATGACGAAAGTCTAGTCTTGTGGGTCTCCATGATCAACTGTAGGTCAGCAGCTTCACCCTCGTCTGTGTCGACATGTGCAAGAGATATCAGAGTCTCATCGTCAGCAGACTCTTCTGGTGTGGCTTCCTGCATCGTCGTGGGCAACAATAGGTCTTTATTCTGCTTGCACATTGTTCTGGGATTCTGTGACGACGCGCTCTGGAGCGGTGCTTCGTTTGGACTTGCTGAAATACCGCTGCTGCAACGCTCATCAATGAGTGATCGAACTCCGGACAGACAACTTTGTGTTATAGTCTCGCCTTCTGACCCACTCTCACGGGGTTGCTGTTCCGTGAGTATCGGCTTTGTATGATGTAAAGTAGCAACAACAGACTTGAGAGCATTTTTGGTCTTATCTGGTCGAGCAGGGAGACTTTGTCTGGTGAGTCTGCGTCCCTGTGAGGGTACATTAGTACACGAAGGCACGATCACCGTTTCAACTTGAGCATTTCTAGAGGCCGAGACAGATTGTGTGCGTACTTGCGCTGCGGCCTGAGAAGGTCCAGTCCTTGTAGATCGTTCGGGCTCAGGTGTGCTGAGACCCAGGAAAGACCGTGTACTGGCATTGAATTGACGTTTGGTCGGCGCACCGCACTGCTTTCCCCATTTGATGCATGGTGCGCACATGGAGTTTCCATTTTCGTACCGGCATTGTGCCAGGCCTCTCTGCTTACATTGAGGGCAACGTGCCTCACTTTTGGCAATGTCCTCAGCGGTTGCGACTCGGCATTTATGCTTTTCCTTGAGGCATCTTCTGCAGGCGGTAGACCCAGGCTCGTACACGCAAGTGTAAGCGTAGTTGCCCCCACGTCGGAGGCAGACCGCGCAACAATCTAGGGGTACGGGATCCTGGTGAGAGAGCGCGGGCGTTGAGTTAAACGTTGTGGGCGGTACTGAGTCTTGAATGTCAGCTTTTGAGTCAGATGCGAGTGCCTGTAGGTGCACTCACCTGTAGCGCTTGTCGAATCTTGTGGAAGCAGTGACGTACTTCTGGCTCCAGGTACGTCGCTCGGTGTACCTGTGTCAGGGGATTCCACAGCTCGACGCTTTCTTGGTATGACTACACACGGCGAGCGCCGTGTTTCAAATCCAAGATTGTCTGCATCAACATCCCCTGCGGCATGCGCTCGCTTTCTTGACGCAGGGCGGAACGACGCCTGTGGGGATTCAAGATCCATTGTGGTACAAGTGTTTGTAGGAAGCCCTAGCAAAAAGCGTACTCTCAGCGACGACCATTCCACTTGTTGCGAGGCATTAGAACTCAAGCTATTGTTAGTGCATATTGTCAGTTTAGTGTTTGTGGAGACGGGATGTAAATAATTGTTGTTTGACGCGACGCGCCACGCTAGCTGTTGGACCCTGTTCTGAGCAACTGACAGCCCCACCGCCGCCATGCATCCCAACAAGCGAGAGGCGAAAGACCTCCCTAATCACCAGAGCATAGCGGTGAAGGGTATCAACGAGTGCGATCTGTAAGCAAAGCTTGTTCCAGACAATTGTCTTGTTAAGCACAGGCGGTACTGCTTCCTAACAAGGAATCTATAAGCGACTATACGAACTTACGCTGGTGTACACGTACGCACGATAGTAAGGGAGGCTGGGTATTTCGCCTGACTCATTTAGCCATATACTGCATACAAGAACATATCCAATTGCTGCGAGAGCCTCTCCCGTCGACATAAAGTATTTGATCAAGATGTCCACCGCCAACGTCTTTGAGGATCTTAGTGGGGTCTCGACCTCATCCTTCAGCAACCCATACCAGGCATTAATCTCAGCTTGTAATGACGACCCAGTATGTTTACACCTATTGCTGTCAGGACGAGACCGACTGACAGCCGGGTATAGGCTCAGATTCAGGCGAAGTATGCTCTTCATCGAACGACAAGAAACTCCCAGCAGAAAGCCAAGATGCTGGACGTAAATTTTCCGGGCGTCAGCATCGACCCTATATTGCTCAGACTGAGCGATCCTTCGATCGAGCCAGGTTACGTAGATCCTAGACACTGTCTCGTCTTCTGGGGCCGACCTACCACTAAAATCAAAGACCTCATCCACCGAGTTCAGCAAGAGCTGTTGACTGTTGCGCCGAGTACTGTCTATAAGTCGTCAATCTTTTCACAACATCTAACTTTGCGCAGATATGTGGCTTATGCCTCGGGACTGCCAGCACATCACTGCTTTGGAAGTGACCCATTCTAAGACAACAGAGGAGATCCAAAGCTTGGTTGAGCAAATGCGCGAAAAGGCCCCTGCGATCACCGACTACACCCGCAAACATCGCGTGAGACTGATCAAACCGACGATCGGTTATGACGCATCAGCTCTGGCCTTGAGCTTTGTGCCTGCTGCTGGCGAAGCGCTTCAGGATGGACGAACTGTAGCAGATGACAAGTTTACGTATCATCACCTCCGCCGTGACCTTTTTGATCTCTGCCAAGACACAGGCGTCGCAGTTGACTCAAGATACGTCGTGCCTTCGAGCCATCTGACGATCGGTCGGTTTATCACCCCTAAGGATCTCGCTGATGATAATGGCGTACCTGATCCTGTTAAGATGGCCGCTTTTATCAACAAGATTGAGGAGATCAATGCCTGGTTGGAAGAGGAGTTCTGGCCAGAGCATAATGATGGTAAAATTCCCGATGGAGGAGAATTCAATCTCGGAGAGGAGACAGGGTTGGACTTTCGCATGGGAACCTTGTGGTATGGTGGAGGAGAGTCTGTTCACCGCGGCGAGGGCTTCTAGGCAACTTTGAGCTAGCAAATGATAACTGCTGATGCATAGCTGATGGCTGCATGCACGACAAATAGCTTGACTTTCACGTATTACTAGCAGGACCTCTCCTCGACGTATTTACTGAGCGTTCGATGTTGATATAATAGGCAAGCCAGATGCCAAGGATGACGTGTTACTGCTCTGCGGAGAGCACGGAGGTGTCGTGGCAATCCGCTTGGACCAGGGTCCTCGGCCATCGCCAAAGCTCCTGTGTATGGAACGGCTCTGACACAACAAAACCCTCACCCCTTGGAGCCAGCTTGCAGATTACCTACGCATCTTGGATATCCCCAGGACCCAGTCATTATCCTCCCAACCAAAGATCCGCTCTCGACGTTTTTCTTACGACTACAAACCAGCAATCGCAGTAGTGGGGCACAATAGCCATTGCTGCTGCCTTTCCTTCCCACATACGTATACGATTCTGCACATTTCGTCCACATAATAGAGGCGCGTTTCTGGCATTCGAACGAGCAAGATGTTCAATCGCGACAGGCTCCCTGGAAGCTCTCCTCGGCCCCCTCCACGCAACGACGGCTACGGACAGCCACCGCCGCAACAACCTCGCCAACCTCCACAGCCGGGCTACGATTCCAGAATGAGTGGCTATGATGATCGGCAGCAACAGGGTTACGGCGCTCCGCAGCAGGGTTACGGCGCACCTCAGCAGCGCATGCCGGCTCGCGGTCCTCCAGGCGGGGGTTCAGCCAGACAGCTGCGCCCCATTAAGAGCCCTGGAGGTAATGCATATGCCTTTGGCAACCTGTATGTGCATTTCTTGTATTTTCAGGATCGATACTAATTGCACGAAGAGTTGCAGTGTCACCCCAAGACTTCCCGCCGACAGCTGATGGCAGCGACATCTACATTCTCGTGAATGGCAACTACGTCCTGTCCGCTAAACCTACGCAGGGCTGCCAGCCTGGCGAGATCGGTCTTACGGATGCACAGAGAACCTGGGCCGGAATCACTCTTGGTCCCCAGGACATGGTCACCGTGCAAACCTACGATGCATTTAGTCAAGGAGGCGGACAGTCATATCTGGGTGGTATTGAGGTTGAGGTGGGATTCGCTGCCAGAAAGACAACGGACGTTCCATACGACCAAGATGAGCTCGCAACGCAGTTCAAGAAGAATTTCGAGAACCAGATACTCGCTCCTGGCCAGCAACTTCTGTTAGACGTTAAGAACATCCCCCTGCGCATGGCAATCAGGACAGTGCAGCTTGCGGATCTATCAATGGAGAAAGAGGATGCAACAGCTCCTCCATCTACAGATCCTAGAGCTCGCGGCATCCTCACACGTCACACGCAAGTCGACTTCTTCAAGGATGCGCGGACAGACATCAAGCTCAAAGCATCGAACAGACGACCCGCCGCCAATGCGATCATTCAGCCAGGATTCAAGTTTGAGGATATGGGCATCGGAGGATTGGATACCGAGTTCAGTGCCATCTTCCGTCGTGCTTTCGCATCTCGTATCTTCCCTCCTGGGCTGGTGGACAAGCTAGGCATTCAGCACGTCCGAGGTATCCTTCTTTATGGACCTCCAGGTACTGGAAAAACCCTTATCGCGCGTCAAATCGGAAAGATGTTGAACGCTAGAGAGCCTAAAGTCATCAATGGTCCCGAAGTACTCAACAAGTACGTGGGTCAATCCGAAGAGAACATCCGTAAGCTTTTTGCCGATGCTGAGAAGGAGTACAAGGAGAAGGGAGACGAATCTGGCCTCCACATCATCATCTTCGACGAACTTGACGCCGTGTGCAAGCAGAGAGGATCTGGTAGCGGCGGTACTGGCGTTGGCGACAGTGTTGTCAACCAGTTGCTCTCAAAACTGGATGGTGTAGATCAGCTGAACAACATTCTCCTCATTGGTATGACTAACCGAATGGACATGATTGATGAAGCCCTCCTGCGTGCTGGACGTCTGGAAGTGCACATGGAGATTTCACTGCCTGACGAATCCGGTCGCGCACAGATTCTGAAGATTCACACAACAAAAATGCGCAAGAACGATGTGCTTGAGTCAGACGTCAACGTGGAGGAACTGGCGAAGTTGACCAAGAACTTCTCTGGTGCCGAACTTAACGGTCTGGTGAAGGCAGCATCGTCTTTCGCTTTCAGTCGTCACATCAAGGTTGGCACAATGGCGAATATTGACCAAAAGGGCCTTGAGAACATGAAGGTCAACAGACAGGATTTCTTGCAAGCGCTGGACGAGGTCAAGCCCCTCTTTGGCGCCGCTGAAGAGGAACTCGGCAAGCGCCTTCAGGGTGGCATCATTCACTACTCGCAGTTCATCAAGGACATCTTGGATGAGGGTCGCTTGTACATCAACCAGGTCAGGAAACCAGACTCAACACCTATTCTCTCCGTTGCACTGCACGGCCCACCGGGAAGCGGTAAGACAGCCATGGCTGCGAGAATGGCCATCGACTCGGGTTTCCCATTCATCAAGCTTGTGTCACCCGAGGATATGGTAGGCTTTAGCGAGATGCAGAAGGTACAGCAGCTCGATAAGACGTTCCGAGACGCGTACAAGAGTCCACTCAGCGTCATCGTGATCGACAACATCGAGATGCTGGTTGATTGGGTGCCCATCGGACCACGTTTCAGCAACACCGTTCTGGTCGCGCTGAAGGTCTTGCTGGCGAAGCAGCCACCCAAGGTAATTCACGCGATGCACAGATTGGGACAACGTCAGCTAACCAGGTCCAGGATCGTCGCCTGCTTATTTTCGCGACTACTACCGAACGCTCGGTGCTTACACAGCTCGATCTCTTTAGTCGCTTCGATGCCGAGATTGCGGTGCCGAATGTCAACACGCAGGCTGAGCTTGCTCACGTCCTGCAGGAGTCTGGCGCATTCTCTGACCGCGATCAGCAGCGCGCCATCAGCGAAATCCAAGAAATTACCGGCAGCACAGAAATTGGCGTCGGCATCAAGAAGATCCTCACAGGCATCGAGACAGCCAAACAGGACCAGGATGTCCCTGGCCGCTTTGCAAGGGTCATATCGCGAGCCATTGCTGCGAACAGGTAGAGCTCGTAGAATTCAGAGTGTCTTGCATATTAGACAGGCAGCAGGCAATCAATACCCCGAAGATCCCAACTCATCGCATGCTCACACGCCATATTGAACACGTCCCGCCGCATCATCGTGCACCCATATCCCTTCCCCTTCCCGCCACCAGCCTGTCAACGTCAGGCAGCTTTCTGATAACCTCACATTGACACCTCCACCACACCGCCACCGTGGCACACTCCCACACCCACACCCATCCCCGTACAATCCTCCCATCATCTCCCCATCTCCCCAATACCACCTCGGAAACCGGGTTTCGGATTCCGCAGCGCCGCGTCACAGCTCACTCGGCGGCCTAGCCAACAGCTCCGGACTCGAGGGCAGTGTCGGCGTAGCACTTGGGCCGACGCACAGCTTGAGGGTCTTGCGACGCGCAGAGGGGTGGATGTCGTGCGAGGGTAGTCAGGTCAGGGTATGCAGGCTTGCTCAGGCGCCCTGTTCGTGGGGCGCCGTGTGCTGCGTGAGGCTGTTGTGGAAGCGAGGGTGCATGTGCGTTACACAGGCTGGGGGGGGGGGTCCGTGGTGTTTCAGCTGGGCGTGGGGTGTTGCAACCGCGCAAGATCCGGAGTTGAGGGAGTGTCGAACTCGTACAAGACTGGGGGCGGGACCGAGATGGTGGATTCTTTTTCGGTGAGGCGGACTGAGGTTTGGGTTGGGGTCGGAGGCTTCTGGCGTGGTTGTTGGGAAGCTGGAAGGAGACTGTGCGACTTTGGTAGTCGAGTGGTGTTTGGATGGAAGTATGGCTCCGTCTTGCGGTTCTCACGCTACATCAGGGCTACTTGACCTTGATCACCTGACTATCTCACATGGAGCATGTCAATTGACCCACACCAAGGCTCGGCCTTTGAACGAGTCACACTACATGAAGCTACTGGCAACGTGGTTAGAGGCAGATGTGAGGTACGTGATAGCTCATGCAGGTCTGGAACCGGAACATTCACATTACGCGTATACATTGTCATCCCTTACCGAATACAGACACTGGCACTTAACACGGGAAAGCAATATTTGGAGGGCTATGTAGACCGTTACATTGACAAAGAAGCAGCAGAAATGTGGCCGTAATGATCTCCCAAAGAATGGAGCCGGCCCCAAGCCAAAATTGCGAGACAGGTCTCATACGCCGACAAGAACCCTCCAATGTACGCCGTATTGACGCCACACCCCTCATTCCTCGTCTGGATACTAGACAGTGCCCAGTCCACAGCAAAGCAGCTAGCCACTCCGACCAGGTGCGCGGAGCAGGCCAATAGCTGGGCTTTCGCTATTCGTTCGCTAGAAGCCTAGCAGGAAGCCGAGCGCTGCAGCGGCCCGTACCGAATCACAAAGTATGATGCGGAAAAAGCAAATAGTGGTGTGCGCTAAGGCAGGGGTGGAGCGGAGTGAGCGGAGATGCTGGACGACATGTCTTCAAATTCTGGCGGGCTTAAAGAGAAGTCGGCCAAGTGGACAGTATTAAACAAATAAGCAAGGGCAATGTTTGCCTGGGAATCATGAAATGACAGTGTTCCGCCGGGAGCTTTTGCGCTCAATGAAAAAGCCGAGAAATGTATGTACAAGAGACATCAACAGTGCTGCGTAGAACAGCCAATTGGCGACAAATGACTAGTAGTCAACTGGTGCTGGGTATCGTCGCTGAGCAGTTCTGTATTGCTCAGGAAATTTTCGTGCTGCGCGGTCGTTGAGCGAGCTGTTTCAATGTCAGTCGCGAAATAGAGAGGCTAATGGCCTAGAAAAAGCTCACTCTACACGCTTTTGCGTCCATTGCAAATCTTTCTGCACTTCCTTTGCCGCTAGCATACCAGACGCAAAGCTGGCTTGCGCACCAGCTAGTCTTCGCTGAGCCAACGCCTGCAATTCCAAAAGCTCTCGATGTTTAGCGTTCAGCTCGCCAGATCTGCCAATTTATTAGCAAACTCAGCATTTGTAAACCACGCTCAGTGGGAACTTACGTCTGAGCCTGCTTTGCGAGACTGCGATCCAAGGGAAGAGGGTTGAATGATCCGTTCAGGCGGTTACCCATGTAGTCGAGTAGGTCCACACTAGCGGCGCCGCTGCTCGAATCGTAATCACTGTGACTGCCAGCATAATGACTGGTGTTCGCGGAGACCTCGTAGGATGGTACGCCCGAGGTTGTCGTGCTGCTATCTGAAGCTTCCGGTGGCGATCCCGGGATGCGGCCATAGTGCTGTGGTGGCGGGTAGTAATAGCCGGGCTTCTGTGGCATGTTGATGGGTGTAGAAGGGTAGGTGGTTGGGTAGTAAGTTTGTGTAGACATGATGGCGGTTTAATATAACAGTGTCACGATGAGGAGACGTATGGATGGATGTGAATATAGTAGAGTGATGGTCGGACCCTTTAGTAAAGTGTGTTTGGTGATGTACAAAGCTCAGCGACTCCAAGAACGTGGGTCAGGTAAGACAGGTGAAAGATAAGATTGGAGATGATGTGAATGGAAGGAATCAGAAAGAAATTTGTTTGTCTTGCACAACGACCTCCTTTTATACTTACTCTTCGGCCCCCAGTTGGTCAATGGAGTATGGCTTCGAGCTTTCATGCCGGCTCATGCTTTGTGACCCCACCCGTGTGGTGATAGAGGTGCATATTCTTACGTCCATTGATCTTCCCTGCCGGTGAAGCCGGTGATGGAGCGTCAATTAGACTGGGCTGGAATGACCCTCTAGCCCGCAGACCAGAGCCGATCATGATGCAGCGGCGGGATGCTGAGGTCAAGAAGAAGTCAATTGGCTAGAGGAGCAGGACTAGTGCAGAAGCTGCTCAGCTCGTATCAATGAGAAACTTTGACGGAGCGAATTGGCGTGAGATGGCAAAGGGAGCCATTGCTCGATGACCGGCATCAAGCCGCCGGCAAGGGCAGCAAGGCAGAGTAAGCGCATCAGACGCGAACGCCAATGTCACGGCACAAACTGCACCTGCGGAATGCTGTAAGTATGTGCATGGGTGGTCTGCCTGGCGAGCAAGCTAAGTGTTGTCATGTTGATGCGTTGGCTCGACAGCACGCCAACGCCTTCGAGCATGCAATCTGGAAGAGGCATGTGGAGTAGCAATATTTCCGGCTTAGGCAAGGAGGCCGATAGTGGGCCCCGTTCGCCTGGAAATTAGAGGGATTGCACGCGCCGGATGTGCGACCTGATGAGCGGAGGGTATTTGCGCCTGGTGTCGTAGTCATGGAAAGATGTCGAGACACGATCGTTTCGGACCGGCGAGAGCCCCGCTGTCCTTCTGCCCCTCCATTTGCCCAGTGCGTCATTCGCTGGGCAGCATTTTGGACAGGGCAGGTCAGTACTAATTGGCCACATTGGCGAGTACAACGCCTTGATGCAGGTTGAACTTGGCGCTTGATGGCTGAACGATACTAATCCCTGCCTGCGTTACCATCGCACGACGCTCCACTAGGCTTTTCCACGCGTTCCAATTGCATCCACGAAAACGACATTAGTGGCGGTGAGCGGTACTTGTTCAGTTCCATGTGACCGTCAGTCGCTGCAGTCCCCTGGCATGCGCCGAACCGTTCTTTCCTCAGGCCGATTGCCATGGCCCTTACCTGATTGGTACATTTGGGAATCGGAGCAGCATCGGTTGACATAGTGTACTGCATGCACTCACTTACAGCTGGCAAATTCCGGGTCGCGCTGGAGTCTACATTTGCTTGGGCATGGAATCAAATCATAATCTCGGTCTCAGAACGGGTGCTTTCGAGCCGATCCGGTGTCACAGCTGTCACCAGAAGCCATGTGAGCTGCACATGGTAAGCCACCTGAGCCATGGTCGTACCAATGCTGGAAGTGGAGCCATTGGTACTTGCCAATAGTGGTCCAAGGCTATTGTTCTAGCAAATGCCACGCAGGAACTACGCGCTGAACGAGCTGCGCAAGGCTGTGCTACAGATGCGTTCCCGGGATGAGGGAGATCACAGACCCAACAGAGGCTGTCAGCTCGCAAACAATATTCCGATGCTTTGGCGACCGAAGCTTGGGCCGAAGGGCTGACGCTCATATGCATGGCCTAGACATGGACAGGGCTGCTTGTCGCCAATGAACTAAATGACTGTGTGAACGCTAGGGCGGAAGATTGGTATTCCTCTGTCTGTGTCTATTTGTACAAAGGTATGGTCGATCCGTACAACTCTCCTGGGGCAGTGCCGTTGAGGAACACCACCGCTGGGAAGGTCAAGGCCGCGTACATGTTGCTCAAGTTGGCGAACCTGCTGTACCAACCTGATTTTCAAACAGCGTAGGAATCAAAGATCTGTCTTTGGTCCTTGTTCGGCTTTATGAGACTTCACGCCCACAAAGGCAGCTTAGAAGCGATACGCTTGGCTCACTACAAATCTCAATATTGCTGGTAGCCCTGAGTCGCACGTCCAGTCGACGAAATGTGTTGACATATCATGCGACTTGCGTTCTAGAAGTATCTTTGCAAAGTGTCAGAATATGGAGGAACCTAGGCCATCGTTGACCTACATTCAGGTTTGACCAGGAAGTAATTTCTCCCAAGGGTCTTCAACAAAGCTGGGCATGAAATAAGCAGTATCGCCATTCGCATCTTTGACACCGAATCGAAGTGCGTTCAGTTCGGACCGAGAGACAGACGGACCTCCAAACGAGACCAGTTCGGACGCAGAAACAGACTCGTCATTCTCGTCTGCCTGAGGAAGTGATGTAGCTTTTGGCGGCCTATCTGGCATTGCCTGCCCGCGAGCCAAGAATCCCGCAAGTCCAGCAGCTGCAGGCTTTGTGACAGCAGATACGCTCGGAACATATTCGCCGGTTGGCTGATCTGTCTCTAGAGTTTTCGTCCGCACGCCCAGCTCGGTCGAGTTGGCACCACTGGCACTGTAATCGTCTTTGGCTGGCGAGTTGGTTTGATCGAACTTCCGTTTTTTAGTGCCACCAAACGACGAAAACCCCATCATAGCCGCCATCTCGTCATTTTCGTCGAAGTCCTCCATGCTGCTCCTTTGTCTCGGCTTTTCGGTTGATGTTTAGTTGTCAAGGTTGTTAAAGAAACATGAGTCTTGGAGAGGGTCTACAATAGGCGCTAGTCGGCCAATGAAGATCAAGCCCCACTAGCAAGGGTGCTGGTGCGCGACTGCGCGTGTGCTTCACATCGCTGTATGTTGGAAGCTTGAACTTCTTAAAGCTTTCAGGAGAAGGCGGAGATTATGAAAGTCTATCTGCCAGCCACTCCACTATGGCGCGTAGCCGAAAGCGTATTGCAAAGTACCGTTGAAAAGGCGGTGGCTAAGGCGCGATCGACGTCAGCAAGCTTGACGTGCAGGGTTCACGGTTGCGCCTGGGGCTTCACAGCAGCGCCGCGTGGGACTTTGTCCTCCAACCCTTCCACAATGTTCAGACAACGACGCAGACTCTAGTGTTCTCGAGGCAGCATCATGAGCGAGTCTATGCGGACTCCAGCGGAGCGCCGCTACCTGCGGCCCAGCGTAAGCGCTGCACATTTGAATGCACATCTACGTCGACACCTAGCTTACCTGAGGTCCTAGCTGCGGTCGGTGACGATGATACAGCCGAAGACTGGCGAACGCATCAAACGACACTTCACCCTTCGACGCTCCTTCCATCGCAACACCGAATCCACCGAGTTCCTTCTTGCGCCTGGTCAGTTCGATGCCTCACGACATGAAGAGCTGGGCAAGCTTGAAATGCTTCGGGAAGGGCTCAAGTTCCGCTCACGACAAGCGTACGCGTATGCGACTTCTCCGACCGGGATAGGGATTTTGAAGTGTTCGCTGGCATACATCTTGGGTTCTTTGGCTACGTTCGTTCCCCAGATCGCTGGCTTGCTTGGTAAGAACGATGGAAAGCATATGGTGGCGACGATCACAGTCTACTTCCATCCTGCACGCTCAACCGGCAGTATGATTGAGGCTGTGATATTGGCTTTCGCTGCGTTCCTGTACGCCGCCTCTGTGTCTTTCTCCAGCATGGCCGTATCTGCATGGTTTGGACACAAAGACCTGTTGGTTCTCGGCCATGCCATCGTTCTTGTTGTTTTCTGCGGTGGTGGTCTCGGTCTTGTGGGCTGGACCAAACACAAGTTAGGCAATCCGTTGGTCAACGTGGCGTGCTCCTTGACTTCGCTGGCCTTGATCACAGTGTTGACCAAAGAAGGAGCCGTACAGAATGCGACCTTCTCATACGTGAAGGTCTGGCAAGTGCTCAAAATGATAATCATGGGGTGTGTAGCATCGGCAGCGGTAGCTCTTCTCATTCGACCTACATCGGCGCGGACCGAATACCGAGACACCTTCATCCAATCTACAGACGCAATGGCTGAAACTCTCAATGCCATTGCGAGAAGCTTTCTCTCCGGTGCAGAACAGGATCTAAGGAATGAATCCTTCGTAAAGGCCTCCAGCAAAAGCCAGTCGACGTACAAGACGCTTGTGAAGAATCTGGGCGAGGCCAAGTTCGAACACTACGTGCTGGGTACAGAGGAAGAGTACAAGATCAGTGCACGGCTGGTCAAATGTCTAGAGAAGCTGATTCAGAGCATTGGTGGTTTGCGTAGTGCGGCAGAAACACAGTTTACACTCCTCGCCCAGTCCAATGTGAGTGGTACACCATCTGACAATATTCCCACGAACGGCACAGTTACCTCGTCTGTTTTCTCTGAGCACACCTTGTCGCAAACCCCTCCTCAGCTGAATTCGCCGAGCCTTAGTCATTCTGAAAGACGTACAAGTATTCTTGCTTCGATTGACGAGCTGCCCGAACCCGCCACGGGTGAACCGTCCATACAGCCTTCAGCCGATGCTTCAGACGACGAGTCGAGTAGTCGTGACTACTCTTCCAGGTTGCCAACTTTTGTGCAATCCAATCTCACTCCCGCGGATATGTTCTCTGTCTTCATTGCACATTTGGGTCCGCCTATGGTAAGCTCTCTTTGGGTACGTCTAATAGTTGCTAACATTGCAGAAATCTTTGACATTCACCTTGGGTGAGGTGCTTTCGGAGCTCCCTTTTGGACCAGGCCCAGAGTACAACATGACTATCAATGAGCATTTTCGCCACAGTCTAGTGGATGCGAAGGCTCTTTTCTCGAGCGCCAAGCGCGAGGCTCTTGACGTTGTATACAAGACCAAGCTGCCAACGAAGACTGGTTCTGTAGCCCGTGATGCAGACTTTGAAGAAGTAGCAGCAAGCTGCGGCTATTTCAGTTCATCGCTTGAGGACTTTGCGGAGGACATGATCACTTTCCTGGATGTGATCGAAGAGCTCAAGAACAATGTCAACCGGTATCCCCGTCAGCGGACCTGGAAATGGCTGAAGTTTTGGCGAAGAGGACGTAAGAGCAAATCTGTCGAAGGTGACGAATTTGGTAATTATTCATAGCTCCAATTCGATAGGAGCACTGCTAATACACATAGAAAACTCGGGTCTACTCGATGAAGATACAAACCAAACACCGGGTGGCTCACATGAGATTCATAACCCTATCTATCGGAAGTCTACACGCGGCGACCCTTACAAAACAGAGAAAGAGCAACCGTTATCATACCGCACGTGGGTCGCGCTATCCGTCTTTCGGAGAGATGATTTGAAATACGCCGTTAAAGTTGGTATCGGTGCGGTGTTATATGCCATGTGGGCGTTTGTACCGTCTACTCGCGAGCTGTACGGCCACTGGCGGGGCGAATGGGGCCTCTTGTCTTACATGCTGGTGTGCTCTATGACGATTGGCGCGTCCAACACTACAGGGTTCCAACGATTCTTCGGCACATGTCTAGGGGCTGTCTCTGCTATCGTTGCCTGGATTGTGGCTGACGAGAATCCTTACGTACTGGGCTTTTTCGGCTGGCTGGTCTCTTTAATGTGCTTCTACATTATCGTCGGCAAAGGCAAAGGTCCCATGGGCCGGTTCATCTTGCTTACCTATAACCTCTCGGCCTTGTATGCCTACTCACTGTCGGTCAAAGATGAGGACGAGGACGACAGTGACGAGGGTGGCATTTCGCCTGAGATTTGGGAGATTGTACTGCACCGTGTGGTAGCTGTCATGGCTGGATGCATATGGGGCATTGTGGTCACAAGATTGATCTGGCCCATCTCCGCAAGAAGAAAGCTGAAGAAAGGCACCTCTCTTTTGTGGCTCAAGATGGGATTGATCTGGAAGCGTGGCCCGCTCAAGACGCTGCTTGAAGCCAACTTGGGCAACACTCACAAGCCGTATTCTTATATGAGTGAGCGGGAGGAGTTCGAGTTGCGCCGCTTCTTGAACCACCTACAATCACTTTGTGTTGCTGCGACGTTCGAATTCGAGCTGAGAGGTCCATTTCCTGTACAAAGCTACAAGATCATCATGGGTGCAACAAGCCGGATACTCGACAGCATGCACGCTATGAACGTCATCATCTTGAAAGACCTCAAGGCTTCTGAGGGCGAGAAAGAAGTACTGAAGTTTACCCAAAAGGAATGGACTGAACTGAGTTGGCGGATTAGCCATTTGTTCTCCGGTAAGGCTGGCTCAAACACAGATATCGGCTCTTGTCGCTAATGCAACGCAGTCATGGCGTCCTCGATGAAGTTGGCATATCCACTGAATGATGTGTTGCCTAATGTTGAGCATACCAGAGATCGATTGCTTGCAAAGGTTTTCGAGTTCAGGCAGACTGGGCTGGGCAAGGTCATAGCCAAGGACGAGGATTACGAGCTATTGTATGCTTATGGTGAGTCACCTGGTTGTTACACGCCATTTGATTCATATACTGACGCCTACAGCCTTGGTGACTGCACAGCTAGCACAGGATCTGGGGATTATCGGACAGGAGATTGAGAAGCTATATGGTGTGCTGAGCGAGGAAGACCTCAAGCTGCAGTGAACAGCGGTTGTGAAGTCCGATAGTTGTTAAGATATCGCATGCAATACCCTCTCCTCACTTCCACTGTAGTCATCGCAGTGCAGTTGTTGGTTACTGACTTGCCACTACTGCGAACAGCTCCCGCGGCATATCTCGTCTCGAGCCTAGCCTATCTAGCCTGCGATGATCTCGAATGAGTCACTCCAAGCACATGCCGGCTGACGTGTGAATGACAGCGAACCGTCGTTCGTCTCAGCAGACTGTGTTGCATGGAGCAAAAAGGATGTGTGACATGGCAGTAAATAGATAGGCCGCCAAATGTGATGTCAAAGGCCAATTGAACCGTGGTTGGGATGGTATCAGTGGTGCATTAATGGTTTGGTGCAAGGCAGCTGCGCAACGAACACGGCATCGTGCAGGCCACACGAGCAATTGCAGGCGAGTCGCAGAAGACGATTAGCACTCTCCAAGCGCAGCGCTCCGCGAAGCTATTGTGTTCCGGCGCGTAATGGATCGCTGCACGTGATGGATGTGGTGGGCCGTGCGCGGGCCAAGCTTGTTCTTTGTGGGCTCGCTTACGCCCACAGCAATTCCAGTCGTGACTTCCTTTCAGTCGTCTCTGTACTAACCCGCAGCTCACCCACGACCACCGTCGACAACATCATCGAAAATGTAAGGAATCCGGCCGCACACACAGTACACTTCGATCGAGCAGCAATTGCGCTTGCACCACGCCCTCCCCGACTCGCGGTGCTGCTTCCAGAGCGTCTCGAGGAGTGGCGAACCCCTCTTTCACAATTTCTCTCAACGCCGTCTACACACCACCACGCGAGCTGAGTGCTGACGGACATGTCTAACAGGGTCAACCTCCGCACGCAGAAGCGCCTCGCGGCCTCCGTTGTCGGCTGCGGCAAGCGCAAGATCTGGCTCGACCCTAACGAGACCAGCGAGATTGCCAACGCCAACTCTCGCCAGACCATCCGCAAGCTCGTCCAGGATGGCCTCATCATCCGCAAGCCCGTCACCATGCACTCGCGCACCCGTGCCCGTGAGCTGAACGCCGCCCGTCGCATTGGTCGTCACCGTGGTTTCGGTAAGAGGAAGGGTACCAAGGACGCCCGTATGCCCAGGTATGCACCACAGGCCCGGCCACCGCACGCGACATGAAGGGACTCGAGACTCGACATGACTGCGTGCGGTGCGCAGACGCACATGGAGGCAGATTACTGACACGGATTACAGCCAGATCCTGTGGATGCGCCGTCTCCGTGTCCTCCGCCGTCTTTTGGTCAAGTACCGCGCCGCCGGA
This sequence comes from Curvularia kusanoi, assembly GCA_011058905.1. Lineage (NCBI taxonomy): Eukaryota > Fungi > Ascomycota > Dothideomycetes > Pleosporales > Pleosporaceae > Curvularia > Curvularia kusanoi. The sequence continues at coordinate 455,967 of SWKU01000001.1, read as the reverse complement.
AAGATCGACAAGCACCTCTACCACGAGTTGTACCTCCTCTCCAAGGGTAACACCTTCAAGCACAAGCGTGCCCTCGTTGAGCACGTACGTCCACCCTGACATGACATCATGACTTTGTCATTCCCCCACTCAGCAGAGTATGACTACTGACACGCAGCGCAGATCCACAAGGCTAAGGCCGAGAAGGCCCGCGACAGGGCCATCAAGGAGGAGATGGACGCCAAGCGTGCGAAGACCAAGGCCGCGAGGGAGAGGAGGCAGGAGCGTGTGCAGCAGAAGCGTGTTGCTCAGCTCGGCGAGGAGCAGTAGATGGACGACATGATAAACAACCGGCGTGGGTCTTTTCAGGGTTAAAGGAGGGCGTAAATCTCCTTTCTATCTCGGCATATGCGGTCATGTTTCATGTACGTCTGGGGGGTTGCAAACGAGCACTTTTCTCCATGCTGCATACCCGACTGACAAGGCTGCCTCTTCTGAACTCCCGATGCTTATGAATGTCCATGGAAAAGGGATAGGATGCATCGGCACATTAGAAACGAGTGGTCAATCTTGGAGTTAATCTTCTTTCTTATCGTCCCCCAAGTCTTGATGAATTGATGTCTTGTTCTACTACCTTCGCCACTAGCCTGAACTCGACCTTAGCCCTTGACTGAACTCCAGCATGATCATAAGAACTTCCACTTAAGACAACATGCCCGTCACGAAAAAAATCCCTGCATGGTCTTACTAACGCCAAACACCATGTCGCCAGAGCTTGGATATAACAATAAAGCGGCAGACCGCCGAGACACAACTAACCAACCCATCAAATCGTCAAATCTGCACAGATGTCAGCGAACGCACTCCCTCCACCAGACCACACTTACCAGCCTCAAAGCCGCGCGATGCACATTCCTCGTGAAGTTCAACATAGCACGACTCTTATTATTCCCCCTCTGCAGCCTGCGATAGCCCTCCTGCACATGGCCCGGCTGGACGGGTTCCCTCGCCTCCTCCGGCGGATCGAAAAGCCCCCTCTCGCGCTTCCTCTTGAGTCTGTTCTGCTCGCCGCCCGTACTCTTCTTGTACGCGTCTTCTGCATCCTTGACCTTCAGGGCTTCCTCAGTCAGCGTTTGCACGATTTCAAAGGTAAGGAAGCCGAGAATATCGATGATATCGTCGCTCGGCTTGGAGTCGGTGATTAATCCGAAGCCCGCCCATTCTTTGAACCGCTTGCCTTTGCGGTATGTGAAGGAGGCTTGGCGGCAGTCAGACCAGTGAACGTACTCCTCCCTCGTCATGTTCTTGGTGCGCTCATCGGCGTTCTTGAGGCGCTGGAGGGTAGCGAAGTTCATTTCCTCTTCCTCCTCGTCCTCGACGTCGTCTTTTTGCGGCGGAAACTCGCTGAAGAAACTGTGTACGTCCCAGACGAGATCGACTTTGGCGCGCTTGGCTTTCTTGCCGGCTTCGGGCCCCGGGCCTGAAGGGCCGCCGCCCATGACGCCCGCGGCTAGGTCTGCGTCGCCGGTGCCCACGTCGGCGCCGGCGTCGCCGCCCTTGTCGTCGCTGTCTTTGACGGACCGCCGCACGTCTTTCCATTGCAGGAAGTGGCGGAGCCGGGAGATTTTGGCCCGATCGTGCCGGATTAGCATGAAGAGGTCGTCTGTGGAGATGGACTTGCTGCCGCGCCGGGTTGCGAGAGATGTACATTCGCGCAGCATGTGTTGGACTTGGTCTTGCACGATTGATTCGATGAGAGTGGTGGTTTCTGGGGAGGGCTCGCCGGTCTCGCCGGAGACGAACATCATCTGTAGGGGTCAGTGGTGTCCATGTTTGCTGAGTGCAGAGAAAGGTATTGGTCCGTGGGGTTAGGGTAGTGTAGTGTGGTTGTAGATGTTGGGAAGCGCAGAGAAGTGGGAGAGTGTGGTGTCGTCGAAAAGATATGTAACAGAGAAGGTATGGCCAGCAAGAAGGTCATAAAATGGGGTTGCGTGTAAAGAAGAAGATTGTTATATGAATCGATCATAGATCAAGGACGATCTGAACCAGCAAACGTAAAGAGAGGTGACACATTAGAAAGAGGAGAGGTTGAAATGCACTCCAGAAATGATCAGAGTAAGTGCGTAACAGACTGAAAGAAAACAAAAGCAACTGACCTGTTGGATCTCCGTCCGGTACTTCGCCATCTTGTCCTTGTCTGCCATGGTGAGCGGTCTCACGTGAAGTTCAGGTCCAGTGGAGGACAGAAGGAAGAAGACAGCGTCAACAGCGGCCGCTCACAGCGCGACAGTCCAGAAAAGCGCAAAGTCCACCTCTTCACAAGCTCCCTCCTAGCAGCGCCCACGGACGTGTAAGTTGTAGATGCGCAAGCCTCGACCCACGGATGGACGTTCCACACAGGCACGCGGTCTGAGGCAGCCGCTAGCGCGACACACCCCTGCTCAGCCCTGCAGAGACAGCCCCGCGAAACTTGTAGAAAATCGTCGCGGCGCACCACCAACCCCACCAAGCAAAGTAAACCTCTACACACACGAATTGCACACCAAAACCGCAAGCATGTTGTACCTCGTGGGCCTCGGTCTTGCAGACGAGAAGGACATCACCGTCCGCGGTTTGGAGATCGTCAAGAAAGCCGAGCGAGTGTACCTTGAGGCGTACACTGCCGTGCTGCTGGTGGACAAGGAAGCGCTTGTGAGTTGCACATGCACATGAAAACGCCGGTCTCTTGCAAGACAGTGCTGATCAAGGCGCAGTAGGAGTCGTTCTATGGGCGCTCAGTAATCATTGCCGACCGTGAGATGGTCGAGTCGTCGAGCGACGACATCCTCGCCGACGCGGACAAAGTGGACGTAGCATTCCTCGTTGTGGGAGATCCATTCGGGTACGCATTGCACACACACAACCACCACGTCTTCCGCGCATGTATGCGACGTGTCTGACGCTATTCCTCACAGAGCAACAACCCACACCGACCTCGTCCTGCGCGCGCGCGAACTCTCCATCCCCACCCGCTCTGTGCCCAACGCCTCGATCCTGACTTCGATCGGCACCACGGGATTGCAGCTGTACAACTTCGGGCAGACGGTGTCGATGGTTTTCTTCCTGGACAACTGGAAGCCGGCATCCTTCTACGACCGCATTGCCGAGAACGTGCGGATTGGGCTGCACACGCTCGTGCTGCTGGATATCAAGGTGAAGGAGCAGAGTCTGGAGAACATGGCCCGCGGCCGCAAGATCTACGAGCCTCCACGCTACATGACAGTCGCGCAGTGTGCGCAGCAGATGTTGGAGATTGAGGAGGATGTTAAGAAAGAGGGTGTTTATGGGAAGGACAGTTTGGCCGTGGGTGTTGCGCGGGTTGGTGCCGAGGACGAGAAGATTGTTGCCGGTACGCTGGAGGAGTTGTGTGATGCGGATCTGGGCAAGCCGCTGCACAGCCTGGTTCTGCTTGGATCGAGGACGCACGATTTGGAGAGGGATTACTTGTTGGAGTTTGCGGTGGATAAGGAGAAGTTCAAGAGCATCTGGGCAAGGGACTATGAGGGCAAGCAGTAAGATGAACATTCATGTCGAAAACAGAGCTGGCTGGAGAGGTGTGAACAGTATAAATTGATGATATATTGCACCATGATCCAATTGACGCTTCATCTTGGTCCTCAGATATCCCCAAACGCCTTTTGGTGCAAGTCTACAAGGTAGGCTGTATTCGTTTCCTGAACAGCTGTTGGTTTGTACACATACAGCTCTGGTTCTTGGACTTCTGGGTCCACATAACATCCTCTCCTCCCCCAAACTAGTTGTATTATCTAGAACGGAGGCAGCCAGAACTGGTACCCGCCGTTCTTCTGCCTGAACACGCTGAGCAGGTAGCTGTACATGCAGAGCATGACACCGCTCCAAAGGATGACAGCAAACTGCTGGGCCTTTGAGTCCGCAATCCTGGGGACCTTGAGCGCGAGCGAGATGGTCGCAAACGCAAGAACACCGTAGATGGCTGCAATGATCTGCGACTCAAGGCCGAACTGGTTGCTGAAACCATTGGCAAAGTAGGCCAAACCGCCCTTGCCGTCACCTTGCACATAAGGTGTCTTGCGGATGTGGTTGAACATATGTCCAGAGGTGAAGAGAAGGACGGCGATCAGCGAGAAAGCGGCCCAGAGGTTGCGGTTCTGGAGGAGGGGAAGGACATAAGGCGATGCAATGGCGATAACGCTAATAGCTCCCAGAACGGCGGTGGTGATGGAGATGATCTTCATCCAGTTGATCGGGCGCGAGATCTTGGGCTTCGGGACGTCGGCAGGAAGCTGGCGAGAGATCCATGCGTGAATCTGTTCGGCAGCTTGTGGACTGCAGATCATTAGTTGATGGACTGTGTACGCTCAATGTGATCGACATACCCCGAAGTGAAGTCATAACGAACAGGCTGAGCATCGACCTTCGCGTTAGGGCCGACGGTGGGAGGGAAGAACATCAGCACTGGAGCAGTCTGAAGTTGAAGCTGCGTAATATTAGCATTCAAGAAAGAATATTGATCCACAACTGCCGTACCGACTGGAACGTGTTCTTGCCATCGACGAAGTCCAATGTGCCAAAGAGCGTCCTGGTCTTCCCATCTTTGTCACCCTTGGTCCAGCTCTTGCCCAGAAGATCCCACTCCGGTTGGAATTCGCGGCAAAGAACACATCCGAACCTTGTCTCAAGCGCGGTAAGGAGAACAGCAACAGAGAAATCCCTCTGGCCCTTAGTCAGAGAGCTATAGCCGCCATCGTCAAGCTTCAATGGACGTCCAATCTCGAGCGATTTGGCGCGGGCATCGGTGAACTTGTCGCCCGTCTTCTTAGCTGCAAGAGCTGTGAACGGTAGCAGCGAAGCTGTAAGAACCTGGAACCACCGCATTGTATCGGTAAAAAGTGTGGTTGTGGCGGGGCGAAGCTGGAGAAGAGCTGCCGGTGGTGAGGCCCTAGATGATGCTTAAGTGGCCTCCGGGCGTACGTATGTAATTCTTGGCGCTACAGGGATTCTGAAGACCGCATTAGACATTGCATGTAGCCGCAACACAGCATTTGGAAACGCATCGCTGTTAAGTATGGATTAATGAATTCTGAGAAAGATCCTTCCAGGATAGTGAGGCCTTGAATTTTGGTATTTTGAAAAGTCACATATTCCATGTGTTGATGTTCCTGAGCCGCTACTCCACCCAGGCCTCTACTTCTGGTGTTTTGTTTACCATCTCGAGTCGCGTCACCGACCCTCCACTCCGATCGCACCTACCTATAAGTCCAACACATCATTCAGCAGTAATATCGCCATGGCTGTCGCCATGGACTCAGACATAGATCATAGTTATGAGATCAAAGATGTAAGTGGGCGCACGTCCAGTGGAGCCTAGCGGCACCCTTGTCGGCGTGTTGTTGCGCTTCGTACACAAACACTGACACCACCTTCCCCCAGCTCCAACATTCGCTGCGCAGTACAAGCCTGGAGTTGAGTCTTGCACGCAGCAAGCATTCGATAGACGTTGTTGTAAAGGACGAGGAGATTAGGAAGCTGCAAGTCAGCCAGGCCCTCCTTGCCAGCGACAACAGCGACCTCCACGAGCAGCTGGAGGAAGAACAAGCCCGCTCGGACGAACTTGAGAATGCGCTGGACGATGCGCTTTTAAATCTCGACGAACAGAAAGCTGAAGGCGAGGCGGCGCAGAATCAGATTCGCACGCAGTCCAGGGAAATCGCAAATCTCAAGGTATGCGCACCTATTCTATGAAGCCCTAGCCATAGCTAATAATTACAGGCTGAACTCAAGGCTATGGAAAACGTCACATCCGACTCAAACAAGATCCTATCCGAGAAGCTCGCCCTGTCCCGCGAAATTTCATCCTTGCGCCCCGAAGTCGAGCACCTGCGTGCCCAAGTCGAATCGAACCAAAGCCTGCTCGCCGAGAAGCTAGCACTACAACGTCAACTTACCACGCTGCAAGTCGAGCTGGAAAACGAGAAACGAACCTCGGCCCGCACAATTTCTAAGCAAGGAAAGAAGATGGAGCAAGACGAGCGGTTGCATGCCGAGCTGGAGGAAGTCCGCAAGGATCTTGCTACAGAAAAGAAAGAGCGCATGAAAGCGGAAGCTGCAGTCGCAAGCGCCGAAAAGGCTGTTGAAAAAGTGCAAGCAGAGCTTGAATCTCAACAGCGAGCGACTGAGAAGCTGGAGGCCAAGCTCGAGAAGCTTGCTAAGAAAGACACAAAAGCGACCAAGCGCGACGAAGCAAACGACGCTGCGCTGGACGAGCTCCGTCACGAATTGGAGCAAGAGAAGGCCCTTCGTGTCAAGGCAGAGAAGGCGCTCAAGAGAGCTGGCTCGGATAATGCCGAAATTGAACAGCTTCGAGAGGAATTAGAGCAGGAGAAGCAAGCACGTCAAAAGGCAGAAAAGGCTCTGAAGAAGACCTCTCAGCAGAACGACCAGGCTGACGATGCTCAAAAGGAGCTTGAGGAGGAGAAGCGCGAGCGTAAAAAGCAAGAGAAGGAGTACACAAAGACTCTGGCCGAACTTCAGGGCCGCAACACCATTCTTGACGACAAACTGAGCGCCTTCCGTGAAAAATTGCGAACTACAAAGGAAAAATTGAAGGAGAAGGAGGCCCAACTCGAGCGCGTCGAGCGCGCGCAAACCGCACCACCAACCAAGGGCGCTGCTGAGGCAACCAAGGTAGCAAAGAACGGTCGCAAACGCGCAGCAGCATCTGTCGAGCCTGACACAATGCTTGGAACCCCCGGAGACGCGGTAGCAAAGCGCTTCAAGCGCGGCACCTCCGTGGCCATGGGCGAGCCCTCCAACTTCTCACTTACTCCCTTCCTGAACCGCACAACCGTAACAGCGGGCTCACCTATCGTCGAAGAAGACGAGGACGAGGAAGACGACGCGCCTATCAAGGCACCAAAGCTCAAAGCAAGCAAACCTCTTGCCCCGACCGCCTCCGTGAAAGCAAACCCGAAGCCGCGCAAGAAGACCGCACTCTCCTCTGTCCTCGCCGCCGACGAAGAGAACCTTGACTCTTCCAAGGACACCTCGGACAACGCGCCCACAAAGGTCCCACTCAAGGAAGCAGACAACGGCCGTACCGCACTCAAGCCCAAAAAGGACTCCAAGTCGAAACCTCGCAAGTCGCTCATGAGCTTCGCCAACTTCACCGAGGAGCCCGTGGCCGAGAAGAAGAAGAAGCGCAAACTCGGCGCCACAGCAGGAAAGACGCTCTTCGACGCTGACGAAGACGGCGAGGATGGCGCCATGCCTCAGGTGAGCATAGGGGGCCTGAGCAGCGGGAAGGGCCTCTTTGCTGCACGCGCGCTGGGCAAAAGCGTGCTGGGCGGGCGCGGGAATCGGCCGATCAGTGGCGGATTTGGGGCCATGAGCGACGAGGCGTTTGCGTTTAGTCCACTGAAGAAGGACAGGAGACGCTTGGGTGACAGTGTGTTGAAGTAAGCTGCTTCTTCTGAGGCGGGTGATTATTGGTTTCTTTTGGCGCTATTGGATATCATGGCGTACTTCAGCTTTCTTCGTCAAGACATACATGCATTTCAAGGTATTGACATTTGCCTCAACCACCGTCGTTTATGCCATCCACTCTCTCAACCTCTCCATGGAAAAGTTTGTGCAAGGGCAGACTAACGTTTGATTGTTCCTCGGTGTGACCTTATTTTGAACCAGCCATTTCCAACAAAGGCTCACTGATGCCGAAGACATGTCCCAGAACAACTTCACTATCCTCGTCGAACTGGCAATCCAGACGTTGTAGTCTTGCTGTATCAGCTGGACGATGCGCAGATAAAGGAAAGACAGCAGAGCAAGTCAACTCAATTTTGTCCATGATGCATCCGACAGACGCAACCTTTCACACTAGAACGGGAATATCGAACGATTTTTCGATGATACATCTGGAGACACGTAGAGGATCGTGTCAACAATGGCTACAACATCCACAAGGCTATCTTTGTCGATATAAGTCTTGCATCGAAGCAAGTTTCTCCACTACCTCGAACGACAAGGAAATCGAGCAGAACGAAGAACCTCTGACTCTTTGATCGCACACTGACTCCAGACACTCGCTCCGAAAAGGGTGCCTGGACTAAATATTAACCCAGAAGAAAGACCCAGCTTCGCTGGTGTATCCAGCCACTGTGCCCCGTCAGGGGAACCAGCCGAACGCACCCTTGAAAAGCGTCCCGGTGCCTTCAACCTGGCGCTGTAACGCGTTCCAGAGGACAGCATCTGCGGTATTGACTGGAAGCGGCCACCAGAACATCCATGCTGAGCACCTTGCCACAATGGCTATCCTTGCTTGGACTGGATAAGCTTCAGGGAAGATTTCTGGCTGGGTCTGAGCTTCGGGGTGGAAACGATATAGCCTCCGCGGATGAGGTTTGTGCATCGTATCCGGTTTGATCGGAGATTCTCAAGGCTGATTACTGGAGACTGAGTGTATTTACAGTTCTTCGGATGGCGAAACAATGTATCAGTGTTATCAAGGCCTCGTTCCTCCATCACCGAATACTCCAAAGTGCCTACAGATATCCCGATCAACAGGTAGAAATCAATCTAAACATCTTTGATAGCCCTTCATAACATTACGTGTAACCTAGGAACCAACAAACGAACAGCAATCTCTCATTCAAATTTTTCTCAATTTGAGCATTGCTTGCTAGAGTATCAAGCCCAGTGAACAATAACAACAAGACATTTAAGCTCCTGGGCTCGAACATCTTACGAATCTTACTAACAATACCTTCGGGGCTCTAACATGCCGCTGAGTTCGGATTGCACTCAAGTTAATTCGATTCTGGGCTCTGATAGCTCAGAAGCATGGGCATCCACAATGGTAGAGCCCCATCATCGTTGCGATTTCTCATCATGAGCAGTACGGCAGTAGCCTTCTGATCTCCAAGAGGGCTACCCTGACGCGCAAGATTTTTTTGGAAAGTAAAGAGAACTCTACAAAAAGTCTTCTCAATGCCATCTGTACCATCTTTGCTTTGTTTTAGTGTTCTCAAAACATGCATCGAATTTAGTGGAGCTTTGATCTGCCTAGGTCGCAAATGAAAGAGTATGAAGGCGGTTAACCAGACTCGCGTGGAGAATAAGGCTGCACGGTCTGCAGTCTCTCTGGCAGTGAATGCTCAAGAATAACGGAGCAGTTGTGGGCATCTACCTTGCTCGTGTGGGTTGGCGTCGCTGCAGAGAGTTCATGTACGCCCGTGGCATATAGCGCTTCAATATACATCATCGGATTGATCGCGTTACACAATGACAATGTTATATACAATATACTAAAGACTTGCCGAACCTAATCGAAGTACAAGAAGCGGCTCATTCGAACCGGACCGCGGAAAGCAAACGATTGCTACATAATTCATGAGATGAAGTATTGTCAATCAACAAGGCGAAAACAGACCCGCATTTTCGTAACCTCGACTCCGTAGCCCTAGAACTTCGGATGAAAAGAAAGATTGTAGGCCCTCGTTCCTTTAGGACAGCATCCGGGTGTGAGTGTCAAAGACATCGTTTCTCCAGCCGCCTTCGTCCCAATCATCAATTCTCTCCGTCGCACGGCGGCCTTCTTCCTCCCAAAGCTTGACAACACTACCGGGCGCGTACTTGCCAGCGAACACACCTTTGCCAGGCGCCGCGACACCGACGCGGGTGTACAGGTCAGGGTCGTCTTGTGGAGTGAGACGAGTCAGCACAGCCTTGACGAATGTTCTCAAGTCGTCAGGGTCTGAGATGCGCGTCGCTCTCAATCTCTCTCTGGCAAAGAGAAGTTCGCGGTTCGCGGAATGGATAGCATCAGCGATGCCCTTGGCAAGCTGCATCTCCATCACCTTGCGGATAACAGGACGAAGGAGAGGCTTCATGAGCCAGCCAAAGAAACTAAACTTCGACTTGCGTAGGTTGTAGCTCAGCTTGTGGATGTTGACACGGACAGCACGCAGGGTCAGGATCTGTTCCTGCCTCTCCTTGCCGACTTCCACATCGAGGTGGATATCAAGACCACGCTCATCCATCTGGAAGGAAGCAATACCTTCGTCTGCAAGGCGAAGCAGGCCCGAATGAGCCCTCAGAAGGAATCCAATCTCATCAGCACGGAAAGAGAGGCCGTCAATTTTGATAGTGAATTTTGATGTTGCACGCGAGGCAACACGGAACCGAGCCTTGCGTAGCTCGAAATCGTTGTACGTTTCAACCTTAAAGCGGAACGGCAAAAACGAGGTGTGGTTAATCGTCTTTCCAGGCTCGATGATAAGGTTCTCCAAAAGCAGATCGATCTCAGGAGTAGATACCTCGAGACGAGGGATAGGGATGTATTGAATCGCTGCAATCATCACAGGAACGAAGACATTGATAGCGTCTTGAATCAGCTCAGTGTTGGTGTAACTGTGTCGAGGCGACAAGATATTCCAGATTTTGAAGGTTGACTGGATGAGGTTTGAGACATCCTCGTCTCGTGTCACGGCAGCGAATGTCCTCTGCGCCTGCTCAAAGAAAGCATCAACATCTTTGCGCAGAGATGATTCGTTGCCGACACCCTTGGACTTCTTGCGGAGTTCCTGGAACTTTTCATCTACATGGTCAAAAAAGTCAGGGTCGGTCAGTAGCTTCTGTAGCGAATTACCGATGTCCATAAGAAGGTCCTCGAATGCCGGGTCCCTCTTTGAGTGGTCCAAAAGCTTGTGGAAGCGAGTCTCAAGCTCCTTCCATTCCTCAGGGTCGCCGAACGAACTCATCAGCAGCCAGAAGTTCTTGACGGCCTTGTCCATCTCGCGGTTGGTGTCAACATCATTTTGAACGGTACCCACGGCCTCCTCAGCCATGCGAGAGTATGTCCTAGCATACCTCTGGAGAAGCAAGGACAGCGTCGAGACCGAGTCGGAATAGTCACGCTTTTTTCGAAGATTTGTAACCGTCTTCTTCAACCTGTACAGCAGCGAATCACCTTCAGCACCCTGGAGTTTATCGGCAATGCTGCTGCCGGCGGCTTGAGCTACCTCAACCGTGCCAGAGCCGACAGCTTTGGCAACTTCTCCAACCTCACCAGTCAACTCCTCAGACGATACAGTGTGTCCATTGGCTGCATCAGCGCCTGGTTCCTTGAGCGCCTTCTGCTCTGCTTCAGACGGCTCGACCTTCTTTCCCACCTCCTTGGCAACCTCTGATATTGTGAAAGCAGTGTCCTTGAAGACCTCTCGTCCAACGGTGTTGAGATCCGACAGGAAGATGCGGAAGTCGGAGTTCGTGAGCAGCAGCGAGCCAACGGTTTGGAGACTTTGGTAAGCTGTGCATGTCAGCAAACGCACTCGCGGAAGACCACCATGACTGACCTGCGAACGTATCGGCCTTCGCCTTTGAGCGAGCAGCGCTACGTGCAATGTGTGCAGCGTCCACCTCAACTCGAGCCTTGGAGAGGTACCACAGGAAGTCCTGGATTTGGTCTGCGCTGTTCTTGTGCTGCAGCAGATCAATGAATTGGTGAAGCCATTGCTTAGTAAACTTGACAAGCAGGCGGCCTGAGTCGCTGAGCTCTGGATTGTCTGGATTCAAGATATCGGCAGCAAGGAGAGTGCGAAGGTTGATGATGGCTTGCTCGTTGGACGGCATGTAACCCTTCCCCAGGGCACGGATCATTTGATACGAGTGCAACTTCTGGTGGAGCTCTCTCTAGTGGCATGTCAGAAGCGATCTACAGCATGGTATGCATCACGCGCACCTGTAGGACCGTGTCATCGCGATACTGGGGCAGCAATGGCTGCTGGTCGTCGTCGCTGTTGCCAAACCCAAAACAAGATGACAACGACATAATGGCGGACTGAATGGTGTTCAGGTGTGGAAACTGGTTGACAGTCTCAATTGCACAGCAACAAGGCAGCAGCCAGACGTAGGCGCGATCATGATGTCGTAACTGCCACGAGCTGGAGCTAAGCAAGAGCTACCCTGGATGGACGTCATTGTGTGGCTGCTGTGGCTGGAGCGCCAAGCGCAATCTGGATCTCTCCAGCCTTGGGCGTGGAGGAGTCAAACCTCTAGAGGTCAAGCGCAATCGCCCCGCGTGCTCCATGCCCAGACGGCCTTTTCCCCAGGCCAAGCAAGTCAACAAAACGTCGCAGCAGTGTTGCGCCATTTGACAGCAGTTCGCAGCAGATCTGATCGACGGGAAATGCTGTCTCAGGTCAGGGGAGGATCTCTTGGGTCTGGGAATCCTGACACTACCTGAGTGCTGCATTTGTCACTTATTTGCGGTGGGAATAAGCAGCGCCCACATAGACGACGTTGCTTTGAACGATGCAGTGACCTTGCTCCGACATTCTAGCTTCGTCCGACTCCGACTTGGACCTTCTGCTTTTCAACTGCCGCGACCGGTCCCGAAGTCGCAATCTGCAGCCTCTGATCCACTTGACTTGCGCGCCTCGTCAGAAGGCTTCTCAGACTGTAGGGGATTGCGTGAACCACAGCACAGAATCAAGGCAAGATGTTATAATGTATACAATGTATAGCTCGCAACTTGATCACCTGCACTGCAGACGGTGCCGCCGAATTTGACTTCACAGCAGAAGAGCATCTGCTCGCGTGCTCATGGCGTTCTCCTGTCGTTCAGCAGCTGCATTGGGTTGCATTGCAGCTGCGTGGCTTCCGACTTGCTCCGATTTTCCTCGTTGCCTTGTGGGTCCATGGCTAAACTCCGCCGTCTTCTAGTCTTCTCCACCCCACACACCCAGAACAGCTTAGGAAGATCAGCAACTGTCGGAGCGGGAGCCCTACCGCTCTCCAGGATTTTTTTAGCCTCGTATGCATCCGATGCGCCTGAAGAGACAGCACTCACAGAGAACCATGCTTCTGATGGAAATGATGATACAATCATGAGAAAGCTCGTCTCATTTTGTCTCGGAGTTTACGGACGGGATTATACTCGCGGTGGCCCATTCGCGGCCCCTTTTCAGAAATGTTACAAATGCGAACCTCATTTTGGTTGCACAGCACAGGGTCGTCAGGCTCTTCGCTCGGATCATCGGTCCTAGCGGATGCCGCAAGAGTTGGTCCACCGTCTAGAAACTTCACGCAATAATGCATGCGTGTCTCGTGCTTGCAGGGCACACCGTGAACTGCACAGCGTCGACGTTTCGCTTTCAACGTCTGTCGTACTCTATAGATAGAGCTCGGAATGCTGGATTTAGAGGTGCTCCAGTCTTCGCCGTGAATTACTCCGGCGCTCCGAGACAAGAGCCGTAGCACCAGAGAGTACACGCAGGCACAGCTAGCAATAATATCCGCATCGTATGTTTGCGCCGCCATAGCGCATGGACTACCTGGAAAATGCCTCTTGATGCCTGATGGAATCCTTCGGCAGCCCTGTGAATGGGCAGAATGGCATTAGACTACCCGCTGCCAGGGGTTTGCGGTCTCGTCTCGACGTCGAGCACCAACGCGCCAGCCTCATGTGTCATCCCGACTCATTTGTAGGGGCGAGAAGCAATGGAATTGTGGACTCTCCCGCCACGGAACACCGCTCTTCTCTGCGCTCAGCTGCGGTTGCCCGACTCTTCCCGATGTATCGTGGCCCTAGGGACTCCCGTAGAAGCTATGACTCGCTAAGAGCGGGCGCCGCAAGCTGGTAGATGGCCCGTGTCACAAAAAGTCCCAAGCGGAATGATGAAGGTCGCCGGCTCTCCTCCATTACCAGTATTGAGGGCCGCTGATAGGTTGTTGCTTCCGTTCTCAAACACCGTTCCCAAGCGGACCGTCTTCCTCTTTCTCTTTTTATAATCCCGCGGTCGCAGAATCCTGTCAGCTTCCGAACGTCAATGCATACCGTGCCTTTCACCGCGCTCTTAAAAGGCGCTCTTCCCTCACGAGGCGCCCAAACTGCATTCCGCTTCCCCAGACTCTCACAATTCCGGTCTATGGCCTCAGTAGCTTCAGAAATGGCTCAATCAACCCCCTCCACACAAAGGCCTACTGCCACCAGGCAGCTCAGCACAACGTGAGACCTTGCCTAGTTCGTACACCAACAGCAGCAGCGACTGACAATGCCACAGGAGCGGTGACTTCTGCACATCCAACACACCAGAGGTCCGCAAGCACCTTGGAACATACGGCCTGCACCCTCCTGCTGTCGAGAGTTTCGACACACAAGCCCAGCGATGTACGTCATGCAATCGCTCGCCTGACTCTGACGCGACGTGTACTGACTTTTCTACAGGCTTGAGGCTGCTTGCCATGAAGAGCACCCCAATTGAGAAGTTCCAGTACCTTGTCCACCTCAAGGCGACAAATGTCCACCTGTTCTACAGACTGCTTTCGCAGAACATCAAGGTATGACCGAGTCGCCGAACATCGGAGGAAAATCGAGCTCACAGAATTGCAGGAACTTACACCCCTCATTTACACCCCAACTGTCGGCGAGGCATGTGTGAGGTGGCACGAAATCTACACACAGCCCGAGGGCATGTACCTCTCGTTCAGCGACCGTGGTAATCTCCGCCAGATCCTCGATAACTGGCCTCACGAGGTTGAGATCACCGTCCTCACCGATGGCTCCCGCATTCTCGGTCTTGGAGATCTCGGTGTCAACGGCATGGGTATCCCCGTTGGCAAGCTGTCTCTGTACACTGCTTGCGCTGGTATCCGTCCTGAGGCTACCCTTCCCCTTACCATCGATCTGGGCACAAACAACAAGGCTCTCCGTGAGGATCCCTTGTACATGGGCTCCAGGGTTCCCAAGGTCACCCCCGAGGAGGAGAAGGAGTTCCTTGACGAGCTCATGGCTGCTCTGACCGACAAGTGGCCCAACATTGTTATCCAGTTCGAGGACTTCAAGAACCCCTTCCCTGCCCTTGAGCGTTACCAGAACACCTACAGCATGTTCAACGACGACGTGCAGGGAACTGGTGCCGTCATTGTCGGTGGCTTCATCAATGCTGTCAAGGCGTCTGGTGTCCCCGTCAAGGATCACAAGGCCATCTTCCTCGGTGCCGGCAGTGCTGGTGTCGGTGTTGCTAAGCAGATCGTTGAGTTCTTCAAGAAGGAGGGTCTGACTGAGGAGGAGGCACGCCGCAAGTTCTGGTTCGTCGACTCGAACGGTCTCGTCACCCAGGACCGCGGTGACAAGCTCGCCGACCACAAGGTCTACTTCGCCCGCGATGACAACAACGGCCGCCAGTACCAGTCCCTCGCCCGCTTGATTGACTACGTCCAGCCCACTATCCTGATGGGTCTGTCTACCATCGGTGGTGCTTTCAATAAGGAAATCCTCCAAAAGATGGCCAAGCTGAACAAGCACCCCGTCATCTTCCCGTTGTCCAACCCTTCCAGCAAGTCTGAGTGCACATTCGAGGAGGCTGTCATCAACACTGAGGGCCGCTGCCTGTTTGCCTCTGGCTCGCCATTCCCGTCCATGGAGTACAACGGCAAGCTCCTCACCCCCGGCCAGGGAAACAACATGTACGTCTTCCCCGGAATCGGTCTCGGCGCCATTCTCTCCAAGGCCACATCGATCACACAGGACATGATCTACGCCTCGGCCGAGTACCTGTCCACATCTCTCAACGAGCAGGAGGTCGCCGACGGCTGGCTGTACCCCGATATCCGCCGCATCCGCGAGGTCTCTGTTGTTGTCACCCGGGGTGTCATTCGTGCTGCTCAGCAGAACGGTGTCGACCGCAACCTCGAGCTCCGCAACTTCTCTGATGAGGAGCTTGATGCCTACATTGTCGAGAACATGTACAACCCCTTCAAGGATGGCGAGCAGCTTGGCGAGGAGGTTGCCAACCTTGTCGCTCAGGCACAGTCGAACGGTGTCAACGGCATCACCAACGGTGTTGCTCACTCGCACTTGTAAAAGCTTTCATGAACCTCATTCTCGGCGCTTGATTTGTTCCTAGGGCGTCGCCCTCACCTTCGGCCACGACACTTTTCGGCCATAAAATGGATTCAGCTATGTGGAGGACTCGATACCCTGTTACACATCCTCCCTTCTTGCACACGCATATGTAGATTCTCTGTAAGCGTGCAACCTTAGCCAGGCGCCGCTACGCGAGCAAAGATCGAATATAATACGATTGACCTTAAACTTTTGTTCTCTGCCATATGATCTCACTGCCGTGCTCGTCAACAACATGTCTACACCAAGTACATGATCTCAAAGCCCGAACAGCACCTCCACAGCTTTGCAGTCAACACTACACTGCCACAGCTTACCCAGCCCAAGAACCCCAACATCCGGCCTCGGCTCCGCAGCCCAAGCTATCTTCACACCTCACGCCCGTGACAACGCAACCCCACACTTTCACCACCCTCCACCACTATTATCTAGCCCCCCTCCCCCTCTCGAAACAGGCAGTCTTGCGATGCGGCGGGAGTAAGAGTCACACACAATTACAAACCCTGGTGCCCCGTTCTTGCCGCGGGATCTGATGCCGAGCTGAGCCCTAGCTAGGTACGCAAAGTCGTTCCCGCGGGAGGGGAGGGGAGCGGACGGCGCAGACGCGCCAGCCACACACACGCGTCCCGTCGGACCTGAACGGAGTGAACCTTTGGTGCATGCGTAGTGTAGCGTGTAGTCGCACGACAATGGCACTAGCTCGCTCTGTAGATATCCAGGTACTGTAGGTAGGTGGGTTTGGGCACGCAGGAGTGTCAAACCAAGCTTTCCCATGCACGCACAAGGTGCAGGGCCAGGATGGTATTCCTTTCTTGGCTGGCCGGGCAGGGCAGAACCAGAGAAGGGATGGGCAAGGGCAGCTCCGCTACCCCGGACCCACCCGGTGACCCGAGGAAAGCTCTACCGTGCGCTTATTGTACTGACTTCACATGCCCTCCTGGGGCCCCTGTGCTTGTCATACCCGTACATGTTTGCTCGTCCCGACTCGGTGCGCACCGACAGTCTGGCATGTGAAACGTTTGGGTAATGCGCGGATCTGCCATGTGCATATGCAAGGGCGGGAGCTAGGAGATGCACATGCGGAGGTTTGGGGGTGGAGCGGAGGGAGTGGGTGGGTGGATGGATGGGCCGAGGTTAGAGGGAGTGTGGTGGGTTTTGGGGGGTGTGGCTGGTGGAGGTTGGGCTGGGGTGGCGCGGGAGAGTGGGTTTGTGTATGTGGTTTGGGGGTTTGGTGTTGCGAGTGGCAGGGGGAGGGGGTGGGTTTGTTGCTTGATGTTGAGATACTGGGGTGTTTGGTCATCTGTAGAACATGTGGGTGTCCGTGTGAGTGAGGGGGCAATGCTTGGATGATGTTTTTCGCTCAGGCGATGAGAGTGGCCCTGGTGAGAAGGAGAAGACGATGAAGAAGATGATGAAGCGGGTCACAGACGAGTATGATGGAGAAACGGACAATTGCAAATTTGCCGGTGTTTTGCCTTGCATATCTTACTTCGTCTTGCAATTGTTACTGATAATTGTTACTTTATTGGCGAAGCCATTAGGAGACATGTGTAATGTACTGCGCCATACCCGGTCTCTTTTCAATCTCTGAACAAACGGTTACCCTCACGCGGTACAGGACTCTGAGTGACGAAGTGAGACAGCTGGACTGACACTCCATTCGATGAATGCTCTCACCAGAGAGTGCTTCCGTGTCTGATCCCCAGCACAATGACACCTATTACCATAGATAACGTCACAAATTACATTCGCCTCCATGGCATTAATAAGTCCGCCGTCATCGCCCTCCCCTACCTCCGCCCCAATAAACCCACCCTCCAGACACAAGCCCAAAAAGCCAACAATCACCACACAACCTTACGCAAACAAAACCCTGCAAGTTCAACACGTATCACTTATCAGCTATCAGAAACCCACCATCGCACCATCAAATCTCAAGTAACATCCAATCTTATCGAATTTGTAAACCAATATGTACGTGTACGTGTAGCGTAGGTCCCCAGACCAGGAGCGCCCGCTCGCTTTCCATCAGCAGTGTCATCCAATCGTGAGCAACGAACGGACTACCAAACGCCATGCTATGCAATACAGCGACCGCAAAGCCCCAGACCGGGCGCCGACTAATCGATCTGACCTTCGCCCCAGTTGCCCAGGGTATCTTGCAGACTGAGATAACAAGGAAAGCAAAACAAGCAAACGAACAAGCCGGGAAAGCAAGAAAGCAAGCGAGCAAAACAAAGGCGCAACACAAAACCCCTCCCTTTTTAAATGCGGCAGAAAACGCCGTAGTACCTTTCTTTTGTTCCGTCTTTCTCTTTCTCTCTCTACACACCGTCTTTCTGCTCCTCCGGAACGCCATCATGCCACCTCACCGTAGTACTCATTCTGATACTGCGTGGCCTCTCCGGCTTTTCCGCACGGCCATCTTCCTCCTTCTTCTCGTTGACCTCGTTCTTAGCGACGTTGAGGGGCTGGTCCGCGCCGGCCTCGCTCAGCGCCTCTTTGACCAGTTTCTTGACCTCGGTCTGCAGGTTGGGGATCTCCTTTGGCTTCTCGTCCTTGTTGAGGTAGCTTTCCAGCAGGGCTTTGAGTGTCTGCGCGCGCACTGGCTTGGCGAGGTAGTTGTTCATGCCGGAGTCGAGGCATTTCTCGCGGTCGCCTTGGATGGCGGACGCGGTCATGGCGATGATGAGCACGTTGCGGATCTCCGGGTTTGGATGCTTGCGGATGAGTTTGGTGGCTGTTAATATGTCAGTTGAGTGAGCATGATGGGAAATGGTGCTGACGTACCTTCATAGCCGTCACAGTGCGGCATCTGGACGTCCATGAGCACGAGGTGGAAGGGCCGCCCGTTGTCGCTGGCGCGTTCGAGCGCGTCGATCGTCTTGAAGCCATCCAGGTAGGCATCGCACTTGAAGCCCAACTTCTGCACAAAGGATATTGCGATACGCTGGTTGATTAGGTTGTCCTCGGCAATGCAGATGCGCAGATCCGCACGTGGAATAGTGGACAAGTCAATGCAGGTGCCGGCGGACTGTTCGTGACCGTTGTTCTCTTGACTGGAGAACTTGGCCATTGGATCCACGTCGCGAGTATAGTTCTGTGCAATGGGTCCTTCCATATTCACCTTTGCAAAGCGCAGAGAGAACGATACCGTTGTTCCTACGCCCGGCGCTGAGTCAAGGCGGACTGAGCCGTGCATGACATTCTCAATCAGCGCTTTGACAATACTCAGGCCGAGACCTGTACCTCCATAGCTGCGAGCTGATGAAGACTCTACCTGCGAGAACGGCAAGAACAACTTCTTCTTCTGCTCCTCTGGAATACCTATGCCCGTGTCGATAACACTGCAAGTAACGTCGACCCAGTCCGGCCCTTCCTGATCCACCACAGCGCGTACTGTGACTGATCCCCTAGGCGTGAATTTGTAACTGTTGGACAGCAAGTTCATCAGGATCTGATGGAGGCGCACAGGATCACCCATGACCAGCATCTCAGGATTCAGCTCAAGCTGCTCAATGGTCTTCAAACCGCGTTCAGCGTTTGTGTATGCGAGAGCGCGCACAACTTCGGTGATGGTTTCGTTGAGGGACAGGGGCATTTCCTGAACGTTCATTTTACCGGCTTCAAGCTTCGAATAGTCGAGCAGATCATTGATAATCGAAAGCAGCGTGTCGCCACACACGCGAATAGAGTCGGCGTAGCCTTGCTGTTCAGGGTTCAACAGACTGGCCTTGAGCAGCTCGGACATGCCAATGACTCCGTTCAATGGTGTTCGCAATTCGTGGGACACGTTGGCGAGGAAAAGACTCTTAGCCTTGGCAGCCTCCTCCTTGAGCTTCATGTTCCTGATCGCAATGGCTTCGGCTTCCTTGGCTTTGATTTCCGCAGCTCTCGCCTGCGCCAATGCGCGCTTCTGCATCTCTAGCATTGCTTCGTTGCTAGCGCTGACCCTTTCAATCTCCTTGAAGAGCAATGCATTGGCCAAAGAGATGGAGATCTGGTTGACCAGAAGGCGAAGTACTTGTGTGTTGCGCTCTGTAAACGAGTTGGGTGGACCCTCAACGTATATACTTCCAAGAAGGTGGTCTGAGTGGATGATTGGTATGCATATCACGGCCTTGCCTAAGGGATTTCGTTTGAGATACGAGTCGGACACATTCGAAAAGCGGTCATCTTCCAGCAGATTCGGAACAAAAACGCTTTCTCGGAAGCGCAAGGTGTACAGGGTCACTTGCCGGGCGACCATGTCTTCTACGGTATCTAGAGGCTGACCGGTTGGGAATGATGTGACACCAGAAGGCTGAGTAGGATCAAGACTCGATTCACTGGATGCTATGCAAGCAATGCTCCACTCAATCTGTGCATCTTCAATGACGATTCCGCAAAGATTACCTCCTGTTGACTCCAGGATTATGGATGCCATCTTGGCCATCAGTTTGTCGACCTTCAACTCGCTTGAAAGCACTTGCGAAGATTCCAGGATGGAGGAGAGGTCAAGCATGTCTAGTCCAACTGCGGAAAAGCCATTGCGAAGGTCGCTCGCTGTTTCATGAGAGCGACCCGTCTCAGGAACAATCCAGTTCTGAGTGCGGTCAACGGCTGTCTCGGTCCCGAGAAGTTGCTGTTCTTGATCCTCATTCTGCTCAAGCCTAAAAGTCGTATTTCCTGTATCAATGATGCTCGTCTGCACTGCGACATCAACAGATGTCAGAGCCACTGTGCCTCGCAAGAGGTACTCGTACTTATGGATGACATGATTCGCTTTGCCGTATGCAGAGATCCTTCGGTATACAGAGATGCAGTCCTTGAGAGCATGACGAGCTGGCCTGTTAGCCTTCTTACGGACCAGCCATTCAGCGTAAAGTTCCAAGGCATGGGCCTCTTCCAAGATGAAACCATGCACTTCACTGTGGTCCATTGCTGCTTCATAGTTCAGAAGCGCTGTCGGAGGGTCATCGCTTACCTCTGCAAGCGAAGCATTAAGGACGTGGATCCACGACCGGTAATTGACGTCTGTAATGGCACAGAGAGCCTCTAGTTGCTTGATGGTAGCGAGTACGTGCTTGGTCATTTGCTCTTTCTTGGGGTGTTCCTGGTTGCTACGCAACACCGCCAAGTAAGCGAGCGAAAGATGGTATGTGACAGAGTAGCTGAGGCGTTGACACCAGAGACTGCCCAGCATCGGTAGTAGAAGCTCTCCTAGAGCACAAGCCTCCTCATGGAAGCCATACAATACTAGGACCGGTAGTTTGCTAGCAAGATAGTAGGTTTTCGGTCGTTTCGGGTTGCTTGCTGTTTCTTCGATCCACTTGATGTAGGTAGTGGAATCGTGTTCGTCATCTGTGAAGACAGTCGATGCATCGTGGATCCTAGTTTTGCCTTGTAGGGCCCTGGCATATTGACGAGCGCCCGTCAGCAGTACACCTCCTCGAAGGTCTTGCTGCCAATTCTTCAGGTCCAGAGGAATTTCATCGACGTAAGCCTCGATTTCGGCACAGTCGTAAGAAGAAATTACTCTAAAATGGGCCTGAGCACCGAGATTCAGCAGAGTAAGCAGACGATCACCTGCAGTCAAAGCTGATTGTAACGCCACTTGGAGATGAGGGATCAGATCTCCTGCTGGAGCCTCTAAATGTCCCAAGAATAATGGATGCAGGGTCTGACCACGACCCAAGGTATAGGCGTCATCAGGATACATCTCAAAAAGCCTCTTGGCTATCGCTCCCATATCTGCGGCAAAGTTCAACATAGTGAAGCGGCCACCAGCAATGCTACCAAGATGCACATAAGCGAGTGCAACTTGCGACATCGTGCCCCGCTCTAGGTGGAGGTTGATTAATTGAAGAGTGGCCTGATAGAATAGAAGGCTGTTTGACCAGAAAGCAGCACTGAGAAGCTCAATGAAGACAGGACCTAATGTGAAGAGCACACGATCGTCTTTAGGGAGCTGTCGAGCTAATAGCTCCTGGGTGTCTGTGTTTTGCAGGCGGGAGTAGATCCTCTGAAATTCAGCATCACATTCTTCCCAGCTAGTAGGAGGAATTGGCGACCCTAAGAGGGACAGACAATCTTTCAGGGCCTGGAAGGCGCCGAAGCTATCGCCACGCACAGCATGCACTCGGGACTGTAGGATAAATGAGCTCGCCATGTCACAGGGATCGCGAGCATGCTGAAACGTTGTCCGGATAAGGCTGAGTGCTTCGTCGAGCATATTCTGATGCCAGTAGCACTCGGCTGATCGCACAAAGAGCTGCAATGTTTCCTGGTACGAGACATCGTGTTTTGAGTCATCCCATGGGTCGTCTTGTAACAGCATCAAACAGTGCGCGAAGTAATAGATTGCAGTGGATCGCGCACCGGACTCTGCTGCTGTCTCTCCTGCTTGATAGAGAACGTCGCGGTATGGTGCACGTGCAGATTCCCTTGTCTTGATCAGGTCAACGGCAAGGCAGATGTGACGACTTCGCATGTAAAGAGCCTTGGAATCACCCATTGCATCGTCGTGCCACTCGTTGCTTGAGCTAACCACCCTAGCAATTTCGTAGTGCATCATAGCAGTATCCCACTCTTTCTCAAGCAGACTGGCTGCAGCAAAGAGATATCTGTCATGGCTAAAGCGGAATCGAGATTCACTGTCCGCGGCCATTAGAATATAAGCATTCAGAGCTCCATTCAGCGCTGAGACGATGCATTCCTTATCTCCGAACAGCGGTAGCCTCTCGGCGTCTGCAGGTGCGTTCTTTGGATTTAACAGCTTCGACACCAAATCATATGAGAAGGCGCCTCCTAGTAAAGAAGCCCACGCCAACAATTTGCGGGTCTCTGTGGGCAACTCGAGTAACCTCTTTGTGATGAAGTCGTTGTTAACGGAAGAACCGTACTCCGTGCTCTCAAACACTTCAAAAACCTTGTCGAGGTCAAAAAGCCAGTTGTTCTCCCGCCAAGAGTAATAGACACATTGTTTCCGATAGCATGTGTCCAATATTTCTCGAATGTAGAATAAGTTGCCACGGCTCTTTTCTTGTATCACTGCTACCAGAGGTAGAATGTATTGATGGTCGCGGTGAAGGGTCTCAGCCACATAATCAGCAGTCTGGGCCTCGGTGAACGGACGAAGCTGCACCTTCGTCGCTAATTGCATTGAGGGCCGGAGCTCCCTAGGAATCCCTTCTTCATCGGTATATGTCAGAATCAAAACAAGCGGGATTTTTGCTTGGATGATATGGCGTATGAGCTCTGCACTTTCCGAATCTGCATTCTGCACATCTTCCAGGGTCCATATGCATAGCTTTTGCATGGCGAACAATCGTAGTACATCGATGAAAATGCTCATGAATTTTGTCGACTTCGACGCACCCCCACTTCTTAGCCATGCCTCAGCTGTGTGACCGGAGCCTCCGCAGTGTATTGCTGGTGAAGAGGCCCGCCTCGACGGATCGAGGTCGCGTTGCTGGGGCGTCTTGGGAGCTCCGCCTGTAGTGAGTAGCCAATCTGGCAAATTTAAGTAGCTTCGTAATGCTGTCCAAACCCCTGTGTTTTTGAGGAAACACCGCAGACTGTGATGGAAGTCGGATGACACATCGGCCTCACTGAACACCTGGCGGAACATGGATGACATGACCTTGAGGACAGGATCAAACGGAGCCTTCTTTGTCCTATCGAACTTGGCTGATGCAAAGTATCCGTGACTTCTCGCAACACTTGAAATACTTTGCACAAGACGCGACTTGCCGAGACCAGTAGCGCCACCAACAGCAATAACCTCGCAGCGGCCCTTTCTTCGTGCCGTTCGCGCACTAGACATACTGCGCGTAATTGTGCTATCGTTCGAGGGTGCAGATCTTGAGAGAGAGGATGAACCTTCGATGCTGTTGTTGGACGGGCCTCGACTTGTGGCTCCTAATTGCGGACGAATAGATGGACTCTCCTCGGCGATCGAATCTCTTGTTTGAACAACACTGTCTGACGACCGCTTGTTGCGTGTTTGATCGAGGAAGACGGGTGTGGTGGAAGATACGCTGTTGAGACGGCTGTCCGAACCGCGAGAGCTTGAAGTGTCGGATACAAGATCATCATACTGGAAGTTGAGCTGTCCATCCGAAAAGGACGAGTTAGAACTTAGACTACTCAGGACTTTCATGCCACCCCGTCGGCGCTTAGAGACACGTTGAATCACATCGATGATGACCTGGCGCTCCTTTTCGCGACCGATTTGTTGGAGCGGAAGGTTGAAGAAGCAACTGATGTCTTTCGTTCCAATCTTGAATGCCTTGAGCCCTTCGACGTCACCCTCACAAAGAAGCTCACGAAGCCTGATAAGGTCGAACTTGAGGCCGGACGTGGAATGGTAGCGCTCCTGGATGTTCCGTTGTGTCATCCGCTGTATGACCATAGACAAGGCCTCAGGAATGTCGATGCGGCCAGAAGAAACCGGAGGTATTCTCTTGCTCAAGACATTCTGCATAACATCGAGTGCTGTGGCACCACCGAATGGAGTGTCTCCGCATAACATTGTGTAGAATAATATCCCAAGACTGTAAATGTCTGTCCGGCTGTCCGGCTCAGCCGGCATGCGGCCCGTTTGCTCTGGAGCTATGAAAGCAAGCTTCAACTCGATACCGGTTTCGCGACTCAACGTGTTCCAGCCAGCAGAGGTCAGACCGTTCTCGAAGGATCTAGCACCGCTGCCAAAATTAATCATTTTGACCTGGCCATTCTCTGCAAAGTGAAAGGCATCCCCTCGTATCTCGCCATGGACCAGCTCGTGACCGTGGTGCAGAATCTCCAAACACTCGGTTGCGCCCACAGCGAAATCGAGAAAGGTAAGAAGAGGAACGCCTGTGCTAGCCGTGGGATTGGCAGACT
Source organism: Curvularia kusanoi (assembly GCA_011058905.1). Lineage (NCBI taxonomy): Eukaryota > Fungi > Ascomycota > Dothideomycetes > Pleosporales > Pleosporaceae > Curvularia > Curvularia kusanoi. The sequence continues at coordinate 431,198 of SWKU01000001.1, read as the reverse complement.
GCCACTCATCTTGACGGCGCGTGAAGTTGTACCAATTGGGGCCGAACGACACAAGATCCTTCAGATAGTTTTGCCCAGGGGCCTCAAAGATACTAGCGACTAGAGGCTCCTCGCCCGGTTTGGTGGGCAATCTGATAAATTCGATGGGCCGGACGAAATGTCTGCATGTTGGATCCGATTTGCTAACAATGAGCTTGGACAGCTGGTACTCGCGCTCGAGTCGTAGCGTGTGGCTGGAAACGCGGCATACAACGGGGCGTCCCTCTCTGTGCACGGTGGTGGCGGTGGCGTGGGTGTGGGCGGTCGTGATGCTGGCGTCGCTGCCAGAGGACTTGTGTCGAAGGGCGTTCGATGGGCGGTGCGAGTCTGGGGAGTGCGAAGCGGAGGGCGAGCCGAGGGCGCTGCGCCCGCGAGACGGCGGGCGTTCGTGTGCGGGCGAGGCCTTTTGATGGCCGAAAAAGTGCCAGTTGTCGTAGGACTGTGCAGTGCGTCAGCTCCAGCTCCAGCTCGGGGTATATACACGGGCATACGCGAAGCTTACCGAGTGGAAAGGCTTGATGTCCGAGTCCCAGACGTAGTTGGGCAGCTCCAACAGGCGCGCGAGGATGCTGGCAAAGCGCGTCCCCCGCGACGACGTCTGCTCGGACGTGGGCATGGTGCAAGCGTGATGCAGGGCGCTGGACGTGTTCAGATGGACAGCAATGGCGGCATGTTCAGTTCTTGGTGAGAGGTCGCGGTGCTATGGCCAGGCCGTCTGATGTAATGATATGTTGCGAGGGCCGATCTACGGGCTGGCGGCGGGTGCCGGCTGCATGGCGATGCTGGGGGCAGCTCAGGAGGGACGCCGTAGTGCGCTGGGCTGGACGACTGTGAAGTAGCAACTAGTCCAGTCTACGTGCGGGACTGATGATGCTGACTGAGCGGAGCGGGATGCTTAGCGGGCGCGGCTGGACTGCGTGCAATGCACATGCGGGCTGGCCCTGAGAGCCTGTCATACCGTAGTCCGGATGAAGCCCGCCCCACACCGGCGGCGATCTTAGCTACCGTAACGTCGACTTCCAGCACGCGGCGAGGCTGCGAGCACAACACCGACCCCAGCCTGCACCTGCGCCTGCGCCTGCACCCTTCCGCCCAAAGAGACACTGGACGAGAATCCGCACTTGCAAGAAGGGCAGCTGCAATAAATTTCCTGCACCCCGCTGTCGCCTCCCACAGCCTGCCTCCCCCCATTACGTAGCCGAATTCCACCTTGGCCCCGCCTGCGATCGACTGGCGAGTCCTCGAGGCCTTTGACTGCGAGACACCTATATGCATTCGCTGCTCCGGTAGCCGCCGCCGCCGCCTTGCACCGCTGCACACAAACAGCTCCCTGCGCTGCTCGTGCTACCCCCGCGCGGCCTTCAATGTTGCACAATGGACATCACCGACCGCGACCATGGCTTCCAAGACGATCCGCCCGCAGCGCCCGCACGCCAGCTGCCCTCCGACCTGCCCACCTCGCTGAATGATCGCCGGCCCGTGAGCACATATATGCCTGAGGAGACAGAAATATACGATGCCTGGCAGGGTGAGTAGCCAGTAGCCAGTGGCCGGACAGGAGCCATGCGCAGCACCCACGGCTGACTTGGAATACAGGCCAATCGTTCCTGACCACCCCAATGCCCGCCCGACCTCTCAGCTTCAACCTCTCGCTCGACGACCCTAGCTTTGGCGACGATGACATGCAGCAGCTGGAGGACAGCGACAGCCGACTCGTACAGATGCTCGCACACCAGGCCCGCCTGAAGAACGACAATGCTGGCGACGAGGCCAAGGTAGTTGCTGATGACAAGCTCTCACACGAAGAGAAGAAAGAGGCCCTTCAGGGGCTATTCACTCTGGCCACATCGAATGGCGAACTCGAGCGCGTCAAGCGGCTTCTGGAAGGGAAGGCCAGAGAATACATCGACATTGACGGTGTGGATGCAGAGGGAACCCCGCCACTGGTCTATGCAAGCTGTTTTGGGCATGAAGACGTTGCTGCCATCCTCATCAAAGAGGGAGGCAAAGTCGACATACAGGACAAGAACCGCTGGACACCGCTTATGTGGGCCATGACCAACAGACACAAGGCGATAGTGAAACTGCTCCTCGACCACGGAGCTTCCACCGACGTCAGATCTTCTGGTGGCAGGACCGCCTTCGATTTTGTCGAGCCCAACAGCGAAATTTCCGATTACCTGCACGAGAGTGGGTACGCCATTGGAAATGCAGGAGTGGACGACTTCTACAACGCAGGCTTGGAAAACGACCGATTCGAGCAGGAGATGCAGGAAAATGATATGAAGCGCCGAATGATGATGGAGAGTGCCTTTAACTTGGAGGTCGACATTGGTAATCTGGGGCTTGACGAACAGCCAGAAGTACGTAGTGATTGCTGGGCCGTCCTTGACGCATGTACTGACGTTGCTAGTCTCCCGAAGAGCCTGATGAAGGCCAAGAGTTTATTTGGGACAGATGTCTCAACGACCAGATGTTCGTCTTCCAAGAGAGCGAGCTCGAGCGTATCCTCGACATAGTCATCACAAACATGACGCCACAACGATCGCCCTCACAGAAGCCTGTCCCCGCGAACATCCTGTTCCTGGCCGCCAGATATGCCCACTACCACGCCAGCTCGGATCTCCTAGGTACTCTCCTTGTAGCAGCGATGGGCAAGATCAACGACGTTGTGGAAAAGCATCAGTGGGATATGACAGTATTGGCTTTCTGGATGTCGAATGCTACGCTGCTCCTTCATTACATGAAAAAGGATACGGGGCTCGCGACAGCTGCGAGCGAGTTTCAGCTGCAGATGGCAGAGCTCATCAACGAGATCTTCATCTTGATCATCCGGGATGCAGAGAGGAGAATGGACAAAAACCTCGATTCGTCGATGCTTGAGCACGAGCCCATGCCTGGCTTCGAGGACGTGCAGTTTCAACACGAGTGGAAAATCTTCCGCTCCAAGCCAAAGGCGAAACCACTCGAACCTCTTGAGAAGAGATTTAGACCGCCTTCGCCGAAAGCACGAGCGAAACCATCACCTCGCAACATTACCTCTTTACTCTCGTCGACCCTTTTCGTCCTGGATCTCTATGATGTCCATTCGGTCATCACTGCGCAGGTGTTGTCGCAGCTGATATACTGGCTTTCTGCTGAGATGTTCAATCGCATCATGTCAAATCGAAAATACCTGGCGCGAACAAAAGCTATGCAGATTCGTATGAACGTGTCCACACTCGAGGACTGGGCACGCTCAAACAATCGGCAACCCGAACACTATGAGAACGGGTCCATGACTTCGACAGGTGACAACACTGTCGAGTCTACAAGAAAACACATTGAGCCACTAATTCAGCTGCTACAGTGGCTGCAGTGCTTCACGTCCATTGGAGAAGACCTGGAGTCGCTCGTTGGCACAATACAGCAGTTGACCAAGCTATCACCGCAGCAACTTCTACACACTGCGAAATACTACAGACCCGAAGTGGGAGAAAAGGGACTACCCAAAAGCGCATCAAAATACATCGTCCATCTCCAGCAAGCCGCAGCAGAACGCAAAACACGAGCGAAATCACCGAATCCACAAAAGGCCGACGCAGAACCAACAACGCCCATCAAGCCATCGTCGGGCGCACAACTTGCACCAGCCCCTTCGCCAGCCCCGTCTCGAGCATCAGGCGAACTGGAAAGAGAAGACGACGATGCGCCGAGCGAGCTCCTTCTCGACCCCTCCTACATGCTGCCCTTCACGCTCCCAACGTCGACAGACATGCTCATCAGCTACGGCGCGGGCTTCGGCGGCGTCAACAGGGAGCGCGAGAGGAAGTATATACCGACGGTGCCGCCCGAGTTCATGGCGAAGCTGGAGTTCAGCGGCGGTAACAAGAACGGCGGGTACTACGAGGAGCAATGGAACGATCCCAGCTATGGGTGAAGGCCTTCACCTTAACTAGCTGAGGTGACATTGCTGACAGTAGGTCTGATGCAGGTTCTTCCACCGTCGATGGGTCAGTCAAAGATCTCCTTTGAGGCGCAATCGCCCATATTAACTGAAGATGAGTGTCGGGTTTGTTCTGACGTGGATCGAAAACTGGAATTGCATGAGGACGGGTTTTTGCATATTGTTGGGTAGGGATAGGAATCAGCATCAGCGTTCATTTTGTTCAGCGGATACTCTGCGCATCTAGATAGACTTCAGCAAAACATACCCGCGCGGAACCTACCAAGTATGTCGCCACCTCTTTTACTTTGACGAAACATATCAGCTACATCCACGCTTATACACCTACTGCTTCAACTCGGAGATATCGCCACTGACGAATTCCCATCCTTCACCATTATGCAAAAGACTCACAACAATTTTCTAGTATTCGCCTTCAGTCTATCTAAAGAGCATGAGCAAAAAGAACCGCTTGTCTCCACTGATCCCAAGCAGTCGAAAACCCAGACAAGACATCCAAGAGCTGCCGACCAGAGGAACACGTTGTCGTTACTTTACAGCTGGTCGTTGAGCATCCCATTGGGTAAGTTAAAGAGCCTGCCTCCGGCCAGAGTGGACCTTTGCGGTCTTTCACTCTGAAAGTGTGCCTTTGCTAGCCTACTTTTTTGTCTTTTGGTTTTATCACGGATCGAACCCACGACCTTGCCTCAGCCCTTCCTATTGGGACTTGCGAACGGTGGTGTTTAGGCTCATACCGCCAGACTACCATTTCAGATGTTCGAGATTGATGGAGAGAAGGGGAGCTGGTGGGGTTATATAGAGTGGTAAGAGGGGACAGTGAGAAGTTGCTGCACGGGTTGGTGGAATGACATGCGGTGAAAGCAATTTTATGCATTGCCCATACAGTGTGCTCGTTCTGGGAAGAAGGAGCAATGACTTCCACGGGCTATGAGCAGCGGCCTCGAAGTCAGCAAGATGCTTTAGCGGCTTTGGTTGGCAGAGCAGCATCCACTTGAGCTGGCTGACAGTTACATAGTGCTAACTTTGGTCTGTAGATCTTAGCGACGAGACACTGCCTTTCGTTGACTTGTCATATGAAACAGTCGGTTTGCGCCTCTCAATTCTGCGCCTAGAATCAGCGTCCACAAACCACACCGTCGGCCAGACTTGAGGATGCATAGCAAAGCGTGTGATCGAAGAGAAACATAGGGGAGTCGTCGTGAAGACAACAGTAAGAGGTCGCAGGCAAATAGTTCTACAGGATGAGTAGAGTCGAGAGCAAGTTCTCAAAGCATCACATCATCACCAAAGACATAAAGACACTCGCAATAGAGATACTTAATAACATTACGCCTACACAACATCCATCCATCTCAACAATACCCAATAGCAATCATTCATCTCTTCATCTATCTTCTTTAGGGGGTATACAAAAATGCCACAAACAAATTCGTACATATCGATCCCATCCACATACATACATATATATATTTCCCTTTCAGATCGTTACCGATTCCGTGGCACATTAACATCCATTCCTCGTCAATCATCCGTAATGGGCAGTTTGAGCTGCGTTGAGTCAACTCGAAAGCCTACTCACTGCTCTTGCTGCTGCTGTTGCTGCTGCGCAGGGTTGCTAGCGCCGAACAAGCCGCCAAACCAACTCTGTCGGTTGGCAGCCTTGCGCGCCTTGCTAGCCTCCTCTTCGTTCTGAACAAGGCGCAGCGGGCGCATGCCTTTGCCCGTCATGGGACCGGAAGTGTCGCTGCGCTCCAGGCGGCCGCGGGGAGGGGAGGGTGTGTCGACATGGCCGCTTGCACCGGTGGATGTGGTGGTTGTGCCGGACATAATGCTCGCGGTGTCGATTTCGCGGTCCTCCGGGATGTTCTGTTGACCAGATGCCGCGCGGGAAGTCGAGTTGCTGCCGGTTTGGCCGGCAATGGGGATGCCGAAGAAGCTGTTCCTGGGGCTGACGAGGCCGGGGGAGGTTTGGCCGGGAGTGGCTGCGGGCGGGGGCATGCGGTACATTGTGTTGACAATGTTGGCTGCGTCTGGGTTGATGGAGGCTGAGCGGCGGTGAGGGTTGCCGCCGCTTGGGGCACGCTGAGCGATAGGGATGCTGGGAGCGGTGGTGGGGTCTTCGTGGACCCCTGAGCTTGAGGGGCCTTGGATGGACGAAGGACGCTGCTTGCGGGGACCGGCACCAACGACAGATTTGGCGCGTTGGAGGAAGCCAGTAGGCTGCTCGTCGTCCTTTGGTGGCGGAGGAGGGAGATCCTTGTTGGTGTTGGGCTCGTCGCCCAAAACAGACTCGAAGCCCTGGTATGTGAGCAGACGGCCAATGATCTTGTTGATGTAGAGTGTCAGGGCCTTGTTCTGGTCCTTCATGCTGTTAAGTTCAGCTTCAAGCTTGCGCACGATCTCAACATCGGGTGCCTCTTCGGCTTCCTCGAGCTCATCGGCCAAGCTGGTGAGTCCACCTTTGCTCGAAGATGGGCGGTCATCAGCATGTGACGACTCGCGCAAGAAGTCACCGCGGCTCAAATCGCCATTCAATGTCTTCTCGCCCAGCAGAAGCTGGAAGCTCTCGTTGTCTTCCATGAGTCTGGCGTTCGTCATGCGGGTCTCAAGCAGCTGCCTCTCTAGTTCGGCAGTTCGGCCACCGCCAGCGTTCTCAACTTCAAGCATCTTGACCTGGTACTCGGCAAGCTCCAGACGCAGATCCTCGATGATCTTGTCCTTCTGGTGGATGAGCTTAGAGTTGTTGCGCGAGTTGCTGCGTTGAACCGAATTCGGCGGCGCGAAGTTCTCAAGGTTCTGAGCGGAGTTGGAGCGCGAAGGGTTGTTGCGGAAGCTGGCTGTCACAAGCGTCAGGGTCAAATGTTCATGCTGTAGGGTCCAACTTACACGTACGCGACAGTGGGGCCTCGCCCTCTTCAACACCCTGGACATTCTTGTTGGCCATGGTTTCTTTGAGCCTTTGGATGGTCTCCTGTAGCTCCTCCTCGCGCGCCTGTGTGCTCTCCTTCTCCTTCATGGCCTGAGCGCGCTCGGCCTCGTAGATGGCCTCGAGCTCCCTGTGCTGCCGTGTTGCCTCTCTCTTCTCATTTTCGAGAGTCTCGACCTTCTCCTCTTCCTCATGAGCGCGCTCCTCGAGCTTCGACTGCTCGGCGTGTGCCTCATCCAGACGCGCGTTAAGCACCTCGATCTGCTTCTGGCGCTCCTCAGCCTCGGCCTCGACCTTCGCGAGGCGCTCTTCGAGATCCTGCAGGTACGCCGCCTTTGCCTCTGCAGCTGCGTTGTCCTCCTCAGTGGGGCTATCGACCTGCGACGAGTTCCGCCTGAGCGTTGAGGGGGGCGCGGGCTTCTTCACAGAGGCGCGCGCCGAGACTGGTGTGCCGCTGGCTCCTGTCCTGACTGACCGTGTCCTCGCAACACCGCCTGCTGTTCCATTTGTAGTCGGTGTAGAGGAGCGGCTGGGCGTGCGGCTCGCCGCAGGCGACGAGGCGGTGGCGGAGACTCGCGAAGGGGTGCTCCGCCCAGGGGTGCCTGTGGCAGGCGGCTTGTTTGCTGTCGCTGTCGCCATAATGGTTGATATGTCTAGTGTAGAGAGCAAGGTCGCAAGTCACTCCAATGCGCTCCAAAAAGAAGTCCAACGGGTCGGTGCGAATCTCCAACGGCGGCTCACTGGCGATCGTCGCGGCTGTGGAGCTTGGCTTGGTGCGTTGTCTTGGTGCAAGTGTGGTACGCTTGCCTTCACTGTGCGTCGCTCTTCGTTGGGAGGAAAGAGTAACACGAAAAGGTCGGAACTGGACACGCTGCGACTGAGCGTGTTTACAAGACGCGAAATCACCCCGTATCAGCTTGACAAGGTGACCGCAATCATATGGGGCATCTTAATTTCACGCAAGCAGCAACCAGTCCACCGCCTCTAGGATACCCTGCATGCGGCGCTAGTACACCTGCGCATGCCGCTGCCCTGTCGAGGGTCCCTCGGCTGTCGCTTCAGAAACCTTGCATCTCCCTGTCACCCAAGTGACTCGTGCAATGTGACAGCGCAGCGCTCATTGAACGCCCCGGCAACGGTGCATCAACAGCGGTGGAGATGGCTGTCGGTCGGCGACCGGCAAAACTTGCTGCTCAACACGCACAGTGAGGGGCAGCACAGCATCCGACGGTTGGCTCAACACGTTCAGCTACGTTTTCGGTTCCTCGACCGCCCTCAACGCTCAAGAGTGGAGACCAACGAGGTCTGGAAGCTCACGTGCTCGGCGCTCACGTGCCCAACAGAGTACCGGTACCTAGTACCTGCCCCTGGATCGTTCATGTTGCTATTAGCCTATTATACAGAGGCTCAAGCGTTCAATTGTGCCCTGATGGACGTCTATATCGACCCAATTCTATATGCTTGATACAGTTAGTTTATACAACAGTGCTGTACCCCCCGCCATACCCTCTCCGTGCTTTGTACCTCAGATATGCCTTCCTCCCTTCGTCCACCCAGAATACAGAACTGGCTACTGCGATGAGGTGCAGCAGATCAGACAGACCCAATGCTTCTGTTTGGAATACATGCTGCAGGGGTGGGAAGTAGATGACAAAAAGCTGTCCGATCAGGGATCCAGAAACGGCATAATTGAACATCTTGTTCTCGAAAATGCCAATTTCGCCTGTGAGTACTGACTTTGTGGATGAGCGGCATGTGAGCGCGTTGAACATGTCGAACAGAACAAAGCAGGTGAAGGTCATGGTTGTGTCGCGTGCAGTGACCTCGTTATCAATTGACATCTCGCGGTAGTATGTCGTCAGGGTGCCGAGCATGATGATAGTCGCAGATTGTAGTACGCGTTGAATGAGCTTGCGCGTGAGTACACGGGCATGACGTGGACGAGGGGGCAGAGCCATAACAGCAGGGTCCACAGGTTCTACTCCCAGAGACTGGGCAGGCGGGCCGTCCATGAGAATGTCTACACTTTATTAGCATGATCATGTTGTTGCAATTAGGCCAGAGACTCACTGATCCACAAGATTTGCATAGCGTTGAGTGGGTTCTGAAAGCCAAGGAAGGTACTCAGCAAGACCAAACTCAACGCTGCTGCACTGGTGCTCAACTGGAATGTGAGGAAATTCTGAATGTTGTAGAAGATACCCTTGCCTTCTTCCATAGCATTAAGGATTGTGGCAAAGTTGTCGTCGGTGAGAATCATATCGGCAGCCTCTTTGGCAACGTCCGTACCAAGTCTACCCATTGAAATACCAATATCGGCCTTCTTCAGGGCAGGTGCGTCGTTGACACCATCACCAGTCATGGCGACGACATCCCCTCGTGCCTGCAATGCTCGGATGATCTTCATCTTGTGTTCGGGGCTGGTTCGTGCAAAGATCGAAGTTGTAGCGATGGCTTGGGAGAGTTCTTCGTCGCTCATCTGGTCAAGCTCGTCGCCGCGGATGACGGAGCGTCCAAGTGCGGAGTTGGGGTTGACCGACATGCCCAAGTTCTTGCCAATAGCCACAGCTGTCGTCTCGGCATCACCCGTGATCATGATGACTTTGACTTTACCAGCCATCAGACGGCGGATGGCTTTCTCCACACCCTTGCGTGGGGGATCGCTCATACCTACGAGACCGGCAAAGACTAGTCCGCGATAGTGTTCATCGTCGCCCATCGCAGAAGCTGAAGAAGCAGCTGGAGTCGAAGCACCACTGCTTGCCTTTCTGCGCGCAGAGCCACTTGCAAAGCCCAGCACCCGCAAGCCTTCTTGTGCCATTGAGTCTGCTGCTTTCAAGACTTCTTGTTTCCGCGACTGATCCAGGCTAGCCTCTTTCCCTTGAGCATTGACATATGTGTCGCATCGATCGAGCACCCTTTCAATTGCACCCTTGATGTAAGACACGTCGGAGCCGGAACTACCGCTGATGACAACACCCATCCACTTCCTTTCAGAGCTAAAGGGGGTCTCAAATTTGCGCGCGCCCAATCTCTCCCGAACATCGTCCTCAGAGAAAGCATCGAGAAGATCCAGGAGGGCAACGTCAGTAGGCTGACCAACCCATCGACTTTTGGCTAGAGAATTGTCGTCGCCCATCGTTGAAGACAAGACGGCTGCGGTAGATGCAGAAGCAGCATCTGCACTCAGGAGTCGGGCATTATTAACAATGTTGCCGATGCGCAGGATATTACGCGTTGGAGAGTCTAGGTTTTCAGTGTCGTGCTTCTTCTTTACGTCGATTGGGGCTGCTTCGTCGAAATGCCATAGTTTCGTAACCGTCATGTGGTTTGTCGTGAGAGTACCTGTCTTGTCTGTGCAAACTACGTTGACCGATGCGAGTGTCTCAACGCTAGGTAGGCGTCGTACAATCGCATCTCGCTTGGACATTCTCAAGACGCCGAGGGCGAGCGTGACGGTAACGATGATCGGTAATCCTTCCGGAATGGCTGCAACAGCAAGAGATACGCCGATTTGGAACACCTCGAGGAAACTCCAGCCTCTCCACAGTCCAACCAGGCCGATGAAGGCAATCACAACAAATGACATGTAACTGAGGTCCTTTCCGAGCTGATCCATAGAGAGCTGAAGAGGTGTCCGAGGACTCTCAATCTCTTGCAGTGATGCTGAGATAGCGCCGAATTCGGTGTTGCCGCCAGTACCAATGACGATACCTTGTCCGTATCCCGAACGAACCAACGTGCCCATGAAAGCAATGTTCTTCTGATCGTTCAACCGAATGTCGGCACCGACAGTTCCAGCGCCCTCAGAGGCGTAGAAGGGCGAGGGTGCGCGCTGAGATGCTGTTGGCGGAGTGATAGTGTCTGGTGTCTTGCCAACCGGTTCGTTCTCTCCAGTCAAGTTCGACTCGTCGATAGAAAGATCAGCAGCATGAGTGATTCTAATGTCGGCAGGAATCCGATCGCCGGTGTGGAAAAGAACCAGATCGCCAGGCACGAGCAGTGTCGCTGAGATGGTGGTGGACTTCCTCTCAGCAGCCGCCAGCGCTGCTGTCGTGTCCTTCAAATCGTCCAACTCGATGCCATCTGTAGCAGTATTATCAACATGCGACTGTTCTCTGCCTGCCCGAATGATATGCGCAGAGTGTGGCACCAAGGAGTTCAGCGCTTCCAACGACTTTTCCGACCTGTACTCCTGCACGAAGCCCACGGTAACGACGATTGTCACGGCTGCCGTAATACTGATTGCGTCCTCCAAATTTCCCAACATCAGAGACACGGCAGCTGAGCCCAGTAGTAGCAGAATGAGAGTTTCCTTAAACTGCTTCACAAAACGCAGCCACAAGGGTTCAGGCTCCTCGTGAGGCAGCTCGTTGCGGCCGTGGATGTGTATGCGCGCCGAAGCATCGGAGGTGGACAGGCCATGTGTCTCTGACGTTTGAAGCCTTTGGGCGGTCTCCTGGTGAGAGAGTATCGAATACGAGGCCGTTATTGACTGCTTGGGCTGTTTCTGTTAGCGACTGCATCAACAGCTCCGTCGGTAGAACAGTACCGTAGGTGTAGCGCTTCGCTGTGGTGTCGCCGGTGGCTGCAGATACGGAGATCCAGGGCGCGAGGACTTGGGGCCTCCATTGGAGGCATGGAACATTGGCAGTGACGGCGAGGCTTTAGACATGTTGGCATCTCCCACAGTGAGCTGTAGCGCGGCTGTCGAAGATGGCCTGTCGGGCGCGACAAAGATTTACTGGCAATTCTTGTTGGTCTACTGCATTGATGCTGCTAAAGAAACAAATGCGAAGAATAGGCAGGGGTATCACAAGAAAGGAGCTTGCAGAAGTGCTGGACGAAGTGTTGTTTCCTGTCCAAAGGGCCACTTGGACGTAGATCTCAGTGCTCGAAACGTCAAAGCACCGGCACCGCGGCAGGGGTCATTCGGCGGCGATCCGCGGGCCTGGACGCGAATTCACGGGTTTCACGTTGCCAAGTCCTCGAACCAGATGCTCTGCAAGACAGCACCCTTGGATCGCTGTTTGCAGTCTGTCTGAGAAGTCTTCCCTGAGGCACGCTGGCCTGCGCCGCCTGAAGGACATGAGGTACACAAAATACGCAGCATTCAACATTGGCAAGCATAATGAATGTGGTTGCTCCCGCGTGTCAAGTGATGGCGCGCTTCTCAAATGCAGCCATGATGTATCAGCCTGGTAGGGCAGTTGCAGCACATGGCGCATCTTCTATAGTATCCATTTCCTCTGAGTTGCATCCAGTTGGTCGCCGTTCTGAGCTATAATTATGGTAGGATTCTATAATCTGCATACGCTGTGGCATTTGCAGTCGATCTGAAATGGACCAATAGTCGTGTAAGTACAGAATCAGCGTCGTCAGCTTGTAAGGGTACAGTAGTAGAGGGTGTGCTGTGGTCGTGGTCGTTTGCGGCATGCTCAGCTGCAAGGCAGAGCTTGCATGACATAAGCGAACCGTTCGTGCTTGCCTCCAGCCTCCATCCAACCAGCCTCGCGACACAGACCACCCACCCCTACGCGCATCCACACCACCATCGCTTTGCAGCTTTTCGCGACTTTCACTGCCATTGCTACCCTTGCGCGCATTCTTGGCATATCGATTTGTAGTCGTCGGCGCGCGCATACTGTTTGCGCATCCACCTGCTGCCGACGCGCCGACGTAAACAACACCGCCTCCGACGCGTCGACTTCTTCACCCCGCGCAGCCGTGACCTCTATCAACCGCCAACATGTTCCTTCCCGAAGATCTCCTCTTTAAGTCGGGCCAGCTTGCGCGTGTCTGGCTGGCCGCCAACCAGCACAAAAAGCTCACCAAGGCACAAGTCCTGCAGGACAAGATCGATGAAGACATCCAGGTCATCATCCGGCCCGAGGGTGCTGCCGGCGGTCCTCTGGCACTGCGATTGAACGGCCAGCTGTTGCTTGGTGTAGTGCGCATCTACCACAGAAAGGCGAACTACCTCCACGATGACTGCAACGACGCGTTGTGGAAGATCAAGATGGTACGTTCTATCTCTTTCTGCCCGCAACGCTTACTGACGTGTAGATAGGCTTTCCGTCCTGGAAACATCGATGCGCCTGCTCAGACACACGTTGCCAACCCCACAACTTTGACATTGCCGGACATGATCACAGATCTCGACCTTTTGGCCCCCATGCCGGACCCCTCGATGCTCTTGTCGCACGCATTCGATGGAGACATGACCATGGGGAACACTACATTGCCAGACTGGGATGCTAGTCAGTTCCTGTCTAACAGCGTTGAGCAAGCGCGCCACGAAGAGATGGAGTTGCAAGACATGGATGATCTCGAAATCGATCTTGGTGAAGACTTGGAGCTTGAGGTTGGCCGTGACGCGCCTGCTGAGCGACCTTTGGAAGAGGAGTTTGGTACCGAGCTGAAGCTGCGTGACGACCTTGATTTCGACCTAGACGTTGGCGACGACCTGACTGGTCTGCCGCCTCAAGGTGGGACTGAGTTGAACATCGGAGACACTGACATGGGCGGTATGGGTACGGAACTTCCGTTGCCAATGCCGTCGTCTGTGGCTGGTGACGACGTGCCACAGCTCACTCGCGAAGACTCTCCGTTGTCCGAGCTTGGAGAAGAGGAAGAGACCCGCCTTGCACAAGAAATTGCCGACCAGGACGCGACCATGGTAGAGGAAGAAGAGTCGGCCCACCAGGCAAGGGCCAAGCGTAGAAAGGTCATCATTCAGGACGCCGAGACCATGATCTCCACTGCCCAGCTGAGGGACCAGCAAGCGAACCGCGACAAGATCCTCAAGCAGGCATCGTTCCTGCCTCGCGACCCAGTATTGATGGCTCTCCTTAATATGCAGAAGTCAGGTGGCTTTGTCTCTAGCATTCTGGGTGATGGCCGAAGCCAAGGTTGGGCACCAGAGCTGAGAGGCATTCTCTCATTGGAACTTGTCTCGCGTCCTAGTAAGCGCAAGAGGGATACGGCCGCTGCCGGCCTCGAGCAGGCTGAAGGGGACGCGGAAGCGTTGCCGGAGCTCGATCTCGAGCAGGACGAGCCCACTCTGGGAGGTGGCGATATACATCCTGGCGACACAACCCTTGGCGGCGACGAGTCGATCATGCAGCTTCCAAGTGACATTGACATTCAGCCAGAGGAAGAGGAGGCGTTTTCTCCCGTTCCCGACAACTTCGATGATACAACGGCACCGCTATACCACCCAGCCGAAAGTGGTCCTATTTCACTGGGTACAAAGCACGCTGTTCACCTTCTACGAGAACAATTCGGACCGGAAGCAGAAGAGAACGAGTCGATTCGACAGAGGAATACAATCGTCTTCCAGGAGCTCCTCCCAGAAGCCCAAACGTCGAGAGCGGATGCTACTAAGATGTTCTTCGAGGTCCTGGTTCTGGCCACAAAGGATGCAATCAAGGTTGAACAGCCGGGCACTGAGCTTGGAGGTCCGCTCCGTATCCGCGCGAAGCGTGGTCTGTGGGGACAGTGGGCTGAGACTGCCGCCAGCGGCGAGCTTGCTTCTCAGAGCCAGGCTGCTCCGCAAGGGGCGGCCGTTGATGCACCTGCTGAAGGTATTCTTGCGGGACCACCAGAGGTATCGGTGTCTGCATAAAGCTTCTTCATCTCTTGGTTCGATTTTGCTGGTTTAGCGACTTCATTTAGGGATCTGGAATTTACAAAATGGCGTTGACCCCGGATACCCTTTGAGTGTATGGTTTTGGTTGTTTGAACAACTTCTGGGCAGGCGTACTGCGGTGTTTGTGAGGCTCAGTGTACGAATTCAGTAGGATAGCAATAAATGAATACTCGATAGCAATGCAAGGCATTACAAAACAATACAACGTTCTTATTACAGTAACTCCTAATGTTCAAAGGCGTACTCTCGTCGTAAGAGATACTCGAGATTGCTTCGACATTGAACATGACGTCGGGAGCCAAGGGTCTGGGTCGGAACAGTTCCGAAAAGCACGAAAAAAAATTGGGCTTCATCACCAGTCATCACTTCTGATGCTAACGCGCCGTCCCCGCATACCAAATGTCAAATTCGCAAAACACGCCTTGTCCCATTCTGCAACACGCGCTCTGGTGCCAGCCGTCGCATCGGGGTTCCGATATACCCATACTACCGCGCTGAGAGATCCACCGCGTTCGCCAGAAATAATACTACCATTAGGCTGGAAACCTTTTACGAAATTCTACCCACGACCAGTCGCAACCATGGACACCGATATCCTTGCTGTGGACCCACAGAAGCTGGGCAACATTGGTTTCTCAGAATCGAAGACGGACCTCATTGAAGAGTGGAATATTGAATACACGGAGGGGGAAAACTATCAGAGTCTCAAGAGGGCAGCAGACGAGATCGTGAACACGAATACACCCGTCGCCTTTCCCACAGAGACCGTGTATGGACTCGGCGCAGACGCGACCAGAAGCTCTGCGGTCAAGGCTATCTTCGCTGCGAAGGGCCGACCATCAGACAACCCTCTCATCGTCCATATCCACTCCCTCCCCCAGCTACGCGCGCTGCTATGCAACAATGGCGAATCGCAACCAGCCCACGACCCCATCCCCGCCATCTACAAGCCCCTAATCGAGCGCTTCTGGCCGGGTCCCCTTACAATCATCCTCCCAGTGCCCGCACACACTACTCTAGCCCCAGAAGTGACCGCTGGACTCCCAACCTTCGGCGCGCGCATGCCACGCTCCATCCTCGCACTCTCGCTCCTCCGCCTCTGCGGGCGACCCCTCGCCGGACCCTCTGCAAACGCCTCTACACGACCCTCCCCCACAGCGGCTGAACACGTCTTCGACGACCTCCAGGGCCGCATCCACACCATTATCGACGGCGGGCCCTGCGAGGTCGGCGTTGAGAGCACTGTCGTTGACGGGCTGACCCGCCCGCCCAGCATTCTGCGCCCAGGCGGCGTGACAGTGGAGCAGCTTCGTGCGTGCCCGGGGTGGGAAGATGTGCAAGTTGCGTACAAGGACAAGCAGGAAGGCGCTGCGAGTAAGCCTCGCGCTCCAGGGATGAAGTACAGACACTACAGCCCGAAGGCTCAGGTTCTGCTCTTCGAAGCCGGGGCCGCGAAGCCACAGGACGAGGAGATCACAAGCAAGAGCAAGGTCGGGATCATTCGCACCAAGAGCTGGGCGCCGGCACTAGGACTCGCGAGCCCGAACACAGCAGTTCCGCACACGAACACGCAAGCAAACGGCACACAACACTCCTCCATCGCCGAGTCCTCAACAGCCATACCTCCCTCTCAGCAGTCACAGTCCAACCTCCTCCGCTCCGTCATCCAGCACCAGATCCCGCACGCTTCGCACCACACCATCTCATACCCATCATCACACAACACCGCCCCAACAGAGGTCTGGGACATCGATCTCGGCGCCGAAACGGAGGGCGTAGCGCGGGGCCTGTTCTCTGCGCTCCGGGAGCTGGATAAGAAGAGCGTGGAGACTATATTTGTGGAGGGGATTGATGATACCAAGGGCGACGATATTGCGGCGGCGGTCATGAACAGGCTCAGGAAGGCGGCAGAGATAAGGCTGTGAGTGTGTGTGAGTCGTGGGTGCGGAGACTGGGGGGAGGGGGAATGGGGAAAGCGACGATGATACCAAAAGTGGATAATGGATGAGCGATGAGCGATGAACACGCGCATGATAGCGCTATGCAGGCTATTCACGAACAACACTCCATGTTGCGTCAGTGACAGTGTCCTGACAGTATATAAGACACATCACAGCCACTCCTCTCTCGTACAAGAAAAACACTTCAATCGCCCTTCTCAACCCTTTTGCCCTGAACCCTCTCTTTCTCGCGAGACAAGGACAGAACAAATATACAAAGGCGAAAATGCACTTCCTCACCGCCGCTGCTCTGCTCACCAGCGCTCTACTGGCTAGAGCCCAGGAGAGCAGCCCAGACACCCCCTCCCCTTACTACAACGCCACCACCACAGCCGGCGACATTAGTACGACTCCGTCATCCACGCCATCAGCAAGTCCAGATCCACCAAGCACGACGGCCGATCCAGCACCCGCAGCGACCTCCCCGCCCATCTCCGCCCCCACATTCGCAACCTCCTTCCTCTGGCCCCAACCTACCCCAGACAACCCAGGAACAGGTTCGCCACTCACGCCAATACAGTCACCAAGTCCAGATGCACCTAGCACGATGGTCGAGCCATCGCCTCCGACCACATTCGTTCCCAGCACGCTCGCAACCTCGCTGCTACTCTCTGATGCATCCCCAACCCCAAACTCAACCCCAGGACCAATCGTCGTAGAAACAAGATCCATCCCCACCGTCTTCATCACCGTCACTGTCACCGTAACCCCAACTCCACTCCCAACAGCACCTCTGGACTCGAGCACCCAGCCAGCAGGTTCGTTTCCCGAACTCCCTTCATCTCCCTGCCACGACGACGAGGACGACGACGACGACGAGTACTCCGCCATTCCGACGCCGCTCTCACCCACCCTACTGCCGCCTTCGTTCCCCCTACCCCTAGCTCCCACCCTGCCTCTGCTTTCACAGCCGGCATCGTGGTTAGCAGCGACCAGCAGCCCCACGGGAGTTGACTCGTCTGATGCAGCGACGACAACGACAACGCCAACAGCGACAACGCCAACGACGACAGGCAAGAGAATCTGGCCCCTCCCACACTTTACGCTCGACACCGCGGCCCTGCTAAGCGCGACGCCCACCATCGGGTCTGGGCCGGGTGAGACCCCGGTGTCCGTGGTACTAGAGACCGGTGTAGCTGTGGAGGGCGGTGTGTCTTTGGGCGCGGACAGGCGTATCGGCGCTTCGGCAGCCACGGCTACAGCTGCTATCGGTGTCGGCGCCGGTGTGGGTGTCGGTGTCACCGCTCTGTCACTGGCGTCCGGGCCGCTGGGGCTGTCGGGACAAGGGCAACCCTCTTTTGCTCTACTGGCCACGAAGCACGACGCTGCGCAAGCGCAGTCTCGCGCCGCGGGGAGTGAATAGACTGAGGCCAGGGATGCGGGGTATTAGGAAGAAGAGGAGGCAGGCGTGTCGGCCGTGTGAGGAGGAAGGGAAGGTGCTGTGTCGTGGAGATGTTGCGGTTGGGATTTGTGAGGGCGGATGTGTGGAGGTTAGGTTTTTTGGGAAGGGGGAGGAAGAATGGGTGTGAGGATGAGTAGTTGGACTGGATAGAAAGGAGAAAGGGCTTATGGGGTATATGCGGATTGATTTGATTCAATTCGATTTGGTATACGGGTAACGGGGCTGTGGGTTGTGGAGTGCTATGTACGCTCAACTCAGTCCCGGCCAGCCTGCTTGTGGTCAGTCTACGCTCGGTGTATTGGCAATGCAAGGACTTACTCCAGATGGTCAGTCCCTCGTTCACCTTAGTGACGTTGACTTTGTCGCCAATCTTGATAGTCTGACTCTTCGGCGCATCCGGCCCCCAGAATGTATACCGTCCAAACACGGGGCTCCACTTCGCACCGATATCGATCCTCCTATCCTTCTGCAACCTCTTCAGCACCTCTCCACTGGGCCCGACACCCGGCTTCCCCGTCTTGTAGTCGAGGTTAATACTTTGGCAGCGCACGCAGTTATGCGCCATGATCATCTCGGTCTTCTGGTTTATGGTGATTTTGCCCCAGTAGTCTTCTTGCCAGGGCTCGTTGGCGCCGTCGATGACAATGTTGGGGCGGAACTTGACCATGTCCATTTTCTCGCCTTCGAGACGGGAGGAGACGTCGTCGAGGGAGGTTTTGGAGGTTACGAGGAAGGGCGCGCAGTCCTGGAACTTGATTGTCCAGGGGGTGGTTTGGCGGTTGCCCATGAGTTTTGAGACATGGCGGCCGAGGAAGGGAATGTTAGTGTTGAAGAAGGCAGTTATGGGGTCCGGGGTGAGGGGCTGCATGTCTTCCCACATAACGGCGCGTTTGTTGTTGTCGCCGATGTAGACGAGGATCACTTCGTAGCCGAAACAGGAAGTGAACCATTTACTGTACTTCTCGCCCATGTGGAAAGCGTCAGTGGGGCTGCCGTGCATATTGACGTGGAAGGTTTCGAGCTTTTCGACGTCGGGCACCAGCGGAACGCTGATCGTCCTGATCTTGTCTGCGTCTCCGTACGCACAGTAGGTGACCTTGATGGTGGCGTCGACAGTACCATAGTTCTCGAATTCCTGGATGTATTGAGTCATGTCTGGAAAGTGGCCAATACTCATGTTCGCCCAACTCCCGTCGTCTTTCTTCTTCAAAAGCATAAATGTTCCTGCGATGGTCAGCGGATGACGCGGAGATAATCCTGTGGTGCATACGGTCGTGCTCGAAGCCATACTTGGTGGCAACTGCTTCCTTGAGCGGCACTGCGCGGAGTGACTTAATTGGATACACATAGATCTTTTAAGTCGATCAATTTACAGGTAATGAGTTCACTTTTGCATACGCACCTCGGATATGCGCATAGCTGTCAGGTTATAGATGACCGAGCTAAGGAACCCTAGCAGCTGATAGATCAAGAACGGAAAGACGACGAGGCCGGTGAGCAGCCATACTGTCGGTATGTGATCAAGTTCCGAGGTTGGAGGATTGTTTGTGTCCGCCATGTCAATTGATTAATTGCTGTTTGTTCAATTGATTAATTGCTGTTTGTGTGCAGAGATCCTGACTGCTGGAGGAGATGTTGTCTTGTCGTCTTGGCCCCACGTGCGCGCCCTACCAAGACGCCCGGGTTAGTGACGAGCGGGTGAGGCACTTAGCCGCATTACGGAAAAGCAACCGAGCATGTAAGTTCTGCACCTACAAGCGTTTACTTACAAGGCTTCTGTGTTTGGAAATAGACGAGTCGAACGAGATCGCGTCATAAAATGAGGGAACGCTTTACAGATTGTCTGTAGATTTATAGCCTCCATACGGACTACAAAATGTCTGTACAGCGCCCTGCCAGCTTCAAATGACCAGTGAGCACTCCTGAAGGATTCAAATCAAAGAAGTGAACACTGAGTACAGCGAATAAGCAGTCTCACTGTCCGAGCAAAGCTCCACATCTTGTCAATATCTACCAATCAGAAGAATAGCCTTAAGGATCACTTGAATCTGACAAGGCGTTGTGCATCCATGACTGTAAATAAGTAACTTTAAGTTGCACGGTACGATAAAGTTGGAGAGCACCTGGACTCTCTTCGCTACTGTCAGGTGACGACGGCACTTTCCTTCACAGAGGCAAATGGTTATTCACGGATACGGCTTCACGACTCGTCAGGAGAGAAAGCAAGGCCGACTCCTCAGAATCATTCTGCTCGGGTGGGAAGCGACGCCGAGAGCAGCGAAGATACGCAGAATTTGGCCTCTGCTTGATCCCACAGCATTCCAGCAGCGCGATTCGCTCGGCCGACGCGAGATCTTCTCGAAGCATGACTGCCGAATACCGTCGAAGGCGGAGTGATTGGATGCAGACAGACTCGCTAAGAGGCGGTGGAAGGAGGTTCCTGAGGGCGAAAGCGGGTCAGGACATAGCCGCTGCAGGCACGCGTGGTGATCTGTCTGCGAACGCGAGAATCAGTCCCGCCGAAACTGGTTTCGCCGAATTGACAGCTTCCATGTGCAAGGATAGGGCTTGCCGCAGCGCGCAAAGCGGGCCTTGGTTGGCTGTTGGGTTCGTGGAAAAGAGGTAGCGTGTGGCTGTGCGCTCGCCAGGGCTCCGTTGCGGTGGGGTTGGCACTGCACTGTTCAAGTGTGACGTTGAAGAACTCGACTTGGGTGAATGCCCAAAGACTGTCAGGTTTCAAGCTCTGCTCTTTCACATCCACGTGCAGACTTCTTTAGAGTGCAGTCGTCCTCCTGTGACTCCTCAATACGAAGGCGTCTTAGAAATCCGTGCAAAGACTGCTGAGCAGGTCATCTAGGCACCTGCCACTTTTGTTACCGTACACGCGCCGAGGCTGAGATTCTTAGCACTCGCCCCAAGATCACAGCTCCAGCTTCAGCTCAGCTCTCGAACGATACGCACGACACGACTCTGACAAAGACTCGGGGCCTTTCCTACTCTCCAGCTCGCTGAGCTTTTATTTCCTCCTCCTGAACGAACGCGACCCTTCACCAAAGGAACCGCTATCTCCACGCGCATCGCGCACAACTCAAGCCTCCAACTGCCCTATAAGGCTACGGCCACTGCCTCTTGCGCGCGACCTCCTCAGCCGACCCAAGATGGCGAACACACACATCCGCCGTAAGGACACGACGAAGGGGCCGCCTCTGCGTATTCTCTCACTCGGTACGTCATCCGCTGATTCATCCCGTCTGCCGCGCAATCGCTGACCAGCCCCCAGATGGCGGAGGTGTACGGGGCTACTCAATGCTCATCATCCTGCAGGAGCTGATGCACAGGACTTTTGTCGAGACAGAGGGGAGAGCGCCCAAGCGACACGAGATTCCGAAGCCATGCGAGCACTTCGACCTCATTGCAGGCACCGGCACGGGCGGGCTAATAGCCATCATGCTCGGGAGGCTACGGATGGATGTTGAGACGTGCAAGGACGTGTACGTGCGCATGACGAGGAAGGTCTTCGAGACGGACAAGACATTTGCGGGCATTCCTTATCGGTCGACGCTGTTCAAGGCCTCGAAACTGGAGGAGGCCATTATGGAGTGCGTGCGAGAACACACCATCTACGACGACGAAGGCAACGACAATCACGATGGTCTAGCATCCTCGGCAGACCTCAGCGCCCCCATGACACCCGGCAGCGCAATCCAGCAGGGACGCGTCAATCGGAGTGCTAGCAATGCCAGCAGATACAGCCAGATCGGCATGGCACCAGTCAACATGCGCGTAGCTGCCATGAAGTGGGGTAACCCGCACGCTCTGCTGTACGACAACCGCGAGGAGCGTACTAAGACGTGAGTGGATTCAAGCGTTTTCGAGCGTCTGATGCTGACCAATACCAGGGCTGTCACAGCCGTCTACAAAGGCACCAAGAAAGCCGGCACCGGCCAGGTCTGGCTGCGTTCTTACGACTCGCGCAAAGAGCCTGCTGTGGCACCCACCGCCACCATCTGGCAGGCTGGACGAGCGACAGCCGCGACGGCACTCGCCTTCAAGCCCATTCAGATCGGCCAATCAGTTTTCCTGGACGAGGGGAGCGGGAAATATAACCCAGCACCCATGGTTCTTGACGAAGCTGCCTGCAACGAATGGCCTGGCCGAGACATCGGCGTCTTCATTAGTATAGGCACCGGCAAGCGCCCTGACGGCACAAAAGGACAGGAACATTTGTGGTGGGAGGGCTTTGTTTCTGGCGGCATTGGTGACTTCGCCGAGGCACGGCGCAAGCTCATTGCAAAGATTGAGGGTTGTGAGAAGACGCACAAGGAGATGAAAGACCACCTCGCGAAACGTCAAGTCAACCCAGAGAACTACTACCGCCTCAATGTCAATGTTGGCGTGGGCGAGTTTGGTATGAATGAGTGGAATGCGCTGTCCGAGATCAGCACAAATACTCGCATGTACCTTGCCGAGAAGGATGTCCAGGCCATGTCTCTCGATGCTGCTGCTAAGATTGCACGCATTCACCGGGCAAAACTGCGGTGGGAACGCGCAGAGAAGGGGCAGAATACAGCACAGAACGCTTTCCCGGGCGCACCCGCACCGCCACCGACCAAGCCACTCCCAACTGTGCCAGAGCCTATCGGTTTCGCAGTCGAACTTCCCGCGGAGGAGCTTACGCCGGAATACATGGCGACTATGCAACAGTCTGAACTCCGCCCGGCTCCTCTGCAGCCTCATCGACCGCAGCACTCAGACAACGACAAATACCTCGTTGTCTCCTCAGACGAATTCCCCCAACCCGTCGGAGGTGTCAACGATATGCCACCACGACATTCCGGCGAGCTAGTGTCGCCAGGACGAACTTCAGATGACGGGTCTTGGACGGATCGCCCGCTTTCATACATGGATTCCCCAAGAATCAGCTTCGAACCACCACCTCGACCGCCGAAGACACCTCTGAAAGACGGCCAGGTTCCGCCGCCCCTATCTGGGCATCCGGCGTTCAGAGTATCGCCAGTATCACCTGTACACCGGACATCACCACCACCCGGTGCCGGATTTGCACGGCCACCCCCTGGTGCTCCGTTGCCTTACCCGGATGACGATGGCCCACCGCCGGTTGTCAACAAAGCAAGCAAACCAGACTACATGAGATGATGAAGTTCTGCATAAAGGCGAGAGCGAGCGAAGCCACGATGAGAAATTATTTGATATAACGACGTTAATGATCATGTCCTTTGGCATCTGTGGATATAGTTTAGATATAGTTGGAAGCATCTTGCATAGCAAGGTTGAGTGCGAAGCTGTTGTGTACTTTAGATACCCTTTGAAATTTGACATTCTTAAACACGACATTTTATGGAAGGGTACATCAACGTGAAGTGCCCACTACACTCTCAAACACTATGCAAGCAGTGCACTACGTCACATTTCACTAACTTCAAACTATACTTTACTGTATTCTTTGAACCAGTCTAGTAGACATTCAGATTACAGTTCTCCACTCTAGTCTGCAACTTGCATCATGTCTGCGTACAACGCGTCACGCTATCAGGTGTGGAATCGTGTCAGATCGCGTATCACGGGCGCGGGGCGTTACCCAAACATTACTCGAATATATCAGGTGTGGAAACCACGTCGTCCACCCATCTTGCTCCGAGTGTGTACCCGAGATCTTTTACCTGATGGGAACTATTTCGCTCAGGTGGAGAAATCCTTACTACCTCTGACTTATCTCCGGAAGTCGGTCGTTTAGTACCCAGCCGATTGATGTCGAGCCGACTCACGGCGGCCTCCGATGTAACATGTACTGGTATCGATGAGGATATGGGGGAGTGGGGTAGGTAGGAGACGCAGGTATAAGTATAAGGGAGGGCGCCCCGCGTCCTGCTTCTCTCGTCACTTGGTACGATACTCTTTCTTAATAGATACAAGGAATTGAGAACGTTTGTTGGGCGTAATCCACACTCTCTCTTCTCTCTTACACATATACACCTATACATCTACGTACAACATCCCCTCCCCTCCACCATGGCAGCAGAAGCAGCGACCCCCGCCAAATTCATCCCCGCCGACCAGATCGACGCAACCTTCAAATCGACCTACACCGGTACACCATTCCCCACATCCCACCCGGCACCTCCCCCGTCTCTAACCCGCAACCGTAGACCTCATCTCCGCGCCCCTGGGCTCGCGCATAGTGTCCTTCAGCGACGAATGGTTCGCCAGCGCCTCCAACCTCCTGACCAAAACGGCGCCCATCTCGCGGCCGGGCGTCTTCGTGCACAGCGGCGCCTGGTACGACGGGTGGGAAACACGGCGCCACAATGCGGAGCCCTTCGATTGGGTTGTGATCGCGCTGGGCGTTGCGAGCGGCACAGTAGGGGGTGTGGAAATCGATACTGCGTTTTTCAACGGCAACCACGCCCCCGAGATCGCGGTTCAGGGCGCTTTCGCGGCCAACGACGACGAGGTTAAGGACCCTGCGTACACCGGCTGGGAGACTATTTTGTCAAAGCAGGAGTGTGGCCCCAGTCAGCGCCATGGGTGGCTGCTTGATGCCCCGACTACCAAGGCGTACACGCATGTTAGGTTGTTGATGTATCCTGATGGTGGTATTGCGAGGTTCAGGCTGTACGGGCACGCGGTCCCGGTGTTTCCTGATGATACTGGGGCGGTGTTTGAGCTTAGTGCTACGGTTATGGGGGGTGTGGCTACTGCGTGCTCGGATCAGCATTTCGGGACTAAGGATAACTTGCTGCTTCCCGGTAGGGGTAAGGATATGGGTGATGGGTGGGAGACGAAGCGCACGAGGGGCGAGCATGTGGATTGGACGGTTGTGAGGCTGGGTGCGGCTGGAGAGATCGATCACATTGTCATCGACACAGCGCATTTCAGAGGAAATTTCCCGCAGAAGGTGCAGGTGTTTGCGGGAGAGTTTCAGAGCGATCCAACTCATGATGATGCGGGGTGGGTCGAGGTATTGAGCCCGCAGAAGAGCGCGCCGGATGTTGAGATTGAGTACAAGTCTGAGCTGAAGGATGTAAAGGGGAAGAGGTATACTCATGCGAAGCTGGTCATTATTCCGGATGGCGGCGTGAAGCGGTTTAGGGTGTTTGGAAGGAGGGTGTAGGTGCTGGCTTGAGATAGATGAATGAACTTCAATGACTTGGACGAGGTGTACTTCGGGGAGGCGATGGAGGTGTGCTGAGTGAGGCGTGCTGCGTGCTGAGTGTGGCGGGCTGAGTCTACAAAGACGATAGATGAAGAGATGAATGATTAGTATTGGGTATTGTTGGGATGGATGGATGTTGTGTAGGCGTAATGTTATTATGTATCTCTATTGCGAGTGTCTTTGTGTCTTTGGTGATGATGTGATGCTTTGTGAAGATGCTTGGATTGAGGTTGCCAGACATATTTGGCAGGGTAGCGGCTGCATGGTGAGGATGTCGCCTAAGTACAAGAAGGCTAGAAAGCGAACTAACAGGGCGAACCCTCACATCCACATAGTGACGATGATATACGCTTTACCATTACTTATTCTCAACTCCACTCATCCTGTAGAACAATTTGCCTGTAATCATTTACTATTGTCTTCACAACGATTCTCCTATGTTCCCGTTCGATCACACGCTTTGCTACGCATCCTTAAATCTGGCCAACGGTGTGATTAAGCAAGTTGTTGTACTAACTTCGCAATTTAACATGATGCTGCTGCTCACAGTCTGATCCGTAGGATATGGAGATTGAGGACGCTGATCTCAAGCGCAGAGTTGTGAGAGGCGCAAAGCGACTGTTTCATGTAGCAGGGCTGAAGCAAGCTTCCACGAAAGGCAGTGTCTCGTTGCTAAGATCTACGACTAAATTCGATAGTTGTACATGCAGCCTTGTAGGTCGAGGCAGTCACGCTGGCATGCGTGGGCGGCCTGAGAGCGTTCAAAGTCTCGGCGGGTGTCACAAGGCTGAGACTGCCATCTCGGTCACGGACAGTCCGTCACTCCCATACCACTGTCACACGCATCGAACCAACATTCGTTCTCACAAGAACATCACCAAACATCGATCAAAAAGGCAGATTAAACAGGTCTATAAGTTTATTGATCGCTCAGAGATGTCTCTGCCAGAGCCAGAGAGCGAAATGGATTCCACCCAAGAGCACTTATCAAGTGAGCCGGAACGGCACCAAGAAGGATCGATAAGTGTTTCTGAGAGTGATCATTCTCAGCGATGTTGCTCTCCGGTAACAGCTCAACAGCGTCAAAATCATACTTGGACCAGCAGCCATCCTGATTCATTCCAAAACCAACCGGTCACAAGGCTGAAGAATTCGATTGGCGGCTCACTCCCACCTTCCGAGGATCAAGAGACGCAGATTTCTGAGCAAGCGCGTAGTCTTACTGAACCAGAAGAGACCCACGGATTCCTCTCTGAAGATAATTCTATTGCCACCCATAGCCATTGCGGGGTAGCTAAGGCTAAGAGGAGGCACACTTTACTGCTGACAACATGGTGGGCCGAAAGCGCATCGCTGACAATCGCTCTGGCTGCGTTTACCGTTATCATAATCACGATGGTCGAGTACAATGAGAAAGAGCAGCCCGCGTGGAGATATGCAATCAATTTGAACACACTAATTGCGATCCTTTCAACATTGCTCAGGGCATGTACGGTTCTCGTGACAGAGGAAGGTACAGCTTCCACTATAAATCACTAAACGATCGCTAGCTAATGCTTTTCAGTGATGAGCCAGCTGAAGTGGCTGCTGTTTCGACAACCAAAGCCGCTGCAGCATCTTGCCCACTTCGACACCGCTGCTCGAGGTCCGTGGGGCTCACTGCTTCTCTTTTTTCGGACAAGAACACTGTAATAGTCTATACACATACTCGTTCAGATCTTCCGCTGATGATTCACAGAGACCCGGCGCTCATAGGATGCATAATTATAGTCCTCTCTGTGGGCATTGGTCCCTTCACCCAGCAGGCTGTCAAAGCTGTAAGTTGCGATCTAGCCCTCACGTCTGCAGAAGCATCCATCAGGACTGCACGGTGGATGCATCATTATAATTTGACCCGAATGGGCGCACCAGACTGGGATTTGGACTTGGATACGAAAGTTGCAATTCTCGACGGACTAGCGAACCCCAACACAACACGGTCTGATATCACACCTAATTGCAGTTCCGGTAACTGTACGTTTCCTTCTTACAATGGCGTTACGCATTCTTCTGTAGGATTGTGCAAGATATGTGGCAATACGACGCCTTGGATTAAGGAGCAAATCATAGACGAGAAAAGTTACAACAGGAGTGTAAGGAATATGAATCTTGCCCTCCCCGACGGTACCAGGATCGGTCACAATACTTCGGGGCTCCCAACGCACATTTCGGATATCTCTGGTATGAACACTATCTGGAAATGGAATCATTTCATGTATGGCGGTACCTACAGTCGTTGGAACGGATCATTCCTATCCGCATTCTCTGGTGCATCCACGGACGTGTTCACCTCTTCTATATTCAACGTCAGTATCGTCACATTTACAGATAAAGGCTGCGAGCCCGGCATCGAAGGCGGTGAATCTTCGCAAACATGTTCAAATCACACTTTCGACGACCAATCCTGGATCACGAATCTGAATGCCGTGGCGACATCGTGCACCTTCTATCCTTGTGTACGGGACTACCACGGATCAGTACAAAACACACGCTTCACGGAGACCGTGATTGCCGAAACGCCAATATTGCAGCCTCCAGGACAAGACCAAAATACATTCCCTAATTTTGTACATTTCCACACTCCTTGTATCATCGACGGCCAAGCATACACAGTCAGCAACGCATCTTCGATCCCGAAAGAGAAGCACAACTTCTGGCGTGGCTTTGTGGGAAGTGAGCAAATCGACTTTCCAACGCAGTGTCTCTTTGGTATATATGGAGTCTACGCACTCAGTCTAGGGGATTTCATGAGCGACATCTTGGACGGCAATTGCACTATGCCCGGTGTAGGCAATTTTAGGGGCCGTCCGGACGACTACAGCAGTATCATGTGCGATCCATGGGCTCTCAAAGGTCTCGCTCAAAAGGGAGACGCCACTTTCCCAAGCATCGACGCCAATATGCAGTCCATTGCACTTGCCATCACCAGTGAAATACGCAAACAGGGCTCCGACTGGGATAGCTTCCAAACCGGGAATGGTTCGGAAAGTTTACCGCCGTTATATGCTAAAGGTACAGTACTGAGAACAACAGTTTGTACAAAATTCGACTGGAAGTGGTTGGCCTTCCCCCTGGCACTGGTCGTTCTCACAATGCTTCTTCTTTGCATCACGTGCGGCAAGATGTTCCTCGACAAGCGCAGAATCCCGGCATGGAAATCGTCCATTTTGCCTTTGCTCTTCACTGGTGATAGGATCGGATCAACCGTCAATGCTGGAGACCTAGATCAAATTATAACGGACTCCGACAAGATTATCGTTAAGCTCTCGCATGACGGAAAGGGTTGGGAGTTTGTCAGCGCCTACAACCCTCAGCAGGAAAACGGGAAGTAATTTGTGAGCGACATTTGATTTAATCTATTGAAACCCAATGTCGCCATATATTTACATAAGAGTTTCGCTCCTAGGCTCTCCATAACTTGTCACTTATCCCAGTCATTGACGCGAAAAGAACAGCGAGCCTGTCATGCCAAGATCTTTTCTCTATACCATCTGCAAATACTACCCCTCTCATCTCCCCGGCCCAATACCCAGTTCCTCCAAATCTGTCTCATCCCCGACCCCCTTAACCCAGACCGCCGACCTGATCGGCGTCCCATCCCCCACCACCCCCGCGACATCCACAATACCCCTGTACACAAACCCCAACCTCTTAAACAGCTTCTGGCTACTCACATTATCCGGATGCGTATACCCGGCAAACCGCTCCTGTCCCTTCGTCTCTCTGAAATATCCCATCAGCGCCTCACAAGCCTCATTCGCATACCCCTTCCCATAGTACTTGGCCAGCAACGAGAACCCCAGGTCCGGGATCTTGGGGCAGGGGAGATCTGGGTAGCGCTGCCACTGCATAGACACATAACCGATGAACTCTTTTTCTTCCGTGTCCTGCGAGGTGGTGGGGGAGGTGTTGTTGTCGTCGCGCAAAGAGATGATGTACCGCCCGCATCCCGTCTTAGCCAGCTTCTCTGTCCGTTTCACGAGGCTGGCACGCGCGTCGGCGACGGTAATGGGCTTTGAGGGTGCTGGGGTGCCGGATAGGGCTCGCACGGCGAGGATTTCTGGGCTGTTTTGGAGGGCGGCGTACATGGACATGTGCGCGTCGTTGGACGGATTGAGGTACCAGAGCTGTAGCCGTGGGGAGGTGATGTGGAAGTCTGGGTCGAGCATGTTGGATATTTGTACTTTCTTTCGGTTTGGAGAGTTACTGTAGGGACAAGTGGAGTTGTATGGTGTTGAGGCTTTGTCTATGGTAATGCTAATTGTTGAAGATCGAATAAGGGTGGGTGACTAGTCTGATATATAGGGCCTACAAGTCTCCGCACATTTATCAATCAAGTACTTGATTCACCCTCCCCATGCGTTACTTATATATGCTTGGTGTCTGGGGTTGGTGACTGACTCATGTTCCGACTGCGGGATCGGCCCGGTGAGTCTCTTATCATCACGTGCGTTGTATATGAAAGGGCGCGCAAAACGGAGCCGTGACATCAGACGTGACAAGGTAGCAAAATGTGTTTGATGAAGAAGGATTATATGGGTGGAATTTGTGAATCCTGTCATATGTTGGGTATTTCAGAATAGTCGCGATGCATATGGTCGTCTATTGTTCTATGTTGATCTACGGCGCCGTTTGAATTGCTGTGGGTGCTGTGCGATAATACGCATATGCTTCAGCTGCCGGTGTTGTCGTGGCGGGTGTTCCGTCATTGCACCGACCGAACCAGCCCTTGCTCGTACACGATGTTGTAGTGGCTTCTTGCGAAGAAGTAGTTGTTGATGCTGTGGTCTGGTCTTTGCACCCGAACCAACCAGGCTATCATTGTCAGTCCCGGGTGCAGATACAAATCGACAAACTACTTACAGTCTTGCATGTGCTGGTACTCGACTCGGGGGTGGATGTAGTTGTGGCTTCCGTCGACGTAACAGTCGCTGTCGCCGTTGTCGACGTCTCATCACGACAGCCCCACCAGCCAGGTGTCTTGCACGTCTCGGTCCTCGTTCTGGTGTGCGACGAGGAGGTCGGTGTGGAGGTTGTCACTGGCGTAGTGTGTGTGTCTTCCTCGAATTTCCAGAGTAAGCAATCGACGCAATCAACGTCCTCGTCAATACACGTCGCTGCCTTATCGTACTTCTTGTACACATTGTCGATTGCATACCTGGAAGTCACAGTCAGCGGCAGATCAATAATAAAAAGGTGAAATCGTTACCTCAGACGGTGAGTTTGTGTACTTGGACGCCATCCCCAATCTTTGACAACGTCGTATGCACACCGTTTTCCGGTATGACACAATGTCTCGAATGCGTAGCCTCCGATAGAACAGAAGCTAGAGAAACCATTGCACGTGCCCATGTAGACTGGATCAGCCGTGTGCCCAAAGTGGAAGCCACCAGTGTTCTTTCGAAGTGGGGCAACGTCACCAGCTGCTGGGAGCCCAAGACGCTTTGCTGCCATAGCTTGCGGGTATGCCTCAAACGAGACCGCGGGAATGCCTTGCTGCAGGCCGATCAGAGAGGCGAGAACACCACCCAAGCTGTGCCCGGTTGTGATGATGTTCGAATCAGGGTAGATCTTCAACACCTCTTCATAAAGCTCCACAGTCGCTTGGTAGTATCTGTTCGGCTTTCTCATCTCCGCTCTCACGCACTTGTCGTCACACGTATAAGTGCCAGTCATGCAGTCACAACTCTGCTTCCACCAATAGGAGCCACCTTGGCCGCAGCAACAGGATCCAAATAAATTGTCGTTGTCTTTATCGTGACCCGAAGTTCCATTGCCTTCGAACATTGCCACTGTGGTACCCTTCACAGCTAGGATGATGGTACCATTCTTGTCATCGCTGAAAACATGACCTCGAATGCCACTATCGTCCCACCCGAACGGGACAGATGAGTTGAAGTTGTCGTCCACATCCATCCATTCCGGATCCTCAGGGCCGGGCTTGTAGGCGTCTTCTGACATCGAGGCAAGACTGATGATAGTATCCTTGTCTTCGACATCGGGGCCTGGATATTCCTCAGCAATCCAGACTGGCGACATGGCCGACCACATTGGTTTCTGTCCATCGTACTTGTGGACTTTGGAGGGCCTCTCGATGGTGATGGGTGCTTTCTTGACAGGGAAAGGTCCGAAATGGCCGGCTGCCTCAGCTTGGACCACTCTATCGGCTGTCACGTCCAGCCTCCTTGCGCGCGGTCCCGGTTGGCCTGCACCATGATGAAATACGTGTCGCAGGGTCACGCCTCCATCATAGGATAACTGGGTGACTTCAGATGTCGAAAGTGGCGAGATGTTTGATGGGTATAAGTCTAGGTAGGAGCCTAGAATGAGCAGCAAGATCGCGACCTGCACGAATATGCCGATGGTGAATAGAGACTTGGAAACTGTGATCCAGGGTTGGCGAGACTTCTCAAACAAGCCCATGTTTTGTATGCATTATGTTGTTTTCGATGAGATGCGGACTCATTCAGTAGATAAGGTCGAAGGCACAGCCGCATGGCAACGGCGCGTGACTCGGGGCTGACGCTAACCGTTTCGGCTCGACCCGTGCTTCATGCGGCTACGTCACCCAGTCACGTTCTCAAGGCGACCATCACACTCTTTCCCGTACCCACCAAGACATTATTCGTATGTGCTAAGATATATGATGAAGTGCGAGCGATATAGAAAACTCGATGCTAGCGTTGTCTGTGCGTCCCTCTCGGATCTAGCTCCATTCCACCATGGCAGCCTCTCGAGGTGTCCGATCCAAGACCGCAGAGTGACTTCCAAGCCCCTTGCTGACACCAGGTTCTACCTGTCTTTCTTTGACCTCTCGACTGCTGCATTACTCCACTACGTTTCCGAGCAACGACTTGGCAACACGGCAATTCCGTTCTTCCTGACCTATTGACGTTCGAAGAGCAAGGGTCGCTTTGCGCTGGCTCATTGCCGCCTAGCGCTTCCCCGCTGACTGCTCAACTCACTGCTGTTCCATCCACCTCAACTTTTCCTGAGTAATCCCGCACGCAGATGGGCGTTCCGTCACATGCTTTCCATAACGCTGATATAAGAAGAGTGCATCGCCATATCCATATGACCACCATCTTCCTTTCCTCCTTCTCACATCATGGCAGCAGTGGGTCAAGAAGGCTTCTCCGCCGAACAGCACGCAGTCGAGCTTGATGTACTCCAGTCTGACCACGTACGAGACAGTGACCCCGCAAGCGACTTTGGAAACGACGTTGCGCCTACACAGTATCCTCGTGGCATTCGCTTGCTTCTAATCTCCATCGGTCTTGTCCTTAGCATCTTCACCTCTGCACTCGATGCTACTATCATCTCCACCGCCTTGCCAGCGATCACCGATGACTTTGGGACTATCAGCGACATTGCATGGTACGGCACATCAATGGTCATCACCCACACTGCGTTTCAGTCGTGCTGGGGTAAGGCATACAAATACTTCAGTCTGAAAACCGTCTTCCTATTGTCCATTCTGGTCTTCGAGATCGGGAACATCATATGCGCAGTTGCTCCCAAGAGCGAAATACTGATCTTCGGCCGTGTAGTAGCCGGTTGTGGTAGCGGTGGCATCATGACTGGAGCTTTTATCATGATAGCACTCACAGCAGGACCGAAGTATCGCGCTCTATACATGGGCGTCCTTGGGATCACCTTCGGATGTGCGAGTGTTCTTGGTCCCCTTCTAGGAGGAGTACTTACTGATAGGGTTGGTTGGAGATTTTGCTTTTGGTAAGTATCAGCTGCAGTCATATGCAGGCACAATTGACTTTGTGTAGGGTAAATCTGCCAATCGGATTCGTAGCGGCATTCACTATGTTTATATGCTTCAAGTCACCAATCGATCCAAAGGAGGTGCCATTGCGAGAGAAGCTTTTGCAGCTTGACTGCAATGGCGGAGTGCTTGTGGCAACCTCGCTATCTTGTTTCGTATTGGCCATGCACTGGCTCGGCAAGTACCCCTCGACCAGCGCGCGCGTTGTAGGTAGCTTCTTTGGGGCTGCCGCGCTCCTTGCGTGCTTCGTTGTGAACGAATGGATGATGGGCGAGAGAGCCATGATCCAGTCCAGTCTTTTGAAGAATAAGACGGTCGTCGCAAACGCTTGCTACCTTTTCTTTCTAGCAGGAGCTTATTTCCCCCTGCTGTACACCCTCCCTGTCCAATTTCAATCTGTCGACAACACCTCTGCCTCGCAAAGCGGCATTCGGCTTATACCATTACTACTCGGGATTTCCGCCGTTACGATGATCGCAAATGGCCTTCTGACCGTCTGGCGCCACTACAAGCCATTTTTACTAGTAGGCGCGTTATTTGCGCTAGCTGGAAACGTGAGGATTTACACATCTACCGAGCGTACGCGCACCAGCGAGTGGATTGGTTATGAAATTCTCACTGCTGTGGGAATAGGTATGGCACTACAGATCCCGGTAATTGCTAATCAAGCTTTGGTTTCCGCCGACGATATGGCAGCCGTAACAACCTTTACTCTTTTCATGGAGAACTGCGGAGAAACGCTGTTTGTTGCATCGTGCGAGGGGGCTTTCACCAACGGACTACTTTCAAGCCTTTCGAGCAAATTGCCAAATGTCGACTCGACGACGATATTGGACGTAGGTGCAACGCAGATCAGAACTTTATTCAGCGGCCAAGAGCTCGAGAAGGTCTTGGAGGGCTACCTTGACGGATGCAAGACCAGCCATCTCATTACGGTAGCCTGCGGTGCAATCGCAGGCTTGATCTCATTTTCGAACGCAGGCCCTGCTGCGGTGAATTGGGTGAATCTAAGGCTCAAGAAGACGCATGAGCGCTAAGGCTCAGCTTCTGTCATACCGCACACATGTACAACACCTTGCAAGCTCCGAGGCGATGCTCGACTACTCGTAGAGAAGACGTTCTTAGGGAAGCTATTAATTCGATCAATGCTGTCCAAGCAAACAAGTAGATCTTCCAGATGGCTACGCAATTGAACAATTCAAAATCAGTCTTTGGCTTATGTCAACAAATCTTCGAAGCCTACTATTCAGGGGCGTCATTTTTTGTACTTATTGGGCAGTTGAGCTGTCGTACAGAAATAGGCCTGGTGATTGTAGTGCAATTAAAGACCTATCAAAATCTAGAGAAGTCTACTCAAACAGAGGAGTCTGATAAAACCAACACTCCATCTGTTGATTTTTCAAGATCGCCAGAGCATTGTGCTTCGGTTCGTACGTATGAGCTGGCGCCAATTTTCCGGATACGCGCTTATTCGTAGTGGGATTGCGTCGGCACGGATGCATAAAAGAATGCTTCTTCCGGATCACATCCGCTGTGCTAGGCGGCAGCACAAATCAAATAGACATAGTTTTGCCTACCGTTGCTCTGCTTTGCATTCAATCTCTCGACACAATACTCTGCTTTACGCTACAAAGATGCTCCTCACGTCCATCATCGACCGGGTCATGCCACCCCTTCATCTTTTTGCATATTCTACACTACTCGGAACAGAGATGTATCAAAGTTTCGTTATGACCAAGTTAGCATACCAATCTCTACCACAGTCAGCCTTTAGGAGTCTCCAGAAAAGTGTCTTTCCCGTATATTTCCAGGGTCAGACTCTGCTCCTTGCTCTGGTCGTCTGCACGCTACCACCGCACGGTCCACAGTCTTTGGTAGGCAGCAGAACCTACATGGTCACCTTTGCCGTAGCCGGAGGTACTGCGCTCTTGAATCTTCTCATCTTCGGCCCGAAGACGCAGCGTTTGATGATCGAGAGGGTACATCAAGGTAAGCACCATCGCAGTTCATTTGTGGTACCATACAGACTGACGGCTCGTAGCGACTCAGCACTCTAAACATAACACAAACGCAGATGTTGTCGCCAGTGAGAAGAAGGAACTCGATCGTGCCTTTTCGCGTGCGCATGCAATGAGCATCCATCTGAACCTCATCACCATCATTACAACGTTGTGTTACGGCTGGCATTTGTCGGCGAGAATAAAATAGATCACTGCTCCATAGTCCGGAAAATAACAATTGTTCTTGCAACTACTGATATGTCCCTGCAAGCGTGATGGTGTTGAGCGCCCGATCGAGGTAGTGTGTCAATGCTAGGAGCAGAGGAGGCTGGATCGGAACGAGGCTGACACGGCACGGCTGAAGTTCATTCCTCCGATCCGACATCCTCTCACTCCAACACCACAACATCTTCGAGACAAATTGACCGGCACGGATGAGTGACGACGAACAACCGGCTGTTACGAGAGCAGCCATCTCGCGGACATCCCAAGCATGTCAGAGATGTCGCTCGTTGAAAACCCGCTGCTTACCGAGCAGCCAAGCAGGTACCTGCCAGCGGTAAGTTCCAATCATCAACTGATGTGGATTGCGACGTTAATTTGGTGTACAGATGCCTGAGTGCGGGGCGTGACTGTGTTTGGGCTGAGGTCCCGCGAAGGTCCAAAAAGTTGCGCGCGCCATCGTAAGCATCAATAACCTTCTTGATGGCTCCTCTAATTTGACCAATAACAGACGCATCTCACAAGTAGAGCAGAAATTAGATGGCCTTGTTGCGAAACTCGTAAATCCGCCTGTTACATCAGATCCGACACCGGTACCTGCGTCGATATCTATCAATCGTGGATGTCCAGGAGAAACTGCAGATGGAGAAAGAACGTCAGTACCTGGTACATGGCTTCCATTCCCTTCTTCTTTTGAGCAACGCCCAGAGCCCCTAGAAATTCCTGAACAGCCCTCGGAAACGCCTGCAGAGCAATTCGGCGAAAACCACGACGCAGCCGATCGACACTACATCGAGCAGATCCGCAGTATACACCGCTTTGGTGATCCAGCTGATCATGCTCAGTATCCAGAGGGCATCTTCAGACCTTCGAGGCAACGTGAAGAGCCAATCAAGGATGATATTGTGGACGGTCTGTTGGCTTCTGGTGAGGCGGATGTGCTGCTTAAAGAATACAGAAAAATGTCGGAATCTTTTCCATTCGTACCACTCGCTCCAGACATGACGGCACAACGGCTTTATAACGATTCGCCAATGCTTTTCCTTGCTATGATGACTGCTGCATCTTGGAGAGAGCACACCCGACAGATGTCACTCGATGCTGTTTTCCGGCAGGAGCTCGCACACCGTACTATCATTCGTCCGCGACGAAATCTGGGCCTAGTACAGGGGGTACTTGTCTATCTATCATGGTAGGCTCTGAATATCTAGCAAAAGCTGAAGTGCTAACAATTTCAGGTACCACTTCGTGTTCTCGCACAAGACGCAGTAAGTTAGCTTCAATGTATACTTGATCTCCAACACTCACATGCATTAGACAAATTTTCTTCCTACATCATCTCGTCATTGGTCTTGCCATCGACATTGGACTTCACAGAGATTTCCAGCCGTTGTTCTTTCCACATACCCAAAAAATGCAAGATCTCGATTCAAAAGCAAAGCGCGAGCGCAAAAGAGCATTTTTGGGATGCTACTACCTTTCATCCATGTAAGTCGAAGGATAGTTTGTGGAAAAAGAGCTGACTCTCGCCCAGGGTTGCGGCAGCGCTACAGAAGCCAAATTTGCTCAAACACAATCCAGAGATGACTGGATGGGCCCAAGAACTGAAAGAATATAGAGAGTTTGCCACTGATGAGGTACTCGGGCATCTGATCTCGCTGCGGCAGCTCGACGATGAAGTTCAGGACACGCTTTTCATTGGAGCCGGCGCCGAGGCTCGACTCACTGATGCTCGGGTGGTCATTCACGTACGCTTTTTGGAAACTCGGCTTGAGGCTTGGAGGCGGGACAGTGAAGGCTCAGCGTGCAAGCGAAGTAAGAATGACGTTCAGCTGCATGATTTCAACTGACCCCTGCCCAGTGCTACTCCTCTCGCATGCATATACCGACATGCTTCTTCACACGATTGCCCTGCGGACCCCACTGGAGACTGCTCCTTCACCTCCGAATGACGGAAGTCTCATCAGGCCATTGCTCTCAGCATTAGAGGCGGCAAAACGTTTCTTGGACGCCTTGCTATCGTGTCCGGCATCCGAATACAATCTCATCTCCTTCCCAGAGTGGATGCGCTTACCATCGGTCATGATGACAGTCGCGAAGTTATGCATTCCGTCTGATGCACATACTGCAGCAGGATGGGATCCCATAGCAGCGCAGGACCTCGTGCGTTTAGACATCTGCCTCGAAGCCCTGTGCTATCGATTCCAGAATCAGTCTACGCATGATAAGGTCACGCAGCCTCATCCCGATTTTTGGTGGGCAATGCGACTCGTGACTGATTTGACGAGGACTTGGTACGTCCGGAAGATCAGTGCTGGTGTGCAGGAGGACAGTTCCAGCCGCCCTACACCGAACCAGAGCAATGCAAATACACTGCTATCCGTTCACTCTGGAGCCTTGCCAACTCCTCCTGATGGACGCGCGCAAAGTCATTTTGCTGACTTCGGAAATATGGACTTTAGCAGTATGGACATGTGCCCCGGTATAGATGGTGACGGAGGACACGACCCTTTTGCATTCATGAAGTCAGCAGACTTTGATATGGAGCAGTTCTTCGACATGGGAATCTGGGGCGACGAAGCATACTATGGCATGGGGCTTGGAGGTGGTAGCGACCCATTCTGATCTTTGGCTTCTCATTATGATTCTCCTCTTATCTATTCTCTAATATCTGGTCGAATGTTTTGGATTTTTGCGATGTCATAAGGCTATAGCTCGGATGTAGATGTCGCGAATACACTGTCGATCACTCCCACCCCGCATTGTCCAGCCCCACCAACAATGAACGTCCCGAACTTAACACAGGAATCGATCTTACTCTGGTATCACACTCTCCGGGGTCCACAGACGTCGTTTTCGGATCACACAGGACGTGAAACTCCATTGGTGGAATCTGATGAGCACTGTCAGACGTTTATTACGCCTTCCTCTTAAGATCGATTGCACTGGTGCCATACACGATTGGAGTAATCTTCCCGCCCGTTGATCACAAACGTTTGGTGTATTTATGGATCGTTAGATATCATCGTACTCAAAGCTTGTGTTAAGAGCAACAATGCTCCAGTGCTGAAAGACCAGCGAATACTCTACCCCCACATCAGTCATCCGTCACAATGCGTCCAACACTTCTGAGCCTTCTTCCTGTGGCTATTGCATTACCATCCGCTATTCATGATCTGACCAATGAACCCGTTTACTGGGTTCTGGCCGGTGACTCCACTACAGCGCCAGATGGGGGCTGGGGAGATGCCTTTCTAGCCACCACTGTCGCCGAAGATTCCTCGGGCAAAAACTATGGCCACAGCGGCGCCACAACTAAGTCGTTCCGTGCTGGGGGCGATTGGGATCAGGTACTTGCTGAAGTTGCTACCCACAAAGATGACCGCCGAGTTTACGTGACCATCCAGGTAAGTATTCTGAGAGTTTCTGCTTGCGTGCAGCATGCTAACATTCTTTAGTTCGGTTTGTTACCCTCGCCGACTCCAAGACCAGCCTTGCTAATTCTGCTTCCAAGGTCACAATGATCAAAAGAACAACAGTGGCGTTACGCTCGCTGATTACAAAACCAATCTTGCGAACTTCGCTTCAGAAGCAAGCTCAGCGGGCGCCACGCCCATTATCGTCACTCCGCTGACCCGTCGCACATTCAGTGGTGGAAAGGTCATTGAGAACCTCGCCAATGAGACTGCTGCTTCTATCGAGATCGCTGAGGCCAACAGGTTGCATTGGATCAACTTGAACGAAGCTTCCACTAAGTATGTCAATGCTATAGGCCAAGCCGCAGCAGACAAGTACAACTTAGCATCTGGAGATCGCACGCACGTCAACGAGTGGGGTGGCGTTGTCTTTGCAAGGATCGTCAGTGATTTGTTGGTGAGCAAGTATCCTGAGGAGTTTGACAGTGTGACGAAGAAGAATGAGACTTTGAGCGGCCTAATTGCTGCAGGCATAGCTGCATAGGCAGTGTTATCAAATGTAGATGGGCTTTGAAAAATACAAGATTCTGTCCCATTTTCGTTGGCCTGACTTGATCTTCGTTACGCACCTTGAGTGTTCGATCTCATTTGTCCAAACGGCCAAGTCGCTTTGCGCGAGAAACAACGGCGATCAGTCTCCGGTCTCAATGCAGCACCAGCCGAGTCTTATACTTCGGCTAGCTCCATGCAAGGTCATTGCCATCAGGAACCGGCAGAACTCTACCTTAACGGCTGAAGGTCCGCACTCCCTACACCTTCTCGCCTCGGCTCGAAAACGTGTTCACAAGACTTCACAGCACCTTTGTCTTTCTTCAATTTACTAGCCCAAGCTTCCTTTACCGCCAAGCAAACTATTTGCACCAATCCCACGATTCAAACAGTGACTAGTGTATATAACATCAATCTAAATGCTGGGGTACACTGAGCCTCGATGTGGAACAAGTTCGCCGCATAGTGCTCCGCGCCCAAAGCGGCCAAGCGCAGACTTGGCCTACAATTTCACATAATACATATGTAAAGTCTTGAGAATGCAGATGAAGAGAAATCGGAGCTACTCACTGGGGTCTTCGACTTTCTAGGGTTGCAAAGATGCGTTACGACCTAGCCGCTACTGCTCTTCTCGCCTCTGTTGCGTCGGCCGCCGCACTCAGGAAGGGATTTGTTACGACAAAGGGCACAACTTTCAAACTTGATGGCAAGGACTTCCATTTCGCTGGCTCCAATGCCTACTACTTCCCCTTCAACGACGTACGTTCATATTCCCTGCCCTCCAACATCTTAGCTAACCATCACCAGCTCCCCGCCGACGTAGAGAAAGGTCTTCTAGCAGGCAAAAAAGCCGGACTGAACGTCTTCCGCACATGGGGCTTTAACGACCACAACCAAACCACAATTCCAGGAGGTCTACCCCAATATGGTGGCGAGGGTGCAGGACCCTCTCCAAATGTCCTTCAACTCTGGACCAACGGCACTTCGACCATCAACCTCGAGCCCCTGGATAAAGTCATCGCCGCCGCCGAGAAAACCTCCATGAAGCTCATCATCGCACTCACCAACAACTGGGCAGACTACGGCGGCATGGACGTCTACACTACCAACCTCGGCGGGAAATACCACGATGACTTCTACCGGAACCCGGAGATCAAGAAGGCATTCAAGCGCTACGTGAAGGCGGTAGTCCAGCGCTACAAATCATCCACTGCCATCATGGCTTGGGAACTCGCAAACGAGCCACGCTGCGGCGCAGACGCCGTACGCAACCTTCCCCGCTCCGACAACTGCACGCCAGACACTATCACTGCGTGGATCGATGAGATGAGCACGTATGTCAAGAGCCTGGACAAAGATCATCTGGTGACGTGGGGCGGCGAAGGAGGCTTCAACATCCAAAGCGACGATTGGGCGTACAACGGCGCCGACGGGGGCGACTTTGACAAAGAGATCGCGTTGCCGAACATTGATTTCGGCGTGTTCCACTCCTACCCCGACTGGTGGAGTAAAACAGTCCCGTGGACAGTGCAGTGGATCAAGGACCACGCTGCGGCGGGACGTAAGGCGGGGAAGCCGGTTGTGCACGAGGAGTACGGGTGGTTGACGGACGATAAGAGGCAGGAGTACTTAGGTAAGAGTGATAATCAGAGCAGGACGGAGGTGTTGGGGCTGTGGCAGCAGACGAGCTTGAAGGAGAGGATGAGTGATCTGTACTGGCAGTTTGGGTTTGGGGGGTATTCGTATGGGAGGAATCATGATGATGGGTTTACTATCTTTTTGGAGGATGCGGAGGCGAAGCAATTGGTGGTTGAGCATGCGAAGAAGGTTAATGCGTTGAACAAGTAAATTAGGTCTATAGATCCTCGCGGCACAATTACATACGAGCGATGGCCAGCGTCGCCGTTATTTCTTCATCTGTGCCGTTTTGTTCCTGAGACGCTTGGAAAATCGCCTGTCCTTGGGAGGACTGACTTCCCGCTCGGTATCCTCCTCAATGCTCTGCACTGGGCTATGAGAACCGGTACCAATGACACCGGCTTCAGCACTCTCGATCTCTTCACTGGCCTCAACGACGTCTTCCGAAATCCTTCTCCTCTTTGGACTACTTTCCCGCTCAAGCTCCTCTCCAGTGCGCCGCACTGAGCTCCGAGAACTGGAAGGCACACTGGAAAGAGAAGTGGACGGAACACTGGAAAGGGAACTGGTGTCGTTGCCAACAGACACATCAGCTCTACCAGTCTCGCCTTCTTCACTGACAACGCTGTCCAAATCCGACAAGTCCATGCCCATAAATGTCGCAGTTGCAGCAACAGTTCTAGCATGCTCCTCTCCCTTGACCACCTGTGGCGTCTCTTCGTGCTTTTCTGCAGCTACATATCGTAGCGCAGCGGCGATCTGTCTCTCAACGCCACCAGACCCATCTTGCATTCCTTCCTCTTCACCAACACTCCTGTTCTCCGTACCCAGTGGTCTCAAGACCATCGGTGGGCTCGGCAGCCCCTTCTCACGCTCAAGTTCCACATCTGGCGCTTGCGGTATATCCTGTGTCCCCGGTGGCGGATTCTGCGCTACTTCAGTGTTAACAACTAACCCATTCCTGTTCCTCCCCGC
The DNA here is from genome assembly GCA_011058905.1 of Curvularia kusanoi. Taxonomy (NCBI): domain Eukaryota; kingdom Fungi; phylum Ascomycota; class Dothideomycetes; order Pleosporales; family Pleosporaceae; genus Curvularia; species Curvularia kusanoi. The sequence goes on along the minus strand of SWKU01000001.1, from coordinate 389,444 downwards.
TGCTGCCGTAAACGATGGCAACTCATAGCCATCACCCCTCCTCGGTTGATACTTCTCTGGACGCTCCACCTCTGACCAGGGCGCGTTGCGACCACCACCTGGTACAGCGATGTATCCCAAGCTGCGTGCCACTCTGTCGGTCCATCTATTGATCGCTTCTGTGTAGTCACCGGGACTGGCAGCATTGTGCTGGAGGCAGTCAAGGAGTTCGACAAAATCGACTCGCCGTGCGTTGATGCGGTCGAGTCTGTTACGCACGTTTTCGTATAGCTGTGTAAACAGGGGCTGCGGCATGCGCATGTTGAGGAATTCACCCAACGTGTTGTGTAGGTGCTGGACTTCCGCAACAGGTTGGAAGAAGATGTGATGGTACCGCTGAGCTGGCGTGTGGGCAAGGAGTTGAACGCGGATTTGGGGGTTGCGGATCGCAAGGAGTGCAGTGTGCATGGCTAAAGGAGAGTTCAAGAGGGCGGTATTGAAAGCGTTCATCGCAACACCGCAGTCCCGAGCGATGTTCTCGAGATATACTCTAAGATCCCCCAGGTTCTCGATATCCTCGTCGGAGTAGGTATAGAGCTCCTCGGCTGGCGGGATGATGGGAAGCGGGATTTTCTGGATGCCGGGAGCGACGTTGGGATCTTGTTTGCAGTCGTCGCAGAAGGCGAGGACGTGGTCTTCATGGAAGATCTTGGGATTTGCGTTGGGCCGTCTGACAATCGATTGGTCTTGGGGGTTTGCATCCCTGGGGCTCAATAAGTCTTCTGGGAGCGGATGGCACCTCGGAGCTGCGTTCTCAATGCCCGGACGGAAGTTATGGATTCTGGCTGTATCACAAAGAAGAGTGCGCTCGGGTTCTGTGGAGAGTTTCTTATGGCCGCAGCTATGCCAGATGATGCGGGTGAATTGACACATAGTGGAAGGTTAAGGTTCGAGCCAGCTCGATAGAATAGATAGATGGAAATGAAACTGCTTCGTTTGCTGTTGGAAATTCAGACTTGGATATTTACATGCCGAAAGGTATAATGAAATAGAACACAAAGCGCAGTGGCAAGCATGGCGTAGGGTGCTTGACTTGCACAATGTCTGAAAGACTTATTGTGCGGTTTGGGAGGTGACAAAGAAAAACCATGCTTCAATAACAACCACACATTCTGACATTGTGTCGCTCGACCGTAGTGGAAGATCCGTGCCGAGGGATCCTGCCACTTGGCTTGCCTAGACAAACATGCCCACACAGTGAAGGTGAAAAGCCCCCATGGCGCGATTGCGACGACGTCACTGCCACAACACCACGTGAAGGTGAAATCTATAAACACCCGAGTCTCGTCTCTATATACTGAGAAAAGCGCAGTATCTCCATCTAAACTACCGCTGAAACGCTGGTCTAGGGGTGTCGTCACGCCTGCAACGTAAGACCACAGTCTCTTTCTAAGCGTAACTTAAATACTTGGGAGATGAGTGGTTTTCAGCAGCATGGCGAGAACTCTATACGAGGAAGTCGGTTGTTCTTTTTGCTTCTTTTCACGACTCTTCTGGCGGTCGTCAACTTGTTGCGGTAGCAGGTGAGGTGACATTTTTTATGCCAGAGCGAGCCAATGTGCTGCCTCTGCCTGCGCAAAATGCTAACCAGCCCTTCGAGCATTTGTTCTGGTGCCACAGTCCTATGACAAACCACACACCTGACAAATTCCGCCACGCCATCCTCCAAACGACTCATACACTCTTACGGTTCCTCTACACCTTCCGCTCCCGCAATCTCACCCTCAACCCACACCTTCCTAACCCCAAACCACTCCACCTCCGCCTCCACCAATCCCTCCTTTCCGACACACCCCTCCACCTCCCCCCTCACATCCTCCACCCCACCCTCCCCACACTCAAACTTCGCCAGCACCAAATACCTCCTCCTCTCAGGCACACTGACCACATTCCTCTCCCTCACAACCCCATTCACAAACTCAAACCTCCTCAGCCTCACAAACCCTTTCACACTCCCCAACCCCTCCGCCAACTCCTTCGCAAACCACAGCAAAAACTCCGCTTCCTTTCCCGCAACGGGCGACAACTCAATAGACGCGAGATGGAACTCCGCGCCCGGGTCACTGGGGGAGAGATGCGGCGGGGGCGACGGCGCAGGCAACTCCGCATAGAACCTAATATCAAACGCCGTGTTCGCATAAATCTTCTCAACGAGCTCCCGCGGCGGGTTCTGGTTCGCAACGGCCAGGAAATCCGGGTGCGAGGTATACCCCAGGTCCGGGAATTCGTAGGTGATTAGGTGGGGATGCGGTGTCGTTGGTGAGAGCGCTTTGTACCGGATTGCTGAGGCGACGCCGGAGAGGGAGAGGACTTCGGGCGCGTGGTCCTGGGAGGGAAAAGTTAGAAGGGAGGGAGAGTGTGTGGGGGTGGGGGCGTGGCTGTACGTCTTCGTACCACGAGTCGAAGGTGGAGGTGCTGAGGGAGGTGGGTGAGAGGATTGCGGAGGATACCCAGAGGATTCCTGGGTTTGTTGCCATGGTTGGGTGTTGTCGGACTGGGTTCGTGTGCTAGGTGTATTTCAAAATATTAAATTGGAGGAATGGTGGTGGGAAAATGGTTCTTGGAATCGGTAAAGTGGGACTTCGATGAACGTTCGACGTTGAAAACGCACTGTTCGCGAGACATCTTGGAAGTCTGGCCGCATGATTCAAGTGCCGTGTGGAGTCGATGAAGGACCGATACAGTGCCGAGCGGGGACGGGGATGTATACGAATAGGGCAAAGTGGGTATATCGAGCGGTGGCATACCCATGTGTGGAGAAGCCCACAGGGCTCGAGGCGAGGCAACAATCGAACTTGGAGATCTTCAAAAGTGAAAAATCATGGGTGTCGATCTGTTTGATTACAATTACTCGCACCTCTGTATGTACCATCTTCTCAGGTGCTCTTCCCCTACCGCACACAGCCTCTACAAGCATGCGGTAACACTCTGGTTCTGCTGCCTCGTCTACGAAGCAGTTAACCCTCCTCTTACAAGACTATAAAATGCTCCACAAAGGCCTACGGCACAGGCTTTCTTTCCAATCGCGCACACAGTGCGCAGCATCTCCAAACGCAGTCATCTCCAGAAGAACAAAACGCTAGAACAAAGGCCGCTGACAAAGGAAAACAACACGCAGAGGCGTGCAAAGTCACCCTTAACGGGGTGAGTAAGCAGAATGAGGTTGTACAATCTAAAGGGCATGGAACTTTTTGTAGGTGGGTGGAGTTGAAGTGTCGAGATAGCGAAGAGTGGGAGGGTGAAAGATGCTCCGGACGTTCATCACGCACTCTCAGGTTCGGGAGTAGGCGTCTCGCTCTCGTCCTCTGGCACAGACGGCGGAGCTTGGACAATGCTTCTCCTCTTCGCCTTCTTCTCATCTTTCTCCTGAGACGAGCTTGCTGTCGACGATCCGTTTGTGTCTGGTGTGTTCGCAGCCAATGCTGGGGCAGATGATTTGGCGCTTGTAGACTTCTTGGCCGGGGCGATGCTGGCCATGCTTGTAGACATCTTGTTTGCGTCCTTGTCTTTGGCGCTGTCAGAATCTTTTGAGAAATCCTTCCATTTCCGCCACCCGTCAAAGTCGATGAGTGCCTGCATGCATCCCCACTCCTTAACCTTCCTTTCGAGCCAGACAAAGTTCACAGGCTGCGCGGTTTATTAGCATGAGATTAGACAGCCAAAGTGAATGGTCTTACCTTGGTCAAGAAATCGTTACAGCCAGCCGCTAAAGCCTCGTGCCTGTCGCTCTGCAACGAGCTAGCAGTGAGTGCTACGATGATGACAGGGCTCTTGAAGAGGCTCCTGTCTCCCAGCTTATCGTCTTCTCCCAATTCTGAATCTGCACCATTTTGCTGTGCGTTGGGTGTCTCGCTGGCGCCGCTGCTGAACACACCGATGTTGTTCACACGCTCCAGTCTTCTGATCTCCTTTGTCGCCTCCAGACCGTTCATCACGGGCAACTGAATATCCATAAGCACCAAGTGAAACCCGCCGGCCTTCCACTTTGTCACGGCCTCCTTTCCGTTCATGGCTCGTTGCCAGCGGACCTTTAGCCTTTGCATGAAGGCACCCAAAACACGCAAGTTGATGATGTTGTCTTCAACAATCAGCACGTTGATTGGCGGCACGGAGCCATCCAGTAGCCCTGCAGGCAGACTCGGCGGCTCTGCTGGGGCTTTCTTTGGCTTCCTCTTTTTCTCCTTTCCTTCAGGACGATCAGGGCGAGGCGATGCCACGCGGACAGCTGGAGGAGTGTCGTGTTGCGTGCGTACGGGCGTGTCGATTGGCACGGGTGGGGTGGGTATTGGCGCGCTCGAGCCTTGTGAGTGCTTGTCTTGCGAGGCGGAGGAATCGAGTCGGGGTCGACCGGGGCGTACGCTGGTAGCCGACGAGGGGATCCCACCGGCCATAGTGGTGGGCGATGCTGTATGGGTGCGCAGGACCCCGGGCCGCCTGGTGCGGTGGCTACGAGCTACTCCACCAGGCGAATGCAGTGGAGGCAGCTGGCCGCCGTTGGTGAGGACGGCTATCGAATGCGGGGCAGCGTGAGGTACACCGTGGGCGACGGCTGCGGGCGACGGCTGGACGACGGGCATGGGCGGAAAGTACTCAGTCTGTGCGTGTTGAGCATCGTCGTGATAGGCGTAGTAGTGGGGCACTCGCGGTGAAGGCTTAGGGGTTCCCCGCTTGGGAACGTCGATGATGAGAGCCTCATGGACCGTCTGGCCGCCAGGGAAGTAGGCGTCGAGGGTCCTGCACATCTCCTCCTCAGGGCCCAGGGTCCGCTCGTGGCCGTGGCCAGCGTCGCGGGGCACAATGCGCAGGGTGACGTCTGGCGAGTCGAAGCTGCGGCCGAGCGAGTTGGCGTACTTGCGGAGGATCATGTCGCGCACGTCGTCGACCAGGTCGTCCTCGCCAATCTGCACCAGGGTGGCCGAGGCATTGGGCCGCTTGACCCAGATCTTGCGGTGCAGCATGGCGGCAGAGAGGGCGGGCTGCACAGCACCGGCGAAGTAGTCGGTGGCCGCGCTGGGCTGTGTGGGAGCGTTGGGGTCCAGCAGGGTGGTGATTACGCGGGCATCGGCCTTGTCGACGAGAGACTGGCGGCGGTCGGGGACGGGCGCGGTTGGAGGCTCAACGGCAGTCGAGGCGGGTGACGGCGTGTCCGGCACGGGCTCGGCCTGCTGCACAGCTGCAGCTGCAGCGGGCGGGTAGATGGGCGTGGGCTCCTCGAGCGTCAGCTGCGGGCAGACGGCAGGCAGCTTGCGGTCGTCTTGGTCGGCAGACGTCGTCGTCGAGGCGCGAGTAATGGCGGGTGACCTGCTGTTGCCGTTGCTGCTTGCACTGGCGCTGCCGACTGTCGTGTTCTGCGACAGCTGCGAGTGCTGCGAAGGCTGCGAACGCTCGGCGCCGGCGGGCTTCTGCAGCACCTCCGATTTGACGAGGCGCTCTGGGACAGCTCCCGCACCAGCTCCAGCTCCAGTTCCAGCCTCAACCGTGACCTTTGTTCGCTCGCTGCTGTCGCGGTCGCGCGCGTTGGCGGCCTGGTGCTCTGCGAGCTTGCTCAGCGAGATGCTCTTGCGCAGCGTGCTCGACACCCGCGGCGGCCCTCCTGCGTCGCTGCCGGCCGAGCTCACGTTCGAGCGGTGCGTGTCGGTAGTGCTGGTTGCGCTGCTCCTGCGCCAGAACTTGGGCAGATGGAAGCGGCGGGACGACTTGATGCTGCTCATACCGGCGAGCAGCCGGAGACTGTGGGTGCAGACAGCGTCGCAGCGGAGAGTGCCTGATGTGAGGCACCACCTGCGGGAGCGCGAGCGTGATAGAGGAGCTATCTTTGTTGCCGTGGATTCAATCGCGCGATCGCGCAGAATGATCGTGATGAGATCGGCGCAGTGCAGGTGCAGCGCAGAACAGCAGATTCACAGAAAAGGCCAAGGGAACAGCAGACGTGCCGCCGTGGAAGAATTAAATGAGTGTATTCAGGTCAGGTCAAAGCAGGTCAGACTCTTGTTGTTGTCTCTACAAGCAGCCCACGTCCGGGCGTTGCGCTGGGAGCTCGAGTCGCCCAGATTGAGCAATCTACCCTTGAACTCGCATCCGCTTCACCACACCCAGCCCGTCCGCCATACACTATGGCCCATGGCCCTGTTCATAGCAGTCTTGCCACGGTCACTGCAGACGCACGCGTAAGCTGTGCACCGGTGCAGCCCAAAAGCAGCCACAGGAACTGGTTTCACCCGTGCTGTAGCCAGAGTCATTCGTGCAAGACTGCTACATGGTCCTAGGCTAACCCTGCAGCACCAGCGGACAACTCACGCTTCTTGCACGCACGTTGCCCCGGCCGTGGCCAGACTACCGTTCATCCACCCTGCTCGAACTGCACTGTTTGGCTGTCACAGGCCCCTTTCTTCCCGCTCCTGGTGCTTGCAGCGAAATTGAGATTGGACGTTGCCACTGGGTGCTGCACGTTCTCCCTAAAGCTTGATCTGATATCAATCTTCGCCCAACTTGGAATAGCCTACGGTACTGCGGTACTGCTTTACTACTGGACGACCACTAAGCGAGCTGTATGCGGATTGCTGGATATAGCTGCGTCTGACATCGACCTTTCTTCGACGGCAATCGTGCCGGTACCGACGAAACATCGTCTATATTTTCCAGTTTTCTCAAACACGGTCACAGCCATCAGCAATACCTAGCTTTGTCTGTGTGGCCTGCGGGACACTAATTCTTCCACCCGCAAGACAGTAACTCCTCTTCCCGCGAGACTCCGCATTGCAAAATAGACCGAGCGTTCCGCCGAATGTCTATCGCTGCTCAAGACTACTTAACCTTAGAAATGTTCTAGGTGTACCTCAGAATGAGTTACCGTATCCGGGCATCTACTGTATGAACCAACGCACTGCTATGACTTTCCTCAGCTGCGAGTGGAGAAACCAAACCGCTCACGAGTACGAACCTAAATTCCAACATCGTGTCTCCACTTTTGAATGTACGACATCAGAAACAAGCATGCTGTAGTACTGAATGTCCCGTAATAGAGCAGAGACAGCGAGTGATGTGAGACTGACGGCTGACTGATCTACACGGATACTGTCTTACGGCTCCTGCTCCGGGCAGCCATTCACTTTCCGCGGGGAAAACAATTTGCATGAAGCAATGGAAACGTCAGTTGAAGGCGCTCGCGACAACTACTTTGAAACTGGAGGGGGATCAAGTACTGCGTGCAACGTCTTTATACAAGACAACGTTATGAGCCGTCTGCAAGGGTTTCTAAAAGGGAGGTCAGTAAGATAGTAAATTAAGCTTGTGTCAATAACAGACGGTGTAAGTTGTAAAAAAGATCGATAGAAGCTAGTCGTTCGCAGCACAGCGATCTGCAGCTCAGTGAGTCTGCAGCTCAAGGTGTAGTACACCGCGTTCGCATCTCAGTCCCACGGGGTAAAGCATGGTAAGATTTTGGGCTATCTTAATACTACCATATCAATCTCCCATATCTCAATGACTAGACGTGAAATCTTCCCCAACCTGCCGAGATTCTGGGAAAGCCGTCAAGCCAAATCATTTCGATTGAAGTCAGATCTGATGGTAAGAGGGCTGTTTCTGCCGTCTATGTAGAAAGACGGAAGGAAGTTGGTGTTGGGGGTGGTCGTCGCTTCCACGTATGCGGTGAAGTGCGCGTATGTGTACTAGTAGCACATCAACAACACCTGTTGGCAGTCGTCAGCTCTCTAACAGTCGCATTGACAACAACGTTACGGGAGGTACTTGTAGCATTCACGAATGAAGAGTCTGCGGTGACATTGGCATACTAAGATTGTCACCAGAGCATTCGACAGAGCCTTCGCCAGAGCATCCGCCTTCATCTCTCAGAATGGGAGGCAGCACTCATGATCCAAATCACAAGATACTACTCTGGCAAATAAGCCATTTCTCATGACATAGCATCTGGGCCGCTGGTTCACCGCAAAGCATAGCGCCGTCTTCATCCTTTCACTAATTTCCAGTGTCGCCATTTCATTCACTTCCAACTACCGTAAGCGCAACTAAATTGACAGCCATGAACACCACAGGAAAAATCCCAACCGTAATTACGTACACAGACACAACCAACCACCACAAGCAGAATATTAACCGCGTCCGCCAATTCGACCATAACCATAGCCACAAACAACAATGCCTCTCCGCCGCCCATACAACCCTATCCTCAAAGCCTCCAGCGAAAGTCCCCCAGAAACTACCAAAGAGGAGCTATCTTCCCAGCCACCACCCTCACGACTATCCTCACGGGCGCCATCTCACCACTCAGGGCCCTCAGACACCAAGAAAGAAGAGCACTCAAGTCAGCCGCTGCCGCCTTTACAACCACCCTCGCGAGCGCCATCTCACAACTCAGGACCCGGGGATTTCCAGAAGCAAGAACTATCTTTCTATCCACCTTCCTCACAACCGCCCTCACGACGCCCCTCGCCAATCCCCGAGGAAAAGCCCTCTCGATCAGTCTCCCAAAAGTCAAATGTCTCGCTGCCGCCCCTCCAGCCAGCCCAACCACGCCCATCACTCTCATCCGCGCACTCTGCGCCCTCACCCCTCGCAGCGACACCAGCCTCAGCCTCAGCATACAACCCCCTGCTGTGCCTGGCATGCCTCTCGCCGCTCCCACAACCACCAGAGTCACAACCGCAACCACAATCACAACCACAATCACAACCACAACCGCAACCACAATCACAACCACAACCACACCCACACCCACACCCACACCCACAGCCACCACCAGAACGGTCATCATCAGACAGCACCACACTACCGCAGCAAACACTCCACTTCTCCAACCGCCATCCCTGTCCCCAGCGCGCAGCTACAACACCGTCCTCTCCCGCCGCCGCCCCAACAACACCATCCTCTCCAGCACCACCACGCTGGTGTCCATCCTGCATCCGCGCCTTCAAGCAACGCGAGGCGAGCTCACGCCGCGCCGACGTGTTGACCGTGTTCCCCGCGCTGGTGGAAAGTGAAGGGGAAGAGGGGGCGGGAAACGAAGTCGTCACTATGGTCAAGGGAAAGGGCTGGGTGTGGGGGAGGCTGGTCCTGATGTGGGGATGGGTAGTTGAGAGGGTCTGGATCTGGGGAGGGAAGGAGGAACAGAGGGTCTGGGTGAGGAGGGGAGCGGTGGTGGGGGGCAGTGCTGTGTAGAAAAGTCGTTGCTCGGGTATATCTAGCTTGGAACACGGGCTTGAGATTGGATAGAAGACCAAAGACTGGGTGTGAGAAAAGATGGCATTTGTTCTCGGCGACTGGCATCGCGTCAGTCCGCTAATTGTTATGTGCAATGGTCAGGTAACCTCCCCTTGTCGTCTCCATCCATCCTGCCGTGTCTTCCGCTACCAGGTACACCAGCGGTGGCGAGGTTACTGCGTCGACATCGGTCTTCCATATGTGCAACTCGCATCTCATCCGCGGACGCGTGTATGCAACGCTCAAATATCCGCGGCGTTCTCATATTCCCCCCCCCTTCCAACCCCATATCTCCTTACCCTCTCCTCCCACTCACCACTCAATCAAAAATCCCTAAAATACTCCTCCCACTTATCACTCAGCTCCTTGGTATACGGATCGCGATGCCCGGCCTCATCCTCATACTCGTCGAAATTGCGCGTGTCAGCGGGTCCTCTGAGATGGGGCACAATGGGGCCCTGGACCTCGCGGTTGTACATTTTCTGCCAGTCGATGTCCTTGAACCACTCGTGCTGCTTGACGCGGCTCGCGCCGCCGGCGATGTTGCCGAGCCTTTTGGATACGTCCACGGTGCAGAGGCCGGAGATCAGGTCGCGGGCGGGGGCGGACATGGCGCTGGGGAAGCGGACTTTGCCTTCTACGATTCTGGGGGGCTGTTAGATGGGGTGGTGGAGGAGTCGGGGGAAAGGGGGAAGGGGACGTACTGCTCGTAGATCTTCATGGGGTTCTGGTCCCAGAAGGGCGGTTGGCCTACGAGGAATTCGTAGACGAGGATGCCGAATGCCCACCAGTCTACTGCTGTGCCGTGACCTGGGGGCCGTTAGACTTGAAATACAACTATCTGATACTTTCAATCATACCTGTATTTCTAATCACTTCCGGCGCAAGGTATTCTGGCGTCCCGCATAGTGTGTAGGTTTCCCCTGCCCACGTTAGCAGCTATCCAAGATCTGCGGCACTGCAACATACTGTTCTCCACTTTCTTTGCAAATCCAAAGTCGACCAGCTTAAGGTGTCCCTCGGCATCAATGAGGATGTTTTCCGGTTTTAAATCACGGTATGCAACGCCTTCCCGCTCGTGAAGGAACTCTAATATCAGCACAATCTCGGCGGCGTAGAACTGTGAGGTAGGCTCGTTGAATCGTCGCGCTCGTCTTAGGTAGCTGAAGACTTCACCACCAGGGCAATAGTCGAGCTGGACACGTTACTTGATGTTCGTCGGGGAGTTGAGAGTGAGACATACGACCATGTAGAGCGAGTCGAGAGACTGGAAGCTGGCGACCATTGTTGTTATGAATGGATGCCCTGCGACCTTAGCGAGGACATCACGCTCGTTCCGTACGTGCTCGACCTGCTTCAAGCGAATCACTGCAGCCTTGTCAGCAACTACACCCACATGCTATTCGTGCTCTACACACCGTCCACCTTGCGCAGGATCTTGAGGGCAAAGACCTTGTCGTGGTCCTCCTGCGATGCGCCCTTCAGCCGTACCAGCCATACGCGTGCAAATGTGCCTGACAGCAATCAGTACCTGTCGTCGTTGGTCCAAGCCTCGCTGCAATGCGCACCGGTGCCGAGCGTCTTGATCAGCTCAAAGTCCTCTTCGCGCAGGACTTTACTCGAGTGGCCGACGGTCTTCTGGTTTGGGTCCTTGTCGATCTCGTCGGGGCTCAGCGTGTGTCGCTGGGACTCCCACCGCGCCAGCGTGCGCTTCTCCTCCTCGCGCGGCTTGTCCATGGCCGAGTCGTTGCGGTCGTGCAGCGGGCCAGAGGGCTTGCGCGAACCCTCTTTCTTCTCGCGGTGGTGCTCAATGGGGTGCAGCAGGCGGTTGACGGTCGCCATGGCTGCTACTGCTGCGCTGACTGCTCCGCTGGGCGCAGGTCGCTCGTCACTGGTGGGTTCCTCGTAGGGCAGAAGCGGGAGTCGCGAGGTCCGAGGGCTGCTTCCGGGCTTATGAGGGCATTCAGCACATTTCAGGCCACGGCAGCGGGCGTTCGGGGGACGAGCGTGGTTTGTGTACGGGGACGAGCGCGGGCGGCGGCAGGGTCAGCGTGGTTGCAGCTGTCATCCAGGACCAGGGGCCGTCTGGATATAGCGGTCTCCCATGGCGGGGGCTTGCCTGAGGCGCATTCTTCTGGATGACGCACGGCGTGGGGAACCCGTCCGTTGCTCCTGCAACAAAGCCGACCCGCTAGAACGTGCACACCGGCGGCGCCGTCCCAGCGCAAAGTGCATTTGCATTCTACATATGCACACACGTGCCTGCGCATTTGCTGCTTTGCCATGCGGCTCTATGGAGACTTGTTTCAGCCCGCCTGGTGCAACAGCTCGCTGAATGATCGCCGCCAGCAGCCCCTCGGGCACCAGCCTGCTCGGAGTTTGCCAATCTGGGAGCATGACAAGGCTGCGCCGATAAGCCGAGATGTGAATCCGAGCAGTGAATTGCGCTGAATCAGCGCGCTGGCAGGGCTGACAGAGCCAGCCAGTCGAGCCACTGACTGCATCGAGCCGGCGTGTTGGTCCCAGCAACGCGCTGCCAATCGGCTGCTGCACGGCCGAAGCAGGGACGCCAGCTGCCCCACGGTACTTGACCTGTAAGGGTCCCATTGTTCGACACCGCAGAGAAGGTAAGGTTGGGTTTGAGGATAACAAGAACTGTTCTCAGATTGATTGTGTACTTGTCTGCCCAACAATCCCATCGACAGCTGGTCACAGCATGGAATCGAGGGTGATTGATTGTGTGTGCATTGCTGTCTGACTGATAAACTGCCGCAATTTACACGTCGACTCTTCACTGGGCTCGGCCCAACTTCTCTCACAACTCTTAGATTGGGCTCTTCACCTGATGTCTGGCCCCAATAAATACTCTTCAATTCGACCAAAAGCTTCCTGCTCCTAACGCCGGATATGTTGCATGCAATTGTCATCGTGTTTCTACACCAAGTATTCGTACATGAAGACGAGATAGAGTGCTTGTTCAGCCACTGGCACGGGTGTTCATGATCAGGGCAACAATGAGCCTGCATATGTTAGCAACAGCAATTGGGACGGCTTTGTCGCGGCCAAACATACCCGTAGAGACCCAGGACTTCGGCGAAAATAAGGATGAGGACCATGCCGACGAAGATCCTCGACTGGCGCATGAAGGAGCGCACACCCTTCTTGGAGTTAGTCGCTGGCCATGTAGCATCTTAAGATATATACGTACAGCGTCTCCAACAATTCCAATTGCATAGCCTGCAGCCAGTCCAGACAGACCGACAGACAGACCAGCGCCCATGTGCATGAATCCAGCGAACAGTGAGTACTCCTTCTCAGGCGGGGGCTTGATGTCGCTGGCAATGAGCACGGAGATAACGAGGGCGTAGACGGCCAAGATACCAGACATGACGATGGGGATGAGCGACTGTTCATTGGTCAGCTGAAGCTCCTGTGCTCACTCTCGCAGCTCTGACCTTCATGATCAGGTCGGGCCTGTATGTTCCAATACCGGCGATACCAACGCCAGCTTTGGCTGTGCCGTAGGCAGCTCCCATGCCTGCTGTCCGTTAGTCTCATCGCGTCTCTGCTATGCCGTGCTGGGTCTCGTACATCCAAAAGCCATCTGTACAAGGCTCGTTGTTTAGTTCTCAAGCTTCAGCGGGCGGGCGGGACTCACTGCAAAGAAGATGCCGCTCTGCAGACTGTTAGCTTATGAAGTCATCGGTGCTGGCGGAGGCACTCACCATGCCGAAGAACGGCGCGAAGCTGGGCGCGAGGTTGTCTATCTGGCCCGACATGCTGCGTGTATGTGTGTCTCGGCTGCGGCGTGGGGACAAGGGGCGTTGCGCGCGGAGGGTGTTGGGGAGGCGTTGTTGGATGGACGGTGAGGTGTGGACGACTCTCTTGCATGCTCGACATGGATGGCCGTGCGCTGCGCCGGGCGCGCTTCGAGCCAAGAACCAACGAGTGACCACCTGCATTGCAGCGGAACGTCTCGACCAGACCGTCCACGCTGCAAACCGCACGTCTGCCCGCATTGCCTCCTCGCCCCGGCTCTCGCTCCCAGCTCTCGCTCGCACACACGCATTGCTCCCCCACAGCCGTCGCCCAAGCAGCTCCCGCGGACCCCTCGCTGGGGAGACAGCACGAATCCTCCCGCGTCCGCACCTCCCCAACCACTCCCACCTGCCAGGTGCCGCCTCACCCCGCCCCGTGCTCGTGAGAATCGCCTGCCTCCGCCTGCTCCCATTGCGAGCTGCCGCTGTGAATACCGCCTGTCCGCAGTCCCGCCTGTGTCGCGTTTGGCTGCTCACTGCGGGTCCCGCAAGCGACCGCTCCCCAAAAAGTCTTCCCTGGCAGACCGGTGTGCGCGAATGTGCCACGAAACATAGCAGCGAAACTGCGGTCTGAAGAGCGTATATGGCCAACTACGGGAACCAGCAGGGCGGCGGGCCGCCGCAGTATGGACAGCCCACGGGGGGCGCCAGGGACGCCGCCTTCGCGAACATCTTCGGGGCGAGCCCAGCCATGGCCGGCCGCTCGCAGACCATGACCTCGCAGTCACACATGAGAATCCCCGACCGTGCTGCAACCATGTCCAGCCAGACGGCCGATATGATGCAGCGCATGCCGCCCATGCGGCAGCCCGTCAATGGCTACGACCGGCGCCCGTCAGCTCCCTATGATCAGCGCGCCCAGTCTAGCTACGAGCCACAACGCCCACAGACCCATGACCAGCCGCCGCAGAACTATCAGCGTCCTGGCCAGCCGCCCAACGGCTATCCCCCGGATCCGCGCTACTCCCAGGGAACGCAGCAGCAGCGCCAGCCGCAGCCGCAATATTTGCCTCAGCCCTTGCGGCCAGAGCGCCAGCCATATGGGCAGCCCCAGCGCTTCGATTCGCGGCCGGCACCTCCTGGCCAGCCTCCCTTCAACAGGCCGATGCCCCCGCGCTTCCCAAGTGCTGGTGGGCCAGCATTGAACAGTGACCCATACCGGTCACAGTCCCTGGCGACCGGTCCACGACCGCAATTCAATCCTCCTGGACAAAACTATCAGTCTCCAGCAAACACTTTCCGTCATCAGCCGTACATGAACCACATGGCCAGGACCACTGCTCAGGGCCGTGTGGTGCCAGAGCGCCCAGACGAGCGCACCATGTCCATGACTTCATACCGTGGACCTGACGGCGATTATGGACCGCAGCAGACTATGATGAGTGGAAGGGTCATCCCTGGGCGTAGACGGGAATCAGGTGGGCAAGAGATGGCGCCGGTTGATCAGAGGTCTCCTGCGGTTTCCCCTCCAGTGAACATGGGGCCAGGCACCAAGACCAGAAACACAAGCCAGGGCAGCATACCGCAAACGCGCACCATGTCTATGGCTTCCACGATTGCGCCTTCGATAGCACCATCCCAGGCCGAGCGTACAGAGACGATGTCATCGTCTGTCACCCGTCCAAGCTCAACGGCGACAACCCACAGCAACAATCGGGCTTCTGGACAGTCTCATGCCGGAGCTGTAGTACCGGCAAATCAAGAGCAGAGGTCGCGGCGGGCACCTCTTGTCTACCCTGCCCTGCTGTCGCGTGTAGCCATGACATTCAAGGACAGAGTCCAGATATCAGAAAAAGAGAAAGATGGACTTGTCTATCAGAGCGCCTTTACCGGAGCCGATGCTGTCGATCTTATCGCCTTCATCATCAAGACCACCGATCGTAACCTGGCCCTGCTTCTTGGAAGATCTTTGGACGCGCAGAAATTCTTCCACGATGTGACATATGCCCACAGGCTGCGCGACTCGAGTAACGAGATTTACCAGTTCCGCGAGACGATGATGGAAGAAGAGGCCGACGTCAATGGTGTCTTTACGCTTCTCACCGAATGTTATTCTCCTACCTGCACACGGGACAGGTTATGCTATTCCATCGCCTGCCCCCGCCGCCTCGAGCAACAAGCGCGTCTCAACATGCGAATTCAGCCTGGTCTCAAGCGTGAAGAATCTCGCGCTAGTCTACACGAGGATACGAACGACGAGGAACAGAAGCTCTGGATCAACACAGTACCTAAGGATGTCGCTGATAGCGTTTCAGACAAGGAGAAGAAGCGCCAGGAAGTCATTTCCGAGTTGATGTACACTGAGAGAGATTTCGTCAAGGATCTGGAGTATCTTCGCGATTTCTGGATGAAGCCACTGAGAAACCCTGCAACTTCGCCAATTCCAGAGCACCGCCGTGAGAAGTTCGTCCGCACTGTGTTCAGCAATTGCCAGGAAGTCTACATGGTCAACTCTCGCCTTGCGGAATCGCTCACCAGACGCCAGCAGAAGAGTCCAGTTGTACAAAATGTCGGTGACGTGTTCTTGGAGTTTGTTCCTCATTTTGTACCTTTTATCAAGTATGGTGCAAACCAGTTGTTCGGCAAGTACGAGTTCGAACACGAGAAGCGGACCAATGCTGCTTTCGCCAAATTTGTGGACGAGGTCGAGCGCATGAAGGAGTCAAGAAAGCTCGAGCTTAACGGTTACCTTACAAAGCCCACAACTAGATTGGCCAGGTACCCACTGCTCCTGGAAGCTATCCTCAAGGCTACTGCAGATGACAATCCTGACAAAGAGGACCTTCCGAAGGTCATCAAGATGATCAAAGATACCCTCTCGAAGGTCAACGTTGAGTCTGGAAAGGCAGAGAATCATTTCAACTTGATGCAACTGAACAAGGATCTAAAGTTCCGGCCCGGCGAGTACGTCGACTTGAAGCTGACCGATGAGAACCGCCAGCTTGTATTCAAGGGTGCACTGAAGAAGTCACCAACAGAAACGACTGGCGACATCACGTGCTACCTGTTCGACCACGCCGTCCTGCTTGTGCGCACAAAATCTGTTAACAAGCGAGAGGAACAGAAAGTCTACAAGAAGCCCATCCCTCTTGAGTTGTTGGTCATTACTCAGATGGACGAGATCATCCCTCGACTTGGCATAGCGAAGAGGCCCTCGGGGACTACCCTGATGGGTGCCGGCGCGAAGGCTATACAGGCTGCTGCACCGAGAACGGACGCAAACAAGCAGCAAGGTTATCCCATCACTTTCAAGCATCTTGGAAAGGGTGGCTATGAGATGACGCTCTATGCAAGCACCCCGATTTCTCAGCAGAAATGGATGGAGCATATCGAGGCACAGCAGCGCACGCTGAGAGAGCGTAGCAACATCTTCACGAAATCCGTCATCAATGAGGGCTTCTTCACAGCACAGATCAGAGTCACATGTGCTGTTCCTCTTGGTAGGTTTAAGTCATCATGGAATAGAATTGAACTAACGAGTCTGCAGATGGTGGTCGTAAGCTTGCTCTCGGTACAGATGCTGGTGTTTACATCGTGGACCGTAAGCCGAAGGACGCTTCGATACGCCCGAGGAGAGTCTTGGATACCAAGGGCGTCACGCAAATCGACGTCCTTGAGCAACATCAAATCTTGCTGGTTCTGGCCGACAAGACCTTGTACTCATACTCAACTGAAGCGCTGGATGGTGACGAAGCTCAAGCCGCTGCCAAGCGTCCCAGGAAGATCTGCCATGCCAACTTTTTCAAATCTGGTGTCTGCATGGGCCAACAACTCGTGGCATCAGTCAAGACCTCGGCATTGTCCACGACAATCAAGGTCTTCGAGCCTAAGGAGAACATGGCTAACAAGGCGAAGAAGTCTGGGTTCGCCAAAATGCTTGCCCAAGGCCAAGACCAACTCAAGCCGTACAAAGAGTTTTACATTCCTACAGAATCGTCATCGATCCATTTTCTGCGATCGAAACTTTGTGTCGGTTGTGCTCGTGGATTCGAGGTCGTCAGTCTCGAGACGCTGGAGACGCAGTCACTGCTCGATCAAGCCGATACGTCGCTCGATTTTGTTGTCCGCAAAGAGAATATTCGACCAATTCATATCGAACGCATGGGCGGCGAATTCCTACTTTGTTACTCGGACTACTCATTCTTTGTCAACCGCAATGGATGGCGAGCACGACCAGACTGGAAGATTACGTGGGAGGGCAATCCACAGTCGTTTGCCATTTTCAACCCATACATACTCGCGTTCGAGCCCAGCTTCATCGAGATACGACACATGGAGAGTGGCGGCCTGGTGCATATCGTTACCGCGAAGAACATCAGGTGGCTGCACTCTTCTACACGAGAGGTTTGTGAAACTAGTTTCGGTGTTGGAGACATGGCTAACGACATGCAGATTTTGTACGCTTATGAAGACGAATTGGGCAACGACATCATTGCCAGTCTGGACTTCTGGCAGGCGGCGAACGGGCCTGCTCACAACCGAGAACAAACCTTGCGCTAAAGCAAGGAGCAGCCACCGCAGCATATACAATCTCACAACCAAGCGATGCACTTGGCTCTTACAGTTTGCACTCGAAGCTACTATAATGTTGTGGTTAATTTCGGGCCTGTTTCGATTGGACTCACTGCCGACGACTAATCTCCTTATCGAGAAGTAATAGAGGCGACATGGTCGGCGCGCTGGCCAGGCCGACCAGAGAAGACAGGTGATATGATGTGACCGGACCGATGCACGGGGTCGGGCATGGTGCACCAGGAGCTCACAATTTCGAATCTATCTACTTGGGTTTTTGTATAGTACGCATAGTTGGGGGTGAGCTGGTGTAAATCAGGAAGGCTCAGTGCCCGATTCGATGGACTCGAGGGAAGCATGTTCGACGAGATACCATGCCAGATTAGCGGCCATGATAATGGAATGTCTATTGATTGTTGTTAAACCATTTATACCAAATAATTTCTCAAACGTTCACAAATATCGCACCTGTAACGACGTCATGCGCTCTGACCAGCGTTCCTGGTGCTAGTTGCTCGGTCAACGTCGCTTAGTATCCCTGAAAGGGCATCTCTCAAACAGACCCTGGCGCGAACCACCAAGTACAGCTCAGCTTCAGCAGACTTCCGAACGCTCGTTGACCCCGCCACGATGCCGCCAAAGATTGTGTACGGCAAGAAGAAAGCCGCCGTGCGGCCTGTCGCCTCGAGTTACACAAAGTTCCTATCTCCCGAGAAAGATGCGCTTTTCACAAAGACAAAGGACGACACAGACAATGAGCCAAAGCAGACAACGAAGAGGACCGAACAAAGAATACAAGATGAGCTTTCAGTGCTGGAGGCGCAATTGGGTGGACTGTCGATAGATAAGGAACATGCATCCCATGTCGAGTCCAGCGTTGAGAAGAGGAGCAAGAGCAAGACTAGAAAAGTGCTGGAAGATCGCGACGCAAATGCGGTGTCGAACAACACTGAGGCTAGCAAGGGGACACACAAGGCAGATATGAAGGAAGCACCTCGAGTGCAGGAGCCCACTCCCACTCCTAGCAGCCCTCCCCGGACTCCAATCGCGAAACAGAAGAAGAAGAGGTCGAAACCTACTACCTCGAAGAAGAAGAAGGCACCGTTGCCCACGCCAGAGCCCACACCCGAACGAGACGATATCTACACACAATACGCTGCGTCATTACTGCCATACAGCGATGCGAGGAGGATTACTGCATTTGAGCAATGGTCGTCAGAGCTGGAGCCGCTGTTTGAGGTTACGAAGATCGCAGAGGCGTCGTATTCGGAAGTCTATCGCTTGTCGGCTATCTCAGCTACGACTGGACTCAAGGAGGAGTCGGTACTGAAGCTTGTTGCATTGAAGACTCCTCCCGGGGTACCACTGCCGTGCCAGACATCAGAGCGAGCGATCAGAGATCGCGAAGGGCAGATGGCAAAGGAACGAGAGGAGAGGAAAGAAAAGGATGAATTCAAGTCTGACATCGCCGATGTTCTGTCAGAGGTCAAACTCCTGCAGAATCTGAACTACATTCCGGGTTTCACAAACTTTCGCGATCTTACCGTGCTCCAAGGTCGGCCTTCCTCTACTTTTAACAACGCCTGGAAGTCGTGGAACAAATCGCAACCACGAGCCAAAAAGAGCTACTTCCCGGACCCTAGCAAGAAGACCAGCTACGAGGAGACCCAGTTGTGGGCTGTGATAGAGATGCAAGATGCTGGCATAGACTGCGAGAAGCTGATGGAGGCCGAGGGCCTTGGAACTATCTGGGAGCTCTGGGATGTCTTCTGGGGAGTATGTCTAAGCGTGGCAAAAGCCGAAGAAGCGTGTCAGTTCGAGCACCGTGACATGCACATGGGCAATATCTGCGTACGCTCATCAAGACCCAAGAACAACGTAATGCAGCCCACGATCAAAGACCCGCTTCGCCGCCGCTTCAAATTCACAGGCCTCGAAACCACAATCATCGACTACACACTATCCCGCGCAGACATCATCGCCCACGACCGCACACCAGACTCCCCATCAACGCTCAGCATCGCATCGCCGCCGGAGCCCCAGACCTTCACCGGCCACGAAGTCGCCTACCTGGATCTAAACAACAATCCCGCGCTCTTCGAAGCCGACGCCGCCGAAGAATACCAATACGAGATCTACCGCTACATGCGCGGCGCAGCACTGTACAACAACCCTCTCCAATCCGCACCGTCACCCTCCTCACCAGACGATCCCACGCCCTCGACTCCGCGCCGCTCCCCCCGCAAAAACAACCACATCCGCTTCGGCGAGGTACCAGAAACACCGCAGAAACCCTCTTCCCAGACAGCCAACCACGAAGACACCAACATCTGGCGCGCCTTCCACCCCAAAACAAACCTCGTCTGGCTCCACTTCCTCCTCTACAGACTGCTTTCCCACCTCAAGGGCTACGAGCCCGAGCACCTCTCGACTTCAGACATCATGGCGAATGTGGAGCTGGGCGACGATGCTGCGGCGGGGTCGCCGGGCGTGGCGCTGAAGGTTAAGAAGAGGGCGGTGAAGCTGCATAAGGTGTTGGTGAGGGTTAGCGAGTTGCTGTGTCCTGTGGCGTTGGGGAGGGAGGGGGCGCTGGGGAGTGTTAAGGAGTTGGTTGTGCTGGCGTTGGGGGAGAGGTGGTTGAAGGTTGGGGATGTTAGTGGGTGAGATGGAGAGCAGGTATTGTGGCATAGGGGTGGGTTCAGGCGTTTTTGGATAGGAAGTGCATTGGGTGGCGTTTGCATTGGCATTGCTGGCGTTTGGGATTGTGGGACTGCATTGCGGGAGTATGTATTGTTATGGGAAATGGCTTTGAATAGCTTGTTTAACGCTTCACGCTACATGAATCATCAAAACACGTTGAGAACAGATGTATAGTGCAAGGAAAGGTCTTGCTGCCAACAATGACTTATATCACCATATGGTTCACCTCAAAGACCGCCATCAGCCGACATTCTCATGAAATTCACCCCTCTTACTTTCCCTACGAAGTCCAACCGATATTCCCCACTCGAGTACACCCAACCGCAACCCATGGCCCCAGATGTGCTGCGAAGCAATGCCCTGCGGTCCTCGGCCTTGCTGTCTCTCGCTCGTGCTCCTTCAGACGCAATAGGAGCCTGTCTGGGCCATTTCTGCTGGGCGTGATGTAGCCTGCGGGACTTTGTGTCTTGCGAAGAGAGCAAAAGTGAGTGTTGAATCGGCAGGTACGCGGCGTTGTGAAGAATGTGAGTGAAGAGGCGACGGGGTGGGTGATGTAGGTTTTTCGACGGGGACATTGTTGTTGTCTGAGCGGAGGAGCGGTTGGATGAGGTGTAAACAACGGTCCCTAAGAATGGTGTCGCTAAAAAGAAGGAGAGTGCCGACATGTGAATTTGCTGCTATATCCAAAGTAGTAGCCGAGACGGTGAGGCGGCAATGCGCAGAGGTAGAGAAAGTGCGGGTTTGTTGGGTGGCACATTACAGTATGACCAGATCTTCTGCCTCTGCGGACTGGTTCCTGTAGTAGAAATCGCAAGCCTCCTGGCCGTCAAATAAAAGTATGCCGATTCGATTGTATGTTGGAGGGGTAGTCGGGCATCGACACAATATCAGTGCTGCCAGTGACGGTCTCACATCTTTGGCTGTTTCAGATCCCATATTCGCCACCATGCAGTTGCATCGCTTGAGAGCTACAAATGTCCATTCCGACGTAGCTCCCCACGTTGGCCCTGAAGACTTCCGATCAAACCTGAACAAGAAGCCATAGGGCATAAAGTCATCTGCTCCGCTTTCAAGCGAGAAACTCGATACCGTTCTAGATACCGTAGCCCGCAGATATGTTCCCGTTACAGTCAAAGAGGCGTCTTTGACTTGTCCGAACGGGTGTGCGTTCACGTTCAACTTCGTTGTCTTGGCCAAGTCCTCGAAGTTAGGGCATCTCCAGTGCTTCATGGGGTAAGACCACTCATAAAGCTTGAAGTCAGAGTTCGCCCAACTCCAGGTTGGAGCTCGCCATTCTGGGAGATAGGGCAGGTCACAATCGTCGAAGTGGTCCACCTCCCATAGCAGCTCACACGTCAGAAGGTTTCTCCACATGCCGCAAACCAATTGCACTCCAGCTATTTCCTTCATTAGTTGCGCTACCCCTTGCAGTGCAACAAGCTTGTCTGTGCTCTTTGTGATGCCACATCGAGTATACATACACAGTAAGCCCACCCAGTCAGGATAGTACGATGCGGGTTTACCCATTTGGGTTGCATCGACAGGAGTCTCTTCAGCAACCGCACCAGCCAGTTTCCTCTTGAACATTCGAAGACGATCTATATCCTCACGATACTTGTACGGGAAGCCAGATTGGTTGACTTCAGTAGCCATGTGATTCATGCAGTCCCAGACGGCTCCCGCGGCTGTGAAATGAACCATGCGTGGAGATAGGAGACGTTCTTGCAACACCCATGCTCTTTTGTTTAGAGGACTTTCCGAAACCGTGACTTCCGGCCAGTCGGGAGAGTGCACCCATATTGAGGGGCTTATATCTATCCGAAACGGTTGAACTGCGACCGGGTTTCGTTCAAAAGATAGGCCGACTGTTGAGTCTGAAGCCCCACTCGCAGCAAGGTTCAGCAGGGCATTCTTGTACACCGAACGCATTCGTGCTGCCTCCAATTTCCAGTCTTGCAGGTCATCCTGAAAGATACACAGAGAGTCGATCCAGATGTACTGGTACCCCAAGCGAAGACATATGTAGACAGCGTCTCTGAATGTTTTGGGCAAATCCGAAGAATAAAGGCCAGCTCTCAAAGTTTCTTCGGTTTCTTCGGTTAATGATATGGGGTGAGCTTTGCCCCAGCAATGCGAGAGCGTTATATACGTGTACGATTTCGCTCTATCGCAGTCTTCAAGCAAAACGCGGTCGAAGCCTCCGTGTAGTTGCTCTAAGCGTAGGAGACGGGTCGGATGGGCACCAACTGGGGTGCGGCAAGGATCATGATGCTTGAGACAAGTGGCCAGTTGCTCTGCCATGAAGGTAATGCTCTCATCCGTCACTGTACTGCAAGACAAAGTTTGTGTATAGTGCTGCATGGTACGTGTTTCTAAATAAGTCAGTAATTGACGGTAACGCTAGCAATCAGCCTACCGTTACCTGGCAAGATATCAAGGCGCAAACTCCACACCCACCGACGTCCACTGACATACCATAATTCGCAGTATTCCTTACCATCGTCTTCTTTCCCAAATGCAAAGTTGACATTGGATATCTCTTTAAACCCGCGACTCGAAGCGTCGAGATGGACCATAGCGCAGACTGGACACGACTCTGGTGAGAAATTGTCCATATCATCATCGAAAAAAGAAAAGAGTTTGCCAGCTTGTTTGCGATCATCTTCGCGAGACCGAAACATATCCAAACATCTAGGGCATAGCTCAGGATCCAGTGGACCCATCTTAACTGCACTGGGATGCCGAGCTGGCCCAGCGCCTAACTTGATTTGCGCGTAATTTCAGTCAATCTTTTACGGATAGACTGTGGCCAGAATGAGAAACCGGGAACGATCTTGACAGGTCAGAAGAACACCAAGTGGTGGAAGGAGGAGGCTGGGATACTGGGAAAGATATCGTCACCTGATATTATGTTGTAGGTTCCTCGGGCAGGGCTGAGCCATCCACCCCGCCTTTACCCCGAATCGATCACCGATTGTTCTTGTAGCACACAGATTTAGACACGCTACGCCTTGTAAGGTCCAAGTAGCCACCTGGCAGCTGCAAGACTGAGCGTTGACGTGACCTAATGTTGTTATTGGTGGATATCGCAGGATTGTGGACATCCTCGGGGAAACAAGACAGCTCATTGGCTGCGCTCACTGTATGCTTCTCACTCGCACTGGCAAGGCTCAGTATATCCCAGAAGGCCAGTATATCCTTATCACAGTATTTCATTTGGCACGGTGTAGGTTTCAGTTCATGCGATCGAAATACTCTGTGCGAGTGGTTGGCCTTCGGAAGTCGTGTCTAAGATAGCTGGAGAACCACGCAGAGATCTGAAGATTCGTGTGGCCGCCGCCCAAAGGTTTCTCTGGAATGGCTTATGCTGCTATAGCGCATGAGAGAACTCAGCTTTACCACTCAAGGCTCAAGCTCTCTGCCCAGGTTCCCTTCTTCTCAACCTTAACAGCCTCTTGCACATTCCCCTTGCCCATGTCACCTCCATAGAAATGGGCAAAAGCACCGTGCCCGACCTCGTCCCACTGTATCCTCGCATTGTTCTCCGCATTGACCTTTCCATCTCCGTCTGTGCCCGCTTCCAGCACGCTGTACTTGATCTTCAGCAACCACAGCTCGGTGAAGTCGCCAAAGAATCGGTCTGCAGTGCCGGGCACCTGCTCGGAGGTAGACAGATGAATGAAGCCATCCTTGCGGTCGAGGTCTGAGAGCGGGAGGCGGTCGGGGAGGGGTGAAGGTGGGGCGGAGGGCAGGATCTTATAGAGGTAGTTTGGCAGGGGCGATGGCGCAGGCATTGTAAAGTTTCGGCGACGTAATCCGGAGTCAATCTGTACTGAGCAACTCAAAAGTATGACCAAAGCTCTAAGGACTGTCTAGCAGATGGTGCGTGATCGAGAGCAAGGAGTCGCGTCGGTGAAAGATGGAAGGTTCGACGCGTTGATTGGCAGCGCTGACGTTAGTGACCCACCGCTACCGGACGACGCGAACCATGGAACTCACGACGGGAGCGCGCCACGAAATTCAGCTCGGAATCGGCACAGGGCACAACATGGACGAGCATCATCCTATCCCTGATCTACACGCGTTCACCTTTTGGCAGTTCAGGCGAAGGCGCCACACGAAGAGGAGCTTCGTGTTTGGCTGACAGACGTCATTGCCGCCCTCTGGTCAGCACAACGTTAACACGACCAGCAAAACTTATTAAGACCAAGCTTTGGGCCTAGAATACAAGCATTCGGTGAAAATAAGGCGTCCTGGTCTACCTGTCCACTCTTCACGCCGGAAGAGCAGCGTTCGCGGCCTCCTTCACTTCCCTTCGTCACTTGCCTCCTTAACGAGTCTGCAACCGTACATAAGCCCCCAGCTGCGATCAAAGGACCACCCATGCCCGGACCCGTGCCTGAGACTTGCCAGCGCCAAACATGCCACCTACCTCACCAACACTGGAAAAGTTCCGTACGCTGTTGAGGCCAGAGAGGAGCCAGCGATCGAGCTCAAGCGTTGACACGCTGGAGTCAGCATCTTCGGGTCTGCCGTCAGCTTCACATGCAACGAACGCCAAGGCATCAGATATGAACCGCGCCCAGCTTGATTACCAAAACGGAAAATTTGATCTCTCTGATGGTAACGTGAGCCGACCTTCGCCCTCGCATAGGCATCGGTCGAGCTCCCAGCTGTCAGATTTGGATGTGCTGCACACTCGCTTGTCAAATGCCCACCTGCTCGCCCATCATCAGTTTGAACTGCATCCTGCCGGCGGTGTTTCTTATAAGCCTTATCCGACTGGAGCCAAACGTCATGGAAGACAACCGTCGCATTCATTGCTGCCCTATATCCAACAGATTCCCAATGCCGGAGAGCCGATCGCAGTGGAACTCACACAGCAGGAAATAGAAGCTTTCAGATCGCTAGACGTGCCAAGTGCGTTGTGTTGCATACGCAGAGATGACAGTAGTCTGGCTCGTTCGTTCGTGCGATTCCAAAGTCTGAATGAAGGAGCCGCGAATGCGGTATTTAGTATCACGGCAGGGCAAGATGCCACCAAAGAACCGGACTTCTTGTTTGTTGCAGTTCGGCAATCCGGGAAAGTGGCAACCGCGATACCAGCTCAGATGATACTTGATAAGGTCCTCAGAGTGAGCAAAGGTCTTCCGAAAAGCCTCAAGTCTGAGGTAATCGTTGATGGCTTCATGGCGGATGTGCGTCCACTATTCGTTTCACCCAAGTTGTCAACAACTGCGAGTCAGACCCTTGGAGATATTGATCTGGACAAGCATTTGATGGCACATCTCCCTGTGGTGCTATTCAACGAAGGGCTGTCAGCACTCAGGAAGCTAGTTCCTGCCATCCGACCATCGAACGACGAGGCGCAGTTCGGCATCTTGCTACCTGACATGTCAACAGTTACTGGACAGAACATCACCTTCGAGATTAAGCCAAAGTGGCTAGCACAGTCGCCAACCGCGCCAGCAGATGCAATACGTTGTCGGACGTGCGCTCTTCAATACTCGAGAGGCAAGGGTACGCCTACCGATTATATCTGCCCTTTACGGTTAAGCAACGAAAATCAGACCTCGGAGAAGGATATTGAGTGTATCAGAAAATGGGCTACGAATGTGTTATCAACACAGCTCGCAAAAGACTCGGATGCCGTCTCCTCCAAGGGAGTCACTCTTGACTCACTTGTCAGCCGCGTAGTTACCTACTTCACAACTGGCGATGGCCGAATTCTGCTGCTCCATCTAAAGAAGCTTCAAGCGACCCTGGACTCGGAGGGTATACTGCAGCGCTACGCACATCCTCGCGACGACTTCAACTTTGTCTACGATCTCCGACTTGCTATGACTCTACGAGACTGTTCTTTGTTTGTCGTTGTGCCTTTCCACGATGGCGCGATCACTTCCAAGCTTGCAGATCTCGACTTCAAGTCTGCGGAGAAGATTGACGATTGGAGAGATAAAGAGGCGATTCTAGTGAATGAGGGATGGTATTCGAAGAGTCCCAAGGCGCACGATGTGTGCTTGCTGGCAAGAGGGTGATTGACCTAGTTTGGAATTTCGAAGAAGACCGAGCATGTCCTGGCACTCCAGCCAAGTACCGATATACTGTGGACCATCTTCTTGCGGTATTTGAAGTTTGTCAGCTGTCGAATCGGATCACATGGGCGAGGAGCATCGCCACACTTGGCAAGCAGCTCACCCCACACCCTAAACATTACTAGTTTGGGCATACGTCACCACCGCGCCCCAGATAATCTTACGCGCCATCGCGACTGAAGTCAATTATAGCTGCAGACCAGTTCAAGACTTCTCGCAATACTCATCATGTCCAGCAAGACGGCGCCTTTCGAAGGGACGACCCACAGACCGGCGGCGCAGCAACGAACCTCACTCCCAGAAGCCGAGGACGCCCCAATACCTACCTACGCGGAAGCAAGCGGCTATGCACCACCTCCAGGTCCACCACCAACGGCGACACCTGCTGAACCGCCGCGAGAAGAAGTCGCATCGCCTCCAGCTGCAGACGAATTGCCCGGTTACGACACCATAGATCCCAAGAATACCGAGTTCCAGCTCTATAGTACTTTCGTCCACACAACAAACGGCCCTGCATATCAACTCTCATCGCCTCTCAATTCTTTCAATTCTCCGTTAAGGATACGACGTCTGCGTGCTGCCGAGATTCCGCTTGCCCACGAGGTCCCCATAGGATTTGATCGCTCCCAGACGCTCTACGAGGTGGCAGATCCACCCTTTCGGGAGAATGAGATCTACATGGTCGGAAGGAAACCTCACTGCTACGGTGGCGCATTGCAGCTCCAATTTGGGTGGAAGACATGGCACATCAGACACATCTCTGGGCAAAACTCGGCGCCAAAGGAGATCATGACATGTAGAAAAGTCAGCGCTGGCGGTGGGCTTTTTGGGAAGGGCAAGTCAAAAGCCGGGGCTGTAGAGAAGGATGGCCTGTCAGAACCATTCGAATGGAGAGACACGGCTGGCAGGCTGATGGCCACTGAAGGGCTGCAATTACTGCCTGCAGGCGTTGTGCCGACTCTGCGGTTGACCGAGAATCTGGACAGCATGTGGAGAGAGCTGATGGTCAGCTTTTGGGTGGCGAGGCTATGGGCGACTTTCCGATGAAGGAGAGGATGCTAATTGTGTGGTGGATTTTGACCTCTTGCATTTGCAGCGGATGGCGTTGGATCTGGGGTCATATTGGTGCAGTCGGGCATACTATTTCTCGTACACGAGTACACTAATACACCAGGTAGATGAATAATATCTCAACACCAGCAATCCATATTCCTTCATCTCCAAGCTTCAGTCCACAGATCGTCGGTTCAGCGGATGAAGCTCTCTATCGACGTCATGCGGCTAGACCGAGGTTCCCCGCAAAATACCGACCACACCTTAACGGCAACAACATGCAGCTATCCGCAACGCTCGTATCGCGAGGATCGAATCGCATGCACACTGCAGCGAGAAATTTGATGCCCGAACCATTCTGTCAGGCCATATAAGCGAACTTCACACTTAGGTGACATCTACAATTGCAGAACGTGCCTGTCCAAAGCATCCAACCCATCCAAGTGCCTGCCAGGTACACCACAACACACCACCATGCCGTCCTCCTCCCCCTTCCCGGACGTCACAATACCAGACGTAGATCTCTGGGGCCTAATGTTCGACCGCAAAGACCGCGACTTCCCAGACGACAAGGTGCTTTACCGCGCCGTCGACTCCTCACGTGCCTACACCTTCACCGACGTAAAAGCGCACGCCACAGCTTTCGGCGAAGGGCTCTGCAATCTCTGGGACTGGCAAAGAGGGGACGTACTCGCACTCTTCGCTCCCAATGACATCGACATCCCCCCCATCATCTACGGCGCCTTCTTCGCAGGCGGCGTCGTCACGCCCGCGAACCCCGGGTACTCTGCAGATGAGCTGGCGTACCAGCTGGAGAACGCGGAAGCCAAGGGGCTCGTGACCACCAAAGCATTTCTCAACACCGCACTGCAAGCAGCGCAGAAAATCGGCCTTAGGGAAGACAGAGTGATCCTCCTCGGAGCAGAAAAAGACCCCTCCCACCGCGTCAAGCACTGGACCAACATCCGCAAAACCAGCGGCGCGCTGCGGTACCGCCGGCGAAAAGCCTCCCCCTCCTCTCTCTCCTTCCTCGCCTACTCGTCCGGAACCACCGGTCTACCCAAAGGCGTAATGCTAACACACCGCAACATCATCGCCGACGTGCTCCAAATCCACGGGTCCGTGGGCCACCACTACTCCCCCCAAACCGACAAATTCCTCGGCGTCCTGCCCTTCTTCCACATCTACGGTCTCACGGGCTTAGTCCACCAAATCCTCCACCGCGGCATCGAATGCGTCGTACTGCCCAGCTTCACCCTCCCAGTCTTCCTCTCCGCAATCCAAACCCATAAAATCACATTCATCTACGTCGCACCCCCAGTAATCGTGCACCTAGCCCGCAGCCCGCTCGTCGCATCCTACGACCTCTCCTCCCTGCGCATGATAACCTCCGGCGCCGCGCCGCTGACCCGCGAACTCGTCTCCGCAGTGCACTCGCGTCTGGGGCTGAAAATCAACCAAGCCTACGGGCTCAGCGAAACCTCGCCGATGACACATACCCAGCCCTGGAACGAATGGCTCACCTCCGTCGGCAGCGTAGGCAAAATGTTCCCCAACATGCAGGCGAAATACATGCTGCCCTCTGGCCACGAAGCCGCCCCCTCCCAGGTCGGAGAACTCTGGCTCAAAGGGCCCAACGTCTTCGCCGGCTACTGGAAGAACCCCTCCGCGACAAAAGACGCCCTGACCAAAGACGGGTACTTCAAAACCGGCGATGTCGGGTATCAGGACCAGGACGCGAATTTCTACATCACGGATCGGGTCAAGGAATTGATAAAGTATAAGGGGTTCCAAGTTGCGCCCGCGGAGCTGGAGGGGAAGCTGTTGGATTGCGAGGGCGTCGCGGATGTTGCGGTTATTGGGGTCCAGGATGGGGAGATGCATACGGAGGTGCCGAGGGCGTATGTTGTGGCTGCGACGAAGGAGCAGAAGACGGAGACGAAGGGCCAAGCCAAACCCGGGGAAAGTGAGGCAAGAGCGATTGTGGACTGGATCGCGGGGAGAGTAGCGAATCACAAGCGGCTGAGAGGGGGTGTGGTCTTCGTGGATGAGGTACCCAAGAGCGCGAGTGGGAAGATACTGAGGCGCGTGTTGAAGGAGCGGGCGGGCGGGGATGTGGGGCTGGGGGTTGGGGCGAGGGCGAAGCTTTAGTATAGTACAGTGCGCTTGGAGAGAAAGGGTAACTACAGGGGGTTGGAGTGGCAAGTCGAGGACATGGGGGGCCAAGGGCGTAGTGAGGGATGTGTTTGTTTGTTTCTAATTGTGAGCGTGGAGGGACTTCTACGAACTAGACCTATGCTTCATTTCATGCCTGCTCGTGCACCGTCCCCACCTACAAACTCCAATGTCGTTCGTGACGTTCCCAATACGGCTCCGCCCCCAAGTCATCATTACAAGCTACATTTTGGCACAACATGGCTAGATCCGTCTACTGAACAACCTAGACGCGCAAAGGTCAGTAATCATCATCACAATAAGGTTCAGCTATGACATACCTTCTCCCGCAGCTTGCTTATCCACTGCACAATGCTCTCGCCCTGGTCCGCGCGGTCTTCAACCAGCAAAGTCTGGGCCCACAGCTTGAGGCTGGGCTCGCCGTCCTCCTTGATAACGTAGAGCGAGGGCTGCGTGATGCTGCCAACGCCCTTGCTCTTGTGGTCGCCGCTCTTCTCGACAACTGCGCGTACACGCTCTGAGAAGTCGTTGTCGATGGCGGGGAGAGATGTCTTGCCCTGCTTGAGCTGTGTGCGGTCCTCGACGCCGAAGACATCGCCCAGCAGCGCTGGCACCGTGTCGCGTCCGACCCACAAAAACTGGTTGACGCCGTCGTCGAGCAGGTACAGGCCGTAAGGGACGATGGCCTGGGAGGACAGGTTCAGCAGAGGCGGCATTGTGATCTGCCCGGTGGTGGGATCTGGAATACCAGCGTCGTCGGGCATGTCCTGGGTTGTATTAGCTGGTGATTTCTGTGGATTGAATATAGTGGCTTACGTGAAGACTGTAAAAGGCAGGGTAGATGTACTGGACGAGCAGGCGCAGGGGCAGTGTCGAGAGGAGGTCGAGAGCAGCTGACCGCAGATCCGAAGGAATCTGTGCACTCTTGCGGAGACCGACGTTCTTGATAAGACCCAAGAACAGAATCGGCAGAGCACGCAGGTTCTGGGGCAGCTGGAGGCCGCCACCTCCCATGCTGCCGCCAGCCAACTCTTTCCTGTAAGTCTGCAGAATCTCAATGATCTTGCCCTGCAGGGCGTCGCGGGCCGCGTCCAGACCACTCGACAGAGCACGCTCTGCCGCCTTGTGGGTGAAGTAGGTCGTAATAGCCTGGGCGTCGGCCGAGGCATACACATTTGCGAGATTTTCTGTGGTGGGCACAGCGAGTGTCAGCACCCTGATGCGGCGCTGGCCGCTGGATGTGGTGTGCAGGACCGCAGCCTGGAGACAGGCGAAAGGCTTGCTAATGGTCTCGTCGATCGCAACCTCAATCACTACAGCCTGGTCCCTGGGGTAAGCGGGGAAAGCGCAGAGATCGGAAGATCGGTTGAAGAAGTTTCCGTAGAAGGCAGACATCCTCAAACCAGTTGTAGCGCGCACTCGAAGAACAGCCTCGAGGCCAATTTCCGCAGAGAGGTAGTCGGAGAATTCCTTGGCAATCTTGACGACATCCTCTTGCCTGGCAGCATTCCAGCCAGGGTAGAAATATGTCTGACCAGCAGTGAAGCGGGGCAGATTGCTGAGGGTTGCGACGTCCTGGTACTGCGACGAGAACAAGAACATGTCGACGGAGACCTGGTTCTTGGAGCATTCAACAGCAAAGGACTTGTACCAGTTGTTAGCTGGTTGCAAGAGACTGCCTTCCTTTCCGGTTCCCAGCAAAGACTTGTCCTCCCTGGGGGTCAACGCAGCATGTCCAACGTTGGGAAGCGAAGCGCCGACAACCGTGATCTTTCCTCCGAGAGGAGAAATCAGCTTGTGTGCGGATCGAAGGGCAGATCCAAGCGCAAAACCGGGTACATGTGTGTTTTGGAACATTGCCGGGAGGCGGTCGAGGAAGTTCTCGATGTTGTTGCGGCATTGGCTCAGGCTGACGAGCAGGTCTGTGGGCATTGGCAGGTAGGGCTCGTCCAGATCGGAAACAACCAGCTGATGAGCGTCGTTGTTCTCGCTGTTATCGGGCGGGATGGAAAAGAAGTGCAGGCTGGAATCGACAGCCATGAAGCCAATACGCGTCCGGCCGTCTGCGTTGGGTATCCTCTCCAGAGCTTCCTTGATGACGCGCGAAATGACGGCCAGCAAGCCGCTGTTCACAGAGGCCTGTGTGCAGTCCAACAGGATGTAGTAGCACAGAGGCTGGGGAGGGCGGACCATGTACTCCTGCGGGGCAACGAACTCGGTGACGGCGTAGTTCAGCTCCGGACGCTGCCACCTGTCGACGCTCTTCTGCTGTGCGGCGTCCCAGTCAAAGGCCTGGGGCACGTCATTGGTCAGGTTGCACATGTTGCACCTCCACCTGTGTCCGTGGTCGAGGAAGGAAACGAAGGGGTTGATGTATGCGCGGCATCGTCGGCAGCGGCTGATGACCTGGTCGTGGACGACGGGGACGGGGTCTTCGGAGTCGTGCAGGCTGGCGTAGGGGCTAATGACCAAGGCAAACGGCAGCTTGCTCTTCTTGAGCAGCGAGTGGTTGGTGGGGATGGTGTTCAGGGTGCAGCGCAGGTACTTGCTCGACTCGTTCGCGAACTCGGAGGGGGTTGCGGCGGCGTTGGCGGGCAGGTTGATGGGCGGCGGGGGGTTGTACAGCTCGGAGACGTGGAAGGGCTGGGCGATCAGGTCCGAGGGGAACAATTGGTTCTGCGAGGCGGCCGTGGCCTGCTGAGGCTGCTGTGGTTGCTGCTGCAGCTGCGGCGCGCCCTGTCCCTGCGGGCCCAGGTTCATTTGGCCAAACTGCTGGCCGAGCGCATTGGGGTCCTGGGCGGGCGGCTGGCCGTACGCAGGCTGGCCGTAGCCCTGCGCTGGCTGTCCGTACACGGGAGACGGCTGGCCGTAGCCCTGAGCGGGGACGCCGTAGCCAGGCGCAGCGGCGCCGTATCCTGGGACAGCGGGTTGGGGGGGAGCAGCTCCTCCGCCAGCGTTCAGTCCAGCATTGGCTCCGAACTCGTAGGCGGCGCCCGCATATCTGTCCCTCTTCTTGCGATCCGCCATGGTCGGTGTAGCGGAGCAGGAGCCTCGGGCGCGAAAGGGGTTGTGTCGGGCGGGGTTGGGTCGTGGAGATGTACCGTGGTGTTGTCGCTGTTGCGGCTCTCTACTCAGACATGGAAGTGACGGTGAGCTCCATGTGTCTTCTTGGGTCGCCGCATTCCGCGCTAGCATGTCCCCGCCAAACCACCGCACAGGACAGCCTTGAGTAGTCTACATGTGAACACATCTCCCGCATCGACTTCTTGAGATCTGCAGCAGGCAGCAGGCAGCAGCTATCTCAGCAGCGGTGTAATCCAACGCCTCCGCCCTGTCATTGCCACGTATACTTTTCATGTGCATTCAAGACGACAGGACAAGTTCGACCAACAACAAGCTTCGAAAAGGAACAAGAAGACATTGTCATTCGTTATTAGGGGTTACCATAAGTAAACATAAACGGACAAACAGCCTCGCAAACGCACTATTCCAAGCACTTCACTAGCACTGCTGTTCAACTCAACCACGACATCTCCGGCTGCAGGCTGGGGCAACATTACGCAACATGAGGGACATGCTGGAACTGTGTAGGCTGGGGCTGAGTAGTCTGCTCAGCAGCCTGCTGATGCTCTAGCCTCTCTGCCTCTGACACTGGGTAGGGAGGCTGGCTCCCCACGTCGGTGCCTTGCACACTGGACTCAGCGTAACCGCTCTCGCTTGTGCCGAGTGTGTCCTGATATTGCGCAGTGTTCTGCACCGGTGCAGCGCTGGTCCCACCGACAGCCGCTCCAGGCATGGCTCCAACACCTAGGCTGCCAGCATTGGACGTAATTGGCTCGACGTGCAATTCGTAGTTGCGAAGGTCATCTTCGGCATCGTTGAGCACTTGACGAGCATTCTCGGCGCCAGCAAAAGGCGGCTGAGTGTCTCCAGGAACGACTGGGGTGTCGTCGACAAGATTCACAAGACGACGAGCGTGTTTGGCCAAGATGGTCTGCTTCTCAGCACGCTCGATGGTCGCTGCAAAATACTGGTCGTAAGCCTCCTTGAACTTCTGGCGAGTCTGCGTATCGTCAGCTTACTGCTCGGTCATGTCCTGGAAATACTAACTATGTTGCTTAGCTGTGCTTCTGCAACTAAGCTTTGTGCTTCTGCACGAACAAGCTCCTGCTCGAGCTGCACAATCTTGGTGCTTTGTGGCTCCTTGTATTTCAATTTGGCAATTTCGTCCGAGATCTAATTTGGTGTCAACATGTAGCACATGCAGCGACGCATATAGCCTACCTTGGCTTTGTGGTCTCGGCTGGGCTGCACTGAGCTCTCGGTGTTGCGTATTTGCTTCAACACTCCGCGGTAGTCTTCCAAAGCCTGCGCGTACAGATCCTCCTGCTCTGCGATCTCCGCCATGAGCACGCCGAGCTTATCTGACACTTCTGAAATTGTCTCATCCTCCGTGGCTTCGCCCCATTCCGAGAGCTGTCTTGCAACGCTGACTTGTTCACGAGCCGCGGCCTCATGAGCACCAATCACATGGTTCTCGGTCTTGATGATTTTGTACAGTTTCTTCGAAAGCTCTGGCTGCTGGGTTCCGCGGAGCGATGCCATGGTGAAGCGGTGCTTCGACGGCGGCTTCTCGGACACGCTTGAGCCACCCTTCTTCGACCGGACGGAAAGTGATCGATTCCTGTGCAGGGGACATGATCAGCAAGTAGACTCGGCAGGGTCCAGCGGGAAACGGCTGCGGAGAATCACGTCTAAGGAAGGTGAAAGTAGGTATTGCAGCTTATGCCATGTTGACAAATACGAGACGACATATATGATATCGAATGAAGCGCAGAAATGAGGCCGAGAATAGGCGCCTCGACGGGCAATTGGCGTTACAGGATAGCACGGCTAGGCTTACATCTTGGAGGCTTCCTTCGGTGGATTTCTTCGTATGGAATGTTCTGTTCGTTATTGTCATTAGCCATGTTGTGGTCGCCGCAGCCTGTGCGCATGTGCATGTGCATGCGCGCGGCCGCGGGAGGATGGAATATCGCATGAAGCAATAAACAACTTACCTTTCTGAGAAGTTTGAGAAACAAGGCGGGGCACTTTGAAACACTCGACGCTCTGATCTTTGTGGTGCTGGGGTTGGAGAGGTCCAGGGCGGGGGTACTTGGTCGACCAAGTGCGCGAGGGACCATTGATATGCTACGTCATAGCCAGCGTGCGCCGGAAGCTGCGCTTCACTAGCCACGCGCGGTAGCCCAAAGCCAGCGTACCACGAGATCTTGCTTCCGGTACATCCACGATCTGATACTTGAATGCAGGCACTCAAGACAACGTGGAGTCTGACCACTGAACAGAGTGCTTGGCCTCGCCTTGTCAGAAGAAACTCCGACGCAGAATACAGCGCAGGCGCGTCTTGTCCTATTGCACGACACTCGGCATGTACCTAACTGTATTGGTATCTCGACCAACACAACGCGCTGGGCACAATGTGTCTAGCAGCGTACATTCTCAAATCTGCATGTCTCGATTAGGCCAACGGAAGGATGCCGTCTAAGCTGCTACCATGTTCTTAGCAGCTAAAGCTCAAAGCTCCGGAGCTTGCCTATATCGAACAGAGATCCGACACTACATCACGGGATTGAAGCCTGCTGCGATCGAGGTGTATACATTTGTGCTTGCTACTGATGATCGCGCAACAGGGCTAGTCGACAGCATGGTCTGCAATAGCCGTCTCTTGTTGTACACAGGCTCATTGGAAATGGCGCATCTGATGCGTGTTATCCATAGCCAACAGCGTACAGACATGCATGCTCTAATATTTGTGATATGGGGTGATTCCAAGGATGCATCATTAGTAGGTTCAGCGCCGGTCTCTTGGCCTTTGATTACGATTTTCGAGAGAGCGAACACTCATCCCGTCGCGAATGCTGTGGAGATCCCCTCATTGTGCGATCAAGATGACCGGAGAATTGCTTCACACGCAACGCATGATGCTCGCTTCTTCAGCTGCGAACACCATGTGTCTTGGATGGGCGCGACTGACCTTTGATAGCAACCACCCGACGCTTCTGGTTCCCGTTGACAGTCACCAAGCTAATTGGTCGTGGTAGACATCCGACTGACGTGACACTCGCTCGGTTTGCCCAACATACACAGGCCGAGACCGTTGTTGCTTACTGTTGCGGGCGATTGTGAAAGTCTACATACCCTGCAGGCATGCAGTGCGACGCATATATGGGGCTCGGATTGACTTCTAACTCCATGCACACTAGCCTCTCCTGACGATCTTTGCCCGCGGAGTCTGCTTCCTGGCTTGCTTTTCGTCCCAGAAGCTTTGAACAAGAACTTTGCACCACGACCTTGGAACCAGCATCCACATGGGTCCGTTTGCGTTCGAAGTCGTCACACCGAAACTCCCAATCAACACGCGACTTGCGATCACCTCCTGCCATTTTGACGCCGAAACTGAAATTGCCCAAGTGGCTCTTGGCCGTTGCTTCCTCCTGCAGGTGCTTGCCAAATAGTGTGGGGAATCGTCTTATGCCAATCGTGTCGGGGTTATTGACAACAGTTGGCACCCTTGCGGCTCCACCGAAACATTTCTCTTGGTGTCCGTAGCGCGGCAGTCAAAGGTTCCACTGCAGTGCTGTTCAGGATGCCAGGATGACGTTGCTGGCTCGATGCGTATGTTCGCCTCGCCTTGGCGGCCATAGCTCCCTTCTCGAGTGGGCATTACTAACAACACAGCTTCTGGGCCATAACCTCTCCTAATCAACAAGAGACTTTTGCATCCTGGAATCGCATGTCCTTGAAATTTCGACATCAATGCCAAGGCGGACGGCCCGCGCAGAGAGTACTACCGTGACTACCTACCGTGACTTGCAGCCGAGTGTCAAGGATCGCACTTCCATGATCCCATGCTTCTGACTGGACAAGCGGTCTAGCTTCACGACCTTCTTGCACCATGTTGATCATTGAACGGCGAAATTCTGGCCGCGATGAGAGCACGAATCGTCAGGCAGCAAGCTCCGTTGCGTTCGATTGGAACCAAAGTCCAGATCGGCTCATGATTATATATGCAAATGCCGATTATCTGATGAACGTGTATGGTCGCACACGTAGGATCGCGACCAAGCACTTGGTATCCTTGTCTGGCGGCTCCGGTGGTGTTACTTCAGGATCGAAATAGAGTCGACAACATTAGATCTCAAGACGCGTATGCAGAGTGTATCCTACTAAGCCGCATCTCCAACGCTGCCGAGAGGCGCTGACGGCGCTGAGTCTAACCGACCGTTCCCAAATGCTTGGTACTTCCTATTTCAGGGGACTGTCAACGCCTCGTCCACATGCAGCACGCGTCGTACTCCTGCGATCAACCTACGACGTCTTGGCGCCGCTCATGTTGACCCTGTCACAACGCGGCCGTTTTCGTGCACGAACCTAATCTCTCAGAAGTGGGCCCACCGAGTTGGCGTATCCCGTCCCTAGAACGACCAGCTGACCAAATCAAGGATCGTTCAACAGTGAGTAAGAGTTGGTTGAGCACAGATTGCCAGGACTAGCAGCTTGTAATACAGAAGTGGACCGATTGGCGGCTTGTTCTCCACACCGTAGATCTGTAGGCATATAAAGCAATCCATCCCCAAATATTCCATCGACATCCCGTTATCCAGTTCTCTACATCCTCCACGATGGTCAGGTCCGGTCTCATTGCAGCTTTTGCTGCATACGCACACGTTGCTCAAGCAGCATGCCCTTATATGGATGCCGACAGCCATGAAGTTCCCGCCAGCCATCCCCAGGTGAAGCGAGCAGATGGTTCCAATGGCGTGCCTTCCAACACCGATGACTTCATGGCCCAGTTTGAAGTCAACGACACCAACACCTACATGACTTCGAACACCGGAACCCCCATCGAGGACCTCGAGAGTCTCAGTGCGGGAGAGAGGGGTCCTACACTCCTGGAGGACTTCGTTTTCCGTGAGAAGATCATGCACTTCGACCACGAAAGAGTTCCGGAGCGAGCTGTTCACGCTCGTGGTGCCGGTGCTCATGGTGTGTTCACGAGCTACGCTGATTGGTCCAACATTACCGCTGCCTCGTTCCTGAACGCACCCGGCAAGGAGACTCCTGTCTTCATTCGATTCTCGACTGTTGCTGGTAGTCGTGGGTCGGCGGACACTGTCCGTGATGTCCACGGATTTGCCGTTCGCTTCTACACCGACGAGGGCAACTTCGACATTGTAGGAAACAACATTCCAGTCTTTTTCATCCAGGATGCGATCAAGTTCCCAGACCTCATCCACGCCGTCAAGCCCAGGCCAGACAGCGAGATCCCGCAAGCAGCGACTGCGCACGACTCTGCTTGGGACTTCTTCAGTCAGCAGCCTTCTTCCATGCACACTCTCTTCTGGGCCATGAGCGGTCACGGTACCATTCGATCCTTCAGGCACACAGACGGATGGGGTGTGCACACCTTCCGTATCGTTACCGACGAGGGTAAGACCAAGTTGGTCAAATTCAGGTTCAGGTCTATGCAGGGCAAGGCTTCCCTCCTGTGGGAGGAGGCTCAGGTCACCGCAGGAATGAACGCCGATTTCAACCGCCAGGATCTTTTCGACAGCATTGAGAACGGACAGTACCCCGAATGGATCTACGAGGCTCAGATCTTTGAAGAGGAGGACCAGCTGCGCTGGGGCTTTGACGTCCTTGACCCGACCAAGATCGTGCCCGAGGATATTGTTCCTTTCACGCCGCTTGGAAAGCTCACACTGAACCGCAACCCTCGCAACTACTTCGCTGAGACCGAGCAGGTCATGTTCCAGGTTGGACACGTGGTCCGTGGTATCGACTTCAGCGAGGATCCTCTGATGCAGGGACGTCTGTTCTCCTACCTCGACACTCAGTTGAACCGTCACAACGGCCCCAACTTCGAGCAGCTACCCATCAACCAGCCTCGCGTCGCAGTGCACAACAACCAGCGTGATGGAGCTGGTCAGATGTACATCCCCCTCAACACTGCCGCATACAGCCCTAACACTCTGAACTCTGGTTCCCCCAAGCAAGCAACACAGAAGGAAGGCCGTGGCTTCTTCACCGCGCCCAACCGCTCTACCGGAGGACGTCTTGTGCGCTCTGTCTCATCCACTTTTGCTGATGTCTGGTCGCAGCCAAGGCTGTTCTTCAACTCGCTTCTCCCTGCTGAGCAGCAGATGGTCGTCAACGCTATGCGTTTCGAGGTATCGCAGCTCAAGAGTGATGTCGTCAAGAACAACGTTCTGATTCAGCTGAACCGCGTCAGCCACGATGTTGCCGTGCGCGTTGCTGAGGCCATCGGCATGACAGCGCCTGAAGCTGACAGCACATACTACCACGACAACAAGACCATTGGTGTCAGCGTCGCTGAGTCACCCCTCCTCAAGCTCGATGGTCTCAAGGTCGGATTCCTGACTTCCAACTCAGCCAAGAGCAACTTGGCTTCGGATCTGAAGGCTGCCCTCAAGGAGAAGAACGTCGGCTTCTCTGTTGTCGCTGAGCACCTCGGCGAAGGCATTGACCAGACCTACTCCGCAACCTCTGCTGTCAACTTCGATGCCATCATCGTTGACGGCAGCGCTGGCAGCCTCTTCATGGCTTCCGGAAGCCTGGCCAACAGCAACGCAACTGCTTCCAACACTACTTCCAGCTGGCGTTCGACACTCTTCCCTGCCGGTCGTCCTCTGCAGATTATTCAGGACGGTTACAAGTGGGGCAAGCCTGTCGGTGTTGTTGGCTCCGGCAATCAGGTCCTGTCCGCGGCGGGCGTTCAGGCCGGTACCCCAGGTGTGTATGCGTTCGGCACAAACGGCACTGCATCCATTGTGGATCAGCTCTCCGAGGGGCTGAAGACTTTCAAGTTCTTGGACCGCTACCCTCTCGACAACTAGAAGTATCCTTATTTTAGTATTACTACCTTCTCTTCTGTATATTTTGATAGATTACGCAAATGCATTT
Organism: Curvularia kusanoi; assembly: GCA_011058905.1. Taxonomy (NCBI): domain Eukaryota; kingdom Fungi; phylum Ascomycota; class Dothideomycetes; order Pleosporales; family Pleosporaceae; genus Curvularia; species Curvularia kusanoi. Next base: position 349,846 of record SWKU01000001.1, on the reverse strand, counting down.
CTACATCCTTCTACAACCGCGTCCTCATTGTTGTCCTGATGCTGCTTAGTACAAAAGCAAATTTAGCTGCACTGACAATCCACAGAAGGTACAGCTTATACTGGAGCGTCATCACGGCACTTCCCCTCAACGCTGAGGCCATGCAGCGCGACGCGCGGGACACGATGTCCAGTAAGCGCCACAAGCAGTGGCTGGATGAAATTGCATTAGACTCCCTAAAAGCTAAATGGCGCAGCCGTGGCTGGCCGGAGCCACACCGCTGATTGGTCGAGAGGGTTCGACAACCCCGTCCTACGGCTCAAGTGATGCCGGACACCTATCGTATCATTTGAAATTCGCAGCTCGAGCGGAAGCTCGGCCTAGATTGCGTAACAGTGCATCTTCTGTGCTGCTATTGAAAGACGTGGAAGCGCTGCTGTCAGCCTGCATGAAACTGTACGCGTCTCCTCCTTCCAAGCCTCACCTTGCACATGCTGTGGCTGTGACAATACATTGCCCAACCTGGATCACTCACAACTTCACATTCTCGCTCAGCGCTGGATTGAACAGCGACCGAGCCTGCGCATCTGGCGATACAGCATCCGAAAGCCGAGCTCCAATCTTAGAGTCGTCACCAAACGCACCTCGACAGCAACCATGGCAACCATCAAGCGACACCACTCGCTGCTGCACCGACGCAGCAGCGACCGCTCAAAGGAACACATTGAATCTCAGCCAGCCGTTTTCGATGGTACAGATGCCGTCCCTGCACACAAGAAGGTCGCCATCTCGCGAATAGTCGAAGCATACGATGCACTGCGAGCAGAGAACCGGAGCAATTCACCCACCGCCGAGCAGAGCACGCCTGAAGACCCCTTCGCTTTCGAGTCGCTCGTTGTGTCGCTTCCCAACGGCGAGATCCGCACATACAAGTACTTCCTCCGCAAGTGGGACCAAAACCAACATCCAGATCCTGAGTTCGAGGACGCGGTGGCATCATGGCGACCGCAGTTCGAGGAAGCAGCGCTGAAGCACTTCTTCCGACGGATAGCGTTGTGGAACGAGTCCGAGGAGATTATGCTTGCGGCGAAGCGGCAGAAGGCGATGGATTTAAAGAACGGGAGAAGGAGAGACCGAGCGAGTTCTTTGAGTAAGATGTGGTTCAAGGAACGAGGGAGGCCCTCTGATCAGGACAGCAATCTGAGGGATGAGCTGAAGCAGGTGACGAGTCGTGAGGGTTTGGCTCAGCTCCTCTGGACTCTGTTGAATGATAAGGCAAACCCTCTATGTCCGGAGTTGTACGAGGTCTGTAAGGAAGCGGTGAAGGCCAAGTATAGCATTCAGACAATTGGGGGTAAGCAATAGCTACATGGTAGGTGTACCGTCTGGCGTTGGTCGGAGTTCGCTTTTGCATATAATATCTGGGGCTGTACTTCCCCAAACATACTGGAATGCATCGGCGCTGCAGTTAATTGCATGTTCCTACTCTTTGATAAAACGCTTTGCTATGTGCAGGAGTATGGTGGTCAAGTTTGTTTTGTTCACAAAGTGGGGCCACACGCAGTGACATCACCGCTATCCGACCCGAAGAGAGCTCCGGTCGGAAGCGTCCCTCCATACCCGCGAGCTGCAATGTAGCTTAATACAAAGCTCTACAGCACTTGGGGCCTTACCATCCATCACACAAGATGCCGTTCCTCACCATCACCGGCAAGAAGATTCACTACGCAGACCTGAAGCCTGAAGGCAAGGATGCGCTGGAGACCTTCATCTTCATGCATGGCCTTGGGTCGTCGCAGAATTACTATCACGCGGTTGTGGAGCGGCTGCGAGCCAAGGGGTTTCGATGCATAATCTTCGACAACACTGGTGCTGGCAGGTCTCCATATTCCGGTGAGCAAGCGAGCATCCAGAGCCTTGGAGACGATATCATTGGCATTCTGGATGCGCTCGGTGTTGCGAAAGCAGTCGTGGTGGGCCATAGCATGGGAGGGTAAGTATTGTCACCTTGGAAGTGACACGATGGAATACTGAATTCGATGCAGCATCGTGGCTGCTCATCTGGCAGCTGAGCGTAGTGATCGTATTGTTGCTGCCGTGCTGATTGGCCCTGTGTATCCCAACGAGGGGGCCAAACCAGTGTTCGAGAAACGCATCGAGGCGGTTCAGAAAGAGGGCATGCAGCCGATGGCAGATACAGTACCTCAAGCCGCAGTTGGATCGAAGGCGTCTCCTCTGGCGTCAGCGTTTATTCGAGAGCTCCTCCTTGGTCAAGACCCCGCCGGCTACTGCTCAAACTGCCGGGTGATCGTCAATGCCAAACCGCCAAACTACAGCAAGATCAGTATCCCCGTCTTGATCCTGGCTGGTGAGGAAGATAAGAGTGCGCCTCTGGAAGGGTGCAAAAGGATGTTTGAGGAAATGGGGACAACGGAGAAGAAGCTGGAGGTCATGAAGGGCGTTGGTCACTGGCACTGTCTCGAGGCCTTTGAGGATGTGGCCAAGCTCATTGAGGGGTTCTACCATGAGATCCAGTGAGGACTCTGCAAGCCTGCGAGGTCTGCTGTGAATCGATTCGTGCATCAGGTTCGATACACTCCAATACTTAGCGCAATTCGAGCCTTAGGTTGCATTACGGACTTCACACCGCTTGCGTAGAAGGCGCGAACCATTTGGCGTCGGCCGTCCTCCTCGTGACAAGGTCATTGGTGGCGTACATGTTCCCGATCATGTGCCTTGGCGCCGTGTGTTCCACCACAGCACCTGCAGCGGACGTCCACTTTGCAACCAACATGCAGGGGCCTCGACCGCTGCACGAGTCGTGGCGAACACTGGGAGCCTCTTCTGCGGGTTGCTCGTGTTGAGTCGCAGTCTGCAGGATGATGGAAAACTCTTTTTTTACCCCAGGCCCTGTCGCATTCAACATTTCGGCTGCAGCGCACGATGTCGTGCGTTGCTACATTATTGGATTTTGACCCTGAGCCTTTACAAGTCCCGGCAAGTCTTGCCCAAATGCAGGCTGGTCATCTTGGCCCGATGTCGCCAGCGATGGCGCTCTCACGTACGGTATGATTCGGTCCTTCCCGCGCCAAAAGTGTCCACTCCAAGCGCGAGGCTGCAATTTGACATGCCTCGAACCTCGTCCACTCACACAGATTGTCACAGGCGTGGCCAAGTGATCACCGATGTCTGATAAGACATCTCGTCCAGAGCCGTGTTTGCATGTGAAGATGGACGACATCATACTTCAGCCCGCCAGTTCTCAGCAAACGACTACGGGGTTGCCATGTCCAGTGCACCTGTCATTGTCCGTTTACACCAACGAGAGCCTTGACAACCATTCTCCAGTTTTTATTCCGGCACTAGGCCACGCGGGACCAACCCCGGGTCCCAATTTGAGGCGGTGAAGTCAAGCTTCAAAGGCCGCCCGCCATCCGACCGCGGATTTGCAAAAGATCGTGCATGTTCTGCGCGCGCACTCCGTTGCTGGCATGACCTGAGCCAATCGACGTGCGAGATCTACATTTCCCGTCGTTTGACTTTCTTTAATATTCGGTTAGCCGCGCTGCCAACTGACCGCGCCGGTTCCCTTCGATAGTGCGGCGGGTCTCATCGTCTGCATCATCTGATTCCGCTGCGATTACATATTGCACCTGGGCGCTGGGCACCTCACGCTGCATTCTCCCTCTGGAGGTCAATTTCCTTTCGAATTTTGCATTCGCGCTGGTTGCTGGTAAGGCCCCTTTCGCGGGCACCTTCCTGATTAGACGCAGCACTGACGAGGCTAAAAGGATGCCGAAATAACTATATCCATCAACAATTCAACAAGCGCTTCAAATTTCGAATACTACGTCACGGCCCACTACTTGACACCGCCTCTTTATGGATCGACAATGAATCGAAAAGACAGTGGATACGTGGATTCTCTTTGTTCGAAACCCCTAAAGGAGCAAACAACAACTCTCCTACATCGCAGCAACACCGCACCTCAACGCCGTCGCAAGGCGAAGGCAGGTCCGGTGGAGTCTACGGATCCCGTCAAGATGCCAACTTCCAGGCCAGCTTCTGAGAAGCGACCCCGACCAGCAAACAACAGATCGGCTTCCTCTTCAGAGAACTCCACCACCAGATCAAGATCGAAGGGCCGCGGCCATGACTCCAAACTCTCCTCTCGTCGCACCTCCTGTACCATCGTGGACCCCTCCAGGCCAGCTCGCCATTACCGGGTGAAGAGCACTCACACTGTTTCTCCCACAAGCCAGGACGTTGATGATGTTCTCGCTCTTCATTTCCGGAGTTGCAGTCTCTTCTCAAATCCTTCTTACCAGGCCAACCCTGCACTACCAAGCCCGACTTTTTCTCACCATGACAACGCCGGTCTGCCTAACTCAGTACCTCGGTTCAGCATGGACGAAATGGCCATGGTGGAAGAGCATGTCCCACTGCAAGAGACAGAGAGCACACGGGTCCCAGTACCCGCCACGACCACACACTGGACGTCTGCCAGCACGCGCAAGCGCGACTATGAGAGGATCGACAGGCAGAATACTGGACTGCAAGGCCTGTTCAGGAGAGTAGCACCACGCTGTGTGTCGGGGCCGCAAGAGAAGTTCTACGAGAAAGACCAGTCGGACGCTGGATCCGTCCGACGCTACAGACTGGACGTCACCGAAAGCCGCATCACCGAGGAGAAAGCAGACAATGCGAAGGCGCAGAGACCCAAGATCAAGTCACGATGGACCTGCTTCTAAGCACCCTCGCACACACCCACACACGATCCCACACATTTTTCCACACGTACACATGAGAAACGGCAACAACCACGCACGCACGCACCCACCCACCTTTTTTGCATATTCCCGCGAACGTTACGATACCCACGGCATTTGCGCTTGTTGGATTTTTTACGCACTATACCTACTTAGAGAGCCTACACCTGGAGATTTATTGGTCTTTTGGTCTTTGCATAGCACAGCGTGTCTCATTAATTTCTAGTAGTAGATATTTCCAGAACCATGGATGATGGAGAAAGGATAAGAGCGTACGGTACCGTGGCGCAAACATAGCACAGCATAGCACAGGCTTCAGTCGAGAGAGTTCCTGGTGCTGAATTGAATCAAATCAAATCACCGCCCGATATTGGCACAGCGCCTCACACATCAACCCCAAGATCTCAAATGCTGTGATGTGTTTTGCATACCGAAGGCTATAAGCAGTCACCTCTACGCATACATTTATCCACATACATGCATTCATATGCGTATGCCAAACACTAGAAAAACAACGCCCGCCCGCCAAACCAACCTTCCCTCCCCACAATCAACCTTCACCAAAAGAAAACAAGACCCTTTCGAATCCCACCAAAAACCCCCCATCACCCCATCAATACCCCCAAAGCGGCGGACAAGCCAAGCAGGGGGGCAGTCCAACCCGCGCAGCCAATCACCGGCGCGCCCATTCGCTGACCCCATTCCCGGGGCGCATCCAGCAAAAACAACCTCGGCTCACGCGCGGAGGCGGCAGGCAGTACCTTAAACCAGCTCGCCACGACTCGAATTCCCCCATAATTAGATATCTTTACCCCAGACTCTTCTTCCCCATATACTTTGCACCGTCCGTATTGCCGAACAGCAGTCAGACACCACTCACAAACTCCCATTCCACGAAACAGCCATCCAGAGTCTGGGGCCTCACGTTGTCCTGCACCGAATCCATCGTTGGCAGTCTACCGCTTCCGCGCCTCACACGACCTTCACACCCACACACGCCCGAAACAATGTCCGAGCAACTCACGACCAAGCAAGTAGCCGAGCACAACACGGTGGAAAAAGGCCTCTACATCATCGTCGATAACGGTGTGTATAAGCTGGATAGCTTCGTTGATGAGCACCCCGGTGGCGCGAAGATCTTGAAGAGGGTTGGGGGGAAGGATGCTAGTAAGCAGTTTTGGAAGGTATGTGTGCTGTCTTCATGTGGTGTGTTGTATGGGAGAAGGTGTTTTTTTTTGGGGGGGGGAGGGGTGGCTTTGGGGCAGTGAAATGAGGCTAACACGCACGATTGCAGTATCATAATGAGAGTGTGTTGAAGAAGTATGGGGCGAAGCTGAAGATTGGTGAGGTGAAGGAGGAGGCGAAGTTGTGAGGGTGTTTGTGTGGCTTGGTTTTATTTAAGCAGTGAGGATTGGGGTTAGAGACACGAATACGATATGTCAAAGCAAGCAAGCAAGCTGGTTTTGAGGTGGCGTTGTGTGGTGTGAGCTGTGAGCTGCGCAGAGTGGTGCAGGCGACAGGAGCCGCCTGTAGCACTTGCGTGACTGGACGAAGCTGGTGCCTTGTGGGAACCCATATTTGTGCAGGGAAATGTGTGTATGTGGCCCACAGGCGGACAGGTAGCCACGCTTCGTTTACAACTTCGCCCGCACCTCGTCCTTCACAACCAATCCGTACTTCCCCGCCTTCTCCTTGTCCCTCAACACGCGCCTGAGGATCTTGCCCGAGGGGGACTTGGGGATCTCCTTGATCTGCACACACTGCCGTCAGCAACTCTCATCCTATACAAATCAAGTGAATCGCACTTACAAACTCGACCTGATTCACCCACTTATACCTCACCTTCTTCTCCTTCACATACTGGATAATCTCCCTTCCCACGGCCACACTCTCCTCCACCCCGGGCTTCAACGCAATATACGCCTTAGGTAGCTCCCCACTGTACTCATCCGGCGTGCTCATCACCGCCACATCCTCGACCTTCGGATGCCCAAGAAGCAGATCCTCGAGCTCTGCAGGCGCAACGCCAATGCCCTTGACTTTGATGAGTTCCTTGATGCGGTCGCTGATGTGAATCATGTTCTCCTCGTCGATACTGCCCTGATCCCCGGTATGCAGGAAGCCATCAGCGTCGAAGGTTTCCGCAGTGGCTTTGGGGTTATTCAAGTAGCCCATTACGACCTGCGGGCCGCGAGCTAGGACTTCGCCGTCCTCGTTGAGGCCGGCCTCTGTGCCGTCGGGCCGCAGGATCTTGACTTCGGTGCTGGCGACGATGGCGCCGCCGCTGTGCGCATACCTGTAGTCGAATTTCGACGGCGGGTGCGCCGTGATGCAGCTGCACGATTCGGTCATGCCGTAGCCTTGCTTGAACCCCGTGTGCGGGAATTTCTTCTGCAGGAGCTGGATGATTTCCTCGCTGAGCGGGGCTGCCCCAGATGAGAACCGCGTTACGTGCGAGAGGTCGTAGTTGGCTACGATGGGGTCGCGGACGAGCCGGATTAGGATCGGCGGGACGAGGAGGAGCTCGCCTAGTTTGTACTCGACGATCGTGTTGAGCATGCCTTCCATGCTGAATTGCGGCAGCATGATGACTTCGGCGTTGAGTAGGATTGGTAGGTGCATTTGGTGGACGAGCCTGGTGGTTGTTAGTTGCGGTCCCCCGTTTGGATTACAAAGTCTCTGAATACCCGGTGATGTGGAACAGCGGTAGCACGGCCATGATCTTTTTCTGGGTTTCGGGCGTGATCTGTTGGATTTGGAGACACTGCGCGATGACGTTCTGGTGGGAGATCATGACGGCTTTGGGGAGTCCTGTTGTGCCGCTGGAGAAGGAGAGGAAGCCACACACATCCTTGTTCTTCTTGCCAGGAGGGATTTTGAATGCTGGGGCTTGGTTACTCTCCCCGTAAGACTGGCCCATCTTGATGAGCTCCGCTACGGTGGTGTAGCCCGGCAGTTCGCCCTCGAGCAGAAACACATTCGACTGCGGCAGGCCGGCGGCTTTGGCACTCGCAGCCGCGACCTCCATGCTGCCGGGCGTGGTGAGGAGGAACTTTGAATCTGCAGTCTTCAGCGCGAAGGTCATCTCCTCGACGTTGTACGCCGGGCTTGCACCGCTAATTTTCGCCCCTGCGCGTAGGCCGGCGAACATGGCGACGGGGTACCAGACGGTGTTTTGGCCGAAGAGAGAGACCGTGTCGCCGGTCTTGAGGCCATACTTTTTCACGAGTGCTGTGGCGATGTAGGTGGAGTATTTCTTGACGTCTGCCCAGTCGACTCGCTCTTTGGTGATGGCGTTTTGGAATCCGGCAAGCTCGTTCGGGGGGTACTTGTTTATGGGTGAGTATTCGGAATCAAATAGCCAGTCCCAGTCAGTCAGTCCAGTAGGTACTGTATCCTATTAATTAAGGTCTTCGAATAGTGCTTCTCTACAATGCATACAGTCAATTGGCGGTTGCCGCGATTTAAAGATAACCATGTTGAAAGACGAAAACCACCCAAAATTCGAAGACGAGAGACGCAATCGATGTGTTAGAGCTCAAGCAGGATCAACGGCAAACTTAACCCCTCGCATGCTGAACCCCCAAATATCCATGATGGATCTCCGGCGCCACCAGCGCGTCGGTTCGCAATGGCCGAGTCGGTTGTCGTGCGGGGGATGGGGAGCTTGCAGGCGGGGTTCAGGGAATGGAGCGAAGGAACAGCTCCCGAGAGCTCGCATACTACCGCACTGGCAGTAGTACGTACGGACGTCAACCACACCTCAACCCACCATGCCATCCCCATCGGCTAAAGACTCGACAACCAAAATCACATTGATAGGCACAGGAACCATCGGCCTCTCCTTCGCCGCCTTCCACCTCACCCACCTCGCCAGCCCCTCGCAACTCACCATCTACGACACCCGCCCCGACGTCGCTGAATACGTCCAATCTCAACTCCCCAAGTTCTTCGCCTCGCCAGACCAGAACCAGAACCATGACCAGGACACCAACACCCCACCCCTCCCCAACTTCTCCGCCATAACCATCGCCACCTCCCTCCCCTCAGCCGTGCAATCCGCAACCATCATCCAAGAAAGCGGGCCGGAAAACCTCTCCTTCAAAACCAGCCTATGGGCCCAAGTCGAGCGGCACGCACCCAGCACCGCCCTACTCTGGAGCTCAACATCCGGGATCCCCGCGAGCCAGCAGTCGTCATCCATGGCCTCCCCATCGCGGCTTCTAGTCGTGCACCCCTACAACCCGCCTCACATCATGCCATTGCTAGAACTCGTGCCCTCACCCGACACCTCCCCCGAGGCAATCCAAGCAACCATGGAGTTCTGGGAGCGCCGGGGTAGAGTGCCAATTCACATTAAGAAAGAAACCACGGGGTTTGTGGCGAACCGGCTGGCGTTTGCGCTGCTGCGCGAGGCGGTGCATTTGGTGCAGCAGGGCGTTGTGGGCGTGCAGGAGCTGGATCGCATTGTGCAGACGAGTATGGGGCCTAGGTGGGCGGTCGCGGGGCCGTTTAAGAGTTACCATGCTGGAGGGGGGCCTGCGGGGTTGGAGGGGTTTTTCGGGAATATTGGGGGGACGGTGCAGAAGTGTTGGGAGGATCTTGGGACGCCGAGTGTGGGGGATGGGTGGGAGGAGGGTGTTTTTAGGGAGGCGAGGGAGGCGTATGGGGTGGTGGATGTGGGGGAGAGGGATAGGATTACTAGGAGGTTGTTGCAGGTTTTGGAGGAGGAGAGGGGTGCAGGAGGGAAGGAAGAGTAGAGGTCGAGGGTGTTGTTGATTGCGTTTGTTGACGGGGTCAGTGTTCGACTTGTCTCTGCTTCTGCTCGCGCCTCTTGATTGCCAGCCTCCTACTCCTCCTTCCCCTCCCCTTCGCCGAGCGTACGCCCCTCCTATCCACAACCGCAGACGCCCCCGTTTGCGTGTTCTCTACCTCGTCCTGACAATTCGGGCTGGTGGGAAAGTAACTCAAGCTTCCCTTCCTACAAGTGCAGTTCCTACAGACCTCGGCGTCACTTTGTCGACGCCTCTTCATCCGGTTGGGACATGATAGTGGGTTGAAGCCGTGTAGTTCGGCGTGGCTGCAGTGCTTATGTCGTGTTCGGATTGGGAAGGCACACGCCTGGCATACAGAGGTGAGGACGTAGCACATTGAGTGTTGATGTAGATGTGGAGTTGCCGTCGACTATCGCGATGTTGTACAAAAAATAAGAGTATCTGGGTAGATCAAAGTGGAATTGTTTTGTTGGGATGGTCAAGGGCGTCTTGTGGAAACAGTCCTTCGATATGGTTAGACCTCCATATTTGACCATGATCGTGTATGTACAGTCTGCTTGGTGCGCAATCGTTTGCCAGAGTGTACTTGCTGGCCACGCAGAACATGTCTTTCAGGATCACGCCGGTCTCTCTGTGTGCCCGATGCTTTCCCTTTGTTGTGCTTTGTGCGCATGGCATTGCGCTGAGCTTTGTTTCGCCTCCAGGCTGCTTGTTTGTCTCTTATCTTTTGAATGGCGAGGATTCTGAGCGCACCCATGTTTGCTGTCCACACTTCGATGAAGCAAACATATCGCAAGCCAGAACGAATTATACACCGTATGCCCATCTGTGAACTTGGGTTTGTAACATATTCTCGCGACCAGATGGCTTAATGAGATCCTCAGCTGATCCCGATCATCCATATTCGCCATTGGTTGTACGATCCAAGAGTATTGTGGCTTTGAGGTCGCTCGAGGAAAGACAGGCATGGTAGCATCGCGTTGATGTTGTGTTGAGCACTGTGAGAGCGAGGTCGAGAGCATGGCAGCGCCATCGAACACCTTCCGTGCAGGTCTTTCCCAAACGTCAAAAATGCTTCTGTAGTACTAGCGAAAGTTTTGGCACGGTTTATGCAGCTTCCCAGCTACGATTTTCTTTCGGAAGCTGGGAAGAAAGTCATAGCCACTCATTAAAACCGAACAACCCTATTTCAAGAAGAAACCGTCTAACCCAGCACAGGGCCCCATCTCGCAGTCCCAGTCCCAGTCTCAATCCCAGCCACCGGCGTGTTTCGGCGCCCACAAGCCCGCGAACGCCCACTACCAGCTCGATCACAACCCTCGTAAGGAAGGGACCCACTGTACTTCAGACCCAAATCTATTAAGGTTATATTTATCTTAGTCAAGTAAATCTCCATCAAAAAACCACAACTGGTTTTGTAGTGTAGCGGTTATCACTCCGGATTCTGATCACCTCAGTATCTTCCGGCAACCCCGGTTCGATTCCGGGCAAGACCTTCTTTTTTGCTTGCACAAGCGACCTTGTCCTCCAAAGGACTCGGGCGTCAAGGGACTCGGGCGTTTGTTTTAAACGTTTTCTCTCAAACAAGGGCTGTATATTTATATGGTTGCGAGTGACTCTCTCTTTTCTCTCTTTTTTTTTGGCCGTGGTAGTGCATAGAGAAGAGTTCCGCACTCATTCTGAGCCCCATTTGAGCAGTGCGCTGGGTTGCGTAAGACTGGGTGTTTGTGGTGCGGCTGGCTGCGCTGATGCGTGGGGTTTGTGCACTTCTCACTTCCTCTATGTACGCGGCGCGCGGTCAGAGCGGAGGCGCAAGGTGTAGTTGGGATACTGGTGCAACCTTGTATGTAGTCTTACGTGTTGGTGACGAGCTAGTCGGAGTCGTATATCCAAACACGCCTTTTGTCTCTCTCAATCGTGCCTTCCTGCTTGCATTCCACCCGTCTGGAGAATGTCAGAGATGCTCTTGTTTTAGCTGTTTGTTGGGATCGTTTAAGATTCATGTTGGTCATGTTATTTCTGAACGTTCTGGTGGCTCTGTTTGCGGACTCGAGCCATATGCTCACCCTCTGTATATGGATGTTAGTAGCAGGGACACAAAGATCAGTGCGTGAAATATGTTTAATGGTATACATGTCTAGATATGTCCAGACTTCCGTATTGCTTTTGCAGATGCTGATCGTCTCAGCGATGCCCTTCCTTTCGCCAAACGCCTCGCAATATGAACTTCCGCTCTTCCTTCTGACCAGCCGACTGATCGCAGTCACATGGCGGCAAGTCCGCGTCGTCGGTGGACAGTTGCTGCGTGATTGCTCGATCAGCCCTGACCTTGGCCTGTTCTTGTCCTAGCTCGATGCCGATGCCCGTTTCACCTCGTCCTCAAATAACCCATCGGTAACTGGCATAACGACCAGCAGTTTCTGACTTTCTTATAATCTTAACGACGGCTCCCTTCTTCAGCCCCAGGTACTTAGCCACAGGGTCGTGGGCCTGAATTCTGGGCAGTTGTGTGGCCTTGAGGCGGTAGCGCTTGAGCAGCTGTTGCTTCTCCTCCTCGCTGAGCAGCACGTGCTTGGGCACCAGCTCGTGCTTTGTGATGTTGACCATAAGATCCTGCTCAGTAAAGGCTTCGACACCGCCCTTGGGACCATCGCTTAGTGGACCAGAATTGCGCAGGTAACGGTGGGCCATGGTGGTCATGGGCTTGACGGTGATGATGGTGCCCGAGTAGAAATTGTACTTGACCAAATGTTCTACGAATTTCTTGATTTGCGGCGTGCCGAGACCGTCGTCGTTGTTGAACTCGACCCAGATGGTGCCGATCTGCGGGCGCGGCTCGGGGTCCTTTTTGGTGGCCACGGGGGTGTACTTGGCGAGCATCTCCTCGCTGGGCTGGCACGAGAAGTGGAGGCGCGAGCGGCTGCCACAGCGTTAGTGCGGGCGGTCCATAGAGGTCATACACGGGCATAGTTGGTGGGCGCATACTCAGGCTCGCCGTCTGCACGGGCGAATTTGGACGCAAACTCGTCCAGCGACATGGCCATGTCTTCTTCAAGCACCTGGTAGCCCTTTGTCATGTCAGCGCCGACGTGCGTAGGTTGGGTGGGCGCGGGCGCATCCTACGCGGTCGTGCATCATCTCCTTCGCTGTGCGCCAGGCCCTCCAAATGCGGATCAGCTCCGCGCTCGTTTGCCTCTCGTCGGACATGGCGGCGGCGGCGGCGGCAGTGGCAGTCGATCTGGCGGCGGGGACGGGTGGGTTGGGGGAGCTTCGCGGTGGCAGCGCTGCGCAGGGTGTGGGCGTCGAGATCAAAGCTGCCGCAAAAGTTCAAAGGAAAGGCAGGCGCCAAGGCCGCAGCCCTGGCCGTAGCCCCAGCAGTCGCTGCAGGCTGCTCAGTGCTTGCCCGGCGCGCGCTAGTCTCCGCCGGCCGCACCGCCCCGCCATCCAAGGTCCGCGAGGCGCATCGACAGGCGAGGTTCAATGACATCCTCCAACCACATACCAAACCTCCGCACACTGCTCGGGCCCGGCCGTGGCGGCGGTCTTAGAGGGCGTGGGCGCGGACGAGGCGCGCCCGGCGGTGCGAGCGACCAGGCCAGGGACGACGCCGTCAAGGGGACCGACCAGGACGCGGCGGGGAGCAGGGTGAGCTGCGTCGAGCTGGGCTACCTGCATGACCCGTATGCGCGGCTGTTTGCAACGCAGCCCTCGACGCGGCGCCTGCCCCTGCTGAATCGAGGCATGTTGCGCTGGAGTTGAAGCTATGTGTGGCTGCTCTGCTAACACGACAGGCACAGGCTCGTACGTCCGCACCTCCGCCATTGACCTGCTCGTGGCCAAGTTCCTCCTCGCAGACGCCTCTGCTGCGAAGCAGATTGTGTCGCTCGGTGCTGGCACCGACACACGCTTCTTTCGCCTGCTCGATGCCTACCCAGACCTTCGTCTTGTCTACCACGAAATAGACTTCCCCACCAACACACTGCCCAAGATTGCGTGCATACAGAGACATGCAGCGCTGCGTCGCAAGTTGCTCCATCCGCCCACCACATCAGCTTCTTACTACTCCGCAACCTACAACATACATGCGCTCGACCTGCGTTCCCTCGCCGCCCCCTCAGAGGATGCGCCGCTGCCTGAGCTGCCGAACCTCGACCCGACCATACCCACCCTAATACTCTCTGAGATGTGTCTAGTGTACCTGCAGCCACAGACTGTGCAGTCCATCGTCTCAGCCTTCACCACGCACTACCTTCAGCCTACCACCCCCACCTCCATCGTCCTCTACGAGCCAATTCTACCGCACGACGCATTTGGCAGGACCATGATCTCGAATCTGCAGACACGAAACATCCACCTCCCTACGCTCACAACATACCCGGAACTCGGCGACCAGCGTGCGCGCCTGAGTGGGTACGGCTTCAAGGATGGCGCGAAAGCGGCAGACACAGACTTCATCTGGAAGCAGTGGATAAGCGAGGAAGAGAAGGAGCGCGTGGCGGGTCTTGAGATGTTGGACGAGCTAGAGGAACTGGAACTGCTGCTAAGGCATTATTGCTTCGCCTGGGGTTGGAGAGACGGTGACAGCGACGTCTTCTCGAGAGCTTGGGCGGACGTGCGGGAACAGACCTAGGCCAGTAATGCCTTGAGGAATATCACAAATATATAGAAATAGGATGCTTCTGATTCCGAATAAAAAACACTTCAAAAGTGTATATATATATATAATGCGCCTAGCACGTGCGTTCGCGATGGGGCAGCACGAGTAGCGCGCTAAGTAGTGGTAGGGCCGTTGCCGTTCGCATCATCGTGCCTGCCTTTCACGATCAACAATCACCGCCTTCACCACAAGCAAGTACTAACCCCGCAGCACAAATTCCTGCCACGAAATACACACCTTCGAGCGATGCCTCAAATTCCACTCTGCATTGTGTAAAGTGCTGAGTCGATCTCGCCCGCTTTATCCCTACTGCGACAAGTCAACAAACAACAAAGACATACACACAATGGCGTTCAACAGGGCCAACCAACCGAGCTTCAACCTCTTTACTGGGGTTGAAGAGTCGCCGCCGCCTGTCGAGCCCTTGCGACAGACATTCCGAACCACAATGCGCGCCTCGACGGCGACAAATGCGCCGCACACGGTTGTGCCTGACAACCCCGTCAACGAAGACCTGCGCGCGCAGCTCAATGCGCTGCGCTACGAGCTCGAGACGGCGAAACAGGAGAAGGCGATGCTCAAGCTAGAACTCGACCAGGAAATCAGAGACACACAAACCCGCGCCGAGACCGATTTCCGCAGAGCGCAACAGGCCGAGGCAGCAAATGCTCAGACGGCCAAGAAGCACGAGGCGCTCTCCAAGGAGCTGTCTGAAGTGCGGACGCGCGCGGAGAACGAGCGAAGAGATCTCGAGAGGCGGTTGCGACAGAGTCAAGAGAAGGCGCAATCGTTGCAGGAGGACTGCGACGAGGCTAAAGAAGATCTGGCGGCTGCGCAACGGCAGAGCGAGCACAAGTACAACAACCTGCAGTCCGAGCACCAACGCTTGAAGGAGAGCGTCGAAGAGATACAGACAGACCTGGTGTCAAAGGTCAATGCGCTGCAGGCGGCGCAGAAGAAGCTGAGCCAGAAGGAAGAGGAGGCAGGAGAGCTTGAAGCTGAGGTGCTGCGACTGAAGGCCATCACAGGCGACGCTGAGACACTGTCCGTCATCAAGAGGGAGCTGTCAGACCAGGTTGCGCACATTCAAAAGCTGGAGGCTCTGACAAGAGAGCAGAATGGCGAGCTCAAGAAATTCCGTGCGCAACACAAAGCTATTGAGGTTGTGGAGGAGGAGAAGAGGTCGCTTCAGACAAAGCTCCGCATGATGGATGACTTGCAGCGACAGCTTGGCGAGTCTGAGATGAGGAGGCAGGTGCTGGAGGAGGAGAGGGACTCATGGACCTCGTACCTCGAGTCTGAGGCCAACGAAAACGGCGAGCTGCAGTTCGAGACGCCTGAGGATCTCGCAAGGGCCTTCATCCAAGAGCGTATAGATAAAGCAGATCTCCTCAACAAGCTGGGCGAGATCAAGCCAGAGCTGACCGTCAAGGAAGCCAACATACAAGCCTTGGAGGACGACAAGGCCAAACTACAGGCCGAGATCCAACAACTCAAGGCCTCAGGAACCACGGGCGGTGCGTCCAACGCAAAGGAAGCACAAGCCCGCGCCAGACTCGAACGCCAGAAAGCCCTAGCCACAAAGGAAGTCGAGTTCCTGCGCGCCCAAGTCAAGGCCTTCGACGACGAGGAGCGCGAGCTGCAGCCGGACTCCTACGACGCCGCCAAATCGCAGCGCATCCAAGAGCTCGAAGCCCTCGTCGACGCCCACCGCGCAGAGCTCGACACCCTCCAAAAGGAATTCAACGCCCTCGACAAACCCACCCCCTCAACACCAACCACAGGCCAAAAACGACCCCTCTCAACCGACACGCCCGACGAGCGCGTCGGCGAACTCCGCCGCAAAAACCGCCAACTAACCGACGACCTCTCCACCCTAGAGAAGAAACTCAAACTCATCCAAACCGAATACCGCGCCCAGCACAGCCAACTCAAAAAACTCAAAGAATCCTCCCGCACCCGCGTCCTGGAGCTGAAATCCAACCCCACCGCGGACGCCGAGGCGCTCAAGCTCAGCACCGTGCGCACCCTGCGCACAGCAGTCGAGCAACTGACTTCGCAACTCTCGCAGTCCTCTCCACCGGCGAAATCACTCCCCCTAGCCACCTACGAAGCAGCGCAAGACGAGCTCGAAGAGCTCCGCCACGCCCTCGCCTCAAGCGAGAAAAAGCAAGCCCGTCTGAAATCCATCTGGGCAGCCAAGAGTCTCGAGTTCCGCGAAGCCGTCGCCAGCATCCTCGGCTGGAAACTCGATTTCATGCCCAATGGCCGCGTTAAAGTCTCCAGCATGTATAAACCCGCTGACGAGGAGGGGGAGAACAGCATCGTGTTTGATGGCGAGAACGGGACCATGAAGGTTAGTGGGGGTGAGGAGAGCGTGTTTGCGGGCGAGATTAGGGATCAGATTGTCTATTGGGTTGAGGGGCGCAAGGAGATTCCGTGTTTTTTGGCTGCGTTGACGTTGGAGTTTTGGGAGAGGGGCAAGGGGGATGAGGTTACTATGAAGATGTGATTGGGATGGGATGGGGCGGATGAGTAGTATACCATGATACGATATCTTCTTTTGTCGTAAGTGTAATCGAGAGAACATGGAAGTTCGCCAGAGGGGAGAAAGTCTCAATACCCATAAGTCACCACGACCGTCCACCCGAAACATCTCCCCAGAAACCCTTACCCTAAATCAACCCCATCCTCCGCATCTCCCTTCGCAACGCCTCCTCCCCGCCACCCACAACCTCCCCGCCTCGAGCCCTCCCCACCGCCACCATCTCAATCCCCTCAATCGATCCACCGTTCCTGGCTCCCCCGCCCCTCCTGCCCCTACTCCCTGCCCGCCCTTCCCTACGCAACCACCACAGATACCCGAAGATCCAGAGCCAGAGGAAGACCGCGAGCGTGACCATGTCGTAGAAGACGAGGGTGAAGGTTGCGGCTGTGAGCCATTGGGGCCAGAGGGGTTGGGAGGGTGTAAAGGGGTCGCCGATGTTGGAGGGGGTGTTTGGATCGGAAATGGTACTGGTGGTGGTGTTGGAGTTGGAGTTGGAGTTGGGATCGTTGGTGGTGGTGGCGGCAGAAGAAGTCATTGCGGCGGTGAGCATGGACAAGGGTGTTGGGTTCAGCAGCGTCGTTGTGGATTCAGTACTTGCAGCGAGCGTAGTGTCGGTGCTGGTGGCGAGTATGGTGTCCACACTGGTGGAGAGCGTCGTATCCATCGTCGTGTCGAGTTTAGTGACGACTACAGTGACCGCTGCTGTGTCAACTGGCATAGAGACCGTACTCCGCTCTCCCACCCCGTTTACTCCATCCGCCATCCTATCCGCCCCCATCGTTGCGTTCCCAGCCTGCGCAGCCGCAGCAGTCCGAACCCTCGCGAGCGTCGACGCCTTTGCGAAAGTTCCGCCCCGATTCTCCGTCTGAAGTGTGCTTGTGGAGTCAGAGACTAGATTGTGGGTTTGGATTGGAGGCGTTGCTGTTTCTGTATCTGCGAGTGAGAGGCTGGGATACTGCGGGAGCGCGGTTGAGCTTGTGGTTGAGCTTGTGGTGAGGAGGGTGTAGGGAGGTAGAGTGCGGAGGAGGAGCATTGTTGAGGGCGGTTGGTGGTGGTTCGAATGAGTCTTGGATGGGGAGGAGAGGTGTGGGGTTGTTCTTCGTTTTCGTGAATGGGGAGTATTGGGAGAGAGGATGTTGGTGAGGGTGAGAGGGACGAATGGATGGATGGTCCAGGCGTGGCTGCCTTCACTGGGGAACGGGTATTGTTGAGGTGAAATGGAAGGGGCGAAGGTGACTATACCTATCACTATGGGTGAAGGGAGGTTGAACCACACAGTACCGCGTCAGCTCCAAGTGTTCGCTTGGCGGGTTTGAGGTATTCGATCAGACGAAAGCTAAAGAATAAGAGGACAAACTAACGGTGAAGCTGTCTCAAGAGCTACAAGCTTTCAAGGTCTGCGTCAATCAGCCTTGAAGACCTCCGATCAAAGCGCTGTCTTTTGGACATCTTGCATCACACCAAGTGGCTATTCAGAGCTGGCAAGGTGCTGTACAACGTTGAGTTGCGGTGCTGACTAGCAAAAGAAAAGTCCTATTTACAAAGCAAGTGGTATCGCCAAACTCCTGGTTCTGCAGAATGGAGTGCTATTTAGGTGCTCGTCAGCCTAGCGTCTTTCAGTCATTCATGAGTCCTTGTCCCAGGGCAGTGCGAAGGTGCCCGTCCAGTCCTCGACTTCCTTCCTCAACTCCAGAATATCGGTGATGTCGTCGCCCTCGCCGACGTACTCCTTGAAAGCTGCGACGCTGCCGGGATTCTTGCGACCGGTCTCCTCGGCCTTCTTCTTGGCGTCCTTGTCCAGCTTCTGTGTGATGCCGACAGCGCGGTGGACTACGTCAGCGACGCGCTTGAAGTCTTCGGGCTGGAAACCGCGAGTAGTCATTGCAGGCGTGCCCATGCGCAGACCGCCAGGCTTGAGGGCAGACTTGTCGCCGGGAACAGTGTTCTTGTTCGAGGCAACACCGACGAGTTCGAGAACGCGCTCAACGCGGGCACCGTCAACGCCGCGGTCCTTCAGGTCGATCAGCACAAGGTGGTTGTCAGTGCCGCCACTGACAAGGTTGTAGCCCAGGCCGCCGTTCTCCTTGGAGTCACCGAGACGCTTAGCGAACGCCTGAGCGTTGTCAAGGACCTGTTGCTGGTACTCCTTGAACTCCTTGCTCTGCGCTTGCTGAAGTGCGACAGCGAGAGCTGTGATGGTGTGGTTGTGGGGACCTCCCTGGTGGCCGGGGAAGACAGAGGAGTTGATAGGGCCCTCGAGGTCATACATCTCCTTGTTGCCCTTCTTGTCGACACGTCTTACGCCCTTGCGGAAGAAGATCATGGCTCCTCGTGGTCCACGGAGAGACTTGTGGGTTGTCGTTGTGACAATGTCGGAGTGAGGGAACGGCGAGGGGATGACACCGGCGGCAACGAGGCCTGAGATGTGAGCCATATCGGAGAGGAGGTAGGCGCCAGTCTCGTCGGCAAGCTTGCGCATGCGCTCGTACTCGATAAGGCGGCTGTACGCGGACGTGCCAGCTACAATGACCTTGGGGCGGTAGAGGTGGGCGAGCTCGGCCATCTTCTCGTAGTCGATGATGCCCGTCTTCTCATTCAGCCTGTATGGGAGAGTCTCAAAGTACTTGGAGATGGCGGAGATCTTCTTGCCGGGGATCTGGTATCCGTGCGACAAGTGGCCGCCGTGGGGGAGATCGAGGGCGAGGATGCGGTCGTGGACGTTCATGACAGCGGAGTAGGCGTACAGGTTGGCAGGCGAGCCAGAGAGGGCTGCATGGAGGTCAGTTTGGAGTCAATAAAACACCCATTCTACACACGCTGAACGTTGACACCCCATTCCTCGGGGCTGAGGTTGAAGGCCTTGAGCGCACGCTCCTGGCAGAGACGCTCGGCCTGGTCAATGAATTCGTTTCCTCCATAGTATCGCTGGCCTGGGTACCCTTCCGAGTACTTGTCTGCGCAATCATGTGAGCTTCGTTTGCTGCCTGCGATCTGTGACACATACTCTGCATAACACTGCCAAGCGCATCGAGAACAGCTTGCGATGTGAAGTTCTCTGAGGGAATCAGGTTGATGAAGTGCTTCTGGCGCTTCTTCTCCTACAACAAAAGCATGGTAAGCTTCCACCGCAGACAGCAGCTTGGTGGTGGCGTGAGTCGTACCTGCTCAATGATCTTGTAGACGGTAGGATCGGCTTCCTCGAGGTCCTGCGAAAGCACCTGTTGCATTGTCAGGTAATTGGCCTCCTGCAGCTCTACAAGCTCAAGTCACCTTCTGCTGTGCCTCCAGCGAGGTCGCGTATCCCCGCCATTGCGACTGCAGTAATCTTGGGTGGTTTGTGGCAGCTGTGCGGCGGGCGAGCTGGCCCAAAGGCGCTCTGCATACAAATCTCAAAGACGCCATTGCTGCAGGGTGTGTGCCGGGGATTCAAGGCGCGCGGCGTCCTTTAAACAAACCCTACTGCGATTGCTGGACTGGATATCCGCAAGAGGCAACGGGACGACGAGGCGGGATCTCGCGGCAATTGGTGGAGGCGCGCAGCATCGGGGCCATATCGGCGCCAGTTTTTCCGATGGTCAAGCCTACAAAACTTTCCCATGTTCGCGTCTCGGTTCTGTTCCTTACAACTAAAACCTCGTGATTAAATGCTTTCAAGACAGCTTCATTCTCGCTTGGCCGGCGCAAGCCGGTCGACGCGGGTGCTGCTGAGACGCTGCGGGCATCACCACCCAAGAGCAGACGAGAAACCTTATGAATGGAATTAGTTGTGTGTTGCATATGGTGGCTGGCCAATGCAAGCTTCTGCATGTATCGTGTGCGGTGAAGGCAGCGGTGGTCCGCCCACCCCCATCTCATGTTGATGGCTCTGCTTCACCATTACAGTTGCCGGTAGTACGCAGGTAGCTGTCATTGATTTGTTTACTCGTCTTGTCTCGCTTCAAGTCCACGCGTTTCCTATTCACTCCCCTTCTTATCCGACCCTTCCTCCTCTACTGCACCTTGCCAGCTCCGATGAGACACTTGGCGTAGAATATACTGGAGGCCTTCAATAAACCTGATTGACGCAGACTTCAGAAGTCTGTAATGTTTAAGATGGCTACGCATTTGATTGGTACTCTAGCCCTCACACTCTCTTCTAGTTGAATCCTTCAAAATTGTCAACGGGCACCTCGAAGCTGGCAAGGCGCAGTGGGTAGCTGTCAATTGATTTGTTTATTCGTCTCATCTCGCATCATATCACATCAACGCATTTCCATTCACTCCGTCTCTTATTGCGAGCTTTCTCTGTATATTTGCCAAGACTTACTACTACGGTCCTTCACCCACCAGGAAGGCACACACGCGACACGTACAAGAGCGCGTACCTGCTGCTTAGACTCTTTGACCCCACAGCCTCGACAGCCAGTCAACCAGTCAACCACAGTCACACGCCCAGTACACCGCCACAACGTCAAACGGGCAGTACCAACCAGTGAACTAACTATAAGTATGGCTACTGACGCACCCGAGGGGTCACCCTCTTCTTCACATTTGCTTCCTCCACGATCGGAAAGCAGCCCTGAGCTTGGAAGCCCTTCGAAAGTCACCCAATACAACAAGCGAACCGGCCGACCAGTACGTCATAGTGCTGGAAAGATGCAGCGTGTCGCAGGATACGTCGACCCTCAAGTTCTGGACGAAGAAGACTTTGTGCCTACTACAACCGAGGGCGAGAGTGACGATAACGAGAGCAGCTCACCGCGCGGTCGTGCCAACAAGACCAGGCGTAAGCGCAAGCGAAGCCCGTCTCCGCCATCACCGCATCTTGGCCCAATCGATTACCACCCGCAGCTCGACGAATTGACAGATGATGAAACGAGTGCCGCCGTTCGTCGCCGCCGTACCCCAAAGCAGCAGTCTGTCACGCTGCGTTTCGATGTGCCACTGGGTTACCATGGGCCACTGCTCGTGAAACTAGACCCTACCATGTTGAAGCTGCAAGACGACACAAGCCGCTCTATGCGGCAGTCCAAGAAACACCGTTTCGAACATACCCAGGCAGCTGTGGTGAATGATGGTCGAAAAGGCTTCACCGACCTGCCCCCAGAGTTGCGCAACAAGATCTATCGGCTGGTCTTCGTACGCGAGAAACCTCTGCAGATACCAGCGTGTAAGCCATGGGGACAAGCAAGTCTTTGTCAGTCGGGTCAGTTTCTCAGCACGTGCAAGCTGGTACACAACGAAGGCTGCTCCATCCTCTACGGAGAGAACGTGTTCGCTTTTGAGAGGCACGAGAGCACTCGCGCCACTTTCTATGAATACGTGGTCAAGGAAATCGGCTACCAGGACGCTCTTCGATTCCTAAAGATGATCGGCCCCGAGAATTTGCAGTATCTGCGCGATGTCAAGATCTGCTTCACCGATGCCCGTCCAACGAACGCACCCCTTCTGAGTTCGAAGGAAGAACGCCGCTACATGACAGACACCGTCCTGATCAATTTCTTGCGCATCTTACGAAATGCCAAGCTACGCACACTGAGGCTGGCCTTCAACGGCAGGCGCAACCTCCAGTCAACCGACGATAGGTTCTTGCGTTATTTGGAGCAGATCAAGGTTGATGAGCTGGAACAGTGGACCACCCAGTCTGGCTATCCCAACTGGGACAAGATACGCGGCTCTGTGTGGACCGACCTCAAGTCAGAGATGGTCCGCAAGAAGAAGCTTTATGAGCCAAAGATCCTCCAAAAGCAAGTGTCCTTCACTAGCTTTGACTGGCCTGAGACTAGTGATGGCGAGGAAGGTTTCTGAGGGCGGAATCTAAGTGGGCAATCCGTGACGATTTGATGACGGAAAAGTCGACCCCGACAGGAACTGCGGCTCGAGGATCCGCAATTACCAGGAATAGTACTGCTACTCTGGTATCGTCTGACTTTGCTGTTTTGCTTGTTCTCACTGAACGAAGATTTCATGTTGCGAGGCTGCTTACAATGTTTTCTTCTTCTCGAATTTGTCCAGGACACGGTGGCAAGCGGTGTCGATAATACTCTCTCAAGCTTGTCCTACAAGTTGTTAGGAGTCTGATTGTTAGGAACGGCATTCTAAACGCGTGTTTCTGAGACAGCATGATTACTGTTTTAAGGCGTTCATAGGCACAGTACCCAATACCCCATGTATGTTTTCGACTGACATATCACACACGATAATGAAAGCTAATGCTATATTCATAATAACTTTTGCCTGCTTGTAACCATCTGCATGAGTTGACATTCCTTCCTCTTGCAACAAGACAATATCTGAAGACTACAGCACCTTACCAGCTGCGAGTGGCCACTTGGCGTAATGCAAGATACTGAAGACCTTCAAGCTGATAGGAGCAGATTTCTAAAAAGTTATAGTTTTTAAGATGGCCACACAGTTAATTGGTCACCTATCCCTGGTGCTCTCTCTTAAATGAATCCTTCAAGATTGTCAAGTGGCCACTCGAAGCTGGCAAGGTGCTGTATATCAAACTCATGCCGCAGTACCCCTCCTCTTCTTAAACTCCTCAATCCAAGCAGCGCTCTTGTCCTTCGGCAACACACTAATCCTCACCAGCCCATCACTGACCACAACCTTCCCACTCCCCAGCACCTTATGCAACGGCATCTTCTTCCCCACCTTGATCAGCCCCCCAGCCGCAGTCTCCATATACGCCTCCACATTGTTCACCGAATACTCCTCCTCCTCATCCCAGGGCAGCGGGAAAATATACTCCAAATGCTCAGGCAGAGTCTGGTGCTCATTAAACGCCTTGACAAAATCCGACTGCGAATGCGCCGGGTACAGGATCAAGCAGGGGTAGGAAAGTGGCGACGAAGGATCCAGAGGGTTTTCGAGCGCGATCTTGGCGTCCTCTAAGTCGGGGGATTCGTCGGTCGTCGTGCGCACGCTCACGTTGCGGGCTTTGAGTGCGAGGTCGAGCGTTGCGCGCTCCGAGGCGGCTTTTTGCTCGCGGGCTAGTCGGTCGGATTCTACTTTTGCGATGTAGGCGCTGCGCTTTTCGATTTTCTCCGAGAGGGTTTTGAGCGGTGCGTTGGCTGGGTCCAGCTTCAGCCCAATTTCGCATGCGTCCTTGGCTTCTGGGAGTTTGTCGAGAGAGAGGCAGGCGCTGCTGGAGCGGTAGTAGGCTTTTATGTTGGAGGGGTTGATGCGGAGAGTTGAGGCGCAGTCGTTTATGCAGGAGCGGTAGTTTTCTTGGGGAGGTTAGTGTGGGGTTTGTGGGTTGGGGGTGGTGAGGGTGGTGAGGGTGGTGGGTTGTGGATTTGCGGGCGAGGAGACAGAGAAATGCATATTGTTCATTGTATATGGCCGATCTATGGACAATAGCTGCATCCATCTTCTGCCTCCTCGCTCGCGAATATGCCATTGAAATGACGAACGGGCGCCTCTTGCAACAAGCCACGGATATGTCCGCGACTTCTGCGACGAGCGGACCCGGGATAGTGGTGCAGAGACTGGCAACTTACTCTTCTCCAGATTGCATAACGCTCGGTTGACGTAGCACGCCTCCTCGACAACCTTCTCTTTCTTGGCCTCCTCTTCCTCATCGAGCTCAACCTCAATAACCTGACCGCCCTCAGCGTTCGCCTCTGGATCTGGTTTAGTTTGTGGCCCCTTCAGCGCTGCAATCGCTTTGTCGTAGAATTCCTTGGCATCAGTCCACTGCTTAGCTCTTGCGCACTCGTTGCCCTGCTGACGGAAATTCTCTGCAATTTCGTATCTTGTCCCTTCATACGCAAGTGCCTTCATCGCCTCAAGCAACGGATTCTCACCGCCTTCACCATCTGTCTCGTCCAGAGTAGTCATGAACAACGGCATTCGATTCATCTCAGCCAACACCTCCTCGGCGGTCTGCTGCTTGATCTCAGCCATGGCCGGCGGCATGTCCGGCGCGGCGGTTGTAGCATTTTGCTGTGCCATGTTGTCTGGTCGAATAGCTTGTAATGCGCTATGGTGTTATCGCATCGACCTGCGCCGTATCTGGTGACGCACATCTCGAATTTTTGAAGATGTTTGCTTAGTCAGACGAAGGAAGTGGGGTGCTTTCCGTCAAACCCTCGTGCCTTCCCGCTTCAGGCTGGCTTTCTCCTTCCGGATAAACGACCCAGGGTAACCATGTAAACACCCGAGTCAAAACCAGAGGGGCACCTCTCCAGGGCTCCCAGCACCACAGATACGGGGATGGCAGGTCCTTCGACCCTCTTCCTGACTTATCAGGCCATTGATCTGCGATCAGGGCTGCCATTGTCCCAACTTCAATTTTTTGCTTCGAATAGGGCATGCCGCGGCCGGTGATCCATAGAAGAACGAACACGCATCAATGCTCGTTCAATGAATTGACACACCGTTCAGTAGGGGTTCGGAGTTTACGCTTCCGCTCCCTGCAGCTGCAGCTGCATGCTCCCGCGGCCAGGGTGTTATCTCAACCTTGCGACATGTACTACCCATTGTTATGATCGCCTCGGCTGTATGATCAACAGAGTTTCGAGAAGGCGCTTTGAAGCAGAGCCCGACATTGCCAGGGGCGCAGGCCGGGCTTCTCTTGGCCGCCTAATGGACGCGTGTTGAGACGACGCGACGTTCAACGCGACACCGGAGTTTGTTGACACTAATAACCTCGAGCAGTGTCAGAAAACGTTTGTGCCAGACAATGAGTCGGGAAGGTTCCTGGAGCGTCCCGACCCCAAGCTGAACGGCGACATGGACCAAATTCGGGCTCCTTTTCTCGTACAGAAACGGCTCTTGGCGATATTGGTTCGTGACGGGGCTGGCGCTGAGGCTCAGTTTGCCAGCAGATTATGAAATGATCAAAGCTCCTTCGGTCCCCAGACTCCACACTTGTGGCGCCGAGTAATTCTCCTCCGGACCGATGTTGTAGAAGACCTGGCTCCAGGTACTGTTGCACGCCTCAAGATGCCCAAGGCATAGAACAATAGCATTGATGCTAATTGATCGGCAATCGGTCCAGAAGCAACTACCTTGGAATAGAGTTGAGACCAGAGCTCCGATTGCGCACTATAATCAACGGTATCGCGCAACGGTAGCGCAAGCTGCTTGCTTGGACCACGCCGTCTGCCCGTAGCTTTCCGTGACGGATCGCTCGCGGCGCCTTGTGAGAGGCTGAATCCTGAAACTTCGTAACACTGTTCATTACGGCCTCAGGACGGCAGAAGTCTCATCAACCTACCTATCTACTTAGTATGAGATGGCGTTGGATGCGGCGCAGCTCTGCAAATTGCTGTGCCACTGGATGCTTGACACTTGTCAGAAACTGGAACGACCAGCCGTTGCTCGTACACAACGTGCATTGTCACACGCAGTCACGTTCCTTCGTGCGCCATTGCCGCATGGCAAGATGCTGTGAAGGCAATGCCCTCAATCCCCCCCTGCCGGATCATTTCTTTCTGTCGCTGACATGGCCGGCCTCGCGGGGCGCATACCTTGACGTGTATGGCCAATGACGCGTGCTGAAATTACAGAAGTGGAGCGATCTGAACCAATGGGATCCACTTCCTACGGCTAACCCCTGACACAGCACCATGCAGGGAAGCTTGTGCTCACAATGCATAAGCATGGACTCGGGCCGCGAGACAATTTGAGGAAGGCACAGTAAAGGTACATTGACTTTGATTTGCTGCTGTGCCAGTGCCGCCTCCCCATAGGAACGTGCAGCTTTGTGCTTGGAGTCCGGTATATGCACGACGGGCGATCCGCAAAGGTGCCCAGTTCGCAGGTCGTTCTTTAACCTCCTCTTCCTCTCTACGCTCCGTGCAGGTGACGACACGCTGGGATATCCTCCTTTGTACCCTTTATCGTTTAGGCCTCCCTCCGTTGTTCGCTCAAAAGCATTTCGATCTGCGTTAACACTCAAGTTTCTTCGATTTCTTGCTTTGCACGTTTATACCCTTCATAATAGTAAGTTTACTGTGCTTAACACGAGGAAGCGCCTTCACCTGCGCTTGCTGGTTAGGTGCCAAGAGTCCTCCGTGGGACGTGCCCGCGATCAGTCAATACACTTGGAATTGAGCACACGATGACACCGTGACGAGGCGCTGACCAGGCACAGATCTTGCCCGTATTGACGAGATTTTACTCTGCGAGATCCTGAAAGTTCGGAGGAGTCAACCTTCGACTTACCAACGTTCGTTCCTTCCGCAAGCCTAAGCCAAGGCGAGCGGGTATGCGTTGAATCAATTCTCCAGAACCGCTTGATTGTGGTCAGAAGTGAGAGTTTCCATCTTCCGAAACATTAATGATTGGCTCCACAATGGCGACCGACTGCTTCTCGGACGACGAGGCTTTCATCACAACCAAGCCTCTACCTTCACCAGCGGGCACTGTGTACACTCCATCTCGACGAAGCTCAAGACACGGAACGCCAACGCCAGCAAGTGAAATTGCGAGTTCGCCACCTCCCCTTCCATCGGACTTTTACGCAGAGACCGAGGATGAGAACGCGAATAGCGAGGGCATCCCCCTCCTCGATCCGCGCCGCTTCACCCCAACACTGCACGCGAACTTAGTTTCAGAGATCCTCAACCTTCGACGCGAGTTGGATTCGAAGCACAAGTTTATTGAGGATGTAGAAGCAAACCTCCATACCGCACGGACGGAGAATGACTCGTTAGTGAAACAGCTCTCATCAACCGCAAAGGAGAACCGAGTTGCTAAACGCCAACTCCAACTTTTTGAAAATGAGATGCTTGGAGCGCTGGAAGAGATTGCAGGCGAGCGAGACAAGCTGAAGGACGTCAATGCAGACCTCAAATTGAAGCTCGAGAATGCTGAGAAGAGATCACGCAGCCAGGGCGATGACTCGACTCGCGTGCATGACATGTGGGCTCGCGACAAAGAGGCTTGGGCTGGCGAAAAGCGAACGCTGGAGCGCAAGGTGCATATCTCCGAAGCACGATTGAAGCTGTTTCTGGACGAGCTTGCCGCACATGAAGCTGCTCGTGAGAACGCCCAAATTGAGAGCGATGAAGAGGATGGGAGAGATATCGGCACAGGTGCTGAGAGCGACACTGCTAGCATTCGCTCGTCTCCACGGCGCTCCCCCACCAGGATCGGACGCCATTCACGCAACTTGAGCAATTTGAGCAACAGCAGCTACAGGAGCATTGGACGACACTACCGAATGTCCCTCTTGAGCAACGAAGGCCAGGGTCGTGCGAATGGTCTCAGCCTCGCAGACGAACTCATCTTCGACGAGGAAGAAGAGGATTTAGAAGATTTGGAGCTCGACTCTGACGACTTCACCGAACACGAAATGCGTGCCCGAAAGATCCTTGAGTCCCGGCAGTCGATGAACAACGACGATAAGGCGAAGCGCATTCTGGGGTTGAGCACTGATGTTCAGCAGTTGAGCAAGGAGGCCCCTGCTTTTACCGAAGAGCATGAGCCTACTAAGGCACCATATGAAACAACCCAGTCTTCAGTTACAATAACACCTAAAGATATCACCTTAGTCTTTCCGCCGACCAAGCCGGTCTATGTGGACACCGGCATTCAATTCTCGCCACCCCCGTCGCCGGTAGTTCCTTCCATGGCCGAAGCCTCGTCACAGACTGTCGATGAGGTTCCCCCTAAGTCAAAATCGGAGACTGCCGACGCCCCAGCAGTCCGCACGGAGCTGGATGCCACTCATAGCCAGGCAAATCAACGCAGGAAGCGAACGTCTTTATTGCTGGAATCTCCGGATCATTCCCAGAATGTCATCCCTACACAATGTTCCATGACTTCCAGTGCTGTTCAAACAATCGATCAGCTCCCGAGCCCACCACCGACACCTAAGATCACTGCTTCGACCGACAAGTCGCCTGCAACACCTGTGTCTCCGGTATTCAAAACCGAGCTTGTGTCTTCATCGACACAGACAGAGCCTGCCGAGCCTGCCGAAAAAGCAATCTCGGTTTTGAAACAAGTCGTTGCGCCAGCGCCAATTGCCATACCATCAATTGCGATACACGCGCCTGACTCCGCTCCCTCTTCACCCAAAGACGCCCGATTGCCACCAGGGACCAAGACTATTGCGACACAGACCACCGTTGACCTTGTGGCTCCAGTACGATCATTCGCCATGCAAACCGAGCCTATTCGGATCGACAATCGTCCTGTCAAGTTGCCTCCCCATCTCCTGCCGTCCGCTATATCTTCTAAGCCTGGCACTCCGGAACCTAAACAAGATCGACCGTTTGGTGCGAGCGCCAATAGCAACACCGAGCAACCTCCACCCAAATCAGCGGCTCGTCAGGATCTGATGGCGCTATTGGAGAAAGCCGCAGATAATAGGTTTGAGAATCGCTACCCTGGCAACAACGACAATGGTCCCCTGTCTGGCAAAGTCCATGCAGATATACTCAACCGACCTTTCCGGACTAGCAGCCTTTTCGCTGGGTTCGACGGTCCTGATACCGACGAGGAGCTTGACGTAAGTGATGATGAGTATCGTGGTCACTCCTTCACAATGCTATCATCGCGCAATGCTAAAAGCGGCCGCCCGGTGAACCCACCGACCCCTGTGCCAGAGGATAAGGAACCGACGCCACCGTCCAGGGTGTCAGAAGATTCTCTACCCTCACATCGCATGGGCTCAGAGCGAGCGACTCTTGAGAAGGCAGCAAGAATCACAAAGCGTAGCTCCATTGGTCGTCAACCCAGCGTGCGACGCTCGGCCATGATTCAGTCTGGTACATCAGCACACATGAGGCCGAACATGAATAACCTTGATTCCGCTGCTCACATCAAGCCGCCGTTCCCAGTGCCAATGCGATCGAGCTCCCGCAATACGCCTTTGAGTAAGAGCGATGGGTCCGCTAGTCCGACAACTGTCAGCAGTAGCACCTACGCTGGTCGTCGCATGCATGCTACGAAGCACCAGCGGAAAGACAGTCTGCGTAAGGTACGCTCAGCTGCTCCAGTGTCCAGAGCTGGACGATCTCGAAGCAGGTCACCTACGATACCCTCAACACCCAGTGTCGCTGATACGGACTCGATTCTTCCTCTGCCAAGTGAAATTATGAGTGCGAGCGGCTTGGGTCACCGCCACCAGCAATCAACCAACACTGCCTATACTGCCAACCAGTCCGTCGCCAGTTCCAACTCACAAGCTGGTGTCGTGGACGCTATCGCTGCGGCAATGATTGGCGAGTTCATGTGGAAATACGTGCGCAAGAGGAAGCCTTTTGGCGGAGCAGAGACGGCTGTGGACTTCGCAGCCGAGGATACCTCGCCCTCCAATGGCGGTGTTCGACACAGGCGATGGGTATGGATCTCACCGTACGAGAGAGCAATCCTGTGGAGCAGCAAGCAACCAACAACCGGCCCTGCTCTGATGGGCAAGAGCGGTCGTAAATGTAAGTACCCATGTCAGCCATTATCTTCATCTTCCACTAACACCTGCCCAGTGGTCATCCAATCCGTTCTCGACGTCGCTGACAACAGCCCGCCTCCAAAGAGCGAGGCTCTCTTCAACAGATCGATCCTGGTACTGACGCCAGCTCGCGCGCTAAAGTTCACCACCACATCTCGAGAGCGTCACTACCTCTGGCTGACCGCACTGTCCTTCCTGACCCACTCCACCGCCCCTATGCCCGACATCCGAGCCATGCCTCCCCCATCCCCAGTCGAAGAGATGCCCCAACGCTCCGGCGTCGCGACCCTTCGCCGCTCGCGCGTCCAAGACTCCGTGCGGCTAGCCAAGGGCAAACCCAATCCCGTCATGCAGCGCTACGCCGCTCAGGCCGACCCTATGCCCCCCCTCCCCTCACTCGCCGGCTTCGACAAAGCCCCCTCCGAGTCCGCCAGTCCGCCCTCCATCCCGCGAGGCCCCGCCCACGGCCGCAAGCGCAGCTCCACGGGCCCGGGGGCACCACCACCCAGCGTCCCGTTCCGCAGCTTCTCGCACCAGCAAGTCCCCTCAGTCTACTCCAACAACTCCTCCGACCGCTACTCGAACATGCAGCCCCCCTCCGTCCCCTCATCGGTCTACAACCCCACAAGCGGCGTCGTCAGCAGCCGCACCTCAGATGCCAGCACCTCAACTCGAAGCCACTTCTTCGACGCCATGGGCACTGTGCGCATGGAGGCCTTCATCGACGACGCCCTGGGCGACCCGGGCCAGCGCCAGGCTGCTCTCGCCGTCAAGCCGCGAGGCGCCCGGCACCGCCGTAGTAGTCAGTGGAGCGACACAGCGCGCGAGCGGCCTCTGAGGGCGGCGGGCATGTTCGATGATGTGGAGAACGACCCCTTCCGCGGGTTCTAGTATAATGCTGCGGATGTCTTGGTTACGATGCGCTGATGACGATGCGAATGCTGCTATGCGATGCGATGCAATGCAATGTGCAACGGGTTAGCGATGTTTGTGCGAACGTTTTGTTTTTCTTCACTGCCATGATCTATGGGCGTTGGACTCTTCATGTCCTGATACCCCCTCTCCTTTGTTCACATCTCCTCACCCCCGCGCTCGATACGCGACGAGGAACCCTCCGGCCCTCTATTAAACGCCGCGGTCCATTTCCATCCCTCTTCTTATATCATCTCTTTCATCTCAGGGGCTCATTCACCCAACCACTCGCCTAGAGGACCTCCCGCGCCCACGCGCGAAAACGATACCACTACCACTACCACTACCACTACCACTACCACTACCACTACCACTACCACTACCACTACTACTGCCCAAGCAAGCGAACACATGCATACCTTATCTTGTATTTTAATCTTTACATTTTAGTCCTTCGGCTTTCACAGGCTCTCAGGCACATAACTTTCCGATACCCAGGCACTATCGTTCAGAAGTGCATATCCTCCATCCATTTATACATACACACAAATTTATGTGAATGCTCCAGCACAGAAGCGCTCATACACAGCTATTCCAAATGCCAAACCCAGCTTCCAATCTTGCGTCTTGTCTTCCATAAACAATGTGAACAGTGACGACACGAATCACCCGTGCACCTGTCCCCTCTACTTCGTACACACGCACAATCGCACAACTCCGAGCTATGCCACACGAAAGCACACAAACCCAAAACCTTCACAGCCCCCAAATCCAACAACCATGCACACAGCTTCCGGTATCTCACAGCGCCTTGTCCGTCAGCTCTGAGCCTCCACCCGGCCTGGGGTTCAACAACAGACAAAAGGGGCCAGAAGACCAGCCAACTACCTGCATAGCTATCTCACAAAGAGACACAAGAACCCTTCACAGCCTGCATTAATCCACCCCTTTGCAAACGCCCATCTCACTGAAGCAAGCGCCGCCGCCGCCCTTCAGATACAGAGCTAGTGAGGAGAGGCCTTTACAGCCAACGGCCAACATCCCAGCACAGCAAATATCCCGCGCCCCCGACTCCAAGGCCGACGAACGACGAACAACGAACGATGGACGACGAACGACGAACGACGAATAACCAAAACAGAAGTCAAATTCGGGCGTCCCGGAACCCACGCACGCCACTCGCGCCATGCCATGCCATGCCATGCCAACCCTGAACTCACCGAAGCCAGCAGAGAAACTTGGAAACTTCACAGGCCCGAATACCCCGTTTATCGTATGGGCTCGTGCAGCCCGCTGGTTTAATAACACCACACCGCACCACACCACACCACACCATACACACCCCGCAACCCGCAACCCGCAACCCGCAACCCGTCTCTCTCTCTGCTCTGATCTATTCGCCTAGCGAGACCGGAACCCCGCCCGCCTCGATGCCAAGGTCCTGAGAACGCTTGGTTGCGTACGTACGTACTGTATAGGAGACAGGTAGGGGTGTGTGGGTGGTAGTACATAGACAGCAACCAGGTGGGGGGGGGGGATGGGTTTTGTACCAATAAAAACAAGGATTCTCTTTCTTGAACAAAACAAGGTATGTAGTAGGTATCGCCGCTCGCACTAACATGAAGGAATTTACACACCCACCAGCCCGGTCTAAACTAAATTTTGCAGATGACCGCCGTGGTTTGCGCTTTGCTTGGTGTCTATCCCGCTATCCCGTCTCTCTCTCTCGATGGACCTACTTCGTCCTTGCCGCGGCATCACGGGCCCCAGGCGAAGCTTTTGAAAAGGACGTACTGTCCTAGACCCCGCACCTCTCTGCACCGGAACACCTTGCTTGCGCCTACTCCACCCCTTCATCCTCCCCTACTCCTTCTGCCCCTCATTAAGCACCAACTCCACAACAACCTGGCAGCGCTCAACCTGCGGGTGCTGAAGACTCATCTTAATAGTGCGGTGGTGGCCGGAGGTGCCGGACAAGCCGTCGTCGAGACACTTGACATCCCTGCCAGCGATGACCTGTCTGAGGCGGCCGTTTTGCGCGTTTCGGATCTCGACGAAGTCCGGGTCGAAGAGGAGGACGTAGGGCCCGTACATGGCGGCGCTCTTTGCCTTGCCGACGAACTCCATGATGACGGAGCGGCTGATGTCGCCGTTTTTGTTGATGTAGACGGCGCATTCTTCGTAGCAGAGCAGGAATTCTTGGTCTGAGAGTCGGAACATGCCCAGCGGGTCTTGGTTCTGCAGTCGCGAGGCGATGGTCGCCACGTGGGGCTGTTTTAGGTCCGGCACGCTCCAGGGCTGCTTCTTGTCGAGTGTCATGACTTCGAAGCCCTTGGCGGTGGAGATGGCGAGGGAGGAGTGGAAGAGGTTGATTGTGTAGCAATCGGCTGGGATGTAGAATTCGTCGTACTCGCGGAAGAATTCGGTGCGACCGGTTTTCCAGAGGCGGGATTTCTTTTCCGTCGACTTTTGGTATACAGGTTCGAGGACCTTGAAGGTTGAGGAGAGGCCTTCGCGCTTCTTGTAGAAGACGAGCGTGCGTTCTTTCATTGTGCCTGTTGCAAAGAATCCGATATCGCGGGCGCCAGAAAGCTTCTGAGGAGCGCGACGTGTGGAGTCGTTCGAGGGTGGGACTCCGCTCACTGGACAGACGGCATCGAGGTGGTATGCAATAAGTGACTTATCTGAGATAAGGAGCATGAGGCTGAACTGTTCCAGAACAGCGATCTGGGTCACGCGTGGAATTTGGATGGCCTGCGTCATTTAGCATCAAGTCCAAGCGGACGGCGTGGTCCTACATACCTTAGTCCACCCTCGCGGGTTATCATAATCAGATATGTAGACTCCAATATCTGTACCGACAGCGACAATATGCTTGCCGTAAGGCTGGTTAAAGGCTGTCGCACAGTTGACACGTGCCCTGCAGATAGGTACTGGCCGCCCTGCATTCGCGAAGAGCTTCTCTACCTCGTCGATTGAGCGATCAAGTGGCGTTCCCTTGATGGTGATGCCCTTCTGAGTGGGCATGACGCTGTCATATGCGAAGGCAGCATCAGCCATCACGCGCAAGCGGAAAGGCTCGGCATTTTGCGCGAACAAGGCAGCGGCATGCTTTGTTTTCGCTGTAAGGATCTTATCACACCAGTCAGACCTGTTCTGCAGAGTCTGCGCGTACAGCGTGTATGTCTCTTTCCCTAAGTGCTTGACTTTGAAGGGATAGAGAATCTTCTCGTCTTTGATATCCAAACCTGGAGCTGGGACTGTCTTTCCTGACGTGCCGGTGCTTGTCGAGCCCATAGAGGTGGATGTCACAGTGTGCTGGAGAACGCCTGGTCCGGGGCTGTTGGTGGTCCGCCCTCCTACAGGAGCAACTCTGTTGATAGGGGCAATACCCCGTACGTTCGAGCGTATGACTGGATCATCGTCTTCGCTCTCCAGTACTAGCAGATCCATCGGGATTGGAAGTCGCGAGACATCATATTTCTCAGACTTAGTCACACCATCCTGCTCGCGGTATGCAACTGCTTTTGCCAGCACAAGGTAGTGGTCGAAAAGAAGAGCGTGTGTTTCCAGCCAGTTGAAGCGACTGCCACCCATCCTTTGGAGATCTCCACGGAAGATGAGCTCGCGTCCGAGGTGATCCAAGTTTAGTTCAACTCGCTGCATACCAGGCCGCAAGATGAGCTTGGACTGCAGGTCGGTGAGACTGACCTTGCGTTCCATCTCTGCAACTTTAGCATCGCATTCTAGCGTGACAGCTTTGATCTCATCTTTAGCGAGTATAAGATTACGCTTCTCGTCGTTATCAACAAGCGAGTTCTTGATCACTGTGTCAATGAGCAGACCATAACGCTGCAGCCTATCGATGGGGGCCTTCAGGAAGTTTTGCCACGGCAATTTCTCGGACAGTCGGTTTGCTTGAGCCTCATCAAGAAACGCACGGAACAGCATATTCCTGTCAGCTTCCTGGCGGACTAGGAAGTTGGCATAAGGAAAGTTTGCGGCATAGTCAATATATGCCTGTCGCGCCTTCCTAATCCATTCGCGGAAAATGTCACTAAACCCGACAATCCAAGGACCTTGCTCTTGCTGTCTGTACTTGATCTGTGGGAGGAGATGATCTTCGTTCGCCTTCTTCACCGCATCTGCTTTGCCGAACACATCATTGACGAATCTTGCGAGCTTCTTTGGTGGAACAACTGGGGGCTGGGCAGCCAACAGTCTGTCGCGATACAGGCGGCGTAACACGTTTAGTCGATCCATGTAGTTGTCTTCTCCTTGCACAATTTCATGTAGAATGTTCTGACGCTCAATCTCCTTCTTCGAAACACCCTCGATAGACTCCTTCGTCAACTTGTGGAACGTTGCCCAATCTTCAGCGCGAGCAGCAGCAGCGGGCGAATGTAGGTCGATCTTCTTCAGAGTTCTCTGGCAATGGTGGGCGTAACAGCGGCCGGGGCTTGTGTATGTGTGTAGCCTCGGTGCATAACAGCCAGAACCGGTTAATTGAAAAATGACACCAGTCATGCTGATCGATGAGAATTTAAGCCATTCTTCGTCGTGTACTAGAGTTCCTGCTTTGTACATCTCCTGTACAACACGGGTGCTTAGCGTTTCGGCGTCGGCAACGTTCATTGTTGGCACTTTGTGAGTGAATAGCGCGACGAGGCCTTCCTGGATCGGGCTTTCCTTTAGATCGTTTTCTCCCTCGGTCATATACTTTAACCACGAGATAATTGAGCTGAGCGCCCACGGCTCGGTACATCGCTTGAAATCGTTGGTCGAGAGTTTGGCTGGGTTGAAGCGTCTGCCTGTCGGGAGCGTAGGTAAATCAAGTGCAACGGCATCTGCGCTAGTAGGGGTCAAAGTGTTGCCGTCGCTGTCCATGGCTCCACCATACAAAGTGTTACGATTAGCTGATTGTCGCATCCTATGACCCTGCTCCGCATCTGTCTTTGATCTTGGAAGCGGAATCTCACGAGGCGGGTTGCCGTGTTGAAGTAGTGACGTAGAGCGAGGGACGTGCTGGCCAGTCGGTGAGACCATCTGCATGTTGTTAGGGTCAACCGGGTACGAGCCGCGTGCTGAAGGTGCATTTCTCCAATACTCGTAGGTGCCAGAGCCTTGTGAGCTGGTGCTTGTGTGGTTCATCTTCTGACGAGAAGCGCTGCCTGAGCTTGTTGGCGGAGGAGGGAGAGGCCTGTTGGTCATCCCAGGATGATAGAACATGTCAGGTGGCTCGCCAGGCATTGCGGATGTAGACTGTAATGTCGCGCCGGACATGCCAGACATACCGGATGCCGAATCCATCAAAGTCACTTCATCACCCTCATCGTAGCTTCTCCGACGTGCACTCGGCTCTTCCAATCCGCCAGTACCGAAGGTGTCAACCCGCGCATTACTCGAGAAAGCTGGGAAGGGATGGATGGGATCGTAATCATCACCGACAGGCTCAGATCTTCGCTGAGATCCAGATGACGATACTGGGTGACTGCTTCCGGAAGCTAACTGAGCTGGATCTCCTCCATATGTGAACGAGGGTGCAAAGTTACCGCCGTATAGACCTAGATCGACGGGCGCATAGTCGCTGTCACTGGCGCTCCGTCCAACAGGCTGATTTGGCTCGTGAGGAAGGGGAGGAGATGGCATTGTCGCATAATTGCTGAAGAGTCCAGCTCCCCCACTCCTCCTGCGAGCTTCGTCGGCTTCCTCCTGCTCTTCCGCCATCCTGAGCGCAGCCAATCCCGCGGCCGCCTCGACATCGCTTTCATCGCTTGTATAAACATCACGGACGGGGTAAGGCGCCAGACGGTCACCGTTGGTTCGTTCGCCATTTCTCCCGGAAGCCCGCCTCCCCATGTCTTCGTAATACTCGCCACCATTCGACTGCTGTACTTGTATCCTTGGGCTGTTTCCGGTGGCCACGTTCATAACATCGTCAAAAAGCTGATCTTGGTTGTATGCAGGACCGTTCTGGGGCGAAAAATACTCATCACTGTCTGACTCGACAGGAAGATCGGGTAGAGGGCGCGACGAAACGGTATCTGTTCGCTGGCGTGGCGTGTGAGGCACTTCTGGCGTAGGTGGCAGTGGATTTGAATGCAAACTCGAAGTCGAGTTGTATCTGCCGACGCGATCTTGCGTGGAGTAGCCAGTGTCATACGTTGGTGGAGACGGAAGAGGGGCATGTGATGATTCGTAGTACGACTGCGAGTGGGCGCTGGAAGTCGTCCGTGCAGGGTAATTGCCCCAGTCGTCTGCAGGCGCCTGAGCACTTCCTGGAGGCATAGGCAGTGGCGGCGGGGCTGGAGGCGAGTAAGCTGACCTGCCCTGGAGGGAGGTTGTCCTGCCGAATTGCGAGTTCTGATAAACAGACGGTGACGGGTACGCAGCAGTGGGCGAGGTGGGAGAGAAGCCATAGGGGTGGCTGACGGTACTGTTCCTGTTCAGCCCAGTCTCAGCATACGCGGCTGGGACGTACGGGGCGTGTGAGGAGGCTGGTGCAGCAAATGTTCTGTTGACACCGCCGTAGTGCTGGGGATTCGGCAGCGCAACAGCGGGCGCATTGTAGCTCTGAGGGTTGTACTGCTGTTGCGGCGACTGGTAACCGTAGTTGGCTCCATAGCTGCCAGCGGTGGGCGACATGGGCCCTTGGCTCAGGGCAGGAGAGGCGGGATTGCCGCCCATGAACAGCTCGTCATTGCGGGCCACGCTGTTGCGCCGCACGGGGCTGGCGTAGCCGTAGCCGGCAGAGGCCCCATTTTGGTGGTCGCCGTTGTCGCGCTCATAGGGGTCCTGGTAGGGCTGCTGTGCGCCCTGCGACGAGTGCGGTATATTGGGGTTGTAGTAGTTCTGGCCGTTGCCCTGGTAGTACGACATGGCTGCTCGTGCTCGTGCTCGTGGTCGGCGATGGGCGCGCGGGGAGGCGCTGTGTCGTTGCGAGGGTCGCGGTCGTCATTCACGAAGCTACGTGGGAAAGACACAGGCGCAATGCTGCATGGCCGGGGCCGCTGAGCTGAGCGCGCGGGCGATGCGTCTGGGGGTCCGCGGGCGCAAGTCGTCCACCAGCTACTAGCTACCAGCTACCGGCTACCAGCTGCAGGTGGCGGGGCAATGCGACCAGCGCTGTTCGATGTGGCGGCCGTGATGCGCCTGCCTGAGGTGTGTCGACACAAACAATACAATGGGGGGCGTGCTGCCAGTGCCTGTGCTTGTGCTTGTGCCTGAGCCTGTGCGTGTTTCGGGGGTTATCAAGCGAGGCTCTTGAGCATCTGCAGCGCGGGGAGATCGTCAAGCTGTGGGCGTCGGTCGCGGGCGCGGAGGCTGGTAGCTTACGGATCAGCGCCAGCAACGCCCGTGAATGAGCCGGAGTTCGTAGAATCTATGTATGCGCGAGGGCACGCAAGTCGATGACGAGCAGTTCGAGGACGACGTGGACGAGTTCCAAACAAGTGAGCTTAGACTTGGCAGCTCCTAACTTATTCCTACTCGGAGGTACGGCAGCGGGCAGCCCTACCACGAGCGGGCGGCGTTTCGACCGCAGGGTCACTAAATTAAAATCACGCTGGGCGCCGACTGGCCTGCGCTGCGCTGCGGAGATTCTTATGCTGACCTGACATAACATGACTGTAGAGTACGGTATGCCACAGCGTCCCAGCCTCTCAAACCGCCTGCGACACGTTGGCTGTGCACCTGGTGCGCTGCATCGCTCAGCAGCCCCAGCATCGCCATGGCTAGCCCCCGCCATGCAGTAGCAGAGCCCTGGGACCCTGAGGGCCCGAGCAGACGGCGCCTTTCAGATGTCAACACGGCCCTGGCACCCGTCTTTATCAGCGGACGTGAAACCATCGTCCGTGTCACAGCCAGCATGCATCACCACTAAGGTTTTCGTACCTGCCTCTCTCTGCTGCAGCTGCTGTCTGACACATGTAACCAAATGACCGCATCGCAGAATCGCGATCTCCTTCTTGCCCGATCGAATAAGGCATCAGCACCCTCCCTATCAGCTTCGGTCCCTCTATCTGCTTGAGTTGCTGTGCAGCGAGACGTGAAGCTTGAGCAGACCCCATGAGAAGTGTCCCATTCTGGCGGAACTATAGGTACCCAGCTAGCTGTGTATAGTGTGTGTGGCCTACCCCGCTCTGGCTATAGGTCAATAACCTTTATCTCCACCTCTAGAGCTGTAAACCCGAGGTCGACAACCAGCCCTATCGGCCATGTATAATGCGTGATACATTTCAGTGTCTTCCGTCACCTCATCTCCTTGTTCTCACTTCTTCCCTCTCTGTACCTTCTACGCTATTCTTACATATTCTTTTTTCTCCGGGGAACGTGAGAGCTGGACGCCTCCAAGATGGTTATACACTCAGAACCGAAGTCGCTGTACGCCACTCGTGGCAACGACGCAGATGAAAACATCAAAGTCCGGGACCAGCTTCCGCCTGAGACAGACCAATATGGCTACAAGATCAAAGAGCAGCCCATGGGCACAAAGAGAAAAGTCAAGGTCATCCTGATGGGCGCAGGAGCGAGTACTCTCAACTTCCTCAAGAAAGCTGAAGAGGAAATGGAGGAGCTGGAGATGACTTGCTATGAGAAAAATCACGACATTGGCGGAACCTGGCTTGAGAATCGATATCCTGGCTGTGCTTGTGACATCCCTTCTGTTAATTATCAATTTTCATGGAGGATCAAGCTGTGGTCGCACTTCTACTCGTACGCACCCGAGATCTGGGAGTACTTGAAAGGCATCGAACAAGAGAACAACTTCATACAAAAGTATATTGAATTGCAGCACCAGATCGAGCGCGCTGAATGGGACGACGAAGCTGGATTGTGGCGACTTAAGGTCCGCAACCTTGTCACTGACGAAGTCCTCGACGACAGTGCAGAATTCTTCATAAATGCTGGCGGTGTTCTGAACAACTGGAAGTGGCCAGACATTCCCGGCTTGAAGTCATTCAAGGGCAAACTGATGCACTCTGCACACTACGAGGAGGGTTACGATCTTACCAACAAACGTGTGGCAGTCATAGGAGCCGGCAGCTCGGGTGTGCAGATTGTTGCATCTATCCAGAGAAAAGTCGATCATCTGTATCACTGGGTGCGGTCGCCCATCTGGATAACAGCAGGCTTCGCTCAGACGTGGGCAGGAAAGAATGGAGCAAACTTCCGTTGTAGGTATATCAACACATCTAATGCAAAGTAGCTGAGACACGATAGACAGCGAAGAACAGCTAAAGTTTCTCCAGGAAAATCCAAAGAAGTACCTAGAATACCGCAAACAGATCGAAAACGAACTCAACCAGCGTTTTAAGTTCATTATGAAGGGCAGTGAAGCAGCAAAGGTCGCACGCGAATACGCCGATACGGAAATGCGCAAGAAACTCAAAGACAACCCTCGTCTGACCGAGAAGATGATACCCAAGAACTTTAATCCCGGCTGCCGTCGCCCTACACCAGCGCCGGGATACCTTGAAGCTCTTGTCGCAGACAACACCACAACATTCACCGACCCCATTGGCTCGATCACAGAAACCGGCTTCATAGATCACGAAGGCGTGTCTCACGACGTCGATGTCATCATCTGCGCAACAGGCTTTGACACATCCTGGCTCCCACGCTTCCCCTTCATCGCGCACGGCACCGATCTGCGCGATGTCTGGGGCAGCGGATCAGGCGTGACATCGTACCTCGCCGTAGGTATAGCTGGCTACAGTAACACGTGGAATTTTTGCGCGCCTTACGGTCCTATCGGGCACGGGAGTTTTATGCCACTCATAGAGCAGTGGACGCGATACATGTTCGCCTGCATCACCAAGTGCCAGGTCGAGGACATCAAGTCACTGACCCCAAAAATGCAGCCTGCGATGCAGTTCCGCCAGCACGCGGATCTCTTCCTCCAGCGCACTGCGTGGACGAGCCCGTGTCGAAGCTGGTTCAAGCAGGGCAAGACGGACGGCCAGGCGGCGGTCTGGCCGGGGAGTAGACTGCACTTCCTGAAGATGATGGAGCAGCCGCGGTATGAGGATTACGACATTGTGTACCGCAATGAGAACATGTTTGCTTTCCTTGGGAATGGGTTTGAGGTCAGAGAATTTGACGGTAGGGATATCACGAATTATCTGGGGTGCTTGGATGATGATGGAGAGGATGTGCAGCCGGATTATGACAAGGGGTTGCTTGATGTGCTGGGCGGGTTTACGTTGGACGAGAGTTACGAGGTCAGAGGAGGGTAGTTATGCCACGTAGTCGTAAAGCCCATGTGAGTTTGTTCCTTGTGATAATCGCCAGAAGCTGGGTGTGGTTACTGCTTGTTCCGAAGCATGCTTTTAATGAAGCGAGTGACCTCTTCAGCAGATACTGTACCTGGTCAGCTGTGAGTGTCCCTTCGACGATTGGAAGGATACGATGAGAAGACAGCAAAAGCGAAGATCAAATAATATCGTAGTTACCTGAAGAGCTACGATCTTTCAAATCCCGCGCTAAGCACCCCTGGAAACCTCTAATTAAAGCGCTGTCTTTTGAATATCTCGCCTTACGCCAAGTGATCGCTTGGTGCCGGCAAGGTGCTGTAATTCCTAGGAGAGTACAATGTACTGAGCGAACAAACACATCTTGAGTAGAATCGCACTAGATGTGCATACGAGAACTTTTCAAGTCAGATGAGCGTACTTGCGTTTGCATAATTTCCCATCTCTTGCTGCGCGTGAAATTTCTTACGTTATTGTAGAGTTGAATAGCGTGCTGCCAGGCTTCTCTGCCGCTCGGGTGGCTGAACTTAGCTGCGACAGCAATGATTCCGTCTGGTATCTTCCATAGACTACTGCAGAGGCTGTACTTCCATCTTTACTGGTTGGTGTTATTGTTATGTAAGTAGGCACTCTTGGCCGGGCAGCGCAAGCCAT
Source organism: Curvularia kusanoi (assembly GCA_011058905.1). Taxonomy (NCBI): domain Eukaryota; kingdom Fungi; phylum Ascomycota; class Dothideomycetes; order Pleosporales; family Pleosporaceae; genus Curvularia; species Curvularia kusanoi. The sequence continues at coordinate 307,909 of SWKU01000001.1, read as the reverse complement.
TCGTTTTCACCATATGGTCACGCTTTGGGAGATTTCAAAGTTCAAATGTTAGTGCTGAGACATTCTTACTTCTTACATACTTTCAGCTGTGCAGGAAAGGTGTGATATTACTCTCTACCTTTTCGGGATGGTCAGCTGGACTGGGAAGGGAAAAAATTGCAACACTACTTTGGGACTGTTTGGGTGAACCTCGAGGGCTCCGCGGAGCACGCGGCGCCGACAAGACAAGGGCACAAGAAGCTAGAACCCAGGTCACCATGCAGGATCTTCCACACAAGGCCATGGTCATGCCAGGCCTGTCCGCGAATGCCAGGCTGCCAGCCAAGCAGATAACCGCAAAGACAATCATTCGCGAGGTTGGACGCATGTCTAGCCTCCTTCTGATGCTGGCGTGAGCCGCGCCACCACACGGGCGGAAACAGTTGGCGGCCGTCTCCCATGCAGCAGCCTTCGATAGTCGTTCCGCAAATGTTCTGCCAGCTATTCCTTCTCAGGCAGAATGCAAGAAATGTCAAGAGACGCTTTTGTGATGCCAACCTCGAGGCCTCGACAATGAAGAGTAAATAACGCATTGGCATAACTGCCAACCCCAGGTCCAAATAACGGGTGTCATTTCAACACGTACGGAACCCCGTATCAGGATCCTTCCCATGTTGATATCTCCTTGTGGGGACTTTGGGGAACGGAGCACGCGATGCTGCCCACAGGGTTGGATTTTGACCGTCGGTGGGTGGCGACGGACGCAATATTGCAATATCATTATTTGGTAGCGGAAGGTGCTCTAACCCAGCACAGCAAAGAGCGTCCGATGGCACCTACCATGTCGCGCTCAGAGCGCGCTAAGCTCAAGCAACCCTTGAAAGCGGGGAAGCGCCGTGGTTCCCTTGTTACACACACGCTTCGCATCTCTTCACGGACACGTCGAGTGCATTCAGCCCGAGTTCAGCCTGCAGCTCAGCGTACACCGAGCACAGCCCAGTCGCTCAAAGTTACCAAGACGGGCGCTCGCTTGAATGTCCAGGCTGTCTTGCGACAGAGCGTTCGATGCAGCCATGTCCAACGCGATTCTGTTATCAGCTATGTGGCGTCTAGTGTTTGCCTGACATGCTGATTCGCTTTCGTCCGTCTCCACAAACGTCGAACAGGGCCTTATCACACCGAAAGGTAAAATGAGGTAAGAGTATGTTCTTGGCTTCTTCTCCGCCATGCATTTGCCAAGCAGCCTTAGACAAGGACGTGAAAACAGCCTTTCCACATTAGGTAGGTCGTATGGTGCTCCATGATGGCGGGGAGCACATGCGCGGAATCGTTGAAGTCGGACCTGGCGATTGGCGCTTTACATAAGAGCTCCAGGCCGTCAGCGCGCTTGATGTGTGGTGAACTGTGAATCGGGCTCCGCACACTGAGTAAAGTACACTCTTGGCCGTCTTGGGTTACCTCACCAGCCTGGTGGCGCGTCTTATAAGCCTTCTCGGTAGCTTGTGCTATCAGCCAGTCCGTGGGACGACCTTGCGTTCCCTTTCTTCAGCCTCGCTACATAAGTACCGGTCACCCGTTCCGGTCACAGGCTCACAAGGCTTTCTCGCTGCCTCGTCTGCCTCCATCTATTCAAGGACTACTTCACCGAAGTTCGTCCCCACCGGTGTGTTGCGCGTCCGGAAACAGCCTCATTCCATTACAAAAGACCCCCCTTGGACACCTGTGGACTGAACACCAACCGCAATGGCCATCTTCAACAACAGGAGCTCAAGCTCCTCGGGCGAAAGCCCACACCAAAAGGATCCCGAAATGTATGGCAAGTCCGAGTATACGACCGGCACAACCTCAGCACCTGTCGTAGATGAGAATGGTGTTGCCATCCACACTGATAACCACCACCTCCACCGTGGACTCAAGTCTCGTCACATCACTATGATTGCCATCGGTGGTGCTATCGGAACTGGTCTCATCATTGGTACTGGAAAAGCTCTGGCTCAGTCCGGGTAAGTTTGCTCTCGTCGCCCTGAAATGACGATTGTTAACGGAAATAGTCCTGCCTCTATCCTCATCGCTTACACATCTGTTGGTTTCCTCGTCTACATCGTCATGACCGCCCTCGGTGAGATGGCCGCCTGGATTCCTCACGGCTCTGGTTTTGCCGGTTACGCTACTCGCTTCTGCGACCCTGCTCTCGGTTTCGCTCTTGGTTGGACTTATTGGTGCAAATATATCATCACAACGCCCAACCAGCTGACTGCTAGTGCGCTCATCATTCAAGAATGGGTCGACGCGAAAAAAGTCAATCCTGGTATCTGGATTCTGATCTTCCTTGTTGTGATCTGCGCTATCAACTACTTCGGTATTAAGTTCTTTGGTGAACTTGAGTTCTGGCTTAGTTCGTTCAAGGTCGTAACTATCGTCGGTGTCATCTTGCTGTCCTTCATTTTGGCCGTCGGAGGTGGACCCGGCGACGCAACGGGATTCAAGTACTACAGAAAGCCCGGCGCCTTTAAGCCATATATCGCCAAAGGTGATGCTGGCAAATTTTACGGTTTCTGGAGCTCCCTGGTCAACGCTGTCTTCGCCTACCTGGGTACCGAGCTTATTGGTGTTACCGTCGGAGAGGCGCAGAACCCTCGCAAGACCATTCCCCGTGCCATCAAGCTGACCTTCTATCGGATCTTGTTCTTCTACTGCCTGTCGGTCTTCTTCCTCGGTATGCTCGTCCCTTATGACTCGAAGGAGCTTGCGTTCGCGTCCTCGGCCAGGACTGGTGCTGCGGCCTCGCCTTTCGTCGTCGCCATCAAGCTTGCTGGTATCAAGGCTCTTCCCGATATCCTCAACGCTTGCATTCTGCTCTTCACCTTCAGTGCCTCGAACTCCGATCTGTACATCGCTTCGCGTACAATCTACGGCCTGGCTGAGGAGGGTCACGCCCCCAAGATCTTCAGGTGGACTGACAAGCGCGGCGTCCCCGTTCCCGCTCTCGCGATCTCGGCGCTCTTCTGCTGCACCGCCTTCATGAACGCCGCCGACGACTCGAAGACCGTTTTCGGATATTTTGTCAACCTCACCACCATCTTCGGTCTGCTATCCTGGATTTCGCTGCTCGTTTCTCACATCTGGTTCGTCCGGGCTCGTCGCGCCCAGGGCATCACAAACGACCAGCTGGCCTACGTCGCGCCCTTCGGTCTCTGGGGATCTATCATCGCGCTCTTCTTCTGCTGCCTGATCGCTCTGACCAAGAACTTCAATGTCTTCACTCGTGGTAAATATGGGGCGTTCGACTACAAGAACTTCGTCACTGGATACCTCGTAAGTTTCACTTTCCCCATAAGAAATCTCTTCTAGTTTGCTAAAACAATTCCCAGGGCATCCCCGTCTACCTGATCTGCATCTTCGGCTACAAGTTCTTCATGAAGTCCAAGGGCGTCAAGCCCCACGAAGCCGATTTCTACACGGGCAAGGACGAGATCGATCGCGAGGAGGAGGCGTTCCTGGCCCACCAGGCGGAGAAGAGACTCGCAGAGGGGGGCAAGAATGGTGGAAGCTGGTTTTACAGGACGTTTGTTTCTTGGCTGTTCTAAGCTGTTTTGCGGATGCGCTGCGATGTGGACCACTCGCTACGATACGATACGATACGATATAGTAGGATTAATTGCTGAATGACGCCGAAATATGCTCTCACACGTGGACCATAGTCCTACAACCTTTTCTCCTCATCATGCTGCTATCGACCGTGCATCTGATGTGTCTCGCCCACCCTGCGACTTCCCAGGTTCCAGAATTCGCAACCCACCCGCAATGACACGATCTCCCAACCCCATGGGGCAACCTGCAAATCAATCAATCAATTACCTAACAACCGCGCACACTGGCTCCGCAAAATCCCGAATCTTCGTCCGCGCGCGATACACGCCCTGCGATCTCGTAATCACGCTGTTCGCTCCCCATGGGGTTCGGCGACACCAGTGTCTTGGGCTGTGGAGAGCGAGGGCTTGGTGTTACGTGATGGATAGTTTGGATGTGGAGTCGGTGTGGTGGGAGTGGCCCAGGATACGCGTCCTCAGGATCCGATCCGAGGAACGAGAAGATGAAGGAATGGAGGAATATGGTCAGTGTCAGCGAGTGATTATCGGAACGAATGTGTAAACGTTGTTGTGGCTAGTGCGGCGGCACGATGCGCTTTCCGCTGTGCGGGTGCGGGTAGGTGGTGGCGGTGCCAAGTGTGGCCTTGTCACCTGCATGCTGTGTGCGGAGGTTGTTCCAAGTCACCACTGCGAGATCGAAGGGAAGAGTTTGGAGTGCGGTCTCGATAACGTTGGGATTAAGCTTGGAGCTCTCAAGACGCAGGATCTCTTGTCGGAGAGCCTAGTTGTTAAGCAAATGCGGAGGCTTGGAAGGGGGCGGTTGTGGGCTGGGGTGGGTGCCGTGATTGCCGTTTGTGCCGTGGGCGCGGTGGGCTGGAGAGCGCTGGGCATGAGGTGGGATGGTCTGCTTGCATGCGTGGATGGCCTGCTGGATATCTGATAAACTACACTTGCGAACTGCTTTCGTGAAGAATTGGCTTTGGGTTCGGGTACATGTGTAGTCACGAGTATGAGCATTGTAGTAGAGTCATTCGCTTGCTCGGGAGTATTGAAGATTCCAGGGCTACGGGACATGTGGACAAAGTGTTCTCGGTTTCTTGTGCTGATTGAGTTATCACGTATTTGGCTTGTTCGGGGAAACATGCAATCATAGTGAGAGCAAACTTAAGTGTTGGAGATGTATATATCCGTGGTTCTGCGCCTATCTGCCATTTGGAATCCGAGCAGTTTTCAACAGGTCATTGCTTACTATGGCAGTTCATCAAGCCTCGCCAGCCTTCTACAAAGAGTACGAGTTTCAACTCTCCTGATTTGTAGCGAGTGGACTGACAAGTGATTCAGACTATGGGAATCTGGCGTGCTCTCCGATATTGAACTACAAATCTCCAAATCCAAATCCATCAAAGCTCATTCTAAGATCCTTGGATCCAAGTCGAGCTGGTTCCAAGAGAATTGCGAGGGAAACAATATCATCCGGCTTAGAAACCTACCCGAGGCGACGAAGGAGCATTTTCGCTTTGATCTAGTAACTGAAAACCGAAATGAAGAGGCCCTGTTCGCGATGGTGGCCTTCTGCTACACAGGGCCGGATAGCTTACCCAAGCATCTCGACTATCCAGGTACACCAGTGGAAATTCAGGAATGCAATCTATTATTCCATCTCGACTTGAATATGCTAGCCAGACAATACGGTATACCAAGTCTTGTAGCGTACTCTTTCGAGAAGATCAAGGACGTGGGTAGAAAGTTGCGAGGAAAGCCGTCAGACCTCTTTGCTGCAACTTTGGTGGCAATCGGTTCACACCATATGATTGATATGATAGATCCACTGACTGGATTTGCGCTTGATGAGTTGCAGTACATCACCGACAATCAAGATGGCAAAGTGGTCAATCGTGACTGGTTCTGTAAGAGCTGCCGTACAGCCTTCCAGGTCAGGTATCTCCCACAAAGGGGCACAACAGGGAAGGACTTTTCGCTGAACGAGTGCCCGAACTGTGCGAATAATGCAGATGATCGCGACGAAAACATGGAGGATGATGACGAAGTAGGTGGATCAAAAGCCAGACTTACCATTAGGAGTAGACGTGTGTAGATAGACAACATTCGCCAATGCCATCTTCAATATGAACATCGCATCTATTGCCTAAGCTGCTGCAGAAACCCTTCTCAACCCACACAGTCGCAAATCACCGCAGCCCAACTCAGCAGCGCGCATCAAGGCGCCTCCACCAACCCGATTAACCCAAATAGGACATTGCTCTCAGCCGCCCACACCAAACGCCAACGCGCCTCAAGTCCACCCATATCTTACTAACATCCTCGCGCGAATGCAGCCCCAACCCCAAGAGGTATATGCTATGGCCCAGCAATCGACACTTGAGCGCGATGTTGCTACAATGGGTAATCGGAAGTGACCGCCGAGTATGCAGCACGAGAACACCTACCTAGCTCGATGCACGTCGTGCTGCGGCCAGAGCTTTCTCGAGCGGTGAAGAGGCTGCGGTTGCTATGGTGCGAGCTTTAAAGTAGCGGACGGATGTTGGGTCGACGTCATTTGAGTTCAGGTGTACTATGTGTTGTGCTGGTCGGCGAATGGGGGATTGGGATGGTGGAGGTGGGGCACAAGTAGAGATCTGCAGAGTCTTCGGCGGCGCGCTAATGAGAAGAGTTTGCATACTCGGAGGGGATGGGCAAGGAGGTAAAATATATTGGCGACTCGAGGATCCATTGAAGGCTGTGCTTGTCGTGGCTTCAAATTTGTAAAAGGGTATATGGATGGTTTTTTCCTTATGACCTTCATCAAATCACAACAACGGTTCGATGGTGTAGTTGGTTATCACGTCAGTCTAACACCTGTTAGTTCACTGAAGGTCTCCAGTTCAAGTCTGGGTCGAATCATTTTTTGCGCCTGCAGAGCCCTGCGTGTTGGCTTTATTGAGCTCTGGACGATTTCTTTTTGCTGCATTTTGCCCTGGTCGCATGCTTGGACAGCAAGCCTTAGACGGAGACGGCGAGTACCAACAACTCCGGCATCACCGACGACGTCCTCTCAACGTTGATGAAGCTTGCTGGACCTGCACTACAGCACGTTTCGATAGTTTTTTACTGTACCCTCGTCAACGGCTCAGAGAGCGCTGCCAGAGTCCGCACTATCCACACAATGTGTGACAGAGGGTGTGGTATATTTCTTCAACCCGACTCCGTAACCAAAGTACGTCGGTTGAGTTGGAAGTTAGCTGGTGCTTAGTGGAGCTCAAGTCGACATAATTACAAGTAAGCCAAGCAACAGGAAAGTATAGGCCAGGCACCTTGCGGCCCGAGTCTCTCTACTCGGGACATCAAAGAATCTGGACTGTGGAACCACGCAGCTATGCAGTTTGAATTCTGCGGAGATCAGGAGAGCAACTTTGCGAGAGCAACCACAAAAATCGAGTATGGTAAGAAGACAATCTTGGTCTCTGCAATCGACCTCGAATTGGGAGGCTACCTTGGCCTTGTGAGTACACGGCTGCGACCTGTGACGCCTGATAACGCGACCAAGATTACCAGTTCACCCGGCCACGAAGCTGTGCCAACCGTGAGGCCGCTACCAAGATCGTTCTATCCAAATGCTCAAGGGTCTGGCAACACTGAGGTCGCATGGGATACAAGACCAGGATCAATTCTGGTCAGGGACGGGCCTGTGTACTGCTACCTACCATACTTTCGTAGCCGCACACAGAATACCAGCATTTGCGGAAATCAGCGCTGTAGATTCACAGCCACATGGGGTCTGATGAGGCGCTGTGGTAGCTGCGTGATGTGCAGGAAACGCATTTGATCAGAGAACTTCAGGTCCGATCGGCGCAGCCAAAACTCAATCCTGTCTCCAGAGAACAACTACATATTGAATCAGTTCTCCACAGTCTTTCCTCTCCCATCAGTATATCCTCCAAACCATCTCGTCCACTCCAGCAAGACGCTATACTCCCCAATAGGCGCGTCTCTACCGCTCCCTCTTCTGCGCCTCCGCAGCCCCCCTCTTCCTATTCCTCTCCCTCCCCTCCTCCACCAACCTGCGCTGCACCTCCCTCTCCCTCTCCAACTCGCCCCTCAACGCCAACAATTTCTCCTTCCTCTCCTCCACCGTCCTGCCCTTCTCCCTCATCTCCCTGTCCAACTCTCCCAGCGCCATCTGGTCCTGTAAATCGCTTTGGAGCAGGATCTCCGACGGCGAAGGGCTGTGCTTGGCTTTCAGGACTGGCTGGCCGTCTTGTCCCAGCTCAGTCCAGTCTCCTTGTTCAGAGCTGCCTTGCTCATCAGTCTCTTCTGGCGCGCTTTTGGGCGATGGACATTCGACGTCAAAGTCTGCTTCGTCTTCGGGGATTGTGCTGTAGTATTCTCGTGTTGCGATGTTTTCTGGGGCTGGCTTGGGGAGCGAGGTGGAAGAGGATGCTTTGTCGGAGCGGCGGGACATGGTGGCTGGCCAGAACGTGTTAGTCTTGGGTTCTTGGGGATTGTCACGGTGAGGGCTGTGGAAGTGTATATATGGATGGGGAGGGGTTTGCCGTTTGCTTATTAGCTGCTTGTGGAGAGGTCGGGCGTGATAGATGCCTGATTGTGGGAGTGAAAGAGTGCAAAAGAGCAAACGGGCTTCAGTGGGCTTCTAGATTTGTGGCGGTGAATTGGTAGGGAGGTATGAAGAAGTGGCTTGACTCACTTCTGAAGAAGTCATGTGCTGGGTTATTTGCGAAATGGCCACGCGCAAACTGAATTGAAAACTCTATCCTGAGACTTGGGGATGCGGTTCATGCAAGTGCTAGCTATGAGGTAGTGCTTCGATCGGAGTCCCTCAGGTCTGGCTATCCCGGACTTGAAAAGATAATGGCCCTTGAGATGGCCACGCAGGTAAACAAGTCTCTGGCTACTTTCATTCTTCGTTTTGACTCTCTTAAACCGGCCGAGTTCACTCAGAGCCGTTGAGGTGCTGTGGCAGCTAGCTGTTGTTCTGTTTGACGAACTTGAAATAACCAAACTATCAAGTGTCTTCTCGGACCTGGCAAGATGCTGTATCACGAATGCATCCACGCGATAGTCCCGTCAGCTGCGGAGAAAGCAGGGTCGGTCTGGTTTGATGGCACAAGTTCCGCGACCTAAGTTAGACGTGAAGTAATCCCAGCAAACTAGCAATCCTGACACCACGAAGAAGCACAACAGCGAACCACTTTGAACTCAAGATGTCCATGATTTCAGCTACCTAATCTGCGTCCCGTCCTGCACGGGTGGAAACCATTCCATGCAATCCAACTCCATATCATGCCGCCGTCTAGATGGGATCAATCATGATGGTCATCCAGCCCCAAACTTGCCCGCAGAGCGAGCAAATTCGCAAGTAAGCAACGCAATCCAAGAAAAAGCCCACCCAATTGGGGGTGCGGACAAAACACCTAGCAATGCAACCCAATCGACCAGCTATTTTACGTGCCTGGAACAAACCGTGTAACGCCGGGATGATGATTGAGGGTATAAGTATGGTTCTGTGTACGGGGGAAGAGAGGTATCATCGAGGGTGATAAATATATCCAAGACGTTCGACGGTGGCTCAGGGAAGGCGATATATGATTTGCTCTGGGGGAAATCGTAAGAGAAAACGTAAGAGAGCAGCAAAGCAGTGCTCATCGATCTTCGTCACTGCTCCAGCCCGCCTCGTCATCCTGGTCGATAGACTCCAAGACTTCCTTAATTACGCCGTGGGATTTTGGATCCAGGTTCATCGCGATGGTCAGATGTTTGATCGCGCTTGCTCGGTCGCGCGTCTTCTTGTAGCACCGTCCGAGTAGGAAATGTATGTTTGCATCGTCGGGCGCACGGTCTTTGAGAAGCAGAAGATCCTTCAGCGACTCCTCAGTATCGCCGAGCTTTAGCAGGGTTTGCGCTCTGCGGAAGCGCGCCATGATGGAACGCGGATCGAGGTTTACGGCAGCGTTGAAGTGGGTGAGTGCGACGTCAGTTCTCCTCATGCGGTCGACAACCTGTAATAAGTAAGTAATGTGCACATCAGCTTCACGGCTATCTCGACTTACCAAACCGATCTTAACAATGAGCGTGACATTGTTAGGATTGATTTGCGCTGCGGCTTTGTAATGCTTCTCAGCGACGTCGTATTTGCCCATCCGCTCATACACGTTTCCAAGACCGTACCATCCATTGTAGTGTCTGTTGTCGGCACTGATCGCGCGACGATACGCCTGCATAGCTTTGTCAAACTCCTCGTTTGCTACGTGCTCGTGTCCCTGCAAAGTGAACGCGTAGGCAAATTTGGGATCCAATTGCGTGGCTCTCGTAAAGCATTTGACTGCATCGTCGTGTTGGCGCTCAAGAGACGAAGCGTTTCCGAGAGCACACCATGCCTGCGGCGACAGGCGATCTTGGTCGATCAAAGTGTGCGCCAAATGACCAAGAGCAACATCATCCTTCAACTGCCACAGAGTGTTCGAGTACACTTCCATGTGTTCCAGATAAGATGGTGCCTTCTCCCGTATCTTCTTGAAGACCTTTTCCGCCTCTGCGTATTGTGTGCGTTCGTAGTGTGCTTTCCCGATCTGAGCAAGTACCCAAGGCGTGTCGCGCTGCGCTGATGGCACAGATGCAAACGCTTCGAGAGCCTTGGCTGTCTCGTAGCGGCTCAGATATCTGTAACCGGACCCGATCCTGTGCAGCAAGTCCAAAAGCCATTTCAACGCCTCTTCCTCGCGAGCAGAGTCCGCCTGGGGAGCCACTCTGGGCGGCGGCGGTGCTATCGCAGCTGCACTCAACGGTCGAGGCTTCGGTTCTAAAGGCTCTGTAGCATCGAGCGTAGGCTTGCGGTTCCCGCTAACAACTCGCCCTACAGTCGATGTGGTACCTGTCCTCCCCTTGGTCCCAGTCGCCCTCACTTTTCGCAGCTCTCGTCGTTCTCTTGTCTCGAGATCTCTACTGGGAGCAGCAGCTGGCGGCCGACTCGTCGTACGAGCAGTCGCTATGGATGAGGTGATGGAGTTAAACAATCTTGCACTCCTCCGTGGCGGTGCCGCTGTGAGGTCAACTGCATGGTGTTGCGAAGCCTGTGTAGGTTGTGTATGTGTTGAGTGACCTGAAACGGTCCTTTTATGCCCGTTCTGATTCACCGGTCGCGGTATGTCTGTCTGCTCCCCGTCTGAGGGGTTAGTTTTCGTTCGCACCCTTGACGTGATCGGTCGCATTCTAGGCGGGTCTTCTACTGCAGCAAACGTTTGCATCCTGATCTTCCGCCCCGGCGCATGCAGGATCTCCGCTGGCCCTCTTTCCGTCATGACCGGACCACCACCTTCGCCCATCATGATCTCATCGTCGTCGAGGTCTTGACCGTTAGCCACCGGTGTTTCGATGTTGTGATTCCGACCATTAGATGGAGCGTGTCTGCCGTTCAACTTGGAGAGAAGGGTCGTTCCTCCCATGCCGAGTCCACCATCTCCGCGCGGCCGTGGCGGCGGGTTGAATGGATCATCGTCAACTTTAGATACGAATGGGTTGTTGCTTTCCAAACTATCCTGGGTCGGCGCGGCCTGCGCTGTGTGACCGTTTTGCACGGTCTGAGATATCGAGTCTAGCATAGCTGGGGTGATGGTGAAGACGTTCTGGGGTCGCACAACGGCGCCAATGTCGCAGAGGCCGGTGAAAGCATCCCACATGAATGAGTTGAGCTTCAGCGACTCCACATAGTATTCGATGGCCTTTTTGGTGTCGCCGTATGCTGCCCACAGCTTCCCCAGCAGGCAGAAGCAAGCTGCTGCATCTGGAACATGGCGCCTCGAGGTCTCTGAATGCTTATCTGTTCCGGTGTCAGCCCATATACACCAATGCCTTCTCCATTGCAGTGCGCTTACTCCAGTGATTGCGCCCGTGCCATAGTCCCCTGGCCTTCTCGAGCGCCGTAGCTCCGAGCTCGAAACGCTCGAGGCCCAGGCATGCTTGCGCAAAAACGTAGACGCATCCCAAGTGTTGTGCCTGCGCAGCTTTGGTTTTGGAGTGCTCGAAGGCAGCTTTATATCTCCCCAGTCTCAGATTGCAGAGCGCTAGCAGATGTGCAGCGTCGGCGTTGCGGATATCGAGAGCGTGAAGGCGGCCGGCAAGAAAGAGGGCGTTCTCGGTGAAGCCGTTGTCTAGGTGGTAATGTATAAGCTGTCGCAGCTGGGCGTTGACTGCAGAGGGCGGCGGCGACATGCTGGACAAGCAGGTGATGCTGTGTATGACGCCCGCAAGAGGTGGATTTGGGGCTTGGGCACGATAGCGAGTTTCACGGCGGCGCAGGCATGAAGGCGGTGAGGGGAGGTTGCGAGCCGAGCGTGGAGAGGCGGGAGGTGGCTGTCGTGTTTGGTGGTGAATGGCGATTGTTATGTTGCTAGGTGACGCTTTCAGCGTGCTCGACAAAGCGAATTGGCAAACACAAGCGGGCGCAGCAGGAGTAAAGGCGAGGGTGCTCCTATGGGAACATTCTAGGGTGCAGCGGGGGGAGAAGCTGCTGTAATGTGGGCGAGAGGATTTGCAGCGCTGTTCTGCGCGAGAACAGTGGTGATGCAGTGCTCGCGCTTGTTGTGTATGTCGCAAAGGTAAGAGAGCGCACAGGGCAGGCCAGCCACGCTCGAACGCGGCGGGATGCCTGCATGCCTGCCACGGCCCGCGTCATTCGCACACACCGCGCTTACGAGTGATCCTGTCCTGTCCTGTCCTGTCCTGTGCGAACCAAGCCGCCATCTGTAGTCTGGTTTTGAAACAACTTGTCAATCAGGACCGCAGTCGCCTATCATGGCGCAAGTAAGTGCTTGCCCCGCCTTGTTCAGCGCTATGTGGTCACTGTTCTGCTCGCACACGACAGCTCAACACCCATGCAATACAGCTGCCAGCGCGCCTGGCCGGTGCCATAGCTGGCTTCTACACCTCGTACAGTACTGACAGCACTAGAAAGCTACCAAGACCCTCGCCGCCAACAACACGCGCCGCCTCAACACAACTCTCTACCTCACCCTCGCCATCCACACTCTCTTTTGGACCCTGCGCGCCCTCATCTTCCGCTCCTCTTTCACGCGCCGCTCGCTGGTCCTGTACCTCATTCTTTCTGCTCCCCAGCTCCTGATCAACCTGCAATTCGAGCGTCTCTCGCGCCCCACTCTGCTTGCCGATGGCTCTATCAAGCGCCCTGGCGAGGACCTTGACGCCGCGGGCCTGACTGAATATATGTGGGACGTCACATACTGGACGTATGGCTGCATTGCCTTGGCCGCACTTTTTGGCGACTGGATGTGGTGGGGCATGATCGTTGTACCTGCGTACAGTGCATACTCGTTGTACGGTGTGTACAGGGGCTTCCGGGGGTCCGGTTACACAGACGCGGCTGGCGTGCCACAGCCTGGAGCTACACAGAGCAAGAGGCAGGCGAAGATGGAGAAGAGGGGTGGGCAGAAGGTTTCTTACCGATGAGGTTGGGGCTCAGGGAGCTGGAACTCCCATGGACAGTGTTCTGCAGCCGATCGCCCATACACACCTTCCCTCCGTCAATTGGACAGGTGGTAAGGTGTTATATGATCTGACGGCATAACAGCCTCTTAAATATGGGCCAGGCACTTGATTGCTAGTTCATGCGGACGCATCGCAGTGAGAAGAGGGAACCGGAAAGCATAAGGCAGTAGTGAGCGGCGAAAGCGTGACTAAATAAGGAAGATAGTGAACGTGAGATGTAGGTATATTGCTCAAAATGCTAAACGCAGGGATCTCGTCCAATACGAGTCCGCACTCCAGACGCATCTGGATGCTATGTGTGATACAGACACAGACAATAAAGTTACATATCGTACAAGCTTCAAGCCTCGACCTTGGTGGGAATCTTGACTTGTCCCTTCTTGCGGTCTTGATGTGGGAGACCATATCTCCAGCCGACTCCCCGCGCGTTGCGTCCATCGCGGCCAGCACTCTCGACACTGACGTCCTTGAAGACGAAGTCCCACCTTCTCTGCGGGACCACCTTCTGTGCTCGGATCTCGGCTTGCTTAGCCTCTTCTTCGCGTTTCTTCTCTGCCTCCTCGACAGCGAAGCGCTCTTCAGCTAGCTTGCGGCGCTCCTCGAAGCTCAGCCCCGACGCAAGTTCACGTTCAGCAAGAACCAACTCGGGATGTGGGATGCGCTTGTCTGCGGGAAGCAGGGTGTTATCAAAAGCCTTACCGGCGTCTTCACGTGTGAATCGCCTCGACTCGGCAACCGGAACCCACAGCTGTTGGCGGGTAGCCGGGTGCACAATCAAATCGTTGATTGGTTCGTGCACAACAGGTCGCTTACCCTTGTTATTTGGGTCTGCGGTGTCGATGTGTGGTGTTTGCGGCAGCATCTCGAGTACTGCCTTGGAGTAGGGGACGGCCAAGGTTTTACCCTAGATTAGAGTCAGTACCAGTCGCCAACATTTAATGTATGGTGAGAAGCAGCAGAGCAATTGACGTTCAGCAGAAGCAGAGCTCCTGATTACATTTTGAAACCATGTGAGTGTCTTAAAGACTAATCGAATTTTATAATGTCTCATCATGTCATAGGGGGGAAGCACAAGGAAGGGGGGCGGAGACGTACCTGAGCAATCCACTCCTTCTCCATCTGCTTGAGACGTACGACAGCGCCGACACGCTCGTTGCTGACACCAAACTCGACACTGGCAAGGGACACGGTTGCGCCATCGCGCTTTACGCGCTGGTAGATAGCCTCTCGTAGCTCTTCGCTTAGCACAGGTTGGCTGCGGAAAAACCTGTTTGCAGGAAAAGGCCTAAGATCTTCTAATGTCTCGGGCGGCAGCGCATTGTCGTCAGTACTCTGCTTAGCCTCCTTCCGTGACGCCTCCTCCAGCTCCGTCAACGACTCTTGCCCCTCGGCTGTCGTGGTCTCTTCTGTAGATGCTGCAGCTTCATTCTTTGTCTCCGTCAATTCCCCAGTGCTGGCCTCCTGTGGCTTTACTGCTTCTCGCCGATATCCAGGGCCTGCACGAACTAGATTGCCGCTCTGATCATAGGCGCCAAGGTAATTTGTTGACTTTGGAAGAGGCTCTTTCAACTGCTTTCCAGGCCCATTAAGCCAAGCATAGAATTTCCGCCGCCGTAATGTAGCCTGCTGACATGGTGTTTGTGAAAATTGACGCGATGTTTGCGCGTTCTGTGTGATGGATTGTGGTCGTGTGCACGGCGAGTGGCTGGCGGGCCTTGGGAGAGAGGAAAGTCGCGAAGAGCATATACGTGGAGGCATGCTTGTCGCGGGCCAATGCTATCGCATTGATGCAATATGATACAAAGAATGAAATGGGAGAGCAAGCAATGAGCGTGGCTTTCGTGATGTGTCGTTGGAGCTCCGACCACCGAGATGCAGAAAAGTTACATTGGTCTTAGCCTTGAATTGGCTTGGCGTGTTGTAACACGTGATATGTATGAATCCCGCCCAGGTGGGCAATCTTGGAAGGCTCACACCGTCTCCGAATCTTGTATCCAGTATCTGTGTATATTGTTGCTTTTCATGGACATGTATGTGTGTAATTTTAGAGATCTGGCAATACAATCAACAGTACCTTGTCAGATCCGACGAGACAATCAGCAAAATGCGGAAAAGAGACTTTGGTTGGAGGACTTCAGATTTGAGTGCTGCGATTCCACTAAATTGACAGCTCATGAAGATGGCTACGTATCTCACCAGCTCTGTTATGAATCCGCTTTCCCATTTCTGGATCTCTCAAAGGTTCTAACGGTCTCATCAGAGCTAACAAGATGCTGCATGTGGCCTAACATCAACAGACAGCACGGTGATCGGTGCAAATCTCCCGCAATCTTACGATACTTGCGTCTTTCCACGATGGTTTGTGCCGCCATATGCAAGGGCGGTCGATCAGTTACATAGCAGCCAGTGATGATCATGCCTAGCATCCAAGACTGGCGCCTAACTCCGTAGCTACTGTCGCTCAATCTCTACTTGGGGAACGTAGCAAAAGCAGCTTGTCAGCTTCCTTCGCTGCTGGGAGCCTGAAGTTACGTTGTCAAGTACGCGCAGTTGGTTCTATCAGCCTTGAATCAATGATAAAGACAGAACGACTTTTATTAGATACTCGGACGGGCAATGTCGTTCTATGCAGCCACATGTAAACCCAAAATGGTTGGTGCAGAATCAAAATGCCAACCCAGTAATGACAGGCCGTTGCAACGTTAAGACAGACCGAAGTCTAAGCAAATGCATGCCAGAATCAGATAACAGATGTAATGACAGAATACGGTCCAGCTCCTTGTATGCTGCGAGCCTACAATGCGCGTATAAGTAGACAAGGGGGTAAAAGAACAACAGGGAGGGGTAGTATCAACACAGCAAAACAGACTGCGGACCTCAAGCCAAATCGTAGGCCAGGTTTGGCCGAGTAGCCCTCTCAGCGTCAATCAAGCAGAAAATGGATCCAAACTGACAGTCATGAGGTGATGCAAACCACTCATCGCTGCAGAGACAATCTTTTCCCTGCTACTCAACGTGAGAGCAGCTGCACCCAAACAAACATGCAACTCGTGTAGAAACGTGGATAAAAAAATTCAACCTTCTCAAACGCCTCTCCGTGCAAACCGTGTAGCCAATTAGCAATCGCGCAAGGGGGAATCATCGCTGTATGCTGGAAGGAAGTCCATGCCCAAAGGACTTATAGCCCTGAAGGAAGTTCCGCGCCTGTACCCATGCCCTTGCATAAATGAGAAATGAAACCAGATTCAACCCAAACAACTCAACACCTCGCAATGTAGCCGAAGTGACAGGATATAACGCAGCAAATATGCAGCATACATCTTGTGTATGCTTAATGATCGATGCACCATCGAACTCCTCATCAATCGTGACAGCGAGGCCGCCATCTCTAACGGCCCATCATGTATGCAGAATAGTTTCCAGACATGCCCCCGAAGCCGTTGCCACCTGTAGCCATGGGTTGTCGCATGCCGCTCGACATTTCATTAGGGCCCATGCCAAAGCCACCGTTCGCGTACACGCCAAAACTATTGTTGCCATTGGCATGGGCTTGATTCGCTAAGCCTGGAGGAGCGGACAAGCCTGGTGGAGGTCCAGTTGCTGTTGAAAAGCCAGGAGGTGCGCCCACGCCTCCTCCAAAACCAGAGAGAGGGGTACTTGGAGCGATGGAGGAAGCGGAGCCCATGCTAGCATGCTGTCCGCTACGAACACCCAGAGGGTTCTTCGAAAAACTCAGGCGGATTCCGCCCTTTACGCTATTATGCAGCATGTATCCGTAAAGCTCATTCAAAGCCTTGGTTGCGAAAGACGTGTCTTCGAATTCAACAAAACACATGGGTCCGTTCTGCTTCGTGCGGAAACACAGTCGCTTGTATCCACGCTGCTTAGAAAATACAGCCTTGAGCTCATCTTCGGAGGTATCCATCGGCAAGTTTCCCACATAGAGCGTATTGCAAGGTGGGTTTTGGTCAGCGGGGTTGACCGGAGGGTACGTTGGTCGCGCAAAATGTGAAGAATATTGTTGGAAGCCTGTGTTGGGCCCATTGTTCAAGGGCGTTGGTACCGAATGAGGAGACATAGCCGAGAGACCCGGCCCAGGCGATTGCATAGTGGCTGCAGATCGTGGGGATGCATAATTGTTCAGCGGCGGAGAGCTCATGCCGCTCACGCTATTTGTATTCAAAGAGAGCGACGCAAAACGCGACACGGGAATGGATGTGTTTGGATTGGTTGCTCTGCGCGACATGTTGGATTGAGCAGATGGGCCTCCTGTGGCATATCCAATGGATTCGTTTAGCAAATCGTTGTCGTCATCTGCCTCGTCGTTGATGACTGACTTTCCTAGATTGCGGCTGGCAAATGAGGTTTGTACAGGTGAGGTTGGTGAGAATAAATTGGAGACTCCGAACTCTCCGTTGCCAAGACCTGGGGTTCCATTGGGTGGGGACATCTTCTCCATATTTTGGAAAGTTCCATTGTACCTCGATGATTGACGGCCGTTTGATGTCGCACCGGCGATCCCGGTAGCGGAAGCGATAGATCCATGCCGCGCAGATCCGCTGTCGACGGTATTGCGCCGCGAGCCAACAGCGCCGCTGAAGCCTTCTTGCAGAACCTCAACAATAAGTGTCGCGTCCTTGGTAGCATTGCGCTTGCCGTTAAGGAGATCACGCGCCTCTTTCGCGCCCTCGTAAGTCTGGAAGTAAGCAATAGCAGAGGCAAATCCCTTGTCCTCTGCGTATCGGTTTTGCGGGACAATTTCGCAGTCGACGAGGTCCTTTGCAAAAAGTAGAATGTTTCGCACAGCTTCCTTATCGCTACTGGTAGGAAGCTTGCGCAAGTAAATGGCGTGTCGAGTCTTTGAGTCTGAAGTAGAGTCGGCGTCGCCGAACGAAAGCATGGAGAGGCCACTGCGCTCAGTGGGCCGGCGCTCGCCGATCGCACCGTTCATGTTGTATGCGTGGGAGGTGGAGAAAACGTCAGCCGTCATGGTGTTCTGGGAGAACAGCTTAGGCGACGACGATGAGTTGGAGCTGCTCAGCGAGCCGTGCAGGTATGGACTGTTAGACAAATTCGAAGGGCTTGTGCTGCTCGGACTGGGCCCACCGGCCATTTCTTCCTTTGTCGTCGAGGTATCGTGGCGGTCGTGGAGGGAACAAAGAGCGTCGATCAGGGCAAGTCAACCCGGGCGGCGCAGACCAATGCAGTGAGTCGAGAGGGGCAATCCAGAAGTGTCGGGTTTCGGATCGCGTGATGGCAGATCGAATACAGTTAGGAGCAAGGCCTGGGATGTAAAACAGCTTCGAAACGTTATGCTCGTGTCGAGTCTGGCGGGCGCGAACGGGCGCAGGAGCGGAGGCGCACGTGTGTAGGTAAGCAATTGGCGTGTGCAGTCAGAATTACAAGCGCTGGCGTCGTCGAGGAGCAGTAGCTGTGTGCACACAGCGGCTACGGAGGGAGGATGCAGTTGCGCGGACGATGGTTACTGGGTCGGCTGGGGGGAGCGAGGCAATGCGACGACGGCTGGACACTGGGGGGTCCGGCCTGATATGAGACCAGGCTCCGTGGTGGAAAACGAAAGTTGGAGCTGATGCGCTAGCCTGGGCCTGGGAGCGGGCCTGTAAGGAATGCGCCTACACTGCAGCGAGGGCCGCAACGGCGAACGGGCGCGTTAGGACTCTTTGGCAGCGTGGCAGCAAGTGGCAGAGAGCGGGTGGCAAGGCCGAAGTATGCAGGTCGGGAGGCAGCAGGAGGGGAGTTGGGGGGTGCGGACTGGAGAGCTGGTGGCTCAGGCGCTGGGCTGCGAGCTCGGATCGCTGGGCTGGTCGAGGGCCAGGTACGGTGCAAGCCAATCGGGGCGGCAGCAAGGGTGAGTATCAACGACAGTCCCGTGGGGCGTGCGCTCTACGTACGGTACCAGTGCGGATAGTCAAGTAGAACAGTCTCTCCTGTGCGGCCGCGGCAGTGGGAGTCAGAGAGCAGCGGGCGGGCAGAGGGCATCTGACAACGACCGAGGGAGGAAGGAACGGCACGGTGCAGCAGGAGCAGAGGGGGGTGTGGGAAGGAGAGGTTTGGTGGACAGCGACGGGGCGCTCTTGCTAAAAGCGACATCAACCATGGAGGGCGCGCGTTGGGACTGGTGCGGTGGGCTTGACCTTGACCCGGAACCCTTGGACAGCACCGCGACCACCGCGGGCCTAAGCTGATTCGGCGGTGCGCGTACTCCAGTTTCCAGACATTGGCAGGCTCGCAGCGCAGTCGCACAGGTACCGCGACAACGCGCGCGAGAGCGTACCACGCCGCCGTCCGCCCTAACGTGGTGGACTGACCTGAAGCGACCTGCGGCGGCGCGCCTGCCCTGCTCGACGCGTGCCTGCCGTGTCGAGCAAGTCTCACCACGACACGCGCCTGCCCGCCCGCACTGTGCACTCAACTCTCGGAGGGAGCAATCTGGCTGCGACGCATTGACATAGAGAGGATAGCAATCCCAGCATGGCGACGGCGCGGCACAAAGCGAGCGTGCTCGGCCACAGCAAACCCAAATACAGGAGAGGAGGACCGCTGCCTTCAACCTTGCGCGTCAGCCAGTGCGGCCTCCCGCTGCCGCCATGCTCCAGCGATCTTGGGCGAAGCTGCGCCGGTAGAGGGCTGCTCTCCTACTGGCTGGCTGCTCTCGTGCTCTATCCTCTTTGACGACAGCTGCGAGCCCAACGCTGCTGCAGCGTGGGATGCTGAGCGCCGCCGTATCGCGCGTACGCCCAGCTTTCGTTTCTTCTTTGCGCCCCATTTCGTCACAACCAGGCTATCTGGTAGGTAATCGCTCTACGCTGCATTGCGCGCGGCCCTCTCGCTGAGGAGGCTCTGCGCTGCCCACCATCTCGCACGGCCATGCTGCACGCTCAAGTCACAACATCCCTGTCCATGCACGCCTGCCAGAAGCTTTGGGCTATCGCAAGCGGTATTTCGCGGGTGCGTCCAACGCTCATTGAAAGCCATCGGTCCTGCTCCGTGCCCACGAGAGGTCTCTCCTGCCTGCTAGCGTAACGACGGCTCATCGCGTATGTGGGAAGAGGTCATGGCCGCTTTTGTGCTGGCCAGCCAGCCCTTTGGCGCTGAGTTGCCGGGATGCGAACGGCGAATCACAGTCTTGGGCCTGGTGCTGAGGAGATCAGCCTTCCTGCGTCCAAGGAAGTGGGACGCCCAGTGGTTTACGTCTGGACTCGAACCGCTGTTCATGGGCAATCGCTGCAGGCGCATACACAGTACACTCTCCAGCACCCTCAGTCAGCTGCACTGCTTGTTGGAAATATTAGTGGTGCTGCTCAAGGCAATCACTGTGGGGCACCTCAAACCTACTGGCTATCCCTCCGAACAGAGCGGTGCCCAAGATCTGGGGCCAACAAGACGCAGATGCAGGCGGGGCCATGCCCGCCAATCCCGGCAGTCCGAGACCCATGCATTTCGGGATGCCGAAGCTATCTCCACTTCCGGTTCAGCCTAGTTTGCTGTGGCTGGAAGGTCGATAGAGGTACTGCAGGCAAAGTATGCATGGTCTTTACAAAGCAGCGCACGATACACAAGAACCGGCTGCTGGCTGCCAGGTTTAGCGCCGCACACCTCACCCGGTCGTTACGCAGGAGGCATCTACCGGTAAGTGCTACAAGGAAAGGCACAGCTTCCGAAACAGAGGCACACTTTCTGTATGTCGATATGGGACAACCTATATGGCGTTTTCCAACGCTGCCACGTGGTTCCACCTAGTATTAAAACACACCATCTCCAATACGATGCCGTCCCATGAAGCTTACGCAGCCGACAACATGGCCCTTTAATATCCAAGTACAACATCAGCAAAAGCAAGGCAAAGCCAGGTGCACCGGTGACTTACTTAGCCCCAGCGAGTCCCTCGAGCGCGTTTGCTTATACGTCAACGTGTTCGATACCGACTACACAGACATTACCGAGAGCAGCAAACACCCGCCGCTGTGTGTTACTTTGATTCGAGTCAGCAATCAGCCTGGCTGTCGGAACCTGCCTATCGAACCGCAGCTGACACTCCACACAAGCTCATCGCACCAAGCGTTACCATTCTCGGTCCTTCGTTGGGTATTAAAGAGCAGCCAAAAGCGGCAACACGAAAGCAGCGACATCTCGCGATGAGACACCTAGCCTTGGACTATCATCACATGTCGAATAGAAGGATTTAGGCTTCCGCTTCAAGTTACCGACCGGCAATAAAGCTCCGGCAGCGTAGTGCTGCTACATACCTTACTCGATTCAACAACAGGGGTTATCCTAAAGTGGTATAGGAAGTATGTTTTTACTAGGTAGCTCAAGGAAGTGATATATACTCAGATTGCATAACTCAGAACAAATGTCGGATGTTGCGCTTTCACAGCTAATACATCTAGTTTTCGATCCGATCCTGAGTATTCATGAAAACTGATCGATCATTGGCCTGATGCGTCAGTCAGCATCGAGAAGGTCCACGTTACACTGGTTCGCAAGTCTCAATCGCAGAACTCCACACGGCGTTGCCTGATAAATCATATTGTTTGTTCAATGCATCATGATACCGGCGCCGGCAATGCATTCCAAGCAATTGACGAAGACTTTCGGGATAATGGTTTCCATTCCTAGGCTCGGCCCGGATGGTGTGTTGCGTTTCACAGGTTTCAGGGCACTTGCTGTACCAACGTGGTAGTTGGCATGTCACAAGTTTACTCGGCAACAGCAGATTCAAGAAACCCTCACCTCCAAGTTTTCCTCTTTATGCCTTCGACCGTCAACGCACATCGCCTGCGTGGCTGTGCTTTCTGCGGCGGTGCATGCACAGGGTCCTGAGCTTGACAGAAGTTCACGTGGCCTCACCGACTACGCTGATCAAAGACATCGTGAGGTTCGCTAGCTTTGCGTGGCTATCTCGGCTTAATAGAAGACCATGCACGTCTTCTAACCCTATTCGTAAACTGGAGTCCAGAGGTCTGGTTCCCTTACTGATGGTTGGTCGGAGGCTGGGCCGAGATGTGTCACTGGAGTCAAATCGAGCTCCAGGGCCATCGTTCGGCACCCACCTACTGAGCTTCTGAAGAACCACGAGGGCATCGACTGTGAGACCCGATAGATGTCTCATTCCAGCTCGTCTGTAGTGCTCGGCTCTGCGATCGCTATAACTTATGCACGGGATTTGTTGAAAGACTTGCGACGATCAAAAGGCCCATATCGCATTCCTGAAGTAAGCGTTAAATCCTCGAGTCCTCTGCATGCGGCTGATGCGTGCAGAATGCCGACGGATGTAAGCTTGCAATTAGGTAGCACGCCATGGCGGGGAAGCGCGACTTCACACTCTACCTCACAACTCAAGTGTGGACCTGCGTACTCTTCGGCCTGTGTGATATGACTCAGAGGTAATGATGTGGTCAAATGATCGCTAACGGCTGATCTAGTACTCGGTATAGACCGAAAGAGTGAAGCTTCTTGGCCTTCTGATTGGCTGTTCATAGCAGGAAAATAGCAAGCTACTGGGTATTGTGATCAGCAGTGCAACAGATCGCGGGTCAAAATTCTACGCAAGCGCGTTGGTACAGCCCAGTGTGCGACCGTAAGACAGTTGCCAACGGAACAGCCTTAGTTTGCTCTGTCTGCTTTGCAGCATAAGCCGTTCGACCGAAAGCATGAGGATGAAAGTCCCAGTGAATTACAGATATTGACAAGATTGGCCAAAAAGAGTAAAGCCTGTACTCCTCGCGTACGTTGGCTATCTTAGGAGACGCGAGCATGTTGGGCTGTGATAGCGACTCTTTCGAAAAGTACTGACGAACTGTCGGCGATATGATCAGGAAACGTGATCTTTTCTTTCACCTCTCTTGGCCCGCCAACAAGGCCGTAGCAAAGTGTCGCCCCTCTCGATCTTTCCTCGCCGTTTGAAACTAAATTGGACTTCATCAGGACAAATACATTCATTTGGGCAAAGTTCTAGATGGAAGCCGGCAACGTCTATCAAGGCCGTACTGAATAGTTCAGTTTCGAGGATGGCAATATTGCGAACGACCCCTGAAGCTGTCTTGCAACCTGCTCGGATTTTATGAATTTGGGGCGCAACGGTAATTAGGGCTATATATGAAAATAGGATGAGGGAATAATGCACAATTGTGTGAACGAGAAGAGTGGAGTCAGCGCGCTTGCTTTCACATGTCAATACCAGACTCAAGCTAATCCAGACTGAGCCATTGTAGAATCACCTAATTTTTGACCTTCTGTCAGGAAGTTCGATTCTTGTAGAATAGACACAGCCCTGGAAAATATGCTCCCTCACGTGATATAGGGTAGCTATGTGGACAGTGAACCATGATGTGTTCTACAAGCGAAGGCTTTGGTACTGCATACGCCATGCTCCTAACTGAGTATCTGAGTGACTTTAAGTGCGTCCTCCTTCACTCGAAGCTAAGGCTATCGTCATCGCCTTCCATGAAATACAGGTGAAAGTGAGACTTCGCGACTGCCTTGATGGGTCCAAGCTACTATATAGCCCATCTTGTTACTCTCGGTGCCGCCTTCCATCCGTCAACGCACAACCTCGCCTCAACTGCGCACATCTCTAATTGCACACGATGGCAGATACAGCCCCAGATTCCGTCACGAGTTGGCTCACCGAGCTGGATGGAATTGACAATGAGTGGAACATGACTCTGTTCATACACAGCAGCTTTGGTAAATTGCCAATGGAGATGTTGGAGAACATTATTCGATTTGTCCCAACATTCGATCTGCCGGCTCTCGCTTGCACAAGTCGGCTTCTGTGCGAGTTGGTTGAGAATAAGCTTTATCGTCACATCGTTGTGGATGGATTGATTTCCAGGACTAATTGGGGCACTTTCAAAAATGTGATCTGGCCGTTACACCGTACCTTAGTTCTCCGCCCAGATCTTGTGAAGAAAATCAGAACTTTCGAATGCGCGGTGTTCAACGAAGACGATACGGTCGAAGTAGACATCTCGAACGTCGACCTTCTCGACCAAGGCCTGCACACAGTCGCCAAGATCTCCGTCAATCAGATAGCGACTGTAGGATGCATGGTACTGAAACGACTCATCAACGTCGAGACTTTGAGCTTGAAATTACATGAAGGTAATGGCACCACGCCTTGGACCCTCACACCCAATGCTTTGCACAAGCTCCAACCAGGATTCGATCGTAGGACTGCACATACTTTGCACTTACCCGGCCTGCAGAAGTTGAAAAAGTTCTACTTCGCTGGTGCCACGTTTCACTGGGCCCTTGCAAAGTTGCCATGTCTACAATCTTTAACACTCTCCCGACCTTGTATCATACTTGATGATGGAGCCCCAGGGGAAGTCAGCTCCAGCCTTACTCAGCTGGGAATCTGTGCTTGTACCGACATACTCAGAACAAGAAGCGGCGCTTACTGGAATTTCGGTACATTCCTAGCTCACTTTCCGGCTTTGACGGACTTGAAGCTGTCCATCTATGATTCTAAGAACGATGAAGATTTCAGATGGCTAGCCAGTGGCGGGCGAAGTTACGACACTTTACTCCAACGACTCACTCCAGTGGCTTCACACCTACGCAGTCTAGATTTGGGAGTCTATGATGAGAAGCCAGGGGACAATAGGGCCAACAAATTCCTTCAGACTGTCCAGCCAGCTTCTAACTTTAAACAATTCACTGCGCTTGTGGACCTGGTTGTTCCATACCAGGGCCTCCTTGGAGAACCGGTATCTCCCTTTGATCCCCTGCCGCCACCAACTTGGATCCTGCCCAATACGCTTGAAAGTCTTGAGGTACACTGTCCCCAAGTGTCCATCTTCGACTGGATCGCACGCCTACGAAAGACCAACGATGAATTTCCTAGCCTGGCCAAAATCTCTCTATACAGCCAACTTCCGTACGGGGACGAGTACCCGGAGATTTGGATCGAGCAACGCGAGCATCCTGTCGTGCATACTCTGCACAACACCGGAATCTCATTCGAGAGTACTTATCGAAAGCGAGACTGGAAAATAAAGTGGGAGCATTTCGATGACGACATTGCGGAGGCGGCTGAATGGCTTAATGGATTGCGGGTTGAGGGCGAATAAGTGTGTGACTCTAGAACTTGTAGTCTGTCGTGAGTGATATGGCATGACTGGACTCCTTTTAGCCAAAATCCGGAGCTTGGGTGTGAGACACGCACTGGGACAGTTAAATATGCGACTGTCTGCATCAACTCACAGGAAAACGAAGTCTTACTACCGGCCTGATAGTTTAACATGTACTGAATCAACGTATGATCATCCAATTCATAGTGCCGTGTGGCCCAGATATATATGAAATTGTATCGTCAACAAGCATACCAGCGACTACTAAGGAGGCATGGCTTGTCTCACCATTAGTTTTGGCCATCTTGATGGCAGTGGTATTTTTGGTTGCCTGCAACTTCGTGGCTTTCCTTGCGTGTGAAATGATCCAAGCCATTGTTTCAGGTAGAGAATTCTTGGAGGTTCCCAGACGACACGGACGCCATTTGGTCCGTATCCAAAGAAGGTATTGCATAAGTAGACTTGATTTCAAAGTGCACCTCACTCGCACACAAAATCTGGGTTCGTACAAAGATAGAAAAAGAAAAGAAGAAGTCGAATCTGAGTTCTACAACAAGCGCGGGGAGAAAGACGAGAGTAATATCGCGATGCTTTGTATAGTCTTGTCGCGAAGAGCACAGTTCAGAAACACGGATGAGAGGAAGGACCAAACGCATCATGGATCCTGGGCAATCAAGGTAAATTTCTACTAATATATATGTTCTATTTTCAAAATTTCTCATCAAAGGAGTAACAACTCGAACAACGGGCTCGTGGTTTAGTGGTATAATACTCCCTTAGCATCTCGCAGCTCCATTGGAGCCTTCGAAATCCTGACTGGGAGTGGTCCGGGGTTCGATTCCCCGCGAGTCCATCGTTTTTTTGGAGCATTGTACACACTCAGGGGTGGTTGTGGTGGTGTCGGATTCGGGTGTGAAGTTTTTTTTTGGCAAGTAGAGCGGGGCCGCACCGGCGAATGACCGGGGCATGTTTCTACAGACGCAAACAGGCTGTTCCTTTCAGCTACAGAGATCTATCTCCCATCGTACTTTTGCTGAGCTTGTAGTCGACTGTAGTAGAAGCAAGCTATAGTTTATTTCAAGAATCGGGACAAGAGAAGAACGACCTCATACAACAAGGCGGCTTCATCTCCTTTTTGCCCTTCAAGATGTTACAAATGGAGGCCGTCACGACTAGAATCAAAAGAATACCAGATGAGTAAATCTGTCCTGCGTGACACACTGTCCGACTGTACTCCACTCGCGACCACTGTGCTTCTGCATCCCTGCATCCCACCCCGCGCAAAACCCTCAAACCCACTTCGCTGGTTCTAGCCACCCGCACAAGTCTCGCAACTCCACCCGCACAAATATCGCAGATGTGGCGCGACCAATCACACTTGCTCCAGCCACAGCTGCAAGGCTCAACCCCTGGTAGACTAACCTCGTTGATAAGGAAAATCGTTGCTATTCTCACTTTTAGACTCGCGATGGAACGGCAGCAGGGTACAGCCGTTGCGTTGACCGCACAAGTCGCGCAGAAGAGTGTATTTAAACCGATGAAGACTGCTCTCAATGCAATTCATTCAAACATCAAGCATATAACCATTCATCAATACTTCCACAACGTCATCTTCATTCCGATCTCTTTGATCTCAAACACCTCGACACAATGCAGTCTTCTACCATCTACCTTGTCAACAACGGCAACTGCGGTTGCTCCGGCCAGAGCACTTGCAACTGCGGCAAGGACTGCACATGCGACAACTGCCCTGTAAGCACTACTTCTTTGTGTGATCTGTGCTCAACTCGATACTGACTTTGTGCAGAAGAACTAAGTCATTGGCTTATGTGTGAAGCGCAATGATCCCTGCTTCCTTCGATACGGAATGATGCGAGGGGCATGGAGTTCTGAATGGATCTGGTGAAGACCGGATTGTACCAAAAGGGAGAATTTGTCACGAGTCATAGATACCAGCCGACCGTCAAGTCGAAGTCAACAATTTAGTTATTACCAAAAGTTTGTTTTGTTTGTTTGCTCCTACAGGCTTTCTTTTGCAAATTTTGCTAGTCAGAGAAGGTGCCTAAACATCTCTCTACCCCATGACGCTGGCGGTCGAGGTCTTGTATACCACCGGCCAGGGACAACTCAGTGATCCGTATCTCTCAGGCCTCTCTCACCTCCCCGAATCGTCTCTGTCACTGCCTAGCCACAGCAGACCGTGGCGTTCTCTTGCATACGATCCTGCCCTCCCTTACCGACGTGAAGGCTCTCCCAGCCACAGATGAAGTATCCGATATAAGCACCGATGAAGATGCAAATGATGATATATCCATTGTAGTACATCGCAAGCAGCATGACGAAGTAAGCTACTGCAAACTGGAGCATGTGCAGTAGTGAGCGAATGCCTTGTTGAAGAACGGTGGGGCGGAATGTCTGAGCAGTAGGAACGCGAGCTGCGCTTGTGACCGGAGATTTACTGTTGCCTGACGATGCAGACGACGCGACCGTGGTCTTAGAGTCGAATGAGGCCAAGAATTGGTTCACGATGTAGCGGTCATACTCTTTGCCAGCGCGGCGGAGAGCTTCGAGGGCAATCACGAGGAGAATGACGCCGATACACGATCCAGCGAACATACCCTTAGAGGTGATGCGCCATGATCTAGCGATGAAGCCTGCGACTATATCAGCTCTGGAGAAGTGTGGAGCATTGACTATCGTATCGTCCCAGCGGCTCGGTGTGCAGCCTGTAGAGATCGTCTAGTTCGGAGCGCGAAGGTACGTACACGAATCGACCGTATACCAGTTCCATAGCATCTGGAGGCGTTAATTGTTTTCACCTTGACCTGTAGAAGATGAGCCCTACACTGATCTTGCAACTGCCGCCCATGCTCATGCCGCCACCATGCGACATCGCGGGGCTGGAAGCCGTGGCGGCACTGCCTGTTGCAGTCGGCATCATGTTCGCCATATCTGAGGCGCCAGTCATCGCTGCTGAAGCCACGGAAGTCATCATGTTGTGTCCTGAATGATCCATAGTCACGGCTCGGGTGCAGCTGGTTGGGAAGTGAATGTCAGCGATTGATCTGATAAAGGCCAATCCAGACAAGAGAAGTGGGGTAGTGACTAACGTGGTTGAGGTGTTGTTGGTTTATAGTAGGATCGAAGAGTAGCGATTGCTGGACGTGAAGTCTGCAAATGCAATTCACTTATTGGAGTTCCGGACAACCTCTCCAAAAGAGAATGACTACAAGTGAGAAAGGTAGTAGAGTGTCCGAAGAAATCGACGAGGGATCCTAGGTATAAAGCATAACAATCTTGGGTGGAGGAGCTTGGACTGAGTACCCACCAGCACATTAGGCGCGCAAACCTTCTCACCATCGAGCCACCGCACCGGGTGCTACCCGAGTGACAAACCATATCAACGTCCCCAAAAGTCGCCACTTTGTGCACGTTGCTAATACTCCCGCCTTTCCCTGCCCCTACAACGTTCGAATTAGGAAGTCGTGAGGTGAGCATAAGATACGAGATACTTGGCTCGCAGAGCGCCTTTCCTTCACAGGCAAGGTCGCCCCACTTATCGAGAGCATTTGCGCGCTTTGCACCCCACGGAAAAGAATATCATGAGAACGTCTCTCCCAAAAGACTGCTCAATGCTTTCACTTGCGCGGTGAAAAGGTCGAGGTGACTGCCCTCGGTTTGGTTTCTTTGCGTCGTGATTTTCTGGACGGGTTGCAGATCGTTGCAGGCAGCCTAGATTGCACAACAGCAGCGGACGCAGGTCACCGCATAGTAAGCGCCGAGAAGCAAGACCCTTGACTGTGCATATGCTACGTTCCTTCTCACGAAACGGGCGTCAGCAAAAAGCAGAAGCCTGACTGATGTGGTCTGTGAGTGGAACTGAATAAACTATCGCGAAGATACCATTGAGAACCTCCAACTCATCGATTCTATCGACTGTTCTTAATATCAATGATAATACCATGCAGAGCTATGACCATGTGACAAGCAAAAGGGTCACACAAGGCAAAGGCTCGTGTAATCTGAAGCGAACTATCGGTTCCCACGTGGCGTACCAAGAGTCTGCAGTTACTCTTGAGTTACAGCATGTTTCACGATTCGCTCTGTTTCCCACTAATCTGGGTGATTTCTGTTATTTGGCGGGGCTTCCCAAGAATGGTAACAACATGGCGTCTTGCTTGCTGGGCGTCTTGCTGTCAGTTCAGCTCACGCCTCACCATTGAAGCGAGCCAGTAGAGTATTACAGACTATTTTGATGAGGCCAACATCGCATTGAGACTACCTTGACAAGATGTCAGATGGATTCACCTACAATTGTGTTTGTTTTGCCCATTGAGTCAGCGCCAGTAGACAGGGCAATTGTGGCCACCCAATATTTTTAGATATATCTGTCAACCTAGTACAATACAACAGTACATTCACCGCAATGTTCTCTCAAATGTGGTATCTAGTCATCGTTGCGACGTAACGGTTGTACCAGAACTTGTACCAGGCGTACACAACAGAGTTTATGAGAGGGTACTTCACCGAGCTCAAAGATGATTGATACAGCTGACACCAATATGTGAGTAGTCTTATAGTGCTACTATTGAGGATTTTGACTAAGCAGATCAGACCCTAAGCCGGGCCACGACAACGAGATGGACCGAATGCGCAGAAGGATATAATACGATACATGTGAGAGCCTCGTAAATGCAGGTTCAAAAGACCTCGGGTCTCAAGAGTCTACGGGAATCGATTGCAGAGCTGGGAACTACACAATACGCCAAATCAGGAAGGTGGTCGTCTCAACGCCATAGCCTAACTTTACGGACAGGAGCAGTGGAAGCAGAGAGCAGTGAGAACTGAGAGCTAACATCACCCTCGTCCTCGTCCTATACACAACGAACGATGCCTTAATTCGGACGATTTTCAGTATTACTTGGTTGCGTTAAGAGTGGCCATTGCGTCAAACATGATGTAACCGTACGGGGTTCATTGGCTATCCGAAAGGTCAAGCAGCCAGCATTAAGATCTCCATCACAGGTGAGAATGCATCCGTGTGATTGAGCAAAATGGAAAAACACCGTGTTTGGAAACCTGAACGGGAGACGATACCAAATTTTTATTCGGAACAGCAGAGCGTCATCGTAACAAGGTAAATGGGTCAACACGTTGTTAAGTTGTGGCGCTCTCGCATGAGATATCGTCAGACTTTCGCGAGAGTCCGCGTGGAATATATCTCAGGGTGCGCTGCTGGATCTCTGATCGAATGAAAACAGTTCCTTTCCGGGCCCACGTACAAATGCCACGACTAGAAATCAGATTCTCGAAAGTCTTTCTGACATGCCGCTCGCATGATCATCTAGAAAAGCTTCGAATTACTGGGAGAGCCACACTCATTGATCGACGGTCAGCTCTCCAACAACCTGCGTTCCAGAACTTTTTCGAAGCCATTCTGACAGATGAAAAGGATGACCTGCCTCCTCTGTGTAACATCGTCAAGCCTGGTGGTCGTGTCGTCGCTCTCGGTCAATCTGCATCCGTAGGCATGAGAAGCGTGGCAGGACTGTTTCTCAGGAAAGGCGCGACTATCGGGGTCTTCCACCGAACGGCAGACTTTGCGAAGGTTGCAACCCAGCAAATTGAGATCAGATATGCTGCCGAACATTGTGGTATCGCCGATGAAGCGGCGCAAAAGCGCACTCTTCTAGCTGAAGCACTCGGCCTTCTCCGCCGTGGTGTCGTTAGCTCAAGTCCATGTGAGCGCTTCGATCTGGCAAAGTTACCCGAAGCTATCAACAGACTTGCACAAGGTGACTTTGTCGGAAGCGCGATTATCACACGTACAGCCGCTACTCGGATCCCTATTCGAGTAGTGACTAGCTCTTTGACATTCAATCCGGATGCATCTTATCTTTTGGTAGGCTGTCTTGGAGGCTTAGGTCGCAGTCTGGCGTAGGTTTTCTTTCCCAACAGCCTTGCATTGCTCACTGTCCTGCAAGTCTTGGCTCAGAAAACAAAGCAAATTGCTGACTGAAATTTCAGAGCCTGGATGACGGCGAGGGGAGCCCGCCATTTCATCTTCTTGTCTCGCAGTGGTGCCGATAAACCCGAAGCAGCAGCTCTCTTAGAGGAGCTTCATGAGCTAGCTCGGTCACAGCATCCAGATCTGACAGCCAAGGTGATTCGCGGCGATGTCTCCATCAGAGATGATGTCAGTCGGGCAATTTCGAGTGCCTCAAAGCCCACCAAAGGTGTAGTGCAGGTAGCTATGGTTTTGAAGGTGCGTGTTTCCAGAAGATGATTTGAATGGAATGCTTGTGACTGACTCAATGCGATCGTGTAGGACAAATTGTTCTCAGGAATGACTCTGGATGACTTGAACAAAGTGGTGCATCCCAAGATGCTAGGCAGCATGCATTTACATGAGCTTCTTCTCGATCACGATCTCAATTTTTTTCGTTATGACGAGCTCGGTCCTCGGTGCAATTGGCGCTGCTATGCAGAGTAACTATTACGCTGCCAACGCATACCTCGACCACATGGCACGCCACCGTCACAGTATGGGTTTGCAGGCCACATCGATAGCATTGGGAATGATAGTGGACGTTGGACATGTGGAAGAGCACCCTGAAGTCGAGAAAGCATTGAAGCGTAACGGCTTATACAGGATTTCAGTGGACGAGTATCTCCTCAACATGGAGCTAGCTTGTCGTCGACAAGATCTGAGCAACGCGAGGGGAGATTCGCGCAGCTTGTTCAAGTATGATCCGGGTGCAGCTGCACACATCGTCACTGGCATGGATTACACCCGGCTTTCGCGTGCTGGTGGCAAATCGCTCTGGCTCAAGGATAACCGATTACAAAATGTCGTCCACGGACTTGGTGAAGCCGCTAATGAGGGCGTGAGCGATACTGAAGATGTGACAAGGGTCCAAACCGCCGAGCTGCTTACAGCTGCACGAGTTGAAGGAGGTTCTGCATCAGTCGAAGCTCTAGTATTGAAGTTGATACTTGAGAAGTTCTCCAGATTGGTGTTGCTGCAGACAGAGAAGATTGACCCAAGCAGAACTCTATCCCACTACGGCATGGATAGTATGATATCTGCGGAGTTGAAGAGTTGGGCATGGAGAGAATTCAAGGTCGAACTTCCCTTCCTCGGGCTACTTGACCAAGGGTTAACGTTTGCACGGTTGTCGAATCAGATCCTGGAGATGCTTGAGTAGAAGGCAGCTTCAGTAGACAGAGATTCGGAGTTATAGAAGCATTTTATTGTATATCGATTTGCCAAGACTCATCCCGCTTACGCAGGAATATCACTGCTAAACTATTATAAATTCGATTGATGTATATGATAGAGTCCAAACACAGACCTTGTCGAAGAAGCGACGCAAACGATGTACTAAACGCTCAAAACACGACGGCTTCCTTCTTATCCGCAATCATAGTGAATGAGACGATAGGAGATATTCGCGAACAGACGCTGAAGCTAAAATAGGGACCTCGATACAATTGCAATGCTTCATGAAAACCAAACGAAATCTCTAGCCAATCCTTGACGACATGCCTTCTGTTTCTGATAGGGAGATATGAGCTATGACAAGCTTACTCGGCATCGACAATGAAGTACGAAGCGATTCTGGATTTGTCAGTAGAGGCCAAAGACGCTTTTCTGATGACGCAGACTTCGCTTTGTCGACTTACGTAATGATCGCATATCCTGCACAAAGACATGTCCCCTTCAATACAGAACACCGATTGTCGAAGACCAGCATCAGAAACAGCACTGAGCTTGCAGCTAACGCGATAGACTCAAAAGCGGTGAAGTGCAAGGTCATGTCTCGGTCGATGCCCCACGCAATGAGTACGATAAGCGGCGTAACGAATAGAGCAATTTGAATCGCCGACCCAATGGAAACAGCGAATGCCAGATCAGTCTGTTTACGCGAGGCGAATATGATGCTGGAAACCAGTTCTGCGGCGTTACCGACTATCGGAAGTATGATGAGTCCAATCATGGTCTTGGAAAGGGGTGAATGTGCCACGAAGTGATCTACGCGAGAGACGAGATTATCGCTGCATATTGATATGAGTGCTGTTGATGTGATGAGAAAGAGGACCGGGACTGTTCTTCGAGCCCAAGCAGAAGCGAAGACGACACCCACCCATTCTGAGAGCTTTCCAAACATCGACACAGCTGGAGTACAGTACGGAGATCCTATTGTACTGTTATCGCAAGAGTCATAGCTCTTGGAGTCGCTCATGCTTAGGAGTGGAGGTGAGGCCGTCGAAGCTCGGGGGTATGATAATGTCCGCCGGGCAGCAGTGGCTCTCCCAAGCTCTACCGAATCTACCATTTCAGGTTCTTCTGGGTCGTCAAGTTGAATTAATGGCTTATATGCGTACTTCTCCGATCTGATCTGTGTCCAGAGGTACAGGAAGTAGACAACAATAAGGACGATGGAAGTTGCTCGACTCAAGTCGACCATCTTGCGTGCAGTGGTCAGATCGTCGGTTGCGAGCTTCAAAGTGGACTGATATGCTGTCAGAAGTGGATCAAGACGAATATTTGAAATTGACTTACTGGAACAAGTAGGCTAACTGTCGTCAAGCACAATAGGCCTGCAGCAACTCGGGTAGCTAACGCGTTGTAAAGCTGGTTGCGTTCACAGATTTCACTTGTCAGGAGAGCAAGACCGAGGACAAGTAGCATGTTAACGACGATCGACCCTAAAAGCGAGGTCCGTACAATGATGTATTGCCGCTGAACCAACGCTTGGCTACCTGATGTCAGCCGCAGATGGTATAGGTGTTCTTGCTATACTCACATGAAGATGACCAACTCGGTCAGGTTGCCCATGGTCACGTTCACTAGGGCTCCTGTCGTCTCACCCATGTAGCTAGCGACATGATCGGTAGCCTGACATAAAACGTCTGCTAGTGGTATGATCGCGAGACAATTGAAAACGAAGACTGCCGAGTCATCAAGACCTAAGTATGGTGCAGCAAGTGCAATAGGAACGAAGACCAGCATCATCCTACTCCAATACTTGGCTGTGAATGTACCCGCATCGGCAAGGAGTCTGCGCGGGGCATTGCTCTCGTCAGATACGAGCTTAGGAAATGACGTATACGGATCCTGAGATGTGTCGCGTGCTTCCTTAAAGTTGTCAGATAGGTACGGAGGCGATGGCAACGAAGGGGAAGATTATCGACTTACGTTGTTGGCAATGGTATCGACGCTCGGTCTGGCATCAAAGATGCGATACCCCTCCGTTGGCAGTGGGCCAATGACGCTGTCGTTTCGTCCACTGTGGGCGTATTCTTGGGGTTCTGTAACATGAGATCCATCGTTGCTGGCTTCGCTAGCCAGTGTCTCTTCTGCCATCGAACGTTGATGTACTCTGCGAAGAAGCTGTTTGCGACTGGAACTTCAGAATACAGCGGGAACGCTGTAAATACATGCCGTCGTGGACCCATTGTGCCAAGAGCTGTCTTCCTGACATTATCATTGTTGTAGACCACGAGGAGCCCTCCAGGCAGTCGACTCAAGCCGAGACTAGACACCTTGGGCAAGCCGGAGTGGATGGCCTTGTCTCCACCAGCGCGTGAGAGATGCTATGCGCGATTTTTGATACCCAGAAGCGCGTCTGTTTACAATACTACACACCGATGGATATAGGCAGAACATCCGTCTGACGGGCTACGCTTACAATCACAAGCACAACAACACTGTCATCCAGATCTGTCTCGTGAACCGCGACACTGAGAGCGGCCAGTCTACAAGTGATCATTATATTGCCACAGCGTTGTCGCGGAGCGCGTGTTGACACGGCTCATCTCTGGATTTGGAGATTGCGGCACTTAGACGCTGAAGGAAAATGCCGCATTGTCGGTGGCTTGCAAGGGAGCACCTCGCATGCGGTAGTACAACGAGCAGAAGGATTCGCCATAAGATATCCCGGAGATCTACAGAGCCTCTAGCTAATGATTCGGGCGTCTTTGACCCAACTGTTGTTGCGACAGTGGTGTCGCGTGGGAGAGGGTAGGAGAACACACTGCCTGACTCGTGGTCAGCGTGACCGCTCGTTTGTGTCTACAATTGACACAGCAACAATCTTTAGGTGTGCAGCGAGAGAGGACTGCTCGATGTACGAGACGCTGGGTATCCCAAACTTCGTATAGCTTTCGAGGGGCACCACGTGCGAGCTGGACTGATTATGTAAAAGCAGCAGGCGCATTCCTACTGTGAGCGGTCCCGGTGACGCGCCGCGGAGGTCTACTGTTTTCTTGAGGCGATGCTGTGGCCTTCGCACCATCGACGTTCCTGACAAGGGCTTTGCGTGTCTCAAGAGGCTCGACATGAGGATTGAACTGTGCGAACATGGACGCGCGACGTCTGCGCGGGGAAAATCCTCTCGACGCGAGCCAATCACATCATCCCAGCTCTCGGAGCCACCACGTCGACAATTTGACAATATCTCGCGTACTTCAACTGAAGCTTACAGCCGCGCCTCTACTCGACCGAATCACCCCAATATAGCATTTGAATAAAGGCACGAGGCTGTTCGTCATGTGTGATGCATGTCATAGCCACTCCACTCGCGCCGGCAAGTGCACCGGACGACCTTCCTATCGGCCTTCTGAGAGTAGCTCATGATTACGAGCGTTTGTTCGCTAAGTTATGAGAAGGCTAACTGCCTCAGAGATATGTCTTTGCTGTATGCCTGCTCCAATATCTCGTCTCGTGTTCCGCAAAAGCACTGAGTGCTGCAGCATCTTGTCAACTCCGAGTGTTCGCTCGGCAACTTTGAGAACAAAAGGGTTAGAGACCCGTTATACTTGCAGCTAGTCGGAGGGTTGTTACCTTCTAAATTCGAGGCTGATTGGCCTTAAGCGACCTTTGAAATTGCTGCCTTTGAGCTTTCTTCCGATCTGTGTCCACTCAGAGCTGGCAGGGTACTCCAAGATACTCGGGTGTAAAGCAGACGCCATCCGACAGGAATGTACTTGGGGAGCCAGTATTATTTCAAGTCATCTCAGCAATCACAAGCCATGTTCAGAAGTTTACCCTTTCACCAGCCTCGAGTGAAAAGAAAGCCACCTTCACATCAATCTCTGATTTTGCCGCCTAAGTGGGGTCTACGAGTCCAAGTTACGGCACTTCGTCCAACACTCCGTCCCTCACTCCCACTCGCCAGTCCCGGCGATTTTGGCGGTCACAGCACTACCACATCCGCCATGAGCGACGACGTTTATACTCACTGCGCTATTTGCGACGCCTTCTCCACGAAGAAATGCGCCCGGTGCAAGGCTGTGAGCTATTGCAGCCCGCTTTGCCAGGCGGAAGACTGGTCAGCCCATAAGAAGATATGCAGCGATCTGCAGCTGGAGCTTACGCTCGATCGCACTGCTGCGGTTATCGAGAATGCTTACCTCGCTTTCCGCAA
Organism: Curvularia kusanoi; assembly: GCA_011058905.1. Classification (NCBI taxonomy): domain Eukaryota; kingdom Fungi; phylum Ascomycota; class Dothideomycetes; order Pleosporales; family Pleosporaceae; genus Curvularia; species Curvularia kusanoi. The sequence continues at coordinate 271,294 of SWKU01000001.1, read as the reverse complement.
GAACACGTGGGATACCACCGTCCTCAAGGTCGAAGATACTGAGAATACTTTGGTCATATACGAAGCGACTACATTGGATACTCAACAGGGCTTTGTCGATTTTCCCGATGGCATTGTCTCCGACAACAACAAGCGTGCTCGTGTCCTAACAGCATGGATGTGTGACGAGCCATACGCCTATATGAACACTCTAATAAAGGAAATCCTTCATGGCAAGTACTAGCATCGGAAAGTCGTGAGATTGCTCATTCGGACAGGCCTTGACATTGATATCGAAGAGATTGGTGTTAGATTCAAGACTGTGCCTGGCAAAGTCATCGCTATCAATACTGTCAAAGGAACATCGCTCGCAAATTGGCCTGGCTACTCTCACACGATAATGCGCGTCAAATCCCGCAAGAGTGGCAAACAATGGGTTCTTGACATAACTGGAGCGCAGTACGGTTTCACCAAAGTCGTGCATGAATGGTCAGCCTATGAGGAAACTTTTGTCGACAAGGTCGTCGCCGTATACCGATTCGGCGCGCATCAGCACATCTTCGCTGAGATGGCTGGTGTACCTGGTCTTTCGACTCTCAACTATAGACTCATGGGCAAGGCGGCCACAGTGCTAGACGAGGCTGTTGTCTCGTGGGAGACACAAAATCAGCCCATCTCTACGTTAAGGAACTTGAATAGCATCGATTTCGTATCAAAGAAGGCTTCATTTCTCGATCATATCGATGAGGCTGTTCGCAGATTTGTCTCTACGAACGACTTCACAGCTATCATCAGTAAGGCTAAAGCAGATGATTCTTCTCTCATGCAACAAATCGCCAAAGCTAACTTGGATCAACTCCTTAATGAAGCGAATCTTCTGCGATATCCTGGAGGAAAGCCCACGATGATGGACCGTCTACGTGAGGAGTTTGGTCCTGAATATACTTACCGAGAAGGAGACGAGTACTGTCTGCCAATCGATGAGCTTCTCGAATTCACAAAGGAGGATATCGGCAACAGGGGCATAACCTACTTCGAGCCTGACACAGATGGAAAGTGATATTGGCATGCGACGAAGACGCGAGCTTAAGGAACAATCATGGGCATTAAGCCACCAGAAAGGTTGCTCAGGTAAAGAAACTGGTATGAACGGTTACTCTTACATATGAAGGGTTTGGTCACGGTATCAGTGAAGCTCTACGCAGCGGCAGGAATTACGGTCTGCCATAGGCTTGGATCAACAAGCTTGTCTTGACTCATCTATTTTGATGATCCCTATCAAGTACTTTTGCACTGAAATGACTTCAATGAGCTTCTCATACTTTGCAAAATTCCTTCTTACTGAAGACATACGACGTGCACTTTCTGTCTGTTTGATACGCACGTTCGCAGTGACGAAATCGTCGAGATATCATGACTGTCAAGACTCTTCAATCAACTCCTTGTAATTTGAAGGAAGCTTCTGCGAAGACCCTTGTTGTGTCTACTTTTGGAAATTGAACTAAAGCTAAGAGCTAATCAGTGCTGATGCTGGATCAGTGTTGTCTGCTACATCTTCACACAAACATTATCTGGATCCATCGCCAATGATAGCTATCCAAGGAATCAACCCTCAAATCAACGGTATCAAAGCTACAGTAAAATGTAGAAAACGACAAAGATGACAAAGATGCATTAAAAGACGTTGCGCTATGTAAGTTAGCAACGGTTGACCGTGCCGATGGTATATGAAAAGTACAGACCCCCAGAAACGCCAACACCATAAGTTCAACATAGAAGTGACTAAGCCATGTTTATCAGAAATATGCATGAGGCGTGAGACCTTAATGCTTAAAGATATGAAAACATGTCGCAAGGATAAAATTGGCAGTAAAGTGGCGCTTAAACCGCCTGAGATCGAAGCTGAGAGATATTTGCTGTAATGAATGATCGGAGCCTGCTGGTTGGCATTTGCTCCCCTGGGCGGACCCAGTGCGAGTCGACACGCTTAAAAGTTCGGGGTTCGACAGGGGACTGCGCTGTACTTGTGCCGCTCTTCTCAGTAGCGGACGAGCAGATTGCAATGGAAGTCTTTGTGCGAACGATGGGTGATCCAACAGGATTGCGGACCTTCTGCAGGCCTGTTGCCCACAGAGATGAAGCACTCCTCCTTGCCTGAGGCGAGCAGATGACGATAGGTCTGGAGCCATCTGATGGGTTCGTGACCACAATAGGGCTCTTTCTTCCGACCACTGGGGAGCAGATGACGATCGGGTTCTGCCTCTCTGCCATTGGAGAAACAACTACGATAGGTCCCTTCTTCTGGTCGAATATGGTGACCTTCTCAACTGTCATCTGAGGGATGACGAGCTTTGTAGGTGTGGGAGCCGCACGGGCTGTGGCGCGCTTCAGATTGAAGTACGATCCGTCAGGACCATTGACCCAAGAACCTGTGTACTGAGAACTGGCCAAAGCCTTTTTAGCGACGGCTGAGCGAGCGAGGTAGACAAATTCATCACCCTCGACTTTGATCATACAGTTGTGCCAGGGAGTAGGGATCTGGAACTCGTATGCAGCAACTGGCTCTAGTCGGTTCTCCAAGTCGTCGATAGGACGTACCATGTGCTTGGGCAGCAGACGGATAGCAAACTTAGGTCCTTTGTTGTTGTGGGCATGGATGGACAAACGCACATAGTTCGGCAGCAGGAGCTCGACAAGGTTGGAATACCCCTGGTTACGAGAAATCATCTCCTCGGCCACCAGCGCTGCAGTCTTCTTTTTCTGTTTGCCACTCAGAGATTTGACTGAGGGAACATCGGCAAGATCTTCGAGCATGAAACGAGTTTGACCACGGTACAAACTGAGAGTTTCAGGTTCTTGTTGTTCAATGAGCGAGCGGATGAAAGCCCGATCGGCTCCACCGATGCCCAACATGAGTCTCCTGCACAGCTCGGCCTCGCCAGTCATCTTAGTCTTGACAGGGTGTGGCATCTTGTGTACATTTCCTGCAACTTTCTTTAGACTCTGGAAGCCTTCAGAATCAGCATTGAAGATGTTCTTCAAGCCCTTGAAGTCCATTGCAGGTACTGGTGCGGTCTGGCCGGGGAACCGCTCTTTGTAAATCTCGGCCATACAAGCATCGTACGTATCGATCATCTCGTCGTCAACGCCAACTAAACATGGTCAGGTAAATCGCAAATTACGGAGCTCCAAGACTTACTGCAGTCAGAGAAGACGTGGCCATCATTGATAATCCACATGGTTGCCCCTGGCTCATAGACGGCATTCACCTCCTTGATGAAGCCATAGAGGACGTCTAGAGCGATGTTCTCTGCGAGATCTGGCATGATGCCGCCGGCCTTGTTAGGATTCGGCGATTTGCAAGGGAAGGCTGGCAATGCGAGAAGAATGGGAAGGTTCTTGTCAACGAAGCCGTACACTCGATTCAGGAAACCTTCCCGGCCGCAAACCTCCCACTGATCATCTTTGGAGAGGTTCTTGAGCTTGCGCTCAAAGATCTCGGCGATGGTCTCGCAGGTCTCGCGGTTTTTCGCTGCCCACGGAGTTGACGAATCTGAAAGACTGTTGAAAGGCTGGAATTGAGTTTCAAGGAGAATAAATCGCTCTGCCCAGATGCTGAAGTTGTCTGAAGCAAGAGATTTTGGCTTTGATGTTATCATTCCAAGTATCCGACCGTTGTCGTGTTGGATCTCAGCGACGAGGGTGTGGAGATCTTCTTTCTCGAAAGACGGAGGAAAGTTCGATTTGATTTTCTGAAGTGCCGGGATCTCATTGCTGAGCTGCAGGCTCTTAATTTCTTTACCGGAAGGCAGTTGAACTCGAGTCCATGATGCATTTGCGGCACAAATAACGTCTTTTATTTTTGGCCATGCTTCAGGGAGCGATTTGGAGTTGCTGCCCTCTACTGCCAAGAGATCACCATTTGATTCTCTCCAGTAAAGACCCTGAATGCAATGATATGTGGAGACACCCTTGTTGAATGGAGCCATTATGAAAGATTAAGACACTCGAGATGAGTTCGCTAAGTCGATGATGCTAAAGAAAACGGAAGACAGATGATGAAGGGAAGTAGAAGCAGATGTGAGGACTTCGCTGATAAGCGATTATAAGGTTGGAATGATGCTCAACAGGCCTGTTCACTGGGTCCCCTTATATGAGAGGACCTTGACGTTTTTGTGTCTCAGCTTCACACAGGCTCAGCGGACTCGGGACCATCAGACTGCAGACGAATCCAGAACAGCCACAAAACTGTAAACACAGACACGGCGCTGCCGTGCACCAACCCGCATCGATTTTTGCAACGCTACTAATCTCACTACATGTCAATCTCCTTGGATTGGTCTCATAGGGTAATCCTTTGCGGCGGTGCTGCGGCGCTCCTGGATCGACTTTCGCTTCTGACTTAGCCGGGTGCAAAGCGGTCTGCCTTAGCATGCCACGATCCTGGAACACAGACTTGCAGGTGACATGTTATCGCTAATGCGGCGCTGTTGCAGGCCACGGGCTTGCACAGCACGGATGGCTGCATGTCTTGGCCGCGCACCGAGCTGAGAACGGAGCACCCGTGCCTCAACTAGTGCGCCGTAGGTGAACAGCGCACCCGCCAAGCATCTTACCACAGCCGCAATGTTACCACCCCACTTGCAAATGCTGTGTATTGTCTAATTGTAGAGTCCGTCGGTCAAGCCATGATCCTCTCGCTTGCATTCAGCTTGGCTCAGTATGCTTTCTATATGCAGAAATGAGCCTTATCGAGTGTGTGCCACATCAGTGTTGCAATTCATATAGGCACCCACAAGCCCAATGCAACTTGCTGCTCATCGCGTGTTTGACCACTGTCCGACAACATGGTTTCTTATCTTTCTCTGATTTTCATTGCGGCCTTCGCTACCATATTTGGAGTTGCCTCTTTCTTCGTCTACCTCTTTACACCACCCAGCAACTTCCCTAAAAACATCCCTACGATCCCATTCTATTATAGTCTTCTGCCATTGTTCAGAGATGTGGATCAAGCAGAGCTCTATAGGCAGTACATGAAAGAGCCGATGGAAAAGTATGGCGCAGTCAAGCTGTTCACTGCTGGCAGATGGTCCATCCTTGTACGCAAACCTGCCTATGTTGCTGAGGTTTTCAAGTACGAAGATACCTATGCAAAGGCAGGCAATCAAGTCAAGCTTCCGCACAGTCTGCTGGCTAAGTACACCGGGGAGAATATCATCAGCTCGCATGGCGAAACGTGGAAGCGATTCCATGGTATCATCAAGCCAGCGCTACAGGCAGATCAGGACTCGACCAAGCTCTGGAAAAATTCGAGGCTTCTCAAAAATATGTTCCTGAGCAACTCGAAACAAGCCAACGGTGCCGGTATCCCGATCTATGTGCCTTGTCATCGATTCGCACTTGCCAATCTCTCAGACGTACTATACGAATCGAGTTTCGAGACGATGGAGCGTCCGGACGCGCCACTCAATGCGCTTCAGATGGGTATCAAGCCGATCATATTCAATCCCATCTTCATGAACTTTCCGTTCCTCGACCTTTTGCCATTCAAAAGCAGGCAGCTCGGTCGTGCGCTTGTTAAGAACTTCCGAAGCACATTGTCAAACTCGGTCACGAGAGGACACAACCACGTCTGTGATCCGCTGAGCCAGAAGAATGTTGCATGCAGACTGATCGGTGCACGCAACGAAGGACGCCTTTCGGAGAAAGAGTTTGACGACAACATCGTGGCGACCTTTCTGGCAGGACATGAGAATCCACAGCTTGTGCTCATCTCGCTCATGTATCTTCTTGGAGCTCATCCAGAAATTCAAGAGGCGGTCCGAAAGGAGATCCAGACTCTCTACCCTTCCAATGCTCCAGCCGATTTTGAGCCCTCGTACAACGAGATCCACGGTTTGCCATTTCTTACTTCCGTCCTCTACGAAAGCATCCGCATGTTTCCCCCGATCTCCCAATTGATCAATCGTCGTACCGAGCAGCCTATTGTTTTGGGTGGCAAGATTCCCATACCAAAGGGCGTCTTCCTAGGGTACAATGTATACTCTACTAATCGTGACGTCGAATTTTGGGGTGTCGACTCCGACGAGTTCAAGCCTGCGCGTTGGGGCAAGGACATGGACACCATCAACCACCTGTACCGGAAAGCGAACTCGAAAGGTGCGTTCATCAGCTTCCACGGAGGACGGCGAGCCTGCCTCGGACAGAAGTTTGCTATGCAAGAACTTCGTATCACTGTCATTGAGCTGGTGAAGGGATGTAAGTGGGTAGTGGATGAGAGCTGGGACGGACGTATGACTCCAGTAAGTCAGATTTGTCGACTATGTGATATAGTAAGCTGACATTCTTAGGCTGGACCGCTTGCTCCTCGAGGGTTGAGGTTAAAGTTTCAATCGCTGTCAGGGTAGACTCGTTTTGGTTGAACTGGGCTGAGATAGTTCATAAGGACCTGTATGGACTACTGTAGAACAGTTTTTGACGTAGACCTGTGCATAGCGCTGGCGTTACAAATCGCGTACAATACCATATGATTCTTGAATTTTCTGAAGGCCACAGTGAGGAGAGCACGAATGGATCAAAGTCTCCACGAATCGCGTAGCCATCTAAGGGGCTAGAGCAAATCTGCGCCAATCAGCCTTGGAAACCTCCCACAAAAGCTAACTGTGCTGTCTGGCCTTCGAATGTCCTGCATCACGCCAAGTAGCTGGCAAGGTGCTGTGTTTAGCTTAGACTCACTATACAGTTTTCTGCACCCCACTCATGGTAAGTGCGAGATGCTCTGGCCCAGGCAGGTCAGCTCATGCCAACACGGGCTGTCTGCTTTGCCTGCGCAATCTCAGCACGCCCGATCGACTGCAGCATTTACCTAAGTTATTGAAGACACAAATACTTCAGACCAGCCTTGAATCCTTCGACGGCCTTCGCCACGGTAATGATCATGAACCATGTACACTGTAGTCCACAATGTTGGAAATTTGGACCCACTTTGCGCTGACATCAGATTTCTGAATAAAAGCGCGCCACCCAAACAACTGTTTGCAGGCGTAGGAACTTAAAACAAAGTCTGACGTATAGGATGGGTTCCATGGAGTACTGTCCGTGTCTTTGTCCTTGCGGCGTAGCATTAGGGTCGAATCTCCACATCCAACGTCCTTCGACTCTTTGCGGGGTGACGCGTGTACCGAGCCAGACTGTGCCCCTTCTCATCGGACCAAAGCCAGCGACCCAGATTGTCTAGCATTTTTCCTAAACATAAGTAAATGTAGCATTGATGGTGGAGTCATGATAATCCGCTGACATAAAGTCATATCAGGATGTGGGTTTGCCCAGACAGTCACATCATCTGCCCAGGACTTAGGAGCGCAGCAAGGTCTTGACATTACAAAGCAAACCACAGTAAGCTTATGCCAAGATTGATGAGCAAATGTATGCCCCTGCGGCGTAGAAATCAGAAGGACTGACTGCGGCACAGTATGAGCATCATTTGCGGATATCGAGTTCGACATTGTGTACGGCTCGCATGCAGATTGCGATAGCATCTGACAATAGGGCCGAACAATGAAAGTCTAGCATGCGGCGATTGTTGGTGTCTGTGGTCCAGCCTCTATGCCAGGACGGACTGTATCTTGTTTGCGAGCTGAAAAAAAGGTTTGAGGGTGAGGGAAGTGCAGCAACGCTCAGCCCTGGCCTGTGTAGATCAGCCTTTGACACTTGTAAAACTTCATATCAACCACGTAGCGCTGCTGCTTCCCCAGCAGAAGGTTGCGATGATGCATTGTTGTTGTGTTGCTGTTTGCTGTGTTGCATTCGGGCATGGGGCGCAGTATGTGGATCCAGCTCGCTTGTCTCCAGCCCATGTTCAGCCCCCAACCTCGGAAGCGTCGTGCCCTAGCCGCCGGGGGATCATAGCGTCAATACACATCTTTCGCACTCCCTGGTAACATACCGCAACGACGTGACGCCAAAGCGTTGCGTTTAGTATGATCCCTGCTTAGATCCATCCAAACGGAGCTGCCTCCTTCGTGAACGGCGCAGCACGCATTCTGTAGTACGCTGTCAGCTACTGTGCCGCAAAGAATCATTCTGGGCCCCTGAGATCTCAATCGGCACCCAAGGCTGCTTTCCAATTCAGCCTTGAATTACGAAGTAAACAGCAATGGTTTAGTTTTGATTGTACACGCCGTGGTGGTGCATGTAGCGGGCAGCCCAGCGGAGTGGTGGAGCCGGGGGCTAGCTGATATGATAGCGGACCACTTGGCGATGCATGGCAAAGCAACGTGCGGCTGACCGTACCTATAGAGGTAGCTAAGATCAAAATAGCGCGCAGTAGCAGGCGTTGTGAACACAAGCCAGTCAGAACCAGGCAAGCTAGGCGGACCAATGTGGCTGTTGACCAAGCTATGACTTGAGCGTGGGCTGCGCCTTTCACAGAGTCGGCACGTAGGACGCTCCGAGCAACAGGCGGTGCACAAGCGATTGTACATAACGTATCTTGCTTCCAAGAAGTCTCGGCTGTTACTCTGTTCGTCATTCTTCACCATGCGTTCTCCGATCGAATTTGAGAAAGACCATCACTATGATAGGTGTCGCGACAGCATCGACAGTGACTTCTCCTCTTCAGACAATGCTGATAGGCCGCTTGCACAAGAAGAGGATGAAGTCCCCCTCAAGCCTCAACCGCCGCCGTACTCGGCTTTCTCTCTGAATCGCAGACGATTTATGCTTGGTGTCGTTACCGCAGCTGGATTTTTCGGTCCCTTGACTGGCGCAATCTATCTTCCATCACTTGTACTTTTCCAGGACATCTTCAAGGTATCAGCAACGGTGATGAACGCCACTGTCTCGATCTACATGGTCGTGTTTGCGATCGCAGTAAGTTTCGATGCGAAAGTTTCATCTTCTGTCACTAATGAGCAAAGCCACTTTTCGGTGCTGTTGCCTCTGACGTTGGAGGCCGTAAACTCGTATATATGGTCGGTCTAGGGTGCTATCTCGCCGCAAACATTCTGCTGGCAACGCTTCCAGCAAACATCGGTTTGCTCTTCTTGCTTCGGATATTCCAGGCTTTCGGGTCCTGCATCGTCTTTTCCGTCGGAGCGGGCACCGTTGCAGATATAACAGAGCCTGCAAATCGAGCTTCTGCTTTGGCCTGGTTCCTCATGGGCCCACAACTTGGAGTAAGAGAACAAGCACTCTGATTTCATCTGATCATTAGCTGACCGGTATCTAGCCAGTATTCGGGCCGCTGATCGGAGGCGCCTTCGCAAGTGTCTCACGTTGGAGATGGGTCTTCGGGTTCCTGGCGATGACCTGTTTCCCCGTGTACTGCGCCATTCTCTTCTGTATGCCTGAGACTCTGCGCTCACTTGTCGGTAATGGTGCTGCTCTGGCCCATCAGCCGTGGTTCTCGATACCGAAGCTTCGTACCAAGCCAATGGTCGATACCAAGGGACCAAAAATTCCTCGCCCGTCTCTTCGCAAGTTTCTGCAACTTCTCAAGTACCCACCGCATCTCATCGTTTCTTTCAACGGCGCCTTCCAATTCGCTGGACTGTATGGAATGTATATTTCTTTCCCTACTGTGTTCAAGAAGACATACAACTGGTCAACCGCCCAAGTTAGTTACGCGTACCTCGCACCGGGCATCTCCATGTTCATTGCTTCGATAATCGTGGGCCGCGGCAGTGACTGGCTGCGTCGCCGAGCCATAGCAAAGAGTCCAGATGGCAAAATTGCACCCGAAAAGCGAGTCGCGTACCAGGTATTCGGGTTTGCGATGGCAGCTATTGGCAAGTTCACATATGGATGGTGTTCCCAGCACCACTTGAGCCCAGCTATTGGGCTCACCGGTGCAGCGCTCTCTTCTGTGGGCACTTCGATTGTCTTCGTCACTAGCACGTCTTTCCAGACTGAGTGCGATCCAGCTCAGACCGCTAGTCTTGTCGCGTTGGGAGGTCTGCTTCGCAATATTTCTGCGGCTATCGCTGCTGCTGTCATGGCTGGCTTGCTAAAGGGAGCAGGCGTTGGGTGGACGTTCAGCATTTTTGGAATTTTGGATCTCTTGTGCATCCCAGGTGTCTTGGTGATCATCTTCAAAGGTGCCGAAATGCGCGCCGCCTTGAAGAAGCAAGGATGAGCGCTTCAGGGTACACGAACGTTGTGTGCGGTTAATCTTCACGGTATGAGTTCTTGCATAGCGCAGCGTTGGTAGCCATATATCTACATAGGAGAAGAACATAAATGCTCTTCTAAAGAAGATACATAGTAATGGGAAATTTTGGGATGTGACGCGGCAAGGCTAATGTGAAATTGTCAGCTGTGACGCCATCGACCATAAGAGATGGCTATGCTGTGGATCGGTGCTGCTAAGGCTTTGCTCTTTGATCATTGGATCCTCCACGAGTACCCGGTGTCTTATGAGAGCGTTGAAATAGTGAAGCAATAGTTGAGCTTAATTGTTTGGACTACACTTGCGCCTCCTTCTACTGGATGTCTCTAGGAAGCGCATAATATGTGATCCACCAGTGCCGTCTTAGAGATCTGGAATAGTCGTAGCGTTCCGCTTGATCCAGATAGCAATGAGCTTCTGCTGATTGGATACGAAATCCATTATCCGATCTTTGTCGTAAAGGTCATACCAACCTGGGCTCTCGTGTGGTGGATCTCCGGCCCATACCATGCCAAATTCATTCACATGCTGCGTTTCAGGGCGGTATATACCTCCATATGCCCATGGTGCAAAGCCAATATACGCGCCACCTTTGATGAAGTCGGACATAACCGTGCCAATGGTCATTTTGAAGTACGCATCTCTGTGGGTGGTCGATGCACTACTTAGGTACGGATATTCTTTCTCCCTATTCTCCCAATTGTCGCGAGCCATTCCAAACTCCTCTAGGAAAACAGGCTTCCTAATGTCAGTTGCCCATTTGCTGGAGTTCCGCAGAAATGTCATTGCAAAATCCTGAGCAGCCTTGAGGTTCGCTTCGCTGGAGTTGTACATGTCGTAAATGCCCCAGTTCTGGACCCAGCAGTGCGTGGTTGCATAATCGATGGTCGAGAAATTCTGGGCATGCTTGAAGTAGAATTCGCCTTGTTTGCTCTCGAAGCCTAGACTGATAAGTTGCTTAGGAGCCAAAGAGCGAATATAAGCTGTGATGCGGTCCACCCAGGGGAAAAGCAGGTCGTCAGGGTTGGGCAAAAGACCAATACCGACACTACCGAGTACGTTTGCAGCCTGCGGCTCGTTCGCGGGTTGCCATGTCATGATAGTAGGGTCTTCAACATATAAGCGGCCAGTCACACTGTTGCGTCTGGTCATGACTGTCTTTATATGGTCCTTGTACCATGCTTCAGCCTGTGTGTTGTTGTACATCAGATTTGCGAAGCTGGTGAAATCACCATAAGGCGCAGCATTCACACCTTGTTGGGTGTAGTTGCCCCAACCTGTCCCAGGTGTATTCCTTTGAGGAGGCGCAGTAAGATTCCACGATTCTGGGTAAGGGATTGCTGTGTCCCCATTCGCCCAAGAAACATACTGAGCAAAGCCACCGCTCCTGGTAGCTGTTAATGTGGAGTCCTTAGGAGCTGATGGTTATGAACCCACCATTGCCACTCGTTCGAGAGAGTCATTGTCGCTCTCATACCGCGTTTTGACATTTCCGCAAGACACACGTCAAGGCCCTTAAATATGTCATCGTTGTACTCCCCGGGGGCGTTCATGAGCGGAGGGTTCATTCTGAACGGCTGCAGTGTTGGAGCACCCTCAGAACCAGCCATGATTCGCAGATGGTTAATCCCTCTCGCCGCCATCTGATCGAGCTCAGTGACCAGGCGTGAGTAATTGCCTCCTGCCTTTGCATCGGCAGCCAGATTCATGCAAGCCCAATAATTCATCCCTTGAAATACTCAGTATCGATACGAAATGATCTCAGGGAAACCAACCTGTGAGATAGTGCAGAGCACCCTTGGAATCGAACAGTCGTAGACCTTTGACCTTGATGAAGTCATCTTTACCAATGGGATAGGGGTGGAACGGAACAGTTATCCCCAGAGCTAATGGAGCCCAAAGTATCTGACAAGCTACCGCCTTCATGTCACCTCGTTATAGCTACTTCCAATTTCGCGATATAGGCCAAGAAGAATGGCAGTCGAGGAACGTTCAGTCGAGCACGGCGCATGGTCGTCTGGAAGTTTAAGTACGGCCGGGAGGGATCTTCACAATAGCATGCAGGCCACATGCACACTTGAAGGGGGGTAGCAATCGACATCATCGATGGCATGAGACCCGACTTGCTGGAGTTTGTGAATGTGTGGGGTTTGCTGCATCTCCACCCCAATTCCCCCGAGGCCGTTGTGGGGCGCCTGATCTCCGGCAGTCGCGATGCCACCCTGGGATGCGCGGGGCAACATCCTCCGTTCTCAAAGCAGCTAAACAATAACTATGCATCATCGAGCCAGGCTCACACGCAGGAAAGAGAATCTTCTACCAGGTAATGTTCATGACGCAGATGCGAAAGCAAATAGTCATGTCGTGGAGCAGTCAAGAGCGCTGACGCCACTCCCGCAGCGCTAGGACGGTCCGTCTTAGATGCAGTGAGACTCGACTCTGACGGTAGGACGAATCAGATTCATGATAACAGATCTCATGATATTGAAGCTTGCAGAAACCCAACCCTGGCCGGACGCCGCGTTCGTGAATCAGCAAGCGTCTGCAAGTAGAATATAAGCAACGGCAAGCACCCGCCAAAACCCATACTGCATCTTGCCAGCCCCGATAAGACACTTGACAAAATGCAGTAAACGTATCTTGGCTCGAGGGCTTCAATTCCCATTGCCAAAATTTCAACGAATACAGCCTTCTCTATGACGGCTACGCTGCTGACAAGGTCTGTCTGTTGCTCTTCTATCATTGAAATTTTCAAAATTGTGCTGTGTCTCATCAGAGCTGGCAAGTTCCAATAACTCTATCAAACCTCGAATGAAATTCAATGATACATTTCTATTCCCTTCCGAAAGCTGTGCCGAGAGAGCCCATCCATCAGTCGAATACTTCTAATCATGGTGGCCGACTACAAGGTCCTTTCGTAGACTGTAACCGCCTCACAGAGTCAATATAGCTTCCATACTTGCGCAGAGTTCAATACTGCTAGGCTATCACTCCATGTACACTCCAGAGTTCTTGTTGACCGAAGAACCAGAGGCTTTCTTTCGGATGACCAAAGACACCTCTCTGGGTATAGACTCCATGTACAAATTGAGAGAGCGGATGCTAGGCAGCGGACCTTGATGTGGGTTTCCAGGCGGCGCAAGCACGATGTATCCACCCACAGTATGCGTTGGGAAGTACGGGCGGGTGATATCGAAGACAGGATAGTTGCCCTCCATCATAGGTTCTGGTTGCATTCAGTTTGTGGGTGTATTCTGTGCTTGTGGACGGTTTGCAAATTGGGTTTGTGCTAGATATAAAGCGGAAGATTGAGCCATACCATGAGTTTGGCGCTTCTCTGACGATGCTCGAGTATAACAAATACACGAGAGGTAACGCTTATTTAGCTTCATTGCATTCTGAAATTTTTCACTTTACACTGCACGCGCCACTGCAACCTTGTAAATACAACCTGTCTTTGTATGTCTTCAAAACTCATTCTCTAAGGGACAAAGGAAGGTGTGAAAGACGTTCGTTTTATTTTAAGTTTGATCAAAGAACGCCTCAAAGGCTACCTTCCATCCTCTTCACACGCTCAAACAGCTGCACAAAAGCAGCCGGCTCCTGCGCTCCACCAATTTCAAAGCGATCATTGATTGTGAAGTTCGGAACTCCGCTGATGTTCTGTTCGCGCGCATCCTGCACCTCCCTGTCGACCTCTGCCCCTCCCTTGCCACTGTCCAGCCATTCCTTAATCTCGTTCTCCTCGAGCCCCGCCTTGACACCACTCTCAATCAAAGTCTCATGCGTCGTGATGTCCTTCTCATTCTCAAAGTAAGCTGCGAACAACTCCTCGACCACACGCGTCTGCATCTGCGGCCCCTTTGTCTTGCCCAGCTGCACAAGGCGGTGCGAGTCACGGGTGTTTCCGGTCTTGCCGCCAAACTTGAAGTTGATACCTTCGTCCTGGCCGACTTTGGCGAGCATCTGGTTGATAGCTGCTGTGCGCTCCTTGCCGAACTTCTTGATGTACGCTTCCTGCTTGTCGAGACTCTTGCCGGAATCAGGGTTCAAGTAGAAAGGAAACCATTTTGTGGAGAAAGTGTCGTCGGACTCGGGGTGCTTCTGTTTGTATGCTGCAATGCCCTTTTCAAGACGTTTCTTGCCAACATAACACCATGCTGTAAATATATCAGTGTGCAATTTTTGTGCAATTTTGAAATCGGAGCGTACGGCAGATTGTGTCTGACACGATGTTGATGTTGAAGTTGGTCATTTTGCTCAGGCTCTGTCTGAACGCCACGGTGAATGTCTGCTGGATTCTTCAATCGTGCCGAGCTCTTGCCGATGCGACGTTGCTGCTGTTATGTAGTATGCTTGCCGTGCTGACTAATAGCGTTGAAGAAGTCGTAATCGCGGAAACTCGCCACTTCCGAGGTCGTTCATTTCTTCTCGAACATCGTCAACCCTGCACGATCTTTCTCATCAGATTTGTCACCCATATCGCCAACAGTAGTGAGCGTAGTAGACGGCGAAAATGCTACTAAATTTATGGATTTGCTGTAGAGGCATGACGATCTCTTGTGTCAATTTCGACGGAATTACAAAATCACATAGATGCACTTCAACCATCTCTTGACTCAAGAACACATGTAGAATTTCACCATCCTACAGAAGGGATCAGAACACGCCATATCTTCCTCGGTATTTGGCCTGGGATAGTTCAAGCGCTATCAACATACCCAATCGAATGTCCACAGATGCTAAATATTTTGGTTCTCACAACACCGAGAGCAGACGATATAGAGATTGCCTTTGATGGCTGACAGGTAGAAGTTCACAGACACATCATCTTGACAAAGGGAGACATCGACAGTATGATCTTTAATTTCAGACTGACATCCCGGGAACAGAGGTTGTGCAGAGTATGCGGGTAGGAAACCAGCAGTTGAGATGCGCAGTGAATCTGAGAAAGACACAGGCTGGTCATTCAAGGCGAGATCACCTCATTTTGATTTCGGGTAAATAGATAGGCATAAGGTTGAGCTGCGTCACGCTTTCGGGCGGGATAGATGGAGCACATGTGCGTCCGAATATAGATTTTGGTTCCAGCCTGACGGATAGAAATATAGCGCGGTTCTGGCACGATCTTGTGCGGTATTCGTAAGGCGACAGGTAAGCAGATCAAAGGTTGCCTGGCACAATCTGCATGTGTTGAGCAAGTAGAGACAAGGAAAGTTGAGGCAGAAGCAGCAGATGACCTACTGGATGGTCATGATCTTGGTATCGGACATTTTGAGACATAAGTTGATGCAATGCAAGTTTTGACGCGATACTTTTGCAAAAGAAGAGGCAAAAGACATCAAAATGTGGTACAACAATTTTGATACTAGATAGACAGAACGTACTCGTTGGGTCAGAAAGAAAGTGTCCTGGACTGAAAGAGTAGTAAAGTGTAGCTGGGCCTTTGTTCGGCTCAGTGGAAACAATGGTCCTGATGATGATCAATTTCGCAAGACTGACAACAACATATAGTACCGACAGAGTAACAGAAGACTGCTAGAGGGCAACAAAGTCACAGAAACATTTGAGAGTCTGCTGGTGACTCAGAAGAGAAAGCAAACGCCGTTTTGAGTTTTGACAGAAGATTCTTATCCAGAATAACCCAATTGTGTTGGCTCGCAAAGACATGAAGAAACGTTGAGTGTTCTTTAGAGTCTTTAAGCGGTGTTTGGAATTAGTAAACTGCAACGACACAGAGTTTATAAAGAACCTCTGGTGCCAGGAGAGCAGAGAAGCCGAGCAAACATCCCCAAAGGGAAACTGGATTTTGAATAGATGGAACAAGCAACATCGACGCTTTGAGATCTTCTTTTGATTAGCGATAATTTGATGCATTGCTCTGGGCAGACAAATTGAGTACTGCGTGGCTTGTGGTCGATTTCCTGGTCCATAAGATGTATGCGTCTCAGTGAGATCCGCAAGAACATAGCGTAAAGTACTTGTATTTTGGCTGCTCCAAAGCTGTTGTTGAACTTAGATATGACGGAAGAAGAAGAGACATGGACACACAGCGTATCATTTTTGACGTGCGATTTTCGAGACACACGGTATTTGACTGGCTGTCAGGCTCGAAGGCCGAGAGACCATACACATCCAGTCCCCTATATGGATTTTGAGTAGCATTCCATTTATACTTGAGTTGGCAAAGAAGACATATCGACCTTCCATCGCTTTTTGAGGTGGTAGCACATAGCAGAGTTTTTTCGACAGAGAAGACATTAAACTTTTGACCGAATATTTTGCAACTGTATTTGCGAGAAGATTGAATTTCGATCGAGCAAGGTTCTTGACATCGAAATGAAAGTATATATACACACTACCGCCCGTGACGATAGGCGAATATCAGACGGGTCAGCTGTCAGCACGTGAGTTTTTGGTACAGGTTGTAAGTCAGATGTGGTGTCTACAAACGGCGAATTCAACGACTGCAAACCAGAGCCTACTGTCGACGCCACAGCAGCTCCGTGAATGCCTACAGCCGTGTACAACATGTATTGGTCTAAGAAGACGCCTCTTGATGCGAGCACTGTCCAGTTCCACGCGCTCAGCCAATAGTCGCACCACATGTTCAGCCTCGCGCTCGCTTGACCGATTATACAGCCTTGGCAAGCCTTAATCGAGGTGCTTTCAATCGTACTCGCGTAATTGCTCCAGAAATGTCCAGCCACTTGACCATTGGCCGCGGAGACGAGACTGCTGCTATAATATCATGTCAGGTGGAACTTTCGTCAAGCGGCTTACTGACGTCTAAGAAGTCTACAAAGATGGCATCGTTACCATCATTACCACAGTGCGCGGTAGGTCAACAGGCTTTGTTTGCTCGATTGGCAGTGCTGATATGTCGTCTCACAGGAATACTGCTTCGAGACCGGGTTAGCTGATAACAGCTGTGG
The DNA here is from genome assembly GCA_011058905.1 of Curvularia kusanoi. Taxonomy (NCBI): domain Eukaryota; kingdom Fungi; phylum Ascomycota; class Dothideomycetes; order Pleosporales; family Pleosporaceae; genus Curvularia; species Curvularia kusanoi. Next base: position 254,212 of record SWKU01000001.1, on the reverse strand, counting down.
ATATACCACAGACCTCGTATGCCAGTGCTCGACATCAGACACACTCATTACTTTGATGACGCCTTGCCTTCTAAATCTGTGCTCGTCGAACGAAATGACTCAGGCAGTGCTATGGTGGCAAGCCCTCTGTGTCCTTGCCGTCAGCTCAGCGGTCGAAGTCCCGGGCTTTGCAACAAATTCCATGGGCTTGGCAGTCAGCCCGACAATGTCGATGACAAGGACAGCAGGAGTGTATGCTTCACTGCGAACATCTGTGCCAGCTTTCCCAACTCCTACACCCTCCCTAGTTTTGGTATTATCGGAATTCACCATCTTGGCAACACAGACAGGCCTGCCCAGGAACTATCTTGTGTCGGAAACTGACAATTTCATCTCGCCGACTGGAAGCACGTCCCAGCCAAATGAGTCGAACTTGCCATCATCTTCTTCGTCACTTTCAGCTGGCGCAAAGGCAGGCGTTGCCGTTGGCGCGGTGGCTATAGCCCTCATAGCGGCTGTGGTTGTATGGATCTTTTGTCGACGCCGCAGACAACCAACGGCTACCGTCCCTGAGGTATACACGGGTAGCAACGTAGCATACTCGGAAAAGATACCAGTAGTATCATCGGTACCGCAGATTGGGCCAGCACAATATCCGAAAAGCCCGATCCAGCGGAAACCCGTTCAGCAAAGCTACCCGTATCCAGACGTGGACAGTGGCACCCCAATGCCCCCAGTACTCGTGTCTCATGGAAATGAGCTCGAAGGCCAGTACTGGCCAGCCCGGCATGAGAGGAAGGGAGAGTTGGCAGGCTAGGGCATATCCATTGTGGATGTGCAATCACACCTTGTTCAAAGTGAGGGCCATTTCGTCAAGCGAATGATGCCAAATAAGGCTTTTGTCTATTCCGTGCTTTTAAAACTGCCGCTACAGTATCTTACAGGATGTTGGTATTGTACAGGGTATGTTCGTGCTGGCCTGCAGCTGGTTTATATGGTACCGTTATTCTTTTGGAGTTTGCGAAGGCTGATTCTTGTCGGTCAAGCGTTCCTCGCCTGCGGGTGACGCTTCGCTGTGGAAGTGTGCTGATCTTGGTGTCGAGGAACCATCGTCCCAGAATTCGACGTCGCCTTCTGCGCTGAGAGAGCCGCGCTTGACGAGACTGCCCTTCTCCCTCATCAGGTCCTCGATAGTGACGGACTTGTCTGAAAAGATCTTTGGAATGTTAGCAGCGTTTGTGAAGGAATGGCGTGTACAACGAACCTTCAAGTGATCGCTGATCAGATGTCTATTCTTGCAGCCAGGGCATGAGATCAAGATGGTTCCCTTGTGATATCCTTGTTTCGACAATCTATGCGACGAGCGTGTCTCGCACACCTTGCATGTGAATGTGAGCTCATAAGATGGCACTTGATCGCGGTCAAGTCGTGTTTCGGGCGCCTGGGTCGATGTATTGTTCTGCGGGGGAGTCGCCGCACTGGACTCGAAGCGTGCAGTGGAATGGATGCGGGTTCTGGAAAGGATAGTCGACGGACGCGTGAGGGCTGACGTTCGCGGTGTGTGAATGAGGCGCTTTGAGACGGCTGGAATGTGCTCAGCAGGACAAACCCATGCGGCCCGGGGCGCGTTTGCGCGGACACAGGAGCGCAATAGAGACATGGACGAGCGCATGACGGCCAAAACGGATATGTCTAAAGTAGAGCTAGAAGACTTGAATAAGGAAAGAACGACAATGCGTGAGGTGTATTGAATGAAGCTTGCCTGGCAGCCGCGGGCAAAATGGTCTCCACCGAAACGCCGAAACGCCAAGCAACGTCGTCACTGCATGCGGGCCCTCTGCGAGCGTCCCCGCCGATGCCTCCTCCGGCGAGGCGCGAGCACTAACGCCTTCACTCTCACCTTCGCAGCCTCGCTTCTTCCGTTTGCCGTCCTCCAGTTCTGTCGCCGCCACGGTCCTGGCCTGCTCCTGTCGCTCCTTCTTCAGCCAACAGCGCGCGCTTCCATCTCGCCACCGAAGTCTCGCCGCCGAGTCGCTGTCGCACACGGCTATCAAGTGTTTGCTATAGCACTCACTCGGGAACAAGATGATTGCTGGTCGTGGTAGGCAGCGTATTCGTCCCCCACGCAGGGTATGCTCCCTTTCACCGGACCTTCATTTCACCAGCGTTGTACCGCATATCCCAAGCCCTCGTCTCCATGAGCTGTCAAACCTTCCCACTAACCACGCCGCGTCAACAGGGTCTGCATGGCGACGAAATTGACTTCGAGAACACGTGGGCTACCATCGAAGCTGCCTTTCGCGAGATCCACACTAAGAATGCTTCGAAGCTGTCATACGAGGAGCTGTATCGCCACGCATACCGCATCGTTTTGAAGAAGAAGGGCGAGGATCTGTACCGAAATGTGCACGACTTCGAGCGCAAGTGGCTCAGCAGCGAAGTCCGCTCCACCATCCGACAGCTGCTCTCGCCAAACCTGTTGGTCGATGCCCAAAGTCTTGGAGGTACCACTGCAAACGAGCGACGAGTTGCTGGCGAGAAGTTCCTGAAAGGCTTGAAACAGGCATGGGGAGACCACCAGGTCTGCATGAGCATGCTGGCGGATGTGCTTATGTACATGGTAAGCTGGTTTTCTACGGCAGCAACCCATATGTACATGCTAACAAGGACCGCTATAGGATCGCGTTTACTGCGCAGACCATCGCCGACCGTCCATTTTCAACGCCGCTATGGTCCTTTTCCGCGATGAGATCCTCCGTTCGCCTGTGTCCGATCATGATGCCCGCTTGCTGCTTGGCTTACTGAACCACGTTATTCTTGATCAGATCCAAATGGAGCGCGATGGCGACGTCATCGACAAGCACCTGATCAAGTCTTGCGTGTGGATGCTGGAAGGGTTGCACGAGGACGAAACCGAGGCTGAAGAGCAGCGTCTGTACAATGTCTCCTTCGAGCGCGAGTACCTCGATACGAGTAGGGACTTCTACAAGAAGGAATCGGAACTCTTGTTACGTGACTCAGACGCGGGCGCGTATTGCAGATATGCCAGAAGAAGAATCTACGAGGAGGATGAGCGGTGCAAACAAACGTTGCTGGACAGTACTGGCCCCAAGATTCAAAAAGTTGTCGAAGACGAGCTGATCAAGAACCGGATACACGAGCTGGTCGAGATGGAGAGTGGCGTACGGTACATGATCGACAACGATCGGTTGGACGAGCTTAACCTTGTATACGATCTGAACAGGCGCGTGGATGAGAAGAAGGCCGAGCTCACACGAGCGGTCCAGAAGCGCATTGTCGATTTGGGCACCGACGTCAACAATGACGCTATTGCCGCATCGCAAGCTCCAGCGCCTGCTCCAGCACCCGCAATCGATCCTGTGGACAAGACTAAGAAAGCAGTACCGGAAAAGAGCATAAACCAGCAGACAGTGGCCGCCATTAAATGGGTAGAGGACGTTCTTTCTCTGAAAGACAAATTCGACCGTATCTGGCGAGACTCTTTCGAGGCAGATGCTCTGCTGCAGCAGGCCGTGACGAGGAGTTTTGCAGAGTTCATCAATTCGCCGACATTTCCGCGATCCTCTGAATACATATCGTTGTTTATTGACGAGAACATGAAGAAAGGTATCAAGGGTAAAACAGACATGGAAGTTGATGCCGTCCTGGAAAAAGCCATCGTATTGCTGCGATATGTTCAGGACAAGGATCTATTCGAGCGTTACTACAAGAAACATCTGTGCAGACGATTGTTGATGAACAAGTCCATCAGCAATGAAGTCGAGAAGCAGATGATTTCTAAGATGAAGATTGAGCTTGGGAACAACTTTACATTGAAGCTGGAAGCCATGTTTAAGGACATGACCATCTCCGAGGAGCTTACCGCAGGCTTCAAGAAGCATGTCGAGGGTCTGGGCGAGAAGGACCCTAAGCGTATCGATCTGAACATCAATGTGCTTACCAGCATGACGTGGTCACTCGAAACTATGGGCGGTACAGTAGAGGATGGAGAGGGTCGCTCACGATGCAACTTCCCTACAGCTGTGGAGAAGGTCAAGCGCGGATTCGAAAAGTACTACAACGAGAAGCACTCTGGACGACAGCTCACTTGGCTCGCAAACATGGGATCAGCAGACATCCGTGCTACTTTTAAGAAGGTGCCACAGAAGGATGGGTCTTTCAAGGAACGCCGCCACGAGCTCAATGTGCCAACTTACGGTATGGTCATTCTGCTCCTATTCAACGATCTACCCGCGGACCAGCACTTGACCTTCGAGGAAATCCAGGCGCAAACAAACATCCCTGCTCCCGACCTCATCAGAAACCTGCAATCCCTGGCCGTGGCACCCAAGACGCGCATTTTGGTCAAGGAACCAATGTCCAAGGATGTAAAACCAACTGATAAATTTTTCTTCAACGAAAGCTTCAACGGCAAATTCGTCAAGATCAAGGTCGGTGTGATCAGCAGTGGCAACAAGGTTGAGAGCGACCGAGAACGACGGGAAACCGAGAAGAAGAACGATGATTCGCGACAGTTCTGTATCGAGGCCGCTGTTGTCCGAATCATGAAGTACGTATTTGTATGGCTATAGTTGACTACCTCGACTAATTACTTGGCAGACAACGCAAAGAACTCTCGCATCAGCAGCTCATCCTCGAGACTCTTAGTCAATTGGCCGGTCAGTTCAAGCCTGAGGTCAATATGGTCAAGAAGCGGATCGAGTCGCTTATCGAACGCGAGTACCTAGAGCGCATTGACGGAGCAAAGGTGGACTCGTATCGGTATCTTGCATAGATTGGCGCGGATCGGCATTGTAAAAGGCGTTTGGCGAGCATTGCATTTGGGCAGATTCCCCGGGGCGGTCTGCATAGCATGGCGTAAGGGAGATGTCTATTACTGTGGCCAGCTATAGGCGCCCACAAAGTTACCGGAGCCATAGCATACTTCTCATATATTGAAGTAATCGAATCAGACAATGGCACAAAGCGTTTCTTGCAGCTTCTCACAGCTTCTCGCTATTCTTGCTATGATTTCAACGCCAAGCGTGGGCCGTGAACCAGATCTGCCAAAAGGTTGACGGTCGTCGCAGGTTACCGGCTGATGTTTCAAAACGACCACTGACAGATCACAGAACCATCTTCTATGTGAAACTAACCACGCGGGGTCGGGTCAGGACCGGGCGAGTAGTAAAGAGGGTCTAGCACGCGACACTCTCCTATATCATGACTTGTCGACTCTTGGTGTCTGAAGCAACGAGTCTGCAGGTGGATTTCGCTCAGATGTCACGTGTGTAAGGCGGGACACTACGGCTCGGGCAGCTTGCATCCGCCAGGCAAACGCTCAGTCACAAAAGTGATCCATTCTGGTATTCGACGGATGCATATCAACGCATCTAGAACTGGTGATCGCGATTGCCACCGTCGCCGCGACATTGCGATCAGCCTGTGATCCATCTCCATCGTCTAGAACATGTCTTGCAATTCTTGCAACCACTTTCCCTCAGTACTCAGTACTCAGCAATTTGGAGCCCAACATCACTTATACCATCGAGTCAAGTGAAGAGTCATCTCGGTGTTGAGAAATGAAAACTGGCTCAACGTGCAGCGGCGCGCATACCTTGCACAAGCTTTGCATAACGCTAATGCAGGACGCAAAAACGCTTATCGATAGCTGCATTTCCAGCTCGTCATGTCTCCTCATTGGTGAGTTCTGTTAATCATGTCACGACAGCAGCCAATCACACGCGACAAAGTGGAATCTCGTGGTAAGAAAGGTTCAATTTCCACGCGACGAAAGCGATGCAGATGTGGGGGGACACATCTCGAGCGCAAATCTGAGGTGTGTGTGGAGAAGCAAAGTAAGGCAACAGCGCATCTTGGGCATGATGGGTGTGGGCCATGGTGACGTTGAGATGCATGTTATAGTTGTAGCCGGGAGGAGCCGGTCCGAGAGTTGAAGGTCGTTGACGGTGCATCCGGACGTTCAGCTCAGGATAATGAAAGCAACATTGAAGATGCTCGGATGCATGGAGAATCCAGAAGAGAGCGCCTCTGTTCTGTGGTGAGATCTAAAAGGGGTTCTCGCAGCAACTCGTGTACTCAAACACGCGACTCCCAACACGTGGATCCGTGCGACCACAGCGCTGGAATTGAAGGGTCATCCTTGGCCTGCGGTATTCTTGTCCTGTCACTTGTGGTTATTGTCATCGCACAAAATAACAAAGCTGAGGATAGTGATCTAGCAATTCAATAACAGCTTCCAGATTCGTGCCGTGGCCCCAGCTGTGCGCGGCAGAATCTCGTATTCTTATGTCCATCAAGCCCCTCAGGGTGTCGTAAGCCCAGGTGTCGCCTTGCCACGCTCCTCGGCACCGGTGCGCCTTCCCCTTCGGTGCATCACGCTGCAGGGGCAGGACAGTAGCAGCCACGTTGTGCAGTGACACCTCATCTTCTGGAACCATTCTCAGATGCTATTGTGTAGATGAAAAGGCATCTTACAATTGACTGTTGTCTGCACAACGGGATGCACAATCGTCATCCTTGTTTCCAGCGTGAATAAATCGCCGAGTCGATCAGACCAAAGGAAATGAACGCGCCGATGGAGTCGCCAAGCGGATGCGGCCAGCCTACATCCCGGTCGCACAGCCAGAGCGCAAGATGGATGACATGCTTGTTCTGCTGTGGGACGGTGTGCGGTGGGTCGTCAGCGCAGGGTCAAATATGGGCTGCCTGCGAAGCATTACCCGCATATCGCAAAGCAGGGTCCTTGCCGTTGATGAATTTACGTCTGCTTCCACGATCAACATGTCAATCTGGAGGATGTGCAGTGAATGTCGCTCGTTGCTTTTGGCCTCACCCCCTGGCGGCTGTTCCTGACGGGTGTGTGCGGGTTCCTGAATGGCTAAAACGCCGGCGCGAGTTGGCGTCCTATAAGTGGGCGCCACCACGGGCCCGATAAGTAGTTCAAGCTTTTGTCACGCTGATCACTGACTAGCATCGTCGTCCAGTTGCAAGTGTGCTGCCGGTGTCTTAGGCGCACCGCCGTCTCCCACTGGCTGCATGCTCATTTCCACGACATGGGCCTCCTTGACGCTGGACAGGGGCCGCACCCGCCAGCTTGCTACAGGCCATCCTTGGTGTGACCAGGACTGGAAAAGTTTGTTGTCGAGAGCGCTGGCTGCCGCGCAGTGAAAGCCTTCCAGGCCCTACTGAGGCCATGGGGGGATCCACCCTCCCCGTTTTCGTATATGAACTGAGGCCACCCCGTTCCCCCATTGCGCCCGCAACGTCCCAAACTCCCACCAGAGCTGTTGCAGTCCTTCCCTACGAGCACTTGCTCACCACGTTCTGTCGAACACCACATTCACTTTTGCGAATTCGCTTCAGCCCTGGTCGGCTCGTTCCCTGCGCTCTTCACCAAGTCGCCTGTCCGTACCCAAGCAAGATACCCTAACTTCACCTCAACATGTCTTCCATGACCAAGATCAGCCTTTTGGCTCTCATCGGCGCCGCCGCCGCTCACCCTTCGTACGGTGCTCACTCCAAGTTCCACGCCAAAGCCGTCCGCGGCGCTGCTTACCCCACTGGCGGATGGTCTGGCAACTACAACAGCACTCAGGTCCCTGCTGGCACTGCTGCCACCGGCTCGACCACCACTGTTGACGTCACCTCCACCTCCACCACCACCCTCTACACCACCGTCTACGGCAGCAAGCCTTCCCAGTCTGCCGTCGTTGAGAACGTCGGCTCCTACCCTGCTGGCCCCGTTGGTGCTGAGTCCAAGCCTGCTGGTGCTCAGTGCGGTCCTGCTACCGTGACCGTCACTGCCAGCGAGAAGGTCACCGTCACCGTCACCCCTGGTGTCTCCACACCCTACTCTGCCGGTGTCGTCTCCTCCTCGATTGCCCTTCCTTCCTCCAAGGTTGGTCAGTACGACGTCTCTAGCATTGTCGTCGCCCCGACTCCTTCTGCTGAGAAGCCCGTTGTTGCCTCCTCCAAGGCTCCTGAGTACTCGCCTTACACTCCCCCGGCCTACACCCCCGTTCCCTCTTCCGCCGCTCCTGTCACCTCGAGCGCAGCGCAGTACAGCTCGGCCGTTCCCTCCTCGGTCGTTGCTCCTTCCTCTGCCGCTCCCTCTTCCTCCGCTGCCCCCAAGCCCTCTGGTGCCCCCACCTACAGCGGATCCAAGCGTGGTCTTGCCTACAACGATGGTGAGCTTTGCTCTTCCTTCGGCAAGAACTTCGGCTTCGCCTACAACTGGGGCCAGACCGAGAGCAAGGATGTCGGCGCTCCCTTCGTCCCCATGATGCACAAGCCCCAGGACTCCTCCGCCGAGGCTTGGTTGGCCAACGTCGACAAGTCCGTCAAGGCTGGCTCCAAGGCTGTCATGGGCTTCAACGAGCCCGACATCGCCGCTCAGGCCAACATGTCTCCCGAGGCTGCCTGCTCTGCCTGGAAGGAGTACATGAACCCTATCGCCTCTGCTCACCCTGAGGTCACCATCCTCGGTCCCTCCGTCTCCAACTCTGGATCCGCAAACCAGGGTCTCCAGTGGCTCGACCAGTTCCACAGCTCCTGCCCCGACGCCGTCGTCCACGCCTCCAACATCCACTTCTACGACATCTACGAGGAGGCTACTATCGACCGCTTCAAGGCTCACGTCGAGAAGGCTGCTGCCAAGTACGGCAAGCCCGTCTGGGTTACCGAGTTCGGTCTCAACCCTGGCTCCGCCACCGAGGACCAGGCCGCCGCTTTCCTCAAGCAGGCCATGGACTACTGCGACGGATCTGAGCACGTTCAGGGCTACTCATATTTCATGGTTGGCACTGGCGAGAACCAGCTTAACAACGGAAGCGGTCTCTCCAAGGTCGGCCAGGTCTACGCTTCCTCGTAAGCGACCTGCGAGCCTTCTCGGGATCGGGACAGGGCGTTCCAGGGACTCTTCTTGTATATGGATGAAATATACCCAACGTAAATTACTGGGTCTTGGTTATGTTTAAACTTTAATTTCTTTTGTCTAAGTGTGTAGATTTTGAAAAGATTGGGGGTTTGGTGTAGCGAATTTGAAATGCACGAAGAAGTGAACACAGACGATCATTTACAACTTGCCAAAACGTGTCAGACTATGTGTGGTTCGTAATTGTAATGAGTGCCAATATCACACTGCATGTCGTGTGATCACCTCACCTAGCCATAGGCAGATCGTCACTCGCAAGCCCCTTCCACCATACAACCGCGCTAGTCACTACACCTCATCAAACGTACCGCTCCATATGTGTCTAGGTATGTACACCAACGCTAGACATGACATGCCGGCTGGAATGCATCCGAGAGCGTGCCGACCCGTATTTGGATATTTGTGTACGCGCGGTCGTGTTGTTGTCACTGCATTACGCATGCTTAGCTGTGACCGCCGATTTGGATCCAGGGCGCTATGTCAATGTCAAAGACGTCGTTCGAGAGACAGCATCTTGCTAGTTCCGAACGCATAATCCGGGTCAGGCAGAGAACCAAAAGCAGCATTTTGACTGGAGTGCCTCAAGGCTAAGTAAAACAGACTTCGAGAATTTATAGTTCTCAAGATGGCTACGTATTCCACCCGTCTAATTCTTTATCTGGTCTCCCTTAGCTGTATCCTTCAAAATGGTCGCGTCTGTGTTAATGACTCTCCCAGGACGTTTGTAATGTGCACCACAGTAGCTTTTGTTGTGTCCTCAACGTAGCACATATGCATACAAGAACTCCTGACACAAGTTTCCCACTGATAGTGGACTGGCTTTGCTTGCTTCTTCTCAATGACAGGTTCCATGTCGGAACCAAGGTTTGCTCGCCTGTAGTGTGCTTGGCAATAGAATAGGTTATGTCCTTCAAGCCCACACCACTTGATCTCTGTGTCATTAGAGCAGTTGTGAAACTGACATTGGGTAGGTCGCTCCCCTCCTTGTACTGTTGTCGTTGGTGCAGTCGAACGACTCGGTTGGGTCGCCATATCTCTGCCGTGGTAAGCAAGCTTCGCGTAAAGCTGGCAATACCATGTCTGGTGTGGCCCACACCAGTTGATATCGTGTGTCTTGCTGCAGCCGTCATGTTGACCCCCATGCGGGTGTTGGGCAGTAGGATAGAACGAGAAGGCGCCCTGCGAGTATTGCACAGTAGAATAGTCGCCACTGGAGCTCGCATTTGGCCAAAAATACGGTGTATGGCTGACAGGTGCGCCGACCTGTGCACCCATGTGCGTTGGCGATGTGTAGAACCCCATTGTTGTGGGTGCATGCATTATGGTGGGGAAATGGTGGCTATTCGTTGAGCCAGCGAACTGTTGGTGAATCTGATTGTCCCATGGCTGTTGGAATTGAGTTTGCTGGGGTTGCATCAAAATCTGGTTGCTTGGACCGTGTTGCTGGCGTGGCGATGCTTGAACGTCAGGTTGCTGTGAGATAGACTCGGACATCTTGTCGTCTCCGCAATCTTCGTCTGGGATTGTTGGGTTAGTTCTGTTGTGTCGACAGTGTAGTGGAGGCGAAACTGCCCAGGTGTGTAGCGTTGGGGCAACAAACAAAAGTACAAGGAAACGGAGACCAGTGCTATTGCCAGCACTGGCGCAACGCCAACGAGTCTTGAAAGAAGAAGAACCTCGGACTATTCAATCCCGTGGCAATAACAACCCGTAAGCTGGCTTTGGTCCTCAGCTTTTTGCCCGACCTGGATCATGTCCATCCTGTTCTGTGAACTCAAGATGGTAAGGCTTCGCATGGGACATTATTGGTGAATTGATGCAGAGAGTGTGTGTAGATACGTAAATGAGAAGACAAGGAGACAGTGAGGAGGATTTATGTGCCTGAATTTGTGCCAACAGCGGCAACAACGGGGCGTAGTTCGACGAGCACATGCCCATTCATCTCTAATCCGCTTCTCGCGCGTCCGGCGTGCGTTTGGCAGTAGAATTTGTGGTGACGTGATAACCACACGATACCAATTGTCCTAGGACAGCCCTCATGCTCGCAATGATGAGGGTTTGGCCTCGTTAGAAAGACAGCATTCTCTCGCCTATCCTCAAGGCGCGCTGGCCGAGTCTCTCCATACTGCCGCTCATAGATTGCGCACGGCGAGCATATGACCTTTGATGCATTTGGACGAGCAGGCTCTGCATACCTCCGGTGATAGCGCTCGAACGCAGCATCGTCCAATGGTGGGACTATCCGCTTGCAGTTGATGCATTCGGCCCCAGACTTGATGCCGAAACTCTTCCACGTCTGCAAGAGGGGCCAGGTCCGATTCAATCCAAGAATTTGCGGCTGTACTGGAACACATATCGACCGAATCTTGTCGACCTCAGCATAAAGCGCGTCGTTCATGAACATTGAGCTATAATCGCCGTATCGACTATCGCGGATAGTTCCAGGAAAAGCATGAATATGCTCTCAGCGAAGGTCTTGTGCCAAAATTCAGGCTCTACACCATAGTGCGTGACGCAAGATAGATTCGCCTTTGATATGGTCGATCTTCTCAGTCTGTATTCCCTGGGACATACAGTATTACTCTGTTTTAATGTAGGCACTTGTGCCTCACCCTTGAGAGGGCAGCCGGTTGACGTTATGGCATCTGGATGACAATTCTCCGCGGCAACGCAACTGAGAACGGAGGCTTTGGCGGAAACCCTGAGAAAATTTCGTTTTTGCTGTGCTGATTAACTGAAGTGTAGGAAGTATCGAGTAGATCTCTGGGCGAGACGGTACGTGTACACAATGGCTAAGCCTAATTCGGAATCACTATCAAGGTGAAGGCGGCAACCACCATCAATCAATGAGGAGGCATTGGAGGACCATCAGCAATAGCTTCTTACTGGCTGCTGCAAATTCACCCTTTTGAGTGGTCTCACGAGAATAAGGCGGGCAGTAAATGCCTTCTACGGATTATGTAGCTATCTTGAAGAACTCTGTGTCTACTGAGACGGCACTACTTAAAGCTGAAGGACTCCAATCAAAATGCAAGCTTATGACGTTTTCAAGCCAGGTGGCTGTCCGGGGCTGGCAAAATGACATACACTGGCGTTTTTCGAGGTCGTGTGACCTAGCATTCGTAGAATCACAGCCTTGTTCGCCCAAGCTGCAGTCAGTGCTATAAGATCTCCTGAGCATGACATTTTCATAGTAAACATTCTCAGTGCGCAACCTGAAATTCATGTTTGTTGATAGTAGAGGCTGGCTAGCCTGGGTCTGTGCAATGGCTGTTTGATGTCATAAAAGATGGCCTCTGGAATTTGGCCTGTCAATTAGGTAAAGATAATCGCTGCAGACTGTGGCGTGCTAGCTGACTGGCTTGCATCCTATGTTGTCAGATCGGCTGGGGGCCAAAAGCAAGATTGGGGGCCTGAAGAATGAGGCGCTTACTCATGCGGTGTACCCTACAACACCGACCGACTCTCAAGCAAATCATTCCAATTAAACAAAATCCTCATCGGTTACAATATCGGCTTTAGACCTCATAAAACCCTTGTTCGCTCGCCAATCACCTAAAATTTTTAATCTTGCTCATACTTGACAAGGCTGAAGAGCAAGGCTGAACGGCAAGGCTGAGGAGGCTCTCCAAGACGGTATCGTCATGCGGCTACCGCAGCGATTTCAAATATTTCAACGCGTACCGTGTGAGGAAGACCAGAATATCCTGTTGCCTACTTATCCCACGCAAACCAGGATTGGCAGAGAGGACGACCAAGAACCTCAGTTCGGTGGTGTGTACGAAGCCATGCAAGCGAACACCGAGTATGCTGGTGGCGAACATGGAAGCCGTCAGTATACCGTCACGCATCGAAAGACCTTAGTAGAGCGGCTGGAGAACTTCGAGGAACGTCGGTTCGGGTCGCGAGTAATCTCGTTTGTCTATGGCAACTTCGTAGCCGGATGGCGAGCTGGACTGCATCGTGCGTTTATTTTCAGCCTCGCAGCTCTTCTGGTCAACGCTTCCATCTTTCTTTGGCTATACCTCGAATTCGATCACCCTGGAGGGACTGGAACTATCAAAGTGTCTAATTGTGGGGACATCGGCAAGATAGAAACCGGGGTTAAGGTCGGGCTGAACGTCATCTCGACACTGATTCTGGGCGCCTCAACCTACGCAATGCAAGGGACAACTTCGCCGACCAGAGAAGAGGTAGACTTAGCTCACAAGAAAGGCAAATGGCTCGAAATAGGGACGCAGAGTTGGAGAAATTTGGGCTACGTTAGCAGAAGACATGCCACTCTCTGGGGTGTGCTGGCGCTCACGAGTTTGCCATTACATCTGATGTAAGTCAACGATGAAGTGCGTATTTACAGCACCTCATGTACGGGAGCCAGCGTCCTTTGAGACATCTCGATTCATGAGTGGATCCTGGACGCATTAAGGGTGTTCCTGGACACAGCAGAGTGGCTGATAGGATGCTGACAAAATATCAGATTCAACGCCGTTTTCTTTCATACTACCGAGATCTATCAGTACGCAGTTGCGGTGGTGAGCTCGGACTTCCTGGACAACACAGCATTCCAGATCACACCCGAGAACTCTTCTCCCGCGCTCCGCTTCCCAGACGAGCAACTCCGGTGGGACTCGACCACTGACCCCTGTAAAACCCCCGACTGCAATTGGGATGTCAAGAATGATACTTTGATTACGCAATTCCTCAACGACGTACGGATTCCCTCAAAGAGGATCGATAAGTCAACAGGAGTAATAGTCGATTCAACGCGGGACAAAGAAGTATCTGTCTATGAGAGACTAACAAATGGGGATTGCCTCAGCAGCTTTGCCAAGGGGTTCATTCAAAGCTACAGCGACGTCCTTGTGGTGTCTAAGAACGTGCAGTCGGAGAGTCCAATTCTTTGGACCCGCTATCCACAACTAACCGTAACCAAAGACAAGAAACAATCTCACAAAGACCCGTTCCACTGGGTCTGTCACGATAGGCTCCAAACGGAGAATTCCAAGGATCATGACCGGTGTAGTAGAACCTTTGCCCTCAAGGAGGTTCAGCCAAAGAATTGGACGACCAGTGACTGGACTGTCTATGGACATCCTGTGGACTATTGTTATGCCCGCATCGCGCCAGAGATGTGTCACTTGCAATATAACGCCTCCATCATGCTTGCGGTTGTGCTATTCAGCTTGGTGAAGGTATTGGCAATTGCTGTTCTCGTCTTTACTCATCCAGGTGGCGAGTTTCTCCGCACCCTGGGTGACGCCGTCTCCTCCTACCTCAAAAAGAGCGATCCCGTTACGAAAGACATGTGTCTTGTCTCTTCAGCTCAGATTCGAAAGTTTGGACTTCCCACAGAGAGTGTTACCCTTACCGTCACCAAATCTCGGCGTCGATGGTTGGTCGGAGCTAAGGTTGAAGAAACAGTCATGTTGCCATATGCTCCGCAAGTATTTATTAGTACGCGCCCTCGGTGGTGGACAAGTGCCAACACAGCAGAATTCTTCTCCACAGTCGGGATATCAGGTGCTTACGTGATAATCCTCAGCTGTACGCTCTACTGGGCCATTGACGAGACAAACGGCAATGCATTCGATAGCGGCTTGGGAGGAGGGGCCAACATCCAGTCACTGGCCAGCCTAAGGCGCGACGACCCAAGGGCTTCCGTTATTGTGTCTACGATTCTTACCGCCAACATTCCTCAGCTTGGGTTTTCTCTCCTCTACGTTTTCTATACAAACATCTGGAGCAAGCTTTTGATTGCGCAGGAGTTTGATCGGCTTACTACCACCAAAAAAGGGCTTAGAGTCAGTGAGCGGCGTCGTAGCCAACAGCGTACTAGCCACTTCTTCACTCTACCGATGAGATACGCCTTCCCACTCATGGCTTCCAGCATAGCACTACATTATCTCTGTTCCCAAAGCCTTTACATGGTACGCTTCGATGGCATGGCGAACGGAAAACTAGACCCTCACGACCGGATGGTGCGATTGGGATACAATGTAACCGGCATGATAGCATTGATTTCTGTTAATTTCGCTATGATGATAGCTACGATCTGTATAGCTGGGTTTCGACGGCTCAGCACTGGACTGGGGGAGATGTCAATGAGTGCGGTGATAAGCGCTGCCTGCCATATTCAGCAAGATGAGCGCAAGCACCGGCCGTGGCTGCAGGAATTGCAATGGGGAGATGTAAGTAATGGAGCTGGAGAAGTTAGAGATGGTCAAATCGTGCGACACTGCGCCTTCACTTCAGGGTTGGCGAAGCGTCCTATCGAGGGGCAGGCCTATCAATGATTGAAGTTCCGCAAACACATCATACTGCGCCGTAATTAGCTCCGAGCAGCCGCGTGGCGCTCTGAAGGGATTCGGTCATCAAGAATCCCAAGGATCAAGGACGGCTAGAAGGCGTAGCCGTCGGAAGAACATCTTGAGTCATGAACACTATCTAAGTTGTAGTTTGATCGTTCTACTAATCTGGCGCAAAGTGTGTTGTGCCAGTTGCCTGCGCGAGCTGACGAGGTGCAGTAAAGCCGTGACTGCTCTAATGGAGTCCATACTGCTTATCCAATCTCCTCTATCTTCTATTACACATTACTATGCAAGAACGTCTTCCCAATCGTGATTCTCATCGACCAGTCTTGCTTCCCGTTGGGGACCCCAACAGTCCTGCACTTGCTTCGTTCTCGAGGCTGATCTTCATGTCTAGCCAGCTGTAGAAGTTCTCACTCGCGCAGAACGCCGCGTACAGACCATCTCTACTCTTGTGTCTCTGCATTGAACTTTGGCCCCTCAGCTTCACGCTTGTGCCGTATTTGCCCACGCTCGCTAAAAATTCTGGTATCGAGAAAGAAGCATACCGCTGGTGTCCGCCAGGCGATACAACGTTGCTGGTAGCCAGGTACCTGTTGATAGGGGCGATGAATTGAGCTGTTAGCTCTGCAAAATGGCGGCGAATGAGCGGCCCGAGTGAAGAGGTCTGGCTGTCCAACTTCAGAATGCTCTCGATCTGGTTTACGGTGGCAGAGTCGGATTTGAGGTACCGCTTTGACGGTGTGTGAACTTCAATACCACCTCCTGGCAGATCCAAGAGCACATTTCGGCTAGACTTGTGATGTAGTGAGTGGTGGCGCCTTGTAGGTACTGGTCCGTCGAAATTTTGTAGGTACAGTATGTGTGGACGCGTGCCTTGAGTCCTTTCTGCAGCGGCGACTATGCGCTTCAACAGAAAGGGATTGGTAATTCCAATAATGAACGGCCGTGGAGTGCCACCATCAATGCCTATGCTGCGGAAGTCGGCTTGCATGGTCATGTAGGGTTTCACGACACCCGCATAGGGAACAGGCCTGATGATGTCGAGCAGGGAGGACACTGCTTCGCTAGCGAGTTGAGGCGACTTGGCAACTACAATGACAGATTCGCATAGAACCAGCTTCTCGTAAAGTACATAGAGATCGGTAATACACGGCATAAAGTTCATGATGTTGTCCCAGGAGCCGACGGGCTCGTAGGCGTAGATAGACGGGTGGGGCTCTGCTACCAGGGGCACTGAGCCAGCGAGCCCTTGCAGAGGAAACGATGGATGTGGCGCAATGTCTAGAGTCAGGATCCGCCCGAGGAATGGCAGATCATGTCGACCGATCGAGGGTGGTAACCAGTTGTTCATCTGTGCATGGGCACCTTCCAGAGTTGTTGGATCGCTGATGACTCCGCTCTCAGTCATGACTTGCAGAATGCGATTGTTGAAGCTAGTGAAGTTGTGGTGCGAGATCAGGACCATCGATCTTTGGTTGAAGCTTCTTTTCATGGTATCGTCAAACTCCTGACGAAATACACACGATGCAAAGAACAAATCGGCATTACCATGTGGGGAATTAGGTGAGTTTAGTTTGATGTCTGGCGAGTTGTTGGTAACGGTGAAATTGAACGCAAGGTCCTCGGCCGTCTCAGTATTCTGTTGTTCCGGGAAGCTGCATGGGGGTGAGTGGCAAAGAAACGGAAAGACTGGATTGACACTACCTGTTGAAGCATATTGCAGTCAGATCAGAAGTACTGAATGCGACGTTTGGCGGGTACAGTATCTCAATTTCTGGCCTTATCAGGTCAGCGTTGGCACTGTTGGCGGAGTGGCTGATCTTACCTACCCTACGTCGACATTGAAGTTGCAGACAATGCTGTTGCTGTCAGCGACAGGTTCTTCGGCTCTGTACATGTGTCGAATGGAGAAGTGAAGAACAGCGTGCTGGTGACCCCTTTTGCCATCTCATACCGCACGCGATGCTGGAATAACTCACAATGCCACAGCCCAGTTTCGAAACCCGTCCGGGAGGTTCATAATGGGGTCTTTGAGATGATCGGGCAGAGGTTTTCTGCGAATGCTCTGAATTTTGTTCTTAATTTTGTCCATGTTGTCCGTGCCAGACAGCTGACGGGTGCAGGTGAATGATGGAGCACTAGTAGGGAATAGCGCTGAGGAGTGTTGACGAGTGAGGGCGAGGGGCAGCTACGATAGACTGGGCTGCGTGTGCATCTGGTCGCTTTTGGGCGTCATGGCGCAAATCAGGCTCAAGTAACGCTCAGAAGAGTCCCAAAACGCGTACAGTGCAGAGCAAAAGTGCTGTGTGGGGTCCTTTTCAAGAAGTCTGTGAGGCAGCTGGGGTCCCGCAGCCTGTTGTTGGCGTGTTGAGCGTCCCGGGCGGCAGGGCAAGGGCAATGACGTCCCCGCGCATTGCAGCAGAGCATGCATGCACAACGCGACAAACACCGCACCAGCCAACGGCCTCGTTCCCACACGTCTGCGCCAGCACTGTCCGCGTCCGCATCCGCCCCTCGCACGACGATGCACCCGTAGCTGCGACATGTAAAGGCAGCCGCCGCACTTTACCACTATGGACCCCAACATCACCAAAGCGCTCAACGACAAGCTCTACGATAAGCGCAAGAGCGGCGCGCTCGAGCTCGAGGGCCTTATTCGCGAGGCACTGAAGGCGCAGGACCACGACCGAATAGCGAAGATTGTGCACGAGCTCTGCCACCACTATGCATACGCTGTCCACCAGCCTCACGCCCGCAACGGAGGGCTCATTGGGCTGGCCGCGGCCTCGATAGCACTGGGACCTGTATGAACGCATCTGCACCTGCACCTGCTGCGGCGCTCAGCTCACATTGTTACAGGAAGTGGCACGCTACCTCGAAGAGATTGTCCCGCCCGTCCTTGCCTGTTTCTCCGATTCAGACGCTCGCGTTAGGTACTATGCGTGCGAGAGCATGTACAACATTGCAAAGGTTGCCAAGGGCGAGATTCTCATATACTTCAACCAAGTCTTCGATGCCTTGTGCAAGGTAAGTTCTAGGCCAGTGCCACCGAGGAGAGAAGTTGCTGACACAGGCTACACAGCTTGCGGCCGACTCTGAGCTGTCGGTCAAGAACGGAGCCGAGCTGCTCGACCGGCTGGTGAAGGACATCGTGTCTGAGTCTGCTGCTTCGTATGTGTCTGTTCTACATCTCCCTGACGACAGCTTGGAACACAAAGATGAATCGCCTGAGCACCATCCAGAACATATCGAGACTGCCTTCAACCTTGAGCGCTTCCTGCCGCTCCTTGAAGAGCGGATAAATGTCATCAACCCCTTCACACGGTCCTTCTTAGTGGCCTGGGTCACTTTGCTCGACTCCATACCGGATCTCGAACTGATTGCGCACTTGCCCCGCTTTCTTGGTGGACTCTTCAAGTTTCTCAGTGATTCAAACACAGACGTCTTCACTATGACGCACGTTGCCTTGGACAGATTCTTGAACGAGATCAGGAAGATAGCTAGGATCAAGAAGGGCATTGCAGATAGTAAGAGGAGCAGAAGCAAAGATGGCCGAAGACGATCCACGTCTGCGAGCACTCACAGCGACGTAGGTGACGAGAGTGAGGTCACGGGGAGCACACCCCCTGACCAACAGGCCTCGATTGATGATGAAGATATCACAAGCATAGGTAGCGAGTCACTTTCGGGCGACAGCGGAAAGTCCGTGAACGGCGACGGCGATTGGATCCCTGGACAGGACGTACAC
The DNA here is from genome assembly GCA_011058905.1 of Curvularia kusanoi. Taxonomy (NCBI): domain Eukaryota; kingdom Fungi; phylum Ascomycota; class Dothideomycetes; order Pleosporales; family Pleosporaceae; genus Curvularia; species Curvularia kusanoi. The sequence goes on along the minus strand of SWKU01000001.1, from coordinate 235,218 downwards.
GTGGATCATCCTAAGATCCTGGAGATCCTCGTGGGGTTTTTGAGCTCACCATCAGGTAAGACACTGCTGAACCCAAGTTGAATCTCAAACTGATTCTGACAGACGCAGAAGAGGAGCAGACCAGCATTGTCCTCACGGCTCTCCGCTGGATCAATGCGTTCTTTGAGATCTGTCCCGAGGACATTATGCCATTTGTTCCCAGTCTACTTTCGCACGTTCTGCCACGTATGTCGCACGATGTCGATGATGTTCGCTCCGAAGCTATCAAAGTGAATGCTTCGCTGATGGATTACATAATGTCTCTGTCCGAGGATCGCCCTGTCAATGGCAACGGAGGAGACAGGATTCAGCTCCCTCCCTCCCTCTCTGAATTGGGCAAAGAGCTCACGGGGACCCAGCGGCGCGACTCCAACCTCTCAAACAGGCTCTTGAAGGCTGTGATCCGCGATGGTGCGGCAGAGAGCAGGGCAGGCACACAATCACCAACCCCAACGGAGGACCGCGGCCCTTCACCTCGGTCAGTGCCGGAACTAGACTACCAGGCAGCAGTTAGCGCACTCACTCTGCAGTTTCTCAATGAACACGAGGCCACACGTGTTGCAGCTATTGCATGGCTGATCATGCTGCACAGAATGGCGCCTGGCAGGGTTAGTACAAGACCCGGCATGTTTTTCGATTGCACTGACGGTCTGTCTAGATACTGACCGTCGATGACGGGACCTTCCCCGCCTTGCTGAAAACTCTCTCAGATCCCTCGGACGCTGTTGTCACGCGAGATCTGCTACTGCTTTCACAGATATCGATGCACAGTGACGACACCTATTTCACTTCCTTCATGGTCAATCTTCTCAAACTCTTTTGCACAGACCGCAGGCTGCTCGAAACTCGGGGCAATCTCATCATCAGGCAGCTGTGTCTCACATTAAGCGCCGAGAAAATTTATCGCACAATGGCCGATTGTATAGTGAAAGACGAGGATGTCGAGTTCGCAAGCATCATGGTTCAGAACCTCAACAACAACCTCATCACAGCGCCCGAGCTTGCTGATCTACGGAGGCGGCTGCGTAACTTGGACAACAAGGTATGAAATAATACCTGATGTTGATTAAAAAGTCACTCACTTTTAGCAGGATGGACAGTCATTCTTCGTCACATTGTTCAAAGCCTGGTGCCATAACGCGGTGGCTACTTTCTCACTTTGCCTACTCGCCCAGGCATACGAGCAAGCATACCACCTGCTCCAAGTTTTGTATGTTACTAGCTTGTCCCTGAGAGATCCCTTCACTGACGATCATAGTGCCGACCTCGAAATGACAGTCAACACGCTTATCCAGATCGACAAATTGGTGCAGCTGCTGGAGTCGCCCGTCTTCACATGTAAGCTAAATGCTCATCTTGGCTGCAGGATTGGCTAACCTCGCGCTCAGACCTCCGCATCCAGCTTCTTGAACCAGAGAAGTACCCACACCTTTACAAGTGCCTGTACGGACTTCTCATGCTCCTTCCACAATCGTCCGCTTTCGCGGCTCTTAAGAACAGGCTGAACAGCGTGTCTGCTATTGGCTATCTGCACATTGCTCCACGCACGTATGTACCCCAATCCAATACCCTGAACCATTTGAGGCAAAAGAGCTCAGAAGTCGGTACCTCCAGCGCACCACAAGGCCCATCTGCATCCGGATTTGAGCGTCCCAACCGGCTCAAGGCGAGAGAAGAAGGCAGCGTCAAGTGGACGGAGCTCCTTGACCGGTTCAAGGCAACACAGGAGAGAGCCAGGCGTACCCAACAGCATGCGACCTTTGGTGGAGACGGTCCGGCCGGTCTCGACACAGTTCAGGAGAAGGACTCCAAGGGCCCGCCGCCCGTGCCGCCAAAGAACGCAGCGCTACGACCAAACTCACCCGCCGCGGCGATGAGGCCGCCGGTAGCTGCTGCTGCGTCGAATGCAGCTCAAGGTCACAAACCTAGGTCCAGCCTGAGTAACCTTGGACGGTTCGCTGGAGGGGTGGCTGGGCGGAACAGGAAGAAATAGGGTGTGAATTGCCTCAATGTTTCACGCTTGGCGTATCGGGCATACGAAAAGCATTGTGGGAGTTTTTTGAGCATGTACCGGCGTTTGCTTGGTCCAGGGTGCACGATTCAGCGATGTTTGCCCTTCCTGTATCTCACCGTGTCATCAGTCTTCTCTTTAGATGTAGACAAGGCAGCTTCTTCCCCATCCTGGCTGCGATGCAGCACCCAGCTTGCAACAATCTCCTTGATCTCGGGCTTCTTCTTCTCGACTCGCTTCGCCTCTTGAACCTTTCTGACATAGCCACTGTACACGACCACTTCGGCGATAGCAACAGCAAGTGAACTGCCCATGGAGAGTCCTAGCCTCTTGCCAACCGACCAGTGACGTGCGGCGACCCACACAAAGACAGCAACACAGACAACGGATATGAGGACGTTGATGATCAGGATAATCTGTCGGTGCACCTCTTCGTAGGACACATCGTCCACCTCGTCAACACCAATGCTAAAATGGTCGGGCATGCGGCTGCGGCTGTTGGGGAAGCGCTGGGTAAAAGTCTCGCGTGCGGGAGGAGGGTTCAGCATGCGCTCGTAGGAGCGGGCTTCTTCTTCGGCGCGCAGGCGGGCCATGAGGGCGAGGTATTCGGGGGTCTGCTGCTTCTTGGGCGGCGGCGGCGGTACGTAGATTGTGGTGTTGCACAGGAGCGCATTCAGAGAGGTCGGTAATGCGGCACCTACGGCAGCGTCATCGCTGGAGGCTGCAGGCAGCTGCTTGACGAGTCTCGAAAGGCCGATCAGCTGGCTGTGTGAGACGGGGTTTCCAGGCTTGGGGTCGGCGAGAGCGGGCTCAGACGGCGCCTGCAGCTTCGAGTAGTCCTCAGGCAGTTCGTCTGCCACCATTGACAGGGCCCGGACTATGCCGGGGGTCATGGTGAGCAGGACCATGGCTGTGGTGTGCGTGCATGTGCTGTGCCTGTGTCGGTGACGCGCTGTCAGATGGCGGCCGACGCGACAATTACTCGCGTTGAAGTTCTTGGCGTATTCATCATGACTTCTGGTAAAACTTCCCTCGCACCATTGATAGCGGCTGCGCCCGGCCCTCTCCTCCGGACCACCTCCACGTCTCTGGGGACAACTCAATTGCAGCTGCACCGTCCTTGCCCCATCTCAGTTCCGCCCACAGACCCAATGATGCGCCGCTCAGGTCGGCTCGTGAGCAGCCTTGCCCAGCCATCGTGCACCGCCGCCCCAACGTCACGACTCTCGACACCAACACCCACATGTCTCTACCGTAGCGCCGCGCTGCGCACACACGAGCCCCATGTCTCGACACACCACTTTGCCCGGCGGCGGAACCAGTCGTCATGGGCTGCCGCTGCGCAGGCTGCCAGTGTTGCCCAGCACATCAGGGCCGCGCCGGCACCAGATGCGCCGCTGAAAATGGATCCCTTCCAGACGGTTGCCCGCGAGATGAAATTCCTCACAGGGAACATCCGCTCGCTGCTGGGCTCGGGGCATCCCACGCTGGATACGGTTGCGAAGTACTACACCCAGAGCGAGGGCAAGTACGTGCGCCCTATGCTTGTCCTGCTCATGAGCAGAGCCACGGCATTGACACCCAAGATTGCGCGCGGCGGCAGCGGCAGCAACAGCGTCGACCACCCCATTACCAGCGCCTCGATTCTCAGCGACGACAATCCGGACGCAAGCATATCCAACATCGCACACGACCAAGCCTACACTCCCGCCGACTCCGACATCCTCCCCTCGCAGCGCCGCCTTGCCGAGATTACAGAGCTCATCCACACCGCCTCGCTCCTCCACGACGATGTCATCGACCACTCCGTTGCCCGTCGCGGCGCTGCCTCCGCGAATGTTGAGTTCGGCAACAAGATGGCCGTTCTGGCCGGCGACTTCCTGCTCGGCCGCGCCTCCGTCGCGCTAGCCCGTCTACGAGACCCCGAAGTGACTGAGCTGCTCGCGACCGTCATCGCCAACCTGGTTGAGGGCGAGTTCATGCAGCTCAAGAACACGGCCCGCGACGAGAAGAACCCCGTTTGGACCGAGGACACTGTGACCTACTACTTGCAAAAAACATACCTCAAGTCTGCGTCGCTCATCTCGAAATCGTGCCGTGCCGCAGCCGTACTGGGTGGGAGCACGCCTGAAGTTGTCGAGGCCAGTTACCAGTACGGAAAGAACCTCGGCATGGCGTTCCAGCTGGTCGACGACATGTTGGACTACACAATAAGCAGCGAGGAGCTTGGAAAGCCAGGTGGTGCCGATTTGGAGTTGGGACTTGCGACGGCGCCGCTGCTGTTTGCGTGGAAGGATAACAAGACATTGGGCAAGCTGGTGGGCAGGAAATTTGGAGAGAAGGGCGACGCGGAAAAGGTGAGATTTTGTATAACTACACAGACTGAGGAACTCATGTTAACGTTACAATCTAGGCTCGCGAAATCGTCCTCGCCAGCACCGGCCTCCAGCAAACACGCGCCCTGGCTCAGGACTACATCGACAAGGCCATCGCCGCCATTGCGCCATTCCCCGACAGCGAGGCGAAGAACGGTCTGATCGAGATGTGCACCAAGGTGCTGCAGCGGAGAAAGTAGAGCGAAGAAGACTGAAATAAGTCTGATACGTTGTTGTATAAGTACTGTACATTTGCGAGCATAAGGCGCACATGAACGCGTCTGGCGCGAGAACAGGGCGGTCGGTCCGTCTGTTGATTTGGATTCTGGCTGTATATATATTGTTATCTACACTACTAGACAAAAGCGTGGTGCGGAGTATGACAAAAAAGAGCTGTTCAATCCAATTAGGCTACGAATCCCGAGTTGACATCACACTCTGGCGGTGCGCATATGCTTGTTGAGCGTGATCGAACGAGCCTTGTCCGGCGCCACAAGGTTTGGCTACGAGTCGCAGGACCCAACACTTTGTTCGTTGCCACAGTCCAGCCTTGAAGGAACCCCCCTTCCCAGGGGCAAAAAGAGCAAGAAAAGAAAACCAACCCATCTCCCTCCAGCATCGAGCCCCCAGCAAAGGCCAGAGCGAGCCTGTCATGCCATTGCCTTTTCTCGCAGGTGAAACCTATCCGCCAGCCGTTCCTTGTCTTCTAGTCAGGTTTCATCATGACGAGCTCGCAGCTTCCGACCCTATTGGTTGGTGTGAGCTACAAGCCACCGCCAAGCAGGAATCGCAACCTGCTGGATTCGATGAAAAGATGGCCGAACAGACAGGACTATAGAGTAGGTACAGAGTCTGTGATTTTTCACTTTTGCGATAACGATCTGCTTGCGCGGTGCTGCAGTGAGGTGTGGTATCTCTGTGCTCTCAGACAGCTAAGCATTTATTGTCCAGAACAAGCCCTTGCAATTAAGCTTCCTGAGCTCTTCAATGGGGGCATACACCTTGCAGTATCTTTCAGCCCACTCCATACAGGGTCGTAGGCAGCTGTGCGTTTGATGCATGCTGCCGCTTCTTGTAGCCAGAGAGTGTACTTATTTCGAAAGGCAATGCTTTGATCAAAGGTCCTCAAGGTTGATTGGCGCAGACCTTGAGATATTATAGCTCTTGAAAGTGCATACGCAATTCGCTGGTTCACTGGTACCTTCGATCTCTTCTTATTGTATCCTTCAAAATTTGCGAAAGGACACATAGAGCTTACAAAGCGCAGCAATTGCTAGACAGTGTACTACCCACTAGAGCATAGGTTGATGGGTGAAACGCCTCTACGCAACTTTCGATGCCGGAAGGCTCCGCTCATCTTTCTCTACTCGGCGCTTCGCATGAAGGGCTAACATCAATGTACCTACTTTGGCTCATTCAATATGCAGTCCGGCAAGCTGTCGATAGCAACGATTATTCTCGAGGAACGATGCTGCGTTACACTAGCGTGGGGATCCACGTGGGGCCCACACCCACGACCTGCGCCTTCCCGCAATCGGACATGGCGTAAAAACCTAAGCAAAAAAAATCTCCATGCCGCGAACAGCTCTGGGAACGTAATGGCAAGCAAAAAGTTAGCTGTCTGGAGCAAAAGATGACCTAACCAGGGGTCGAACCTGGAATCTCTTGATTGCCGATTTAATCGTAGTCAAGCGCCTTGCCATTGGGCCATTAGGCCAGTTGGATAACTGATTTGATGAAAGACATAGATTTTAGAATCAATATAAAGCAGAAAAATCTGTCTTGCGGCCAGAGGATCATCATCTTCACCCCCTGTGGCTCCACTCCGTGTCGTTTGTTGCTGTACAATCGTGCTGTATCGGTGCTTGGAATTTTCTAATTCGGGAAAATGCTTGGACTTCGATCTGGGGTAATCACCTCGGCCCTGCAAAATGTAGCAAATAAATGTCTCCGTGGTACTACAGGATGTGGTTCAATACATGTGTGAGTCCAGCGTGTCAGAATCTCAGGTATTCTCGATCGAGGTGATTGGACGATCTCGCCGAATCTTTTGTGATCCTGGCAGCATCTCGGTGGGACTCCGCGTGTGGATTTAAACTCCAGTTACTCACGCAGCACAGCGCTCGTTCCGTTCTGTATGCGCGGTTGGAGAAGAGCATAGAAGACAAACAGGAGCATTTGGATCGGGCTCTCTCAGGTTTGGTTCATGGAGTTTGGGTACATCAATGACCCTTTAAGATGGCTTCACCAGGATCTCGTCCTGTTGACCTCTGTGCTGCTCACATTTGTATTCCTCAGAAGAAATGTGACTTGTCTTGAGTGACGCCGGCTTACAACAAGATGTAGACTTGTTTCATTACAGGGGGTCAAAACTGTATCGATGATCTGCAGCATGAATGCTTACTCGGGTTACCCGTCACATAATATCTGTCACTTGCATGTTCAAGGAGGGATCTGGAGACGGCCAGTTAAGAATATCGAAGCTGAGGTTGCAAGTCCGTTAGCTCACTTTGCAAAGAGAGTTGAAGGCTCGTTGGTAAAAACGTCTATTCGTAATTGCGTAAATCATGGGGTATGAGGAGCGTATGTGCAAGGCCGGTCTATATACAGAGCCTGTCCGGCCAACAAGACTCCTAAGAACATCCATACAATCATCCACATTCATTCCAGGTATCATCCAATCCAATCCAATCAACTCCCATTCAAAGACCAATTTGTAGCAACAGGCATCTATGCGTTCTCGTAGCGGCCAGCCTCAACATCCTTGGTAGCGATGATGGAGTTGAAGTCGACGTTGCCCTCCTCGCTGGTACCGACGCTGGACTCGTTGTAGGCGTCAAGCTCCTTGCGCTTGAAGATGTTGAGGTAGATGGGGTAGGCCCAGGCGATGACGAAGAAAGCCAGGGGCACAACCATGGCGCGCTGGGTGCCAATGTGGTCGGCAACGTTACCAAGGATGACGGGAACAACAGCTCCTCCGGAAACCGAAGCTACAATGAAGGAAGCACCACGCTTGGTGTGGCGACCGAGACCACGGAGGGTGGTAGCGAAGATGATGGGGAAGATGCAGGACTCGAAGAAGAGCACGATCATGAGCAGAGCAAGACCGCCCCAGTTGGGAGTGGTAGCGGTACCGGTGTTGACGCCAATGGCGGCGGCAAGGAAGACCATGATGGCAGATTGGTAGACGAGGAGGACAATGCGGGGCTTAAGACCGATGTACATAAAGCCGGCAGCACTGAAACGACCGATGGCGAAGAGAGCCTGAGCGATAGCGTAGTAGTCGGAACCCTTGGTGTGCGCATCGGTGACGCTCAAGTTGGGGTGGGCCTGGACGAAGTAGTTGATGAAGAAAGAGGCGATACCGACTTGAGCGCCAACGTAGCAGAACTGAGCGGCAACACCGAAGAAGAGAGTGTACTGCTTGCGGAGGGGCTTGTCCTGGTAGCCGGTGGTGGCGTTCATCATCTCAGCCTGGTCGGCCATGTCGGAGTCGGTGATTTCAGGGATACTGAAGAATGTTAACCATCTTTCTCTTTTCGAATTGAATTGCACAATTGACTTACGGAGCGAAGTAGAAAACGACACATAGGATGCCGACGAAAATGGCGATGCCAAGGTAGACATACTGGACGGCCTCGAGAGACTGAAGTGAATGTTAGCCAAACTTCATCCATACCAAATAACCGGGTTTCTTGCCTTTCCGTCGGACCCAACATGCTTGAAAATTACACGTGATGCGAGAAGAGGAGCAACAACTGAGCCGACAGCCTGGAAAGACTGTGAAAGTTCGAGACGGAACTCTGCCCACTTGGGGGGACCGCACACAGCGATGTAAGGGTTGGCAGAGGTCTCCAGAGTAGACAAACCAGAGCCGACAATGAACATGGAACCGCAGAAGCCACCGAAGCTTCGCTTGACAGCGGAGGGCCAGAACATGAGGGCACCGACACAGTAGATGCCAAGACCGAGCATGAAAGTGTAGCGGTAACCGAACTTGCGCAGGAACCAACCAGAGTATGTCAGAGGACCAATGAAGTAGGCACCAAAGTAGGCAGCCTGAAGACCAGAAGACTCTCCCTGGGTAATGTTCAGAGCAACCTGGAAGCGGGAGTTGAGGACGTCAAGAAGACCGTAGGCGAAACCCCAAAGGAAGAAGAGGAGTGTGACCATGCAAACGGGAATGATGGATTGCCTGGTGGTCAACTGCGAAGCACCAGTGACAATGCGGTTGTCGATGCTCTTGCGGCGGACATCCTCATTGACGACCTCGACAGCGGAGGGACGGCGAGCCTGCTGCTCGTGGACCTGGTCCAGAGTAGGCTCCTGAGAGCCGTTGAGTCCGAGAACCATAATGAGATGTGGTTGGACGGTTGGACTGTTCAAAGAGAGGATAATAAAGAGGATCCGAAGAGTCCCAAGAGGCAGATGCTCAGTACTGATGAGGTCGGAGAACCTTGAAGCTGATGATGATCAACGAGGGGATACTCGACTCATTATATCTTCTCCCAGCTTGTGTGCGACGAGGCATCGCGACATGGCTGGTGCCATCCAGACCCAAACTGCTCAGGCCAGTGATCCTGGGCTGGCGTTAGCAGAATGCGGCTGCGATGCCGGTCTGGAGAAGACTAGAGTATTGCACTACTGCGTCGACCCGCCCACCTTTTCCCCATGGTCCGCAAATTTTCTTGTGGGCGGCGCTGTGGTTGGGCGAGAGCAGGAACAGTCTCCCTTAGCACCCAAGTTTGCCCCCCGAAAGTGCAGCCGAGAGCGCAGCAACTTGGTAGGATGTGCCAATCAAAACTTGCAGATACAGAGCTAAGGTTATGCATGCATTTGACCCCAGGCTGCCCCACTTCAGTTGTTGAGCCTCAGAGGCTCAAGGTGAACGAGTCCAGTGAGACCTGGGGCTCCACACCAATCTCCACGACACAACCCCATGGAGATGCCCAACAAAGTGGGCCCGATGGAATGGAGCAGGTATCGCGTGGAGCGCGGGGTCCCCGTGTATCGCTGGTAGATCGTGTTCCCACAACTCAAAAAAGTGTACCCCCCTTACCCAGATCGCATGATGGCAGTGGGCATATGCGCGCTGATCTGAGATTCACGATGGCAAAGTCCAAGACGTACACAAGCAACTGAAGGCAAGGCTTGCCAAAGGGCATTGGTTGGCAAGCGAGCTTGTACTGCCTTAAGGAGTCTAGAGGGCTCTTATGACGCTAAATCTCCGCAGAGGAAATCGAGACTAGCATGGGTTTCTTAGCTTGTGGCCAGTGAAGACGATGCGGCGCTCTGGTCAGACGACAGCATGGGTCGTTTAGACTGCAGTCGACAATGGGTCTTGCTGGTCGCCTCAACCGTGAGTCTGATTCGATCGTAACGTAACCGGGCTCACGATAGCCTGAGCGATTATAGACAACCACACCTGTGGCTTTCCCAACCATGACGACTTGGAATTTGAAAGCAGGGTTGTGGCTCGGCAGTTAAGAGAGGTAAACGAGCTGACTACCGCAGAGGGAAATACACGGCGCATTGACTGTTTTCAACTGCTGTCTGTGCTATCCGTGCAGCGCGCGCATACCAGCGGCACCTATCCTTGTGACACGCACACACAACAGCAACCACGATCCATCTTCTCATGTACCAGCACCGACACAAGTCTTGCCATCATCTCGTCTGTGATCCTCAGATTCACGCCAACCCCACGATCTCAACTAACTCTCCACGGGGACTCTGCCTTGCATTACCCCTCGCAGGGTGAGCTCAAGCTTGAGCTGGAGGCCTTCAACGCCGCCTTCTAGCTGACTTCTAGCGGGTTTCTGTGCATGAAGACTCGCATCACTCTGACGTATCGATGGGAGTTGGTACAGGCAGTGGTGTTGCGATTGGTCGTGACATGTGTAACTGATAGGCCTGCGGAGGGTTTGTCGGCCGCGCTAAGGCGAGAGCTACCTTGGCAAGCGCAATAGCTCACGTGCTAAGGCGCCCATAGACGGGATCTAGAGCCTCCAAAAGGCTTACCGGGCAGATGGTCATTAGTGCGAATGGTGGTGTATGTGGGTCGTTGAGGCTCAATGGGATCGGAAGACGAGAATGAGAGGGGCCGTTGCTTCCTTGGCCACGGACTATCTCCAGCCTTGGGAAAGGAGCGTGCCTCAACACAAGGGGATCGTACATTTTCAAGATAGTCCGCCTGACGAGGCGTCTCAGCCTGGCCTCCACATGTATTATTGAATCCTCCATCCTCTTCACAATTCAAGCTGTCGTTTCACTTGTGCCAGATGAACATAAGTGGCCAGATGAATGTATGCTCGGTGGCGCATTCCAAAGTCAATCAATACAAATCGTTCGCTGGGCATCCAGAAACAACGGTGGTCATAAAGCCTCGAGGGTTGCGACCAGCAGCATTGGCTTGCAGCAGGAATTTTAGACGATATCGGACACAGCCTTGTTTAGTGAGCCTTCTTGGTTTAGACAAGTTTTTAGGCTCAGGATTCGTTTCGTCGCCGCAAGTTGTCTGCATCTTTGATGAGGATTTGGTAAAGAGGCCTAGTGCAGATGGTCCTTTCTCGATAGGGGACCCGTTGGTATACTTCCTTCCTGAGGAAGACATCTTTTCTTTGACAATTGAACTCTTCTTCTCCTGGAGACAAAGGAGATAGCAGAGCTAGCTCATCTGAATCGGATGGCCGCGTTTCTTGGGAGAATCTAGAGTGTGGTTTGGAGGGTCGTTGGTCGCCGTAGTCGACGGGTTGTTGATAGAACGCTGGCCTGGTCGCTCTGTAGCGTTTTCAGTGAGGGAGCTTAGTGCACCCATCCAGGGTGGACCGACACCCTCGCGATTTCAAGAAAGTCGCGACTGTCATGTGGTAAGCCAACGTTTCAGTAAGTATGCTCACCCTATCACATATCATAAGGCTCGATGGCTCTCCACAGCTGCTCTCGTTTTGCACTGTTGTGCGTGTCATGGTTGTGACAAGAGGTCTAGAGGACATCAGTCAAGGCCTTGTCAAGAGAACCTTCGGAAGAACAAGCTCGTCTATGATCCTACGGATGGAATCATCTGTACGCCAAAAACGTTTATGCGTCGCTGGGAAGGCTGAGATTGATCAATCGCTCGTTACTCCAGGGAGAAATTTGCTATGTGACAACAGTATGAGACCGGTGAGGCTCTTTAACTCGATCTTCAAGCGTAGCTCCGTTGATACTTGACTAGTGACGTGTGACACGATGCTGGAAAGGCTGAAAAGATTGAGCCGACTGATCACTCCAGTCCTGAGAACATCCCAGCGCATGTCTTCCACCAGGAGCCTGATGGGCGCCTATCTCCGAGTACACAGCTGCAACCATCAGCCACAGCAACTGCTCATACCAGCCTTGAGCCGACTGATCACCTCAGTCCTGAGAACAGATTGTTGGAATGCTGTTCTCAGACCGTCGGATACAATGCTATTGCCCTTGTCTGGACGTTGCGTCGCCAAAAAGCGTCTAAACCCAAACTGAGAAAGTCCCCGTCGCACCTCAGTCCCATTGCACAAGAATTGCAACAACTGCTTTTCGAGTTCATGAAGCGGTCACGACGTTGCGGATTCCGTTGACACCAAAGGCTCTAGACGTCTCCGAAGCCGCGTCGAATATGAGCATCACAAACTCAACAAATTCCTCTTGGGCGAATGAAATCCCGCAGTTGAGAAGATATACTCGAGACAGGATCTTGTCACAAGCCCTATACAATCGGCAATTGTACAGGCAGTATGTTTTGATTGAGGAGGAGGCGAGACGTCGCGGGACCGAATCTCAGTTCCTCTACATCGAGGTCATGGAGGCGATCGGCGAAAAGGTGAATAACAACTCAAAGTCGCGATTCAAGATTTTTCTCCGACGATTCAATGCGATCCCAATCCGATATTTCGCCTTAATTGTATGTCTGGATTTCAAAACTTGGACCAAGATACTGAACAACAATCACGGTGGTATCACTGACGACATCCTCCTACAGTGGGTCAATCTTGCAGGACCTGCCCTACAATACATCTCAATGATCTTATACTACACCGTTATCAACGATCCAAACAACGCTGCTAAGGTCCGTGACCTCTACTTAATGCGTGACAGAGCATGTGGAATATCTCTTCCACCTAGCTCGGTAATTAAGGGACGCCAGTATGGTTGGAAGTTAGCTGGTGCAGAGTGGAGTTCAAGTCAACATCGTTAAGAGTATATGAGGCACCAGGAATAGAAACGTCAGCCACCTTGCGGCCTAAGTCATCCAGACCGAAGCTCTTCAGATCAAGGTATTCAAGGATTTGGACTGTGGAACGATACAGCTATACATTTTGGATTCTGTAGAGATCAAGAAAGCAACCTATCATGGAATCGCTCTCTTTTCTCTGATTGGTGTGATGTAACCAAACGCAAAGTCTTTTTTAAAGGCTACACTGCTACTTACAGTACCTTACCAGCGCCGAGTGACCACTTGGCGTAATGCACGATACTGAAGACCTTTGAGCTGATTGGAGCAGACTTCTCAAAAGTCGTAGCTATTAAGATGGCTACGCAGTTAATTGGTCCCCTATCCTTGGTGCTCTCTCAGTTGAATCCTTCAAAATTGTCAAGAGGCCACTCGGAGCTGGCAAGGTGCAGTACACAAGCCCAACTCACTCCGAAGGGACTATTTTTTAGTAATTATCCATCGATACAGTACATAACCGCCAGCTCGTCCCTTCCCACTCTCCTATTGTCGCTATTCGCATCCAAGATTACTCTCAACGCTCGGCGCACGACTCAACTGTCGACAACCAAGCTCACCACCGCACACAGCGCGTCTATGAGGTGGTTACTCATGCCTGTAGTCGGCGAAATCCCAGAAATTCGAAACGCCATGCCAACATTCAAACACCGTTCAAACCAGTCAACTCATCAATTCGTACCAATACCATTAAACAGCCCATGCATCTGCAATAACTTATTGTACCTCCCTTGCTGAGGGTCAACCAGTTGCTTCGCCGCCTCAGCGCCAGCGACAGGCAGTTGTTTTGTCCCTTCACCCTTGAACTTCTTGGGAACCAATTTAGGATCGAGCAGGCCCACTTGCACAAGGACAGACGCCTGATCCCAGTACATGTGTTCGGAGACCAACTTCCCTCCTCTTACTGCCACGACACTGACCATGGCTATCTCGATGAATTTGTCCGTCGGCTGTACGCCAGGCAGTATCCAGTCGATTTCGTCTGAATGCGTGAAAGACACGACCATCTCATCCACGATCCGCTCGACGCCCATTGTTCGTGATACCAGTCGAATCTTGAAGTCCTCGACCAGACTAGGGACGAAGAACTCTCTGTAAAACTCTTCCAATTTCCTTCTCCCTACGCCACCTTGCAAAGTGGGTAGTATTGTGACATGCGGACTGTTTTGCGTCATATTCTTCACAATGCTCATACTCGCTCGCTCCGGTACATCGTCCTCATACTTCGCAGTCCAATAGCTTTGCACCACGGGTTCAAGATCGATCTCTTTCTTGAAACCCTTGCGCACACACGCTAGCGCCCTGCTCCATGCCAGATTTGCTTCGACCTCTGAGTAAGCCTTTGAGTTTGGGTCAGCAAAGCCAGTCGCACAGTTAGCGTAACGGTACAGCTTCCAATCGACCATTTCAGGATGCGGACTAGTCTGGCTCTTGCTCGCGACGTGGACCTGAGGGTTCGTGCTCTCCGGGTACTTCACTTTGACACCCGGCAGAACGGGTGGGTAGAAGGCGATGATTGCGCAGCATTTGTTGAGGGGCTTCATCGCGGTCCTGAGAACCACGCTGGCGGCTTCGCCATAGGCGACGAGGGCATAGTGCTCTCCCAGCTGCAGACTGCTGTTCAGATTCTGGATGGTGCGGATATAGGCGGGCTGTGCGGCTGCATCATACTGGAAGTAGGTCACGTCGTATCCCTCTTCTTTCCAAGAGAGCAGCGCTTTCTCAGGCGGATGTGGAGTCGAGTCGGTCATGAAGATCTTGGGTGGGCCATTGTTGAACTTGAGGAAGCCTCCTGTTCCAGGTGCTGAGGATGCGACTGACATGTTGGCAATGGGACGTTTCAAGGCGTGATCAACTGCTCCAGAGCAAGCATACGTTGGATTTAATTGTGCGGAGCGCACGCGCGTTGCGCTGGGCGTCGGCGCCGTTTTATGCCAGCCACATCTTGGTCAACCTTGCTGTGATCCTGGCACCGATCCAGGTCGTGTGAAGCTTGACTGGTCCGGCTGCAGCCAATGACGCAATGTTCAAGATCGCACGACTTTCAATCGCATGAGGTGCGCGCCGCAACCCGAGCCGAGCAACACTCAATCTCGGCCACGGCTTATACATGAATATGGGTTGCGAACGTGTGTTCTTCAGAGGGTCGCTAGGCGAATGCTGCCACCGGCCCGGCCGTTGTTGCCGTGCGCGTGCGGAGATGACGCCATTGCTATCGAATCCACTTTAGTAATCGTAGTCGCCGTCGGAAGCCCAAAACCTCTTGAATAGACTCGTCACTCGCAATTGAAGCATACAACCTTACACAATGTCTGCCTTCGTCCCTCGTGCAGCTTCTCGAGCTCTCCGCTCCGCCGCCCGTCCTGTGCTGCGCGCACAGCGCCCCGCTGCTACCCCATTCCGTCGCGGGCTTGCTATTCCAGCAGAGCAGCCGCGTCTGAGGATTGGCTCGGTCGCCCCTGACTTCGAAGCTCAGACAACTCACGGAAAGATCAAGTTCCACGAATTCCTCAATGGCAAATGGACCATTCTGTTCTCCCATCCTGCCGACTTCACACCTGTCTGCACGACCGAGCTTGGCGCATTCGCAAAGCTGAAGGACAAATTCGACGCTCGTGGTGTACAGATGCTGGGTCTTGTATGTTAGCCTGCAATCCGAGTTTAGGTCAAAAACTGACCCCCTCCTAGAGTGCCAACGACCTCAGCTCCCACGACCAATGGGTCAACGATATCAACGAGACGCAGAATACCACTGTTCAGTTCCCCATCATCGCTGATGCCGACCGCAAAGTTGCCTTCCTCTACGACATGATCGCTCAGGACGATCTCGACAACATCAAGGAGAAGGGCATTGCGTTCACAATCCGTTCGGTGTTCATCATTGATCCCGCCAAGAAGATCAGGCTTAAGATGGACTACCCTGCAAGCACTGGCCGCAATACCGCAGAAGTCTTGAGGGTCATCGACAGCCTCCAGACTGGCGACAAGAAGGGCGTTGTTACACCCATCAACTGGAACGTTGGAGACGATGTCATTGTGCCGCCGAGTGTGAGCACTGAGGATGCGAGAAAGAAGTTTGGAGACGTCAGGGAGCTCAAGCCGTATTTGAGGTTCACCAACGTTGGCAAATAGACGAACACAGGCTAACAAAAAGTGTATGACGAAGATGAATCATGTTTAACACGTTAATATAGATATAGACGAGGGTATCAATCCACCCATGCGCGAGTTTTGGTCCCTTCCTACGCCTGTGCCTGATGCTATGCTTAAAACCAAATATTCTCACAACATATTCATCGACCCACACCCACTTTACCGGTGCCCTTACTTTGCTTCTTCTCTGTCCATTCCTCAACCTGCTTCGCCTTGTGGTAATGAGGCGCCACCTCAGTCAGCCACTCTGCCTGAATCGGTGCCACACTCCTTACCCACTCCTTGCTCGTACTCGTCAGCTCATAGAATACAATCCAGCGATCTCTCGTCTGCTTGCGTGCCATACAAGAGCTTGGATGTATGAAGACACTCAGTTTCTGGCTGACAGTCGAATAACTCTGCCCATCACGGTTCAAGCGCGCAACGTTTGTGAAATATCCACTGGTGAAGGCCTTGAGGATCTTGACATGATCAGAGATGCCTGATGAACTATGTGGCAACTCGACCTTGTCACACAGCCGCTGCAGCTGGTCGCGTACATTCCTGACGCGGTTTAGCGCGCGGTAGTCAAGGAAGTTTTCTTTGCACCACCCCTGACTGTATTCGTTCTCGGTGAACTCGTTCCAGATCTTCAAAAACGCAATCAGGTCACCACCCGCTGCCTCTTCGCTGAAACGCTGCTTAGCCAGATCCGCAGCGACCTTTTTGTCCTTAGGGGCAAAGAAAAGCGTCCCGGCTTCGCTGACCATGGAGACGAGTGTCACCATCTCTTCCACGCAACCATACTTGTCCGCAGCCAAGAGCGCTTTGCCAAGTTTGGGGTCCAGCGGCAGCTCGCTCGCGCGACGGCCGAGTTTGGTGACTTTACCCATTGAGTCGATGTAGCCAAGGGCGTAGAGGTGCTCGAGTGACGCAGCGATTGCAGTGGTAGAAGGCGGGTCGATGAAGTCGAAGTTCAGGAGGTCATTGATACCCATTGTCTTCAAGGTAAGCATAGGACCGTCAAGATCGCATCGTAAAATTTCGGGTTCTGTTTCCATCTGCAGCTCATTGTAGAAAGCGTACTTGGTGTACAGCCTGAAGCACATGCCAGGTCCTGTACGTCCAGCACGACCGGCTCTTTGCTCAGCACTTGCCCGTGAACAGGGTACAACTACCAATGTGTTCATAGAACGTTTGTGGTCGTACACTGATTGCTTCTCAAGACCGCAATCTATGCAATATCGGATACCATCAATGGTCAAACTGGTCTCAGCAATGTTGGTGCTGAGGACAATCTTGCGGTGGCCTGGGGGTGTCGGCATGAAAATCTTCTGTTGGTCCTCCGCAGGCAGAGCACCGTAGACAGGAGCAACGATGATGGGGCCTGCTTTCGATCCGAGTTTGCGTGATGTTTCTTGGATGTACTCAGCTGCACTTTCAATCTCCTCGGAACCCGTGAAGAAAACCAGGATATCTCCAGGCCCTTGTGAAAGATGTATCTGGAAGACGGTTGTAACGGCGGCGTTGAGGTAGTTTGCTTCCGGCGAGCTCGAATAAAGACGCTCAATGGGATGTGTTCGTCCAGGAATGTTGAACAGGGGAGCGCCGCCGAAGTAATCTGAGAACTTGGTGGCGTTAAGCGTAGCACTGGTAACTAGGAGCCTAAATTCGGGTCGGACAGCGACCAGCTCTTTCAGCAAACTCATCAATAGATCTGTCGCTAGAGAGCGCTCGTGTGCTTCGTCCAGGACTACTGCCGAGTATTCAGACAGCAGGGGGTCCGACATGAGTTGCTTGAGCATCAGACCGTCTGTCAAGTACTCGACTTTTGTCACTTCTGGTGTGATTTTACTGTCAAAACGGACCGAGTAGCCACACTCTCGCCCCAGCCGTACACCCATCTCTTCGCTGACGCGCTTGGCGACAGACATGGCAGCGACTCGACGTGGCTGTGTGCAGCCGACCTTCCCGTTTTTTGTAAAGCCAGCCTCGTGGAGATATTGTGGTACTTGTGTTGTCTTTCCAGAACCAGTCTCTGCCACGATGATGAGAACAGGGTGCGATTCGGTCGCGGCCAGGAGTTCGTCTCGATACGCGTAGATTGGTAAGCTCTTCCGAACGTCTTCCATTGTCTTGACCTTCTGCTCTGCCTCTTTCAGCTGTCTCTCCAACAGCGCCTTGTCTGGATCTGGCATGCCGTCGCTCTGGAAGTTGATGGCCATCTCGTCCGAGAATACGAACTCGTAGTCATCTGCGTTGACCCTTTCAGGCTTCTTGACCTGACTCTTGATCTTGTTCATCTGCTCCTCCTCCCATAGCTGTACCTCGCTCTTGTCGTACCCTTTTTCGCGCTCATTGTGCCGTTTCGTCAGGGCAGAAGCTCGATTACCGTCAACATCGGGTAGTAGGTAGCCGTCGAGGTGTTCGTCGATAGCGTTTCGTGCTTCGGCGAGTCGCAGCGTCTCGCGGTTGCGCGCAAAGTCTCTCCTCTCCGCTTCTGTAAGCTTCGACCCTAGCCTCTCCTCCTCTTCCGCCTCTTCTGCGACCTGGCGGCGCAACAAAGCCAGCTGTTGCGCCTCACGCTGTGCAAGATACGTCTGGCGGGCATTACGTCGGAGCTCGCTGATGTCTTCGTCGCCCGTTCGGCGCCGTTTCGCGTCGGACATGGTGACGTCTGCAAGTGTGTAAATCCAGCGAGGATAATGCAGGAGGCGCGACAGGCGCAGATGTACACGCAAGTTGTGTGAAGGCGCGCGTTTGAAGTGCGGCTTGGAGGGGAAAGGCAGCTTGAATCAAATGTTCGGCGAAGGCGGAGGTCTGCGCACGGACCGGGGTTGACGTCGTCAAGTGGAATTCCATCGTCTCTACGAACTGACAGTTTTTAACCATATTCTCCTACTTTGTCACCTTCGCAAGTGTGACTTCGCGCCATCATTCAGCTGGAAGAGCTCCCAGGATCGATGATACTTCGACATCGATGAACCTTACGAGGTCGCCGTTGTTCAGGAATAAGAACAGAGGCCTCCGAGGCAGCTCGTTACATCCATGACAAGCTGATGAACATCTCAAGACCTGCAGCCTGTGCGGCTAGCATTACAGACAAGCATTGAAGCTTGTCCTTGGTCTCGTGTTCACCTGTCTGCCTGCGATTTGTGAGCGCCTACCTCTGACTTAGAGGTCTGGACCAACTCTTGATACTTTATTCCGAATGGCAACCCGTAGTAGCTTACGCTGTCCTCTACTGCTCACAGAGGCTTGCATAGGCATCAGGTTGAATCTTCTGTCACCTGATCATCAGGAATCGGGGTCACCGAGATCACAGCGATCGGTGAAGCACTCGAGGATACGTCGGCAGCCCGAATGCGCCTACACTATAACATCACTAACTGACACTCCTTCGTGTCAGCTGTAGGATGCGGCAAGGTAGGACTATACGATCACACGATATCTCACGAAGGTCCTGCACGTGTTGAACTGCCACAGGGCTGTTCCTGCTGCGCTAGATCGGCTCAGCTAACGTTGCTGATCGGTTCACCGGTCAGTGACGATGCGTCAGGCCTTCTGGTACTCCACATCGATGCTTTGATACGTCAGAGAACATGGACGCCATTGAACATACCCTGGAGGCTGACTGCCAAGTCTGTAAGCCGAGCTTTGAGCTTTCTTAGTGGATGAAACTTTTCTCACACTCCACAGTAAGATCCAAAATTGAAACTCAGCGCGAGGTGGAGGCGGTAGAGGAAAAACATGGGTTCCAAGCTTGAGCCTCATTTAGGTCGCTAACACTAGTTGCCGACATAGCCTTACCATACTCCTAGCGGCAAGATTAACGAGTCAGTAATTTGAGATACGCGAAAAATATCCTCACAATATCGGAGCAGTTATGACGGAAGACTTTGCGCGTTTTCGAGTATGTCGGAAGTCAAATGATGAATTGCATCCTAGGCTTTGAGAACCTCCAGCATCGCGCCTTTGCGACACGATCACGAGTACAGATGTCATTTTGATTTAAGATCATAGTTGGTACCACGTCATGGAGCTTTGCTGTAAAGCAGCCTCCACAGTACTACACACGTGCAGCGATGCAGATTTCGCCCTGTGGTGATGAGCCCGCCTGTACCAGATCAAGATGACCTCTATGCGATAGGCCGAGAACCCAATGTATTGGATGACATTGGGCTTGATGTGACGTGCAATCAGCATCTTTGATCTTGTGTCTCGATATGCTGCACAGAACACTGATCATCCGATATATCAGTGGATCTGCTAGGCAGAAGCGAATCTGCGACTGGACACTAGGTACTCGTGTTGAAGCATCATCTTCATGAACGCCTTAGGTCTTTCTTTAGCGCAGCGGAGCGCTCGGACTGCCTTACTCGGTAGACCGGATCCAAGCTGCACTGCCGCATGACATTTGTGGGGACAGATACTGGAAGCCACATTATGTTGACTAATGAAGACCGTTCAAAGCATGCTCAGCTTGGGACCGAACAAGCCTCGCTGAGAGCAGCAATGCCACCAGTCAGAATATTCCTCCTTCGGATGCGCCGCAGCTGTAAAATATGCTGCGTCATTGGGGTTTGAGTAAGAGTAAGGCTCTAGCTCTGACCATAATGCGACTAAACGGATGCTGCATTGCGCTATTGACTGCTAAATGTGTTCTGCAGGATCATAACTTTGGCCGCCTGTCACAGCTGGGGCAAAGTCATTGTAGTGGAGGTCAACATGGGCCTGCTGCCTCTAAGAGGCGCTGCTGAGCCAACACCAGTGTGACGAGTATATGAGATGACCTGACGGCAGTCTGTGTCAATCCACAGCTCTCGACAATTTCTCGAAAATTCCTGGACATCGAGCCCATAATTGTGTTCGATCGATAGAGCTAGCCATGAAGTTCTTCACTCCGTTCACCTGCTTTGTGGTGGTGGCAAGTGCCATTCCAGCACCTCGAACATGGAGCACTTACCCCAACGCTACTTCTCCATCTACTTCCAATACAACAAACCCGACGTGGGATACAACAAAACCTAGCACCGTTTGTGAAGGCAACACTCCAGAAGACAGGACGAAGTGGTGTGATAATAGCATTGACACCGATTGGTATAACTATGTCCCGGATACAGGAGTCACACGAGAGGTATGCAGTTTCGATAATAAGGTTTGCATGGTGCTGACGATGTCCGAGTATTGGCTTGACATCACGAACATGACTATAGCACCGGATGGTTTCGAGCGTGTTGCTCTTGGTGTTAACAACTCCATTCCAGGGCCTACCATCGAGGCCAACTGGGTATGTATATCCAACTGACAGACAGAAGCATGACTGATAGAACTACAGGGTGATCACATCAAAATCCATGTGAAGAATAGTCTTCAGAACAACGGGACGACCATGCACTGGCACGGATTCAGGCAAAATCACACAGTTCAACAGGATGGTGTCCCCTCCATCATCCAATGTCCTGATGCTGTACGTATGAACATTAAATAACTTGAGACTTCTCACTGACTATCACAGCCTGGAACGACACATACTTACACACTACGAGCTACCCAGTACGGGACCAGCTGGTATCACTCCCATTATGCCCTCCAAGCATGGGCAGGTGTGTTTGGAGCTATCGTGATTCATGGCCCAGCGACAGCTAACTACGACGTTGACCTCGAGCCAATCGTGATCACTGATTGGAGTCATGCAACAGTCGATGCTCTTTATAGCTATGCTCGAACCCAGGGTCCTCCCACGATTGATACAGCGCTCATCAACGGCAAAGGCACCTACAATGGTACTGGTGGTGAGCGCTACCAAGTCTCGTTTGAAGCTGGCAAGAAGTACAGGATGCGCTTCGTTAACGCAGCTGTTGACTCATTCTTCAAGCTCTCTCTTGATGGACACAAGATGACTGTCATTGCCATGGACTTTGTGCCCGTGGAGCCTTTTGAAGTGGATGTTCTGGACTTCACTATGGGTCAGCGGTACGACGTAATAATCGAAGCCAACCAGGAAGTTTCAAACTACTGGTTCCGTGCTATCCCTCAAGCAGCGTGCTCCAAGAATGCCAACATCAACGATATCCGTGGCATCGTGCGCTACGATGGAGCTTCAGGCGGCGATCCAACCACTACTGCCTGGGAGGCTAATCTGGAGGATGCCTGTGTCGATGTAGACTCCTCTCTGCTCAAGCCACATCTCAAGCACTCCGTCATCCATCCCGAACTCCAGAACCCCGACCTTGCTGTTAGCGTAGACAAGAACTCCCACAACCTGTTCGAATGGGACATCGGCCTTGATAGCATGCATGTCATCTGGAACAACCCCTCCCTCCTGCAGATTGCCGAGGGCAACGCTACTTGGGAGGATGCGGAGAACGCCTACTTACTGCCTGATGCGAATAAATGGGTGTACTGGGTTATCGATACGCAAATACCTGTTCCCCATCCTATCCACTTACACGGCCACGACTTCTACGTTCTGGCTCAGGGTGCAGACGCGACGTTTGATTCCAGTGTCAAGCTGAATCTCGATAACCCACCACGTCGTGATGTCGCCACTCTGCCTTCGGCGGGGTATCTGGTTATTGCGTTCTACACTGATAACCCAGGTACATGGCTGGTAAGATAAACTGCTCTATCGGTTGCAGCATGAAGCTAATGTTGATTACCAGATGCATTGTCATATTGGCTGGCACGTGGCTGATGGTCTGGCTCTTCAGTTCGTGGAACGGGAAAGCGAGATCCCTGCTCTTATCGACACAGCAGAGCTCGAGTCTACTTGTAAGGCTTGGGATGACTTCAACTCGGAGCGGTTCCACATCCACCAGGATGACTCTGGTGTATGAGATGTTTTTATGTGTTCAAGATACCATTAGATCTCCTGTATTTGCTATCCCTAATACTTTAATACTTTTGAAAAGCGTCTTGATTTGACCCATATTGCATTAGATTTCTGGAACTAATAAGGTATGCTCAAACGCTTCCTAAGAAAAAAACCAACCAACTTATGTTGCAGTTTGAATAAGTCCTCACATTCTGGCGTTGTAAAAATCGTCGCATTCGCTACCCAGAACTCACGCTGCTGCACAGAAAATGCAGCATCAAATTTTCCCAATACAACAGACGAAGAACCCAAAAAATATTGTAAGCTTCCCTTTTTCCGTACCAGAAAGATCAGCAGTGACATCAACATTGGGTTGCCTATTTGGGTTAGCTCCATTTCTAGCTGCTTCCCGATTTCGCTCGCATGCAGCGACCTCAAATTTTGATCAGACGGCGTCGACACCTGCAAGCACTTAACATAAGAGTAGGAAAACATGAGTTTCAACGATCTGACCGAGATTGAGCTGCCGGCGGCATTCGATGCCCACGTGCACTTGCGTGATGGAGAGATGTCGCAGCTCGTCACCCCCACTATCCGCCAGGGTGGTGTGAATCAGGTGTATGTCATGGTAAGCTAGTTCCCGTTTCCTGCCACCACACAGTTGCACTATCTCTTGTTGAGCTCGGTGCATGGTTTCAGCCGTTTTTGTATCTCTTCAAGTACAAATGTGTTGATGCTTCGCTCAGCCCAACCTCGTCCCGCCGGTCACCTCGGTCAAAGCAGCTCTCGAATACCGCGAGCGCCTGCGAGCGATTGAGCCCAATGTCGATTACCTCATGTCTCTCTACTTGCACGAGGACATCACCCCGGAGGTGATCCGCGAGGCAAAGAAGGCAGGCATCACCGGCGTCAAGTCCTACCCCGCAGGCGTGACCACAAACTCTTCATCAGGTGTCCTTTCCTACGAGCCCTTTTACCCAGTCTTCGCAGAGATGGAGAAGCAGAATATGATTCTCAACCTGCACGGCGAGGTCCCCTCAACACCAGCCGACACCCACGTTTCCTCCACCAAGGACGGTGCCATCACCATCCTCAACGCGGAGCCCGCCTTCCTGCCCACCTTCAAATCCCTGCACGCCAAGTTCCCCAACCTGCGCATCATCCTCGAGCACTGCAGTACCTCTGCTGCACTGGAAGCTGTCCGCGCTTGCGGACCTAGCGTAAGCGGAACCATCACCGCTCACCACCTCAGTCTCGTCATCGACGACTGGGCTGGCGACCCATTCTGCTTCTGCAAGCCCGTCGCCAAGACACCAGAGGACCGTGATGCTCTTCTCAAGGCAGTTGTAAGCAGCAACGGTCGCTTCTTCCTCGGTACTGATTCAGCACCCCACCCAAGCACCAAGAAGAGGGGCGAAGACAAGGTCGCGGCTGGTGTGTTCACACAGCCTTATGCGCTGGGATACGTCTTGGATGCACTGAAGACTGGAATCGAGCGCGGTGTTATTGAAGAAAAGGATGTCACTCAAGAAACCCTGGAAGGCTTCTTTGGGGCGTATGGGCGGAAGTTCTATCAGGTGAAGGACGAGAGGAACGAGAGGATCTTACTGAAAAAGAGTTCAGAGAAGATTGTCGATGTCTTGAAGAAGGACGGTATCAGTGTTGAGGTTGTACCTTTCAGAAAGGGCGAGCAGACCTGGAGCGCTGAATGGAAGTAAAGGTAGAAAAGAGAAACACCTGCAAACAGCTTCTCATGAAAGTTGATCAATAGAAAAGCGTACATGGTAGTACCTATACGAAAGCTGCATGAAGATAGCGCCAGCTTGACCTAGGCCAACTGAACTACATTCTCAGAACTCCCGATCTTTTTGTTCCAGGCCTTCGGTGCGAATTCGGCCGGGCCTGATCTCCGCGTGCGCATCGACGAATCAACAGGTGGTACAGACGTACACCTCAGCTTCTCTCTGGTCTGCTCCCTCACGGAGGACATCTCGGGGAAAACTGTCCTTCGTTCCTGTACCACCCTGGCTTTTTTCACACCCAAAGGAATCTCCGCTACGTCCTTAGAAGCCTCTGAGCTTTCTGAGGCATCCTGATCCCTTGGCCGCTTCATTGTAGTCATTCGCTGATCTGATTGTACCGACGCCGATATGGTTGGGAGCGAAAGTCTTCTGACATCCGCAGTAGGCCGTTGCGGAAGTTGGGCCATGAATAAGCCTGGTGCTTTTATATCCGTTTGAGCATTCGTTGTCTGAGGTGGCAAGTATCCAGGTGACAGCAATGGAAAGCTGCTCTTGTTCGCTGCTTGAGGAGGTTGCGGGAGGAACTCATGCGCCTGCCGCATGTTTGAGAACGAATCGGTAGACGATGAAGCCGGCGATGAAATGCTACCATCTCGAATAGTGTTTGCTCCTTGAAAAAGATCAAGCTCTGCGTCGTCCTCAGCGTCCACGATCACCTCTATCTCTTCTTCCAATGCCCTTTTTGAAGAAGACGCGCGTTGGCATTTTGCAAAAGCATTTCGCAGCGCGAGGCCAATAGAGAACGACACTTTTCTGTCCACTCCGTTGCCAATTATCTTCCACTGCTCACTAAGTGTGCCGATAATGGGTTCTTCGTCAGGATACCCCTGGGTGCGTCTGGCTTCTTGAATGCTCAAAGGTCTATGCTGAGACCAATGAACGGAAGCGCCATTTCGAGCGTCTTGCATGCATACGTCCGTTGTTATTGTCGGTATAAGCTTATTTGCCTCTATGCGGCGATATGCTTTGCCAGTTTCTTTCTTTGTCATGCGAAGCAAAGGTGGTATTAGATTCAATCCAATTGCCTCTGCGTATCCATAACCAGGTGGATACGTGGGAATACATTCCAACAGCTTCCTACCCTTGTTATTGGTGAGTCGCGAGAGTCTGTGATCAGGATACTCTATGCAGGTCTGCACATTGCCATTGCCGATACTGGGCAGATCCGATGTTGCTTCGTGAGCGCAAACATGAGGGAATGGGGTGGGATAGTGTTCGCGGTCACCGAAGCGCTCGCCATTCGGGAGCTTACCCAGACTCCTAGCTTTGGTCTCTTCAAACCGACGACTGTGAGTATGGGGTTGCTGACGTATCGGTTCTAGACCGGGCGCCGCTATGGTTAGTATGATACGTGAACGCCTCTGGCAACTTCCGTAATTCCAGCTGTCCATGATATACTGGTTGACTTGGTAGCCCATCGACACCAAGCATGCTACTAGCTGCGAGAGGATGTTCTGCTCCTCAAGGCCTGTGCGTGTCGATGCCATGTTCACGACATTCTCCAGGATGCCATACAGTGGACGATATACATCTACTGCCGTACAAAATGTTGTGATGTGTGACGCATAGATAATCGACTGTTCGCTCAGCATATTTTGTTGAAGAGCAGAAAACCCTGCCTTGATCAGTACGTCTTATCTCAGCTTACGTAGGTCAGAAGAACTTACCTGGGCAGGGTGAACCGGAAGCTATGAGGTCAATCTCGCCAATACGTGCTACCGAGTGATCTTTATTTCCAGAGATAAGGATCTTCAAGTAATCATCGACAGATCCGCAGAATAGCCGCATTCTCCTTGGATCTTTGCAATTGGCTCGTTGCGTGTGAATAGCTGCCGGATCGTAGTCAACCGATGTGTCAAACTCGACTGCGCCTGCTTGTTCCAAGCCGCGATCAAGACCGCCTCCGCCACTAAACAGACTAAGTCCTCTTAGTTTCTTATACGGGAGCTGATGTTCTCGAGTTTCGTGAAAACCCCGGGGTAAGCTCTCCAGAAATATTAAACGCCCATTCGCAATGGTCGAATCGAGGCCCATAGTGATAAACCCAAAGTCTCCTGCTCCTCCTTGGTCATAAGGTGCGGGTATGATGTTATTCAGAATGTCTGCCTTTGGAACGAACCGTACGTAACAAGATCGTTGTATGTGGGTTAGTGAGATTGTTTTGAGCTTACCCGTTAGGACAAGCTCATTTGGCAAGATTCTGGTTCGACCGGCATCTGCCGCTAGATGTAGAAGATCTCGCCTGAGACGCAGGAGAGTGCGGACTCTTGCGGTCCTGGAATCCTCGTCTATCTCTTGTATGACGGCAGGCTCAAGCACCTTCATCCCCGCAGTCATTTTTGTGATGTAGACAGTATCACCAGCGCGCCATTTGAGCAAGTTTGGCTTTGGTGTCCGACATGAACAGACCCTGTGCTCGTACTTGTAAGTGACAAACGCGCTGTCATTCGTCATGTATGTCTGTCGGATAAGAAAGTCTTTAGTTGTGTTCAAGGACTTCGGTGCCCATTCAACCATGTATGTTCGTGTGACATCAGTCGTCAATAAAACTCCCTCTCTGCAGTTGCAATTGTCTGAGAGAAACAGTTCCCTTGTGACGGGATACTTTGCAAGACATATATTGGTATCCTCAGGACGGTACAGCCAAAGGATCATAAGCCGCTTCGCCCCGCTTGTGGTCGATACGATGCCCTGAACAAAGGCATACCACACATCACTGGACTTCTGCCAATGCCGCTTGTCGGTATCATCAGGAACTACCGACACGACATCACCGATTCTGATGTTAGAAGTATCCATATTATCGTTGCGCTTGAGTCTGATAGCAGTCGTAAGTGCATGATCCTCGGCAAAGCCTAGTTTTAACGCTCTCTGCCTCCGCGATTGATTTACAGCCGTAGAAAGCGGTTTTCGTTTCAATCGTGTAGAGAAATACATTTCTTTGAAGCATTGATAGACATGCGCAGTCGTAATGGTGTAGCTGACCTGGGTTGATCGCCTCTTGATTGCGACCAGCGAATTGCACATGCAATGGGACCAGATCGGGTGGCTCATCAGGTGTTGCGAAGTCGACATATTCAATGCTTGCTTGTAGATGAAGCCCTTGTATGCGTGGAAAGCAACCCTGAAGTCGGTCTTGTTTCCGAATAACGCGAACCATCGCTGAAGATGCTTATTCGATCCAAAGCGTTGCGCGAGCCAAGAGTTGAAGATTGTGGTAAAATCCTCTAAGCTGACGGCGCCTGCTGGCTGATCCTCCATATAGTCGATTGCGTGTTTGCCCAACGTAGCAGCCCATATAAAGGGTACGTGATATCTCATGTAGCGCGAAGCCGGTTGACCCAGTCGAAGCCAGATTTTTGACGGCGTTTGAATGTATGCAACTATGTTAGGATGGTCGTCTGCTCCGTAGCCACCGATCGAGATGTTTTCGACTTTAAGTCGTTCGACGTAGTGTCTAGTGTTGTCCACCAGAATGTACCCGTCGAAACGTAGATTTCTAGCTCTGACATCAAAGAAATTGAGACCGATCAGCTCCGAACCACGTTTCCGCTCTGAAAGCGGACATCTATAGATCTCGAACCCTTCAAGATCAGCTATAATGTCTTCCCTTTGGATTCGCGTATTAGATGTTTCGCTGGCCGTATCAATGGCATCCTCGGTTACAGTTAGTCTCTGTCGTGATGCGCTGACTAAAACACCTACATCCAGAAGCTGCAAAATCTCCGTCTCGCTCGTAATAGGTCCGGGGGGAACATAGTTCACCGCGGAAGACCTTGGATGGTCCGGCGGTGGCACCCTGACTTCGATTCCCATGGTAAGGCTGCAAGTCAGTTTCAGCACTGCGCAAAGGATTCCACTATCCGTATTCGTCGCTGCGAGAGACTGAAGGAAGTAGAATCTGTCTCTTGTGTAGTGTCACGGCACGCAGTGAGGTTATTGGCGTTGGCCTGAAATAAGGTCCCTTGGAACTGAGCGCCAGCCTCTTACTTTGCTCGGTAGTTGCACACAATTATCCATCACCCCAGTCGTTCGGTGAAGTTGATGGTGAATATCACTCCCAAAGTCGTCTTAAAGTTGCGCTCTGGCTTTTCGTAACGTGATCGGTACAGCAATTGCTCGCTGTCACGACGCGTCGCGTGCGCATAGCATGTTCAAACAGGGTGAGATGACGATCGTACTAGGGGGGCATCGATAAATAGCTGTACCATGATAGCCTCCAGCACGGTGTGGTGATGAAGATATGCTGCTTGCTCTGTAAAAGCCAGGCCTGAGTTAGAAGGGAGACCCCAGCCACCACAATTGAATGACTCGCGTGGCTATACTGATCGAAACAGAGTGAGAAGGGACACAGAAGGGACACGAGAACCGTCGGAAGACCAAGGCATAATTGTAATATGGACGGTGCTTGAGTCATACACAATAGACACAGCCTTTATGCAAATACACGTCCGCGGGTTTCAGGTGACGCGTGAGCACGTGCTTCCGTTCTGTCACCTGCCAGATGTTTCAAGAAGGCTGCAGGTGCGATACGGTGAGAGACGCGAAATATTTAAAGCGACAACAAGTGAGATCCTGCATTCTCGGCCAGCATGAAAAACAAGCCACGTATCAACCGTCCAGTCTATGTACAACCAACTTTAGATCTAACATGGTGTCCGCCAAACGCCGACGCCCCAGCAACGCCAGTCATGGAAGCCGTGATATACATGAAAGCTCAGTCCTTGTGCTTGTCTCCACCTGGCGCATAATCCCAGATATGCGTCGAGTCATACGTCTCCGTCTCCTCTGCCCTCAGCTTGGGGTCATCACCCCTCTTCCTGGCCTCATCCCTCAGCTTGTCGAGCTCGTGGTCCATCTCGCCAATTGTCTTCTTGAGCGTTTCCATAGTAAGCTTCTCAGCATCTGTGAAGTCGGGCTCCTTGTTCTCCTCCTTCGCCTTATCTGCGCGCTTATTAAACGCGTCCAGTTGTGTCCACTTGGCGTTGCGATCGTCTTGCTTCTTCACATAGTCATCGAACTTGGCGAGCCCACCAAAGCAGATGCCGTACCCGTCGCAGTAACATGAATTCTGCGCGGGACAGTAGATCTCGTGACCAGTAAAGATGTAGTGCCAGATGTACTCGAAGATGCGGCCGGAGAACTGGTCGTCCATGCTCGTTGTGAGCAGCCACTTGCGGTAGTGTATGAAGCGCTCGATGGGCACCTGCCGGATCCTGTCGCGCGAGACGGCGAACTGGGCGCAGCAGATGCCGGATATGGAAGGAGGCAGGGCAGCTCCGGGGTGGATCTCTTCCCAGATGGCCTTGCGCCAGTAGATCTCCTCGGGCTTGTGGAAGAAATCGAAGTCGCCGCCCGGACGGTCCATGTGGATCCAATCGGGGCAGCCAGGGTCGTGATGGCAGCGGACGTTCATGTAGCCTTGGCGGGCGACGCGCTCGTGGTTCAGACGGTCGACGATCTGGGCGGCATCGAGGCCCATGAGCTGGTTGTTGTGCCAGGCATGGCGATGGGCGTGCATGAACAGCGTCGTGTCGGGCAGGTCGTCGTAGTGGTCGATGATGTAACTGAGGTATACCTAGCGCGCTGGTTAGCATGCGTTGTGTTCTTTGTTCTCCCGCGCTGTGCACGCAATGGCAGGCGTACCATGGCCTCACGGCCCTTGTTCTTCGGGATCTTGTGCTCGGCCTTGTCATTGTCGACCTCGTAGACAACCAGCGGCGCGTGCGGGATCTCCTCGGCCATCCACTTGAGGTCCTCCTTGGTCGTCTTGGGCACGACAATCTTGAAGCTGTAGTTGCTGCCCGCGGGCTTGACCGGCCCGTCTGAGAAGCGCAGCGGGATGCTGAAGTCGAGTGGGTCGACGCCCGGCCGCAATGACGCTGGCCGTGCCGTCACGAGCGACGACGAGGTCCCGGGCTTCCACGTCGACAGCGCTGCACCTGAGCCGGCCACGCCATGGTAGTACCACACAACCAGCGCAAGGATGAAGGCTACGAAGATAAGGGGAACCAGCCGGGGCGGTCCGCTGAGCATACTGGCGGATAGCGCGGGCCGTGTGTGCCGGTGCAATTGCTCACGGCGCCAAAATCGGGATGCGGATGCAGGAGAGAGCGGGCAGCGCGCTCATGTCATGTCTTGGTCTGCGAAGGGCACGACAGTCGACGTAAGCTTCTCCCCGTGTTTGTGGTGGACCTAGCGCTGATCTTCCCGCGCTGTGCCCGGCCGTTTCACGGTCCAGCTCCGGTCTAGCCCTGCATTCCACTCCAAGGTACTTTAGTAAAGAGCCGCCTCCCAGCACTCTGGCCGAAAAGCTTGTGCAAGCCTTATTGCTCCCTTGCGTGCACTGAGACCTGATTTCTTGCCTGTACCGTGTGCGGTGCGACGCCGCTACCACGATTTCGCTCACACCTACAGCTGCGTTGCGCGTCCCAAAGTCCCAGCCCTTGCATCGCCCTTGCCTTTGACCCCCACCAGTGACCACCTGTGAACAATGGGCTTATCGCACAAGGGCACAATGAGACGGTGCATTGTCACCATTGTCGCCAGGTGCAGTAGAACATGTAAAATCAATTTGCAGGTTGATGTCCTAGGTTCAACGTGTAGGCTCGATGTGCAGTATCAACGAACGTAAGGTCATCTGCAGTCATCATCTATACGAACTAGCTAAAGCATGGCCCATACAGCAGACCACCGACACGTGCTACGCGTCGATGGCGTCCATGTCAGTGATAAGGTACTGCAGCATCAAGTCTGTACGGCAGGTGCAGCTGCTCTTCCCCTCTTGCCGCCTCGCACTTTCCCCCACAGCCTGCCAACCCATCTCTCTTTGACACACTTCAGCACCACGTATGCTAGGAATCGATACGCAACAGCGCAGATTCCCAGGGCCATGAGATACATCTCTGGGTTCTTGTCCAGCTTGTATAACTCCAACACCTGCTGGCCAGAGGTGATTGGACATTGCCCGTTGATCTTCTGCCAGTCCTCGCACGTGAACTCCTCGTTGCGAAGTGTGTAGGGCGCCATGTTGCCAATTGCCCACTTGACCGGCGATAGGTGGTTGAAGGCTTGCAGAAATGGTGGGACATTGAGAGAAAGAACACCGCCTACGGGCCGTCAGTTGTCGTTCATGACAATAGCGCATAAAACTTACCCATGACCTGAGCGACGCTCAAGAAAACGCTCAAGACGTTGACACTGAAACCTGTATGCGAGAATAGCGTATTGAAAACAACCCCCAAGCTCTCACCACAGCTCGTGATGCAGAACGCGTTGAAAGCGATGATGAAGTACGTGCTGACATCTCGCTGCAGACCCACCGCAAACACGGCAAGGATCGCGAAGACAAGACAGGATACGATCTCGAAAGGGGTCGTGATGGACATGTAAGTAAGGAAGAAAGCCTCGACTCCGTAGATGCGATCGTCGTAATCTCGATAGAATACATCGCGCTCCACTGGATAGGTAGCGATATTGTTTAGCATTCCAACGAAGTAAAGTGGCGCAATCTCGACCAGGAGACCCATGCGGTTTTGGATAGAAAAGTAATCGTTCTTCAGCGGTGCAAAGAAAAGTGCTAAGACAATTCCCAAGCCCACTACTTGCATGATCCTTGCAATGATCAGATCAGGCATTCGGAAGAAGTTCTTCGTAGCACGGCGCATGAGGATAGAATACGCAGCTGCAAAGCTCGCTGGCTCGCGTGCAAGACTACCTAGCTCGGCAGGTGTGGCAATAGAGCCAGTCCTAGCAGCAGGCACTAGGTCAGGGTGCCACGCTTCTATCAGTCTTCGAACCTTCTCTCTACTGACTTTCTCGCGTTCAGCATGTTGCAGATCCACAGTTATCAAGTCGAGCGCAAAGTCTGCAGGATTGACGTGTTGTGGACAGTCATAGCCATGGGACGCAAAATGAGAAAGCATTTGGCTTGCCGGTCCTGCGAACACTGGATTGCCGCCGCGAGCAAGAAGTAAGATGTTGCCGAAGTGAGCGAAAAGGTCTGAGCGTGGCTGGTGGATCGTGACGATGAGAGTTCTACCCTCATGGGCAAGCCCACGCAGTACATCCATAATTGAAAGTGCGGTGAATGCATCCAGACCTGAGAGCGGTTCGTCAAGGAGTAGCACGCGCGGCTCAGTGAGGATCTGTACGGCAATCGATACTCGGCGCTTTTCGCCACCACTGATGCCTTTGACGAGATCGCTTCCGATTAAGTTGTCTGCACAATCCTTCAACCCCATCTTGAGCAGAATCTCTTCGGCTTTTTGCATCTTTTGTCGTCTTGTCATCCACTTTGGGAGTCGCAGGCCAGCAGCATAGCGAAGTGTCTCGCGAACAGTCAAGGAAGCGAGCAGGGCATCGTCATCTTGAGTGACAAAAGAACAGATGGAATGAACAACATCTTCAGATGGTGCGAGGCCATTGAACTTCATGGTGCCGAACGTCTTGTATTTAGTCGTGAAGTCGTCTTTCAATCTGCCAGCCATGCTGTTAAGAAGGGACGTTTTCCCCGAGCCGCTCGGACCCATGATGACATTAAGAGAACCCGGCTGAAATTCCGCAGTAAGTGCATTGAGGATAGGTTTAACCAGAGAAGACCGCAAATGCCGTTTTTCGATAGTCAGACCGAAGCCCTCGAGGCGAATGTTGACGGTTCTGACTTCGCCAGGTCCGGGTTCGCTCATCTTTTCTTTGCCAGCAGAAGCGTCCGTGTTGGATGGACGGGCGCGAGCCATGATAATCTCAGCATTCCAGTATCTGAGCAGCACGGCCGCGCCTACATAGAAAGCGAACACGTATCCAGTCAGGGCTAGGATCGGTCGCCAGACCCAATCGTCAGGAAAGCCGAGTGAATCCAGGATGAATTTTCCCGTGTACTCTTTACACGCTTCGTCATCGGGACCACCAACGGGGCAGTCGTAGAAGCTATTGGTGAATTCATTAGCACATAAAGCTCCGAATGCGTAGAACTATTGAATCGCTGACGTTAGCTACAACTCGTCAGAGGAGAAATACCACTACTCACAACATAGGCTGTCCACTTGGTCCATCTTACGTAAATGGGTATCGTATTGGACTGGATGAAGTATCCACACGCCATTGACTGTAAGGTGTACGCAAGGTTTGCCACGAGACTCGCCCCCGCAAAATTCCTTGATATGGCTACACAGACCATGGCGAAACAAACAGCGATACAGTGTTCCAAAAGGATTACACTGAAGAAGGTGAGAAAGTCTCCACCGTCAGTGCGAAAGCCTACCATGAAATAATAGATGACGGAGAAGATGAGAGGCACCGGGAGGTCTTCAATAAAGAAGCGGGCAAGGCGTCTCGAGATGAGGAAAGCAGGGATGCTAACAACGCCCTGCCGTGCTTCTTCGTCGAACAGTTGGATGTCATCTGTGAGTCGATAGGTCTCAAATAGTAGGATCAGGTAGCCTTGCAACGCAGCTGCGTTGTACAGAGCACCCTGTCGTGATCGGATACCCGACAATGATTTGTCAACATTCAGAAAGATCCAGCCTGTAATGATCGCCATACATATGGCCTCCACAAGACTACCGAACATTCCCATGGGGTCTCGTATTGTTACCACCCAAGTTCGCGAGGTGAGCACGTTGATCTGTTGAAGACGGCCGGAACGTCTCGATTTTAGCAATGCTGACTTGGGCTCCATAATTGCTGCAATTGTATCCTCTTGGTCCTTTTCACGAAGTGTCTTTTCGCTGTATTCTCTCCACGCTGCCGTAATGTACTGAACCCTTTCTTCAGCAGCAGCCTCTGCTTCGTCGCTCCTGTTGTCGATGCTCACCACGTCTATGAGATATTCGGCAGGATTAGTAAAGGGTGGCATTTCATGGCCCAGCTTTGCGAAGTAGCTGAGACAATCTTCTGCGTTGCCTGCGTACGCAGGAGTGCCTCTTGTTAGTAGGATGACGTTGTCGAACAGGCTCCATATCTCAGAACGTGGTTGGTGGATCGTCACAATGATCGTCCTGCCTTTCCGAGCGAGGTTTTGTAGCGTTTTCACAACCTGGTACGCGCTTGTGGAATCGAGCCCAGTAGTGGGCTCGTCCAGCCATAGTAGACTTGGATTGGATAGGAGCTGCACACCAAGGCTTGTTCGTCTCTTCTCACCACCACTGCAGCCTTTATGAGCATGGTTGCCTATCCGCGTCTCTGCAGCTTCCTTCAATCCCAGCTCTGTAATGACTTCCTCGACCAGTTGTTTCCTTTCCGTCTGAGTCACCGAAGAAGGGAGCCGGAGCTGTGCAGCGTATGTCAAGGTCTCTCGGACGGTCAAAGTGTGAAGTAAAATATCCTGTTGGATCGCATAGGCACTTCTGATAGCAGATATGTCCTCGCTGCCGTTGAACAAGGTTCGACCGGACGTACGGATTCGGGTTCCCTGCATACGTCCACTCATTTGGTTGAGTAGAGATGTTTTCCCACTGCCACTGCCGCCAATAATGGCTGTAAGCGTTCCGCTCGGTAGGTAGGCTGAGACATCATCGAGGATGGTTTTCACGTGACCTCTGTCTGTTGAGGGCTTCCTTTTGAGAAAGTTGGCGAGCGCATTGGGCGATTCGTCAACGGATACAGAGATGTGGTCGAGTCGTACAGACACAGGGTCTACTTCGCGTAAGGAAATCGTGTTTTGGGCGTAAGAGACGCGAGACTCTGTTCGGTGAATCACTTCGGGAAGTGGCTGCTCATCTTCTTCGATGCACGGTTTCTTTGCGAGGAGACCAGCTTCTGTTTCTCGCTTGTGGCTGCCATGGTGGAAGTCTTCCCTGCTCTCTTCTGTCGACGCCATGACGTTCGCAGTTATGGTGGCGTGCTCATTTTGAATGTGCGAAAACAAAAGAGAGTGAAGCTGCGACCAACATAGCCACCAGCTGTCTTCGCAGAGCACGGGGCAATCTAGTCAATCTTACGCGGTATAACGTCCTCGTCGCTTGCCAACCGAACTTGACCACCCCTGCTACGCTATGCCGCATCTGGTCAATGAGCCGTTTGCTTGAGTGAGGGGCAGGACACAACACGGACGCCTCATCCATTATTGAATGAAACGAATGGACTGTGAAGTAGACACGAAGCAGCCGCCAGGACAACATGGCTCAATCTTGAGTTGCTAAACAGGAACGGGCCGCCGATTACACAGATCTTAGCTCCGGGCCGTTGTAGCAAGTGCAACGGCTTTACCACCAAACAGGAAGAGGATCGTGTCGTTGGTGCGACGTCGAAACATCGGTCGCCAGACTTGCGGGGGTCGCTGATGGTCCATTGCTGGAAAACCTGGGGCTCGGTTACACAACAGAAAATGTACCGCAATCTACGCCACACGGGGGCCAAGTCCGCAAAGCTGTGTTTGCTCAATAAAGCATTCTGCTCCCCTTGACTCTCGACTCACTAGTGCCTTCTTCTTTGGTAACACATCCTTTCGCCATTCGCAAAGATGCTATAAGAAATTACGGACGAACACTTCTCTAGTGACGTTGAAAACTAGCGTCGCTCTTGGCATGTTTGCATCAAAAGGGTGCGCTCTCGGCACTGCGACGGCGACTCCATACATTTAAGGTAACCCACCTTCCCTGTCTCCGTATTTTCCTGCATTTGCCGACTATGCGATCCTTTGGTACTCCACTATACGTCCGCCGTCCTTTTCGATTCTTCGCCCAATCACTCAATTGAAAACCTCATGACGACAGATTACAGCATCGGTTTAGACTTCCAGCTTATCATGTTTGGCATAAAGCGAGTATTATGCATTCACCTCATTCGTTGGGAAGCAGTGCATTTCATCATCCATCAGTCATGCGGCTATTGAGCTACGGCTCTCTATGCCGGGTGGATAGATCCTGCACATCACCGCGGACCCTAGAACCGATTCAGATCACACATACGAGATGTTTGTTGGTTGTAGGCACAGCCCGAGCAAACTCAAAGAGGTGAGACTCTGGCATCTGCCTTGGCAATACCCTCCGGATAGTCTGTCCAACCTGCGAGCGCTGTTCATCGCCCTCCTAGACAAACTCACCTTGTAATGCCATCCCTGAATAAGTGTGGCACATGCGGCTCTTATCGGAATGCTCGAGCCGCAAGCCAGCACAGAATCATTACACAGTTTTAGAATTGGCCTTCGAAATAAATCGTGCCCGAAATCAACAGCCCAGACCTAGCGCGATCTGCCACACCTACATCTTGCAGTCCACAAACGATGACCTGTCAAGCCATTATCGCTTACGCAGCTGTCAGCTGCAGGTCCGCAAGTCGTCTAGTCCGCCCAAGACACAGCCCTACACCTCCGGTTCGAAGATTCTCGACGTTTTCGATTAAGAAGCTATTACGATGCCGATGTGTCCTCGTGGGCAGCGCATTAGCTTCGCTGACACCGGTGAAGCCACAGGAGGCGGTGAACCCACATATCGTTCCACTCTGATCTCGCATCATGACCTGCATCATCGACTTCTATTGCGAATCTATGCAGGCACCATCGGATTAGTACTGCTCAAGCCTTGTCAGCTGAAAGCAGGTTCATTGGCGGACTAAACCTTAATCCAGACTTCAGCTTACATGCAGCGTGCTCTTTTGGGAGCTGCCGACCGCTCGAAGCGTATTGATTGCTTGATCACAAGCCATGTGTGGCTGTAGGGCAGCATGAGTCGCGCCTCCTCCACAAACGGTGTGCATGTTCAAGGCTGACTGCTGCTGCCTTGGTATCCTGCTTATCGGAGTCATCCGGAGGATAATTCCATCATAGTGGACAATGGGCGATCCGGAGTCCAGAGTCAGAACGTCGGGAATAGGATCAAGTTATCGGTACGAAGGAATCAGGATTGCAGGCGTCCCGGTGATATGCCTCTGATCAGTAACTTTGGGACAGCGGTGTGCAAATGCCTAGATCGTTTCATTATCAACCGTCAAGGTCGTGCTCTCCTATTGATAGAAAGCATGAAATGAGCATGAGATGAGCATGAAGTGGATCTGCGAATAGCGTTCCGATCTTGTGCTCGTTTTGTGTTCGGGGACTCGCTGATAAGGCGCTATCTTCAAGTACCGTTCGAAATACCGAGGTACCTTGTACCTTTAGCCTGAACACTTGTTTGACTTTTGGAACCCTTTGTCCAAGCTCCCGAACAATGTGGGGGCCTGACAGTGACGCATCGAAAGTAGAAGGGCCGACAAGAAATACACTATATTCCAAGATGCACTTGCACGGCGCTGAATCCAACGTCTATTTGTCGCACCTTCAGGAAAGTATTCCGAGGCATATACAACGGAGCGTGAAAGACCCACGAAATGCACCCTGTAGTTTTAGCCGCCAGGTAAGCCCCCCTCAGGTTTGTGCAAGCTGGGCATGCAGCCCCCCACGCAAAGCACGCAAGCGTCCGCGAAGCTGGACCCAGCAGCGATCTCCTAACGGCCGCTTTGCGTCCGGAGCTGCTGACCGACGCCCGTATTGATCAAACCTTCATCTCGTTCGCAGCTGTGCATGTGTTCGCCCGTCGGCTAAATGCAGACTTGAGTAATCATTGCAACAACTGCGCCTTTGAATACGATCACAATGGCATCTTGAAACCTTCGTGGATCGCACAGCATTCTCTAGCAAGATGTCCTGCAGAATCTGCCGCTTAGGATTGGAGGAGAAACCGTCCCGTGCCGCTGAAGGAATGTCGAGACGAGGCACTAGACACAACGCCAGGAAGCGCGCCAGCTCCTCACCCTGACACTTTGCGCGATCGTCATCGGCCCACAGCGACAGTGCGGAAGAGCGCTAGGATTCGCAAATGGGAAGTGGACTTAGCTGCATTATCATCTGCGCAGCTACGTGTCGTGAAACCCGACTATGCCAGCCAAAACTCTTTACGTCTAGCTACAGGAAATGCTTGCAGTGGGACTTGCCATGCCATGTGTGCGGATATGCCTGGCCAAATGCGATGTGTTCATGCAGACTGAAGATGCAAACTGTGCCTACCAAAATGCCGAAAACGCTATATGTGCAGAAAACCGCCACAGAACCATACCGAGGTGATGTGGCAGAACAATCAATGACCCATTCATCCATTCCGAATCCTACACAATGCTCCGCTCGTATGGTAAGCGACACTGTGCCCACTTAATGCAAACCGCGCCGCAATCATGCTTCGAAGGATGCGAGATGTTAACCCCAAAAACGCCGAAAAGAAGGTCAACCTCCGGGTTCGGTGCCCCTTTTCGCTCCTTAAAAGTAAGTGTGATAAAGTAACAATGGAGAAGTATAGTAAGAGGTCCGAAAAAGGTGTCGAAGTCCGTCTTATGTTGCAAGAAAATCCCACCCTTTTTGGTGAATGATCTTTTCCCAATCCCATGATTCTGGGTCGCCAGCGTCCATCAATTTCCAAATGTCTTCGACAACTTCCTTTGCGAACCCGATGTTTCCAAGGCCTGTGCAGGCGATGAGACCTGCAAACGCTCGGTTGATTTCGAGGCGCTGCTCCTCTTCAAAAGCGGCACAGCCAATGAGGAACAAGGGCAGAAGAACATTGCTCTGGATCCAGCCTTCTGCAGGCAGTTCGTTAATGTACCGTATGCCGTCATTGACCGCGTTCTTGATGTAAGGATGCGGGTGAGAGCTTTTCGTTGTACGATACAGGTAGACCCAGGTAGCTTGACGATATAGCATCGAGATAGTGTAGCGGGGTGTGCCTGGCGATTGGGGGCACACCCATCCGCGCAAGCCTGTGTCGATGGCGTGTGCAGCGAGCAAAGCCTCATAATCCATGGTGGGCTCAAGCTTGCTATCAATGCGCGCGCGTAAGCGCCGTCTCAGGTTGCTGATCTTGGAGATGAAGCCAAAAAGACCATCGGAAACGCCGATGAGAGCAGCAGTCTCGGGGTTGATTTTGAAAGGCAAGTTGAAGTTATCCATCATAGGGACGTCGGTACCGTCCATAGAGGTAATCTGGCTCGCAATCCAGTGGTAATAGAAGAATTCGTCGAAGAGCGACTGGAACTCTGGGTTGGTCGATTTCTGACTCATGGCGATCTGCTTCGCAGCAACCATGTGCATCCTGTATTCACCTGATGTGTTTCCATCGCAAATAGAATGAAGAAGATGAAGCAGAATCTGAGCGACATTAGAATCCTCAAAAACCATCACTCCGCCCTCGCCAGCCTTCTGGCGTTCGAGGTCATGCTTCAGGAGTTGCAAAGCCTTGCCGCGATGGTATGCCTGGCGATCCTCATACTCTTCTGAAGGGTTGATAGAATACATGTGTGAGGCGGACAGACATAGCACCGAATGCATCAAGCCTTCGTGCTCGAGCGCCATCGGTAGCAAGATTTTGGTGAAGGGGTTTGTTGCTTTATCGCCATGAAGAGTCAAGACAGCACTGGCTCGGTTGGCGAAATGTTGCAGAAGAGATCGGTCCAGATCGCTCTCAACACCTTCCATTAGAGGCGGCAGATCGAAGGTGATGTCTTCGCTTCGTTTTCTTGCTGTTACTTCATTAGCTTGAAGCACTCAAGCGGCGCTGAATGCGTACCTTCTGCTGCCTTCTCTTTTCCACTCCTCCAGATCTCCAAAGGCTTGTAGCCTTCGCAGTGGATATTGTTCTTCTGACACGACATGCCTACATCCAGTTAGACAGGCGCAACTTGGTTGCAGTGGTATGCTTACAGAAAGGTTTGGTTTCGTCACACTTCTTCTTTCGTTTCCGACATGTCGTGCAACCTGTTTTCGACCGTGCTTTTGCCTGTTTGGAGAGCGTTGTGGGCGAGCGGGGCGGATGAATCCGGGGCCGACCACGAGCTCGTCGAATCCTTACAGGCTCTGTCGGTGAGATGGGAGTCTCTTCTGTCTCTTCCTTCACGTCAGCGAGGTCGACTTCGGCCTCCTCGAGCTTGGGCACAATATCATCAGGGCTTGTTTGCGAGTCCCGTCGGCTATCTGAACGTGAGTCGGATGTCATGAAAACGTTGGTCTCGAAATTTGGAGTCGTCAAGGGAGACTCGCTAGCGGACGACATGGAGGGCTGCGGCGATGAGCTGGTGCTCATACGACTGTAAGCGCCTGACGGCGAAGGGCCGAAGGAGAAGGTGGAGATCATTCGGTCTGAGAGAAACAGCTTCAAGTGCTAATACCAGCAGGCAAGCAACATTGGCCCCGCTGGTCGTCTCTCTGCGTCGAGTATGCTCGCAGCACAGAGCAAATGCCACGGCACCAAGGAAGGCAGGGTGCTGTGTAACGAGTTTGCAACGACGCGCAGTCACACCGAAATTGCAAGACGTT
The DNA here is from genome assembly GCA_011058905.1 of Curvularia kusanoi. NCBI lineage: Eukaryota > Fungi > Ascomycota > Dothideomycetes > Pleosporales > Pleosporaceae > Curvularia > Curvularia kusanoi. The sequence continues at coordinate 194,518 of SWKU01000001.1, read as the reverse complement.
GCTCGTCCTTGAGCTCGTGGTGGAACAGAGCGGCCAGTATTTTGTCGAGGATACAATGATGTTGTTGCAAGCAGCTCACGCGGATTAGCTAGGAAGCCGCGAGTAATTGGGCGGTTTATTGCGAGAGAGCGGGGGACTGCGTCTGGCGAGTCGTGGGTGTGGACCAATGACCAATGAGACGCAATGCAACGAACTGCGAAACTGCGAGGCTCGGACGATAATTGGATCCGACGCAGGCTTGAAATAGGCAATGGCAGGTGAATTGTCGATTTTGCTGTGTGGCAAAAACCCAGCGCTCGTGATGGTGGCAGATGTGAGGAGCGCAGGCGCGGGCAGGCGTTCAGTACTAAGGTAAGAGGCGGCTCGTCAATGATCGCCTGAGTGGGGAGGCAATACGACTTTATCGACCAGGATGCAGGCAATAGAGTGCTGAGTGCAGTTGCAGGGTTGGCCAAAAAAGTAAGCCGGCCAGCTCCAAGGCCAGGTTGCACGACACGGGCCAGAGAAGAGGTTATAGCAACTGAGAGTAGCGTCGCTGCAGCAGCGACGGATTCGCCTCTAACACGCGATGGGGGATGACCCTGGAAGTAGCGGTTCCACTCTACCCAGCGCACCGGGCCGTCGACTACTCAAAGGAGGGAGCAGGCCGAAGCTTGCAGAGGAGAGCAAATGCACTGTCCACGCAAGGAGCTGTGTTGACGTCTGCTCAGAGATCAGGAGCTGCATGGGGGGCTCGAAAAGAGCAGCCGGCGTGAGCGCTAGCTGAGTGATACAGAGTGTCAACCCTCGTGGAGAATGTGACGTGCTCGTAGACCGCGCGGACTTCAGACAGACACGAGTCGCTTTTCGTCGGCAGCAGCAGCTCTTCCATGCCAGATTCGACATGTCAATGGCCAGAAAAAAACCCCGGGCTGAAAGCTTATGACCCAAGATTGGGCTGCAGCGGAAAATAACGACGACATGCTGCAAAAACACTCTGATATGCATCGAGTTACCGGCGTGCGCCTGCGAATGGCAGCCAAGGTCTATACACCTTGATTGGATCCCTGGAGTGACAATTCAAGGCCACAGCCTAACGCCATACATGCTACGGCCGCACAAACAGAGCTCTAGCGAGATGCGATCTTCTTGCCGGCTTTGAGGCGTTCCTAGCTGATTATCAGCCCCACAACAGGAGACGCCTCCAGCGTATAGTTTGATCTGTTTCCTTGACAAGACCATGTGTGACCTGACGACACCATCTTCGCGATCAAGTTGGGATCAATGGTGGGGTATCGCGCTATCTCCTCTTCCATAGCAAGCACCGCAGCTGGAAGCATGAGTTGCGGCAGAGAGGAACAGGTTGGCAGCGAGGAACGTTTCGAGCTATCAGCCACAGTACAGGGATGAAGAGAGCACGCAGATCATTGCAGTTGGTGTTGATTCTGGTAGGTCAAGTAAGGCAACGGCCAGCCCAAGGGCTGTCGCAAAAGTAATCTCCCCGCATGGTCGATGTGCTCGCTTGCGCCCGTAAGCAAAAGCAATAAATGTTATTCGTAGAAATATCTCACTGGCGCGGGCGAAAAGGACCGACGGGTCGAAATGCAAGAATTCTTGCATTTGCATGGAGAAATCATTCCCCATCAGAGATAGCATGCAAGGTAAAGTATTTGATGTGCATTGGTTGCGATCCATCAAGATTGGTAGCGGGCGGAGCGGAAACGTGAACGGACTGACAAACTCAATAGAGCACGCTCCCGAGACTGGCTCCCAGAGGGTTCCCGCACTGATCTCGGCTACTACCGAGGTGCTCCGACGATGGCAGAGCATCAGGCTGGGTTAGTCGAGCGATGGAATATCCACGCAAAAGTTTATAGAGTAGGCCCGCGGTAAGGAGGATAGCATCGGCCGCGACTCTGCCGCGATCTGTGTGTGACGAGTACACGCACGCCTTGCGCAAAAGCCGACAAGCATCTCACCACAAACGTGGGTGAATCAGCCCAAAGATACCAGCGTGCTAGCATGAATCGGAGGTAGTCTCGTCCGTGGTGATTGTCTCATCACGATGTGGAGCTCGACTCCCTGCGCTATCGCGGTCATACCCCTCTGGGAAAGACGCGATAATATCTAGGAGAACAGCCTCCCAGCTGACGACTGCCATGACGCATGACGAAAGGAGAAATGTGTGCACGACATTCCTATCTCTTTTGAGAGTGTGCGACCAGATATTAGATGTATGAGCCTCTCAACTCATCCGACCCTGCAGCTCAGTGACAGCGGAAACCACGGAAAGGTGGCATACATTAGCCAGTTTATGGGGACTTTCGATATGATACAAAGCGGGACACGGCTTCCGAGAGAGGGCCGAAGGTGGAGCTTGAGGACGAAGCGGGTGTGACTTGCATATGTTAGCGGCATGCATTGGCGCGGGGTTTGCTTGGAGCAAATGTGCCCTTTCATTCGTCAGAGCCATGTCGAACAGACGACCGCTGCATGAACAGTCCGATGTTAGACCTTGATGGGCGCCGCCTCACCGCGGATTGTGTGTGCATTGGTGCAAGCTGTCCGGTTTTCCGGCGCATGGGCTTGCACAAGATCGAGATTGCGAAGCAGAGAAGATACTAGTGATTCCCTGAGCCGCCGCAGCGGTGGACAGATTCTGATCGTGTTGCACAAAGGAGGCCTGTCTGGACTCTGCAGGACGGCACTCCGTGCGTGCTCTGTACTCCTAGAATGTGGAGGTAGCCTACTGATGATGTGCAACCCGTTCCGTCATCCCGCCTTCAAAATATGGTAGCGACAGCATCACGTGCCGTCCGTTGTACAAGATCCACTTGTCGACATACGGCATGTTTCAAGCAATTACGGGCCGTCTTCTTGTCATTCAGAAGCCGAGATTTGGTCTATGCCGTTCGAGCGCGGAGGCCGAGAAGTTGTTGTGGTACTTCCCAGGGGCCGTGACAGGATGGTGTTTGCACCGTTTGCACCGTTTGCAGGGCAGGCTTGGCTGACTCAGCTGCTTCTTGGCATCTGTGCGCTAACAAAGGACCGCGGCGCGTTCGCTATGGCAGCGCCCACGCGCCGTACCTTGTCTTGACCTTGCGGCAGGTCGCTATGCCTGCGTAAAGAACAAGTCGTGTGCATCAGTGTAGCTGACTGCGATTAACATGTTCAACTTCACACCTTTGCTTGGTGCGCAATCAGCGTCTCCAGCATCTCAGTCCCTGCTCGAGTTCGACGGGGGTGTAAAGGTGCTTATTGACGTAGGCTGGGATGAGAGCTTCGATGTCGAGAAGCTCAAGGAGATAGAGAGGTAGGTGCTGCCCACCATACAAACTGACACGTGCAGCTGTACATAGACAATTAATATACGAGCATGAAGCTGATTGCGCCGAATCCAGACATGCCCCTACGCTCTCCTTCGTCCTGCTCACTCATGCAACCACTGCACACCTCGGCGCATACGCGCACTGCTGCAAAAACATACCAGCATTCAAGCGCATTCCCGTCTATGCAACAATACCAGTCACGACTCTAGGACGGACACTTCTCCAAGATCTCTACGCTTCCACACCACTTGCAGCTTCCATCATCCCTACCGAGTCTCTCAGCGAGTCGGCGTACGCATATCCCTCTGCACTTCCCAGTGGCAGCAACCCAAATATCCTGCTCCAGCCACCTACGCACGACGAAATAGCCGAATACTTCAACAAGATACATCCTCTCAAGTACTCGCAGCCACGTCAACCGACAGCGTTGCCGAACTCACCCCCTCTCAATGGGCTTACCATCACTGCCTACAGCGCAGGACACACTCTTGGAGGCACAATATGGCACATACAGCATGGAATGGAGTCGGTCGTGTATGCTGTCGACTGGAACCAAGCAAGAGAACACGTCCTTTCTGGAGCTGCCTGGCTAGGCGGTCCTGGAACAGGTGGATCAGAGGTGTTGGAGCAGTTGCGCCGCCCTACTGCTCTTATATGCAGCAGCAAGGGATCAGGCAAACACACGAACATCAAGGGCAACCAGCGTGACGAGGCGCTTTTGTCTGCGATCCGGGACACAGTCGCAAAAGGGGGTTCTGTTCTGATTCCGTCTGACTCAAGTGCTCGCATGCTTGAACTATCCTATCTCCTCGAAGAGACATGGCAGAATGAAGCTAGCAGAGCGGACAGTAACAGCCCTTTGAAGAACGCAAAACTATACCTGGCAAGCAGAACAGGAGGTGCTACCATGCGGTATGTGCGAAGCATGGTGGAGTGGATGGACGAAGGCATCGTAAAAGAATTTGGTGCGGGTGGCGCTGCAGATGGCCAGGAGCCAGGCAAGGGTCGCACCGGTGGAAAGGACGACAGAGGCGCAAGACCACCATTCGACTTCAGACATATAACACTACTAGAGCGCAAGACGCGTGTGACACGCATGCTTGGCGAAGACGAACCTCGCGTCATACTAGCAAGCGACACTTCCTTAGAATGGGGATTTTCCAAAGATGCCATCAAGAGTCTAGCTTCCAACGCGAGGAACTTGATCATTCTCACAGAGCGCGTTGGAGAGCTCGTTGAGAAGGAGAAGGGTCTTGGAAGGTACCTGTGGGAGCTTTGGCATCAGCAAAACGCCAACGAGCCGAGCTCGGCAAGGATCATTAACGCCCCAGGCCAGGCATCCGTACGAAACGTCCGAACGGTACCACTCGAGGGCGATGAAATATCTCTTTACCAGCAATATTTAGCACGGCAAAGGCAACTTCACAATACCATGGGTGGCGACGCCACTACAAATATGGAAACTGCCGACGTGGTGGATGATCGTTCGTCGACAACATCAGAAAGCTCCGAAGACTCAGATGATATGGTACATCCACATCAAGGAAAAGCCCTCAATACTACGGCTACCCTACGCCATGCCCGCAATAAGGTTGATCAGACCGACGCTGAAATGGGCGTCAATGTCCTCACCCGGCGCAAAAATGTACACGACTTCGAGGTCCAGGGCAAGAAGGGCGCAGACAAGATGTTCCCCATCATTACAAGACGAAGACGTGCAGACGACTTCGGCGACTTGATCAGACCTGAAGAGTTCGCTCGCGCAGAAGAAGAGGATAATGTTCCTGGGGAGCCTTCGCGAGCTGATGCAGCAAAGAAAGAGAATACCGTTGGCCAGAAGAGGAAGTGGGACGGTGTGGCAGATGCACCTGCTGAGGAGGATAGCGAACCCGAGGATGACCCAGACAAGGTCGATGGACCAGCCAAGATTATCCTGGAGTCTGAACAACTCAGCATCAGCTGCCGTATCACATTTATCGATTTCTCTGGCCTTCACGATCGCCGAACCATTCAGACATTGATCCCTTTGATCAAGCCCCGCAACCTCATCTTCGTTGCTGGAGAAGAGATCGAAACCAAAGACCTCGCTGAAGAGCTGCGCAAGACATTAGCATCTATCGAAGCAGGCAGCAGCATTGATGTGTTCACACCTGCAGTAGGTGTAATGGTTGACGCCAGCGTAGACACGAACGCTTGGTCTGTGAAATTGTCCCGTAGCATGATCCAGCATTTGCGATGGCAGAAGGTGCATGGTTTAGGTGTCGTTGCAATTACTGGGCGCTTGCAGGCGGCAAGTCTCGAACCCCCGCCCAAAGAAGAGGAGGATGAAGCTCCTGCAAAGAAGAGGGCCAGGCTCGAAGCCACGCCTGCTATTCCAGTGAGCCAGGAAGCCAACGACGATACTCCGGTTCTTGACGTGATACCAACGAATATGGCAACAGCGGTACGCTCTGTCGCCCAGCCGTTCCATGTTGGAGACCTGAGACTTGCGGATTTAAGAAAACTAATGAAGGCTTCTGGGATGGAGGCTGAGTTCAGAGGAGAAGGTGTACTAGTCGTCAACGGCACAGTTGCAGTGCGAAAGACGGCAGGAGGAACCATCGAAGTCGACGGCGGAGCCTATAGCTTCGCCGATCCACGAACTAGTGACGTGGCTACTTTCTTCAAGGTCAAAAGGAAGATTTACGAAGGCCTTGCTGTCGTTGCGGGTAGTTAGATCGTTTTCTATGAAGTTCGATGGCGCAGCTTAATCCTAGGAAGCCACAGATATTTGTACTCTTTCCCTTCAAATACCACCAATTCGATACGCTCTGCATTCAGTTTCCGAAACTGTGCTTTCCAAAAGGTGACTGATGACCCACTGACTCCTCTCTTACACCATGTGTGCGTGATGACCTTATCTAATTTTATAACATCTTGTCGACTCCACAGAGGCGCTTAGCAAAACGCAAAAGAGGGTTTCTAATTGGAGGACTTCAGTCTGATTGGCGTGATTCGAGAGGAGAGATAGCCCTTTGGGATGACTATGTGGTCAGCAGGTTATGCCAAGGGGTTTTCCTCCTATCATTGAGGCCTTCAAATGTAAACACTTAGCACAATGTATGAAAGCTGTAAGGCAGCATTTCCATTGGGGTTCTCTGAAGCCGTCCAGCGCTTTCCGAGTAAGTACACATACATCCAAGATGACTACACGATTGACTGATCCTGCAGTGTCTTTTGTTCCAAGCTTTTGTTCAAGCTTTTGTTCCAAACTAAAGCAAGTGAATTTTCCGAAGTTACGGAGGAGGGCTTTGGCATATTGCGAATTGCTTGGTAGCAAGCCTGATTGAAAATTGGCACTCTGAAAGTCTTTTTAAGTGGCCAACGAGGAAAATTGTGTGAGTGCTGCGCTCTATGTACAGCATCTTGTCAGCGCCGAGAGGCCACTTGGCAATTTTGAAGGATTCAACTAAGAGAGAGCACCAGGGATATGTGACCAATTAACTGCGTAGCCATCTTAAAAGCTATAACTTTTAGGAAATCTGCTCCAATCAGCTCGAAGGCCTCCAGTATCTTGCATTACGCCAAGTGGCTACTCAGAGTTGGAAAGGTGCTGGATATGTACTCCTGCGACATACAGAGCCCGATAAAACTGCAGCAATACACGCACTCGACATAGTTGTGGAAACAACTCTTAGCCAGCTGTTTCCTGGCTGCGAACGGTCACCACCTCGTGGCAAATGGCTTCAATATTGGCATCTTTTACATGATCGAAATCCCCCTGATATAAGTGGTGTAGATTGGCCATCTCCTCCCAACCAGTACAACGGTGGGATTCTCTTCCGGAGAGATATGTGCTATGTCTGGAAGTACACAAATTCTAAGTTCGACGACGATGCCAACTTCAAGGACCACATGATTTCCCTGGTAACACCTAGAGACCTACAACGTAGGATTCAATTCCGCGGAGAGAAGCTAAGCGGTAAAACTTCCTCACAAACACTTGACAGTTTTGCTGAACGCGAGTACTCCCTAAGGTCTCCAGCACAGTCAAAATCATACCAAAAGCACTTCGCTCAGGTGGATATGATAGAACTCTATCGTTTTAGGTACGAGTTTCTAAGAACCTTGCATACGGCCGTGCCGATATGGACTAAGATTAATAACACCAACGCTGCTAAAGCTATACACGATATATATGTCCATCATGGACGTCTCTCGCCATTCAACGCTAACTTTAAGGTATTAGCTAACGCTATCGACGACGTCACAGTGTTGCCGTAAGCTATCCATCAAGAGCCCCACACAGACGAGCATAAAGTTGGAAAAGGTGAGGAGATGGGGGGGGGGGGGGCTGAACGAATCCAGGACCGGCATGAACTATCACAATGACAAACATCAAGGACAAAGAAATTATGTTCTGGCCAGCTGAGTATGTGTGAAAGGGACGACGGAGTGGTATGCACGACATTCGGGACGGACTCAGACACTCATGATGCGATTTCGTAGGCATGAAATATATTCAATGGACATAACTTCCAAACGGATATGATGTTGTGATGGTAAACTATCAATGTGCTTCCCTTAAATTGTACCTGCCAATGCAAAATATGCTCGTTTCCTTGTGCTTATTCTCGATCCTCCACGAACCCAGTCATGCAATGGCCTTCACGGCCGAAGCCTGTCCACTGCTGCTGCCCGCTTTTTGACGTTCTTATCCACTTTGGCCACGAGTGCGTAGAATTTGCTGGGTAACTGTAAGTTATAGACTGTGTCCAAGTCCTTGCCATCTGCGGCTGCCCGCTTTTTGACGTTCTTGTCGACTTTGGCCACGAGTGCGCGGAAGGCGCTGAATGGCTCTACCTCGACTGGGACTGGGTCCTTGGCGTCGGCGGGTGCAGCACTTTTGAGGTATGCTTTGTATACTTCGCTTGAGCGGATTTCGTCGAATCCACACCCAAGTGCCATGCAGTGCTGTCGCATTTCGAGGACCTCGTCGATGGTGGGCGCTGACTTCTTCTTCAGGAAGTCGCGAATGTGGTAGGCAGTAGCTTCTGCGTCTGACCTTCCGAACGTCCTTGCCGGATCATCGAAGGCTGCGATGATATCTGTCCGAGACTGGGCTGTGGGCGTTGGTGTGTGAGGCTCGGCTTCAACGGGATTCATCTTTTGTTTCTTCTTCTGGTGTTCTCCGAACGGCGGACAGTCCTTGGCCCGCTTCCTTCGCATCTCATTTCTCTTTAGTGTAGTGTTGGTGGCTTCTGGCTGGGGAAAGTGTTGCAAGTAGATGCGATGTATACCATCTGTCCTCCATCTTGACTTCAAGTCATTCCCCAGTTCCTTGCAGCGTGTGTCAAAATCCAAGTCTTCCTTGGTGATCTTGTCTTCAGGCCGACATGCTGGGGTTGTATAGACGTATGTCCTGTCTCCACTGCTAGCGTATCTCATCGTGATGTAGCATTCCAGTTTTGGGGACTGTTTCGTCTTTGCAACGCGTATGCAGGGCGGTACGTGGCCTTCTGGTGAAATCCAAAGCTCAATGGGAGTCCTGTCGGTCATCTTGAGCTCGATCTCGTTGTCTTCGTGGTTGCTTTGCGGAGAGATTGTGTGAGACGTTGATGTTTGAGTGATGGAGTCTGACGGTGTTGGTGAGAGATAAGTGCCAGCGTGGTAGGTGAAAGAGATAACTGCGAGCGTGGTAGGTGGAAGAGATATGTGCGATCGTGGTAGGTAAAAGAGTTTACAGGGTCCGCCATAGCCTATTCTTTGTACGTTATCTGGACGTTGGCTACGGAGACTGCTAGACGAAATCACAAATCAAGGTGCCTGCATCTCTGACAAAAGTTACTAAAAGGGCAAAGTGCTTGACATACGAGAAAGGGCCAAAACGTGGATAAGTCAACGAGTGTGCCTTTTAATATTGCTTATATATACATTCATCCAACGAATATGTACAATGAGTTGGGTATTAGGACTACTCTTTTTCGCTCTCCTTCACTGTAGTCATGTAAACAGCGCAAGTTAAAGATGGCACAGACGCGACCAGCTAGGAATCTACAAGCCATGCAGATACATGTTCGAAAGAACGTGGTGAATCATGTTATACAAACGTATGCCTCCGCCGAAGGCACTTTGAGAGACAGAGGCCGTGCAACAATAAAGAAGGGTCATACCTATAAGGATTGCCGCTGCACCTTGCCTTGCGGTTGACTGTTCTCCTCATCAGTCTCTGTGAAACCTGCTTCAGACCCAGTATCGGAAATTCTCCCCCTCTTCCTACTTGATTTCTGGTGCACATTCTGGACATGCTCTTCCATCTTGTCTTTCCGCCCTTTAAAGCTGCGGCCCTTACTTTTCCTGGAAGGATGTTTCGATCGATCACAGCCAGGTACGGGGCAGAAGAACTCAAGGATTGTGTTGGTATGCGAATTGATGTGATGACGTCTGAAGTCCGCCTGCCTTCCGAACTCAAGATCTTTACATCCAGCCTCAGAGCACTTGAACTTTCCTGAAGCGAGAACAAAGCCAGTGATGGGGTCTGATTCCAAATCAGATAGAGGTGATTGCTTGCGACGATGTCGGTTGAGCGGCTCGGCTGAGCGAGGTGACAACGACTCCCTCGATATGGTAGGATGTGTGGCCGTCTCAGTCTGTGGTACGACTAATGCAGGTCTGTAACGGAGGGTAAGTCAGGAGCTGAGGGTGGTGCAACTCAACAAGGACTTACCGCGCATAAGGGCGATGATTTGAGTATATATCTGAGTGAGCACGTGGGCGCATCTGTTGTGCAAAAGATGTCGCAGGGTCTAGCGGTCTGTGGAGTGTAATGTCAGAAGTTGATCAGAACCCAAAAGATTGTGTGAACGTTTATGTGTCGGCTGAAAAGTGATGTTCGGAAAACACCGTAAACAAGAAGGTGTCATCCTGTTCCACGGGTTTGATGCTATTCTCGGTCGTTTTCATACTTCTTGCAAAACCATCGCTGTTTTTTTGGGACGGGCAGTAAGATTTGACCGGTGATGTGTAATTTGAGTTTCCACTGGCTCTTTCCGCGGGTACCTTCAACGTAGTCCGAAAGAGTGAGATAATGGTTCAAAGAAGGAGATCTCGGAGAATAAGTACTGGCAGCATTGACGGTCATGCGGTACAAGAACACCATGGACGAATTCACATCGTTTGGTTGCGAATTTGATTTAGAATCACCGAGTCGTTTAATAGTGTGTCGCACATCAGATGAGATGGAGTTGGGATCAACCCACCTTTTTGTAAGACTGGCTTTGAAAGAAGTTGCTGACGCCCGGAGATCAGTCTGGATCCAGATCCCGGGTCCAAACGATGACAAGCCGACAGGTAGTTCGCTGGTATAGACTGAATATTGGTAAGATCCAGGAACAAGGCATTGTTTCTGGATAGTGAGTGTTGACAGACAAAAGTGCTGCTATTAATTCCTTACTCCAGGAGTCCAGGACCATGGTTGCCTTTGGCGGAGGCTCTCCTCCAATCGCAGGTTTTCTACAGCTCGACTCCAGGGCATTGACCATTTCGACAGGGGATGATGAAGATGAATGGATGGAAGGTCCGGAAGAACGGCAAACCTCACAAGATGGCCGTTGGGACAACAGGATCAACTCCGCTAAAGGTAGCATGTGAACTTATGGATTCCAATGCAAAGGTAATCGACTATCAGGGCTCTTGGGTGAGTAGTCGGGATCAGAAGGTGCACCCGATTTGAGGGTAGATTCCTGGTCGACATACTCCGAATGACAAGGAGTACTGCGCGAGTGATGTAACGTTGTTCAAGTAACATTCTAGCTGTGCACTTACAAATGACCAAAATCTTCAATTCTGAGCTCCGAGCAGTGTCTGCTTGCTATCTCGGTCGAGTTTGTATTGATATGTCGGTTCTTGAAAGGTGCACCGTACGAGGAGGCGTCATCCAAAAGGATGACAGGAGAGGCCGGAGAGTATGCATTGGTAAGACCCATACCGAGGTAATCCGAATACACGCGGCGATGTGCGGGAGGAGAAATCAATTGTTGACCACTCACACCAGCATGCAGCGACACAGTCCGCCGCATACTGGCCCCATTTGACGGGTTCTCGTTCAAGTTCCAATGGCCTTGCTGGCCCCCAAATGCATGCTGACCGGAGGAAATGGAGGACTGGTAAGATGCATACGAATTCTCGCGAGACATGTCTGCCGACCGGTGTAGATGACCAGTGTCCATGTGCGGGGTCATCAATCTTGCGTCAGGCTGAAAGTCAGCCTTGTGCAGCTGTGCAACGGGAGAGCCCGGAAGCTGGAATGGCGATAAAACGACAGAATCATATCGTGAGTCAATGGCCGGTGATATTAAGAGGTTGTCTGTGTTGTTTGGATGCGCGAACATATTATCGTGGTATGAATCGACACCATAGTTATTTGAGCCTCCGTCGCTGACTGGAAAATTGAAGGCGCTTAACTGAGTGGCTGTGTATGATGAGTCGTCCATGATTCGAATGGAAAGCAATATAAAGAAGCAAGTATCAGCGTGGTGTAGAGCTAGAACAAAGCTTGAATGATTCAGTTTGATGGAGCCTGACTAGTGTACGTTGAGAGAACGAAGAAGTCGAAGGAAGACAGACCACGCGAGTGTCGCGAAATGAGGCAGCCATATAGTCTTCGAAGATCAAAGAGGTCTGGCGTTCCAGGGAGAGAAGGACTTCGCTTGGTGGCCGAGTCAGCCTTGATGCGTTGTTAATCGTGCAGGGGGCGGGACTGTATGCAGCAAGGCAAAGAAGGCAACGGCCTGATGCAAACCACGAAGTGCGGAGGAAAGCGCTAAAACCACCGATATCGCAACTTGTATGCAGAAAGTATTGACATTCTTTACGCGAACAACCTGGCGGCTATCATAGCAGCTTTCTGAAAGACAAGCTGCTGTCGTCCTTGAAGGCAGGTACTGCTGACCGAGAGATGCAAGGAATGAGGCAGGTTCTCCCGCTAGTGCCAGGGCTAGCATGTGAAATAACATTCTATATGACTGGACCAGAATCCTCTGATTGCTTGCCTCACGTTGGATTTTCCTTAAGAAGCGGTCGGTCTGGCACATGCCTGATGTCCTGTTGTATTCGCTTGAGCCGTTCGGCGGGCTCCGTAACGACTTCGGACGACTAAACATACAAGGCGAAACGCTCCCATCATGATCATTGTAGCACATCGCGACGGCTTTTATAATACTCAATCAAGCCTTCACGGTCCACACCTTGATGCTAGCGTCACCACCCGCGCTCAGGACCTTGGATGCCTTCTCCCAAGCCACACCGGTGACTCCATCTTTGTGTGCGTTGAGGGCCTTGATTCGCTTGCCCGGGTCCTCAACACTCCAGACCATGACATTTGTGTCGAGACTACCACTAGCAGCGTATTTCTCACTTTCATCCCAAGCTAGACATGTGATGCGTGCAGTGTGCGCGCTCCATCGGTCCGTAATAATCTTCCATTCTCCGCCAGCCTCATACGCGTAGATCTTGCCATTGCTGGCACCGAATGCGAGCCTGGAGCCGGATGGCGAGAACGCGACGGCTGAGATGGCGGCTGTGGCGCGGCGGAGCTCAGTGCCAGTTTCCTTAAGCTCGGTTCCTGACAAACTGTAAATGTGGACAAGTTTGTCGTCTCCACCAACTGCCACGGTCGACCCATGTGCGGCGATCGAAGTAGCGCCATACTTGACCGACAACGAGCTAGCCTTGGAGCCCTTGGAGTAAACAGCTATTGAGTCAGCCGAAGCTACCAATGTGATATCTCCAGTAGAGGCGATGCCCTTGGGTTGGAATCCAAGTGAGCTTGCCTCACCGGTGAAGATCTTGTCTGGGACAGAAATAGATCTCAGAGTGTCATCCCAGCCTACAGTGTAGAGCTCAGCCTGGCTTTTAGCATCAGCAGCGGCGATGCCTGCAACATAAGTGGAATGTGAGGCTCCCTCAACCTTGTCGGCAAGGCCTGTGGAAACGTCCCAAGCGAGGACGCGACCATCGTAGCTGCCTGTAGCGAACGTCGAACCTGAAATAGCAGCAGATGTGATGTTCTTCTGGTGGCCCCGTACTACCTTAGTTGGCTTGGGGCTTCCGTCGACCAGGTAGTTCAAGTTTCCTTCCAGGTCCACACTGACGATCAAGCCATCGCTACGGCCAGTAGGCCAGACCACACCAACCTGCTGGTCGGGGATACTGACAACACCCTCTTCGCCCATCCTCCATGTCTGGATGTTCTTCCCTGCTTCGGGGTCCCAGATTCGGACAGTCTGGTCAGCGCTAGCCGTGACGAACTTCTTTGAATCCTTCGCCCAGGAAATGCCAAAGATGCTACCGGTGTGCACTCCCTCGCCAATCTGGCCTTTTGCCTCACCGGTCTTGCCGTCGTATAGCCAAATGCGCTTGTCGGCGCCCACGCTAGCGAAGAGCGAGCCGTCTGGAGAAAAGGCAGTACCAAACACGAAGCGGTTGTGCTGTTCACGGAGACTGGTGTTGAACTTGAAGGGTGCACCATGGTAGAAGACGAGGCTGCTGTCATCAGATCCAGTCACAGCTCGCAGTGGTCGCTGCTGACGAATTGAGACGCTGTTGATCTGCTGCGAGTGTCCTGAGATCTCTCCCACGCTGTTGCCGCTATCTGCCGTGATGCAGTGGCCGAAGCGCTCCTTGCCGTCGCCGACGGCGATGACTCGCTGCGAGTCGCCATCCCATGCGATGTCGTTGATTCGCCCCGCAATGATGTGGTAGTCGCCTGCGCACCGTCAGCCTCATGTCCTCGTCAGTGACAGCTGATGTGCCTCAAGGCCCACCACTACACCAGCGCACCTTTTGTGGCGCCCTCGCCTGCGCAGTCCCAGATCTTTACAGCGCCAGAGACATCTCCACTAGCCACGTAGTAACCCGAGGGCGAGAAGCGGGCAACAGTGGTCTGCGCCGTGTGCTGCGTGTACTGAGTACTGACCGAGGGGTCGTCGATGGAGCGCAAGAAGATGGATTTGCCTGACTGCAGGCGTTGATCAGCTTTGCTAGGCCTGTGGAAGGGCGTTGTGTGCGGAGCTCACGGCGTAGGCTATACGCTCTCCCTTGGGATCGGACGAGAGGGGCGTGGGCTGTCCACGCGTGGTCGTGGGCGAAGCAGCCCAGATGGCGTCTGCGTCTGTCAGCGGCGTACACACCTAAGGGGCTTCGACTATCCCACCAGACACAAGAGACATGATGCAAGTAAATGAGCGCTCAAAGTAATGCGCAAAGGAAGCAATTGACTTGAGACAGGCCGTGTTGGGAGTTGCCTGAGCTGTTGCTTGCTTGGATGTGGGGCACACCATCGTCACCGCCAGTTTCAAGGGTTCGGCAGCCCTACATGCGGGGCGCCGCACATCAGAGCTGCAACCTCCCACGAATGTGTCTGGGGGTGAGTATACAGACCAGCTACAGCACTTTGTCGGACCTGGCAAGGTGCTGTATGTTTGAACATGTCGATCGACTTGTAGGGCTTGCCTATCCGATTATGGACTGGATGGCGACAGCTGAAGTTTGGCCGCCAGCTCTTACCATTTGAGAGAGCGGCACCTTGATTGGCGTGCAGAGCGCAACAGCCATCGTGCCCTCCACACTGCCATTCGAACGCTGTGAGCAAAAGCATCAGCAGCAGTGTAGCTCTGTCTCTAATCCACCACCGGAGCCGGTCAAGAAGGCCCCCGTGCTTCCGGCTGGCAGCCATATCTGATTGGCTTCATTTCGACTAAGCTTATCGTGACGCCAGGACTTGGTGAGCTTGACCATAATAAGCTCACACTTGCGCTTGAGATCGCGAATCTACTCCAATCGTCCTGCGGGTGCCTGCTCCGTATAAGGCCCCCTAGGCTTGTGGTCGTTCCAGGTCTGAATGTTCTCGGGTTGTACGGCGTCGACGGACCCGAACGACAGGCAAACCCCGAAATTTAAACAATGTATATGAAGGAGGAACAGAGGATAAGCATTTGTCAAATTGCACAAGGAATAGCCTATAACCTCTACAGCATTTGAATTGCACGACCAGCGTTGCTCAGCTATCTCGTTTACATTCCTGAGAACATCATGCGCGTCCTCATCTCTGGAGCTGGCGTCGCCGGTCCAACATTGGCTTACTTCCTCTCCAAAGCCGGTGCTCGTGTCACGGTGATCGAAAAGGCCCCAAAGCTCCTCCCACATGGCCAAAATGTCGATATCACTGGCAGCGCCATTACGGTCATCAAAAAAATGGGTCTTCTGGAACAAGTCAAGCAATATCATACCAGGGAGAAAGGAACACAGCTCATCGACCCCAAAGGTCAACCATTCGCACCCTTCCCAGTAAAGGAGGACACAATTGCAAGCTTCACGTCCGAATTTGAGATCCTGCGTGGGGACATGGCGAAATTGCTCTGGGAAGCCTCGCGAGTGCAGCCGAACGTAGAATATGTCTTCGACACCACGATAAAAGAAGTCCTTAGCAACGACAACGCAAGTGTGAAGGTCGAGTTGAGTAATGGCTCAATTCAAGAATATGACCTCCTTGTTGCAGCAGATGGCCAATGGTCCAAAGTCCGCAAGCAGTGTTTCCAATCCAATGACGTTTCGGTAGTGGATAAGGGCATGTACGTCGTTTACTTTACCGTTCCGCGGTTAGAAGAAGACAATGACTGGTGGAACGTGTACTTCGGCCTGCAATCACGCATAATCACACTCCGACCCGACCCTCACGGCACGATCCGAGCCATGTTCACTATCATGCCGCGCAGCGAGGCCCAGAAGTCAGTGTGGCAGAACGCCTCACGAGCAGGGCGGCAAAAGCAGGAAGAGCTAGTTAGAGAAGAGTTTGTAAACGCAGGATGGCAGGCAAAAAGGCTCCTCAATGCGATGAGCAAGGCTCCGGACTTCTACTTTCAAGCTATCCAACAGATCAAGATGGCTAAGTGGAGCAACAACCGTGTCATCTGCCTGGGGGATACAGCATATGCGCCCACACCGCTCACAGGAATGGGCACGTCGCTTGCTCTTATCGGAGGCTACATGCTTGCTGGTGAGCTTGCAAAACTGCAGAGTGGCGAGCATCCACGGTCAGCTCTGGAAACCTACGAGAAAGCATTGCGTCCTTTTGTGGAGCAGACGCAGCAAGTCCCTGGCATAGTGCCGGGCGTGGCCCATCCAGATACAGCTTGGAAGAGGTGGCTCTTACAGACAGCACTCTCGACCTTATCCAAGGCAGCGAATCAGCCATGGATCGTCAAGTTAGTAGGAGGCGATAAGACCGCAGAGCAAAACACCGAAGGGTTTGAGCTACCTCTGTACGAAGATCTTGATAAGATGCTCTAAGCTATAGGTGATTGTTGTTGATTGTTAATTTCGGACGCGTTTGTAGTCCTTGTTACCTTCATCTGTAAAACATCAAATGCAGACCAATACTGCCCATGCAAAACGCTCTCATCTTGCCTGTGCTGTCCAAGAGGGAATTCAGTCATAGAGATATCAACGTTGTTGCATCCTAGTAAAGTATACCGCAAATACCCAGCAGACTATTTTGTGTCTTAGAGCCTGAGATAATCTAAAATGTCGGACCCCAAAAGGTCGATATTTCCAAGCCCTGAAAGCCTTGGCACAAGACATACTGCATGCACATCGCGCCATGCAGGAAAGTGTTAAGTCATCAAGACCCACAGCTCAGCCTCGCCATGCTGCATCTCTGTTCGCCAACACCTTCTTATGTCTCACCTAAACACCAATATGCGCGTGTAACCGCACACGTAAAATCTCTGCAGTGTCCATCGTGGGTAACACCTGCCCGAAAAGGAAATCCTTCAGTAAGCATGTCACTAGTATACATTGATCTCCGAGCAAGTCTTGGTACAGGCAAAAATTTGAACGCTTGCCACGTCAAAAAAGAATGTGTGCTTTCCTAATCGACCGCGTACCTGACGCACGTGGGCAAAGCCAAGATTTGGGATTCAGCCACAATTCCTTCATGCATCGTCAGATTTCTTCTCAAAGGCTGTGGTTCGTGGACAATTGCAGCAACGGGAAAGAAAGGACGAGAACCAGGTTTTGGGGTGAGCGAGGTCTGTTCGGTAAGCCCAATAAAGACGGCTGGATGTTGCTTTTCTGGGAGACAAGGGACTCTCCCTTCCCTTAGCGAAAATTAATACAACTCACCTGCACCGCATAGACCATCGTGCACTAGAGGATCGTAAGACCTGCCTCTTGGCCTGCCTGGCGACCGCGTCCTCGGTATCCGCGGCATCTCTTATCCGTTGCGTGGAGATATGAAGTTGCCGGAATACCGCAACAGCGGAGCTGTTTCAGCATCCACCTACCAACAAAGTGGCAGCACTCTTGGTGCCTCTTGACATGGAGAGCAATCGTGTGGGGCCACTATGGGAGTGAGCTACCTCTCATGACAACAGCGGTTTGATATAATTGCTTCGCATCCGGCACTACCGGTACTGGCCTTGTCTGACAGAGACAACTGTGGCGCGCGAATTAGCGCTGTGGGATGATGTATCAAAACAACGCAGCTTTTGACCGGCGTCAATAATTGTGTAATCGACAATGCGAACGATGGGCTGATGGGCTAAGTCGAGGGGTTTTCCGGGATTAATGCAAACGTGTTCGCAATGTGTCCCAACGCTCGTATACTCAAAATGACCGTGTGTTTAGTTCGGCATAGACACGGGCGCTATCAAGCAAGCACGAGTGCTTGGCCTACTTTAATTTCTCCCTGGAAGTCGCTCGGCTGACCAACCACATTCGTGGGCCATGGGCACAATTGAACCGCGGTGCGATACTCCGCTGGCGCAGCTCTGGGCCTGTCTGACAGTTGCCCTTGCGGTCTGGTGCCTGCGCCCCCAACACGCCCCCAACTTACCACATTCATACAAGAGTGCTTGTCCATCGTCACTTAGTACATATCGGCTGCTGTTGCTGCTACGACGTACGACAGCTAACACATTGCAACACGGCATTTACCTCCCTACTGATCGGCCGTATCGTCGCCTTCAG
This sequence comes from Curvularia kusanoi, assembly GCA_011058905.1. NCBI lineage: Eukaryota > Fungi > Ascomycota > Dothideomycetes > Pleosporales > Pleosporaceae > Curvularia > Curvularia kusanoi. The sequence continues at coordinate 176,204 of SWKU01000001.1, read as the reverse complement.
ATTCCCAACAGCGATAGCGCATAAACATGGGCTGCGCGGCTGATCAGACAATCATGTGTCGGTCTTGCCCTCGCGTCCCGATAGATTCGGCGTGGCTTGCTGCCGGCCAATCCGGGGTTGAGCAATTTAAGCTTAAACTCATAACCTGCTCCAACCTTATCTGCCCTTGCAAGCGGAACCGACATCGGCTGGACACTACGGAGTAACAGCCGTCTCGCATGTTTGCTCCTGTTTTCTTAGATCGAGGCACCCATGGTACGAATGATAGCACGTCATTTGCAGTCAGTCGGCATGCAGATAGGGACATAATCCACCCTGCTAAGCTATTCCCAATTGTTGTGACGCGGCCTACATGACAGGCGTGAGAATGCGAAGCTTGGCCACTCATAGAAACAGAAAAGTGATCAAGGCTTGGCAGGCTTGAGTGTGACCTGCGCCAATGAAGCGGAACTCGGGCCTTTGTCTTGCTCCGGCAAGCTGAAAAGCACGCCTTGCAGAGCGACTCGAATCATGCTATACTGTCTTTGGCAGAATATAACGAGTTCACGGGAAGTCTATAGAAACGACTGGCGAGTGTGCACTTGGGGTTTCTCGCACCGCAGCCCACTGCCACGCCCAGTTTATGCGAAGGCGCTTGATTGTCAGGGGATATTGACTCATAGTGCCGAGGATCCCAATGTAATCACCACCGGACCGCCACGGCTATTACCCAAGAAAATGCCAGATGCGAATAGGGAGCAGTATTACGACAGACAAGAAAATAGACCTCTCATTCCGGATAAGGTAATACCTTTGGACCAGTGGCCTGTCACACCGTCAGCATGGTCAAGTCGGAACCTCGTGGCACACAGTAAGCTTAAATCAATGCACCAAGCTTATTGTATGCTTCTGGCCGAAGGGTCTAACCCAAGCTGCTAAGGATGGTCCATTACGTTAGAGTGGAGCTGAGCGGATTGTCCAAGGAGCGGAGGCGCAGTGGGCTTGGTTGGTGGGCCAGATAGGTACGGAGTACGGTATCTTCCATAAAAGGCAGCAGTAATGTCAGTGTTTTCCCTTCTCCACTCTTGCGGAGGACTGCAGGAAAAAGGAGGGGCAGGCAGCGGAGCAGGCATTCGTCAGCTTCCTGAGCAGTGTGTGATCGTCTCCTGTGTTGCTGCGAGCTAAGAGCCCCTGCGGAAGCAACAGTCAGCTCAGCGGAGCTGCGGAGCTGGGTGCCCAGCTGCCTTTGTCCTCCCAAGACGCCGAGAAGCACAACAGGGAGTGGAGAGAGGGCCGCGTTGGTGCGTTGAGGCGTCTTGGGCCAAGTGCTGGGCAAATTGTCTCGAGCAGCCAACGGCGCTGGTCCACACGCGAGCGGCAGCCAAGAGTCACAAGACGGAGTGACGGACTGGAGCAAAGGCTTGGAACGTGTCAGAACCGGGGTCGATGTGGGCCAGCCAAGCCACAGAAGGCTTGTCGAGGTTAAAGACCTGAGATCGGGTTTAGGTTGAGTAGCGCCATTTAGAGTTATCCGGCTACACAAAGCTTGGCAATGAGGCTAGGCTTGGATCGCGGACTCGGCGCCAGCGATCCAAGCCTTGAGGGGGCATGTGAACAGATCGCTGCCGCCTGTTCCATCGTCTCTGGGCACAAATGGGAGGGAAAAAGCTGCACCGGCCATGGCACGACCGTGAGGGCAGTGTACAAGGCGACGTTGCGGCGTACGTATGCGCTCAAGGGTCGCACCGCTGGGGTGAGCGGCCCCAGGTCAGCAGCCAACGGCGTCCGAATAAAGCTTGACCCGGCAGCTTGAGGGGCCTTATTTCGCTATCTAGCGCCACTACACGCTGGGCGTCGATCAAGAACAAGACCCCAGCGCCGAGAAAGGTCTGAGGGCATTCCAGGTGGACCAGGTTCCGCTCAGCGCAGCTCCGTGAGCCGCATAGCGTACATGAAGACTGCACGCCGCGCCCTTTGATTGCTTTCTGACTTTTTTGCTCCCTATCCTCGTCCGCACCAGACATATCGCAGCCCCTGCTCGCATCGAGCACTCACTGCGGCGCACCTCCGTCACGTCCATAAATTGTTTCATCGACGGCTCGTTTCACGTCACTTGAGCTCCACGCAACGCCGGCTACCCTTGCTGTCGCCGCGCTGCTGCTTATAGAAAGTAAGAGGCACTCAGTGCCCAGCCTGTCACCGTTACAAGTGTTACAGTAAGTACATTCATTACATCTTGACGTCTTCCTGGTCGCACGCGTGCACTGTTGCGACTGTGTCGCCTTGCGTGCCTGTCGAGTATTCGTACCTGGTGGTGCTGGAGCCTCGTTTGCGCGGCAGGTGCGTTTCTGGAACCGAGGCGTACCTGCCAGCCCTGAGAGGCGTGCATTGGTTTGACGACCAGTTTACATCACACTCTCTATTTTCTCCGCGCAACGACTACACTGCGGATTTCCACCGCATGACCAACTATCTCAAACCAGCTCAAGCTAACCTTGGCCCCTCAGGCGCCCGATGCAACTTTAGCTGTTGCACAAAACCAAAGCAGATCCTAGACTGCAGCCAGCACTGAACTCTACTCCCACCACAAATAACATTCATAATGGAGACCTATCACGGCCACGTTCGCACACCAAATGATGCGATAATCCTGTTCGAGGCTTGTCGCATTGGAATATTACCACGCGTTCAACGCCGCCTGTCGGAGAAGGAGCGACAGCAAATCAAATCGGGCTCAGTCTTCGTGTGGGATGAGCGCGAGGCAGGCATGAGGAGGTGGACAGATGGCAAGTCTTGGAGCGCGAGTCGCGTGTCTGGCAGCTTCTTGACATATCGTGAAATGGAGGGCAAGCGAGGCGGCGCTGCACCGACGCCGCCGCTCGTCAAGAGGACGAGCGGCAAGTCGCCTGAGGGCTCTGCGAACGGCGACTCGGAGGGCGAGGGCCCAGATGGCTATCGTTACAAGCCAGATGGTCTCATGAAGCAATCCTTCAGCATCACAACCTCCAGCGGCCAGCACCTCCACCTCATCAGCTATTACTCGCGCTCGAACTCGAACAACCTTCAACAGCCGACCAACGATGCGACACTACGACACATCAGACCGCCGAAGAACATGTACCCTGAGTCGACCGTCGCCGAAACACAGACCGCGCCGGCTGTTACTCGTGGGCCCATGCCAGGCTCCCCTCACGCTGCTGCTGCCTATACCATGGGCCCAGCCTCGCCATATGCCCATGCTGGCCCCGTAGCGCCCATGTACGCAATCCCTATGTACCCACCTACGCCACCAACTGGTACTCCTCCTGTTCACCAATACCGTGGCGGGCCTCCAGGCTTCTTCTACCAGCCAGTATATGCTCCGCACGGCTACTACATCCCGCCTCATCCTCAAGGCCATGTTCTCGATCGACCCCCGCAGGCTGTCGGCCACCCCCACGCACCACCAGGCCATCCAATGTATGCTCACCATCCCCTGTATGCGGCGCACGCTGCACACGCAGCGCAGGCCGGCCAATACATGGTCAGCCCTCCTCCAGCACGCGCGCCATCCTCTGCCGAGCTGGCGCAACATCAACCTCCACCACCTCCTGCTCCTGCTTCGTCGGGTCCAGAACCGGGACCGCAACTGCCAGCCATTAACGGTGCAGTCGCATCTGTTGGCATCACCAAGCCACCAACCCCTGACGGCGACAAGTCTCCCGCTCAAAATGCTACCGAATCGACCGCCAACTCAGCAGCCCGTCCTCTTCCTACACTTACTTCGCTCCTTAACACCAACGGCGTCGATAAGGATAATCAGAGCTCGTCTCGATCAGGCAGCCGCAGTCCGAATACCGCTTCGAGGTTTCCTCGCGATCTTGCTCCTGAGCGACTGGCGAAGAACAGCACGGCGGCGGACAGCAGCGCGCTTAACAAGCTTAACAGTGTTTTCGTCAGATCGTAAAACTTTGGCTTCGCAAATCTGTTTCCTTCGCGTGTCAAATGTACTTTGTGTGTACTCGGCGGATATTTTAGCATTTATGAACTGCATATGGGCGGCGTTCAGGTGTCCAGTCCACGGACAACGGTCACTACAAGAGAGCCACAAAGGCCTGGTGTTTTGGGGAATTTACATGGAATATCTCATTTTATTTGGGACACTACTTTCTGGACATGCTTTACGTCCGTAGCGACAAATGAATCCTTTTTCGACGGCACTCTTTGCAATCCTTGTAGATCTGGTCGTGAGTTTAAGATTGTTTCGAACTTGCCCAGGTGGCCATGCTGCATGTGCCAGGTTGCACTTGCGAGGGCTGACATGCCCAACAGAACCTTACCTTCTCGACAACATCAGAAGCAATGCTTGGCAAGATAACACTTCCTTGCGACTGTGTGTTACCCTCGGTGCGCCAAGCAACAATAATATCCACACTTTATCATCCCTAACTAGAAGGAGTCTCCACACGACGATACGTACTGCACCGCCGAAGGTCGGATGCTACACCACTCCCGTCGAGCTTCCTGATCCGGAAACTCGGTTGCAAATCATGCGCGTCTGACCTATCGCATATCTCCACTTTGTCACTTTACTCCAATTGCCCCCGCATCATGGCAAAGGCAATTGCAGATAGCATCGAACTACCGGGGTATCTTATCGCGTGTCGAATGTCGACGGCGCGTCAGTGGCAGTATAGGCGGCATGCAAGGGCGTTATCTTCGGGCAATCGTATCCGAACCAGACGCCTGTTGCAATTGTCAGTCGCTATAAAGCTTATGATTTTGGCGCTACTCTTGACGATGCTTGTACTACGTCAGCTCCGAGTGCTCGTCTTGACCCCAAAGTGCGTCCCGTTTCCCCTCTCGACGTCTGATCAGCCTTTGAGAGTTGTTTGCACAGTGACTGTTCTATTGCATGATTTGAGAGAGCACTGCCAATATCGCAATAGTCAGCCTGCGCGTGACGCTTATCCATAGGGGTTTGTGATCAAGGCTACTTTCCCTGCACAACGCCTGCTGTTCCCCGCGCATTCTTCAAATTCGTGAGAGACATTATCTGGGGCACCCAACCCACTTGTGACCTCAAGACTGCCACAGCAATCAACATTGTAAGTGATGAGCTTCCCATGAACAGTCTTGGTTTCAAAGCACCCCTGACTTGCGCAGGTCCATTAGTACAACCGACTTGCAAGGAGACAGATTCAACAATGGCGACTGCACAAGAAGCGACGCAACCACATACAGACGTAGAAAAAGTGGTTTCGACCACCGATAACGAGTCTGTTGCGCAAGGCATGGTCAAGAAGCTCGACGACAAGATCTTGAAACATTCTCACGATGCCGACGCCGCCATGAAGGCCTTCGAAGGCATGGACGGGCAGGTTATTGAGTTGACACCAGAGAAGAACAAGGCATTACTGAGGAAGATTGACTGGCATCTGATGCCTGTAAGTGACCCGACGGTCCTCAGCGACCAATCTTCATCCTGGCGTCAATCTGACGGGAACAGATAATGTGTTTAGTATACGGATTGAATTATCTGGATAAGACGTGAGTTCTTCAAATGGATTCGAAGAGTTACAAGCTAACCCAAGAGCAAGTACGTTGAGCTATGCGAGTATTATGGGTTTGCGCTTGCCACCATCCAGCAACAAACTTGAATCCGGTATCAACTTGCATGGAGATCAATACCAGTGGCTAGGTTCGCTATTCTACTTTGGCTACCTTGCATGGGAGTACCCGACTACGCGGCTGCTTCAAATGCTCCCGCTTGGGAAGTACTCGGCTTTCAACATTATCATGTGGGTCAGTACACAATGTTCCTCGTCCACTCCGGAGGCTGCTGTCTTTTGTGAAAGTGCTTGAGTAGAAGACTGACATCTCACAGGGTCTTGTGTTGTCATGCTTTGCGGCTGTAGAGAACTATTCAGGGGCCATCGCTATCCGCTTCTTCCTAGGCGTTTTTGAATCGGCTGTAAGCAACCAGGGCAGAATTGTAACTCGTATTTGTAACTGAAATAAACGCAGGTCACGCCTGGTTTCGCACTCTTCACGTCGCAATGGTATACAAAGAAAGAGCAGGGTTCACGCACAGGCATCTGGTTCAGCTTCAACGGTTTTGCTCAAATCTTTGGTGGCTGCGTTGCGTATGGCATTGCGGTCGGTTGTCGCAAGACAGGCACACTCATCGAACCTTGGAAGATCGTGTTCCTTGTTACGGGACTATTGACAACTTGCATAGGCTTCCTGTTTTTGTGGATCATGCCTGATAACCAACTGAACTGCCGATGGTTAAGTAAAGAAGACCAAATCCTGGCTATCGAACGCGTGCGGGTGAACCAACAAGGTATTGGAAACAAGCATTTCAAGACGTATCAGCTGAAGGAAGCCCTGCTCGACCCCTTGAGCTGGGCATTCTTCTTCTACGCGCTTATTGCTGATATCCCCAATGGTATGTTGTCCCCAAGTCTAGGTAGCTTTACGATTAATTCCCCACTAGGTGGCATCTCAAACTTCTTCTCTCAGCTGATTGTTGGATTCGGTTTTACGCCCGAAGAGTCCCTCCTATATGGAGCACCTGGTGGCGCTGTCGAAGTCGTCTTCCTGATTGCTTGTGGCTGGGCGGGAGACAAGTACGGCTACCGTGTTCTCATCTCGATGATCGGACTTTGCACCGCCATGATTGGCATGGTACTGATTGTTGCACTGCCGCTGAGCAACAACTCCGGTCGCCTTGCTGGCTACTACCTGACCCAGGCTAGCCCAACTCCATTTGTCGCGCTGCTGAGTCTCCTGGCTACTAATGTGGCGGGCTATACGAAGAAGACTACTGTTGCTGCCATGTACTTGATTGGATATTGCGCTGGCAATATTATCGGTAAGTTGAATTGTCGCTCGCTTGAGAGAATCCTCTGACGAATACATCACAGGTCCGCAGACATTTCGCCCTCAAGATGCACCACGTTATGTTTCCGCCGAGGTGACTATCATTGTATGCTGGGGTGTATGTCTGGGTATACTCGCATTCATCCACCTTTACTGTGTCCGTCAGAACAAGAAGAAGGCAGAAATCCGTGCTGCATCTGGTTATGTACGCCTGGAGAACCAGGAATGGCTTGACCTGACAGACCGAGAGAACCCTGAATTCATCTACACTCTCTAAACATAGCTAAAGAGATAATCTGGGGGTCGATACCACATTCCATGCTCCATTCCAAAGTACAGTTCGATACCCATCAGCGTCTTCATAAGTCTTTCCCTTGCCATCTGCGTCCCAATATGGGTTATAGCTTTTCACAGGCGCGAATCCAGCACTTTCAATCCTCTCAACTGATGCATCCCATTCTTCCTTCTTGGGCAAGTAGAAGACAAGCAGATGTTCTTGCGAAGGCGAACGACCCGGATCATGTCCTTCCTGTTCTGTGAACTCAAGGTGGTATGGCAGAGACGAATGTCCCAGCATCACGCCATCAAAGCCAGCATGTTGCTCAAAAGAGCCGGTGATTTGGAAGCCGAGGCCCAATGTGTAGAATGGAAGGAGCGCTCGAATAGAACGAGTCGGGCGAGCGATGCGGAGATGGGCTTGCATGATAGGATTCTGGGCTACTTCGCCGGTAGGACTGGTCGCCATGATGGATGATAAAACGGAAAATGCAAAACAATGGCTAGCGATCCTTGACTCCTTTTGAAGATCCAGCCTGACTTCGCAAGATGACTAAGGGTTGAGTCCAGGCTATCGGCTTACGAGAAGGGCGACAAGTAGTCATGCCACCAAAATTCGACTGAATGCTCAATGTACCCCCGCAATCTCTCATGGGGCCTCCGTAGCTCCTTTGAATTCCCAATCATGAATGACTCTTCAAATCCCGTTCAGCTTAAGCAGCAACCACCATCTCTCCTGTCGGCATTTGTTTCGTCTCTCGTTTGACCGCACATCTTGCTGACCACGCTAAGCTCTCATGTCTTTTAGTCCCAATTTCTTCAAAGCGCGAAGTACAGCACCTTGCCAGCTCCGAGTGGCCAGTCGACAATTTTGAGGGATTCAACTAGAGCAGCACACAAGGACTGGAAACCCAATTGGATGTGTAGCCATCTTAGAAGCTCGAACTTTTTAGAAGTCTGCACCAATTAATCTTGAAGGCCTTCAACATTCTGCATAACGCCAAGTGGCCACTCGGAGCTGGCAGGTACTGTACTTGTTCGAAGCAAGGTGGAGCCAAGTCGGAGGATCGCGCATACGAGGGCTAGCCTGCAAGTAGCTAGCTAGGTACGTCGTTGACCTTCACTCCACTCTACCCACAAGTCCCGCTGGACTGATCACGATATACCTTCACCGACTACATCTTCCTCCGGCATCAACTTTGTGATACGCGGAAATGCCACAAGCCCACATTCTGAACAAAATTCTCGATTTGGATCAGTGTGTTTCATGTAAATAAACGTCTCCTAAATGTGAATACGCATCTTACAGATCGTCTTGCCTCTTACTTTCTGCTGATACACATCCTTTTTCAAGACAGCTCTTAGTGGCTACTCAAACTGACAGGGGCACAGCAAGCAAGGCCATCTCACCGTCCGCGCAATGCTGGAGATAGCGTGCTTCAACGCAGCTTCAGCCATCGCAGCCGCGCTTGCAGGCGCCGACCGGATCGAGCTGTGCGCCGACTACTCAGCCGGTGGCGTGACACCGTCTCTGTCAACGCTGCATGCCGTCCGAAGCAAGACGGACAAGCCGATCAACGTCATGATCCGCCCTCGTGGCGGGGACTTTAACTATTCAGCCGCAGAGCTCAGCCAGGTGAAGTCGAGCATCGAGACGTTCAAGGCTTCTGGGATGGTGAATGGGTTTGTCTTTGGTGTCCTGGATGCGGCTGATCGTGTAGATGTGGAGAAGAACAGAGAGTTGATCGGTTTGGCTGCGCCTTTGCCTTGTACGTTCCACCGGGCGATTGATGGAGTAGAGGACATTTGTGCTGCCGTCGAGATGATTATCGACCTGGGGTTTAGGAATATTTTGACCAGCGGGGGAGCGAGCAATGCAACTTCAGGCGCAGATGAGGTTGCAGGGCTGCAAAAGAAGTACGGGCAGCGAATCAGTCTGATCCTGGGCGGGGGGATCAGGAGCGCAAATGTGCAGGAGCTGAAGAGAAGGACCGGTGTGGAATGGATGCATTCCGCTGCTATCACTAGTGGTGATGAGACAGTCGACGAGGAAGAGGTGAAGAAAATGATTGCATTGCTCCAAGATGCTTAGATCTTCTGTACCAGTACAAGTTGTGAATTTTGAAGACCCCATTGGAGACGGTACCAAACGCCTGTACTCATATAGCCATAGGAACTCCAGCACGCCAAAACACACGCTTATTCTTACACAGTCCCGGTGCTTTCTGCAGTTTCAGCTCTCGGCCGCATCCCATCAGGTGTGAAAGTCCATCCTCGACCCTCTGTCGGGGTCATTGCTCTCCTTTTCTCCACCGGACTCCAGTCCATTCCTGGCGCCGGTAGTCCTTGTAAACCTGCGTCATCTCTTGCCCTGGTTCTTATTCGCTCGCTTTCGCTGCTTCCCCTACCCATGATTGTATCCCCATCCGTCACCAGCCGCACGCCGGCGGTCCTCTGTTTCTGCCGCTCTTGCAACTCGCGCCGGCCCTCGGCCTTCTTCTTCTCAAACTCGATGATCAGCGTTTTGAAGTAAGCCTCTGCGGCGGATGTGGCGGAGTAATGGACCGGTGTCCAGCTGTATATGTTCGCAACGAGAGGATTGGCGCCGTATTGGAGGAGCAGGCGTAAGACCTTCAGCTCACCAGCGGCAGATGCATGGTGGAGCGCAGTGTTTCCGCATTTGTCGGTCGCGGTGAGGATGGTTGGGTCTTGGACAATGAGCGTTGGTATGAGGTGGAGGGTGCCGCTGCCGGATTTGCTCGAGAGCATGAGCTGGGCAAGTACGTCAGTGTCTTATTGCAACGGCCACATTATGAATAACGTACAGCGTCCAGACCAGCTTTGTTCTCCCATGGTATGCACTCTGGAAAGCGTTTCGCCAGGTAAACACCGGTTTCCTCTCTGCCAGCGGTAGCAGCGAACATCAGCGGCGTTTCAGAGTCATTGTTGCGGCTTATAGAACCATCCTCATGACCAGCATCTACAAGAAACTCCTGCTGTAGTGTCAGCAACTGCCCCCATACCCTCATCACCAAAGCCCAGGCTCCTCCAATATTGACCGGAAGGACTCGGCGTGACGTAGTTGCTCATTACAGCAGAACTTACAGCGATCTGGGTGAAACCAAGCTTGGCAGCAAGATGAAGATTGGTATTGCTCTTTTCCTGGTAGTCCGGATTGCGCAGGTAGTCAGGATTGTTGCGGACGATGCGCTGTACCAGAGGCAGGTCGTTCAGCACTATGGCGCGACGCAGGCGCCGAGGTACGTCAATCCTGGAGAAGGTCAGCTCTCTGCTACACACAAACCATACACATCTTCGTATGTCATGTCAGAAGACTGCACCTACATATCGATGCGTCCGAACCATGGTTGACCACCCGAAGGTGCCGCGAGAGCCGTTGCCAAGTGGATGGGTGTTGGTGTTGGTGTCCAACGCGGGGAGACGCGAGCTGATGGGGCAGCTGCGGACTTCCGCGCGCTATTCACTCGAACGAGTTAGTACTGAACAAAGTGGGGGATGTTCGCATGGGTTCATCGAAGCAATGTCACTTACAGCGACTTACAAAGCCCGAATGGTCACTCAGCGCTTTTGACGGGTTCAACCAAGGAGAAGCAAAGAGTACTTGCAGCTAGTCAATGCCTACAGTCGTCTCCAAGTGCTATGTACTTGTTCAGACTGCACCAACCAGACCCGGGGCTGTTCAATTACACGCATAGCAAGTAGTCACCACACGTGTATCATGCTTAGTGCCTGCGCGGACCTGGCAAGACGCTGTAGGAGTATTCGAAGGCGTAGTTCAATCGTGGCAATGCTTCTATTCATGCATCATTATCGCGGCTTTTGGCGAAGCCACTATCAGTCGCGTCTATCCTACCGGCTACGCAGCACCACGTCTATTTGCTGAAGCGGCATACCTACAAGCCCTCGAAGTCACCTCCCGCATCGTCGTCGTCCATATCGCCCTCCTGAATCTCCTTTGCCAACTCGCGCTCACGCTCCCGTGCCTCTTGAGCGTTCTTAAGCTCAAGCCTGTGCTGGTTCATGGGATAGCGCATGGCCTTGACGCATTCGTCGTGCAGCGTAAGGCAAGCGCGGATGCGGTCGTGGAATGCCTCGCCGGGCTCGCGAGTTGCGTAGATGTCTCCCGCCTGCTTTGTTTGCATGAACCCCTTCTCGTGGTCAATCGAGGCCTCAATAACGCCATCGCGGATAGCCTTTGCAACAATGTACTCGGCAGACTCTTCGCTCTCCAACCCAAGACGAATACAGATATCGCGAAGCGAGATGCGCGAGTATGACAGCGACAGCATGCGGATACCGGTCTTGATCACGTTCTGGCGCAGGCGCAGAATCAGAGTGTAGGTCTGATCCTTGTGGAAGACCTTCGAGTGCGACTGAACAACCTTTAAGAAGCCTTGCAAATCACCAACGCGAACCGCCCGGACGAGCTGGAAGTAGGGCTCCAGAGCGCGCTCCAGACGGGGCTGGCTGAAAACATCGCGGTCAGGGATGTCACCCATGAGCAACTCAACGACAATCAAGAGCTTCATAGCTGCCTGGTAGAAGCCAGTTGCGACGTTGCCTGACGGCGACTTGCGGGTGGCGCTGGTAAGGTGCTCGTGTGCGTCGGTGTAGGACAGCTGAATAGCGCGTATGCGTCCGAGGTAGTAGAGGTACCTGGCGACCTGGTTGTTCGGAGCATTGGGAGGGAACTGTGTCTGGGCGACGAGGAGATCGGCTTGTGTGATGTCGGCGGTCGAGATGTAGTTGCGGAGGAGAAGAGTCGTGACGGACGCCTGTGTGTCTGGGTCCTTACGAAGCACGGCACTTCGCATCGCTGCCAGCAGTTTGCCACGGATATCAATGACAGGCGACTGCTTGGAAGGCGGCTTGGGGTCCAGCTCCTCGTGGAAGAGCGAGAAGTAGAAGTAGGCCTTGGCACCCAGCGAGTCGAGCGTCCGTCTGTTCATATCCCGAATCTTGTCCACCAGCTTCTCCGAAAACTCGGCGCCCTCCTCATGGTCCTTCTGGTCGTACAGATAAACCTAATCCAGTCAGTCCTATTCTGTCGTCCTCACATGTTTACAACATACCTGGATCAGGATGGCTATGTAGACATCGATCTCGGGTATGGGCTCCTTCGCACTGGTCTTGTTCGCCTGGACCTCCTCTTTGTATTGAGCGACGACGCTCTGTATCGCGGCGCCGTCCATGCCAATGTACTCGATGAATGTGCGGGCGGTGGCATTGTTGGGCGAGTATGTCAGGATGATGACGGAGCAGAGCACGCGGTCCGTCAGGCGCTTTCGGAGCGACGATATCGAGCGGAGGGCGCGCAGACTGAAGCGGGAGTCGAACTGGGCGACGGCGCGCTCGAGCAGAGTGAAGTTACTCCGGATGTCTAAGGTCGTGGGGTCAGCGCGCTGGCACAGGTACTTGCACGCGGCAAAGTGGATGGCATTCAGATGGCTTGCACACATGCTGCCGACATGGCCAGGCGGAGAGCAGGCCATGCAGGTGCAGTACGAGGTGAAGTGTGCCGTGCTGTGGTCGACCATGACTATGGGGAGATGTGCTTACCAGCAATCGTCTGCTGCTCCGTCTGCTCTGCGGTCGGCTTGGGCGCCTCCGTGACGACGCCTTCCATGCTGTCCGCCATGGCTGCCGTGGTGGTGTGTGAGATTTGCGTGGATGAAAGGGGGGTGCAGGGTGGCGGGCTGGGCGGGCAGCGGCTGCTGTTGGACACGCGGGAGGATGGTGGAGGATGTGGTTCTGGGAGGCAAGCTCGCTGGAGCTGTGGATGCTTGACGTCGGCGAACGACGCCAAGCTTCACCGACGCCCGCCGACGTGGACGCATTGTTGACGCTCCCAAACACTACCCGCGCCCCGCGTCTACGTCCACGTTCACCCCTCAGATGTCCGTCATGACCCTGCTGGACAACCACCTCGAGCAGATCTCGCTCTGCGCGGCCTCGATCGCCGAGCTTCAGTGCGCCGACCCCCAATTCGCCGCCGCGTGCTCTTCTGACCTGCTTCTCGTCTAGCTTTGCCCCGCCCAAGATATTCACCAATGCGTTGCTACAGAACCATGATATCACCAGTCTGATTCGCGATACCGAAGCACACGAGCGCGCTCTCTTCTCCGTGCCCCCGCCCCCTGCTGCACCCAAACATGCCGAACCTCCCACGTCGGCCAACAGGCGCAACACCATCTTCAATCCCAATGGCGGTCCCGGCGCTACAACGTCCGGCGGCGGAGCCAATGCAGTGCGCGCACCCAGACGTAACACCGCTGTGGCCGCCGTTCTTGGCAACGAATTGGTGGAGAAGATCAGACGGGGTGGAGGAGGCGGTGCTGGATCAGGTCTTGGCTACCGCAAGTATGATCCTGCGAACAAGAACGAGGTGGATGTCGAGGCATTACTTGAGGGCGCCGAGAAGCTGCTGAGCGTATACCAAGTGCCAGGCGCCCACGAGAAGATCGTTGCTATGCGCCAGCGACACGCTAGACTTGAGGGTTCGCTAGAATATTATGACAACCGCCTGGCTGAGCAGACAACCCAGCTGAATCGCCTCAACAGATCACGTGGAGACTATGTCGACGAAGACAATGAGGTCGACGACGAGCCTCAGGAGGAAGCCGTCTTGACAGCCGAAGATCTGCGCAGAGAAGAGGAGGAAGTGCGGCAGTTGGAGTCGAAAAAGAGAGGGCTCGAGGACAGAGTTCATTCCATGGGACGGGACATCTCAGGACTGCGATGAAGCAGACCCTTGAGCATCCAAAGCGTTCCACATAACCACAAGATACCCAATGTTTCAGTAATACCCTTCCAACTGAGGTCTATTCTATATCCGCGCATAAAGCCTATACCGACGAACCACCGTCAATACTGATGTTCTGTCCAGTAATGCTCCTGCTCAACGCCAACACCCTGACTTGATCTGCACAGTCCTCAACCGTCGCCAGCCTCTTCAATTTAGTATTGTTGATGGCCGCGTTCCTCTTCGCCTCCGGGAATTTCAGTCCCCACTCGGTCAGCAGCATGCCGGGCGATATCGAATTGCACCTTATCTTTGGCGCCAGTATGACAGCTAGACTCTTCATCAGATGGATCTGGGCCGCCTTCGTCACAGCGTATGGCACGCTTGATCCGCTTGGCTTTACCCCGGCGACCGAGGCGGTGGAAATAAATGTGCCCTCTGTCTCAGCCAACGCATTCTTTGCAGCATATGCAAGCCAAAGATGTGTCTTAACATTCATGACGAAGCACTTGTCCCAGTCTTCCTCATTGACTTGCTGGTCAATGTCGGTAAAGGTGGTCATACGGGTCCAGCCCGCGTTCGAAACAACGACATCAAGGCGGCCAAACTTATCCAGGGTCTCCTTCACAAGATTCTCGACCGAAGGTTTCGAAGACATGTCAGCCTGTACCAGGTGGAAGCGTGGCCCAGTCGACGAGGTTGCGCTGGGGATATCATTGAGCTCCTTCATGAGGCTCTGGGCGCGTTCCGAGTTGGAAGAATAATTGATCACCTGGCCTCATCAGCCAGAACAGAGGTGGACATACTCGGTTGGTACTTACAACTCTAAAGTCTGGCGCGAATACTCGCGCGATCTGAGCGCCTAGGCCTGCTGAGCTCGCGGTGATGAGCGCTACCTTTGTCGCTGCCATTGTACTGTAACGTTTTGTTTGATTTCAAGAAGTGTACTTCAGAAGAATCAGATCTTGGAGCCTCTGGACCTTTTGTTTGTTGTCGAAATGGAAGCTCCCCACAGCGATTCCTGAATTACGCGGGGTAGCGTTCCGTCATCGGGAAATGCGGGATTGTTCCGTGGCGCTTGAAGCTTTTGGATTATACCCACAGCCAGCCAAATGGCCACCGGAAAACTCACTATGTTCCGGAGCAGTTCCGGAGCAGCTTGTAATATCTTTGTCGTTCTGTTCGCACACTGCTTGTAAGACTTACACTAGGCAAGCAACATGGTCCATTGTGCCCCCCGCCGTGGTCATCGATCGTAAGTACTGTATCAACACTGCTCAAATCTAAGTCTTACGCATATTCCATTCGATGTAGAGCATACCGACTCGCTCTCTTGTACAGTTTGCCTTGTGTTAATATTATTGGTAAATACAGGCTTTCAATCGCACATTTGTGCTGAATATCGCAGGTCATGAAGGACGATGGAAAGATGTAGCCATGAATGGTTTCGCAAACTATGATGGTTGCCGCTGAGCTCACCAAATTTCAAGTCCAGAAGCCAGCCTGTAGACTCTCACTGCTGCATATTCTCACCATGAAGCCCACAGACAGCTTTTCCGCTTTTGCCAACCACTTCAAGCATTCAATCCACCTAGCACAAGGCTTCCTCGCCCTTGTGAGGTCGGCAGCAATGGAGAAGAGGCAATGAGGGCAAGGAATTACATCTGCCACAGCTGGCTGTCAAATGAATGATCATCCGTCAATGCGTCTTCCTGATTCATTACTTTATGTACAGAAAACGGCATACCTCCGTATCAAATCCTCTAGTTCCCCGGCCAGAACTCAGGCAGCCATTCGTATGGCTCCTTCGGCGTATAGGTATTCGTTGCCGTCCCATCAAACAAAGTGATGGCATCGCGGGTCATGTTGTATAATGCGTACTTCTCATCCGGCCCGGTTCCAATCGTGTAAGGCACGGTCTGGACGTTATTACCAATCTCTTTGTCGACCATGAGCTTGACATCTTGAATCTGAGAGTCCCTGATGCGGTACTCGTCGCCATAGTTGGGATTGATTATGCCCATACGGGTGCCGTTGATGGCGATCACGTTCTGGATGGTTACGTTACGCTTGGCCTGGTTCAAGCAATTGCCGCAGGACTGATAGAATGTACCAAACGTCTCTGCATAGAATCCTGTAATGTTGAATTTACCACCAAGACTGTTGTCTTGAAATATCTTGTCCTGTGCATTGCGAGCTCCGCCGCCGATGACTCGGAGCTGAGTGTTGAGGCCCTTGGAGGTTAGGGCGTCCTCGCAGACGTCTTCCCACCACACTAAAATGAATGTTAGATCTCGAAATATGGTAGACCGCTCGAGTGTATGTACCGTTCTCGACCCAAGCATCGCCTAGTGCGTGAATGCCTTCAGATTGGTGCTTGCCGATGACGACATTCCTGATTGTAGCTCCGGGCATGAGGTTGAAGACAGCATCAGCATCGGTTCCTTCCGCTTGCTCGTTGCAACTGCCTTCAACGCGTTCGTAGCGTTTCATCTGTCCGTCAAAGGTCTGACCAGGGTAGATGTACATGGTCTCGTTGAGTACGACAGTCTCTTTGGGAACAGGGAACTCAGCGCGAGGGAAAGGAAAACGTGGTGCTGGGCGTCCACCAAGGTCGCCCTGTGTGGCATCTGTACCTCCTTGAGGACCGTCACCTTGCTGGTTCTGGCGGCGATTCAACGCAGCAGCTGCAGAGAGTGTAGGAACGAGGGGAACAACGAGAGCATAACTGAGCTTCATTGTGGTGGGAGTGCTTCTTATGGAGGTCTTCGAGCAATCAAAGTCTGTACATAGAAATCGGTTTGTACTTGATGAGGATGCTTTTTCCAGCGGCCATAGAGCTTTATAGACCCACGCATGACTACTACTTTCCTAATTAGATCAGTATTGCTCATACTCGTACTGGTAAGGACCAGACTTCTGCGCTCGAGGTGTTGTCAAGTGCGATTGTCAGGTTCCTGTGAAGGTCTAAGCCACGAGAAGCCGGAAAAACTGAGATTCTTGCGATTTCCGCCTATCACGTCTGCTGCTGCTGTCTTGGTGTTTACAAGCGACTTGGCCATTGCTGGGCGGCGATGCCTGAGGAACATTGCTCCACGAATCGACCCCAGATCATGGCCCGTATTCGATCGGGTGAACCTCCCCGCATGACGTTCCCCGCATGGTGGCATGGTTGGGACAATTGTTGTCCCGTCTTCGCTGCTGAATTGCTGCGGTCAGAGCACAAGAACTGTCTGCGATTGCCTGCATTTGGGAGCAAGCTAAGTTCTTTCTCAACCTCATACAGGTCAAGGATTACTCACTCACCTTGTTTCCATTCTTGCCTGTAGACCGCGGAGACAGCAATACCTCCAAGCTTATACAAAACTATGATCAGGCCACAAGTATGGAGCAATGCTGAAAAACAACGTCATGAATCCCTTCATACAAACCAAAAAAGGGCACCATAACAACTCCACTCAATGAAATGTCGAGATGAGATTTCGTTCGACCTGCTAACATGGGAACAATTTCAAGACAGAACTTTGAATAGTTGGTAAGAGCAGGACGATGTGTTGCAGAGCAGCTCCATTTCGGCGCTAGAATTCAGTCCGCAATCACCGTCGATCCGGGGTTCGATCTAACTCTTCCGAGCGAACGAAGACCCACAAGGATTCCGTAAGTCGGCTATGTGCTCTCACAAACGATTTTGAGGAATGTTGCAGCTGACAAGGCGTCTTTCTACCACCTGTACCGTCAATTTCCTCCCCAAAAATGTCGCAGATTTGTAGAGCGAGCTTCAGAAACTTTAGCGGGTCATTGTCATCCATGCGAAGGCGTGGGTTCTCGACCACTGTTCCGTGGCGCATAATGGAAACCACCGGCTTCACTGAAAACCAGCTAATGGTCCGTGAAGCAGTCAGTCAGATATGCGCAAAGTTTCCAAATACTTATTGGCAAGAGCATGATCAAGATGGCACCGACCCAAAAGACTTTCATGCCGCTCTTGCAGCGGACGGCTGGCTTGGGGTTGCGCTACCAGAAGCGTACGGAGGAGCTGGCCTGGGAATTTCAGAAGCAACTATCATGATGCAGACTATAGCCGAGTCGGGAGCAGGCATGGCAGGAGCTCAGGCGATTCACGCCAACGTGTACGCAACCCAGCCATTGGCAAAGTTTGGCACCAAAGAGCAACTCGAAGAGACGATACCAAAGATTATTGCTGGAGAATGGCGTACCTGCTTCGGCGTCACAGAACCTGACGCAGGTCTCAACACTCTCTCACTTGCGACTGCAGCGAAGAAACAAGACGACCAGACTTACTCAATCACTGGTCAGAAGATCTGGATCACCTGCGCTCAGGTGGCGTCAAAGATGATCCTGCTTGCGCGTACCAAGGCCGCACACGAAGCGCCCAAGCCTAGTCAGGCTCTCTCTCTCTTTTGCATCGACATAGACAAAAGCGATCCAGGGCTAGAAATCAAGAGGATTAAGAAGATGGGGGGTCGTGCAGTGGATGCAAATGAGGTCTTTTTCGATGATTACCGGGTGCCTGCTAGTACGTTGATTGGCAAGGAGGGTCAAGGCTTCAAAATTATTCTGGATGGCATGAATGCTGAGAGGTGTTTACTTGCTGGTGAGGCATTAGGACTGGGTTATGCAGCACTGGCAAAGGCTGCCGGATATGCTCGCGAACGCAAAGTCTTCAACAGACCCATTGGTATGAATCAAGGCATTGCCCATCCGCTGGCTGATGCATACATGAACCTTGAAGCAGCCAAACTAGCGACATATCATGCTGCTCGGCTGTATGACGCAAGCACAACAGACTCCTCTATTCGCCAAGACGCTGTTGGAATTGCAGCAAACAGTGCTAAGTATCTCGCAGCAGAAGCTGCTTTCAAGGCATGCGAGCGAGCAATATTATCTCACGGTGGCATGGGCTATGCGGCTGAGTACGACGTCGAGCGCTGGTTCAGAGAGTGCATGGTACCTCGTATTGCTCCCATCAGCCGAGAGATGATTCTCAACTACATCGGTGAGAAGGTACTGGAATTACCACGCAGCTATTGAGTCAGATTTCAGGGCAAGATACAGCATTCTGTCAGCTCCAAGGGGATAGTTCATCCAATATAAGAGAGACAAAAGGTTGTGTTCAGATCGAAGTACATGTCTAGTGGTGCGGTATGTGGCATCGCAGTGATCTTCAAGATGATTGCACGAACTATTGATTTGGCTGGCTTTCTGTTGGTCATGTCTTTTGGCTCCATAGCGCGGTCAGCTGATCAATCTTTTTAAAAGTATGTCATTAGCACTCTGGCGCCAGCAGATTCGCTTTGACTCGAGTCCTCAATCAAACCAAGACAACGAAGTTGGCTTTCTAAGCTTTACGCTGACAACTTTCTCTTCATGGATGACAGCGATGGCTCCGTCCAGCATCAACTTGCGGCACAGCATTGCTCCACCGGCTATAGCATTACCTTTTCCTCCCTCCTTTATGACATCTGCTAAATGCCTTGGAAAGGAAGCTTCAGGTACAGCTCCCCGATCGGAGTCTGTGGATGTATATGCATCTGCGTTCGATGAGGTCGCAGTATCCACAGCGCCAGCCTCCAGTGACATTGCAAGGCTTAAGCTATCGTTGGAGTTGCTCAGCAGTGGGAAAGTTCCCCTTGCACACCCCAATCGCAAGGTAGTTTTCCCTTTTTCAATACCTTGCGTAGACGCAATCATGTTTCACGTTTGATAATTAACAAGCATCCTCATTGTTCTCTTGTAAACTAACCTACAGAGTCAGCCACACGCCATGTGCAGGAGGTTGGTAACCTCACTGCAGTCAGTTCTAGATCGCAAGCGATCCAGGGCCAGAACCTTTGCCTGGGCCGTAAGAGTACTTCGAGCAGGGTATATCCGAGAGAGACAGTTGACCTGCACGAGATTCAACTTTAAACGTTCGGCCTCCACTTCCAATCCACAGAACCAGTACAAAAAGTTGTATTGGTCGCACACAATGGAGTCTTCCTCACACTTCACTATCATAGGTCGACCTAATTGGTAAGATAGCTAACGTCTCGACCCTGTCTAAACCGGTTGCGGCCTGCAACATCTGGCGCGCACACACATCAAAGAGGCTGACCGTTGAGGTTCCCAGCTAGATGGTCTTAGAACTGATGCTACGACAAGGGTAAACTGTTTGCGTCTTGGCCTTCCTGAATGTCGATATCGCGCGATCATATACCGTAGTGAGCACAATGCTGCTTCACCAAGAAGATTATAACATACAACAGCGTGCTTGATCAGCTAAATATCTCTCTGTATGCGGATACTTGCGAATAGGAAATGATGAGCATCCCTGAATCATAACTTGCATGAGGAAAAAATGGACATAGGACCGGCTTAGCCTCCCGGTACCGAGCGGACACTCGAAGGTCCAGGGAATACCCATTAGCTCTGAGTCAAAATCAAGCGACCAGTCTTTGAGAGAGCTTCAACCGCCTCTGAGCCGTGTCACATCAGCTGGTCATAGCTCAGCCGTTGCGAAGCTGTCGAGACCGACGGTAAGCAGTGCGCACGAGTCCCGGTTGACGCATCATCTCGACTAGCATATGATTTCACAGCAGGCATCCACCTGCAGAAAGAGCCAGTGATAGGGCACGAACAAGGCCCTGCAGGTGCTTTACCATTCAGAAAGGGAATCCTACCCAACTTTCAGGACGCAAGGTTCATCTAAACTTCGCAGGGGTGCGATGTTAAGTGAGGGGTTGCGACGATCCTCGCGTTCGGCATGCCGGCCAACGACGCCTTCGAAGTCTAGGTAGTATCGATCGAGATCTTGCATTTGATTCTCAAAGATCCGTTGTGAGCGCGAGGCTTTCAAGAATGGGTAGGATGAGCAGAGTGCACCAGACGATATACTTGCGTCTGTCCTCTTGTCGCCAGATGA
This sequence comes from Curvularia kusanoi, assembly GCA_011058905.1. Lineage (NCBI taxonomy): Eukaryota > Fungi > Ascomycota > Dothideomycetes > Pleosporales > Pleosporaceae > Curvularia > Curvularia kusanoi. The sequence continues at coordinate 155,400 of SWKU01000001.1, read as the reverse complement.
AGCCTGAATATGATGTCATACCGATAAGCGCACGAAAACCTGGGGCAGCATCGACGATTTGTGCCACAAAGGAGCGAGAAGCATTGTGGCAAGCGTGCACAGCGTGTCCGGAGCGAAGCTGCGACTGCTCGGCCACTGCCGACTTGCTCATCCCAGAGCAAAATTATTTTGTGGGGTGGAGCGGAGCGGAAACGTAGTTTGATTTCACCATGATATCAGAGCGTTCACAAATTTCACTTTTCTGGGTCTCGCATGGAGTAAAGATAGCAAGACAGACAGGGGTCACGGGTAGTGCGGGACGTGCCATGGCTACAGGCGTGCCTGGAACATTCTTGTGCACCACATTTTATCCAAGACAAAGGCCGTAGTTGCGAACTCAGACTCGATCTGGGAAGCGCCGGCAAAAATTGCCAAAAGAGTACGAAGTGAGGTCTCCATGGAGGCGTTTTCTTATTGATCATATAGTAACATTGGTGGGCTAAAATGCCTTGTTACAGTGCATTGCTGCAAGTTATGTATGTGCATACATTGGGTATCATTTTCGTCATCGGTTGTCTCCGATTCGAACGCTTCGTCGCGAAAGACCAGTTGCGCCATGAATAGCGCCACAAAAATCAAAAGAACTCCGAAACCTGACATTGTACGTGCTCAGCTCAAACAAGCCTTAGGCCCAAGTCTTTGATGTGTTCAGTCCAAGCTCCAGATGCTGAGCAATAGAGGATGCGTAATTGCGCTCAGCATTTGAGGAGTGTCGACGCCTTTGTCGACGGATTTGGTGCTCAGATTCCATGAGCTTTTCCTGTATAAAAGCGCGATATCTTGGGTCGGTCTTAACCGCGTCGGTGTTCAAGAGCTCCATGAGTGTAGCGACGATCTGCTGGTTGATCTCGTAGAGTTTATGCGATTCCTCGGTGTGCATATCATCAACGCTCGCTTGCGCCGTCGTGCTGGCCCTTGTAGGCACAGGCTCTGTGGAAGTCGGATATGCTGAGGTATAATCTGTAGGGGATCCAGGCGAAGATGACAGGGACTGAAATTCGGGAGAAGAAGTGGATATGGGTAGATTGAAAGGTATCGACATCGACATTCGACGTTGAATTGCTTCTTTTTGAGCTGCAAGTAGAATATATCTCTGCATCGATTCGTTCTGAAGACATTGTTAGCGGCGATCGCAGGAGCTGATAAGGTCTAGCGACATACCCTGCTCAGTGTTGGTCTGGTAGGAGGAGCCATCTTCAAATGTGATATTCAATATCCTATAGCACAGGTCCAAGGTGTTGCCCAGCTGGAGCGGGGGTTGTTATAAGTTAAACCTGGCGGACGGCCCAAAAGCGTTAGCTGTTCAGGTAGTCTGGTACAGCCCAAATCGGGCAATGCAACGCTTTCGAAAACGGCTAAAGGAGGACTTCTGTGGCTGGTTGTTTGGCGACGGAATTGCGTTGGGCGTGCTAAATCTTGGTAATATTTACAGGCAAGCGCAAGCGTCAAATGTTGTTGGGTCGTTGCGGCAAAAGTTGCTCCTACATTCAGGAGAGGGACATGAGACCTTTTTGAATCTCACCCTCAGGATGCGCATTTTTTGGATCATAAATGCCATGACGTGGACTCATCGTGATGTGCCTAATTCGAAACCAGCCGCGTACCCGCCTTGCGCATGGACGTCCTCAAGCCTGCACGGTACTGCGAAACAGTGCGACTCGGACGCTGATTGGCAGAGAGAAAATCCCTTGTCGATCGATGTCCTCGCAATGGTGGGTCGTGCTCACAAAACCCAACGTCACCGGCGTCGGAACATCGAAGAAAATCAGACTCCGGGACGAGGATGTGATCGACATCTTCTTCAAGCCCGTCCCTGAATATCTTGTGTTGGTCTGGCTAGGGTCTAATCTGTTGGCGTGCTACTCATAAGTGATCACGGAATCTGACCTTCTGTCCACGGAGGTGCGTGGCGGTTCTTTCTCGTATCCTGTATAGTCATTGCGATTTGCCTTCGAGAAGGCTCGGCCATACCGTTCCTAGGGCAAGCATACCGCCCTCCATTTCAGGAATGACGCTTGTATGAATTGTTTTGCTTCTTCAAGTGACGACGTTCGGCCGCCGATGAGCGGACATCCAGATCCTCCGACGTCACGCTTAACTCAGCCAAATTTCCCGACTCGCTGTATCATACCTCGTGGGACGCCTCACCGAGCGCCTGATACAGTACAGGTTGCGTGTGGCTTTGACCAGAAAACAAGGTTGACACGCCATGAGAATTTCAGCCTGTGATTGACGGGCTGGATGGTGTGCCGCTCCTGACGCCACAGCTGAGCTCCTCCAAGGCCGTACCGAGCTTGGTCTTAAGCCCCCTGACGTGGCTATCAACCCTATGCAGCCAATACGAACGACGATGGCTTTGGTCAGGTGTAATAAGTCGGTGACAGTTCACGATCGACACCAGCGGCAGATTGAGCTGTAATCAAGGTAAAAACATCCATCGCTTCTTGAGCGGCTTGTTGGTGACCATTATCCTTTCCAGAACCTGATCCATGATGAAGAAGACAACGCATGCCTGGGCGATAGGCCAAGCTACCCAGTGCTGCAAAGATACACAAGGTGTCGTACAGTTGAGACAGACTTGCGATGCTGAAGAAAAGAACCTTGAACAAGTATACATGGTGCATGTAGATTGCGATTCCGGGTACCGGGTGCTTGACAACCGTATATCAATCGAGTGATGTATGTGGGAAACAGCTTTATGTGAAAAGATGGCGCAACTCGTGCGGATCACTTGTCAGGAGCAAGTGAACGGCTGTCGCTTCGGAATGGGATGTCGCTGATTCAACCACGACCTCAATCATGATGCTGCCAACTGCCGCCCAGCCCAGAATCCCTTGCCGTAACTGACAAGAATCTCATCACCACGGTTGATACCCTTCGCCCTTTTCCCACTCTTACCAGCACTGAGAACAAAAACTCCCATTCTTTTCTCAAGTATGCCGAATCCGACGTCCACCAAGATGTCTCGAAATTCGGCATTCGGCCCTGAGGAGATACCTCGATAATCATTAATGAATCTCGCCTCGTTACCCATCTGCGAGGCATCAACCCCCACACCCAACTCTCGGTCCAGCGAGAGATCGTAATCAGATTTCTCATCTACATCGGATTGATCGTGTACGTATCCCAGGTAAGGCAGTATAAAGGAATCCGGGGGCAGATGCTGCTGAGCAAGAAGCCCATACTGGCCGTGCGCTGGGTGTGACGCACCCTGTATTTGCGTGATCCTTACGTTTGTATATGGACCTCGAGTGGTCAATACGGGCTCTTTCGGTGACAGGCCCGCTGTCTTCGACAAGAGGATCGTATCCAGTTTGTCCTTTGGGAGCTTTTTTGAGTATGAAGGTGCACGTAGATACTTAGTGCCTTCGGGCCAGCCTGTTGGTAGCTGAGCTTGCATCTGAGCTGGCGTTGGACGCGATGCGTCCCTGATCGTGCGATGCGTGAATCAGGTCAACTTCGAGTCTGGCGCCGTAGGAGCGGAGTGTCAAGCTTCAAACCTGACAACGATCCTTTTGCCGCGGTTCGTGCTGAAAAATATCCCGTTAGGTTCAAGGGCATGTATCTCTTGGACCGTGCTTTCAGCAGACTTTGCCCATAACCAAGTCGGAAAAATGGAGTCGCTACAAGGGAAGTTACGCACGCTCATGGTCTTGGCGACCACACACACCGCCGAATGTCAAAGGTCACGCACAAGCAACATCATCTCTGGCAAAGATCTTCAGCGCTTCGGTGCAGAATACATTTACACAAAAAATACAGTATCCTGGAGACGCTCAGGCAAACAGTCTCCAGTGTGGGATCCAAGGCTATTGCGGTAGCAATTCAACTGAATGTCGCTCGCGTCACTACCGACTCATTTCGCACCCGTCAATAGCATCAATGCGACACGCGCGCGATAACAACGTGGCGTTCGCGGTCTGACACCTCGCACGCTTAGAGGATCCTCGGGCCAGTGTGCACTGACAAGAGCCGCGGAAAGGCAGCAGAGTGGAGCGGCTACGAGCGACAGTTGGAATGAACTTTATCATCTATGCCCAATCATACTGAAATGCTTGCTGTTCAGAGGAGGGTAACTCAGCCCATGCTGAGTATTGACAGCTCTGCGTCTGACACCGTTCACAAAATTGACAAAATCCTGTGAGGGCAACACGAGCACCTCTACAGTAAATCCGTCTTTCCGCGCATGCTTCTCGGCGTTCGGCCCCTCATCAGACATCCAGTTCGGGGTCCAGACACAACGATGCAGGAACCCGCACCGTGTGTACCTCAGCCCTGACCAACATCCCTTCAATGCGTCGGGAGAAGGTCCTTTTGAGAACCTACCATTGCTGACCGGCTATTTTTGCGCGCAAGGACATCGTCAATCGTGTCCGATCGAAGTCGATGATTTGCACGAAGACTCGCTTGTCTCCATCCGTCGCGGCCCCTTTGGTCCATGAGGCCCATGCATCGGTACATTGCCCGAAGTGAAGACGTGAGTTGTCAGGATGTCTAGGGGCGTCAAGACCCAGACGCATGTCATCTAACTATTGCCGAGAACCGCTGGTGGTGCGAGCCGGTTTTGCCTCGACAAGGCTCTTCTCCACGGCCTCGGATCCTTCATATGCATGATGAGTGGTCAATTGTGCACGTTGCCATCGTGAATAGCAATTGCGCTAACCTGGTTCGAGACAGATCTGGTTAGAGGGGTGAGCGGACTGTTGAAGCTACATGCAACCTTGGCAGGGGAAATTGGACATTCATCTCGTTTACTGACGCCTCATCGTATTCTGATTGGACAGGCCGACTTCCATCAATAAACTCGCTCAGACGACCAGCCTTATCGAAGCTCTCCGGCAGCGCATGCCCCTTTACCGTATTCACTAGACCGCCACTACGGGCCAGCTTCTCCAGATGCTCTCTGATGGATGCTACCATCAATGCGATGACCCCTGTCATTGTTGTTGACCATTCTCACAAGCTCGTATACCACATCCTATAAAGTAGCTTTCCCAGCTCCTCCATATGACTTTTCTTCTTCACCCACAGTCTCTACACTAATACACCGGATATCTCCGATTTCACTCGTTTCTACGACCTCCAACGCCCGTACTTAATACCAACGTACTTAATACCAACCCTCACAATCAAAATGCGTTCCTTCGCTGTCTTCGCGCTCGCCGCTACCGCCGCTGCCGTTCCCCAGTACGGCTACGAGACCAAGGAGTCCTCCACTCCTGCGTACCCTGCGTACCCCGTTGCCTCGAGCTCCGTTCCCGCCTACGTTGCCTCTAGCTCCGTTCCCGCCTACGTTGCTTCCAGCAAGGCCACTACCCCAGCTTACGCTGCGTCCACCCCCGCTGCTTCTTCCTCCGCTGCCTACCCCGTTGTCTCTTCCAGCGCCAAGGAGTACCCTGTCACCTCCACCAAGGTCGTCAAGGAGACCACCTTCGTCTGCCCTGAGCCCACCACCGTTGTCTACGAGGACAAGACCTACTCTGTCACCAAGGCTACCACCCTGACCGTCTCCTCCTACACCACCACCGTCATCAAGACCACCCAGACCCCCGTTGCTGCCACCTCCTCCAAGGTCGAGACCCCTGTCTACAGCGCCTCGGTCCCCGCCTCGAGCCCCGTTGCTCCTTACCCCACCGCTGGCAAGCCCTACCCCATCCCCTCCGGCACTGGTGTCAAGCCTTCCGTCCCTGCCGGCACTGGCTACCCCACCAAGACTGGCGGCTACACCAAGCCCAGCTCTCCTTCTGAGTTCACCGGCGCTGCTTCTGCGCTCAACGCTGGCAGCTTCGTTGCTGGTGTTGGTGCTCTTGCCGCCCTCTTCTTGTAAACAGATGGAGATGCTTGTGATTTTGTGAGCCGAGCTTGCTCTGCTCTGGAATGATACAAGTTCGTGGTGAAAGGGGTGGAAACGCTATCTTACGGGTAATGACTTTCGACTCTGCATCATGATACCCTCCTGCATTGCTCGGTGCACGGCGATGGGAGTTCGAGGTCATCTACGATTCCTTGCGCACATGCCGCAGCATTTCGATTGTATACTTTTGACTTTATAATACGCTTTGGTCTGAGGGCTACTTCATGGAGGATCTAGGGTGTGGGACAATGGTATTCATGTCCATAGACTTCTGACTCTTAGAAGGGGTCCGAAAATCCAATCAACATGGTTCCATCTTTACAAATCTGTATTCTTCCTAGCTCCGCTGTCCGTGACGAGATGTCTGATGTTATTGCAAAACTAGGAGTTAAGCTCGTGCTATCATCAGTAATCTGACCGTTCTCTGTAATACACATTCTGTGAGACAGTGCAGCTCATGCAGAAACCAGCTCAGGGGCATTGACCTGTGCCAAGGTGATCTTGCAGGGCAAAAGACAGGCGCCAGGTACGAGTTCTGGGGAATGGTCTGGACCCTGAACATCTACCAGACTATTGATTGCTCTTACTCATCGACCCCAGATTCAGCCACTGCGTCATTGCTAATTTCACCAACACGAGCCACGACTTGGAGGCTTGGAGACTCACTTGTCACAAAAGCTAGCTGTACTAGCACAGTATCACCATGGAAACCGGTACAATTGAACAGTATGTAGCAATCGACATTACCGAACTGTTGATCTACAGGCTCTAGCATCTAAGACCGACTGGCTCAAAACGACTGCCAGGAGCGTCGTCCGACACTCAATAGTGCCTCCTATTCAACCGAATCAACCGCCAACCTGCTGGACATCTTGGACGGAAAACGACAAGCTGGTTCTCTGAGTCGCTTGCAAAAGGTATTACCCTGATCGATCAGATATCCGACGGGCGAAGATTGTTACCTCCAGGGCGGATCGCCTGTGAGTCAATCCGGAGAATTGAAGCTAGAGATACGAAGTAGCAACGAGAAACCTGTTGATCTAGACGCATTTTAATCAATCGAACTCTCCTGAAATTGTGATCCTCAAACACTGTTTCGCAATTCTGTTGCCACGCAGCTCAGACCAAGCCTCCGATCCATTGCATCGCGCGCCCGTCTTCGCTCAATCGTCCGCTGCATTGGTGTGACGCTTGAAGGCATGTCTGTCGACTCTCTCGCTGATGAGTTCATAGGGGTCAAATGAGGGTTGGTAACAATAGATCCTGCCTCCAAGCCGTATAAGCACCTGCAGCCATTGCTTTTGCACGTCTGTTTTTCGATGAGGTTAAAGAGGGTATTATCTTAGGTTGAGCGCACTTGTATCCTCTGTAGGAGTCATGGTATTGATTTAAGCAAGCTTGATGGTACTAAGTCAGCATGGAGGTGCGTGGCTACTCTTGTCGTTGCTTTTCAAGCCAAGGATGAGTGTGATTCGATCTGATCAATCGTTCTCCAGTCATCAGAGAGCTTTGGCACGCAAAATCATGGAGCCGAGAACAATCGCCCTCATAGCTAGCGAGGTGCTGTAGTCATCAACCTACAAGTCGATTTACTATGGTGGTATCTCTATCTTTCTACGGATGCTTTGTTCCAAAGCTCGAATATACCAATAGGCTGCTGCGTCGTGCTCTTATCTTTGGTGGTAGCCATGCAGAAGTGTATTGCATAGTGGCGTGTCTGTCTCGACACCGTCATAGTCCTATGCTGAAGCGTACTGCTCTCGAAAATCAAACGTCAAAAATGAAGCGCACTAACACCGGGGTATAGGATACTCTCTCCCATCTGCTATAAACGCCAGCACATGCAATCCATGCACGATGAAATAATTCGGCTCGCATAAAACAAATTCTGGCTTGAAACGTGCAACAAAAAAAGGTGAACCAACCAGGGCTCACATAGGCGAAGGTGGGAATACTAAGATTCAAGCCTCATGTATCAAGACAGCAGGGTCGCTTCGTGAGTGCCTATCTCCAAACGGGTCTGTCTCCAGCGCTTGACTGTCGACCACTGACACCGAGACTTGACTGCCTGCCAGTCACTCCAAGACTCGACTGTCGGCCAGCAATACCAAGGCTTGATTGCCGCCCGTTCACACGAGTGGATCGATCGTCACCGATCCTGCTCTTCCTGCCCTCTTCGGCGCTGCCAAGCCTGCTGGTGGCGCGAGCAGGTGTTGAAGTAGGTGTCGACAGATGATTGGCTGAAGTCGTGCGTGGCTTAGGTGTAGGCAGGAGACTTGTACGGCGACTGGTCATTGCGCTAGCTGGACGAGCAGTGCGACGCGCAATAGGACTGTCCTCCAGAGGTGAGCTGTTATTACCATCTATGATGGTCACTCTGCGAGAGGAGCTCGGAGTACCGTTGACTGGCGACGAGTGCATAAAAGTCGGACTTTTGAGCGGCGTAGCGGGTCCTTGCAGCGTGCTTGCCACAGGGCGTCTCATGGATGATTTCGCTGGTGTTGTAATAGCGGAGCGAGCAGGTGGGGAGGGCGAAATCATGGAAGAACGGCTCAAAGAACTACGAACGGGAATTGATGATTGTCCTGAAACACTCCTGAGTGGCGTGGCAGAGATAGGCTTGTGGTGATGACCGATAGTGGTGTCGCTCAGGTTCGTGCTCGTGTTCCAACGTGGTTTATTTGCAGGTCGCTCAGTTGCAGGAGTCGATGATCGAGCTGCCCGTGTTGGCGTGCTGGCCATGGTCCGAGCTATCGTGGGTTCCAAGTACGTTGAAGGCAGTGACTTGCGAGTTACGCTCCCCGGAACAACCGGCAGGCTGGAGTATCGACGGCTCGGTGGGACGGATGATTTTGTCGTAGATGTACTAGACTGCCGTGATGCTCGGCCAGCAGGAGTCACGGTGCCATAGTCGCTACCCTTACGGCTCATCACAACACTCGACGCTGGGGAGCTGCCTGGAGTTCCCATCGAAGCATCAGTCCGCATAGAAAGCACTGTAGAAACAGAGTCACGGAGCTTGCGGGATGCAGACACCTCGTCCAAGATAGCATCCATCTGTTGAATCTCTTTCTCCAAGTCGGCCATCTTCTGCCGGACATCCTGCTGTATTCGGAGAATTTCGCCATTGACAGTGGATCTGTGCTTCATCTCGATGTCGATTAATTCGAGCACCCTCTTCATGGATGGTGGATAGTGGTCCCTCTTGTCCTTGTAGGTAGAAATCCGGGAGCCCAGCTTCTCGTCATCGCCATCATCAATTGCTTGTCGTAGTCTCTCGATGCTCTTCATGGAAGAGTCGTACATGGCCACAGCTTTGCTGCCTGCCTGCCTGAAGCTGTGTACCCATTTGTCTTCACCAAGCTCTTCTCGTAGAGCATCTGCCTCAGCCTCCAGGTTCTTCTCTTGCTTCTCTAGTTGTTCTTTCCTGCGCATCAACTCGTCACACGCCGAGGGGAATAAGCTGCTTGCTCTCATTTCAAAGGAAGCCAGGCGCATGGGGAGAAAGTCGAGCGACGCACGCAAAGGCTGCAGCTTAGCAAAGATTTCGAGTAGGCGAGAGCTCTCTTGCTCAATCTGGGGAATTGGTGACATTGGGGAAACAATGTTGAGCGTTGGAGGCATACTGAGCCGGTTTCCGTGCATCTTGTTTTGGCGAGGGGTCTCCTCCACGATGGTCTCCAGATCAGCAATATCGAACTTCTCCGCGGATTCGGCGACGGAATCAGATATGACACGATGTCTGCGCTCTTCCATCTCAAAAACGAGACGGCTGAGCGTCTCGACCTCGGCACCGATTTCGCCCAGTACCGAATTCCAGAGCTCTTCCCACTCCATCGCCATTTCCACTTGGTTCTTGATACCTTTGAGTGTGCGCTTGATCTCACTCCAATTGCCAACGATCTCTTCCATTTGTGTGACCAAGGTGGTTTGATCTTTAAGCGGCAGCGCCGCAATGTCTGGTCTTGATTGCAGATCCTCGATGGCGGTGATGTAGACTGTGACTAGGCCTTCAAATTTGCCAATTGCGGCATCGACCTCGGTGAGGCCCTCTCGCCCTGCGGCAGCGGCCCATTCCACATCGTCGTCGGCATCGAGTCCGTTAAGTACCTCTGTAGCCTTGGCCATCCATAGCCGAATGTCGTTTGCTGAGCTATGCAGAGCCCGACCTGCTTGTGTGGAGGTGGGAAGAGCGGTAATTTCGGACGCAATGGTGGTGGGCGGGAGCTTCATCGACGTCAATTGCTGGATCTGGTTGGTGAAGCTTGCCTTGGACAGGGTGTAGATGGAGTTGGTGCGGTGGAGATGGCGGCGAGCAAAGTAGGATGCCACATCAACGGCATTGTTGTTGTCGAGGACTGAAACCTCGTCGTCTATGTGCACTTGCTCTGGAGGGGTATCCTTGGGTGGTGGCGTGGGTGGGCGTTCCACATCGGCGACGGGAGTGGTGTCAGACTCGGCGAGGGTCTGACTGAGGCTCTTCGTCTTGGTGATGTCCGGCAAGCGGTACTTCTGCATGTCGAGAACATCGTCGGCCTCGGACTCGGAGGGCAGGACACGGTCGCTGGTGCTGACGACGCTGCTGATGTCGCTCTCCAGGTCGCGCTCCATGACCAGCGCAGGGACGCTCTCGCCGGTCAGCTGTGGTATCAGCGGTGTACCGAACTGGCTGCCGGTGCCGGTGCTCCAGGCGGTGCCGCGGCGCTCGACGCTGAAGGTGCGCTTGGTGGAGTGGAAGTCGTCGAGCTGCTTGATCTTCTCTTCGGCGATGCGGCCAATCGAGGTCAAGGCAGGCGCGTTCTTACTGGCGGAGTCGTTGTTGGCCTGGTTCAGGAATTTCATGCGCGCCAGCAGGCCAGGAGAGACGTTACGAGCAAGCTTGGTGGTACTCTCCAGGATGCTGCTGCTGTTCGAGGCAGTGCGCTTGAGTTGGGTGCGCGGGGATGACGATGCGGTGCTCGCCGGCGCGGGAATGGTAGGCGGTGTCGCTGCCACCTCACTCTTCGCGGGGCTGTCGACCGGTTGCAGCGCACGCTGGTCGCTCATGGGGTCATTCTTTGCTGCTGCTGGACCCTGGAAGCTGCTCTGCGTCATGGAAGTGAAAGGGAAGGGAGGCAGCCGCGACTGTGCGGAGAGTGCAGGGTTGCAATCACCTGTGCTGAGTCGGGCAGTCGCGTTCGCCTAGTCGATGGTTCGCCTCTGTCAACAAACAACACAGCGTGCATGAGCTAGCCTCGCAGGTGGTACAACGACGTGATGTAATGGGCAGAGTTTGACGTGTAGATGCAGTTGTCAGCCCCCTCCATTGTCGAACAGAGCTACGTTGGTCTTTGGACGACACTGCTGTTTCATTCAAAACGGTTTGTCCGCACGCCTGATACACGGCCCCGGCGAACCGCAATCTTCACTAGCTTGACCCCTGTTTCCAGAAGCACAGGCTCACTCATCTCAATCTCACCAACTGCGTCCGTGGGTCCCGTATCAACCGACAAACTCATTTCCCATCCTCGATACTCGGCAGACTCCGCAGGGCCATAGGACACGTTCACTCGGTGCTGGATTTATGAAAAGTTGCATGACCTCTTGGCTATGTAAATGCTACGCTACTGCAAGTAATGCTAGTGCTGCTCAAAATGGGGTATCTGAATCCAGTAGGGGAGGGAAAATATGACAGTACATCACCGGTACAATCGTCGCTTTTCAAGCCATCTCAGTCCCTGACCAGACAATGTCTTGAAGCGCGGACCGGTGACTACAGGCTCAGTGGCTTTGTACGAATGAGGTACTTATATGGGGATAACATGGACACAGAAGGAAATATGAAAGGCGTCCGTGGGGTTATCCAAGCGCCAGTACCAATCAAGGCATCCATGTCGTTATATCGGGTTGGCCTCGATGCTTGGGTTGCGTATGTGCAGTGTCGGTGCGCGGGTCTGGTTCTTTTGCTTCAACCACTCTGAAGTGATCTCCTCGCGCACACCTTGACACCATTGCAAGACGGCAGCGTCAAACTTTTGCCACACTGTGAGATCCTGGCCTTGAACGATGCCGAGCACGTCGACATCCAATTTAATGTCCCAGCGTAACTCTGCAGCTTTGACCCAGTATCGTAGGTTGTCGGCACACCGGTATGGCTTCGCCGTATCAGTATGATACTGTTTGATCTCTTCGAAGTGGCGACGTGACTTCCTGACGAGGCTGTTGTGAAGATGGACAAGTCGGAGACCATTCTGTAGCGACAACAGAAATGGCGTTTGGGGCTCGAGTTCGGTAGGCTCCGTCCACTCGGGCAGAGGCTCGGTATGGTTGTCAAACGATTTCAAGAATAGCAATTCTCGCTCGCGCTCTCGGCCAGACCAGTCGCCCTCGCGCCAGGCCCAGCTCTCCCGCTCTGCGTGCTCTTGCCTCTCCTTCTCTTCCTCCGTATCGAGCAAGTCGCTGATTCCATCTATCCACTGTCGAATTTGTGAAACCTCGTACGGTTGCACACCATTGGCGAAGTTGCGTATCGCCAAACGCTTTAGTACTTCAAGGACCTCATAAAGCTCTTTGCGAATCTCACGCTCGGCCTTGATAGCATACAATCGTTGCGGTTCTTCGTGAGCGGTGTAGTAATTCTTCGCAGCCCGGATTGCAAGCGTCGTAACATCAAGCAAGTTTAGGCCCTGTATCTCGTGCCATCCGGCTGCGTCGGCCGAGCGTGGACCTGAGCCGCCGGTGTTTGCAGGATCATCTCTAGCGAATTCCTTGTCCAGCTCTTTCAAATGTTTGTTGGCTTCGTCGAGCGCTTCTCGCATCTCACGTCGTAGAACAGTCATGTCCGGAGGTGGCGGTACATAAACCGGATTCTGCTTGTATGTGCTGACGGTCGGTGGCAACATCATCGGCTCGCTGCTATCCCAGTCCATGGTGGCGTTCTCGTCGTGAGGTGATTCTACCAGACTCTCTCCGAAATCATAAGCTGCTAGAGAGGGCGAGACTGGCGACATTATTGATACATCGCCATCATCGGTCCCACCGGGGCTCCTCGTGCCCGACTTTCTCGTTCTTGCGACCCGTCCTGTAGCAGCATCAAGTAGGCCAGTTCGAGCAAAGTAATACTGCAAATGTGCAATTGTTCCGAGATTCATAACGCTTTCTCGGTTCTTGGCCGAATTCGAAAATTGTGTCCCCTCAGGCCTCATGTAGCCGCGCCTCCCGCCCGGTATGCCACTTTCGGAGAGCCTTGAGCCAACCGAGCGGGAAGAAACGCTCGAAGCTGTCGATACCGAACGATCCAGTTGCGGTACAGCATTTAGTGCAAGACCCGGTGTGGTCCATGGTTCTGGCGAAGAGCCTCGCTCTGGTGGTGGGGTGGGCATCGAATCCATGATGGGACGACAGCGGGGTCGGTGCGTGTCGACAGAGGTTGCTGGTGGTAGACACAAGGTCAAATGCAAAGGTGGTGTTGTGCAAGCATGCGCTGCGGAGCTGCAAAAGAGCAGTTCGGCCGGTGCTTGCAGAGGTTCATGGGTGAATCGCGGGAGTTGCCAGGTGTGTCGATAGGGGTGTTTGATTACCTAGCGACGCGGGCCCTGTCGCGTTGTTTTGCGACACTAGCGTGATGGCATTGGCTCACGCATCGCTGCACGCGACCATCGGCAATAGTGAACGATGTACGGCGAAATCAGGCTTCTAGAGTCGGCACGCGCCATGTCATGTAATGAATGGTCCATCGCCGTTGACAATACACAAGCCAGTCGTGGGCTCCCTGAGCTGGAAAGAGCCCCGCAGTCCTGGCACCCGGCAGACCCCTGTAACCGGTACCCAATAACCGTTGGGGGAACCTTTCACCATGACGTTGCGCAACTGCCTCAGAAGGCTGATCTCACAAAAGGCGTAAGAGCAATTCGGCTTTGACTACAAGCTTGAGCTCCAGCACTCTCTCTAGTACTTATCGAGTAGTCGACACACCGAATGAAACGGCTCTTCACAGTGACAACGAGAATGTCTGACAAGCGAGTACGTCATTGTAGTTCGCGGCCATTAACAGAGCTGATATTGTAGATTTCCTTCAGGGTTGATGGCGAAGTACAGGGTAAGTCCAAGCTCCCAGCAGATCACGGACGCAGCTAACAGAACGAACAGGTGTCAACTTTCGGTAGGACCCATCACGAGCCAACACACAGGTACGCGATGGCTAATTGAGCACCTAGGTCCTCTACTCAAAGGCAAGCTAAAACCATCGGTATCACTGGCTTTGTGAGCAACGCTTCGGACGGCACAGTCAGTCCTTGGTCGATCTTACAATAGGCTCGTTGCTGATATTCTTAAGGTCCAAGGCGAGGCACAGGGTACAGATGATCAGATCATGAAATTTGTGCAGTATCTCAACAAAGGCCCGTCCGCAGCATCCGTTTCAGGCGTGGAGCATAACGACATCTCCGTAAAGAGTGGAGAAAGCGGCTTCAATGTCAAGTGAAGAGGATTCACCAATATGAGAAATTGAGATAGCTGAAGTACGCGGATCGAGGGGCCCACATGCTGAGTAATATCCATCTTGCTCTCACACAAGACAGGAATCATTTGTAAACCACTAAGTCATCATACATAGAATGTATGGGCTGTGTCCTTCAAAATCACGACCCAGCAGATTGAGCTCACCCATTTACTCCTTGGCTATATAAGGGTTCCAGCCACCCACCAAATCCATGTCACTCTTGATCAACGCTTTTTTCTTCATCACTACCCCTGAAGTCTGCGTTCCCGTGGGCTCGCTGCACAATCTGCTGTCGCTGATTCTAGCGCTGGTGTTTGTGATAGCCAGCGCGCAGCTGCTTGTGTAGGGCGTTCCGCAAACCTCGCTCCAACAAAGCGTCAGCTCGAGTACAATTTGAGGCAGCGATTGTAATTGATTCGTGCAAAGCAGACAGATTAGCGCTACATGTTCACAGCTGCAAAAAGAGTGCTGTCGGAAGTGCAAAGCGACATTTGTTGGATGAGAAAATCCAAAGTTATTTTGCTACTCCATGCTAAAATCATCTCACCGCTCCCGCTAAGAGCATAGCTCGATGGCCGGACGATTTGTAACATGTGGAAATAATGGAATAACCGCAAAGCGCATGACAGACGGTTGGAGGGATTAACAGGATGAATTTCCATACATACATTATATACTTTGTTATGATGATCTTCTTCATCAAGCATTCTTGGTGAAAGGGTATCATAATTGCCTTCCAAGCAATTGGCCCGGGTTCGAGTCCCGGAGAATGCATAGCGTTCTGTCCTCATTGCGATAAGAGATTTCTTTTTTTGCCAGCTTGATCACCTCGGCGTTGTAACGATGACCCCTCTTTGCAGCACTACCCAAGACGATAACACAACAGCATGTTTGCGCAGAACATGTCACTTGTGATTTTCTATCTGAAGCATACCAGTCTACAATCGTTGTATCCGGGAAACCTTTCGTTTTTCCCCTGGAAGCCATTTAACAGTGGTATCTGGTGATCCAATCTCATTTTGCCCCAAGTATCACAACCACAAAGCCATAGGCTAGCTTGTTTGACTTGCGTCCACAAGTCGCACTTACGCAGTGATGCTGCTTGTGTCACTGGCCATAGTCCCCCACGCTCAACACAACAGCCGGTGCGCATGATCCTTGAGGAATGTGTGCAGGACGAGGTGCACACCACAAAGATAATCTCAAACGTTACGAGTAGCACATAGGACATGATGCGATCGGATTGCGAACTGCTAGCTCTGTACGATCATTCAAAGCTCTTTGTTTCTAACCGAGCGGGAGTGTCCGAGCTGGCAGCCTTGGATTCGAGCGAGCTGCTCACCGGCTGCGTTGTGATTGGTAGGCCCTACATCGCAATGGTAACTTGTTCAAGCATAGACTCTCGGCTCTGTGCGTTGTCACTCATTTGCGTTCATGGCCCCACTTCCGCCCGGAGAGCTGCATGTCAGAGTCGGTGAGATTTTGGAGCGAACGACAAAATCCTGACCGAATTGGGCGTTCTCTTCGTTCGTTACTTGCTATGATTGGTCAGTTGACCCAGAGGAGGGGAGGTGGTCACCGACACCCTCATTCGTGCAAGGACGCACACTAAGGACGGAGCTCGCGAACTTGCAGGATACAAGCAGAGGACAGGCAGGATGGATGTTGTATATATTGAGCATAGAGAATGTGCTTCTCAGCCGCACAGTAACTTCTACAGTCCTCATCCTCAAGCCACGATTCCATTTCCAAAACTTGTGGTATTGTCTTTTGTCCCTTACCAGCAGACGCATCGCGCCTTTATACAGCTTCTGAGCAGCGACCATGTCTGCACAGGACTCAACAGACTTCAAACCAACGCTTCCAGTGCGCGCATCGACATTCGATTCACAAAAGTCGGTAGAGTCGACGGATCCGATGTCTTACACTTCCGCACCAAGCTCGCCAACTTCGCGAGCTTTCTTTGGTGCCATTACCGAGCGGCTTCGTGAGCGTTCGCGGAGCAGATCTCGAACAGGCTCATCCCGGAAGCGTGAGAGGTCGCCGGTACTACTGCCACCGCAACAGTTGCCAGCAACGCAGCCACAGCAGACTCGCTCTGGCTCGCAGCCAACGACAGCCCAAGCTCCCGTTAAAGCGCAACAACCCAGCCTTCAAGAGCACCAAAGAACTCAGACCGGTAGTAGCGATCCGTGGCGCGGGCGGCATTCGAACGATTGGCTTTTCAATGGCTTTTCTTTCAGGGACACCGCCAGAGGAGCTTTTGAGCGTCGAAGAACATGATACGCGATCAAGACGAGTAGTCTGGCACTTACTCAAAATCGATTGGGATCGCTGAGCGTTCCTCCTATACCACGCTGTATCATCACGCTCGTCAGTTACCATTAGGCATTAGGACAGGCGTTATGTTATATATGATACCGAACACTTGTAAATTAAGACTTAATCTCATGGACTTTGCCAGACTACAAGGTGCGGCATTGCGTGAAGGGTGGTATAAAGCTGTGATCACGATGCGGGCTTCTCTTTCCAAAGACCGAAGCAGCTTTAGAGCTTCGTCGTAGACGTTAATACCTGTACAACCTTGAGTTTAGTTATGATAGAAGCGACGTTTGAGAGTCACATTTCGTAGACGGGGTTCTGTCTGTTCTTACATAATCCGCTACAGACACAGCCGCGACCGTTAGCCCCAGTTCCGCGCGCTCACCGCTTGGAGAGTACCTTCATGGCCTCTCATATGCTGTGCCCATATGCTCACAGTCACTCTGGAGTGCTTGGAAACGTCAACGAATGATATTCCTGGTGGGAAGTGTTTAGTTCGAAGGGGTTCAGGCCGGCATGATCAGCTTGAATCGTTGCGCGCGGCGTTATCGCCTTACTCCGAGAAGGCGACTGACCCCTCAGACTGAACGCCGGAAGACAGCAAAGCCCACAGATAGGGAGGCATATTCCGATCGGCACTCACACAGCCATATTGAAATCCCTTGAACGGTATAAAACTCTCGATCGACCCCATACAAGCTTTCCTGTGGTTATCTTGTAGCTCTACCTTTTCACCCCACGACTGCCCGCAAGCTATCGCCGATACCGCATCATGAGGCACGAACGCTCCACGCTTCCCACTCCAACATCGAGTAGCTCCTTCTGGCACAGCGAGCCCAACGAATTCTTGATCGGACACCGTACTACAGAGGAGCTCCCTACTGAGGCTGATATTGTTATCGTCGGGAGTGGCATAACTGGTACATCTGCCGCTAGATACCTGGCTGAGGACGAAAGAGCCAAGGGAAAGAGCGTTGTGCTTCTTGAAGCTAGAGAAGCATGCTGGGGGGCGACAGGCAGGGTGAGTAGGAACATTCACCCGGCAGGAATTGCTTGAGAGCTTCGCGTATTATGCGATACACAGATTCAATTAGCAGACGACTCACTAATTGTCTCCCATCAGAATGGCGGCCATTGCCAACCACTCCTGTTTGATCGCAGCGCCGAGGTAGCTGCTTTCGAAATGAAGAACGTCCACGCAGTTCGATCGTACATAAAGAAGAATAACGTCCCGTGTGAATGGCGCGATGTGTCCGGTTGCCGTTCATTCTGGACAGAGCAGGTTATGAATGAGGCCGAGAAGGAGCTTGCGCACTTAGAGACAATATCTCCAGAGCTGAGAAGCCTGGTGACAGTTATTCGTGACAAGGACGAGCTGAAGAAACACCGTGTCTCTCCTGAGGCCGTTGGAGCTACACTAAGTCGAGGCGCAGCGAGCCTGTGGCCGTACAAGCTGATCACCTTCATGCTGGAGCGCCTCATTAAAGCTGGCCAGCTTAACTTGCAAACCAATACTCCGGTTGACAAGATCACATCTGTTGACGGGAAACACATATTGCATACCGAGCGCGGTAGCATCAGCGCGAAGAACGTCATCCTTGCCACCAATGGCTATACATCGGCACTTCTTCCTCATTTTGCTGATCTTGTAGTTCCCGTGCGTGGTGAGATGTCAGCTCTCTTGCCCCCAAAGGGAAGTACCATTCTTCCAGACTCGCATGGAATGGTAGCTGCTTTGGGTCAACCGGCCAACAATGATGACTATCTTGTTCAGCGCCCGTTCGAGGGCGTACCTAATCCCCGTGGGCATCTCATGTTTGGCGGCGGGCGCGGAGCAGGTCATCTCCCAACCATCGGCGTGTCGGACGATAGTATCATCGATGAGGATTCAGCAGCGTACCTCCGTGGGGCACTCCTCAAGATTCTTGAGCTTGACGGCGAGACGGAGGGCTTGAAGGAACTAGAGGCTGTTGGTCAATGGACCGGCATCATGGGTTACAGTACGTTTGCTGCGATACTTGTCCAGATTTCGCTAATGAGTTTCTAGGTCGTGATAATCACCCATGGGTTGGCCAGGTGCCAGATCAGAAAGGTCTGTGGCTATCGGGGGGTTATACAGGTCATGGCATGCCAAACACGACTCTCTGCGCCTCCGCAGTTGTGGAGATGTTGCTCGGAGAAGAGGCAGGCCAGGACCTCACCGCCCTTCAAACACAGATGGTGCAAAGTGGCGACATTCCAAGTAGCTATCTCTTGACAAAAGAGAGGATTGAGAAAGCTAGGACACTTCTTACCGTCTATCAACAAGACACTCAGGGCATACACATGAACGGCGTAGTCTAGTAAGCTATCAGAAGAGATCTCCTTGGAGAGCTTAGGTTCGCAGGGAATTATTTCAATGTACCGTGTAGCGCCGCAACGCTCAAGAGACCCTATTAGAGATTTCACAATTGTACCTCGGCAACGTACATGCCTTGCTCTATCCGTGTAAAGAGTCACACCGCCAACGCAAACTTGTTTCTCGCTTGCCCTTGCTCAGAACTATTTTGTGAATCCGCCAAGAGTCGTATTCGTGGGAAGTAGAGTCATACACTGTCACGTGAATGTTGTGACGTGGACACTCGCGATACCATCACTATACTGCATGCCCTTTACTCGCACCTGGTGAGTACCCATACTCACAAAGACTCTCGCCCTCCATGCCTGGTTCTACTTTACCCAAAAACTTTGGCGTCGTCCTATTTCCAGGGTTCCAACTTCTCGACGTCTGTGGCCCTCTGGATGCCCTCAATGTGCTCTCCAATTCACACACCCTCAACCTCTCCATTATAGCTGCGACTCGAGAGCCTGTGGGAACGCAACATTTTATGCAAGATAAGCAGGGCTCAAAGTTCGATCAACGTATTGTCCCTACGCATACTTTTGACGATGCGCCCAAAGATCTGGAGGTCTTGATCATCCCCGGCGGTCTGGGTAACAGGCATGATGAGAACATGAAGTCTGTGGTGGATTACCTGATTTCGCTTGGACTAAGTTCTTCACCTCAGCAGCAGTTAAGAGGAGGCATCAGATGGATTCTAACAGTGTGCACCGGGAGCGAGATCCTAGCCAGGACCGGGGTGTTGGATGGGAAGAGAGCAACAACTAACAAGCGGGGATTCAATGAGGTAGGTAGTAGTAATTTTTCAAAGCCATGGGGATTCGCTTCTAACAGATTACTATAGGTCAAGGAGAAGCATCCGAGGGTGAATTGGGTCACCAAATCAAGATGGGTGGTGGATGGAGATTTTTGGACAAGCTCAGGAATCTCTGCGGGTATCGATCTGACTTACGCGTGGATGAGCCATGTGTTCGGAGAGGAGACCGCGCAGTACGTCGCGGATCGGAGTGAATACGAACGTAACACTGATCCGGCGAATGATCGATACGCAGAGCGATGGGGAGCGGTCTGATCTGACCGAAAGTGCATACGGTCCACCCGATATAAGGTCACAACATCAAGCGCAATTCTTCAGAATTGAATTCGAGCTATGTTCAAACGCTGACCACAATGAATGAAATGCAAGATGTTCTAGTTCAAGGACCTCAATTCTGATCGGCGCAGGCCAAGTCGAACCCTAGCTCTTGTAGAAGGCTTCACAGACATTCAGTTCATAGATTTTTGTGAGTGTTTTCAGCAGCTCCAAATCAGCATAAGCTATTGATAAGAGCCGTTAAGGTGCTGTGACTATTCTGACTCTGTATCTGCGGACTTCTCAATGTGCTGGCAAAGTCCGAAGACCAAACGCATTAGCTTTGTGTGGCCTACACGCACACCAAGTCCGACAAACGACCCAGTGTCCGTGGTAGCATCGCTCCGGATTTCAGATGACAAGAAATGAATAATCAACAGCTCCAGCTCTGCTCAGGTTGGACCAGAAGATAAAATCTGAGAGCGCGCTGCAAATGGCTGAAGACAAACTCATTCCAACATCCTACCCGCATCAGAACTGCCATGACTCTACCACGAATCATCCTTTCGGGCATATTGTTCCTCTTCAGGATAGCTCTCGCTGCTCCTCTAAAAGATACTCAGTCAACACATACTATACATAGCAACACTACCTGTGCACCAGGCGGCAGCATCGACCTGAAGGACTTCAATCTACAGCTACCTACTGGAAGCGCTGGGAAAGTGGATCAGATCTCTGGAGCCAAGCTTTCTGGATGTCAAGGCTGGTCGTCACCTGAATACTTTTACACCTCTTCTTCCAGCGCCATTGTGATGAAAGTACCGTCACGCTCTAAGTGCGTTACTACACCAAACAGCAAGCATTGTCGTACTGAGCTGAGGGAGTCATCACCTAAGTCCTGGGATCCGAAAAACAGTGTCAACGTTTTGAAAGTAACTCTGTCGGTTCCCAAACCCGACGATTCAAAGTACGGGACAGTTATTGGACAGGTGAAGGTTGATGACGATGTCTCAAAGAAGCCCGTAGCCGAACTATTCTACAACCGCGCCGGTAGTTTGACAATCGGTGTTTCTCAAATCCCAGACATCAGCAGTCTAAAGATGACAGAGGTGGGCCGTGTTGTGGTAGGCAATACCTTCGAATACGAGCTGAGGTACGAAGGCGGCAAACTCAGCATACAAATTGAACGCGGAGAACAGCAAGTCCTGGGTACAGGTGAGCTGAGGAGCCAAAAAAGTTATTTTAAAGTTGGCAATTACAACCAAGGGGACGAGCCGAGTGAGGTAATTCTTCACAGCGTTCAGATTGAGCATCGACCATAGAGTCAATGCTTGGTGATCCTGGGCTTTACCAGCTCCAAGCAGCCACATGGTTACCTGATTGCATCTAATCGAGAAATTGAAAGCGAAATGTTAGCCAGTATATTTTGTAGCCATTTTGGAAGGCTCTCAGATTCATGTAGACAGTCTATGTTTTAAATGCATTGTCTTATCATTCTTGCGCATCTTGTTTCATGCCAAATAACTGGTCGGAGCTAGTCAGGTGCAGTAGTACGTCCAAAGGTGAAAGCCCATCTACCCCACTTTGTATCACCGATAAGATTGGGTTCGCTCGGTCACCGCAACCGGTCCATGTGTCTCGTGCACCTGCGGAGATATCAGTAAAGTCACCCGCGGCTCACGATGGTTGACGTCATCCCTAATCATTTCGTGAACCTCGATACGCTTTCCGCAACTTCCGCGAACTTTCGAACACTCCAGCCGTACACTAATCTAGTCGACCACGAACAGCAAACATGTCTGGGTCACAAGGTTCTGGCACTAGTTCAGGCGAGCGATCTTCTCAAGACTTTTCCAGCTCGTCACTTCAACGTGCTCCTTGCGACTCAAGCAACGACGAAGAAGTGAACGGGAACCCCAGAAACGAGGGAGATATGATCAACCCAAAGAAGAAAAGGATGGCTTCTGCAGGCGGACAGGGACCGACAGACCGGAGGACTGCAACAGGATACATGCCAATTGAAGATTATGGGCTCATCGGAAATTTGCGGACATGCGCAATGGTGGCATCAGACGGTGGGCTCGACTACATGTGCTGGCCTAACTTCGACTCACCCTCGGTTTTCTGTCGTATCCTTGACAAGGACAAAGGCGGACATTTCACCATCAGTCCAAAGCATGACGACCTCTGCACTACCAAACAACACTACCTCCCAGCATGCAACGTTCTTCAGACCCGCTATCTCAAAGAGGAGGGTGTGATGAACGTGGTTGATTTTCTGCCGCGACCGAACAATAAGACCATGGATACAGACTACCATGCGCGAGTTCTTGCCAGCAAACACACTGGTGATGTAGCTGAGCGCTCAGATTTGAAGAAGTGGTTAGTGCGAAGGGTCGAGTGCATGCGTGGAGAAGTCGAGGTCAACGTTGAAGTTTGTCCAGCGTTTAGTAAACATCACCCACGATCGTCCACTTTCTGGTTCTAATGCAATCGTAGACTACGCGCAAGACAAACACACCACTGAGGTCCTCCAGCGTGGTGATCAGGGAGAGATCGACCATAAAGTCATTTTCCGATCCAAGGATCTTGCTTTACAACTCAACACTACAATCGATTGCGGTGAAGACGATTCAACTTGTCCGAGAATTGCCTTCATAAAGACACCAGGCACCGAACTCGGAGATGCGGTTATTACTAATTTCCGTTTGAAAGAAGGTCAAGCTGTATCGTTCATTTTGAGAGATGCCGATGACCATTACCCAAATCACATTGACACCAGCTTAGTAGACGATGTCCAGATGGAGACTGTCAAGTTCTGGAACCGCTGGATCGGCGGGAGCAAGTACGGTGGTCGCTGGGATTCGGTCGTCACAAGAAGCCTTCTGATTCTCAAAATGCTCATATTTGAACCTACTGGCGCCATTGTTGCTGCACCAACTTTCTCACTGCCAGAGGATTTCGGGGGTTCGTAATCTCTCGAGTGGTCATGTAGTGCTGTAGACTGACGACTACCTAGGTTCACGGAACTGGGACTACCGTTACTCGTGGGTCAGAGACGCCTCATTCACGATCTACATATTCCTCCGGATGGGATTTAGCCACGAAGCAGAGGCATACTCTAGTTTCATGTTCCAGCGCATAGATGAGGCCAAGGAGCGGAAGATAGGTTCATTGCCTATCATGTTCACAATCAAAGGAGAGACGGATATTCCAGAGATTGAACTCCACCATCTGGAAGGCTATCGTGCCAGCAAGCCGGTCCGGATCGGTAACGGAGCCGCGTTCCACACACAGCTTGACATATATGGAGAGCTGATGGACGGCATTTATCTCCTGAATCGATTCGGAAGGCCCGTCACCTATGACCAGTGGTTACGCGTACGTGAGATCGCGGACCACGTTTGTGGGATATGGAAAGAAACGGACATGTCCATCTGGGAAGTCCGCGGAAAGAAACAGAACTTCGTGTACAGCAAGATCATGATGTGGGTTGCTCTCGACAGAGCCCTTCGACTCGCAGACAAGCGTAGCTTCCCTTGCCCCCATCGTCAAGAGTGGTACAGAGCAAGAGACGGAATATACGAAGAGGTCATGGAGAAGGGCTACAACAAGGATCTCAACTGCTTCATCCAGAGCTATGAGGCCAACGAAGTCTTGGACTCAGCGGTGTTGATAGCACCACTAGTATTCTTCATTGCACCTACGGATCCTCGATTTCTGAATACTCTAGACCGCATCCTCAAAGCTCCGGAGAAGGGCGGCCTCACGAGCACAGGCCTCGTGTATCGGTACAATACTCTCGAAAGCGACGACGGTGTCGGTGGTCGAGAAGGCGCTTTCTCAATGTGCACGTTCTGGCTTGTCGAAGCTCTGACACGGGCAAGTATCGTCAGATTCTTTGTTTGATCATAACTGACACAAAGCAGGCAGGGGCATACGAACACAAATACCTGAGACAGTGAGTATGTCTGGCCCTTTCTATAGTTTGCTGCTGACACAACGAAGGGCGGTCAACATCTTTGAGAACATGATGACCTTTGGCAATCATCTGAACATATTCTCAGAAGAGATAGCACGTTCTGGAGAACAACTTGGCAACACTCCGCAGGCATTCAGTCATCTGGCTTTGGTCTCCGCAGCTTTCAACCTAGATAGAACGCTGGCAAAGCAGCACATGCGATAGATTGATGGTGCATTGCCGCAACGAGTTCAGGACAAGTAGAATCGAGCCGACGCGGCCACTTGAATATAATTGTAGACCGTGCCACAGCAAAGGACCAAACGAGACCGTTCGAACCCAATTGTCGATCACCTAGCTGCAAGCGGCGGACAGCGGGGGCGCCACGATCTGTGTCTGGCTTAATTTGCAGGGCGGCACCCCTGAGCTAATGGTTATTCGTTGTTGTCCGCCACATTCTAGGCTATCGTCCAGCCAAACTGCAGCAAGGGCGTCATTGTGCGGCTCAGAAGACAAACTCGCCCTAACAGGTATAATTGCATTCCGCACCAACCTTCACGTCGTCCTTCGCCTACACTCATCGACTAATATTTTTTTTCTCTTCCTTCGCTTCGGTACTCGTCGCAAACCAAAACCCCTACGGAATCACCTTCATTACCCGGACGTCCTGACTGTCTCCAAAATGTCAAACTCCGAGACCAGCAGCGTCTCCAACATGTCCTTCCTGCCTGCGCCTCCTCTCAACGGCTATCGTGTTCGTGATTTCGGATACCAGATGTCATCAGCACGGTACCACGGCGATCACTCGCCCGAAAACAATCCTGATCACGCCGTCGACTACGACACGCCTGAACACTACGAGCGCGCCATGGAGAACGCGCGGAGGAGTCACGCCATCTACATGGGCCAGGTGCCCGACAAGAAAGAAGTCAAGCGCGAAGGCTGGATGAGGTTCATCCCGAGGAAGGACATGCTGCCGAAGAAGGGGAAGTGGATGCCGTGGTAGAGCCACAATGGGCTCTGGTGCGCCAGGCGCAAGTGCGACGCCCTGTGACGCAGCCTACCTGTCGATGCGGAGCTGGTAGGCGCGTTGCGACTGCTGTGCAACTCCTGTGCAACAGCCGCAGGACTGTAGCCTGCACCTTTTTGGACACGACTGCAGAGCTGCGACACGAGGTTGGGTTTGGGCCGCTTGCGTGAACGCGTTGGGGATGCGCAAATTTCTGTGGGCCGCTCGGGATCTCCACAGCTGAGGAGTTTCCAGCTCCACACCTTTTCAAGCTTCCGCCGCGGGCTGCACCGATCTCACCATGCTTATCCACCGTCGAGGTCATATGCATATCACCATCCGAGCGCCGTCATCATTATTGCACCGGAAATCTACCTTTCCTGCCACGTATGGATGCCGACGCAGCACCATAGCAACCTTTCCTTTGTTTTCTGGACCATCTTGTTTGCTATATACCCGGTCCATCCATTTACTAGATACCCGGATTCTGCATTTCTTTCCTTCGAAGCGCATGTGCGATCAATAGCCGTAATAATCATAGTAGCTGCCTATATTGTGCAACGACAATTCTGCTGTTCAACCACCTCTTTCGTTGAGCGATTGCTATTGTTACTGAGATTTTATACATAGTTGGGATCTTCAGATATCCACGTTCACTTTTTCACATCCCCATCCCCCTTCTCGGTCTCGTCTTCTTCCTTCTCTGTGAACATAGTCTCCTGCGCACTCCATAGTTCGCTGTACAGTCCGTCTCGGTCAATCAACTCTTGGTGAGTTCCCTGTTCTGCCACACCGCCCGCCTTCAGCACAATGATGACATCGGAATCGTAGATGGTTCGCAGCCGATGCGCGATGAAGACAGATGTACGTTTCTTCTCACGCACAAGTGAGTTGATGTGTGTGAGCAGCGCTTGCTCGGTATGTGTGTCAAGTGCAGATGTCTACCAAGGTCAGTATCAAATTCTCAGGTAAGAACAGAGGATGGTCGTAAACATACCGCTTCATCAAAGAACAGCAACGGAGGGTCCTTCAAGATCAGTCGCGACACGGCAAGTCTCTGCTTCTCACCACCGCTGATCATCATGCCACGCTCACCGACCATGGTATCGTATCCATCCGGGAACGCAGCGATTGTGTCATGCACGTGGGCTCGTTTCGCCGCCTGTATGATCTGCTCTTCGCTTGCTTCCATGTTACCGTACTTGATGTTATGGCCAATGGTATTGTTGAAGAGTGGCGTGTCTTGTGGTACAACGCCAATGGCCTTGCGCAGGCTCTCCAGTGAGACATCGCGGATGTCCTGACCATCTATTGTAATGCGTCCCTCTTGCGCATCGTAGTAGCGGAATAGCAGACGCAAGATCGTAGACTTGCCACAGCCCGAGGGACCCACAACCGCAATCTTCTTGCCTGCCGGGATTGTAAGATTCAGGTTCTTCAAGATGGGTCGGTCAGGACGGTATCCGAAAGAGACATTCTCAAACTTGATTTCTCCCTTGCTGAGGACGAGGGGCTTGGCATCTGGCTTGTCTTGCACCGCTACGTTGGTTTTCTGCAGGCTGAAGAGGGTGTCCATGTCCAGCAGCGACTGACGCAGCTCACGGTACATGGAACCAAGGAAGTTCAAGGGGACAGACAGCTGGAAGACAAGCTGATTGACCATGACCAGGTCGCCAACAGTCATGGTTCCTGTGGCGACACCATTGCAGGCAAGATACATCATCGCTGTCAAGGCCGACGAGAAGATGATGTTCTGGCCAGAGTTGAGGAAAGCAAGCGAGGTGGCGACTTTGATTGAGGCCTTTTCGTACGCCGTAAGAGCGGCATTGTAGCGGCCAACCTCATATTTCTCGTTGTTGAAATACTTGACAGCTTCGTAATTGATCAGGGAGTCTACGGCGACAGTGGCTGCCTTGTTGTCCGCGGCGTTGGCCTGCTTCCTGAACTTGGTACGCCAAGATGTGGTCAGGATGGTGAATGCTGCATACGCGGTCATGGTAGCACTTGTAATCAGGGCAAATTGCCAGCCGTATTGGTAAGTCTCACAGCAGTCAGTACGTGCTTCAGCAGCCGAGAGGGCTAAACACTCACCAAGATACCACAGACCAGGGAGATTTCCAATGCTGTAGGGAAAATGTGGAATACCATAGATGACAGCAAGAAGCTGATGCCCTTGGTTCCACGATCAATTGCCCTGGTCAATCCACCGGTTTGCCTCGTCAGATGGAAGTTTAGATCCAGTCTCAACAAGTGCTCGTATACACTGCAGGCCACCTTGCGGATCGCTTTCTGTGCAACACTTGCGAAGACAGCATTACGAAGTTCTTGGGATACGGTTGCGCCAATTCTGGTCAAACCATCTGCACGATTTAGTCTCAGCTGTGGTGATACGAGGGCAGCATTGCATAGTGTAGCTTACAGGCCATGATCATAGAGCCTGCGACAGTAGTGGCGGTCCCTCCAGCAGCAGCAAAGTCTATGTTCATCGAGTCTACGATGCTTTTGAAGTAGAAGGGCACCTGCACGTTGAGCAGTTTTGCGCTCAAGAGCAGTGCCACACTTAGGCCAACTCTAAATCGTGTGCCATAATTATCCTTAGGCCAGAGATACTTGGTCATTTCCTTTATAATAGTCCAATCTGCCTTGCGCTGCTCCTTGTTGCTCAAGTTCCGCTCACCCAGCAGGGGATCCATCGACTTCTCTACCTTTGCTTTCGCTTTGGCGGGGTCAGTCGCAGGTTTGGCGGCTTTAGTGGCCTGAAGGGCCTGTTGTGAGCCTGGAGCAGGCCTCTGGCCGTGAACATCTTTTCGGTGTAGAGGAGAGGAGGTGAAGACGCGGGCGGGGTGGGACAGCGGGTGTGGGCGTATGAGCAAGCTCAAGCTCAAGCTCGAGGGTTGTAGGCCCGGCCGGCTGGCGGCGCGGGCAAGCGGTGGTATGAGCATGGCGAGCTTCACATAGTATAATCGGGTCGCAGAGCTTCAAAGACGAGGATGGAAGCTTCAGAAA
The DNA here is from genome assembly GCA_011058905.1 of Curvularia kusanoi. Classification (NCBI taxonomy): domain Eukaryota; kingdom Fungi; phylum Ascomycota; class Dothideomycetes; order Pleosporales; family Pleosporaceae; genus Curvularia; species Curvularia kusanoi. The sequence continues at coordinate 127,278 of SWKU01000001.1, read as the reverse complement.
GCTTTAATGGCCCGTGAGGAGAGCTCCAGCTCAGTGATGGTGGGATGCAGCGGCCCTCTTGCGTGCTTCGTCTGAGTACCGGAGCGGAGCGTCTAGCCTGCCCGCGTGTTTGCTGTGTTTGGTCAGCCTTACAGGAAGAAGCGCGCTGTAGGCCGTTGCAAGCTCCACTCCGGGCCATTGCCTCACACGCCCAGCATCGCCTGCACAAACGCCAATTGACAGGCACAGCCATGCTCCGCCCGGCTGCCTCGCCCTGGAGAAGCGTCGCACACCGCGCTGGTGCTGCGACCGCGCGCCGACGATGCATCAACATCTCCGCTACGAGCTCATCCTCTGAGCCTGCCCTCGACCAGCGCACCAGCATCGATGCGGCCGCAACACCAGTGGTGTCGCCTGGTATGCGCAAATACCATAGTCCGGCGCATCCCGTCACTGACAATCGCCAGATGCACATTTCGAGGTCATTGGGACGCCCTTCTCTCTCCTCTCTGTCTCTCTTTCCGCCTCGCAAACCCTCTTCACCCGCCGTGGAACCTTAGTAGGCCTGACCGGCAAGTCGGAAAACACGCTGTCGACCCTGTCTTTCCTTGAGCCATTTAGGCGTGCGCCCGTCGGCATTCCCTTCCTCTACCAGAAGATCTCGTCGACAACCCCAGTCACAGCACTAGTCTCGACCAAGTCGCCCATATCCAGCATTGTCACGGTCAACCTTGATGGCAGGCAGGACTGGATCATCAGTCAGAGGCAGGCGCTGCTGGCCTGGACAGGTCACACCCTCAGCCTGAAGCCCCAGTACAACGTAAAGCTCGGCCTGGCGCACTGGGGGAATACATACATCACAGGACGTGGTCTGCTTGCTCTCGCAGGGAGCGGGCAAATCTATCAGGTGCAGCTGAAGGCTGGCGAGAGCTATGTTGCGCACCCAGCGTGAGTCTTGTCCTGTTTTGTGTTGTTCTGCTTTTGCTTTCAACACAAGTCGTCCAATCCTAACATTCTATAGCAACGTCGTGGCCTACACAGCATCTGCGACACCGCCAATGCCTTTCCGCTTCAAGTCGTCCAACTTCCGTCTGCAGGTCCCTGACCTTGGGTTCGGATCTTTTGTACAGAATGCCAAGTTCTTCAGAATCATGAGCCAGACAGCGTCATGGCGCGCAATTTCGACAACATGGCACACTCTCAAGACCTGGATGCGGCGGTCTATCTGGGGTGACAGGGTACGACTTCTATATCTGTTTTGGGATGACGACATGCTGACCCCGTTTCTAGCTATTCCTACGCTTCGAGGGCCCAACAACGATGCTCCTTCAGTCTCGAGCCTCACGCGTCAGCGACGTCCTGACACTCAAGGACGTTAACGAGATTGCCGAAAGCCAGCCCGGCGCTGTGCAGGATGCTGTCGATCGCAAAATCAAGGAGGAGATCAAGCAGATTGGTGCAGGTACCACCGCACCCGAAGTCCAAGAAAGCTCAGTAGGTCCAGTCAAATATGCGACAATCAGGAGCGGGAAGGCAACTTTTGAGGGTCCTAAAACACCGGCATCATGAGATGCCTTGTACCAACATGTAGACCATATTTAACATGATCCCAAAAAACGGGACAAGGAGCAAGCGAAGAACACAACCTCATATATCTTGTATCGATGTCTTATACAAACACCACCAATATTATCAGACAGATTCTCTCGCTAAGTTTCAATGGTGTCCGTCAACTTGCTTCAGTAGAGCCGCGGACATGCTGGGCCTACGTCATCCCATCTCATCTACCAGCCTTCGAAGCACTCCAACATCAAGCACAAAGGCATTGTGTATCTGACGGTCGCTCCCAAAATTCAAAGTGTTTCCTCACACAGTGAATTCCTAGTCACCTTCTCTGAATTAATCGCATTCAGCCCTTGCACCTATCTGAGCACACCGCGCATTGTCAACCTCTCTTACTACGGTACCATCCAAGAAACCATCTACACAAATCAGCCCACAATGTGCATCATGAAGACTTACGAAACACGCGGTCCCGGTGTCATGGACCCGCCACCTCGTCGGGGTAACTACACATCGCATCCACCCGCAGGCGTCATGCGTCTCCCGCGCGAATGGCGCCGCTCAGCTTCGTACAGCGACGAGGGCCGCTACGTCGAGCATCACCATCACGCGTTCGTGAACCCCCTGTCTTTGCTCTACTGCCATCATTTTTGTTTTTTCCCGTTGGAGATTTTCGTACTGATATTTTGTAGAAGATCGCAGCCGCGAGCAATTGAATACTACGAGGAGCCCAGAGCGAGCAGGCGCAGTGTCAGCAGAACGAGGCGGGTGAGCGACGTGCGCAGGAGTGATGTGAGGAGGAGCGATTTGGAGTTTCGTGAGCCAAGGAGAAGTTCCGGCTATGTTGATGAGAGGGAGGTTCGAAGGGAGGTCAGTAGGTCGAGGTATTGAGGAGTTCATCATCTCTCACGATTTACGAAACAACCAGCATGGCACATACAGCACGCATATTAGACGCAAGCAAGACGTGTAATCAGACAGTACAATTCGATATCTAAAGTCAATCTACAGAGGTATCGAGCGGGCTATGCTGCTAGGAATACCAGAAAGCGCCTGGCCCACTTTGTATGCTAAACACCGTACGCCTGGCAGGTCAGTTGATGTGGTCACTCGATGGACTCCCGTCCGCCCCTTTTTTGTAATACAGTTTTCAATGCGCCTCCAGGGAGAAATAAATGGTCGCTGCAGGCGTTGCGCCTGTCCCTCGACGCCGGATTGGCTCTAGTGTGCACGCGGCAAGAATTATAGTAATACATGAACGCACTTGCGCGTCCAAGAAGCGTCTTCACTGATGGGGCTCCGTCTTGGGCTGCTGCATGGGATTTTGGCCCCAGTTCTGCTGCAGGCCGGCGCTGTTCGGCGGTTGCGATGTGTTCGAGTTCATCCGTTGTGGACCACCCGGAGACTGCCGCGCTGCAGGCTGGCCGCCTTTCCACCCCGGGAATAGACCTTGAAGCTTGCCGTACAGTTTGCCAAGCTCTTCATGTGTTGCGGGCGCGGACATTATCGCAGGCCCAGGCTGGACAGGCTGCCCTGGCTTGGGTATCTTCTCAGCATTCTGTGCAAGGTAGGAGAGGTTGGCTTGCAGACGGCGGATATAGCTGCTCGCGTCAGGTCAGAATAGGGGCAAGCCAATGATCAGCGTGACACTCACTCAATGTATTCTTTCGACGGGGGCTGCTTCCCCTCCTCGGTGGATCCTATCTGGCCTCCCTTGCCCTGCGTCTGGAGCGTTGTGGCCTCGAGGATGAGTATGCTGTTGATTTCTAGGAGGACGGCGACGCGCTCGTGGGCTTTGGCCGGCGTGACGGGCGACACGGGAGACTGGGGGACAGCCTTGATCGGCGTCTGCGCCTGCGCAGGCTCGCTCTTGACCTGGGACGGGAGGTTGAGGGTCATCGGCTGCTGCTGGCCGTTGGATGAGGGCAGGGTGGAGGGCGACTGCTGCTGCGGCTGAGGCGTGGCATACGGCTGGCCTTGGTTACTCAGGGCAGGGGAGGCGGTCTGGCGGTTCTGGGCGAACTGCTGGTGCGCCGGCGACGGTAGCGTCTGCGAGTACGGCGCGCTCGAGTACGGGTTGTGCTGCTGCTGCTGCTGCTGCTGCTGCTGTTGTTGTTGTTGTTGTTGCTGCTGCTGCTGCTGCTGTTGTTGTTGCTGTTGTTGCTGCTGCTGCTGCTGCTGCTGCAGTTGCTGTGCTTCGCGCTGGTCAGCATGCTGGTCAGAGGACTGGCGTCGCTGCAGGACGCGGACGGGTCAGGGCATGTCAGGGAAGGCGCGACGGCGACACAGGGCCACAGACTGCAGGCGCGTCCCGCTGGTCGCGCCTGCTGGTATCGGGCAGGACGTCATTGCTCGTTGCGGATTGCGTGCTGACATGACATGACATGACATACAGACACAGACACATACCTCGTACTTGCTGAAGCTGGCCCTGGGGCATGGCCGCTCCAGGCTGCATCAGGGCGCCACTCTGCATACTGTTAGGGAACGAGGCGCCTTGGCCGCCATTGGGAAGTCCGCCATAGGAAAACGCGTTGTTTGATTGCGCGAACCGAGCTTGTGGATCCGCGTTGAAGAACTGATTCTGCGGGGAATGTGTCGTAGTTTGGCCAAGGTGGGCGGCAGAGGTGGAGAAGCCAGCAAAGGACGAAGGATATTGGCTAGATTGGAAATCCATCGGACACACTGCAAATCATTGGGTCGCACAACTGCGTTTAGATTGGATTTGTGGTGAAAGAGATAACGTGCGGTGAGAGGGAGGGCCGGCGCTGCAGGCCTTTGCGCGCCGCGCCCTCGGCTGATGCCAGCAGCCCGCATCTCAGCAGCTTGCGCAAGAACCTCACGAATAACCCTCGCAGTCCAGCATTCAACATCGTGAAGCCCGCCAGAGATGCGCAGACAGCAGCCTCGACCGCCTGACACTGCGGAGACAACCGGCAACATGTCTTGTCGCGGTCGTTTCCACGCACATCAGCTTTGACCCTTACCGCACCCCTGTCTGCCAGAGGATCCACCTTTTGACATGCTTCCAGATCCGAATCTACGGTCCGTCGCTCAGTGGCTCCATGCCCGTTGCTACCAGCCGCTAGCCTGTTGCCTTATGAGACACTCGCCGGCCAGCTGCATCAAGGGCAGCCAATATCTCACAGCCTCCCATTGTGGCTCCTGGAGCTTGACCATCCCTCTGCATGGGCGTGATGATTTTGCACCCGGACGATTGCTTCACCCCCAATCCTGTCAACCCTGTAAGCGAGCTCCGGCTCATCACGCGGCCATGACCGCCTTTGCCCAGCCAAGACTCATGGCTACTGCGTACTAGCGGATGTGGCTGCAGAATTATGGGACATGAACCTGGAGCCCATCCCCTCTGGGCCCGCTGCAAGACGACGGCTTGATGATCCGCGTCAAGCTTGAGGGTGTGGTTGCAGAATCAATCTAACGTGACCCTAAATGCCGGTCTCGTATGTGACACGACACCGACAGTCATTGTCAGCTCCTCTTCGCCTCAGCTAGGTATGCCACGATGTCTTGACGCTGCAACAGACGACACCATGTCTGGACGCGAGGAACTCGTAGCTGCCATTTGCAAGTCTCCACGACCGACCGGACTGGCAGCGGTAGGCCTGGAGGTTGACCGCAGTGCTGCATGCCTCTTAAAAAGCCAACTCAGTCCAGGAAATATCCCTTGCTCACTCAACCCTGTAGCGACGCCAGCTCTCAAGTCAGGTACGAAACACCCCGTAGCTTTGTAAGAAACTTGTGTCTATCTGCTCAAAGTTGTGTGAGTTTGCGCAAGCGAACCGTCATTCGATAGAGAAGGAAGCACTACTCAACAATTGACTAGGCCTCGAATGGTCCCAGAGCCGCTTCACGAGGGAAAGCCACCCAAATCATATCACATGGAGGTCCGATCGTATAACCATGTTAAGTCCAATAGAAGCGTTCCGCTAAAGTAAGCTACGTACCTTTCGTATTGAAGGACACAGACCACAGGGTAGAGTTTTGTTGTGTTCACAAACGGTTCTTATTTCTTCATATAAAAAGACCGAGACCGAGATCACGGGTGCACTAAGCTGACAGCACAATTGGTATCACAGTAATGCTCTTCTTTGTGCCAACTTTCTTCCAAGTGTATACTGGCTACATTAACGATGAGACCGCAAGCTTTCCTAGGCAATGGACTGACGAAACTGCGCAAAGCATGCGGCGTGTATCAAACCCAAGCAGTATCGTAGTCACACAGGATCCTTCGTTGAGACGAACGGGATCTTAGTGAAACGTGCTTAGTCGTTGCATGTTCTCTCTGCCTCAAAGTAGCTATCGAAAAGACTTAAGCTGCTATCAATACCCACCGCCATCAACTCCATTTGTAAATCCTGGACTACGTATGATATGGCGGAGATTGTTCATAATCATGATATTTAGGTGTTTGTTACCCATAATGGGAGATATATACAAGAGTCTGAGGCAACTCCCTCAAGTTCACCGCATGTGTTCCTTGGAAAGAATACGAGTACCAGAGGCAGTACAAGGACAAAAGGATAAGAATCGAAGACAATTGTGGCAAGCAATATCTCAGGGACGTTATCGAGGGTGGAACAAAAACGCCCTCTAAGTGTAGTGGTATTGTAATCATAACTCAATCTCCAATGCCATGTTGTTAATCTGTATCGCTCTGGGCCAACATAGTGCGAAAAGTCGGTGGCTGTGTTTCCACTCGATCATATTAGTAAAGCAGTGAACAAGAGTTTAACAAAGTAATACGTACGTCTGGACATCGTAATCAATCTCTCTCATCCACTACATCTCTGTCTCTCTTGATTCTTGCACTTGGGAAGAGTGTGTCATTTAGATATGCGAACACCCGCTCGTTACAGACTTTCTGTAAACACGCATCGGACTCTTTTGCTCTCAAGTTCCTCAACGTATCGTGTGTGGGGCTGACTTTTCTTCTCAGTGGACGTCGAGGCTGATATCCCGGGCTGGAAATAGGTGTATACCAGACGGTCGATGGGGATGTGCAATTAAGCTCAAGGGAACGCCCTCCACAATAGGGTGGTGGAGGTGCCGAGCTAAGCGATGACGACACTACTGAGTGTGATGAAGATACGCTGCGCGTCGATGACCGGAGCGAAGATGTTCGCGATGAATTTGTTGAAGGAACCGAGGGTATGTAGACTGGTGATTGGGGTTCCACGACTGGATAAGCTGTGCGTATGGGCGGTGACACTGGCAATCTCTTGGAGAGTAATTTTGGCTCCAGCTCCATGTCAAAGGCGGATGCATCGCCGTACGAGAATCCCGGGAAGGGTTTGTCGTATTCATGAATTATTGTCGCGCGGCACATACTTCTGACCCCCGTGCTCAAATCCATGGTGTTTTCGACACTGTTGATTTCTGGACCGGCAACTAGTTCTAGTAGGTGATCATATACTCGTGTTGGCTAGGTAGCGTTATTGACGATATTATACACAGCTCAGATAAGATTCTGTGTGTGAGCGCAGCATGGAGTATTAAACATTAAGGCGGGTCGCCTGCCACCATTAAGTGCATCTTCCAGCAAATAGGTATGTCATTGGATCTGTTTGCTCACCATGCAGCTCTGAAGAGCTCCAAGTGGAGGAGTTGTAGGTCTCATTGGACGCCATAGACGGTAGACAGGTTGATTGTGAGTAAAGTTGGCTGGACTATGTAGCAAGTTGGGCGGTGGCTGGAACCTGCCAGGATTACTGTCCCTGCGTCACGGGGCATTCGTAAGGGCCAACACCAACGAGGATTGTGCACATGGGGACCTGGTGGGTGTAAGCGACACATGATCATTGTTTGGCGTCGACAGCTTATGGCTTGAAGCGAGTAAGCCATTGTGGGTGGTGGTACGTAGAAGCCTAGCTAGAGATCGCACATCACGACGACCGCGAGGACCTGTACAGCGGACATGAATTGCGTCCAAATTACACATGCCCAGCGATGAAAGACCAGATGGCATTCAGTGGCATGGGCTTGCTTGACAAATTTCGTCATAGTTAAGGCTGCTCTGGGTACGGCCCGTGTTAACGATGTCTCGCGTCCACCATAGTGGGGCGTTGACGTATCAGTAGCCAGTCGCACGAAACGAAATCATGCTTTTCTGACCCCAAGCCCGAAAAGCCCAGCAACTTCGACTTGATATGTTCTTTATTGTTACAAGGAGTGGAATAGTCTTCACCTGGTTCCATTCGAGTGGTTGCACGTTAATAAATGTCCGCTCTGATCAAACATGTATCCATCCTTCGCGGATGTTGTGATATTATAATCATATAGCTTGCCGTAACCCCCAAATCCGTAATTATGTGTATGCGTGGCACAACCGGTCATATCCCCCAACCATGTAAATGCTAATAAAAAAAATGCAAAACGCCTGGTATCATCTAAGGCATGCAAGTAGTCACGCGGGGAAATCAATCCAATTCACCAGGGTGGCCTGTTCTTCTCACCGGCTCCCCCAAATTACTGAGGGGAATGCCGAAGTCATCCTCTTCCCACTCATCCTCTTCACCACTAGATTCCCAGGAGCCGGGTATGTTCTTGGTACGCCGGACACGATAGGATGAAAAGCCGAAGCCGTTAGATATGCTGGCCGCTATGCGTAGCATGAGTGATACAAGGTGCTGTGGTGGTCCAAGAACGATCTCACACGTTTTGCGAACCAAAGCAGTCGTGAACTTTTGGTCCGGTTTCTGTCTAGTTGGAAAGCATAGATTTTGCGGATGTGGCATTGGTGAGAACGCTCGTCTTGGCGAAGCTCCGGTGAGCTTCCTCATGCGGATCATGTCCGGTGGAGTAGGCACGTCCAATGAAGGTTGCCCGAGACTATCTTCGTCGGAATCGCTCACGAGTGGAGGAGTGTGAGGGGCAGACGAGGGGCGTATGTCGATCGATGGTGTAGCGATTGGTTGAAGTGGCACGACAGGTGTCACTGCAGCGGACTTGGCGGTATAGTCTGTAGACGCAGCTCGAACGGTCAGCTCTGAAGCGTCACGACGATGCCTCGTTCGACCCCTCGTATCGTTCTGTGTTGGAAGATTGTCAACCCAAGGATCGAGTATCTCTGCTTCAGCATCCAGGAATGGTGGCGATGGGCTTCGACGAGATGTCTGTAGAGAGTAGAAGCTAGCACTGCTGGACAAGAGGCTAGCAGCGTCTGTGGAAGGCTTCCGCTCTATTTGCGCAGGCCTAGCGGTGCTCTCTCGATGCTCTCCCTTTGCTTCTTCCTTGGACATTTCTGGAATGCAGCCCATCGAAGACGCCGATGATTTTGATCGGTCTCTTACCGTACTCACTGGAGCGGTGACGGAGCGCGGACTCTGGAAGAGTTGCGCGCGTTCTGCGACCGACAGCCTTCGTACAACCTTGGGAGGTGGCGTGTTCTCAAAAACGGTATTGGGAGTTTCGGGGACATGTAGATCGCTAGTGTCAGTGTGGACACTCGACCGATCATCTTCTTCGTATGAAGAATTGTTTGCTGAATCTGGACCTTCCAACACAGGTGTTGAAGGCCGTGGCCCGTCCTCGGGCATCCATGTTTTGTCGAATGTCCACTTCTTTGCCTTTTGCGTTGGCCGTCGTGTAGGGCGTTTGCGGGGTGGCGTTTTGGGGCGTTCAGGTAGATCCACCTCGAGGTTCTGTCTGAACGGGCACTGGGTTTTTTCGTAGTGCAGCACTTGACCCAGAATCGACTTGAATTGTTCGATCTTGGCTTTATCGTCTTCGGTTTCGAATGGCAGCTCCATGCGATAGTACGAGTCTTGTCTGATTCTAAGCACGAAGACCGACTGCCCATCCACACACCAGCATTGTGATCGAGGAAATATCGTGTGCAGAAGGTTACCGGAGTTGAGGAAGGACACATTCGATGCTGTCACGCGATATATGCGCAAGACCCCTGTGAGCACGTGTTAGTTGGAGTGACAGTGCCAGCCGGCGTGATAGCTACAACATACCAACGGCAAGTGTGCGCTCAGTGGGCGTTGTCCAGGCAAGATGGTCCCCTGCGCCGGCAGCCGAGGTGGCTGCAGTTGCGAAGGAAACGATCCTCGAGTGCGGGCAAACAACTAATGTTTCGATGCCATCGGCGATGTTTGTCGAGGCTGAGGCTGGTGTTGGTGCTGATGCTGATGCTGGGCTACTCCTCAACCGAGCAGGCACAGTGAACGAACGGCGGGTATTGTGCAGTGGAGGCGGCGCCTGCCCTGAAGTTCTCGAGGGCGCCAGCGGGGAGGACATGGCAGCTGCTCATGCATGCATAGCGGTGCAGGATGTGTCGTACTACGTGTCGCACGGGCAGGATCAAGCGTTGTCGTTGTCGTACGTGTCGAACGTGTAGTCTCGCTGCTCGATTGTGTATTGTTGGTTGTTGCGTCGCAGTTGCAGGCAGGTGAGTGTTGGATGCCGGCGTGCCTTGCTCGTCGAACACTTGGCGCGCAGTGCGAGTTTCACGGGGTCCACAGCGGTTCAGACGTCAATCGCAGAAATTACGGGGTCCACAGAGGCGATCGTCGTTGGATCAGCTATGCGCAGTAGACGGTACTCCTACGGTCACAAACAACGCGCCAGGCGTTTCTAGGTCAACAGTCACAATGCAGACCTATCTATGTATGCTTCCAGTAACGCGCGGACCCTGAATTGCCTGTGTCCACTGCGGAAGGCGCGGATACGTCATTACGTGTCGCCAGCTCCACCGGTTCGCATGTGCATGAGCGCTGTGTGTCTCGAGAGCGATTTTGCACCTCTCAGTCCTGCCAGCAACATCAACTCGCCGCGAGCTCCCCTCGGTCAGACATGTCCAACTTCGACCCAAATGCCATCCTGCGTGGTGCTCAGCTGACGCTGGTTGGAGGTACTGTCTATCTACCGCGGCAATAGTACCCCTCCAGAATTGACATGTGCTTTCAGTAAACCGCGCACTGCAAAATCCAGGCCTGTTCACCTCGGACCACTACCGCCAAGCAGCACTCGCTGTAGCTGCTGGAGTTGCTATCCGCATACTTGTCTCGGTGCCTGTGCGTATACACTCCATGCTCTGCTCGGGGACCTATGTGGACAACAACCTCACACCACGACTGCCCAGTGCTGTCAATTCTCCAGATATAGTCACTGACAACCGACGGCCAGATTGTTGGTGTCAGAGTTTTGCTATGGATCATCTCACTATTCGTGGACATGAACCATGTCACTTGGGACGAGACCATCGTGGATGGACTCCATTTCCTTGAACACACTGTACTTCAAGTACCCTTTTTTCTCATGACCATGATGCGTTACATCACGCCTACGTTGGACAGAATGTGAGTGGCCTCTACTCTGGGTGCTTCTCGCTGGCTTATGAGATGGCTAGGTTCATGGACTCCCTTCAATGGGTCGACTACACGTATGTGCAGAAGCACAAAACGGAAGATCCTCACAATCTCCGCGCCATGTACGCCCAGAACCTCGAGAAGTACCCTACCAACGCGCCCAAGGATCCGAACGAGAAGAAGAAATCGATAAAGGACACTGTATTCCTGATGGCGCTCAAACAGGGTCGAAAGGCCGGTATTTCGTTGGCTGTGTTGGCATTGTCATACTTGCCGTACGTGGGCAAATTCGTCTTGCCTGCTGCCAGTTTCTACACCTTTAACAAGGCTGTAGGGCCTCAGCCCGCAGTCGCCATATTTGCAGGCTCCCTTTTCCTTCCACGTCGATACTTGGTCTCTTTCCTACAGGCTTATTTTTCTTCCCGTACGCTAATGCGTGAGCTGGTACGTCGTATGCCTGCCCCACTGGACAACTGGAACTAACAAGATTAACAGCTCGAGCCATACTTCAGAAGGGTTCGCTATAACAAGGAACAGAAGAAGCTGTGGTTCAAGGATCGCGCGGGCGTGCTTTTCGGGTTTGGTCTTGGCTTCTACGTCTTCGTCAAGATCCCTCTCGTGGGTGTGCTGATATACGGTTTGGCCGAGGCATCAACCGCGTATCTGATCACCAAGGTCACCGAGCCACCTCTGCCACCGAACGAAGCCGAGAAATTCAAGGAAGAATCGCTACGTTGGAAGAACAAGCACGAATTTCTAGATTTGCCTTGGCATCACTTGGATGAATACAACATCAGTATGCACAAGCCCGGGTTTAAATCGGATGTCCGTCAAACGCCGCGGAAAACATTCTCTTGATGGGTCTTCCAAGATAGATAGAACCGGTCAATGCATACTCCTAGTGCATGGTGGTGAGCTGGCAGCTCTGCTATCCAATTGTAATGGCGCGGTGACAGAGAGCTATGCCAGGTACTTTTTAGAAAGATTTGACAAGTGGACTGTTTAGCTATCAAATCTCTAGGGTCATTGCATGACGATGCATGGGAATTGAAAAGGCGTGACTTGACCCCGCCAACTCCACTTGCGGGGCAAGCTCTTTGCCCAAAGCAGTAGTTAGCTCTGTAGACCTGGTATCCGATGATACGTAAACAGCTGCTATCAGCTATCACCGAGCTTATCAAGCACCTTGTACATTGGAACTGAGCCGTGCTGGATCGGCTCCTGTCTCCTCGGCGCGGAGGCTGGTGTGGATGTGGATTTAAAGCAGTTGACGATTGTACCCCGCCTCCGTCAGTGTTATAACCGTATGATACCCTTCTGTCCGCCCTGAACTTCAGATTCGCCTCTATATGCCTTCTCGCTCTTAATCAATTCATTGAACCTATACGACCTTCCAAGCCAATCTCCCAAAGCTCCAGCATGGGTAAAGAAGGACTCAGATACGCTGCCAAAGTTGATCTCAACAAACCAGCGGCCGAACAGAATGTTCTTCATGTATGAGGCTACCGCAAACAAGCGCGCTGTCGCCTCTTCGCAATGCATACTAACAATTTCACAGAACCGTTGGCACCCTGATAGTAAATAGTTGCTCGTCTACTTAGCCAACGCCCTATCTGATGTGCTCTAGTTCCCTCGGTCGGAACCATCAAGAACAACGAAGTCGTCAAGATCGAATGCGTGGACTGGACTGGAGGCCAGATTGGCAATAATGACAGTGCTGATGACATGCGTGATGTCGACTTGACGAAAATTCATTACTTGACCGGTCCCTTCGATATCGAGACGGCAGAACCGGGTGACGTTCTGGTTCTCGAGATTCAAGATGTTCAGCCCTTAGACGAGCAGCCTTGGGGCTTCACTGGGATTTTCTCGAAAGACAATGGGGGCGGCTTTCTTGACGAAATTTATCCTGAACCGTAAGTTTGACAGTCTTGAACAGCACACACTCGTTGACAATGCATCAGTGCCAAAGCCATCTGGGACTTCGAGGGCATCTTCTGTTCCTCACGTCACATCCCTGGCGTGCGCTTCGCTGGCTTGATTCATCCTGGTATCCTAGGCTGCGCGCCCTCGGCTGAAGTTCTTGCGACATGGAACAAGCGCGAAGGCGAATTGATCGAGGCCTGCGCCCATACGCATAATCGTGTTGTTGCTGAACCTCCACAGCCTAAGAATGTCCATGCTGGCTCGGCTGACGCGCAGTTGAAAGAGAAGGTTGGCAAGGAAGGCGCGAGGACGATTCCTGGACGACCGGAACACGGTGGCAACTGCGATATCAAGAACTTGAGCCGTGGGTCGAAGGTGTTTCTTCCTGTCCATGTCAAGGGCGCGAAATTCAGTGTTGGAGACCTGCATTTCTCGCAGGGCGATGGTGAGTACACTCACGAAAAAACTGATGCACCAGGACAAGACCTCGGCTTACTTGTATACAGGTGAGATCTCGTTTTGTGGCGCGATCGAAATGGCAGGTGTCATTACAATTAAGTTCTCTGTCATGAAGGGAGGCATCAAACAGCTGGACATGAAGAGCCCTATCTATATCCCGGGACCAGTTGAGCCGCAGTTCGGACCAGGGAGGTACATTTATTTCGAAGGATTCTCGGTCGACGAGCACGGAAAGCAGCATTACCTCGACACGACAGTTGCTTACCGACAGACGAGCTTGAGAGTGATTGAGTACCTGCGGCGATATGGTGAGTTGAAATTTCCTCTGCGATGATGGTTATATGCTGTGATGGGGGCTGACTTAGACTGAAGGTTACAATGACTACCAGATCTACCTGTTGCTCTCCTGCGCACCTGTTCAAGGCCACGTTGCAGGCATCGTCGACATTCCCAACTCATGTACAACCATGGGTCTGCCAATGGACATATTTGATTTCGATATCTCGCCACATGTTCCGGCTGAGAAGCGTGATCTGGGCTCCTGTGCATTTGCAAGCAAGTAGGATGTTTCTTGTATAGTTGAATATTTCTTGCAGTCAAGAACAACCATTTTATCCCTCATTTGTGCTAAGTCTGTGATTAAAGAGATGATGACATATGTGGGGGATTCACGTCATAATATTGTATGTTGAACGAGGGAAACCGGTCCATTGGTCCTGTGTTTCGTGTTGCGTGTCCAATAATCCAAACCGTTACTCTCCAGAAACACAAGAAATCCAAGGAAACACGGCCTTGGTTGGGGCTGCCTTATTTATAGCAGCTTAGAATGGAGTTCTGGAAAGCTTGTACTGCTCGGAATATCTTCTGATGGCTGTGTAGAAGTAGTATTGAACATTCCCATAGCATCAATGCGAATTGTTGGTAGGTCGGATGTATGAGAGTGTGACCCTCGATTATTTCAATTGTTTGGTAGCGAAGGAAGTACAAGCTGAGTCTTCTCGTGTGTAAACTACTTCTGGTAGCCTACCACATGCACAATAGCATCGGGTCTTCTTTACTGCGCCACAAAGAACTGTTGAGAAGACCGCAGATGCAGGTGACATCGACGAGAGATTACAAGACCTTGTCCGCGGCAGACACTATCCTCTGGTCAGTATCGGAGATGCAGGAGAGGGTCGAACTTACCATTGAGGCCAGTGTTATCTGGTTCAACGTGCGCCTCTTTGACGATGCCATCCTCGATGACCAGAGCGTAGCGCTTGGAGCGGTCGCCGCCGAAGATTGAGGCGCCGTCAAACGACAGATCAAAGCTCTTGGTCAATGCCAAGCTGGGATCTGCAAGGAAGCGAATCTGCGACGATAAGTACCGTATGTAACAACCCAAATTTGAGAACAAGTCAACTTACGCCGCTTGAGCCAGAGGGGTCAAGCGTCTTGCCCCAGGCCTTCATGCTAATTCAAGTCAGCAATAAGAACTTGACCATCAGTACTGAAGGCGACGGTGACACGACCGGCGAGACATGTGCTAGTAAGGTTACGCAACAGGAGCCATATCGAGGTCTTATGCGGCATGTGCAGGTCACGTTTGCATCGAGTTAAGGCAGCGGGCGGACTTCCACCCGAGACAGTCTCAGCAAACGAGGGAGTGCTGAATCGAAATATACAAACTCAGCAGTTGCTCGAGTTCACTTACACAAAGCTGTCGTTGACAGAAACAACAAAGACCTTTCCGGCATCCTTGAGTTTGGCAGAGTTGATGTATCCCGGGATGTGGTTCTCCGAGCAAGCAGGCGAGTAGGCGGCAGGTACACCTGTAGATAACCATGTATATTAGCCGTAGTTGTCGTCTAACACGGGGACGGTGTCAAAGGCTCACCAATGATAAGACCCTTGCCGCTCTTCAGCTCTTGGGCAATGTTGATCTTGTTGCCGGGCGAGTTCTCCATGAGCTCGACATCAGGAACCTTGTCTCCAACCTTGACAAAGGCTGGGGCAGTTGCATGGAAAAGGCGGCGGCCAGCGGCAGGACGCATTAGGGACAATTGACGAGCGGCGAACATGGTGTCTCGAATGGGAGCTTGACTTTGATCGCAGAAGATTGGTACTAAATCGGAACAGAGTGTCGATGTCGTTGGTGGCAGCTCGTAGCTTGTCTGCGGTGGGATTGGCCACAGCAGGGTTGGAGCTGAGCCAGCCACATACTTTTAGCGGGTAGTCCGAGCACCTTGACATGACAGGCTAGGACTCCCATCCCAGCACAGCGCAGCGCAGCGCAGCGCAGCGCACTTTCCTCTGCGCTTAACGACTGCACGGTAACTTGGAGACGTGCGACTGGCGGAGTGGCGCCATAGAGGCACGCAGCCTTGCGACAGCCCGCTGGCGGCTTTCTTGGTGCGACGGCCGCACAAGGCGATGCCGCTGCCTGCCAGCTGCATTTCTTTTTGAGATGCGGATCGTCGCGGCGGCGGCGCTGGCTGAATCGTCATAGCCCAAGCCAAGGCCAGCACCAGGTCGGGTTCGCGCGTCCACGGAACATGGCTGTGCAGGCGGGCTGCTGGTTCGAGGTAGACACGACCAGCGACCAGAGAGCAGGCAGGGCGCATTTGCATAGTCTACCACTGATGCCCAGATACTGTAGTATCAAGCTGCATGGGCACATAAAGACTGCTCCCGTGCCTCTCCGCCAGCCTGCTGCTCCTGCTGCTGCTCCATTCCCAAAGCCCTCGCATCGCGCGAGAGCATCCTGGTCGAGGACTGCGCTCGGCGCGCTAAGCAGCGGCACTGCCAACTGGGGGGCGCGCATTCCTGTTTAGCACTTCTAACCTGCTTAGGGCCTTTCCTAGTGTCAAAGAGCCCGCTCTGAGATGCCACGAGCCCTGCCCGTCAAGTCTTTTACACTCAAAGGTCCAGATCCCCCATCGACCTTTCGTTCCCCATCGCCTAACTGCAGGCTCGCCCATGCTGCGGCATTACGACATCAGGACGCCCGTCTCGTACCCCCCCGGCACCGCACATAAGGCTCTACCCAACACAAGCCTCGCGCCGGCCACACCACCGCCGTCGCCTTGAGTCTCCCTACCGACCGTTGATTAGAGGCATTGGGGAGTTGATCGCCCCAGGCCTCTTCGACGCGCAGTTGTTTTCTTCGCATTTACTGTATCTCCTTGATTGCATTTGCTCGATAAGGCAAAGGCCTATCCAGGACTTATCTCCTAATTGAGCATTTGCGTTCGACGAGCATCGCCCTGCGCGCAACATCAGCCTCCATGGACTCGAACAATGCCGGGAGCTCCGGCTCCAGCAATTCGAGCGACTTTGTAAGTGTGCTATCGCGACATCTGTCGACCTATGCGCTAACGATTGTCGCAGGTTCGCAAGCTGTACAAGTATGTTGACCATTCGACCTGGACCAGTGCCGACTAACCCATGCGCAAGGATGCTGGAAAACCCTAGCGACGAAAGCGTCGTGAGATGGGGAAATGACGGCGACAGTTTTGTTGTGCTGGAGGTATGTCGACGCGACGCGGTGATCGTCATGAAAAGCTTGCTAACAGTCGCGCAGAACGAAAAGTTCACCAAACACATACTTCCCAAACATTTCAAGCACAGCAACTTCGCCAGTTTCGTTCGCCAGTTGAATAAATATGACTTCCACAAAGTGCGACACAACAATGAGGAGAATGGTCAATCGCAGTACGGTCCTGGTGTTAGTGAATCCTAGACGACCCTTCCACATTTCCATGGGCTGACACGCTGCAGGCTTGGGAATTCAAGCACCCTGATTTTAAGATGAACAACAAAGACGCGCTCGATAACATCCGCAGAAAGGCACCTGCGCCGCGCAAGCCCAACCAGGCCAGCGCCGACGAGCTCGGTCTGCCGTCACAGCAGATGGACATGGTCAGTGGACAGCTGATGGCGACGCAAGCACAGCTGCATGCTCTGGAGCAACGCTACAGCGAGCTCAGCATTCATCATTCAATGTTGTTGCAAGAAGTCATTGGTCTCCAGAAAACCGTCGTCAACCACGAGCACGTCATGCAGAATGTTATGACATTCTTGCACGGTGTTGACTCGCAGCAGCGCCGAAACAGCAAATTGATGTTCAATGCTGGACAGAACGGTAATGCTGAGCCGCAGGGGCAGACTAATGACGACGACCACCCGGCCTCGCCACTACAGCACGCCTCGAAGCTCTTGAGCGAGACGAACGCTGATGTCATGTTGAACCCAAGGAATCTGGAACACATGAACGAGATTACCATGAGACTGAATGGCACTTTGACGACACCACCTCCAGACGTGCTACGTGGCGGAACTAGGCCGACCAGCCGCGGACCACCTTCGGCGACTTCAACAGGTTCTATGCGTCTGGAGAACCTCGACAATTTGGTCTATCCTGTAGGCCAGAACAACGGGATAGACCCGATGTACAGTGAGCATATCAACAACATCCCCTATGCAATGCCTCCCAAAGCACCTGAAACGGGCGAGAAGCCTGTAGAGGTTCGGAAGAAGGGTCAGTTTGCGGACCCGGGGTGGATCCGTCCACCACAAATTCTGCTTGTCGAGGATGATCCCACGTGCCGTCGTATTGGAAGCAAATTCTTGTATGCTTTCCACTGTGCTATAGACAGCGCTGTAAGTGTACAATACCTCTGACTGAATCTTCATTGACATTTCGCAGCTTGACGGATTGGAAGCGGTCAACAAGATGAACGCCGGATCCAAGTATGATCTTGTACTCATGGACATCATTATGCCGAACCTGGACGGTGTCTCAGCTTGCCATTTGATTCGACAATTCGACACTACGCCAATCATCGCCATGACGTCAAACATCAGAAGCGATGATATCTCTATGTACTTCCAGCATGGCATGAACGACGTGTTGCCCAAGCCTTTCACAAAAGAAGGTCTGCTTCACATGCTCGAGAAACATCTTGTCCATCTCAAGAAGGCATCTCCCCATGGCGACGCTATGCCAGCGCCGCAGCCGGTACAAGTTCCTAGGCAACTGCTGCTGAAGGAGGAAGATTCACCCGCAAAGTCGCCGGCAACCGTCAGCAACTGGAATTCACCGAACCAGCTCCCGGGTGTTTCACCTGTCGGAAGTAACATGACGGACGAATATACGCAAGGCCTGCAAGTTCAACAGCCTCACCATCCAGGCGCTTATGGTGTCAACCCCATGCAGCCAGGAATGGGCTACAACGCCTCGCCTCAGATATCGATGCAGGCAAGACAGCAGCAACAGCTACCTCCTGCTGGTCACAGGAGGCAGATATCTGATATCTCGGGAGGCGACGACATGAGCAATCCAGCGAAACGACAACAGATGTTTCCGCCCCAAATGCCAGGTCAGATGAACCCCATGCAGCCGAGACCGCGATGATAGTCTTGCACAGGGGTGAATACAAGTGTCAACCGCAGCTTGAAACTCTGGATTTTACAATACTCTGACGCTCTGCGTGTGAAGCGCTCCTGCAGGCGGAAGGCTTTCAAGGAGTGTAACGCGAAAGACTGGTGACAGAAGATCCCCACACCCGAACGCTCTGTGAGTTGGAATGCAGACCAACACAGCTTTGGAGGTTCGGAAGGGGCTTCGCTGAGGGGAAAAGGATTTACTTGTTTATGGAAGGAGTTGGGAAAGGGGCATTGTCTGATCGGCAGCCCAGTTGTAATCATAGAAATTTAGTTGGAGGCTTGTACCTCTCAGCAAGATGCGGGCTCGGAGAAAGGCCTTGTGATTGCCATCAAGAGATGGCTTATAGAGCAGTACCAAAATTCACGCCATTTTAGATCCACAGCTTGCACAAATCCTGTGATACATGGCATTGGATCTTCATGTTCGATTGTTACTGACTGATCGCCGAAGAAACTCAAAGCTTTCTTGCCCGCTCTTTGAACCCGACATGACACCTCTTACCAGGCCCACAATTTCCTCTTCGCCACACTGCAGGAGATACGCATGAAGTAGGCCTGAGGCCGACAGGGATCGCAACGCGCGGCTGATGATTGTCGTTATAATAAGCATTGGGAGGCAGTGGTCTAGATCCTCTTCACACCCGCCCTCACGGAACGGCGCAGCGCAATCTGAACCCCACAAAACGCTAGACTAAATACATCGGTCAAGCTCTTGTTCCTGGCTTTTCATGCGGTATGAGTCAGCGAGACGTCCGCGGGCTTAGTGGTACGGTTTCGCACAGGACGTGAGGCTTTTCCTCATATCGATAAGGAATCATTACCGCGGGGCGTGACTCCGCCAACTTTTTGCCCAAGCTACAGCAACGCGATCTGTACACAGGGTACACGTAACGTCGAGATGCCGCCAAAAGACAAAAAGGCTCAGAACAAGGGCAAAGCTGGTGAAGAAGAACGCGAGGATCCGCTCCAGGCAGTAGTATGCGCAGCTGCACTCACGCAGCAGACAGACAATGCTAACAACCTAGATCCTCGCAGATCCCTTCGAGACACGCTTCAATCCATTCACGCTTGAACGCCCGAGGGTCAGCTCCCCAAGCAGACATTATTACGGATTGTACTGACGAATGCGCAGTGTCTGTTACCCCTCGCAAACACCCCGCTCATCGAGTACACCTTCGAGTTTCTCGCCAACGCCGGTGTCGAGGAGATCTTCGTCTACTGTGGTGCTCACAGACAACAGGTTGAGGACTACATCAACCGCTCGAAATGGTCTGCGCAATCCTCTCCCTTCTCCAAGCTGGAGCTTATCCAGTCGACTTCGCATTCGATAGGTGATGCCATGCGCGACCTCGACAGCAGGAGTCTGCTAGTTGGAGACTTCTTGCTTGTTTACGGAGACGTTGTCAGCAATCTACCATTGGAGGGTGCTCTCGCTGCACACAGGGCGAGGAGATTGAAGGACAAGAATGCCATTATGACCATGGTACTACGCGAAGCAGGCACAACACACAGAACAAAGGCTCGTAGGACAAGCCCGGTATTTGTAATTGATCCAGAGAAGGACAGGTGTTTGCATTTTGAACAAATGCCAAACCGCGACCAAACGCACTATCTGTCAATTGACCCTGAGCTGTTGTCTGGTCACCAGGAACTGGAGATTCGCCAAGATCTGATCGACTGCGGTATTGATATCTGCACGCCAGACGTGCTTGCACTTTGGAGCGACAACTTCGATTTCCAGGCACCCAGGAAGGGTTTTCTGCACAGCGTCCTCAAGGACTATGAATTGAATGGGAAGACCTTTCATACGCATATCATTTCCGATCATTACGCGGCCCGAGTTCGGAATCTCCATGCATACGATTCGGTCAGCAAAGACATTGTGTCGCGCTGGGCATATCCTCTGTGTCCTGACAGCAACCTCGTTCAGGGACAATCGTACAGACTTGGAAAGGGCAATATCTACAAAGAGGAGGGTGTGATCCTTGCCCGCGACTGCGTTATCAATTCAAAGACAGTCATCGGAAGGGGCACCAGTATTGGAGACGGCAGTGTGATCACAAACAGTATAATAGGACGCCATTGCCAGATTGGCCGGAATGTAAAGATCGATGGCGCGTACCTGTGGGATTACGCGAGCGTTGGAGACGGAAGTGTTATCCGCAAATCGGTTATCGCGAACGAAGCTTCGATCGGGCGGAAATGCATTATCGAAGAGGGTGCGCTTATTTCATATGGCGTTGCTATCGGTGAAGGCAAGACCGTTCGTGGAGAGCACAGGATCACGCGCGCCAAACGGAGACGAGAGAATGACGAAGAGCTCGTTAGGGGCGAGCCAGATTTCGAGGTAGTTGGCAAAGGGGGAGACGGCTTCGAGTTCCACGACTCAGACGAGGACGATGAGGATGAAATTGTTGACAATCTCATCTCGTCAGGCCCAAGTATGTCAGCAGTAGCCAAGTTGAATGATAACGGCTAACACGTACAGTGTACAACCTTACGAACCTATCACAGGAATCGATATCGACACTCAACTCGGATTCGGAGGCAGAAGATTACGAAATACGGCACGACAGATCGACGACCAGCAGTTTCCTCTCTGTTGGCTCTCAAGATAGCCAACATGCCGCAAACTTTGATCATGATGCTTCCGCCAGCATTTATGACTCGCTAGTTGAAGGTCACGAGTCCGCCAACATCCAGCTTGAACTTACTGCGCTGCGCATGAGTACAAATGCCTCTGACCACCAGGTTCGCCGCGCTGTTGCGACCTCATTCGTCAAGCGGATCCATCAGCTCATCAACTCGGGCGACTCCATTAAGAGTGCCGTCGCCAATGTTTTCGGACAGCACAAGGAGCTCATCGACCGTGCGATCTTCGACAAGAATCAATCAGACAAGGCTGACCAAGTCGACTTCATGATGTTGCTTCAGGCTGACCTCAGTCACAAAGAGAGCGGTGATGCTATTCTTCTCAGTGCAGCGACCAAACTGGTCGAATTGGATTCTATTGAGGAAGAGGGTATCATCCAATGGTGGGAGGATGACAAGAGCAGCGAGAATGAGGAGATGAAGAAGGTCAGGGAAAAGACAAAGTCACTGATTGACTTTTTGCAGCAGGAAAGTGAAAGCGAAAGCGAGGAGGATAGCGAAGAAGATGAGGACTCTGAGTAGCGACAGCATACTATTTAGAGCAGCTATACAATCTCACGTCCACTGCGTTTTAGCAACCTTAACAGAAGACAACATCCCGACACCAATGCTGCATAGTGCATGGTGCATGGTGCATTGTGCGGTTGTAGACTCGAGGTCATGTTCGAGTTTGGACTTGCATGTGGCTTGAGACATGGGACAAGTGTGCAACCTGTGCCGGTAGCAGGTCCTAGGCTTCTGTCGTCTGAAGGCCCTTAGCATGACAACTAGCCGCCAAGCTCCTCGTAAAGAAAAAAAAACTATTGCGAAGGCAGCGACGCTTCATGCAGCTTGTCTTTGCCGAAAGAGGGCTACAAAGTAGGCCGCCACAGTGAGCCCAAGGCAACTGCGGCGAACAAATTCACCGCCGTGCTCGCCGCTTTCCGCACGAGGCCTGTGCGTCAGCGTCAGGGTGCCCGGCGCCCGCACAACAGCGACGCACCTGTGGACCTCTCGAACCATCTACTGTATCTCGTGACTGTATGAACCGCTGACCAATACCCGGAGATTCTCTGTCCTTCTCAGTCGCTTGACCACCATCACGACGCCCCTCCGCGTCCACCACTCTTATCACCGCTCTTACCCGCACCAGTAGCCTGGTTCCGTCATCAGGCGGGACAGGCTCAACCTACACCACGACGACGCCCACCGTCCACAAGCGGAAGGCTTCTGAGGCAGAATTCACGCTCAGCTCTTCCGAGGAGCCTCACAAAAAGACGCTCAAGTCTTCCGAGCCGCCTGTCCTTGACAACCTACCAGCCACGCCTGTCACCAACGCCTCTGGAACCATGGATTCCGAAGATGAGTTTAATAGCTCCATGAGTGGAGCAGACTTCGACGACCAGGACAGCGATATGGGCATCGAAGACGGTACGTGCCTGCCACTCTCTACGTGCGGGGTTCCTTGACTAACAAACCTCGGTAGACTCCGATTTCGACATGGATCAGGACGATGTAGGGTTTGAGACACAGGACAAGGATATCAAGCCTACGAGACAGGCTCACGAAGTCGATTTCAAGGTGTTTGACCCCGCACAGATCCAGGCGCAGCAGGACAGGCAAATCGACGAGCTTTCGAGCATCCTGTCGCAACCTCCAGAAGCCTCCGCAATCCTTCTCCGATACATGCGCTGGAATAAAGAGCGCCTGATTGAGCAGTACATGGAGAAGCAGGAGGAGGTTCTGGAGAGTGCGGGACTGGGACAAAATGCTCAGAGCAATCCGCCAAAGCTGCAGAAGATCCAGGGCTTCTGCTGTGACATCTGTTGCGATGACAGCCCGAACATGGATACCTTTGCGATGAAGTGCGGGCACCGATTCTGCGTAGATTGCTATAGGCAGTACCTGGCGACCAAGATCCAGGACGAAGGCGAGGCTGCCAGGATAAGGTGTCCTGGTGAGGGTTGTACCCGCATTGTCGACTCAAAGTCACTCGATCTCTTAGTCACAGCCGACCTCCAAGACAGGTACGTTTTCCACATAGCATTGGACCCATGGCATACGCTGACAACAACAGATATCACACGCTCCTCACACGAACGTACGTCGACGACAAAGAGAATCTCAAATGGTGTCCAGCCCCCGACTGTAAATACGCTGTCCAGTGCGGTGTGAAGAGCAAAGATCTCAATAAGATTGTTCCGACAGTTCACTGTGACTGCGGGCACATGTTCTGCTTTGGATGTACTCTTACCGACCATCAGCCAGCGCCCTGCTCACTCGTAAAGAAGTGGCTGAAGAAGTGTGAAGATGACAGCGAGACAGCGAATTGGATATCTGCCAATACGAAGGAGTGCCCGAAATGCGTTTCGACCATAGAAAAGAACGGAGGCTGTAACCATATGACATGCAGGAAGTGTCGGCACGAATTTTGCTGGATGTGTATGGGCGTATGGTCAGAGCACGGTACCAGCTGGTACAACTGCAACCGTTTCGAGGAGAAGAGTGGCGCAGATGCCAGAGATGCCCAAGCCAAAAGCAGACAATCACTCGAGCGCTATTTGCATTATTACAACCGATACGCCAACCACGAGCAATCTGCGAAGCTTGACAAGGATATCTATCTCAAGACAGAGAAGAAGATGCAGCAACTGCAAAATTCGACGGGAATGTCATGGATTGAGGTTCAATTCCTTGACCAAGCTTCGCAAGCACTCCAGCAGTGCCGTCAAGTTCTGAAATGGACCTACGCGTTTGCCTACTACCTGGCAAGAAATAATTTGACAGAAATCTTCGAGGACAATCAGAAAGATCTCGAGATGGCTGTGGAAAACCTCAGCGAGATGTTTGAGAAGCCAATCGATCAACTACAGGGACTCAAGGTGGAGATGATGGACAAGACATCATATTGCACAAAACGGCGCATCATCCTTTTGAATGACACGGCCGAAAATCTCAAACAAGGTACGTGGTATATGTTTGTGCGATAGCTGAGAGGCATTGCAAATCAGTTTTTGGACACCTTGCTGACTCCCTGTAGGCAATTGGGAATTCATCGTTTCCCTCAACTGAAGGGTTTGTTCTTAAGAAGTGGTGTCGTAGATGCGGTCCCGCATCACATTCAAGTTTTTCCTGGCTGCGTTGGTCCCTACTGTGAGTGTGTCTGCGGTATCTCAAGCTGCAAGCACTCTGAGACTACCCGGTCAACCCATAGTCTCCGTATTGCATATTTGTCAGGGAGTACAGGAAGGCATGGTGGCACTACAAGGCGTTGTAAATGGCGTCAGATTAGCGATTATGCATTTGGGGGACGTCATAGAGAGTGGAAGCACACAATATTTACTGATTTGGCTTCAATTTTTTGTGGGAATGGTCATTAGATTTGTTTCCTAGCACATCAAGCAGGCACGCAATTGCCGTGTTTCATCTTCGAAGCCAACTCATCTTCCTGACTGTATACCCCGCATCAGACCCCACCACCGTACCGATAGGATTCAACCCTTGAATTTAGCACCGGTCCAGGTCAAGAAGGTCACATCTGCTCTGGATCAGATTCCCGAAGCCAATGAAGAACACTAAATCCAAGGCCATAGAGTGAGTGCCAGGTACCTACTTAGTAGTCTGTAGTACAAACCCCGCAACGACGATTTACCTCCTCCCCTGAACAAGACTGGTTCAATGCAAACTAACCAGAGTCGTGGCACGCAATTCGCTTCGCGGAACGAGGAACTACCACTTACCGTAATGCTTTCAGTCGCGAGGCACGATGACCGGGTTGTGGAGCACCGTGCCACATCCTCAATGAATCGCCTCAAATTTGTCGTACAGCACTCTGTCAGCTCCGAAGATACATGTGGTGAGATGCAGAATCGGCAATGAGCAGCGTTCCAATTGGACTTCTTAGAGGCCGATTGATGCAGATTGAGCATAACTGCAACTCTTTTCGATGGCTATACAATTTATTGGCGCTATTGAGTCTTTGCCTGTTATTGATTGCATCCTTTGCAAGCGCCAAGTATCAATTCGGAGCTGACATGGTGCAGCGAGTGGGATTTCCGATCGAGGTAAAGTGCTCGAATCCTACAATAATGAGTGGTATAAATGCCGACATTTGCCATCCTGTGTGTGCAGACGGAAATGAAGACAAACGCAATAGCAGACGAAATGTCTACCACTGGACATACGAACGGTACAACTAGTGGCGACAAAGTCGCAGAATACGATGCCATAGTAGTTGGGGCAGGCTTCTCTGGAATCAGCATGTTACATCGCCTCAGAAAACATGGACTCGAGGCTCACATCTTCGAATCCGGTGCGCGGATACCGTTTCTATATCACGAGCCTTGCCGCTAACCTTCTCAGCCTCTGATTTCGGTGGCGTGTGGTATTGGAACAGGTACGGGTCGAATAATCACTGGTCGCACTGTACTGAACGATGGTTAGGTACCCTGGTGCGCGCGTGGACTCAGAGACGCCCTTCTATCAGTTGAACATCCCTGAAGTATACAAAACGTGGAACTTCTCCCGACGTTTCCCAGACCATTCCGAACTGAGAGACTACTTTGCACATGTTGACAAGGTACTTGGGCTGCGCAAGGACGTTTCATTTAACGCGAAGGTCAACAGCTGTACCTGGAGTGAGAAATGCTCAAGATGGACTATCACGACCGAAAGTGGAACGATCGCCAAAGCACAGTATTTGATCATGGCAACCGGGCTCCTACACAAACCATACCTACCCACTTGGAAAGGCCAAGAAGCATACAAAGGTGCTGTGTACCACTCAAGTGATTGGCCTGAGGATTTGGATCTCTCAGGGAAGAAAGTGGCTGTCATCGGCGCAGGAGCAACTGCCGTACAGATCGTGCAAGAGGTAGGCAAACAAGCTTCCCAGCTGGTCAACTTGATACGCCGTCCCTCGCAATGCCTTCCTATGGGTCAGCGCTGTTGGACTGAAGAGGAGCACAGGGGATGGAAGGCATTCTATCCAGCTCTTTTCAAGATTGGCCGAGACAGCCACACAGGCTTCCCCATCGAGCGCCCATTCGGTGAAGCAAGAATGCAGGATATTAGCGCTGAGGAGCGAGAAGCGCATTTCGAATCGACTTGGGCGATGGGGTCTTTCAACTTCAATGAGCAGAATCTGAGCGATGTCGTGCTTGACAAAGAAGCCAACCGAATCGTGTATGACTTTTGGAAGAAAAAGGTCAGAGAACGACTGACGGATCCCAAGAAGCAGGCACTTATGTGCCCGGATGAGGCGCCTTATTTCTACGGCACAAAGCGCCCACCGCTCGAAATCGATTACTATGATGTGCTCAACCAGTCTCACGTCGAAATCGTAGATGTCAAAGCACACCCTATCAAAGCCTTCACAGAGAAAGGACTGAGTCTTGAGGGTGAAACTGGCGGTAGGGAGTTTGACGTGGTCGTATGCGCTACCGGTTTTGATTCGTTCACGGGTAGCCTGTGCAATATGGGCCTGAAGAACAGGGATGGCGTGGACATAAAGGACGTCTGGAAGGAGGGCGTGTCGACATACATGGGCATCATGATGAACGGATTTCCGAATGCGTTCATGGTGTATTCGCCACAAGCACCCACTGCACTCGCGAATGGTCCAACCATTATTGGTGGGTCCAGATCTTCTCTGACATTGCTTGGAGGTAGCTACTAATGCGACGCAGAATGTCAAGCTGACCTCGTCATGGAAACCATCGTCTCACTGCAAAAAGAAGGCAAGGTCATGATTGAGCCCACAAAACAGGCGGAAAAAGAATGGAAAGAGAGCTTGAACGCCATGGTCGAAAAGACTCTTTTCCCATACACAAATAGCTGGTGGAACACGTCCAACATCCCAGGAAAGAAGGCTGAGAATCAGAACTACATCCTGGGCGTTCCTGCATACGAAAAGGAATGCCGCGAAAAGATTGGCAATTGGCAGGGCTTTGAGGTAGCTGCATCCTCCCATGGTGCACTTGACCTGTTTGGGCGGGAAAGGTGTACAGTATCTTGACGGCTCATAGTGGGCTCTCACTAAGCTGCAGAAAATGGACATTTTGCGCTTCGAGGGAAGACGCCGAGGACTGAGGATGTTTGAAAACTATCGGGCTACGCTCACAGCGGGTTGGACAGGCAGGATAAGCAGGACGTGGGATCTGGCAGGGAGTATTGTCGAAGGGGGTTGCTGGTGAATGAGAAGTGATAAGAGGGAAATAAATTGGATATCTTGAAACTTTTAGCCAAACGCCTCTTGATGCTATATAGCCCGTGAACGCCGTGGTATGCAGTGGTGGTGAAACAGGTTTTAGTTTTACAAGGCCTCGAGCTCGAAGTCGTCCAGCTTATCGCGGTACTTCATGATGTTGCGCTTGATCTTGGACGAGTCGACCCAGGTGACGAAATCCTCCATGTTCCTGAAACATAACATGTTAGTGTATTGTTCGTAGTTGGTGTCGGACACGACTAAGACTTGCCTGGTCACCAGGTAGGCTGGGTCTGTGATGACCGTGGTTCCAACCCTCACGTGCCCTTGCTCAATCATCTTGATAGCACTCGTCAGATGCTCGCTCATCCTTAGCCTTGTCATAACAACAGGCAACCTCCGTCTTGCGAAAGCGCTGACTGTGACCTTGTGCTCGATATCGCTCAGCTTTCCCCGGCCTCCGCCTCCGGTTCCCAAGATGCCCATATCGAACAGTTTCTCCAGCAACATGTCCTCCTGCTTCCTGCGGAAAGGGTCGGCGGGATCGAGGTTGGCGATCTTGTGTGCCAGCTGGCGCAGCGAGCCGCACAGCTGGTTGTATTTGCGGTAGTCGTCGCGGCCTTGGATGGCATAGCGGCGCATGACGAGGGTCTCGCGGTGATCGTTGTCGGACTTGTACGTGTTGAAGTCGACCTTGCGGAGCAGCTTCTGCTCATGATGCTTGAGTTTGCGCGTCATGGTGGCGGCGAGGGGTGTGCGTCTCTCTCTGCGTCGTGGTTTGGGAGGGTCGTTTCTGCCGCGGCCGGCCCAGGAACAAAAAGTTGAAGCTGCGATACGCACTAGCGTTATCGTTAGCGCACCCGTCATCGCCGCGGGCATCTGGCGGGGGTCCCTAATGCCAAACTTTTGAGTCAATGTCGACAGGAACATTTACTTGACTCCTCAGCGCTGCTGTCTCTCCTACCCTCTTTCTCCCCCAATTCTTATAATATATAAACCTCGCCATGCCGACCGTTTACCTCCTCGACTACGTCGCCGGCAATGTGCGCTCGCTCGTCAATGCCATCGAGAAGGTTGGCTACACAGTCGAGTGGGTCAGGTCGCCCGCCGACGTGCCCGCCGCAGATGTACGAATGTCCTCGCAGCTGCGCAACACGCCAATTGACATGCGCTGATACCGATGTCGCCCTAGAAACTCATTATCCCTGGTGTTGGTCACTTTGGCCACTGCATGAGGCAGCTCGAGCAGGCCGGCTACGTCGAGCCCATCCGTGAACACATCCGCGCCGGAAAGCCTTTCATGGGGATATGCGTCGGTATGCAGGCCCTGTTCGAGGGTTCGGAAGAGGATTCCTCGGTCAAGGGCCTTGGCATGATCCCGTCGAAGCTGCGCAAGTTCAACGACGCCGACAAGAGCGTACCGCACATCGGCTGGAACAGCGCCAACACATCACGCACCGGCGACGTTACAGACGAGTCGCTGTTTGGACTGCGGCCCACCTCCAAGTACTACTACGTTCACTCGTACGCTGCCCCCTACGAGGAGGGCAAGCTCGAGAAGGAGGGTTGGCAAGTCGCCACTGCGCGCTATGGTGATGAGGAGTTCATCGGCGCAGTGGCCAAGGACAACATCATGGCGACACAGTTCCACCCGGAGAAGAGTGGCGCCGCTGGACTGCGTGTCCTCAAGGCCTTCTTGAACGGGGAGAAGACACAAAAGCTGCCCGAGAAGCCTACGGCCGCTGAGACGAAGGAGGGTCTGACGCGACGAGTCATTGCATGTCTGGATGTGCGCACAAATGATCAGGGTGATCTGGTCGTCACAAAGGGCGACCAGTATGATGTTCGAGAAAAGGACGCCAATGCCGGCGTACGCAACTTGGGTAAGCCAGTTGACATGGCCAAGAAGTACTATGAGCAAGGCGCCGACGAGGTTACCTTCCTCAACATCACCTCTTTCCGCAACTGCCCTGTTGCCGACACCCCCATGCTCGAGATTCTGCGCCGTACGAGCGAGACTGTCTTCGTGCCCTTGACCATCGGTGGCGGTATTCGCGACACCGTCGACACTGATGGAACCAAGATCTCTGCCCTTGACATCGCGAAAATGTATTTCGCGTCTGGGGCCGATAAGGTCAGCATTGGCTCCGATGCCGTGACAGCTGCCGAAGAGTACTACGCTCGTGGTAAGAAGCTTGCAGGAACAACAGCAATCGAGACCATCTCATCTGCGTACGGCGTCCAGGCTGTAGTCATCAGCGTGGACCCTAAACGCGTCTATGTCTCTTCGCCTGATGCCACACAGCACCACACCATCAAGACAGCGATACCGGGTCCCAACGGCGAGGAGTACTGCTGGTACCAATGCACTATCAAGGGTGGGCGTGAGGGTCGCGATTTCGATGTCAGGCAATTGGTGCAGGCGGTAGAGGCCATGGGTGCTGGTGAAATCCTGCTCAACTGCATTGACAAGGATGGAAGCAACAGTGGCTTCGACCTCGAGCTTATCAACGACGTCAAGGACGCAATCAAGATCCCTGTCATTGCAAGCAGTGGTGCCGGAAATCCAGGACACTTCGATGAGGTATTCGCAAAGACAAGGACAGATGCCGCGCTGGGCGCTGGTATGGTGAGTGGAAGCTTGACTAGAGACCAATGATAGTTGCTGACAAAGATAGTTCCACCGCGGCGAGTACACTGTCAAGGACGTCAAAGACCACTTGCAAGAGAAGGGCCAAATAGTACGACCATTTGAAGCTGAGATCTAGATGGGAAAGCGTTCATATGAATAGAGATAGAAGTCATGGGTATACTAGAGGAAAAGTATCTAAACTTGCAGTCCGGCACTAGCCAGTGCTATGCCTTTGATCATAGGCTATCATGGGCGAAAACGCCTCCATCCCAAACTTGCCGATGCTTCAAAACAGGTCTGGCTAAAGAGGAATAATTGGGACTCCTCAAGCAAGCATATTACTCACTCGTCGTCGTCAGCAGATTCTTCCTCGTTCTTGACCTTCTTAGCAGCGGCCTTCCTCTTTGGGGCAGCTCTCTTTGGCTTTTCCTCCTTCCCTCCATCCAGCTCCTCATTCTCCTCGTCCTTGGCCTTTTTCTTCCGCACCACCTTTGGCTTTGCGTCTTTGACTTTCTTTCTCTCCACCTGCCCACCGATCCTCTCCCTCTCTCCTTCACCTTGTTCACGCAACGTCTGCTCGAGCTTCTTGAACTCGTCACTCTCGACGTCCATGCCAACAAGTCGCTCCAACATCTTGATTTCACGCGCCCAGATGCTCTTGTCTTCGAATTTCTTCCCGTTTGCATCTACGCTGTCCACTGGAGTCTCCAATACCATGGGCATACCGTGCAAGCGTTCGTCGTTGACGAGGTTGTGGAAGGCACGGAGTCCGAGGTAGCCCGTACCGATGCGTGCGTGCAAGTCACGATAGCTAGCAAGTGGCGCCTTGGAATCATTGACATGCAGCGCCATGAGATACTCAAGGCCGATGATGTCGTCGAATTGCTTCATCACTTCGGCATAGGTCTCAGGCGTGCGTAAATCATAGCCAGCTGCGAAGACGTGACAGGTGTCCAGACAGACACCTACGCGTTCCTTCTTCTCCACGTGCGAGATGATTGCTGCGATGTCTTCGAAGGTACCGCCAATAGTGTTACCTAGAGAAGCCATGGTCTCCAGGACAGTAATGACAGACCCAGTCTCCGGATCAGCGTGCGCGCGATTTAAATTCTCGGCAATGAGCTTGATACCCTCTTCCCGGGTCGTTGCATTGGCGTTTCCAGGATGGAAGTTGTACAGCCTGATACCTAGTTTGTTGCAACGAACGAGGTCGTTCTGGAAACAGTCATAGGCTTGCTTCTTACGCTCAGCATCGGGATGTGCGAGATTGACAAGGTACGAGCTATGTGGAAGACAACAGTCTCCTACCTCAATGTTGTGATCTTTGCAACCGTTTATGAAGAGGGTCGCATGCTCAGGGTCCATGGGTGGGTTGTCCCACTTGCGTTGGTTCTTCATGAACATTGCGAATGCGTTGGCACTGTTGGAGTTAGCACATGGCGAGCGGGGACGTAATCTATGGCACATACCCAATGTGTAGGAGATTAGGAATGGCATTGTGCACACCTAATTTACGACCGGCCGGGCCGCGTTAGCCAATGCCCTCCATACAAACGGTCCATAGGGTAGGAATTGGGCGTAGCTCACCTCCTGCAACACTGACATGGGCGCCAATGCGCAGCTTTGTGTCGGCGCTTCGCTCTTCCAGCGGTTGCACAGGCTCCTTGCTGTTCTTTGTACGAATGACCTTCTGCTTGACGGCCTTTTTGACCACGGTCGATTCTTCGCCCTCGGCATCGTCCCCATCTTCATCGTGCTTGACGTTCTTGGCAGTCGTGCGTTTCTTTCGAGGCGTCTCAGCAGTGCCAATCTTCTCGTCATTGGCGTCCGCTGCTGGAACCTTCTTGGTGCGCTTCGTGGTTGTGACAGTAGTCGTTACAGTCGCCTCCGCCTTGCGCTTCCTGCCATGTGCAGTACTCTTGGCAATGACTTCAGATTCAGCTGGGATAATCAGGTCCTCTGGAGGAGGAGACAGAGAAGACTCTGAACTCTCTGCAGTATCCTTCGCCATTGTAGCTGTGTGTAGTGTATGTGTGTGTGTTTGCCTCGGAGCCGATAAAGTGGGAGTACGTAGAGAGCAACTAGGGGCAGCTGATTGGGACAGAAGAGGTAGTCGGCACGTATAACCAGCTAAGACGCGGTGAAGGTGGCAGCTGCTCGAGGCGCGCGGAAGGAGCGGTGTAAAAGACACGTGCAAGAAGGGTAGCTCTGGATGATACGTTATCGTCGGAAAGAAAGCTCTATTACTCTTTGCTCGAGAATTGGTGGGAAATGAACGCTCTTGGTAGCGATTAGTGAATGAAAGCTGCTCAGCGCGTACTCGTACTCGAGAGGACGAGGGCAATCGAGGAGCCGGAAGGCACACAGAAGCAAAGAAGGAGCGAAGAGCTAAAGAAGTTTTCAGCGGAACATAGCTATGTAGATGGAGAAGCTTCATCCAGATGGGTCTGCTTCCTAATGCCTGATTTCGATATGGATACGAACACGCCTCGGCTAGTTGGCCAGGCGCGTTCAACATTCGCGAAAGCACGTGTGGGGCCTCCCGCGACTGCAGGGCTGAATTGAGAGATACACTTCTTATCGATTAGAAAATTATCCCATCCCACCAACATAACGCCGCCATCCTAACCGCTCCACGCCCCTGACGACCACGACCGCAACCACCTTCACAATGCCGAAAGATAAGAGGAAGCGCGCATCTGCTGCTGGCGAAAGCGGCCCCTATGCCAAACCGTCCGCCAAACAAGCCGCCGCCCATTCTATCTTTAAGATGGACAAGGATCTCGGCCAGCATTTACTCAAGAACCCTGGTGTCGCCGCTGCAATCGTGCAGAAAGCGCACCTGAAACAGTCGGACCATGTCTTGGAGGTCGGTCCCGGAACCGGAAACTTGACAGTCTTGATTCTCAAGGCTGCGAAGGCCGTCACAGCTGTGGAGATGGACCCTCGAATGGCCGCCGAGTTGACAAAGCGTGTGCAGGGCACACCGGAGGGCAAGCGACTGAAGGTCATGCTCGGCGACGTCATCAAGACTGAGCTCCCTCGCTTCGATGTCTGCATATCCAATACCCCCTACCAGATTTCATCGCCGCTCGTCTTCAAGCTACTGAGCCTGCCGAACCCGCCTAGGAGCTGCATTCTCATGTTTCAGCGCGAATTCGCTATGCGCCTCTTCGCGAAACCAGGCGAGAAGCTGTATTCCCGCCTTTCGGTCAACGTACAAATGTGGTCCAAAGTCTCGCACATCATGAAAGTCGGCCGCAACAACTTCAATCCTCCACCGCTGGTCGAGTCCAACGTTGTGCGCATTGAGCCAAAGAACCCGCGCCCACAGATAGCGTACGAGGAGTGGGATGGTCTCCTCCGTATCGCCTTCGTGCGCAAGAACCGCACGTTGCGCGCCGCTTTCCTTGGCACCTCCGCCGTCCTCGATCTTCTCACACAGAATTATCGTCTTTTCTGTGCACAAAACAATATCGAGATCGATGACACGCCACTTGATGCCGATGAGATGGCCGCCGAACCCGAAACTATGGAAATCGACGATGACGACTTCAAGGGCTTCTCCGATCCGGATGATCCGGACGATGAGCTCCCTGATTTCTTCAAGCAACTACAGTCCGAATCACGCAAGAAGCACGAGAAGGGCGTATATCGCAAGAAGAAGGGCCGCGTCAACGAATTGGTGCGCGAAAAGGTACGCAAAGTCCTGGAAGATGACACACAACTTGCCGACAAGCGCCCCCGGTTGTGTGATGAGGGTGATTTCTTGAAGCTGCTGTACTCTTTCAACCAGGAGGGTATCCATTTCAGCTAAACCAATACTATTTTGGGGTAACGAAGCATCTGCATGGCGTTCTAATTATGGGCATGATACCTGTTGGCGTTGGGGTATACCAAAAAGCATGGCGTTGTATATATCATCTTCAATCGAAAGAGAGAGCGAATCAATATTGTGCTCTCTCAATGCCACGGATTCTGTCGCCACTCTCCAGACTTTGTGTGCCTTCTAACTCAGAATGCACTCGTATGTGTAATGTGTTAGTATACGATACCTGTACCTCTACTTTACAGCGCCTTGCCAGCTTCAAGGAGAAAATTGACAAATTATAGGAAAGTTGCTCTACTCGGAGGACTTCATGTGTGGTTAGCGCAGTGTAGATAGACGAGACGTTCTTCAAGATGACTACGCATCTGTCTGGTACTTTGCAGTATTTGCTTTTGGATCGCTGAGTCTTCCCAAGAAGTACAAAGTGTCTTGTCGAAGCTGACAAGGTGCTGTATAAGGAAGGAACATAAGATTGCGTCACTACCTAAAACGTTCTTTTGTTTATCTTTATGACCCGAAAGGAGCCAAAGTACTTGTCTCTTCCTGCATTCTGCCAATTGGTTCGTCGGAGCTGATGAGCCTACCGTGTACGCCGCCCCGGAGCAGTACCATCGACAGTCATGTCTAGATGCCCATGGCGATGTCTGGAGCGTAACGCTCTAAGTTCCGAAACATCTCGGAGGTACTACCTCCTTCCGTCTTTTGACTCGAATTCATGTTCTTGGTGCGGTCACTTTCAACCTTTCCTTGCTTTTGTATCGACAGGGAATGCATCCCAGCAAGCTACATGATAAGGAACGCACCGGTCCATATACTGCCTTCTTGATTTCGGACTGCTTGATACCAATCGGCACGTTGAAAGGACACTTGACTACCGATTGGGACCTTGGTTCCGTTGTCTTTGCGATAATGTTGTGTCGTTGTCTGTTGCGAATGTTAGCATACTGTTCTAGTTGAGGACGGATTAACGCCACAACTGACTTGCTGAGTAGGCTTGTGCGAAGACTGGTAGGTATTGGTAGATTGAGGATGTGTATCCATTGCGAAGATAGATCGAAATGGGACTGGATTGTATCGTCATTTGACGTTTGACGAATCAAATCGATGGTATACAAGGTCAATACTGTGCGAAAGAGACTGATTACATGTTGTCATAGTCTTGTATTTGAGCACCTTTTGTACTCTCTGCGGCCCCCAACCCCACTTTTAGGTATTCGAGGTTCTACTTTAATGAAGTGGTTCTATAACGGGCTCTCTGGGGGCCTGATACGCGGCATAAGCCTGAGTGATGGTCAATAATGAATTTAGTATCGAATTTCACGCTCATGCCTGCGACTTTAGGCTTCAAGCATACTGCCGGCAAGGTCTGTTTACATTGTCGTAACCAGGATGAGAGAACCGAGATGAGAGAGCAAAATCAGCTGTCCGTCTGCCAGAGCCTGGAGAAGCACGTATGTAGTTGATGATCCGATTATCAGAATGCAGTTATGTGGATATTCAATATGCCAACAAATCTCATTGGACGTCTTAATAGCCTTAAGGATCGAGATAGGCATCGTTTCTTGGCGATGATGTGAACCGCACGGCCAAATGCCTCTTGAAAAATGCAAGGTATGTGAGTCGGGCGGCACCATACGGTCTAGTCACCCGCCTTCGAGATAACGCTGCCCATATCAAGCCATAAGCAGGCCGCGAGTTGTCTGAAGCAATTTGAAGAACCAACATCCCGTTTATCTCCGACACGATAGGGACGAGGGGGTGAGACTTAAAAAAGAACCGACATTGAAGTATGGCTTAAGTGCAGGGGCTACATCAAGCCAGAGACCACTGAGTCGGAAATCCACCGGGAAACACTGTTTGTAATGAAGGATGACGGACACCGCTTATGACAGGGATTTACAAGTAGAGACCAAGCTGCGGGATGGCTCGGACAATTGACCAACAAGTGGATATGTGTGATGACGGAGTCTGTATGAAGCTTAGCTTTAAAGCTGAAATAGTCGCACTTGCAGTGTCGAAGCTTGACACTTCAAGCTTTGACAGGATTCGTGCAGGCATTGCCCTTTCAAATGTATGCTTCAACCTTCTTGTACACGGAAAGGTCAGAATCCTTGGCAACAATCTTGATAGGTGTCTTTGATTCTCCAGCATGAACGTTTGACTGTGCGATAGTTAGTCAGTTCTATGGCTCGAGCTGCTAACCTTTGCGGCGGCCCTAGAATGCCCTCTGCAATTCGAGCACGCATGCTTGCTGGATCATAGATACCCATGTCTCTGTCTGGCAGGATCCGTTGCACAGGGGTATAAGCGAAAACATGGGTGACCAAGCCTTTGGGTGTGCAGGTCTACCCAACTTCTGCAGGTTGCCTAGCCTTGCTTACATCTGCCTTGCTCTCCACGCTATACCAAAGTACGTTGACGGTCCGGATCCGACGTCTAAAATTAGAATACGCCCTGAACGTCACAAGAAGTGATGCTCAGGAGCAGGTGCAGAAATGCTGTCGGAATTGCCGATTTCAGCGCTAATTCAAAGGTGCAAGCACTACTCAAGCTACTTAGGTAAGTCACGAGACGCAAGAACATTCCAATGTCTTGTGTCTCCGGAGAAACACAGATGCTAGTCATAGCTTCGGCTCTCACACCTTCGTCGTGGCATGGCGTAGAAAACCCACACTACTCTTTGTCCAAAGTTGCGCAGTCTGTATAGGCGGCTGTCAATATTAAGGGCGGCTTCTGCCTTGAGCGAGAACGACTCAACCTCGTTGTATGCCTTGCAAGAACGCCATGGCACAATAACTCAAATAGGAACTTGATAGCTCTGCTATGAATAGCTTTTATGCATGTCACTGTGGAGCCAAACCTTGACCAAAATTGATTGAAGGCATGCGGGACAGGCTCATCGAGGTAGTGTCTTGGTGCAATCTCTTTGGGCAAGTAATGCTCCGTTCAGGAGGTGGAGCGCAAGCTGTCTACGTCCAGACCATCTTGGTGTCATGCTGGATGATCTGATATTAGATGGTTGGCGCAAAACCAGGTCAACAGAAGCCTTATGCATGCTTACCGCCGATACTGCTAGTGGCGCACGTATTTTCAGGGAGCGGAAGCAGATGGCGACACCCGAGTGCTTGGATGAACATGTCGGCCGCTAGGAAGAGTCAATCTTGAAGCCTGGCTCCAAAGGTGCGTTCATTGGATGGATGCTTCAAGAACCGAAGAGCCGTGGGAGAGGTCTGTGTATGTCCGGCATCCATGGCATGAGGTCCCGAAAGCGCTCGGTTACCATCAGGATTCGAGGAACGAACCGGCCAATGAGATGCAAGAGCGGCGACATGGTAATAGAAAATCCGGCGAATTGTATCCAGGGATTGGCGCAACCGACGCCCAATCTAGTATGCTGCGCGTAGGACGAAAGGAACCGGTGCGATGACAGGCCAGGAGCGGGTTCCAGGTCGAGGGAATTGTTGTTGTCGAGTGTGCTGTGAAAAGGCGGACGAGATGCAGGTGCTTGAAAGAGGCAAGCATAAACGATCACGTGCTAGTAGCTGGGGCTGTCCCAGTTGTACGGCGTCCCATCCTGCCACCATATGACGAGGCGCGTCCTCATCAAACACTATTTCCGTCGTAGCCCACCTTTCCTTGAGAGACACCCATCTGTCAATCCTGTGCCTGGGTTGAGTCGGATAATCTATCATCTTCTCTTGTGGATGATTTTGCGCTATCCCAATTAGGAGTCATCCCGCGAACATGTGATTCTTGGACATCTTCGAGCATTGCACACTCCTACTCCAGCTTTAGATCCTGAGTAGCCAGCCCTACAAGCCCTGGCCCTGAGCTAAGCCCCATAGGATCTCATGCGGACTCTGTCTGTCTGCCAAAACGGGGTTTACAATCGTACCTATACCCACTAGCCTGGAGCGGTTCCACGCGTCAACCCCAGGCATCCTACGCTCATTAATACCGCTAGAGTAGCTTGTGTTGCTGGATCTGCTTTTTGTCAATATCTCGTTTTCTCTGTGCTCCTGAGTCGGCAAGATGGTCGGAGTGCCGAAGGTATGCTGGACGAAGCACATAAGCCATCTCGAGCTTAGGTCAGTTAACCCAGCGGAATAGTCTACCGGGTGTCTGATCTGCAGAAAGCGAAAAATAAGTGAGCGGCAGCTACTTTGTTTTGATGTTCAAATACTGACGACAGATAGAATGCGGTATGATATATGCTACTGCGCATGTGAAGGAAGTCCATGACCAATCTCTGATACACTTACAGACGAAACATGGCCTGTATGCCTCAACTGTCAAAAAAACAGTAAATCCTGTCCAGGGCCTCCAGCACGACATACCTTCAAAGACCTCGGTCCTAGTCTTACTACGTGTGCAAATAGTGGGCAAATGAGCAAGAGCACGTCGGTCGCTTCAGGTATGTCCTCTACGAATCGTGACAGGTGAAGAACGAGTGCTGACAATACTATAGAACAAAATCGTCGGTTTCTAACTCAAGTACACGAAAAGTCCTTCGCAGGCGGATCGACGACACACAAGTTCAGAATTTCTTCGCAAAGGGATACGCCTCATCAGAGAAAGTGCATAGCACGATCAGCTTCGACAAGCCCAGCAAGCCTTAGTCCGTCGAGTTCTCCTCTGCTACGTCAGCCGTCCCCTTCTCAGCAGCACGAATTATCTCGAGCTCTGATTGCGACGATAAGTGCTGGTAGTATAGGGCTTCAAATGTCGGTTTTTGGCCCTTTCATACAGGAAGTGCCTGCCCGGATAGGATACAATCCAGCCCTCGACGCAGCTGTTGCCGTACTTATTAATGCCCACACTTCTCTGATGTATGAGAAGACTTCGAATGATATCGTCAGCATCAATTTATACTTACGGGCGATCAAGATGCTGCAAAGCTGTCTGGAAGACACTTGCGAAGGAATGTCAACAAACACCCTATGTGCTTCTGTCCTTCTCGGGCTAGTAGAGGTACGTTGCATACACAGTTCAAGGCCGTCAAGCTGATCTGGCCATTAGGCTTTGGCAGGGCCTCGGAAAGGCAACCGCTACCTAGCCCATGTTGGCGGAGCTGGGAGACTGATGGAACTGCAAGGGCCTGAGCAGTTTCAAGACCCGTTTGCTAAAGACATACTTCGCTTCAACAGAGGCGGAATCGTATGTATTTTTTCTCGGGCCATTAATACTTTACTCATATGTCGTAGATTGTTTCTGCGTGTTACGACAGAAAACCCTGTTTTCTTGCTGCACCGGAATGGCAACCTGTAGCCTTCGATGACAATGGCATGAACCTCGATGAACGACTGCATTCTGATCTCCTTCGAGCCTTTGCTCAATTGCCGGATATACTCAAGGATTTGAAGGAGCTCGATTCCTTTCGAGCAACGTCCTCAAGAGCCATCAGTAATTCGCGCAACGACTCCTGCGTCGACCCTACTCTGGAACTGAGTCACATGCTCGAATTGAGTCACAGCCCCCCAGATACCTGCCCTTCTCTCGACTATTCAGTTGATAGTCTCGACAACATGGACTTTTCACCAAATTTGCGCATTGAAAGAACTCCCGACGGCGGGGCGTCTTTCGCTTACATCACTGCACGCGAGAACGTCCTCTGTAAGGTTCAGAGCCTTAGAGCCTCTTTCTGTGCATTAGGTGTCAACATGAATGCAAAGCTCAGCAATGGCACAACAGTTGTTGAGTTACCCAGTACGGAAGAGGGGAGTCCCATCGCGACGTCTTATCATTTTAGCAGCTGGCGCGACAATGTCGGCTACAACAGTTTCTGGGCACTCTGTATCATGGTTAATGAATACCTGATAAAGTTACTCCCGCATTCTGATCCTATCATCAGCATCCTCGAGTCAGAAAGCCGGACTTTGGCACTTGAGATATGCAAGACATGGGAAGAAGCATGGTCAACAAGACCTATTGGCGCTTTGCATACATCATTTAGCTTTGTCATGGCGTATGAATATGTTGCTCCCGAGATACAGGAATGGATCCTTAGAGGATTGAACGCGCTATTGGACTACCAGCATGTGGATATCACTGCTTTCCGATGGACTGATGATGTGATCAGAATGATGAGTGGAAGGCTCACTGGCGACGAAAAAGACACCATCTTCTCGAATGTGAGTGCCACGAAAGAAGCGCGGTAGCCACGCTCACGACGCTATAGACCTTGGTTGGGTGTTGACGATTTTCTTAGTTGGATACTGGTGAGATAGAGGGGTTCACGGATTTGACCACTGCTGTTTCGAGAAAGCCTTGGGATATTCCGATATCCTCTGCGTCTTTGGGTGCAACATACGACGAAAATATTTTACTCATGTCTATTACAAGAGACTTTACATGTGCATATACCAGCGTCTGGCAGTCGCCTGCGGCTGATCG
Organism: Curvularia kusanoi; assembly: GCA_011058905.1. Classification (NCBI taxonomy): domain Eukaryota; kingdom Fungi; phylum Ascomycota; class Dothideomycetes; order Pleosporales; family Pleosporaceae; genus Curvularia; species Curvularia kusanoi. Next base: position 86,902 of record SWKU01000001.1, on the reverse strand, counting down.
CTTGATGATGGGTACACGTTTCAGATCGTAGAATTCTTTCGTGATCTACTCTACACAATCACTCTAAAACACACATGTACTCATATCGGTTTCCACATTTGCAAAGCTTTTGGTTGGGACAAAGCCGAAAAGGTTTCCATCAAAGCAGGGTGCTGTGATTGAGTCCAACGGACTAGGCTGCGCTGCCGAAACAAAGTCTTGCTCACATCTTCCCATGCTCTATTCCACATCTCTTCCTACACTCAAAACTACCCCTTACTGCGCCAGTACCGACATCTGGGATCTTAGAGCCAAGCTGTGCAGTATCAAGGCTCTCGTTGCCAAATGCTGCCCGCTTCATATCATCCGGTATGGTCCAAAGACCATTGAGCATATTGAGTGTTCCGCTGTCGTCACTACTCAAGGCGCTCAAAAGAAGTGATGGCTCGCAATCTGTATCTCATTAGCGCTTGGGAAGCCAATAAGATTGTGGAAAACCTGCCATTGTTCTGCATAACATGCAAGCTTCCCATGGGAAAGATAGTCATGCGAAAAGGTATGATGTTTACCTTCACGGTACGTACACCATTCTCATTGATCATCCAACTTGTCGTGTTGCCCGTGATTGCGATCACTATGTTGTGTGCGCGCTGGTGGAAATGGGGTGGCAGCATGCTGCATGGACCAAGTTTCAGCAATGCGTAGCTCATCCCAAGCCCTGTCAGTGCAGGAAACGTTGCAGCATCGGCAGTGATTACCGAACCGACCTTATTGTTGAAGTTGCGATGATTGAAAAAGTCATAGTACCAATCGGTGTCGTTAGGGAGAAGTGAACATCGGTCAGTGTTGGTTGCTGCCATTTTGAGCGCAGCGTTCAATCTTGGGTTGAGTGCTTTTGCCGTCTCAGCTGACGGAAGCAGGATAAGGAGGGAAGCGAGGAGACATATAGGCCCATACATCGTGCTGCAGCTGGGAATATGGAGTGGACTTGACCTGGGCCGACTTCAGATCTTCGAGTGCAGCTATCGGATCTTGTGACGCACCAAATGAACCACGCGAGGTAGTACTATAGACCAGCGTGTAGTGGGTGGCAAAGGTTGTAATTCAGTGAAGGAACTTGAACTCTGAAGGGTTGAGTAAGTGGAAAAGACGTTTGATGATGCACAAGAAGGTGGTTGTGTGTCTCCGTCGTAAAGTTGCGGCTTATATATACCGCGTCGATGGTAAGGCGGGCAGCATGTTCTGTAAAGCATCAAGATGGCTGCTGACCGTCATCTAGGGGCGATCATAGTTCGTTCAGCCACAGTTACTCCGCTATGCAAAGGCGCATCCTAGAACAGTAGTCACTCAGTGAAATTCTCCAATCCCTAAGATACATGACATATGCATGCAGTAAAGGCCTGGTTTGAATCTCATCGTTAAATTTTTAAATACAAGTCAACACAGAAGTTCAGCAGAGGCATAGAGAACTCAAGTGAGATCAATACTGATTGTGCAATCTTGCGCAATGTCGGGAACTATAAGATAGCGAAGTACCTTCATCGTCTCACCGTCTCTGAACCCGGTTCATGGGTCTTTTCCAAATGGCTACCGGCAGCTTTCACCGTGCACATTCGAAAGCCCGATTCATGCAGAAGCTCCGGGTTGACACAGACAGTACGCTGTATCATTGGTCAGCTCTTTCATCGGATGATCGGAAGACAGGCTGGAGCCGTAGAGCTTGTGACGGTCGATCTATCCCTAGCTTTGGTTACAAGTGCGTGATCAAAACTAGATCCTCGCGAGTCATGCCCATCGATCATGTAATTGGTTGACGTTTAGATCTGTTGTAGCACGTAAAGACAGATACAGATTCATGGGGGCTAGACTGGTGAACGATGGCGTCTGGGAGGCAAAAGAGCGCTTCCGACTTGAGACCATATGCTTAGTTGTAATACCGAGATCGAGCCTCCTCGTTTGAGGATTCGCATTTCACTAGATGCACTCAAAAGACTGACAATGGAAGATGATCTTGTTTGCAAATATCATGGCGTAGCACTGGGTAACAGCTTTAACAGAATTATATGTGCTATTAAGCTTTCTTTTTTAACGGCTAACCTGGTCGACAAGCTTGCATGTGAATTGGATGAAGGTGAAACCTCAGCTAAGCGCAGAACACATAGAGGTTACACAGCAGACAGGCAAGGCAGTTGCTAACCACGTTATGGCATTGTTACATCAGCCGTTTCCGTTCGACAGCATTGTGCGCCACTTTATTGAAAAACGATTCGTTCCGCGCATCGATTCATCCATTTACATTGTTAGAACGCGATGATGATGTTTGACAAATCTTTTGCATCTACTATACCTCATTTGCTTCTAGAACCTCGCGAGTCACCTTGTACAGAGCATCTATGAAAGATCGTGTAGCAGTGCACGAGACGAGCGCCATACGCTAATGCACCTCGACATTTGCTTGCTGTATATGTTGAAGGCTCGCTTTCAACACTCTAGGGCTTTTAGCAAGCGTCAATATGGTCAAAATAAATTTGATGGCTATCGTAGATCGTCCATGACGACATCTTTCTGCACATTTTCTTTTGACCGCATCAAATAGGAAAGATTGCCCCAGAGGCCCCTCATGGCTTCAGTCCGATCATCAACCTTGAACAAGTCGTACCAACGTGTTCTTTGAAGTGTAGGCGAGCACCAATCGGGGTCTGAGGGTTGATTTTCGGGAAATTCGCCGTTCGTGAGGTAGTCCAAGTACGCTGAGTGCACGTGCAGCCTCAGTAAGCTAATGTGGTGGTTCAACGACGAGACCATAAAGACCTGTGCACGTGTAAGCAAGCTGTGTTTCGAACATGTCTTGCGTAAGTAGCCTACATCATCCCAGTCCGTGCCAGGAGCCTTTCCAATTGCTTCGTAGACGACTTTAGGGTCCCAAAGGGGGTTCCCAGGCTTAACAGTCTTCCAAAGCTGTGCAGGTGTTGGCCTACGCCGCACTTTGGAACCATCCGCGTTCCTTTGTGTGGACTTCTCCGGTGGGCCGGACGCTTCTTCTACATCACTCGGCACCTTGGATATTGTAGCCTCTTCGACTTCACCTCCAGGTCCGCCTCCCCAGCGTTCTTTTGTTGTCCACCACTTCCCTTCGCCCGCGAGTCGCTCGACTCGACCTTCTCTTGCTCTTTCTTGCGCTAGAAGAAGTAAACCTCCGAGTTCACGGACAGTATCCAAAGTAGACTCTGCGTCTAGATTATCAGAAACCCCGAAGTTGACGTCTGGCCGGCACTGAATCCCAAAAACAGGGCCTTCCATCCAACCCTGTCGTGCTTTCATCCTATCCTGGGGGCCTCGCCATGCTGCAGAGCTCATGCGTACAGGAAAACGCACGTGTTGCATGAGCAATACAGGAGGTCGTCTGTGCTGTGACAGTGTAATACCAAATGCCCAAGCAATCGGTTCGACAAATGCTCGAACACAATCGATGCGATACTGATCTGGCATCTCTGCACCATTGCCAATACGGTAGCCACGATAAGAACCATTAGACAGATCAGCCGGCTTCCCTTGTGGCTCCGCATTGATTGCAGTAGGGAATCGAGACGGTGCAAGTCTTGCAGGTAATACCCTGCTTGGAGTGATCGACGCAGTATGAGCAGCTATGCCATTGCATGCTCCAAACCCGTTCGCGGTGACAGATTTAGCAATGGTCTGCTCGCTCACTACTTCCGTCTTTGCCTTCTTGCGCGGCTCGCCCTCTTCAGGTGAGTTGAACCCACTTTCCATCTTCGCGATCCAATCTGTTTTCGTCTCACTATGTGTCACCTGAGCATCGTCCCCCACACTTTGGTGAAACTCGATGTCTTTGCTGTCAGGTTCACTGTCGGCTTCTTGCTTTGGAGGGCGATAGTCGTCCAAAGAATCGTCCCAATAGTAAGCCATGTTGTCGAGGCCTTCCCAAAATTTGCGAAAGTGCGCGAGTCGCAGAGGCGCTTGGCCTCCAATGGCTTTTCGTGTTAGAGTGGAAAAGGCATCTTCATTCTTGAATAGCAACTCTCGAGCGCGAACATAAAATTCTTTGCGGTCTGGAGCTCTTCTGCCATTGCTAAGAAGAACGATACCACCAGACTCCAAGTTCGGGGGCTCATGAATATCTGGCGTATCCAGCCACGCAGCAGGCGGAATATGAGATGCAGCATCTGGAAGTGACGACAGTATCGTTTCGAAGGTACAGTCGAAATGAAATGTGACATTCAACTGCGCCAGAGTCTCTTTGGTAACGTCGGATGGCTTCTTGAGACCGAGGAAATGTTTGGTGACCCCCGTTACATCGTCACGATTCCAAAATACTGGCGGGGTCCCTGTCGACGGCCTGGGGGGACTGAGCTTCGGGAAGGTGGCAGGGATCGGTCTCGAGGGAGGTGTCCGGTCTTGTTGTGTGTCATGCTGCCCCGCCAGAAGATGTCCTGGACAACCATGTATCAGCAACACTATCGTCTGTGCTGTCTCTCAAACGAAACACGTGTGATATTGAGGGAAAGAAACGAAACGTGAGTGCATCGCGTCGAGTGCATCCGAAGGCTGGATGAGTGCAGAATCGCGCTGTGAGACTCGTTCAGACAAGGCCTGAAGGCGGCTTTCGGTCTGATGTCTTCGTCGTAATGTACAGATTGAAGCCAGCGAGGCTGGGAAAGAATGACGTATGCTGAGGTACGCGCTCAAGAAGTCGCTTCTGGTACATACCACTAAAATTGAACATGGCCGTGCAAGAGCGCTGTGAATATCAGTTGCCAGAGAATTTAGTACAATCCTGTTAGGGTGATGCCGTCGCAATGTCTGAACGTGTCTTCTCGGTACTCGAAGACCCCGGGAGGCAGGTGCGTTCGGTTGCCATTTCTGCGCTCATGCAGCATCCATTGTCTCCACCACAAACGGCCTCTGTGGACATGTGCACAACCGAAGCTGGTCAGCAACAGCACCACTGCATACTTGAAAATTGATCTTGGGTGCCGTTGACAGATGTCACGCCGTTGACGACAAGCGCTCGTCTTGGCCGCCGAGACTCTCGGTAGTCTCTGTTGCAGCGGCTTGATTCTTGCTGGATAAACGAGTCAGAATCTCTGTTGGTCCTGACGCGAACTTTGGACATTGTGGTGAAAGCATACGAACAGCTGAAACACTCTTCAGCCTCAGCCCCTACTTCAGGGCTGTACGAAAGCCCGCAGAAGCGCTGTCGTCACGTGCGCGGTCTGTTGACATTCTAGGGCTTTTACCTGCGCGACTCACCTAACCTTCAACATTACAAGTCTTTCTAAATGGCATTGGAGTCCCGATTCGTATCCACCTACATGGCCACAAATTGCCCTCTGACCTAGCTACTCAGCTGAGACGCTCATAGCGCCGATACAGACGACGGCGAGGCCTCTCGCGCTTCAGGTTTGTCGTAGTCGGTTTTCGAGCGGTACCTGAAGCTGCCCACGTTTCAGAACCACACCAGCCCACGACCATGTGCGCCATGTGCCAACGCGCGAAAGCGCTTCAGCGTGTGGGTGAACGACTACTGTCAACCTCACTGTGACTCCAATCCTCCAGCGTTGCCAGCGGCAAACTCCTGTTCTCCCTTGTTAATATGCTGAAAGCGTCTGCGGCGCTTGCATCTCTTCATTTCCGCCTGTTTCTCTGAACCCTTTCAGGCGTTTCTTTCATGACCGTGTCGCCTGAATGGCCTCTCCGCAAGAGTCGATCACGACTGTGAACGGGAGACGATGTACTCGCTCTCGCGCCCGTACAGCGGCTCAATCGACCTCAACGCCAGCAGCGGCGCCAACAACGGCAACTGCAAGTCAGTCGACTACCTCGACAAGCGCAGAGAAACCACCATCTACGCAACAGACCGCTGCTAGTCCCCAGCTGTCTCAACAATTGCAACCGCCGCCGCCGCCGCCGCCGCCGTCGTCCCTGTCACTTCAATCGTCAGCTGATGCGCCTTTACCTACATCACAAGCAGCAATATCTTCGGCAGCAGGTACGAGCAGTGTTCTTGTATCACTTGCGACAACCCCTTTGCCTGCAATACTACAGCCGTCAGCATCAACACCAGAAATTGCAAACCCTAGTGCTCCTTCACAACCCAACGACCCTGTTAGCCCCTCGTCTCAAATTGCTGCAGCTCCTTCAAATCCTCCTGCGAGGATAGCGCCAACAAGCTCTGACACTAGCATAACAGCTGCGATTGATTCTTCGTTACCGTCTTCATCACTGCCGTCTTCTACTTCACCTGCTGTTGCGCAACCTGTGGTGACTGAGTCGACGGCGATTACGACACCAACATCGGTTGCTGCAGTCCCCGAAATTATACAGTCCGGTCTATCTTCACAGCTGCTATCGACATCCACATCACAAGCCAGAACTGCTGTAGCTGGCTTTCCTACCCATGATCCGTTGGGCATCATTGCGCCAGAGCGAGGCTCTCACAGTAGCGGCGCTGAGCATAGTGGGGATGGACACCCGTCATCGCACAGTGGCAGTGGGCCTAATATCGGCGGTATAGTCGGTGGTGCGATTGGAGGAGTCCTTGGCCTGGCTCTACTGGGCGTGCTCCTCTTCTTTTGTTTACGACGGCGCAAAGCAAGACAAGGAAGCTGGGACGAGAAGACTGTGGAATCATCAGGCTTTGCATCGACACTGAAAGCTGTACCTGCAGGCTTATTCGCCAGGCTTCGGAACGAGAAAACTGGGCCACTGGACAACCCCTATCAACGACACCAGCCACGTTCGAGTGTTGGATCAGTGTATTCGACAACCTCAAGTGGGCGAGGGCGATCAATAAGCGAGCCGCAAGGACAAGCTGCCGCTGGTGGTGGCTTCATTCGTCGTATGTCGAGCAAGAAGAGTGAACGCAATGTTCTACGTAAGAAGACAAGCAGCGTATCGTCACAGGCGCCATTTGTAGGAATCACCGAGGAACCGGTCCGCATTGACAACATCGCTCGCTACGATGCTTTCGCAGATTCAGCGCCGGAACCGCCTAGAAACCTACGCATCTCGAACCCTGACACGCTTCAACAAGAGCCCAGTCCCCCGCAACCTGCCGCAACCCCTCGCGTAGTTCGAGACCCTTTCGCATCATTGATTGACGAGATCGATGGTGCACCTGACTGGTTACGAGATTCGAATATGACTGCCAGCTCGGCCTCGAATCATCGACGTACGCAGAGTTCCGTCTCAGCACTACCTTCGCATCCAACATCATCCATATACAGCAGGGATCCTTTTACTGACCCTTCTCCCGTACCACCATTACCCACGCAAATTCCTACTTCTCAGCAGCAGCAGCAGCAGCAACAGCCACCACTGAACACGTACTCGGCCTTTCCCTCGACTCGCGATTCGAACTTTACATTCTTTGGAGAGCCTGGCCCAAGTCGACCAGGCACCACTGTCTTCGCTCCTGCTCCTGCTCCTGTTCCAGGTTTGCCCAGCAACCCAGGAGCCAATCGCTCTGCGACTAATCTGTTTAACACAAGAGCAATGACGCCAGGACCTCTGACTGGCGGTTTACCTACCAGTACGAGCCGACTAGACAGACAGTCGGATCCATTTGATCTCGATAGACCAGAGGTGCTCAGCTTCAAGGGCATTATGAGCCAGATGCGGGACAGCATCGCACGGACGACAACAGTGCGGAGTCGGCGGACGAGCAGTATAGGCGGCTGGTTTGGGCGGGAGGCCTCGCCAGCACCAACGTTGAACGGATCAAGCGCGCGCAGGTAACGTGTCTTTGATTCAGAGTTTTGGATTTGAAGACAGACGAGGAAGACGAAATCACAGGCACTTGAAGTGCCCTCCCCGACGAGAGATTTTCATGATGGCAGGAAGCGTTCCGTTGGTCCCATCAGTGCGATAATTTGCAGCATTGCTTTAACGTATCTCCTTTTTTCATGTCGCATTCGAAAGCACTATGTTGCATTTGTACTTGTATCACGCATATATCCCCATGAGTAGTTGGTAGAGATTAGCACACTAGGTGCATGTAGTAGACATGAGCCACCCCTTCGCTTGGCTGAGCAGCATGAGGACTGAGAATCAAAGACTTATTGACGTGGCATCTGATATGAAGTTTTCGTGACCTTGCTCTATTGTCTCCACCCGAATCACAGAAGAGATGGTGGGGAAATGGTAGCGTGTATGCTTTCATTCATTCGTATCGTTCAGTGCTCATTCAGTATGGCTCTGCCTTTTTCAGAGCAGCCAATATCTGTTCAGCACGGCTCTATCTTCTCATGCTATCCCGACCTTCTCTATACCAACTCACTGGTGACATTGGAGAATTCTCCCTTGTTCAGCTTTGTATCCCAGAAGATGGGGTTTGTGTCGTTGAAGCCGTGCTTCACCCATCCGTCTTCCTTGACATGGTACAGGTTGATGAAACCACCAGAGTATGCGTCGCGGTGAGTGGCGGCCAGGATACTCCTCTTTCCGAGCTCCAGCGCCTCGTTGTCCTCAAGATCGTACTTGTACTCGGCATCGAGGACACCGTAAGCGAATGTCTGACCAGAGCCGACACAGAACAGGTTGCCGGCAAGACGGGTACCGTCACTGTCGATGTAGTAGAGGGCGGGGCCTTCTTGCGGCGTCACGCCAGCGCACATTGTACCCTGGAGTCAAGCGTCAGAAACGGAAAAAGGCTGAGAGGACGAGGCAGGGTTGGTCGGCTTACCATGCTCAGGCCCATGCCCTTGTAAGAGTAGACCAAATTGGCCAGGATCTTGGATGCTGCGGCGACGGAGATGCGACGCTTGTGTCGAAGCTCGTGCAGGCGGCACTGCATGCCCAGGTATGCTAGCCAGTACTGGCAATCCTACTCTCTGTCAGCGTAAAGCGTCCCCAAGCGCAGGCCATGCGTGTTCTGAACTTACAGCGGCGCCACCGGCCATAGTCCCCAGTAAGCAGCTGTTGATTTCAATGACCTTCTTGACTGTCTGACTTGCTATCCAGTTGCCGGCCGTTGCTCGCGAATCGGTTGCTACGATGATGCCACCCTTGAATCGGAAGGCGAGAGTTGTGGTACCGTGGGCAATCTTGATGGGGCAGCTAGGGTTGGAGTAGTCGTCTGTCATGGCGCGCAGCCACGATTGTGCCTGGGATAGCCTATTAGCCCTGATGTATGTGTGCTGGTGACAGGAGATGCCATACTTGAGCGACTGGTGGCAGAGCAAACTTCAGAGACAGGTCTGGCGCGCCGCTGTACAGCTCGAGCTGCTGCTGCTCCGTCTGGCCCTCGTCCGCATCGACGGGGCGGCTGTACTGCGCCACCAACGAATCCATGGCTAAGACAATGGTGCTGTGGTATCCGAGGACAGGAGAAGGAGTATTGATTTGGGGGACTGAGCGGGTGCAAGCGGTCGTGGTCGTGGTCGTGGCGGGGATAGCGGGCGTGAGGGTGTGATGTCGCCGTACTGGAGCTCCCGCGACCTAGCTCGGTGATGCGCCAAGCCAGTCCTCAGTGCACCAACGCGGCGACTGCTGCCTCGCCCACCTAGCCTCGCCCCGCCGAGCTACTGCAACCGCATAACTTATTGTATGATTATCCAAGGTCCGCAACTGCACCTCTACCTCTTACCCACACCACATGAACTGCCACCAGTCACCGTGTGAATCTCGCATATCCTTCTCGAGTCTGCTTTGCTAATTATTAACATGACGCGTCTTGCGCAACGGGACCATCCGCTCACGTTGTTGCTGCCCTGAGGTCAAGAGGTGATTCTAGATGTAATCATCGTGATTTGCTCCCGCTCATGATACTCGAGCTGGACAAATAGTAGACTGGCTTAGCCGGCCCATTTGCTCGTTAGATGCACAGGCTGACGGTTCGTCATGTCGTTTGTACTGTGGCGCGTTGAGAAGGTAGTTGCCATCACATGGCCAATGAGACCGCCGGTCATCCAAGACACAACCGCAACCCACGCGCCTGTCCTCCACCTCAACAGCGACGTCACCCGCCCGCTTCCTCCAACATGCGTTCGTCTTTCCGAGCTGCAGGCACCGGCAACAGCCATGCAGGCACAGATCGCTGTCACCCTGTCTCACGTAGCTTGACGGCGGGAGCAGGATACATGGGCGTGTGCCTCTCTCTTACCCCATATGATGCCCACGAGTGATGCAGGAGGGCCATGTATATACGATCAGTCGAACGCCATCATGACTGCCGTCGGGAGCAGGATTTGGAGCACTTGTCTTCTGACTGTACTTGCCATTAAGTATCAGCCATTTCTTTGCTTTGCACGCTTTCAAATGTCTCCCCAAAGTAGCTCTTCTGCGCCTTCGTACTGGCTGCATCCGCCCTCTTGCTCGTACAGCCCGACCTTCTCACTCTCCAGCCTTCATCACGCCGCACCACCGGCTAGACTCAGACCGCTGCCATCGTCTTTCGACTCTTGCACCATTGGCAACAGCCTCTCCAGTCCATCTGCTAACCGCAGAAATGTGCTGGATAACCCTCACACCCAGCAAAAACAAGCGAAAGTCCACTTCCTCAGACTGCTCGTCTGCGGACATCGTCCGCGTGCATCACACCCATAGTCCCAGGCCACGCTTCAGCGACGTCACCATCTCGCTGCCCAGCACTGTGACCTCGACTACAGACCATCACCACCATCATCACCACGAAGGGATCCATCTGCATCCACATATACCGGACCACCTCCGCCCACACGCCCCTCTGCCCCATGGCCTGTTGAATCATCACCATAGGCATCCACATCTGCACCCGATCCATCCTCTTCACCTCAACCCAATCGCCCCGCTCCACGGGCCGGGCAAGAAAATCAAGATCGAGCGTCCTTGTCCCCCCCCTCCAACTCGACACTCCTCGCGCCCACCGCCTGCGCCGTCGTGTTTGACATCTTCTTCCTCGTCATCCTCAGCCGCGTGCCCGCCCAAGGAGCCCATCTACCGCACGCAGATTGTCGAGCCGACTGCTGTGCGCGCCACCACAAGAACTGCGCTACGGGACGTCCGAGTCCGAGGGCGAGTGAGGCGGGTAGGTGGATACGAGGTATTGGGAAAAAGCATGCCGTGGGACTGGGATTGTGTGAGCAGCACCGTGGGAAGCAGCGTGAGGGATTCGAAGAAGAAGAAGAAGAAGGAGAAGGGAGAGCGGAAAGGAGGAGGGTTGAAGTATCCGCCTTTTGGGACCATGGAGCGCTGGCTTTAGCAGACGAGCACGAGAAAGAATTTCTTTTGATGATACATCTCAATTCGATAGCATATCATATGCGACTAAGACAGCACTCTACATTCCCATGTGTAATGACAAATCGATTATCACGGCCAAATGAACATGGCAAGTGAACCTCCCATAGAAAACCCTGGAGAAAAGTAAACATAACGAGATAACGCCGCCGAAACCCATGGCTGACTTTGTGAGAAGGAAAGTAACATGTCGGTGCAGTATACACTATCCCAGTGCACGGGTATAAGCAACCTGACAAGGAGCTCCGAGCTGCGCCTGATGCTGTAATTTCCTCAAACGCCGTGACAAGCAATGGAACGAACAAGGAAATGGCAGGATGACTGAGAGTGTTATTTTTTTTCTTTTCAAGCACCAGCTTGTGCTCGTGTGGGAGTAAGTTGCGCCGGTGGGTGTGATGGTGAAGTGACCGAAGTCTCGCCTCGGCTGCGCCGTCTCAGCCCGTGTTCTTCAGCCTGCAACTGCTTAATGAGCTCGCGACTGGCCTGGTCGAGATTGGGGTCAATGAAATCAAGGTTGATGCCCATGCCGAGTGTCATGGCCATGGTCAAGCCCTGCTCGAGCTTGACGCTATCTTTGCTATCGCGACGACGACCCCCCGAGGTAGACTTAGGTGTCCGACTATTTCGCTGACCCGACTTGCGGCTTGGAGATGGCCCAGCACCATGGGGCGCAGTAGGTGTGACAGGAGGTATGAAGTCAGACCCAGTTGTGAACATGTTGTGGTTATGTGTGGTTGGTGAAGTTGGTGAAGCGGTTCTCATGTGCCGAGGCGATACCGGAGAAGAAACAGGACGGACAGCGTCGCGTTGTGATGGCGGGTAGGGCATAAAGCCATTCACTTGATGATGGCCGTTTTGATGCTGTCCCGACTCAGGATAAGTTGGCGGCCCTGGCGTCAGTGGCTCAATACTGGGGCCTTGTTGACCGTCTGCTTCTGTGTATTGCACGCCATCCATGGGTGTATGGATGCCATGCTGTTGTTCGATAGAAGATATTATCATGTCGTTCATTGGAGGATAAGACGTTCCCATGCTTCTAGGCGGGTACTCTTCGTGGGAATATCCTTGAAGAGCCGGATCAATTGGCATAGGTTCCTCTTCCGGTTGTTGACTGAGCGCTTGCTGAGCGGAGAAGGCAATATCTTGGAGAAGAGAGCCGCCCATCCCAAATTGGTGCGGTAAGGACTGACGTGGGTGAGGTCCATCGCGGAGTCCACCTTCGTCGAAAGCAGATTCCTGTTTCACCCTCTTGTTAAGGGTAGCAGAATCTTCTTCGCTGATGCGCCGACGTTTTGCTGCAGAACCTCGAGGAACAGGAACCTCATTTGCCTTGATGGGGTCGACGTTCCCGTATTCATCGTGTATGCAACGGCGTTTGCTCTTGCGACAATCCGCACAAGCCTTTACACGACCGGACTTCAATGCGTATGGATCACCATTCACATCGGCCATGATGGGCCCTCCATTGACTGGGCCAGCTACACTTGGTGTGTGGCCCTCAACAATAGAGTGGTCGCTCAGGCGACGCTTGACAGAGATACCGTACGAACCAGAGAGATCAATAGTATGCATGCCAGGCTTTGAGGAATCTACGAGTTCGTCCTTGTGCTTACATCGAATTCGTCTCTTACGGCACGCATCGCAAGCAACCCGTTTTGGTCCTAGTTGAGACGTCTTGGGAGTCGTGATATGAGGATTGCTTGCGCTAGGACGGAGGAAACCAGTCATAGGCGCGGCAGATGGAGTGACCGGTTCAGCCATAGGGTTGATTTCCATGGCAGCAGGTGGCGATACATCGTATGGCTTGACAGGATCTGGTAGTCTCTCCACAGACATGGCTGGGACTTCAGATCGCGGTTCTCGTTCGGCCTTCTTGACCGGAGGAATACTTGGCTTCGGTTCAGTGACTTCGACCATGGACGGTAGCGGAACGTCAGAGATAGCCCAAGTAGGAATGGTCTCATTACCGCGTTTCCATGCAATCCACATCGCGAATTGGCGTTCCAGGACAACCGGATCACCAAAGCCTTTTGGTATGGATCTAGTCACAGCATTGCGTGTCTTCTGGGGCATCTCAATCTTGTCCAGTGATATCATGACAGTCCTGTGGATATAGTTCAAGACGTCTGTGAGGCCCTCCAATTCGTGCTTAGGATAGTACCGCCTGTTGTAGTTCGCAGGACCTAGATGCGAGTTGTGGCCGAACTTGTCAGGCTCGCAGTAGATCGGCGTTTCGCGTTTGAACTGTTCGCCTCGCTGTAGGATTTCTTGCACGGATTTCGGTACCGGATCCTCTTCAAGATACTTAATGACCGTCAACCACATAATCTTCTGGAAGAATGGGTACCGGAACATCTGGGCTACTTTTGTGCTTTTCTCAATCTCAAGTACCTGAAACTGCATGCCATAGTGTATGCGAGTCAAGAAGTTCCCGCCGATGACCAGGCTGTCTTCGGGTGTCCACACGGCATGAATCCAGCCAGAAGGGATCAGCATGGTATCGCCAGGATACAGATCTACCCGGTAACATTCTTTGACTTGCTTGCCAAGCCAATCGTGTCCTTGATTCGGTGAGAGGCACCAGTCTTCGTACTTCTTCATGTTCTGCTTCGTGGGTGGAATGAAAAAGAAGACCTTCTTTCCCTTCACGATATGGTAATAGACTGACGAACCACCGAAGTCAATGTGGAAGTCTGTAAAACAATCTGCAACAGACATGAGGCAATAGAACTGCACTGGTGGAGGTGCGAACTTGTCATCCTCTCGCCATACGGAGTCTTGCAAGTCCATGTCTCGCACAACTTTGGGCCGTCGAATCAACTTGCCAAGCCGACTTCGCGAGACTTCCAGACTGATGACATTACGCACAGGCTTCTCGCCCTGTTGTTCGTAGTAGTCGGCCCACTTCGACATGGTCCATTTCTTGCCTTCTCCTTCCTGCGCCTTAACGTCGATGACAGGGACCGTCTCGTTTGGCCCATAGAGTTCAGCGACACGACGCACAGTCAAACCTTGCGGTATTACCATGTCGAGCTTGTCCTGCCCATCATCGGCAACGGTCTCATTCTCGAATTGGCCGTCGACCTCGTCGTAAGCATGCGTAGAGTGCTCACTCGATGTTGCAGGCGCCGAGGTCGCAGCCGGCGATGACCACGGTCGAGGGTTGAGCGCCCCTGGTATTAGAATGGGCTCTCGGAAGCCGTTGCTTTTTTGCAAGAAGTCGGCTGAGACCAGCTCAGGCGGCATGCGCGCGAATGTTTCAGGCGTGAATTCGATATCACCATTCTTGAAAGCAGCAATGTAATGGTGTTCGGGGTTGTCGTCTGATGTCCTCAAGACGCCCTGGTTCAATCCAGCGTAATCGACGGTAGTGTGTGCTCTGACAGACTTGCGAACCTCTGGGTCAGGTCAGACTTGATACTTGAAAACGCGTCAATGAACCTACTTGTCGTTTGACCGAATCTAGGCCTACACGGCTCGCAGTAGAACTTGTTCACATCTCGTACCTCGCGCTCACTGTTGAAACCAGCGCACGCATAATGATACCACTCCTTACAGCCATCACATCCGATCCACTGTTCGCCGTCGCCAACTTTGACCTCAGAGTCAGAAGACTTGCATGAGGCGCATATTAGGTCCGGCTCCGCAAGCTGCTGAGCTTTGGGACGCCGACTGGAGTCGGCGGCCGATGGTGCTGTGCTGCGCTGAATCTGGAGTGGAACAGAGTGAGCGCGCACGGCTGCAGAGGGTGTGTCAGTGGTCGGCGATACTAAAAAAGAATTGGAGAAGGAATGGCGGCGTGCTCCAGCCGGTTGGTCGTAAGGAGGTGTGACGTTGACAGAAGACGACGTGGGTGTGTCTGTAGTCGTTGCGGCGATGCCGTTGCCAAGCGCCGGCTGGAGCTGATTAACAGCACTTTTGGAGCTTGTCGAGGAAGCGCTCTTGGGTTTTGGTGTTGCCTTCTTCCGCTTACTGCTGGAGGGAGTGTTGCGCGGGCCACGAGGTTTGCCTTTGGGCCAACCTTGATGCTTCTTGGGTTTTGTGTCCTCGGCATTCGCAGTATTGGACATTGGCGGTGGAGGCTGAACGGTGGAGTTGTCGTCTGGGGGGGTGCGCGTCTGGACTGCGGGCGCAGGCAATGTAACATCAACAGGAAGCGAGGGCGGCTCTGGAACTTGCGCGACGTCAGAGGCACCACGGGGGTGCTGAATATGGTGAATGTGGTGGTGCGCATGCACAGCATGCGGGCTAGGGTGCTGTTGATTCTGGTGATGGTAATGTGGCGACGGCAGCGGAGGGTACTGGACAGAGAAGGCGGGTGCAACCTGCGAGATGCTCAGGCGCTTTGCTGTGGAGGGGGGCGTCTGCGCGGTGTGGGCGGAGACCTGGAAGAAATCGAGCAGCAATTGCGCGTCCGACAGACGTTTATCTGGGTTGTGCTCCTGCTTAGGTGCGAACGCTCCATTATCCTCATACATGCGCGTTCCCGCATCCGCCATGTGCTCGACATTGTAGGACCAGCCCGGATTGTGACTCGTCGCCGGCCGCGAGTGCTGCTGCCCGTACGTCGGCGACGAGGCGCTGTAGAACTCGGAGCGCGCACGCTTGGCTGGCCGCTCGTCATAAGTGTAGGCAGAGGCGTAGGGGTAGGCGTGCGTCGGAGCGCGGTCGCGGTCGCGGTCGCAGTCGCCAGCAGCATGAGGCAGCGTGGAGGGCGACGGCGCGGCGTAGGAGGCGCGGCGCGCGTGCTCAGCGTAAGCTGGACTGGTGTGCTGCGCAGCAACGGCAGCATCAGCAAGGTGTGTGGAGTGTGGGTGGTTTGCTGCAGCATTGTCGCCGTCGCCGTCGCTGTCGCGGTAGCGGGGGTGCGAAGCATCTCCGCTGGAGACGGCGGCGGGCGGCGGAGAATGCAGCGGCTCGTATGGCGGCGGCGGTGGGGTCACTGGGCGCCCTGCCAGCTGCCGGTACTGCGGCTTGAGGATTGTGAATTTGCGCATGGCGGATGGCAGCGCGGGCGCGGTGGGCGGTGGTGGAGTGTCGTCCGGAGGTGCAGCGTCTCAGGGCGGCAGAGCTATTGAGTCGCTGCGCAGTGCGGGAGGACGAGGCGGGCGCAAACAAGCATGTCCTGCGGAGCGACTCGGGCGCAGGACGAGCGCAGAGCAGGCGCAGTGTGGGCGAGGGCGCGGTCGCGGTGCGGCGGGTGGGGGTGGTTGAGGTGCTGGTGCTGGTGCTGGGGCAGACGTCAAGTCGAGATTGTGCTGCTGAGGTTCCCGCAGCAGACCGCCGAGGGCAAGAGCAACGCAGCAAAGCAACGCAATGCAGCAGACAACGGCAGCAGAAAGGGCAGCACAGCACAGCACAGCTCAGCACAGCTCGAGGACGGCGCAATGGACAAGGTGAGGGCAGAGAAACGTGCACCACCGGAGCCTGCGAGCGGACGTCGTCTGCAGGTCAAGTCTGCCGTTGCGGAAGAGCACCTCTTGCCGCAAACCACAGACGACTCCGATTTGCCAGGAGCAGCACGCGGAGCTCGTTCCCCTCCGCACGCCACACGCTTGCCAACAACCTGTAGATGGAACAGATGAAATCAAAGTCCTTGCCAGCCTTTCTGATTCCTCAAAAGACAGCTGCCCTACTCTATCCTTCCCCTTTCATCTGCTGCGCAGCTGCCCATCCTGTGTTTCGCCCCCATCCCCCGGGTCTGCTTCCCAGACAATCACGTGACGTACTTGGCGAAGGGCTCTGGGCAATTGCGGTGCCCGCGCGCTGGTCTCACTACCTCATCCACCCCACGCCCTCTGACCGTGCACCCATACGCCCTCTCGGAACACTCCACCACAGTCGCCAAAGTATGAGTCGCGGTGGAAAGCTTGCCCCCGAAGTCAATCGGTGAGTCTGCCACGCCCGCTGCGCCTCGAGGCTGGCCTTGCGCTGTCGCATGTATGCGGCCTATCCACACGACCTCCGCTAACCTGCCGCTTTTATGTAGAGCTCTCTTCGTAAAGAATCTGAGGTGAGTGTCGCATGAGTATGTCTTGGGGCTCCGGACTGATTTCCTCCAGCTTCAACGTTACTCCAGAGGAGCTTTTTGACCTCTTTGGCAAGTTCGGCCCGGTGCGGTACGCTGCTTTCCTGGCCTGTCAGGCCTTCCCCGGCCTGCACCATACTAATCTGTCGCCAGCCAAATCCGCCAGGGTATCGCCAACAACACCAAGGGCACTGCATTCGTCGTCTATGAGGACGTAATGGACGCCAAGTCGGCTTGCGACAAGCTGAACGGCTTCAACTTCCAGAACCGCTACCTTGTCGGTACGGACAACCGCGCTCGCTTACCATAATCCAAGGGACTAACGCAAGCAGTATTATATCACCAGCCCGACAAGATGATCAAGGCAGCGAGTGATCTTGCAGAGCGCCAGGAGAACTTAGAAAAGCTCAAACAGCAACACGGTATCGATTAGCATGAGGCGGGGCTCCAGGAAACGGTGAACTCGCGCGAGCGAAATAGTAATAAGAATCCTGCGGGCCCCAAGACCGATAGCGTACACTCGAACCATTCATCGGACCGCGCCCGCGCTCCACGATCGTCCACGACGAGTTCGACAGATACGGAGCGCTCCAAGGCATCCTCGAAGGACATTTCGACACCAGCCAGCCGCGATCGCGACTGGTACAATGTCAAGCTATCCATCAAGGGACTCTGGAAATCGGCTATTAGGGTTGGCGTTTAGGAGGTCATGACACGTTTACGAACGAACCATGCATGGTTGAGTCAGGGTTTCGTGTCTTCAGCAATTGGGATGGCTTTTTCATGGATTTCAGTCTGCACCCATTCAGGGGCTGCATCTACATATATCACAGCCGTTAACAGGCTTCAAGCGATTGAATCTTCAATATCATCAAGTTCTCTCTCAGCCATTTCCTGGTCATTCGTGCGCTGTACGCCCCACTCGACACAACGCATCACATGCAGTTGTCGGGCAAATACCTACGGTGCTG
This sequence comes from Curvularia kusanoi, assembly GCA_011058905.1. NCBI lineage: Eukaryota > Fungi > Ascomycota > Dothideomycetes > Pleosporales > Pleosporaceae > Curvularia > Curvularia kusanoi. The sequence continues at coordinate 68,686 of SWKU01000001.1, read as the reverse complement.
TCAGGGAGACCGTCAGCTGACCTGCGCTTCTAGGGACCGTCTTCCGAGAACTCCGGTGAGGATGGGTCCCACGGTATCGCCAGGGGTGATGCATAGCTACGAGACCGCGGGAGACACTCGCCACGGTAGATGGAGCAGTTGATTATCCAGGCAGAGATTCAAATCCAGCACATATAAGATCGACAGAACAGGATGCGGGGACCAACCAGACTCTTGATGGTAGGCGAAAAGCAGGCTATGTGATATTGCTTTTAGCGCTCTTTGCATAGCCTTGGGTCACGCGTTGCACGGCTGGTATGGTTCGATACTTAGCATTCAGCAACTCTTCGCTTCCACCGCTCAAAGGGGAGAGAGTTGGCAATCATCGCTATGCCACGCCTGCTATGCCTTTTTATACAACCCTCGCTCATGTTCAGGGCCAAAGAAGAGATAATCGCAACCAAGAAGAGTATCCAGCCAGAGATGCGAGGTGATATAATACAGATCCGCTCATAAACGCCCAGATGTGGAAGCCCGGAGCCAGCGTGTTCCTGTCTGAGCCGCTCCATATGTACCCACCCTAACAAGTCATAAAACATGGTTTTTTCCAACACCAACTGCGCTCGCTTACTGAGCCCTTTTCTGTGCACGAGCAGATTTAGTAGTGCCTTCCTAACAAGAATCGTCGCATTCGTATAGCGTGCACTGATGGTGGTTGGGCTCCAGCACCTCCAGCAAAGTATCGAATATCTCAACACCGTCATCGTCTTCATCGTCATCGTCGTCGTCATCCATTTCGTTGTCCTCGTCCTCGTCTTCATCTAGCCGTCGCCGGTGCACCGTAGGCGTTCTGTCTCCCTCTGATTGCGAAGCGTCGTTCTCGGACCCGAAACCGCTGTCATCGCCTGAAAAGCTCACCATCTCTTGAGCGCCACCTTCTGCATCTGCGTCAGACAATGATGAGACGCTGACTTCATCGCCGTCTGTAACACCATGCCAGCTCTGCTCGCCATCATCGTCGTCGTCGGCGTCTTCAGCGTCCACGTTGGCGTCTTCAGCGTCCACGTTGGCGTCATCACTATCATCATCAGGTTCAGTATCGCCTCCTTGATTGTAACCACCAAAGGCCGGGCCTGCAAGGAAAGGCCCTGAAGCTGGTGTGGCATACGCAAAGGCAGCTGGATTGCTTGTCCGGGTCACGGATCGTTGACTGGGACGGCTAGCAACGTCTGAGCTAGATCTAGGTAGAGCAGGGTGTGTAAAGCGAGGAGATGGCGGCTCGCGTGAACGTCGGGGAGTAGGATGCCAAATTGTGACTGGCCCCATCTCAGGAGCAGCTGCATTATAGCGTGGCGATGAGGAGTCTGTAACTCGTCGGCGCTTCAGGCGAGCAGCAGACACACTTGGAGCGCGCGTGTGCGGCTGGGAAGATGCGTATTTAGTAGGAGACGAGTTCAATCGACGTTTTGTCGAGCTAGGGATGTCGAGGATAGAAGTCGACGCCGTGCGACTAAGGGATCTCGGTCTTTGCTGATGGAATAGACTTAGGGGCGACAGCGGCTGTTGTTGTCTATTCTTCAGAATTGAGCTGGGTGTGATCGATCGACGCCATTGTCTGTCCGCTGGACGCATCGAGAGCTCGACAGACTGGTGGCTGTTGAAAGACGAGTGCACACTGGCAGGAGGAGCATCGTACGTGGCAACGTACTGCCAACATGTCTCCTTTGCATCCGCCTCTGGAACTTGCTGGTGATGCTCATCGTTGCCTTTCAACTGCGAGTCTTGATCTGGCTGGAAACGAGGCAGCTGTCGAAGCTCTTGCCAAGTCCATGAGCTGCCCATCTCGTCGCTCCGTTGAACATATGCCTCACGCTGCGTGACATAGAGCCTCCTCTTGCCACCCGACACTCGCATTACCACACCGGCAGCGAGGAAGTTCGCTGACCACAGAGCCGAGCTTGACATCTCGCTGGGGGTGAGAAATCGAAGCTTAGACTCTTTCATCACCTTGCGTAGCGGTATGAACGCTGCCCTCAGAGCCGGGTGAGCAGCGACCATCTGGTCTTCATCTCGGTCGGTGAATTGCAGCCATTCCATCACATCGCTGAATGCATGGGACAGTGTAGCTTGTATGTCCCGAGCATTGGCGCTGTGCAAGGTAACGTTGCGAACGAACCCACGACTGAGAAGACGCTTGTAAACGAGATTGTTGGCACCGCATGCTTTGGGATACAACCAGTCATCCGTCGAGCCGGAAGCCCAATCACTAATAGCTTGGCTGCTCCATCCACTCTCGGTATCGCTGAAGATGCCTTTGTTGCCAGAAACTGGGCTTGAATCAGTGTCGCGCAAAGTTTGGACACTCTGGGCAGATTTTAGATTTCGAGCCTGTGTCCAATCTTCAGAATCTTGCGTTGTTGTTTTGGATGAATCGTGCATTGGCTGGTCTGGAGAGAACCATATGCCACGCAGCTCGCGACCCCAAGGCAGCAGTACAACCTCCACCTCCCACGGATTGAGTATGGTGGGTACCGCGGCTGACTCGAGAACCTCTAGTCGATCCTTGATGTCGCCAAGCTCAGCTTCTTTATCTTTACGATCCATAGCAGCAAGGATCAGTGCCGAGGAAGTTGAGGACAGCATGGACTGGTTGGAATCAAATGAGCCTGTGCCAATGTCAATACGACGTCTTCCATGTGAAGTGCTGCTGGTGTCAGCATCGAAAGCCTGATGCATCTTTTCATGTTCCTCAATGCGATGCTCAACGGTAATGAGTCTATCGTCGTACAGCTCGAGAGTCTGGTGTAGGTCTTCCGGCTGCACATAATTGAAAGACCCACTTTCAAGCACCTCAAGCCGATACTTCATTTCCCTCATGGTCTTGGCTACGTTTGGGATGGTATTTAATAGATTGTGCAGAGGTGCTAGGTAGGAGACCAGCTTTTGAAGATCTTGAGGCGATGCTGCTCGAAGGACATTTTGCAGCTGCTCTTCTTGCCGCCGCGAAGGCGAGGCAGGCTGCTGATCAGGTGCAAAAGGAATGTTTGCAAGCGCATCGGGCGAAGCCTGGGGCCCTGGTGTACTCGAAGTCAATCGAGAGAGCGTGTCAATCAGCTTCTTCCCCTGTTGCACAGCATTGTCAGCAGCACCGAGATCAGGAGTGCCTCGGATGCTAGGCGTTGCAACCTGGGTAGCACTGGGGATGAACTCGTTGGGATCAAGCGTGTTGGGAATGGTATCGCCCGGAACATTAAGATGCATGTTGCGGTTGAAATCTTTGATCTGCTCGAAAGGACCGCGCAAATCACTGAGTAGCCTCATGGAATCGGTTTGTATAGAAATACGTCGGGTCGGAGCCCGCCCTTGCTCGCTGAACGTTCCTTGAAGCGGTGGTGGTACGCTATCGTCAACGACAGTAGGAGAGGCAGAGTGCTGACGGTCAATACGTGGCATACTTTCCATGTTCAGCATGGAGAAACCAAGCCCTGCAAAGTCTCCTCGTGGCTGGTTCGCAGCGTGGGTGGCTTCGTCGTCAGCCGCTGGACGTCGATCATTGGAAAGCATGCACACAGAGGGGAGCCCGGGCAAGCCAGACGAGCTGAGCTGCGAAGGAAATCCCTGGCTATGCAACATGCGACCGTGCCCATTGGCTTCAGAAGCGGCTATGCGCTGTGGTCGCTGGCCGTTGCCATAGAACGACTTTTGTATCCGCTCGTCGTTGATACTTGGAGCTTCGTCTAGACTCGCTGGCTGCTCCACACGCTCGGTGGCTGGCTGCGCAGCAGGAGTGGACTGTTCGGAAACACGCTGTGTCTTGAGATGGAAGCAAGCGTGATGTCCACAAACGCACCAGGGCACGCGCTCGCTCGCTAGGCGGTACTGGTTGCTACCATCGTGGATCTCGGCGCTGCTCTTGTCCCAGAACTGGTCACATCCACAGGGGCCAACGGAGGCATCGCGGTAATTGCACGGTCCGGTGGGAAGCGCACGTCGCGGAAGGGGGTTCCGCTCGGTCGCTGGGCGACAGAAGTTGCGTTGCGAGAGAGCCGCGTTTGGCTCTGCAAACTCCGCCATGGATGTCAACAATCGGGCATCCCGCGAAGGAGTGCGCAAGCCTAGCACTGAGCCATTGTCGCGCTGAAGCTATGTAAGGAGCTACCACGGCGTTAGCAGCACCTTGTGGATTTCTCGCGGGGCCGAGCGCATACCGAGAAAGTTGCAAGCAGGAGTCGAAGGAAAACAGGTTCCTTCCAAGGGGAGGACGTCCGGCTTTATAGATTTTTGCCTGACGATCGAGCCTTATCGCGGGCACGGAATAGAGTGGGTCAAGAGGGTTGGGTGGGGAAAAGCAGGAAGCAGAGCAGTGACCGCTCTTGCTAATCTGCCAGACTGCTGCTCGCATGCCAGCCGTAACGGCGGGAGCGGCCCTTGGGTCCCAATGTCTGATAGGCTGTCGGCGCCGGAGTATGGGGAAGCACGGCTGCGCTAGTCTGCATCGAGCCGTGCTTTGGGCGAGCGAACTCAAGTCTTCAGCACCCTGTTCGCCTGGACGGCTGCTCTGGGTCATGGGACAACACACAGATAGCCTCATAGCCAGACACGACGCAGAAGGCGACTGCACGGGAACAATCGCCATGTTTTCCCGCGAAGGCAGCAGTCCAGGCGCTGCAGTTGTGCAATCGCGCGACATGGAGGTTTTTGGTCTGCTCTGCGCGACGCCGCTCATTGGGCGCAGATCGAAGGACCATGCAGCTGGTGCAAGGATCTTTGAACCCATATCTTGGCCTGACGTTTGGCGACTACATACTAGGCAGTGAGGGTACGTGACCTGCAGTCGCAATACTTCTACGAGGTGGTGCGCAGACGTCAGCCTTGCGTACGCCGAAGCGTACTTACGCGTAGAGCGTGCGCGTGAACCACAGATGAAGAAGGCGCGTGGCGCAAGAATAGACCCCAGTGCGCAGCGTGCCTGACCTGTTTCAGAGTAACGTTACTGTGCAGAGGCTGTGTAACATCCTCGAAGTCGGCACAGAGGCAGAGTAGAAACGTCATGCGTGGGTAGTCCGCATTGAGAAATGGCAGGTCCCTAGCCCTCACTTTCTGATTCATGTGACATTCCATCTCCGGAGCCTTCCTGTACTCGACTTCCGCTCTCCTGGAATCGTTCTATGTGTTCAGTATTGAAGAACTTCGTGTTCCGTTTTTGTAACAGATTCACACTGGATTTTCACACCCACACGAAGTCCAGCAGGGTCCGTCCTTGACACAGGTTTTGCAAAGGTTTCCTTGATTACCATAGCGTACGGCTATAAGCTTAAGCTTAGGTCCTCGAGAGCGTCTTGGCTTATCTGTCAGGGTGTCAATTGTATGGACATACCCTCCGACCGAACGGGTTGGTCATTCGAGTGACGAGCGATTGAGAGTCTTCGACTAGGTCGAGCGGAATGCTTCGTTGACTCCTATAGGGCCTTACAACAATGCATAGATACTGAAGGAGACTTGCTTTATCCCGCCCTCCTCTGCTTCTATAAGATCCAGCAGAACCCGCACTCCGTGCCTACATTTGCTCACTGCTGCTGCGGACCCAGAAATTCATGTCTTATGCTAGCCTCAATCCGTTCTCTTCGGGTTTGAACCATTCTCTCAACAAGTCTTCCAAGATGCCATTCGCGCCCGTCTTCGCATCCTCGCTGGTTTTCCCTTGGCACTCAATGTAGAGCTTGATCTTTGGCTCGGTCCCACTACCTCTGACTGTGAACACTGCACCATCATCCAGCTCACATGTGATCATCTGGGCGGTTGGGTCGACAGGCAGGTCGGGAATGTGATCACCGCTTTTTGAATCATAGCCTAGCGTGAGATCCCTCCACCGTACAATCCTACGGGTTCCGATAGTGGCGGGGTGAGGCTTATCCAAAGCACGGATGGCTGTGAACACGGATGTTGTGACAGACGGCGAGGGTGACACAAGGTACGTGTTAGCATCCTCAAAGTAGCCGAGACTCTCGTAGAGTTGCTGTAACTTGGTGTAGGGTGTGAGACCCTTCTCAAGCCACTGCGATGCAGCAGTCAAGAAGACGGCGGCGGCGCTAATGGAGTCTTTGTCGTGTACTGTCTGCGGGATCATATAACCGAGGGCCTCCTCGAACGCGTATGCGACATCGTAGCCTTGCTTCTCGAGGTCTCGCGCTACATTGCCAAGCCACTTGAAGCCTGTCAGCGTTTCTGTGAAATGGAACCCCTCCTTCTTCGCCAAAGCCGCCAGGGATCTTGAGCTGACTGTGGAAGCCAGCATAGCAAGTTTCTCACGAGGTTTTGAGGCTGAGTAACGCTCGTAGATGTAGCTGCCGAGTAGGAGACCCAGTTGATTACCGGTAAAGATATGCCAGCTCTTGCCAATGTTCTCTGCCGCGGCAAGACGATCAGCATCTGGATCACTGGCAAGGATCAAGTTTGCAGATGTTGCGTCGGCTGTTTGGATAGCCAAGTCTAAAGCCCCCTTCTCTTCTGGGTTGGGGAACTTGACCGTAGGGAAATCCGGGTCCGGCTGTGCCTGTGCTTCTACGATAGTCATCTGTGATGCGATCCCTAGGCTTTCAGCACAGCGCTGCATCGCCGGCAGACCAACCCCATGCATCGGGGTGTAGACGAAACGGAGATCCGAGCTCAGCGCAATTGTGTCTTCCGGCTGTGAGGCCCGCAAAACGGCTTGATGATATTTGTCCTGTACCAGACCAAGCGATCCTTCCACCAAAAGACATGACTCATCTATCACAGAGGTATCCCAGGTGACGGGCTTGAGGTTAGCCAGAATGGCTTGAGCGATACCGGTGTCATGAGGTGGAATGATCTGGCATCCATTGGACCAATACACTTTGTATCCATTGTCTTTGGCAGGGTTATGGCTTGCAGTAACCATGACTCCAGCTACTGCACCCAATTCGCGTACTCCGAAGGGCACAAGCGGTGTGTGTGACGGAGTTTCGTACCACCAAACCTTGATTCCTTTGGCAACGAAAGCGGCCGCTGTGAGTTTGGCAAACTTTTCCGAGTTATGCCTAGCATCGCGACCAATGACTACGCCTCGCCTTTTGACGTCTTCCTCGGTCTTCAGCAGGTAGGCTGCCAGTCCTTGCGATGCTTGAATGACTGTAAGAGAGTTCATGCAAGCAAACCCGGCTTGCATAGGACCCCGTAGACCAGCAGTACCGAAGGCGATACGAGTTCTCAGGCGTAACTCCAACTCAGTCGTATTTCCGTGGTGCAGGAGCTGGTAAATCTCATCTCTTGTGGCTTTGTCCTGGTCGAGCTCCAGCCATTCCTTCGCGAGTTCCTTGATGTCTTTTGCCATGGTTGACGGAGGGAGTAGTCAGTTCACTATTGGTGTCGATGGTGAACGAGGATCAGAGCGAGATCGTGGAAGTACTTATTAGCGCCTCTCGGCTGGTAGTGATTACCAAATGTTTGCAGTCCTTGCAAATCTGGTGATGGCGGAGATGGCCGGGTTCAGAACGAGGGAATACCAACTTCAGCACCTGCCTCGTTCTGTTGCAGCTTAACTCTCACCCCACTCGCTCCTAGCCCGATCGCAAGTCAGGACAAAGACTGCGTAAAAGTAATTACGCAGTGATTGGCGATATCACTCTCATGTAGTTATTGCGTCGCAAAGTGCGCTGAGTGGTTGAGGTTGACGACTTCTATGTGGGGCAGCTCCGCTCCGCCACATTTGTTGGACCCCTGCCTAGACCTGTAACTCCAGACGGTGGTGGTCCGATCTGATCACCCTGTCCTCTCTTCCCTTACTTCTGACCACCAGATACATCTGAAGTCGACACACTTGCTCAAACCATGATTTGAGATTTTGCGCCAATTCCTTCTGCGCTACTACTCCTCGAAGACTACACCCAGCCTTTGTGTACTCTGCGACGAAGGACACCACAACCATGGCCGCGCAAGCACAGCGGAAGGCAAGAGTCTTCAGTCGTAGAGAGATCGAAGGGCAAATTTCCAGTGGCAAAGCCATTGTCATTGTAAACGATAAAGTCCTGAACGTGGGCGCGTGGATGCCGTATCATCCAGGTGGAGATAAAGCTATGCGACACATGATAGGAAGAGATGCCACCGACGAAGTCACTAGGTATGTTACTGCTCCGGGATGCCGTTTTCTGCTAATATGAATATGCAGATTCCATTCCTCTCAGACTCTCGAGCTCATGGGACGCTACCAGATTGGCCGCATCGAAGGGCGCTGGACGAATTTTCTACCGCCGATCCAGGGTGGAAAGTTCCGGACACAAAAGGAGCTCGAAAAGCTTTCTGAAGAAGAATACATGGATTCCAGCTCCTCATCAGACCATAGCAGTGCCAGCTCTGCGTCATCTGCGAACCAAAGCCCGATTTTCGAACCAGCCGATAGAGCAATGTCTGTACGCCAGCGAAATACGACGTCTGTTGCGCGAACCTCGTCACCTTCTTCTTCAGTCTCATCAATCAGTCTGGAGGAACCTTCAGACTCGCCGAGGATGTCAGTGCTAGATAGAAGGACCCAGCAGGAGCTGGACTTCGACAAGGCAAAATATCCCTCAACAGATCCCAAGACACAGGCGAACATCACCCAAAAGTATCGAGATTTACAAGACAAGATTCAAGCGCATGGACTGTATGATTGCAACTATGCCGCGTATGGTGTGGAATGTTTGCGGTATGGGACATTCACCGCCTTATTTCTTTACGCTCTCTTCTCGGGCTGGTATATCATGAGTGCTATACCACTTGCTTTTGTCTGGCACCAAATGACTTTCGTAGTTCACGACGCTGGTCATATGGGTATCACACACGACTTCACAACCGACACGACCATCGCTATGTTTGTTGCGTCCTATCTTGGCGGCATGAGTGCGGGCTGGTGGAAATTCAACCACAACGTTCACCATCTTGTCACGAACGACCCAGAACACGACCCGGACATTCAGTACATTCCCATTTTTGCTGTCACTCATCGCTTCTTGCAGAGTCTTACCACAACATATTACGAGAGGGTTATGGAATATGATGCAGTAGCTAAGATCTTAGTACGCATTCAGCATTACACGTACTACCCGATCATGCTGTTCGCTCGTTTCAACCTTTACAGGCTGTCTGTAGAATACCTTCTGAGCGGGAAAGGACCAAAGAAAGGACCGGCGTGGTGGCACCGGTACTTTGAGATGATTGGCATGATGGTGTTTTGGACCTGGTACGGCTACGGCGTGGTTTACAAAGCCATCCCAGACAACTTCAGCCGGTTTTGGTTCGTGCTCGTCAGCCACGCTCTCACTTCACCTTTGCATGTGCAAATCACGCTTTCACATTTTGCCATGAGCACGACAGACCTCGGCATTCACGAATCTTTTGCTCAGAAGATGTTGAGAACAACCATGGATGTTGACTGTCCACAGTGGCTTGATTTTTTCCACGGCGGCCTTCAGTTTCAAGCTATCCATCACTTGTATCCCCGAATTCCTCGACACAATCTCAGGGAGACGCAGAAGCTTGTTCAGGAATTCTGCAACGAAGTGGACATTCCGTATGCGCTGTATGGGTTTGTAGACGGTAACAAGCAAGTCATTGGTAAGCTGGCGGATGTAGCAAGACAGGCGGCCATCCTGGCAGAGTGTCAGAGGACGATGGCAGCGGAGGGCGATTACGGTCTGCATTAAACTAGTCGATGTAGAATAAAATGCGAAAGGATGAATACAGCCAACACATGTGTGCCCACCTTTCACACTACTGCACATTGTCGGCTCCGACGAGGCATTTGGCATGGCGCAGGATAGTCGAAAGGCAGCGTTTTAGCCCGAGTCCTTCGAGGCTGATCATTAGTACAGAGCACATAAATTTACAGCTGTCCAGATGGAGGGAATCATTGGAGCTGACAAGGCGCAGTATGCTGTGGTGATGTGCAGCAAGGACTCGAGCAGTGCTGTCAAACGAAGGCTGGCCCCTGGTTTGCTTTTGTTACAGCGTTGGGCGTGGGCGGGTGACACGTGTTGGGCTCCCAGCTGCCCATATGCATAGAGCCCTCCTTGGAGGCCGACCCTGGTGGCGCCGAGGGAAGGAGCGTTTTCTGCACTGCATGCATGCACAGGCGGGACTCGGGGGCATGCCACCCACGCTTTTGCCAGACAGCCCTATCGAATGCGGCAGCCGTTTGGCAGAGCAGGTTTGAAGACGAATTGTTACAGGCAGAGGCAGCCTGTTCGGACGGCCCGAAGCAGTCATCCGCAACGGCGCGGCATCAGCTGACAGGAACCAAGATGCTATTCGTGAATGCGCGGGAGCGGTTTTGTAGTGCTGTTTTCGCCGGTTAAGCCAACGCATACTTGTTTCGGTTCCACTCGATTGCTCAGGCTGGCACGCACTACTACACACCCACCACTCCCTCGTTGCCAAATGCCCCCGTCCTCGTCGCGCCACGGACCCTCTGCTGCGATAGCAAATTTCGCTGTCCAACGGAAACGCGCCGCGTGCTGGCGAGGGTCATTTCAGCGCTGACCGCCATTGCTCGGTTACTCGTCGCGGACTGCAGTGCTGTCCAGGCTTCACCCAGGCGACTGCGTGCACCAGCATGACAGCGCACCCTCTGAAGCAAACGACTCGCCGTCCACGCCAACATGACCTCGACCGCTGCTGAGCCAGACGCTGGTGCTGGTGAGCAATTCCACAGTATCTCTGGTGCGGGCGAAGTTGCTGAGCCAGCAACGTCGTCATCGTCAACTACGCCCACGCCCACGGCCACATCGACGCGCGAGAACTCGACTTCGAGCCAGGCCTCGGTCGTGCATGTCCCGGCCGCCGCCGCCGCTGCGCAGAGCCAGAGCCAGAGTCAGAGCCAAAGCAGCCCTTCAACGACGCCGCTGTCCTCGATGCACCGCCAGTCGCTCGTCCGCGACCGAGGGCTGAACGTGTCCGGCTCGCCGTCGCCTGCGAGCTCCGCCCTCAATTCGCGCGACGCCTCGCCCGCCCGCAGTCTGCAACGCTCCGCCCAACCGCCGCCGTCAGCGAGTGCGCGCTCGCAGTCGCAGTCTGCGCTGCGCTCGCGCAAGAGCAGCACCGACGTCAGCCCCAGCCGCGCGCCCAGCACGAACTCGCCAGCCCTGTCCGCCGCCGCCATCCAGCGCGCCCTCTCGTCCGCCAGCATCCCTCAGCTGCACCCCGCTACCACCACCGACTCTGTCAAGGCTCCACGGCCCTCCAAGTCACCCGCCGCCATGGTCTCGGGCGACAACACGCCCCATTGGCCTCTCTCGCCGCGCATCAAGTCGCCCTCCCCGCCCGCCGGCGTCCGCTCCCAGTCACGCTCACGCCGCAACTCGCTGCGCACCCAGGCCAAGAAGCCTGAGGTTGCGCCAGCCCCCGCCATTGTCGTGCAGCACTCCTCGCCGTCGCCCGCCCCGGCGTCCCGCATCCCTGTCAACGAGGAAGTGGCGACGCCCGGCGAGGAGGACATGCCCATTATCATGAGCATGAAGGGGCCGACTCGTGGGGCCAGCGGCGCGGCCCCCAAGCTGGAGACAGTGCAGGAGTCTAGTCTGCCTGCAACACCCGGTTTTGACGGCCTTGAGCCGCAAAGGTAACGCTTTCCCCGCAGCGCCCCACTCTTTGTCATGGCGACGCACGTTGCAGCTACGCACGGAGCGAAAAACCGTACCATACCAGCCAACCAAGCTAACGGCTATCGCAGCTTCACTCCCGCAGCAACCGCGTCGACCACACACAACAAGCCGAACGAAGAGCGAAATGACGTCAGTTCTTCAAAGGTTACCGAAGACCTTAGCAGCCGATCCAACAACATGTACGCCAACACCGGCAGCGGCAGCGACAGCGGCACCCGGAACGGCGGAAAGGGCAAGATGCAGGAGCAGCGGTCGTCCTCAACTCATCGGATGAGCAGCAATGTCTCTACTAAGCCTTCTTTGACCTCGTTGTCGTCCCGGGCCCGCGACCCACCTCTACGCAACATGACAGTCGAAACGGAAACTGTGCCATCGATTGCACAGGCCACCATCAGCAACCAGGACCGCTCTGCTTCAGGCCGTATCGACGGCAGCCTGCGATTGAAACCCAGCAATGAGACGATCCGGCCCAAGAAAGAGAGGAAACCCCCGAAGCGCAAGGCGCCGTCTATTCACTCGGGCACCGGTAGGTCTTCGCAGTTTTCATATCACTACCAAATCCCTAGCAGGCCCGACATGGCTCCACGCTCGAACACTGCGTCTTCATTTGGGAGTACGGTGTCACTGCGCTCCTACGACGACCGGCGATCGATGGCGACCATGTCACCGCCTGCAAGCCCAGAAATGACCGTTTCTGCTTATGCTCCGTCGTTCAGCTATTTCTACTCCAATACTAACTCAAGCTCCCGTAAAGCTTCATCAAAGGCAGACGTCTTCGAGCAGAAAGTCGCAAGCGCAGTTGACGAAGCCAATTCCTCTGACTCTGACGCAACATTCATCTACGAGTCGAATCCTCCCGAACAACAACCTCACCGTAGCCGGGGTGGTCATCATTCGAGAACACCCAGCATGACGTCGATTGCCAGTCTTGCTGATCCCCGCCTTGCCATACGCAATGAGCACAAAAACCCCGGCAAGAAGAGCAGTATGAAGTTCACGAACCCGTACAACAATCCGAATCTGGATCTCGATGGCATGGATCGTGGCGAAGGAACGATACGGTTGGGATCTGGCCGCGCTGGCACGGGCAGTCACCACCATCACATTGGTAGACACGGTCAAGGTCGCGGCGCTCTCAGCCATATCCTGTTGAATGACGATGCCGCGTCAATGTCTCAATCCTCGCGCGGACGTGGTCCATCTTCCAGGCAAGCATCACAGCCCAACAGTCCTCGTTTCCACAATTTCTCTATCCAAAACGGCAGTGTGGCCGGTAGCCACAAGTATGGCGAGTCGTCGACGTACGATATCGATGCCGGCATTGTAGCTGACGACGAACGTACGCCACTCATGCCCTCAACTCGGAGCCCCCGCGTGCGAACACCACGCCGCAGAGACAGCGTCACACTCAGCAACCTTCAGCGGCAGCTCGATCGCAGACAGCGTAACGAAGGCGGTTGGTGTCGTCGGTTTGCTGGCTGTCTCGTTCTTTCTATCCTACTTCTAGTCGTTATTTTCAGCTCTGTTGGGCTGGTCTTTGCAACGACAAAACCCCTTGAATCGCTCAAAATCCGCGAAATCAGAAATGTGGTCGCCAGTCAAGAAGAACTGATATTGGATTTGATTGTGGATGCCGTAAATCCGAACATAGTAGGCGTCACTGTTACCGACATGGATGTTAGCATTTTCGCAAAAAGCAAACATGTTGGTTCTGACAAATGGTGGCACGAACATGGCAACGGTGTGCCACACAACAATGAAGAAGACTGGCATAGTATCGATGCATCAGCTTCCACTCAATCTATTGGGAAGAACAAGGACGGAGTGGATGAAGGCACCGATCCCGTTGAGGATCCAGATATCGGTGAACCTCGCACTATGTTGCTTGGTCGCATCTTCCATTTCGATTCGCCATTGAATTTTGATGGCTCTTTCTGGCACCGGCACAACGTCTCATCGATTGGCGAAATCCGCTTGACACATCCAGGCAACAAAACTGAAGCGGGCGGAACGCAGCGATGGGAGGAAGTATCCCAGTATCCCTTCCAACTACTCGTACGGGGCAACTTCAAATACCAGCTCCCACTCAGCACACGAGAACTCAAGGTTATAGTCGGAGCGGACTACCACTACGATCCAGATGCTGAGAAGAAAAAGATGGTCCAGACTGATGTCGGAAAGGCCAACTCAATCAACGCAGGGAATTATATTCCAACACAATCACCAGGAAGATACGATCGTAGGGCAAACCGCATTACGCTTTTCCGTTAGAGGTCGTCATATTTTGTACAACACCGTATTTGAACTCTCGAGGGGCCGCATCCGTTTGCGGTTCCAGATATCACGGCCGAAAGAAAGCAGATACCCTCATACAAACGAGTTCACGACCCATAGACTTACAAATTCGAACAGCGCGCCGGCTTTCTCGCAAACTCGGCCGCATGATCGTTCCCCTTCTTTATGGCTCCACAGCCTAACGATTTCCTTGCGCTCTGCTTTTTGCTTTGCATCGTTACTTATGCCGGTCTCACAGACGCATGGGCTATATGTATACGCTTTGGGAGTATTCGCAAAATGCATGCGCTTTAGCGAAGGTGTTTGTAATTGTTGGGCCTCACTTTCTTGCAATTCTACAAGGCAAGCCCATTTGATCGGCGGTGTTTTTGTGATTCTCCGTTCTATTTGAGCGTTACTTAGCAACATTACTCTTTAGTATCCGGTCTCTCTTGGGGTCGGCCGAATGCGTTGTAGGGGGAAAAAGGACTAGGAATGAATTTTAGTGCGGTCTTCATTGGCCTGCGCATTGCTACTTGTACAATGTCCTGACTTCATGTAACCCTTGATGATCAATTCCTTGACGTAGACGTAGACGACATAATAGGGAAGGGACGATCTTGTGTACCACACATCTCTAACCTGATGCGAGACATGCGCATTACCAACATAGATACTTGTCTCATTTCACTTCCAGAAGGCCAAGTAAGCGATGATCTTGGACTGGTGAGGTCCCATTGTTCTGTTAGGAGATTGATACTATTATTGTATCGCTCTCTTTGCTGCATGTCTCGTTGTTCTGTTGGATGTAGACACCCACTGCTTAGGGCGTCTTATTATTTACAATGAGGCAACTCCATTGTGTAGTGATGGAACTGTAGGCAATCAAAGGTACAACAGGGCACTGTAACAGCATTAGGTGTGCATTCGGCCAATTGAACGCATTTGAGCACAAGAGAGCAGAAGGCTGGGAGTTCCGACTATCGCGTAGCTATCTTAAGATCTTTGAACCCCTAGATTCTGCACTGAGCAGCTTTGAAGACTTTCAATCAGGAAAGTGGTTTTTGTATTCTTGCATTGCGCCGAGTATTCATTTGGAGTTGGCAAGGTGCTGTAACAAATTTCCAGGAATGTGCTTAATCTTCGACAGCAAAGTCATGCCTCGGTATAAAGTACATCACAAATCGCCTCTACGCAGTAGATGTCAAGGGTTGTAAGCATTCCTTGATTCAAGCGGTGTATCCACTGCGCGTTTGAGAATGATATACCTGAATAAGAAACCAAGTATGGTATTCCCATCTATTCCAATAGGCATATGACTTTTCATGCAGAGGATATTGAGAATCAGCTGCGACATCATGTCAGAGCCCGTATTCTGACAGCTTAAAGGTTCCTGTGAACGCCTGCTTAGCATCTGCTGCCATGAAGAACAGTAAAGAACCCTCTCCTAACGTTGGGGGGAGCCAATTAACAATGTCTTCGTTGGTGGTCTAGACAAAGTCTTCTTCGTTTGAACGTGTCTAACAATCACATTCATCTTTTGCAAACTATCGGTCTGTGGAATTTGACCAAGCCTTGGTCTATTGACAGCACCAACGTGAAACACATCTAGAGCTCATGAGGTAAGGCACTTGTTGACCGAGTAAATGTATGTACACACTCGTCATGATGGTCAAAATCGACGAAGAGAGACGCGTGACACGATATATCGCTGATGTGTCAAGATGTCCTCCGTGAATCAAGATAGAGGCATGTGATGACTCAGTACATAGGCACAGCTGCCAATCCTAGATATTATGCTCTTTAGCTTGACCTTGGGGAAAGTCATACGTGGCTTGTCTCACCGTAGTAAAGTCTACCTCGCCGCTTCTGAAGTATCACCACCTCGGGGTTCGACGCTCGTCATCGGTTGAATGCATTAGCCTGCATCATTGGGTGAACACACATTGTTGTGCGATTGTGGTTAATCTCCTTCGAATCCGAGTCCAGCTGTGAGATACCAAATTCACTCTCATAAGCATTTGAATCTGATGAGTTGATACAAAACAGCTTTGAGCAGAAGCAGCCGTCTACTTGCAGCCGCTGGGTGCACTGAGAGAGTGTCTGCCTCGCTCAGTACATACCCTCAAGCAAGTAAGCAGGTCACTGCAGTCTCCTCTGATTCAGTAAGCACTGCAAGAGAACGACGCATTAATACTGCTAAAGGGAGTTGCGGAAACAAGTATTTCGTTTCTACTAACAAACACGCATCCCTTTGGCGCGTGCAGCTACAGCGCCTTTTTGAACTTGCGCGGGAGAAACAGTACGACTAAAAGGGCGACAGAAGCTTGAGAGTGAACATGGATAGTAAGATGCGTAGCTATCTATAACTGCTAAATTTATACTTGAGCCTCGTTAGATGAGACTGAGGTACTTCCGTTAGCTTGGCTGTTCTGCATATTGTTGTGTGATCACAGGAGTTCGTAAGGGTGGCAGTAATTGGCGAGTCTCTAACTTGATCGCAGCTACAGACGTCACATGGAAATCTAATAGAAATATAGTCTATCAACAGAGATGGCCATAGCTGCTGGGTGTCATTGAGCAGTGGTTGCCTCGAGTTACGTTGTTGTTGTGTCTGGTGTTGTGTTCCTTGGGCAAGCAGACTGTACTTTGCGGATACAGAGTGGGGTTGAGGAGACCGCTAAACAAGAGTGTATTTCAGAACTAGAGTCACCTTCTAGGGCCCCTTGAACTGGGTTTGTGGTTTTTACTGATATATATTTCGGTATTTTCGAAAATTTCATCTCGAAGGGTCGGTAACTCAGGTATGTTCACCATGCTCCAAAATGCATATAACCCTCACTAACATCTCTCAGTGGTAGAGTGTAGGATTGCAGCTACTTAGCAGTAAATCCCGAAGTCACGAGTTCGACTCTCGTTCGGCCCTGCTTATATTTTCGCTTCGGCGATGCTTTTTTTCTCCAGAAACCGAACCCAGACGCGGTCTTCTTTTTGTCGCGACGTGAATGCTTGCGAGTAGTTATCGCGTGCACATCATCGCTGTTGCTGCGGCCTATGCCAAACACACGAATGGCGGCATCTGCGGCGTTCGCGAAGCTGTGCGGCTGTACGGCTTAAGGGCTGAGCACCAGACGCGCCGATAGCAGCGGGTCGTGGGTGCCCAGCTCTACCATAAACTCAACACCATGCACACGGGCCATCTGATGGCGGCTGATCGCTGCTTTTGTTTCGTCAGCTAACGCGAGGTTGCATAAGCTGGTGGCTCGCATATCCGCCAAGTGTTTCAGGCCCTTCCTTGCGTAGACCATGTCAACTGTCTTGTGACAAGGTACATATTACGGTAACGCGACGATATCAGGACGATTGCAACCTCAATCTCATGGTTTCAAATGCAGTCAGTCGCCAGCACGTCGATATTACCGCAATCGTGGTCAACGGCATCTACTGTCGGTGGCAGATCGGTGTAGGGAGGACATGGCCCTGGATGCGCGTCAAAGAACGCCATCAGATGACCGCGGGAGAGCTTAGCCTAACTTACCACAGGTCAGGCTAGCTCGTGGTAGTGTTCCACCGATTCGACTGTCAGGAACGTTTGACTCGACTGAATCCGGCGGCTGGCGAGAGGAGCATCGAGTCTACCTACCACAGCAGCGTCTGCGCGAATGGAGCTGCAAGCCTGACTTCTGGCGCTCGTGTCTGCAAGGCCACATGTAGCGTATGCACGTCTCACTTTGCGACAGTCGGCGGTGGTCTCGCCGCAAGGAAATGGAGAGCTCTCGATCAAGTCCGGCTCCATGACGGCTGCTAGCGTTCGCTTCGGTAAGGTACAAAGGTACAACATGTTCATGTGGGGATGATACTCGAGCACCCCTTGCAGCGGCGCTTGTTTGCTGTTAGCCTGCGACGCCCGGGCTCGCGAGCCAATTGCTGTGGCGGGAAACGGTCAGCTTCGCTAGGGAGATTCACGCCATGCTCGCAGCAGCTCGTCTGCTTACGGCTGTCTTGCAGTGCTCGCCAGATGGCGGCCCTCTGTTGGGACCGTACTGGGGGCGTAGTCGACCCTACTACTGTACTGGACATGGTAGTCATCCCAAGCGCTGTGCCTCGTGCATGTGAAACGCGGCAGTGGCAGCAGTGGTTTCGTCATGGAGGCAGACCTGAGCACCTGCACGCCTCACTGCCCGCCACGCCCGGCAGCGAGCGCAGCGGCAGCGGAGTGGAGGTCGCAGTCGCAGTCGCACGCAGCTCGTCTACAGCAAATACCGTATGGTACCGTACTGTAATCAAGACGACACGGCCAAGGCAAGGGCCCGTGGCTGTTCGAGGCATCCCGGACAGCAGCGTGCAGACACGGCCAGATGCCCCGCTTGCATGAGCTGCCTGCTGCCGTGTGCCCTGGTACAAGGGGCGTAGGAATGGCCGGCTGGCTCTGATCTGAGGGCACTGACGGCACCGCACCGCACTGATGAGCGCAGCGCAGCGCAGCGCAGCGCGGCCATTAGACGTCTCGGTATCATCAAGGCTTGCTCAGCGCACGCTTACAGGCGCAGGAGGGGCAGATGCAGCCAAGCCACGTCTGCGGCCAAAGGCACTGGGTGCAGATCGCACCGCTCACCAAGCTGTTCCCGGGCGGTGGCAGTGGATCGGACTCTACATGGCAGCGCAGCCCAGCACCAGGGAGCGACAACGCCGCTAGTACTGCCTGTCCGTGCCTTACCAGCCCCTCCGCGAACATTTTGGCTTTGGCGTTGGCTTTGGCTCTGGCTCTGGCGTTGGCCCTTGATGTTCAGCACTTCTCGCGCAAGGCCCCAATCCGCTGCTTCCTGCACAACACTGTTTCCTGGCTTCATCGGCCCAGCTAGCTCTCTGCGACCCTGAGAGCCGCACTCGAGCATTCCACGGCCCCGCGCACACCAACCAGAACAGACCCAGGACCAACTTGACTTAGCTGCCCGCCTGTGCCTGTGTCAGCTCGTGCCTGCCACTGCCACTGCCACGGCCACTGCTACTGCTAGTTACTGCTGCGACGTGCGTCGAGTCGAGCCTGCCTTCACTCTGCACGACCTCGAGGGGCCTGCGCCTGCGCCTTATCGCGTACCGTACCTCCACCAAACTCCGAGCATCCGTCGCTCACACCCACACCTCATCGCCGCCGCCGCCGCACCCCGCGACGGCACCAGGACTCGGCCACAGGACTCGGCCCCAGCACAGGACTCGCGGCCGCCGACGCAGCGTCTGCGCTGACACTCTCATTCTCAAAAACCATTTGTTGTGCGCAGTCTCGCTCCTTGCGCGCTGCGGCCGGATGCTCGACGACACGGCTCTCCATTCGTCATCACATCCGTTTCAGCCTTCCTAGGCCCGCGTCACGAAAGGTGCGAACCACGGGAGACCAGGCACTCTAACAACATCGCCTGGGAACAGCCCCTGCAACTGCCCTCAGGTACTGGTCCTCCTGCTGTCTGGGTGCTGCCGCCGCCCACATAGAGCCCAAACATCACGCGTCGCTGACGTCTGTGGTGCTCCGCTCGTCAAGCACGCACCGCCCTTCACTTTCGCCCTACAGGCGCAGAACCGGCCCAGCATGTCCAGCTTCCAAGCAGTTAACGCCACACTGACCGTGCCTGAGCCGCCACCAGGACGCTCTGGCGAAGAGACCACACCCACCACTCCGCGGCCAGACGCTCGATTTCAGAGGGATGCAAGAAGCGGTGAAGACATGAAGCTCGAAGACCCTTCGCTCAAGACACCCACCCGCAACAGCTTCGTTGGAATTCCTGGCCAGCGACCTTTGCCCTCCTCGCCCTTTGAGCCTACCCGTGAATTGAGCGAAACCCCTTCGACCAAAAGCAACCTGAGCAGAGGCCAGTCACACGCGTCGACACGGTCAGTGGACGTTGCAGAAGATGTGCACATGGGCGACGGCGACGACGACGACGACAAAGATGGCTCCGATAACGACAGTGTGACCAGTGAAAGCGGCAGGCCGTCGAAGAAGAAGAAAGGGCAGCGATTCTTCTGTACTGAGTTTCCGCCTTGCAATCTGAGCTTCACAAGAAGCGAACATCTGGCTAGGCATATCCGGTACGTCCACAAGCCGGCCTGCAAATAATTACACTAACGTCTGCAAGGAAACACACTGGTGAACGACCATTTCAGTGTCACTGCTCACGGCGTTTTTCACGGCTCGATAATCTTCGACAGCACGCACAGACTGTGCATGTGAATGAGGACATTCCCGCAGAGTCACTTGCTGCGACTGGTACAAGATTTCAAAGACAGATACGCACAGACCGAGTACGACCCCCTGGACCTCGCTCGCGAGCGAATACGCTCGGGAGTATCGGTGGCCATAGTAGAGGACACAGCAGGAACCTTTCAACGTCAAGTATCACGTCCACCATGTCTACTATCTCGGCCATGAGTGTGGCACAGTCACCGGATTCTCGGCGTCGCCCACCACCACTTGCTATGGCCAGTGACGACTCGGCTGCAAGAGCACGGCTGTCGCTTCAAACTATGGAAGCGTACAATCCGCCGCTCATGGGAAGCCCAGGCCCTCAAATCATCGAGTACGAGTCCCAATCCAACGCACCTACAACACCAACGTCCACGACCTATTCTGGAGTTGCCGGCAGCCCTGCACAATTTGGTTCGGCGATGCAGTCACCAGCGTCCACATCTTCCAGGCCGGTGTCCTGGGCTGGGCCCCCACCCGGACGTCGCTTATCTAATAGCAACCCTTTCGCAGGACCACCTGGGCAAGCCCCTCCCCCGTACATGTCCCCTTTACAGTCGTCCGCTGCTTCTACTTATTCAGCTCAAAGCAGTGTGTATGCAAGTCCTGTTGTGGCAAACTTTCCAGGGCAGAGGAGAGACTCGAACGCGGATGCCGATTGGAGAAGACGGACTTGGCACCCAGGAACTTACTCTGGACCACGGCCTGCCACTAGTGGACTCGGCTATCACCAGACGCCCGATGCTGATCGACCATCATACACGTCGCAACCAGCTGCATCACAGACCAGGCTTCCTGGTATTGAGAGCTTCGATTACGCGCCTCCACCGCCAGCTCTGTCACGCCCTCCACCAGGCCCTCCACATACTGACGCACCGCAACGTCCCCTTACGTATCATGCTCCAATTGAACCTTTACCAGGTGTTGGTCATAGGAAACGCATGAGTGTTTCTTGGGAGGATACCATGCAGAGAGGCATCAACCGCTTAGACATCACTGGCTCAGCATCACCACGAGAGTCATGGTCGCAGTACCCTCCTAATGCACAGCCAGCTACGACGCGTCCTATGACTGCACCGCACGGCTATTTCAACCATCATCAGCCACCTCATGTTCCCCAGCCGATCCAGACCAATCCTACTGACGCAGCGCGCGGATCTCAGGAACCCTCTACACCCCGCAAAAACAAGAGACAGGCATGGTACAACGGACCTGTTCCTCCACCTGTAGCCCAGCCAGTTCGAGTCATGCAGCGCACCTCACCTGAGGATTCCAGCAGTAGCGAAGGGGTCCCGACCCCAAGCAACACCACGATGAGTGAATATCACCCAGCAATTGTACATAGCAATGGGTATGTTGAGATACAGGCCCCTGGAGCTCAGCTGGAGGACTACAAGCCCCAAGCCTCGATCATGGACAGACCGCATCCGCTTCATAATGGTTACCAATCTTACCACAGGCATACACTTTCCAACTCGAGTTCTAGCTCAGCCTACAGACCCCAACGCGAGCCTGAGAGAGGACCTGCGCCATATGGTCAGCCACTTCCCCCACAGGGTTCGAACGACATGCGACGACTTGATGCTCTGGTGGCCGTGGCTACTGGTGAGCATCAAGCTGTTGAGAATCGATCCTGAGGTTTTTGCCTCCCTTCAACAAATCAACATGTCCTCTCCGATCACCTGTCTCACACACGAAGTTACGGCCACGAAATCCAATTACGAATTTTTCTGATCTAACACTATGTTATAAATTTCCAAGTTGGTCCACCACCACGCAACACGTTGTTTCGCATTTGTATTTGCCGACGGAGAGGACACCTTTCGATGATACCCCGAGTAGACAGACTACTCGTATTTCGGATACCCGAAACGGCATTTTGTTTGTACTGATGCAATCGTCCAGCATTTGCATGATATTTTCTGCCTGATGATTAGCATTGCGCCACTGGCTCTTAGGCCTTGGGATATACCAAATCGATGTCAGCGGGCGTTCGCGCTTCCCTCTTTATTGATTGCCCTTCTGATTGGTACTTTGTAACGCTGTTTCGTGACTTTTCCTTATTCTGCAGGAGTGACGGATGTTTGAGCACAGTAATGGTTGGAAGCTGTTCATTGCTAGTAGCAACTGGGGATGGTATTTACTCCAGTACATAGTACTATTCTGATAGATGAATATGCCATTCGATTTCTCGTTAGGCCAGCCTCAGGCGTCAAATCAGATGAAGGACAGTGACCCAGATGATTATGTACTGTTGACGCGGTGTTTCTGCTTAGGTTCCGCATCAAGTAAGTCGAGGTCGCGCTTAAAGCGCTTACCGCTTGACGCGTCGAAAGTTTTGGGGACAACGGCCGATCTTGCTTCGTCACCGACAGTCGCCCTCGTTGCAGTCCACGCCCTGTTCGCAGACATCCCCCTCCTTCCATGTCTGCATGCTCGAACACAATTCGAGCGCTGTCCCGATCTCGTGTGCCTGCAAACAAGACGCTTCTGCCGTTCTTGTACCAGACCCCTACGATCCAGCAATGGAAGCCCGTCGCCCAGCACTTTACCCGTCGCAACATCTCTCGCTATCGTCGCGAAGATGAGTCGTCCGCCGCAGACATCCCGTTTGAGAACGAGGCAAGCCTGCCACCAGCTTTGGAGGACACAGAAGGCCCGCTCAAGACAACCATGACAGCGTCGGAGCGTGCTGCTTTCGAGAAGCTCTACAGAAGGTTCAACACACGTGGCAGCCGTCAAGAGGAAAAGGATCACGAAGTCGAAATTGATGCCATCGCCGACGAGTACTGGGAGCCTGACGAAGAAGATCAGCCAAGCGCGAGTCTGGACAAAATCTTTGACGAGGCCCTTAGAAAGGGCTCTGCTGTGGCGAGAGAAAGGGGCAGATCGAGCTCAGAGCAACCGCGAGCCAAGAAGCCCAAAGAAGACCTCAAAACTATGGCAGAGCATGTGCTAAAGGGAACGCGCCCCCTCGAATTGCAGACTCGAGTCACGCGAGCACAACGGAAGGCCGAGATGAGCGCCCAAACCATACAATTGAAGAAACTACGCTTGATCGAACGCGGCCGCGTAGACGAGCTGCTCACATCTGCAAGGACTGACCGCGAGCTTTGGGAAGTCTTGCATCGCGAAGTCTTTGCTCAAATCCGCCAACTGGATCTTGACGGCATCGCGCCAAAGCCCAAAAAGGAGAACCGTACCAAAAACCCAAAAACCACTCCCGATCCCAGGGTCCTCTTTCCCAACTACCCTCACCACATTCTCACCGCCATCATAACGCTTCGTAATCACTTCCCTGCGTCTCCACTTCCACTATCGATCCTGCCAACCATTAAGAGCTTTGGCCGCTCATCCTACGCCCTCGGAGCTTCAACAGCCCTATACAACCAGCTGCTCGGAATAGCATGGCTGCAGCAGTCATCGTATACGCAGCTCGTTTCGCTGCTGACCGACATGCACAACGGCGCCATTGAATTCAACGCCGAGACGTTGACGCTCTTAGACCAGATACTCAAGGAGCACACGTTGGCGCGGAGTGGCAAACTGGGCAAGGGAATGCAGATGGTATATGGCCTGGACCAGTTCAGTCAAGGTGTCCAAGAGCTCATCAATTGGCGCGCTGTCATAGCGGAGAGAGTCGGCATCGAGGTCGGGCGTAGAGAGAAGGGAACTGTGCCCATGCCTCGGAGACGGCGGGCTGTAGATGATCAGTCAAGCCAGCATGCACCGCTTTCTGAAGGCGCGGACGCTACTGCAGAACAGTTCTTCGCTCTGCCTCAGACGAAACAAATTTCGCAGTCAGGTCCTCAACCGGCGAAATCGCATGATGTCGACCTGGGCGATGGATTTGAGTTCCTGAGCGAAGGAGACATTGTAGCAGATCCAAATGTTCAGCATCAAGCCAAGAACTCGCCAGTCCGAGCCAGCGAGACTGCAGACGAAGACGTCCCAAGAGGATCGGAGCAGGCTTTGCTAGACGATGATAACGATTATATCAAGGAAGAGGCTGACAAGAACGCCCATAAAACGGAGGCCACAGCAAAAACTTCGACCGGGGGAGCTCCACCTTGGACGCCCTCCTGATATCTGTAAGAGTATGTATCATAACCTATGTATCTATCCCGACCGATTCTGCCACATGTAATACTACCATATGTGTGGCGATTTGTATGTGCAGACATTGAGAGCTCTACGGAGCATAGTACACAATCAGAAAACTCGTTGTGCATTGTTACTTCCAACGCTAATGGTTTCTGATGAGAACGGAATCTTACGACCTCTGCATACCTACAATGTCTCCCATCCACCGTTATTGATATCCCCTTCGAGTTTTCGCGCAATCAGGCTTTGAATTCCACCTTCGAGCCATACCTTGCGCAGCAAAGCGTCATACCTTTTCTGGTTGAGGAACAGCTGGTGATGTCGTCTGAGTGTGGGATCCACTTCGCCATGTTTATCAAGGTAGGGAGCAACTGCCCAGGTGCCGTGATTCCTGTTCAAGAAGAGCACCATGCACTTGCGAATGTGGATAAACATACCGATCTGCCCGCCACACCTGTAATTCGTTAGTACCAAAACCTAACAAGCCAGACGGTCAAGCGACTTACTTGGCAAGATGCTGATTGCAGCCGCCTCTTTGACCCTTGGTCGTCATGCAACACACGGCCTGGGAGCACATGATTTCGCCACAGAACAAACATAATGCGGGATCTGTGAGTTCCTTTCCTGTCGTTGGGCATTTCCTACGTATCGCCTCATCTGTCAGAGTGTCGTACGTCTTGGGCAAACCCACAAGCTCAAAGATGGCAGGATGCGACAGCGAGATAATTGGGTACATAGGTGAGTTTCCGGCTTGTGCCCACAGAAGATGTCGAACCCAACCGCTGACAATGGTGCGCGTTATATGTCCGGAGGTGGAACGCTTCGCGAAAGAAGAAAATATGTCAGCGAGTGTAGGTACGCGCAATAGCGTCGTAAGGCGCGAAAGCTCCGAGTCATCCACGGAATCCATAGGAGTATGAGGCAGCTCGACACCATAGCGGACATGCATGAGAATGGCTGCTTTGCGAAGAAACGGCAGAGCATAGGAAGACGCCATGGTGTGCATAAATTGCAGGAAGTCGGAACTCTTGAACTGGTCGGGTATGGGCATTTTGTCAACGTCCAATGTAGCTAGTGAGTCTTCTGAGCTGGCTACGTTGAAGATAGCGCAGACGAAGAACAGCAGATCGTTAAGCTGACTAGGAGAAGAGAAACCGCTGTTGGCCTTTTCCAGATTGACAAAGTGCTGGGGCTGTTGGCAATACAATGCGCTCTGCTGACCGTCGATACCTCTAGTGTACGCCATGACAACACGCACGATCTCGGCCAAGTAGCACAAACGAAGGACGTGATGTACGTCGAGCCCTGTAGCTGGGACAATGCCCGTCGTACACAGGGTGAAGAAAACGAACGAGTCTTGGCATAGAAGAGGTTTGATTGTCTTCAGATCGAGAGGCAGGACTTCCGGATCAAAGACTTGAGGATGCCCCACAAACAGTTGACGGATCTGGTCGAACTGAGCACGGAGGTACTCAACCTCAGTCAGACTTGAACCTTGGTTTCCAAGACTGCCGATAGCAATATATGACGATACGGTTTCTGACAGAATCTGAAGGTGGGTCAATGTTTGCGGGGAGATCTTGTCAATCAGTGTGCCTCTGATGAAGTCGGACTGTACGCCACGTTGAGCAATCTCGACTGCAGATATGGAGTGAGCCAATGAAAGAGTGAGTGAATCCGTGTGGGTCAGATCGTCAATATCGCCTCCTGGGATAGCGGGCCGATGTCCAAACTCGGTCGGAATATTATTTGATAAAAGAGTGTCCCGCAATCTCTGATACACCCTGAAAAGCTCGGTCATGGGTGTGGCAGGTACAACAGGCTCTGAATCAGGTTCTCTCGCAGGTCCTGCCAGAAATGCGGGTATCTGAAACCTATGTTGGTGTAGCGGTGCCGTTGCAGGTTGTACGGGTGGCGGAAAGACTGGTGCCCTAATAAGCTCTGGAAGGTGGCCCGCGATATTTTGGATGAAGTCTTGTTGGCCATATTCCCACAGCCTTCTTCGATCTTGACTAAGCTCCGCAGCGGAAGACTTGCCTCGATCCTCCTCAAATTTCTTGTGCATTGTTGCGACATGACTTTCAAGCCACTCATCGAAAGTCGTTGCTGTCTCAAGCACACCGGGGTGCGTGATCTTCTTCGGTTTCCAGACAATTGGTAGGAACATATTGCCCAGAGCCTTGCAAAGAGGGCACATGAATTCCTTAAGTTCTGGCCGCTCCGGGTGATTCCTTGCAATCTGGCCCACATGCCTGCGTTGAGTTGCTTGTAAGTATACCTCGAAACAGGCATAGTGCATTATATGTCCACAACCAGTAGACACTGGACCAGACCTGACATTAGCGCGCGGAAAGCCTTTACCTAGGACTTGCCTCTCTGTTGCGACTCGATCCCCACTAGTGTTGATCTTTTCAACGTTATGTCGGTTTTTGCCTGAGACACCAAACGGCCGTATCTCATCCGCTGAGCGATCGAGGCTGGCAGGGGTTTTCGTGACTTCGGCTACCCAGTCTCCATCTTGCAGATCGGTCTGACGGAGTATGCGGCTTTCGGACACATACCCGAAAGTGCCGTAGAGCTTCTGATCGTTCGTTTCTTCCTGACATAGGATACAAGTTCCCGATGGATACTTGAACGTCTTCTCCTGTTCGACAAGGCCCCCATCTTCATCTTCCAAATCACTGAAGTCGTCCTCGCCCCAGTCAAAGTCCTGGTTAGCCATGAACTTGCCTTGTTGCTCCTTGAAGGCTGCCATGACCTTAGCCTGTCGCTCTAAGGCTTGTTTCTTCTTGAGCTCTTTCTCTTCAGCACCGAAGCTAGCTGGGGATGCAGTGTCCATTCGATCACTTGGAACATTGAGAGCTGCTGCAGCGACAATAAACTTATGTTGTTGTCGCTGCTTCAGTCTATGCAACACAAGACTGATCTTCGTATCACAGCCGCTGTATTCCTCTTTCTCTTGAATGGCCAGGAGCAGTGAGAGTACAGTCGATCGCCCGGGGATACCGACCTTTGCGGTCCTTGTGAGAATTGACGCCACGAAGGAATCGGGCAAGTCATCAGACCAGTCATGTTGCTCAGTCTTGTCCTCAAGAATAGCAACAAGGAATAGTTGGAGCACAAATTGGATATACGTCTCGACACGTGTGGCGGGTATGTTTGGAGTGGCAGTTGGCGCTTGCAGACCATAGCCCAGAAGATAGTACATGACTTGAGTAAACAGCGGTGTTTTCGTAAAGTCAGCAATATTCTGGAACATTCCAGTGTTTATCGATTGAAGCGTGGGTTCAAAGACAATATCGCTGGCTTGCTTCCCGGTTATTTTTGCCTTGTAGTTCCTGTAGATAGTTTCGGCTTCCTCTCGTTGATTACGATTGTACTGGTGTACATAAGGATCAACGAGATCAAGGTACTGTTCCTTGAGCTCAAAAGTGCCACTATCTGAGAGTCCTTCGGGTGCTCGGTATCGTGCCATCTCATGGAGTACCTCGGGGAATTCTTCCATATTTTGGATTCTGTCTGATAATCGCGCAGTCATGTCAGAAAAAGAGAGAGGCTTGAAACACAATACATGCGCAATGTCCCGGCGCATGGCAGCGAGGTGCGATTCCGAATCGTTTTCTTCGAGAAGACAAGTGCGATCGCTGAGAAGTATAATGAGCAGGTGAACGAAGTCTTCGGCCACGTCGATAGCTTGGGCATCTTCAAAACCGTGTTGGCTGGCGTCGTAATTTCCGGTCATCCATCCCATGAGCCCAAAGCGATCAATCATCGAAGCCAAGAACGCCGACGGGTCGCACAGGACCAGGGCAGACTGCAGAAGGAAGAGGTCTCTCTGGTGGCAGACATCCCTTTGTGTGACACTTCGATACTGGTTCATCTGATGCCGTAATGTTATACCATTCCTAACCCAGATTCCTGCACGCATTTGAGCTAGCCATGCACACACCCGCAGAGGGAAGTCGAAGACGGCAAGAAGATAGTCTTCGGGTTGGTGCAGAGGAATGAAAGCGGAGTTTGATCGGAGCTGCAGTTCATCGCGGGTGAAACAGAGCAATTGACGTACATGATCGGCGGGCATGCTTCGTGCCCGGTCAATAAGCCAAGACAGCGTAAAATGAAGGGCATGATGGAAGCTCAAATGCTCTTTCGCGACGACATAATCGACAATCTTGTATGTGGGGCCATTGAAGGTGGACGGCTGTACATCAAACTCAAATACGTCTAGAGTCTTGAACTTGGTTTCGTCCTTGAGTTCAGCTTGATCGAATCGTCTACGCTCAGCGCCCAATGAGTTGATGGTCACTACTTCTGCTGTAGTTCGAATGGCACGCGCGATACTTGTGGCGTCTTCATCGTTCTTCAAGATGAACGAGTCTGCAAAATGCCGGCAAAGTTTGTTGATCTCTCGTGTGATAAGCGATGCGCTGATCCAAGCTTCAGACTCAAACTCAAGGTGCTCGCCGACGGCACGCTGATTAGGGCATATGCCCTGATGGAGTTTGGCAAGGTCTAAGAATTGCAGCAGGTAGCGTGGCTGTTCACGAATCTTATTCTGTACAAACTCAGATGCCAACAGGTATTTGGTATCCATGAAAAAGTGGTGCAGCCGTCTATTCGTCACAGCACCCTGCTCGAAGGCTAGGGTTGCCTTTGGATCGACGTTAGTTGGGTAACCGACTTGACGAGTCGTCAAGAACGTGTAAAGGATGGCAAGCAGATTTGTCAAGAAGTTGCCACGCTCTACCACTTCTGACGTTATAGATGGCGTTGTCAGCATCTGAAGAGACAAATTGATGATTGAATGGTCCGGTTCCCGATCAGCTATTAGGAATAGTTGCGCCAGCCCAGTATATACACCAGCAAACCGGAGACCAAGCAGACGCTTGAATTCGGGGATGGAGACTACAGTACTGATGAAGACATCACGGATACCGATACGCAGCTCCTTCCACATGCGAAGGTCGTACAGGATGAGGCGATCCAGCCGCAGACGTTGCCAAAGGTCCTCATGAGCAGGTATTCCAGGTCTTCTACCATATCCGTCTGGTTTCTCTAACCAGTAAGGTGGGGGCCGAGATGGCCTCAATGGCAGTGACCGAGTGTGAGGAGTCCCAGGAACTGTCATCAGGGGCTCAACGTGGCTCAGAGAAGGTGCACCTACAAGAGGCTCGCTATCAGACTCTGCAGGAGTATCGCTCTGCTCGTGTTGCGCTCTTTGTCCTGTTGTGAACTGCGACGATGCAGGCGGTGGAGGGGGCGGGGCAGGGTATCCTGCCATGGTGGCCTCAGATGTTTCCAGCGCCTCATCCGCGCTTTCAAAAGCTTCCATTTCTACATCGCCATCGTTGTCATGGGCACCCACCTCATCGATGTCCATCTCTTCACCAGCGTCACCGGTACCTTCGGCTTCATCATCGCCATCATCAAACTCGTCGTCCGAGGCTGTTGTGTCCCCAGTCCGTTCGGCCGTGCGCTGCCGTCGTATTCTTATAATCTGAGGGCGTCGCCCGACAGGAATGACTCCTCGAAAGAAGGTCCTGTCCGCGTTTTCTCGGTCCTCAAGCTCGTGATCGTCCAGGCCATCTTTGCCAATCGTCTCATTAGATGCTGCACTTCCGACTCTCCAGGGCTTGAGCATTTCCTCGCAGACAGTGCGTCGTAGAATCTGGTGATCATGGCCTGCACTGCAGCCAGCAATGTCTGATATCCAATCAACGATAGTGCCGCCCATCATCTCTCTAAATGTGTCCCGTGCTGAGCGAATAGTCACTGTCAGCTTGATCTCCTCGATGATCTTGGCCATGCGTAAAAGTTCGTTCAAATCTGATCGGTATACAACGGCACTCCTGCCAACGTCGTTGACTTCGTGGGCCTTTGCGAGGCCAAAAGCCTGCTTCTGCTTGCATGCACGCGCGACTTGCTCCTGGACATCGGTTACGGTGTGCTTTTCGTCATTCCAAAGAACCAGGCAATACTCCTGGTTGTCCTCGGGTTGATCGCCTGGATCGTACCATTTGGACGTCAGGCGCGAATTGCGCTCATCCTGTAGCACCGACTCCTCAGTTTTGGGCAGACGCAGCTGTTCGGGCGAGCAAGAAAAGACGTCAAGGAGGTAATCCAGAGCTCTCGCGATGGTCATGCGTATGCTGTCGAGCACTTCGTCAGGCAACGATGACCCTTCCTTCGCCTTCTCTGCTGACTTGGAGGCCGGCTCTGCATCGAGAGAATGTATGTTGCAGTGGACAGGTCTTGTCCAGGCTTCAGCGTCGCCACAGTCACAACAGCCCGAGTTGCCCGGCGAGACGCTTACGAAGACTTGGTGGCCTTCGTGGTCCGAGGCGTCGAAGCAGCGCGCGCAGAGGACGCATGTGTCATCGGTGGCGCACGTCTTGCAGCGATATGTGCCCTCGCCGTTCTTGAAGATATGGCCGCATGGCTTGCCCTTTGCCGCAGCGGTGTACTCGGCGCCTTCCATAGCGCCCTGAGCGTCGCGCAGGCTCCATGACTGAGCGGGATCGGCGGGCGGGCCATGGGGGAAAAAGAGTGGGAGGTGGGCGTCACGGGCGGCGAGCGCGCGGAAGAGGATGGCACGCAGCTCGCGGTCTGCTTCTGCCGTGTAGCGGTAGTCGTGGCGGCGCGGCAGATCACGCAGGTTGCGGCAGAGCTCCTGCTCCAGCAACGACATGTACATGGCGCGCCCAGGCTACGAATGGGGGCGCGAGTGCGGATGCGATTGCGGGTGCGGATGCGGGTGCGGGAGTGGAAGGCAAGGTACAGTAGTGGGATGGTGTGCTATGGGAGCTGGAGGTAGCGGGGCTGGAGACCAGGGCCAGTAGGCAGTTGTGTGGTCCTGCCACTGTTGGGGGAGAGAAGGAAGAGACAGCCGCAGTGTAATTCACTTGCGAAGTTTGTTCAGGTGGCAGGTGGCGGCGTGTGTTGCGGCTGCTGGCTGCTGGCTGCTGGCTGCTGGCTGCTGGCTGCGCAGGTTGCCGTGAAAGTTGGAGATGCACTTGCTGTCCTAGGTATGACATAGCTCCATCGACAGCAGCACCCGCGGCCGAACCTTCTTTCCCCCGAAAGTAGCAGGACCACAGCCTGATGCGCTGAAAAGGACCAAGAAGAAAGAAAGCAGTGCACGCGAATGTCTCTACACAAGCAGCGCAGTCTTAAGACTGCACACAAGCAGAATAGCCTTCCAGCTTCACACAAGTAAAGTAGAGCAGAGCATAGCATAGTAGTTCAATGATCAGCACTTGGCCTTGGTATTTTGCTAGCAGTAGAATACACCCCAATGTACAGTGTTCGTCTCGAAGAAGCATGGGCGAATTTCCGTCCATATCACGACTGCGCCCATCCTCGGTCCAGCCCACTCTACTCGTCGTCCTCGGCAGCCTCAATGTACCGCTGCTTAATGTCCTTCCACTGGCGCTGTACCAATTGTTAGCCAGAGCTACCCGCTGAGTTGTCTCTCACGTACGCCGCGGTTCATGCTGTCCCAGACGCGGTCGGAGCCCGTGTCGAAAGCCCTGTCTCCAGTCTTAGTGTTGGCTCGGATGCGCTTCCTGCTGCTACGTACAGCTGCATGCCGAAGGCGGCGGCGAAAACGGTGCCGAGAAGAGTAATGTTACTCCTGATGACGGTGCTGCGGTTGCTGGTCAGTAACGTGCGATCGGACGAGGTGGACGGGGGCGGCGTGCTTGTAGATGGTGTTTGTGAACTGCACACGGCGCTGTCAGCAGGAACTCGGGTGCCCAAGGCCAATTTTTCTTCTCAATCGACTTACAGCCATTGTGACGGTACTGACGTGGCGCGGGCGGCTGCGGAGACGGATGTCGTGGTGCTGCGGTGGGTTGACGAGGTGAGGTTCGTGAGCGACAGAGCGAGAATCGACATCGCGGCCGCTCTGATTGGCCTGCCGCCGATGGCCGAATTTCCTACCAACCCAGACGGCGTATCACCGCACCTTGCTCACAGCTGCACCCACCCGCACCGCACCGCACCGCACTGGCACTGGCACTGGCACTGGCACAAACATCAGCTCCACTCTCTACTGTACCACATACGCATACACATACACATACGCATACAACTACTGCGCCGACACCAGCGCCTCTTCACGTCTCTTCCAAAGCACTGCGCAACTTGCGAGCTGCTGGCGCCATCGAGGCAGCACCCCGCGCTGCGCCGCCAGTTTCAATTCTCTCAGAGTCCGACATGCCTTCTGTCGAGAGCAACCCAGTCTCTCGTGCGGGCATCACCACCTCCGCTACTGGCGAGCGCCACATTCCCTCGTCAATCCGTCCAGACGGCTCCGTTCGCAAAGAAATCCGCGTGCGCCCAGGCTACCGACCCCCCGAAGATGTTGAGCTCTACAAAAACCGCACTGCCGAAGGTTTCAGGAACAGAGCAAAGCCAGGCGTTCCAGGTGCCGAGAGCTTGAAGAAAGACGAGGACCCCGCCAAAACAAGCAACGCCGCCAACAAAAACGCCAAGCGCAGGGAGGCACGAAAGAAGGCTGCTACCGACAAGGACGAGGAGAAGCCTACCAAAGCTGCCGATCCCGTTGAGCCCGCAAAGCCTGTTGTGGTTGATCCCGAGGCCGAGAAAGAGAAAGAAGCAAAGAAACTAGTAAAGAAGCTGCGTCAGGCAAGGGAACTGAAGGCTAAGAAAGAGAAGGGCGAGGGCCTGCTTCCGGAGCAGTTCGAAAAGGTCATCAAAATCACCGAACTCGTTCGGCAGCTGGAGAAGCTTGGTTTTGATCCTCAAGGTGAAAAGAAGTCCGCCGAGACATGAGTTTCACAAGTATTCGCTGTCATACCCACCAACATCTCACGTTGCACCAAGGCTTCGGCCACCACGCTACCTACCATGTGGCGTAGTTCAAGGCAGATACATTCAGCATCCCTAGACCCAGTGTCGGCGAGCATCATCGCAACTATACCAGGAACCAACAGGCGGCCAGCTTGCTGTAGTAACAGTGCGTCGACATAGTGAAGCACACTATTTCTTCTGGATGGCCTGTTTACCACTCACGTCGAGAAAATTGTTGCCGTTGCTCGGCTGCTTCAAGCCGGCGACGCAGCGCTCTCGTATTCTCGTCCATGGCTTCTGCTTCGAACCTTGGGGGTAACTTGCATCAGGTCCATCGACAGAGGCCGATGTATGAACTCACAATCGACCAATTACTTCCTATTAGGATAGCTGGCTATCTCATGAATTGATGCCTGTTGCCTTTTGTAATGAGAGTATGATTTACCACTGCGCGCTTTCAAATTAACATCTTACGTCAATCCTGACGATTACGCACGGTCTCGACATTGTATCGTATAACCCAAACTCGCTCAACGTTCGCAACGATATCTCTTCCAGCCTAGCTTTTACTAGCACAAGCCCTGATTCCTCCACTCTTCTGACACCGACTTCGGAGCTACCGCCTGGCGATTGTGTTTTATCGGCTCTGCCTCTGAACTTTGCCAAAAAGCCCTTCTTTTGTATAGAAGGCATTTCAAACTCGCTTGTCTCCCTGAGGGGACTTCTCAGCTGCGGACTGGCGCTTAAAGATTCTCTCAGCACCCTCTCTAGCTCTATGATTACCGCTTGCACCTTCCAGAATTCTGATCGGTTCATTTGACCCTCGAGACGTACGATACTTGGTTCTCCTAGGGATGCGAAACCTATCACTTCCACGGCCTTAGAATTGTCCGTCTCGAAAGCAAACTCAGATTTGCCTCGTTCTGCAGGCAGCGGTATGTCTGATGGCACCATGGCGACAGTCGTCTGAGCGATGCCATATGATGCACGTTCCTCCACGAATGGTATGATGTGTGTGTTGATGACAGACTGGATGTGGTGCGTGCGAGTAAGAGTCAGTTGATCAAGGATCTGTTGGCCTCGATGCGTTTCTGGTCGCGAGAGGTTGGGAACTTCTGCGTAAGACGGTGGCAGCTCATCCTTCTCGTTCCGTGCCATAGTTGCGCCTCAAGCTGGTTTCTGGGTATACGACGGCTTGACCTGCTGTTATAATGACTCTGATAGAGCCAGCAAATGTTGCTAATATTCTCAAAGCCGTACCCTGCACAGCTATGGAGAAACAGCTTATTTCCGGTACGACTCTACAAATTGCGGCGATGCTGGTGACGATGAGATCCGTGATAGCCGTTAGGTGACTTCTCACCCTTGGAACTTATACTGGCTATGCTCAAACACGGTCCGTGAGTGCCTCGTGACCGGTCGCCTTGGTTTCAATCCATAGGCTCAAAGGCGGAGCGCGCCCAGTTATGGGTCCTCAATGAAAGTATGGATATGGGTCCGGGCCGAAGAGCTTGGCGCAAGTTTGGTTTACTGCTTCAAGGCTCTGAACATAATCGATGGGGTAAGGCTGTTTGTAATAGTAAAAGAACACAGCTAGTGTCGTTGGGATTCACTCTAACTATTATGGGGCGCGGTCAGTTCGATTAGTTCACCGGACCGCGGCAGATATTCCTTGTATAGTAGCGAGTATTGCCCCTCATCATCTATGCACATCTGCGGTCAGGTGAGTGTGGCGGAGCCCAAGGCTGACTTCCATGAATCGTTTCCGACGTCCGAAAAGGGTTAGCGCTTTTTGACCGGTACTCCTCTTTGAACAATCGTATGTTCGTGCGACTTTGGGTGTTTGGCTGCAAGGCTATGCGAGACAATCCGCATTTGAAATTTTGAAAATCATAAGATGTGTGGTTCGCACTTGTTACTTCGCGTCCTATAACATCAACTTAGAGTCATTACAGTACTCATTCGTTCCATGATCTCAATCAACAATCATCGAGTCTTTATATAACAAGCTTTGTTTGCTTGAAGCCGGTGGCATCACAAACTACAAATAGTTCTTACAACAACACTACAAGCCGAAGAAGTCGACAGGAATTCGCGTTATACACCACCAAATCAAGCAAGATGCCTTGGTACCACGTAGCAGAGCCAAATTCCTACCTCGTCGTGACGGGTGTAGGAATAGATACAGTTAAGATCCAAAAGAAGGTAAGTAGTGAGCTGAGATAACAATGTCCTGGTACAACGCTAACTTTTCTAAGGCATTTGTTTATCCCTTCCAAAAGGTTTCCAAAATCAGCATCACGCCATTCGATTTCTCCATGTCATTACAGGCCATGACAATCGAGAAACTGAAGTTCTCGCTTCCGGCAGTTTTCACCATCGGCCCTGCAGACGATATGGGATCGCTAATGAAGTACGCTGTTCTTCTCACCGGCGAGTCCGATGGTCGACCAACAGCTGGAGCGAGTAAGGGAACTGTTTCAGTTGCAGGCGTTGAGGGTCGTAATCACGTGCAGGATATAGTCAAAGGAATCATTGAAGGTGAGACAAGGAGCATCGTTTCAACTATGACCATGGAAGAGTTATTCCGTGAGAGAAAGGTGTTCAAGGATAAGGTCATCCAGTCTGTTCAGAGCGAGCTAGATCAATTCGGTCTATGCATCTATAATGCCAACGTGAAGGAGCTCCAGGATACTCCCGGTAGCGAGTATTTCGCTTTCCTCTCACGTAAGGCACACGAGGGTGCCCTTAACCAGGCCAAGGTTGATGTTGCCGATGCCCGGATGAAAGGCGAAGTTGGCGAGGCTGAGAAGCAAGGCAAGACGAAGCAAGAGGTGGCCAAGATTCACGCCGCTACTGCTGTCCTTGAGACCGAGCGCAAGGCAGAGAAGGCTACCGCAGATGCCAAATTAACCAACAAAGAGATTCAGATCGGGAATGAACTCAATCTCGCTCGGATCAACGCCAAGCGTGAGGCCGAGCAGCGTGACGCAGAACTCAGCACTGAAGTCGAGAAGAAGCGTGCTATGATGACTTTGGAGCAGATGAGGGTAAGCCGTACGCCTCCAACGCAACTTTGCTTGGTACTGACGATACCTGAAGGCTACTAAAGTTGTGCAAGCTCGCATTGAGAAAGAGTCTTCACAGCAAAAGGCCGACGCAGAATTGTACGCACAGCAGCGCGCAGCCGAGGGTCAGAAGTTCTCCGAGCAAGCCGATGCCGAAGCAGCCGCATACCGTCGCCTACAGGATGCAGAGGCAGACTTCAAGGCCAAAGAGAGGATGGCTGAGGCCGACTATCTGGTCGAGAAGCGTAGGGCAGAAGCCGCGTACTTTCGCAAGGAGCGAGAAGCGCACGCACACCTCGTCATGCAACAGCGCGAGGCCGAGGGTCTGTCCGCCATGGCGAAGGCATACGGCGAGATGGCGACCGTGCTTGGAGGTCCTCAGGGTTTGATGCAATGGATGATGCTGAACAACGGAACGTACCAGCAGCTGGCTGAGGCTAACGCAAAGGCAATCCATGGTTTGCAGCCCAAGATCAATGTCTGGAATACTGGAGCGCAGGGCAGCGATGGCGCGATGGATGCAACAGCACCCATCAGAAATCTCTTCCAGAGCCTGCCTCCTCTACTGTCCACTATTCATGATCAAACTGGCATGGCACCTCCAAGCTGGTTGGCGCAATTGCCTCAAAACCAGAACATTGACCCCAAGACACTGGAGAAACTGGCTTTGAGGAACGAGAGCGAGACCTCTTGAATGAGAAACGGGACCTTCTCTTATGGTGAGTACTATGGTTGGATGTCAATGAAGTAAGTCTCAGACTGTGAGCGATTTTTTCTCTGCTTCAAGCATACCCCGATTTGTACATTTATCGCTGCCTTTTTGCGTTTCGTATCTTATGCTCGCTATTCTCCTTACTATAATTGTCGATCACTCGGTTGTAAGAAGGAATGGAGCATACAGTCAATTAGCGCCTATGTCAGACCTCCAACCCTTGAGCCATCAGTTCAGCAGCGATTTAATCCATCAGATTCACCCTTCAATACTACAATCCCATATGGATCCCGGTCGACTTCACTGACAGCGATTTCGAAAGTGTGGTCCAAAAGTGCCTCTTGTAGTCCCTCGTTGCCTGCGTCTTCTTCTCTGATTACCTGCCACTCTTCTTCGATGGTATCTTCCAACTGCTCTCGGAGAACCTCAGCCAAAAACCCTCTTTCCGAGTTGCTGTGAAACAAGCTGATGACGACCTGACCCTTCTCGATAGCCGCCAGTGCCTCGTGATGGCTCATCTCTCCGGTGAAGAGCAGATCGACATCAAGGTTTCCCAACAAAGAGCCCCCTGAGCCCGCACAGATGCCTACACTACGGATTGTGATATCTCCAATGCTAGCGTTTTGTGGGATCGCGATTGGGAAGCCCTTTGGGTTGTTTAGACCCTTGCCTATGCGGTCCAGGAGGGACGGGAGCGGCTGCGCATCTGCGAACTCAACTATACGGCCCATGCCTGCACCGGGATGTGTCTTCATCTCTGGTGTTTGAGGAATGACAGGACGGCGGGTGTGTGGGATCGACGTCGTTTGAGGCGCATCCTTGGATAGGCGAAGGGTCGTCTGGCTAGGGTGATGTTGTAATTGGAAGGTAGGCCGCTGAACAGTCAGTGAGGCCTCATTGCCTCGCTGTACAAAAGGGTCATGATCGCCTTCACTTTGAGGTCCCGGGGTTACTGCGGCTGATGGTGAGGCATCGTAGCTTGTCTTTGTGCCCGTGACGATGTCAGCTAGCCAATCTCCCAGCCCGCCGGGGGCGGCATCGACGGCTGTGTGGGGACTATAAACGCTGATACCATGGCTGGCGAGGCGCAGGAGCGTCTGTTGCTGGGAATTGGCTAGAGTAAGGGACTTCAGGCCACGGAAGATGATGGGGTGATATGCAACCACAATCGAAGACTTCAGGGCGATGGCTTCATCGGCAACAGCTTTGGTGAGGTCGATAGTCAGCAGCACTGTGTTATCTTGACGACGAGACGGGTCGAAAGGTGCTTCCAATAGCAGTCCAGTGTTATCCCAGGAGTTGTCCGCAAGCGCCTTGGGGTAACTGTATGGGCGTTACCTTCCTGCAGATTGCGTGACTAGCACTGTAAACCACTTACAGCTTTTGCATAGCTCTCACCACGGCCCTTGAGAAAGGCGCGGAGCCAGTATTTGCACTCATAGTCGCAGTAAAAGAGCGTCGCAGTGTGGAACAAAACATGCAGCCAGCTCCAAACGTCGCGTGGCCGCAGCTTCGAGTTGCGGTACTTGTGTGTGCGGGTTTCGTTAGCAGCGGGTCTGCCAGCCCAATCGTGCTCCTGCAGCCTGAGCAAAAGTCCAGTCCACGTCAAATATCGGCACTCGTCTCACGAGTGTACTTGGACTCTTCAACCCACCTGCTGAGCTCACAATTGCCTGTTGTTGCCCGACGCGTTCCTGCAGCAGACTTCGTGTTGGTTCACGTCTTACGCCTACGTCACTAGGCAGCCCACGACTAGTGGCATCATAAATCCGAGTTCCTTCCTTCCCGAAGGGGCCACCTTATCATATCAGATGGATCCGCGTCACAAACTCACAAAATCACTTGACCAGCTCTTTATCGACCCCTCGAACTCCACAATCATGAGCGCACGCACAGACGACGAGGCTGCCCGAAATGCGGCAAATTCGGGCGTCACGCCCGAAGCCATCAAGCAAAAGCTGGAGACGAACCTGGGAGCAACACACGTTGAGATTGAAGATATGAGTGGTATGTCATACTGTCATCGTCTCTGTTCAACCCGAACTTCCACATGAGTCCTCTATCTTCGGCTATCGGGCGAGACAGTGCATGAGTACTCAAGTGCCGTACGCTAAGACTTGTTGCAGGAGGGTGCGGGCAGATGTTTGAGGCAATCATAGTCTCGCCACAATTCGCCAAAAAGACAACTCTGGCAAGGCATCGTCTTGTCAACGCTGCATTGAAAGAGGAAATCGCTGCGATACATGCATGGACACCAAAATGCCATACGCCTGAAGAGTGGGAGAAGAAGAGGCCGCAATGAGTCACACCAAGCCATTGTGTACAATTGTGTACATATAACATCACAACCGCATTATGTAGAAAAGCTTCGTCAGAGACGTTTGAAATGAAGAGAGATACCTGCTAAGCTATATCTGGTGCGACTTGTCTGCGCAGTACAATGAGATCTAACTGAGCAGAACCCTAATTTCCCCACTGGTGCGAGGGAACAAGTCTCTAAGTCTTACTCCAGCCTCTTCGTCCTCATCCTGGTAGAGAAGGTCTTCAGCTGCGACAATCTTCTTCTCAACATTCTCAAAGTCTTCGCAGAATCTTGACGCCGCTTCTTCCGTAATCTCCTGAACCATGGATCGATCGCTTAGTTGTTTCAGATTCTCTGCAGCATCAATAAGAGCAGATGGCAGGAACTCGTCGAGTTGTTGACTCGTAGCTACCAAGGCTTCATCTTTAAAGGCCGGTAAGCGGGGGATAGTCTTCAGACTTTCAGGGATCTCGGCGATCTCTGAAAGTGCTTCATGGAGCGTGTAAAGTCCGGACTCATGGAGGAAATATTGGTGCTGATAATCAACGAGCGCAGTTATATGTTCATCAATGGTCTCGCCCATATCAGAAACCCGCTCTACAGTGAACTTGAAATCTGAAAGGGCGTTTTTGACCGCAAGGAGACAGTTAATTGCGAATATGGCAGCGTTGGGCTGCTGCATATCCTTTTGGAGGTTGACGCAGCCGCCAAGAAAGGGATCGAGAGCTTCAGCTAGCACCGCCTCGAAGTCTCGGTTCGAATCATCGACCGCTGCCACCGACGTGTCATAGCTCTTTGCAAGCAAACCCAAGGTTTGGAGGGCGTATTCCAGAAAATCGGGGGGTGAGAGATCCACCGGTGCGACTGCCAAATCGCTTTGGACAGTAGCTACATGATCACGCATATTTGCACGGAATTGACGCATCGCAGAGGCCTGTAGCGTGTCGAACAGGGCAAGAATATCTGAGTCTTGCCCAAGTAGCTTGACGAATGTTCCTTTGTAAAAGCCAATCAGATTGGCGATCTTGTATGCAAGGGTTGCGTCTTCGTGGCTTTGGATGACCTGTTCGGTCTTCTGTCGCAGAAGCCGTACGACCCCTGTCAGGTCACGACTGACAAGCTGGTTCAATGCCTTTTTGCCATCGAAGCTCTCATGATCTCCATCGGTCCTAAGCCAAGGTTCACTTTCTAGTCCAGCCTGTATAGAGCGACTAATCTCGTCGCCATCGGAGACAAACAGTACCTCCAGTGCTTCCCTCTCCGACACCGTAGTGGAATGGGTCCAAGCAAGCATATCGCCGACGTAACGCAATGGATCATGTGCGTAAAAGTCGATCGGTTTGGTAGCAATGTGTGAAGTGTCCGTTTTCGAACCAGTGAGGGCTGTCTGGAATGAGTCGAATAAGATTATTTCGCGAGCTTCGGCGAAGGAATCAAGACAGCTTTGAAACAACGTAGGCCTTTCAGCCAGAACGCGGAGCGATCGTCGAACCGACGCGCTGATTTGAGGATTTTCTAAATCCAGCGTCTTGAACTCATGCTGTATCCAACGATATAGCTTCTGAAATGCTCCATTGAGCTGTTTGGAACTTTGTTCTAATATTTCAAGGCCCAATCGTTGATCCTCGGTGCCTAACAGAACCTGACTGTCATGGTGGATCTTCTTCACTCTAGTCAGAACCTGGAAGAACTCCTCGTTGACCGGCTCAGCGGTCGACGTTAGAATGGTGATCTGGTCATCAGAAATCCGGAAATGCGAGCTGAAAGCGTTCAACATCTGGTGTCTACTCTCAATCTGCTTCTTCTGATCAATGAGGCTTGAGGCTTCCTCTGTGACGGGACCTGTAACCTGCGCTGCGGTATTGATGTGTGCGCGCATGTCAGCGCAAGAGTTGTTCAGGCTGCCAATGACCGCGCCGATGCGCCTCAGTTGCTACTCCTGTTCAGCATGCAGGCGCACAATGACCGAAGATGAAACGAACCTCAGCAACTTTACCAAAATCCCTGACAATCTCCCCATTACATTCAATCACCTCTTTCTGAACATCGAGTCGTAAGTGTCGTCGTGTCTCCGCGGTGTTCCTGGTATTGCGTTCGTCCAACGTCTCCAAAACGCCGCGGATTTCCAGATCCGCATACGAGGCGGACAGTACGCTGGTTATTCGACTTGCGAGAGCATTGACTCCCCGTGACGCAACTCCTGTCTGCGGAGAAGCGGGAGACAAACCATTCTGGGAGGTAGGAGTGGGGCGCTCCTGAAAGTAACTTGTTGACATGTTGGGTGTCTATATCGCAAACAGCAGAAGTGTACACTCGGGGTCGGATTGACCCACAGGAAGGTCTAGCCGAAGGCACTTATCGATACCGGCAAGCTAGCAGCTGTCCACCGCGTCACGGTCACCTGCAACAACCAGCACCTAAGAGCTTCCACATGACAGCTGCCATTTTCGCCCCTACGATACTTCACGCTGGCACAGCTATCCCTTGAAGTCCCTGCTGTTCATGGATCCGACTTTGGTCTTCTGGGCGAAGCACGACGAGCCCCACGATCGCATTATACCCCAAGCTGCCGCACCCACGCGCCCCGCCCGCTGCCTGAGCGTAGTGTAGGCCGCGCAGCATGATGGCCTCCAACCTACTTTCCAGAATACTTCCCTCTGCAACTGAAGAGACTCTCGGCACACAACCTGCCACTCGACAGCCACGCAGGAGTTCGACGTCCACCGAAGGACAGCATGATATGGACATAGACGAGGAGAACTTTGGGGCCTATTTTGAGCCGCAAGATCTAGAGCATTTGCTCGAAGAGGCATCCGGAAGTCATATGACGACAGACAGCCGCGCTGGGTTTCCAGAAGCACAGCGCAAGCCAGCTGGTCCGCCAGGCATCAATACTGCAAGCCGAGCTGCTGGATGGAAACAGCCCACTACAGCACAACGCCTGCTGGTGGACGACGACGACGATGTCCCGCAATCACTACTTCTCGAAGGAGGTCCCATGTCGCCACAGGCAATACGACGTACAGACGGGCTACCGCCTCCCGTGCCTGGTCCAGCAACGCAGCACACGCAAGCACAGTGGGATACCACGCAGAGACAGCAACGGTTGCACAACGATGTGGCTGGAGTACCGGTCAATACGTGGCGCAGAACAGGGGGGTTCGCTGTGGGACCCAAGGACAAGGCTCTCTGGTTGTGGGTCAACCAGACCGATCTCGATGCCTATATGAAGGACGTATACGAGTACTATCGCGGCCACGGTATTTGGTCGATGTTACTCAAGCGTTGCTTGGCTCTACTCCAGTCCGCTTTCGTGATTTTCTTTATGACTTTTCTAGGGTGGTGCATTGATTATTCCAAACTGCCCTCTAGCCACAAGATGAGCGAAGTCTTGGTACCAAAATGCGCGTCCAAGATACATGGCATCTGGATCTTTGCCATCTGGATTTTCTCCAGCTACTGGATCTATTCTTTCTATACGATGGTCACCGATATCCCACGACTGAAGGCCCTTGAAGACTTTTACCACCATCTTCTTGATATTCCTGACCGCGATATCCAGACCGTCGAATGGCAGCAAGTCGTCAGTCGTATCATGGCTTTGCGTGATTTGAACCTTGCTACTGCATCGAACCTTTCCCCAGAGACGCGGAAGCTATTGGATTCCAAGAGTCGACAACGTCTGGATGCTATTGACATAGCAAGCCGTCTTATGAGGCGTGAAAACTATCTCATCGCTCTCTTTAACAAAGAAGTCCTCGATGTGACTGTTCCGATTCCGTTCCTCGGTAACAGGTACATCTTCTCGGAGACGACCAGGTGGCATGTAGAGCTTGCAGTTTTAGACTTTGTGTTCAGTGCGAAGAACGGTCAATTTAATCCGGAATTCCTCAAGGAGCGGAATCGCCGAGAGCTCGTCAAAAGACTGCGGACGCGTCTGATGTGGGTAGGATTGATCAGCGTTCTCTGCGCCCCCTTCGCAGTGGTATTCGTGCTGGCATCGTATTTGTTCAAATATTTCGCGGTAAATTGCCCGCAGCACGACATGTATATCTTCAACTGACAGGAGCAGGAATACCACAAGGATCCTAGCCAATTGAGCAATCGCGACTTCACACATTTTGCGCAGTGGAAGTTTCGCGAATTCAATGAACTACCCCATCTCTTCGAAAGACGTCTTAAGATGGCCCAGCCCTATGCCAATGCATATCTAGCTCAGTTCCCTAAAGACAAAACTGAGCAAATATCTTCGTTTATAGCCTTTGTCACAGGGGCTTTCGCTTTTGTGCTGGTCGGGTTAACTCTTTTGGACTCCGAACAATTCCTTACGTTCGAAGTCACACCTGGGAAAACTGCGATCTTCTGGATTGGTGTTTTCA
Organism: Curvularia kusanoi; assembly: GCA_011058905.1. Classification (NCBI taxonomy): domain Eukaryota; kingdom Fungi; phylum Ascomycota; class Dothideomycetes; order Pleosporales; family Pleosporaceae; genus Curvularia; species Curvularia kusanoi. The sequence continues at coordinate 25,162 of SWKU01000001.1, read as the reverse complement.
CCGCAATCTACCGTTCGGCTAGAGGAAGCAGCCCCCAGGAAGACCAGATCTCTGATCCTGCATTCTATCTGGGCCATGTGACATACCATACACGCTACGAACCTGAATCCTGGACCGACCGTTTGCATACAGACGAAGTCCGTGCAGAGTTCGCGAAGCTGTATCAGCCCAAAGTTCTCATCTTTGCCGAGGAGATCCTGAGTATGGTTATTACGCCTTTCCTTCTCATCTTCCGTCTGCCTAACTGCAGCGAGCGTATTGTTGACTTCTTCCGCGAATTTTCCATTGTCGTAGATGGCCTCGGCGTTACCTGTTCCTATTCCATGTTCCCATTCAACAAGGGCACTCAGAACCGCACGAACAATATTCCCTCCTCCCAGCCTAATGGCACACGTGCGCCTGATGCGGCAGCTGATCCGCGTGAAGACTACTTCATGGCAAAGGACAACAAAATGCTTGCAAGCTATTATGGTTTCATGGATACGTATGGGAGTCCAAGCGGGAGAGGGCACGGCAATAGGGTTCACGGTCGCAATACCTTCCATCCCCCACCCCAGTTTCCAAATGCATTTGGTCACATGAGCCAGACTGCTCAGCTCGGAGAAGCTGTGCACGCACGCGGTACTAGCAGAGGCCCTGCTGGTCGGCAACTCCAACATGTTCAGCGGCGCATACCAAAGAGTTCTGCTCGAGACGAGCCAATGTCGTCTACGCTGCTGGATCCTCACCATCAGCCCTCTATGTCTGCGCTGAGGAGCTCGCCAAGAGGCGTGTCACAAGGGAGATATTCCTCCAGATTGCATAACGTGGTCAGCCCGACGGATCATGCGGGAGTGCGGATTGAGGAGGAGAGCACGATTGGGGACAGTTGGCGGACCAGTAGATTGGCGCAGGATGACGAAGAGGAAGAGGAGACACCTGGCGCAGGGAGAGGAGGAGTGTTGCAGTTATTACAGCAATTCTCAAGGGCGCAGGCAGAGGGTAGAGGCGCAGGCGTCGGCGTTTGATCATGCTTTGATGGCGTTAGGTCTGGTCATTTTAGTCTGGTGCTACACAGCAAACGTGCCGTGCATGCATTTGCGGCGAACGATGTTTAGAGATAGCACCAGATGACCTCTTCTCAGGTAATACATCCGAATTCTTATTGAGGGGTGGTACGTGCTGTGCCAATGAATGAATCCTTATCTTGTGGTGAAGACGTCACATGGTGCAAGTATTGTAGTATCATTGTCATTGTCGGGCGTGTTCAGTCATACTCTACAGACGACACCTCTCCGAGTTTGATCGATGACTGAGGAAAGCAAACCACGCCATGACCGGTATCCCATTTGAATAACCCAAAGCGCATGATCATCATCTCTTCACTCGAACAAAAAACCTAAGCCTCCTGCTCGAAAGCCTCGGGGAAACGGCGCATGTTGTAGGCAAGAGCACCCTTGTTGCGGAGGAACTGGACGTAAGCACCGTCGATCCTGATCTTGCCCTCCTTGCGCTTCTCGACGTACTCGTCGCGCTTAAGGGGAGTGAAACCCCAGTTCTTGGAGACGATGATCTTCTGGCGACCGGGGAACTGTAATGCGTTAGAGAGTGTTTGCGCGTTTGCTTGAACTCATTTGTGCCTACCTTGTACTGGCAACGCCTCAGAGCCTCAAGGGCGGTGGCGCGGTGCGAGTCACGGGTTCGGACGGACATGAGGATCTGACCGATGTTGACACGGGCAACGAGGCCGTTGGGCTTTCCGAAAGCACCACGCATTCCGGTCTGCAGCCTATCGGCACCGGCGCACGACAACATCTTGTTGATACGGACGACGTGGTAGGGGTGGACACGGACACGGAGATGGAAGCCTTCCTTTCCGGCAATCTTGACGAGGTACTTGTTGGCGCAAATACGGGCGGCCTCAAGAGCCTCGGAGGACAGCTGCTCGTACTCGTTGGAGACGAGGTGGACGCAGAGCGGGAAGTCGTCTACGCTGGCCTTCTTGCGACCAAGGTCGAAAATGCGGATCTTGGCATCGGGTACACCACGGTTGAACCTGCTCTTGGGGTACTGGACGAGTGTCAGCCCGCAAATCCTCCTCTACTCTACTCTCATTGACGCTTCCGTCGCGGCGGCGTTGGGTTCAACGTACGGGCTTGTTCTTGCAGTAGCGGTAGCAACGGGCGGGACGGCGGGCCATTGTGACGACTGGTTACCTGCTGATAAATCAATGAGGGCGTGATCGAGCGACGGGTGCGAGAGGGCGGCGTGGCGTCAAGGCTGCGTGCGAGAGAGTCGACGACGGCTCTGGCAGCGGCAGGGGCGTGCTGGGACTCTTATAGCGACCGTACGTACCTCGTTGGTGGGTTAGTTGACGAGTGAGGGCGAACGGGCGGGCAAAGACGTGAATTCTGTGTGAAAGGCCGGCCCGTGCGCTCGCTAAGGTTAGTGCTCCTCCGGATTGCTAAGCAGGCGGTACTGCATCATCGCCACACGCGGCAGCGGCTCCAGCAGGCCTGCGCAGCGCGGCATTGCGGCTCTTGATCACATATTCTCTCCGTGCTGCAGCGATTGAGCGTGTCGTGGTGCACGTCGCGCGACTACACAAAGCAGGCCGTTCGGCCGCCATTTACCCTCCTCCAGCAGCACGTGCTGTTTCGTGTTGTTCGCACAGCCATTTCGAAGGTGCGCCACGCTGATTTCAAAGCAACCTGAGCTCCGTGCAAAACCGGGGTCAGGAGTGCACATGCAAGACGGAGCACGTAAGAGTCACGATTGCATGCAGAGGAACAAAGCGCATGTGGCGGGGCCTTTTGTGGCTCTCAAGACTTGTCATTCATTGGATATCGTCATAGCACCAGCACTGAAGCGGTACATAGGTATCAATTCTATCTTATCTGCACCTTCCCATCACGTAGGAGCAACTTTTTAGTTCTCGGTGTTGGCGGTCAGGATGTCCGAGTCACCAGCGTCGAGGATGGACATGGTGGAGCAGCGGAAGAGCTTACCGCAGGCGGTACCGAGCTCGATCTGTGTCGACACGTTAGTCTGCAGCTCTCCGAAGTCGTGTTCAGACCTCTTCTCAGAGCCAACCCTCAGAGTATACCCCGTGTCTCAGTGTATCTCGTCGTTAGGCCATGAGAGGGATCGGAGTGTGTACGTACGTTGTTGCCGGAGAAGTGGTGGACCGAGGTCTTGGACAACATGGCGTAGTACTCGAGCTCAGACTTGCGGAGAGGGGGAGTGTTGCCGGCAATGATGACAAGCTTGGCCTTGCCAGAGCGGAGGCTCTTGAGGGTGGACTTGTAACCGAGGGTGACCCTATTGCTGTCAGCATGATGTCCACTCAAGATTCGTTGAGTAGTGTCCAACGCACTTTCCGGACTTCATAACAAGCGCAAGGCGCGAGTTGATGGAGTCAGCGGTCCTCTTGCTCTTCTTGGGGGCCATCGTTGCGTATAGGAAGTGATTGATGAAGTTCCTAAGGTATTGCTCCGGCTTGTGGTTGTCGAAAGGAAAAGTTCAACTTTGTCGCGCAAGCGAATTTCGACCTGTGGGCCCTTCCAGCGCTAACCCAGCACAGACCCCGCGCCCAGCCCTACTCCTAGCACCATGATCGCTTAACACGTTATCCACGCGTAGCGATAGGTGAGTAGGAAATGTCTCTTCGAAGCAAGCGCTAAGATCAGATATGAGCTGAGGTCCAGTGTCTTCAGCACAGGCGGCGGAATGTCTGCTGTGTTGAGAAGGCCAATTACACCTTTGCATCGCATTTCACCCAAGTTTACACGAGGAAACGCACAAAGTGAACGCCGTGAATACACTGACTAGCCACCTTGAAGGTTCACTTAATCCGTTCAGATCATCTTTCTCAAAATTGCGTTGTTTTTGGGTATCTTAATCTGTCGAAATTGAACCTTAAAATGCTTTCCACTAGCGATAAGACCAGCCTCATGTGCCTTCATACAAGATGGATCTGGTAAATATTTTGCATCGAGGCGGGGTTAGTGATCTTGGACCTAGAAGCCTGTGTGATCTTAGTAGCACGGCAGGATATGAATCTCCCTATATAAGAAGTCGATAGATGCTGGGTGTCTTCACCAGATCAAGCGGCATCTCAGACGCGGCTGCGTTGAGCAGCAAACGTGGATGCTAAGGAGAGCAGTACTGTAGCTGCTAATGGAGCCAAGTAAATAGGTCATTCCAGCTTGTGCGACGCCGCATCTGCCACACCGACTGTTGCTCAGCTCATCCTCCCAGTGAGCCTACGAGAGTGCCAGAACGCGATAGGCGCAGCCAGCTGAGGCATCATTGCGGCGTAGTGCATCGTAAAGAAGGAACCCAAGAGATTTGCATTTTTGTGCATCCAAGAGGAGCGTAACAGGTGAGCAGCTTCAGACCTACAATCATAATCGTCCAGAGCACCAAGAGCATAGAAGCTGCGAACTCAGTTCTGGTGTCGTGGTATCGTGTGGTGCGCAAGAAGGTGGAAGGCGACCCTGGGTCAGCCAACCGGAGGCGCAGGAGACCCAATTTTAGCCTGACCGTGCTGTCGACTCATATCAGCTTTGCCGCATCGGCAACAATCTTACAGCTGAGCTCAACCCTGTGCAGTCATACATATACGGCCACGTCCGCTCCCACTTGAGGTACCGAACCCTCTTCCACGATTCGCCAATAATTGGGCGTCTCTTCAAGATCAATCGATACATTAGCTGTCTTTACCCCTCCAATACCCCGCCATGGCCGACGAGATCAAGGCGGAGATTGCGACAATCGAGAAGAAGATTGAGGACCTTCAGGTGCAATTAGCAGACGCAAGGACGAGATTACAACAGAGGCAGAATGAGTCGAATGCAAGTGACGAGTCGGCGAAGATGTCTGCAGAGCAGAAGATGGATCTCATCAAGGTCAATTTGAAAGAAGTGCTCAACCCGGAAATCATGGAGGCAGCTTTGAAGGAGGGCAGGCCACTCAAGGTCTACTGGGGTACTGCTACAACAGGCAGACCACACTGCGGATACGTATGTCCTGGGTGCTCATGGTACCTAATTGTCCCTATCGCTAACTAGACATTAGTTTGTTCCTATTCTCAAGCTCGCTCAGTTCCTGGCTGCCGGCTGCCATGTCAAGATCCTTCTCGCCGATATCCATGGCTTCCTCGACAATTTGAAAGCTCCGATCGAGCTTGTGAAGTACCGCGCCGAGTACTACCGCTTCACCATCACCGCACTCCTCAAAGCTGTCAATGTCCCCATCGACCGTCTTGAGTTCGTTCTTGGCTCTTCCTACGAGCTCAAGCCAGACTACATGATGGACGTGCTCCGCCTGGCATCGATTACCTCGGAGCACGATGCAAAGAGGGCCGGTGCTGAAGTCGTCAAACAAACTGACAACGCCCCGCTCTCTGGCTTGCTCTATCCGCTTATGCAAGCCCTTGACGAGCAGTACCTTGATGTTGATATGCAGTTTGGCGGTGTCGATCAGCGCAAGATTTTTGCTCTCGCAAAGGATATCCTCCCCAAGATCGGCTACAAGGAGCGCGCACACTGCATGAACCCGATGGTACCTGGTCTGCAAGGCGGTAAGATGAGTGCCTCAGACCCCGACTCCAAGATTGATGTTCTCGACAATGAAGAAGTCGTCAAGCGAAAACTCAAGAAGGCGCACGCAGCACCGAAGGTCGTCGAAGAGAACGGTGTGCTCTCTTTCGTCGAATACGTTCTCCTGCCTGCGTCCTACCTCCGCCATGGCGAGACCAAGTTTGTCGTCGCTCGCCGCGATGCTGAGCCTCTCGAGTACACGTCCATTGCGCAGATGCAAGAGGACTACAAGAACGACGTTCTGACACCGCAAATTCTTAAGCCTGCTGTCGTCGATGCGCTCAACACACTACTCAAGCCCGTGCAGGAGGAGTTCCAGAATAACTCTGAATGGAAGGAGATCGAGCAGAAGGCTTATCCGCCGCCGCCAGTGGAGAAAAAGAAGGAGAAGAAGGTCAAGAACAAGGGCACTTTCCACCCGGGCGCGAAGAAAGTCGAAGCTAAGCCTGATGGACACGTCGAAGGTGTGGATAAGGCGAACGTAGATGTTGGCACAGAAGGCGGAGAGAAGGCGATCGAAAACCTGACATTGGCAGAGAAGCAGTAGGGTAGTTTTGATCCGCCCATGTCAACGTTAGGTGTTTGCAAATGATTAAGATATCTGAGCCACCGCTGTGTGAATATGCCGATGATCATAGCAATAAAGCTGACGACATGTATGATCGAATGTAATGAATTATGGATCAATCGGCTCACACATTTTTCAAAAGAAAGAACTGGCGAAAACTCGAATCATCATATTGTTCTATATGGTTGTCTGGTAAGGTGGACGTACCAGCCACTGCCGCCAGCCTCTATAAATGCACGTCCGTTGAGACTGTGTGTTATTTTTTCTTACTCGTCACTCTCGCAGCAGCTTCGGCGCCGTCTCACACTGCCTTCTTTTTACTGCCAATAGAAGTGTCAATACTGCCGACTGCCCAGACGAAAGCAAAGACAGCGAAAGCGCCCAGGGAAATTGTGATTGGCTTCCTGTACCCTGCGGTCCATGGGTAGTCGTATGTGACAACGAGATCTCTATCTCTAAACTCATCAACCAAGTTCAGAGCGGTCAGCGTTAAGGTTGTTCGACCAACAGTATCCATAAATGTCTTGTGAAGGCTTGTGGAATTGGCAATGATGGGAACTGACGTCTGGAAATTGACGTTCGTCGCGCCCTCCGGCAGGACAACACGGAGGCTGACACGACCGTACGAGATTCCCTCAACAGCGCGAGGGCCCTCGAGGAAAGGTACTTTGAGGACGTAGGTGTCGCCCTTGGCCAGCTTGCGCAAATAGCTTGACAATTCGGCATTCCAACCTACGCGGAAACTGTACTTCCAGTTGCCGAAGATAGGGTAGCGAGGCTTCAGCTCAAGAAGGTTCTCTTTCTTTCCTGGGCGGAAACGGGAGGTCGAGACGTTACCAATATCGTCGGTGAAGTAGGGATCCACGGCGCCGACGGCAAGGGGGAGGTTTAGACCCTTGAGGGCAAATGTCGGCGGGTTCATATAGTTTTGCTTCTGCCATTCGACGCGAGAAAAGTGGTTCTTTAGCCCAGCGCCTTCGTTGATGAGCCAGTAGCGCTCCTCTGTGGCCAAGTTGCCGCCCCAATGGGAAACTTCGATGTCGCGTTCCAGCAGCGTGGATTGTACGATAGGCTTTGTGAACTCGTAGCGCACACTCACGGGCTGTTGGGCCCCGGCAGGGACATTGGTGTAAAGACCATAGGTGAAGGTCGAGCCCTGCTTCTGAGGATCGGCCTTCTGCTCGTCGTTGAGCTCAGCAGGAAGTGTGGTATAGTCTGTGACATCGGCGTTGGGGAATTTGACCTTGGTGCGCTGTTTCTCGGTGGGGTAAGCCGAGGGCGTATAGGCGCTGAAGGTGTACTGTAGGTACTGCTTGGCCGTCTGGGCGAGCTCAGAGGGAACGGGCTTGAGGGCGGACAGGATAGAGTACGAGATGCTGATGGTCTGCTGCGCACCAGGCGCAAGGGGTTCGGGGAGATGGATGAGATAGAACTCGGTGGTGCTGTCCTGCTCAAGGCCAACAACCTCGACTTTGAAGGTGCCTGCCGCGGCATTCTTCTTGTCTCTGACTTCGAATCCTCCCACGCGAGCTAGCAAGGTGGTGTCGAATGGGACATAATACTGCGATTGCGGCTTCGAGTCGATGTTCTCAATGAGGATGTTGACAGTCTCGCGGGGGTAGGCCTTGTCCAAGTTGGTCGTCCTGACCAAGTGGGCGTTCTTGAAGACCTGTGGAGGTGTAAATGTGCTGGGCAGCACCTGCTTCGATTGCAGTGGCTCCGAGAGATTCAGGTCGGCGCACGCAAAGCCGGCAAAGGCTGCAATGGCACTGGTGAAGAGAGTGAATGACCTCATGTTGGGTAGCAACCAAGTGACCCGGTCATGTGCGAGGAAAGGACAATGGCAGCAGAGGATGGAGCGATCGAGGTGGGCTGCCGCGACGAAACGCCGTGGTTGCGTATGCCGATGAACGTGTCCACTCGGTTACAGTCCGTGCACAGCAGCTCCAGCTGCAGCTTGCTCTCCGCGGCTGGCCCCCGCACCGCACTGCCAGTGTCCGTCAGGTCACCTAGACAAGACAAAAACACCATGAGACTCCTGTCCCGAGCTGCTCCAAGACCCTGCCTGCCACGGCGGAGCTGCACGGCGCTGGGCAGGCGTCACCTGACCAACAATGGCTTCTTCCGCGTCTCGGACGAGGTGCGCGAGGCACTGCATTCGGGGAAGCCTGTGGTTGCGCTGGAGTCGACCATCTACACTCATGGTGCGATTGAGTGCCCGCAGCCCGCCTATGCACGCCGTTGTTGATTGTCTTTATAGGCTTCCCATATCCCGAGAACGTAGCCCTTGCCTCCCTTCTCGAAAGCGTAGTCCGCGTCAACGGCGGTGTGCCCGCAACCATAGGCATTCTGGATGGTGTAGCACGTGTAGGCCTGGATCCTGAAGAGCTAATCAGACTCACCGAGTCTGCAGGCCAATCCACGACCTTGAAGCTGTCTAGGCGTGATCTGAGTTACGTCTGCGGTTTGCGTTTGACGGGTAAGCATTTCAATGGCGGCACAACCATTGCAAGCACCATGCTCCTCGCCGAGCTGGCAGGCATCAAGATCTTCGGAACAGGTGGACTCGGTGGCGTTCACCGCGGCGCTGAGTCCAGCATGGATATTTCTGCTGATCTGACGGAGCTGGGCAGGACGCCTGTCACAGTCATCTCCAGCGGCTGCAAGAGCTTCCTGGATATTCCTCGCACTCTTGAGTACTTGGAGACCGAGGGCGTCGGCATCGGGACTTTTGCAGACGGTCGTGAAGGGAGGGTAGACTTCCCAGCTTTCTGGTCTAGAGATAGTGGCTTCAAGAGCCCAACAACAATCAAGGACGAGATCGAAGCTGCCGCTATCATACGTACGTATCTCCCCTTAGCTCACGGCCTGCATGTACTGATAAATCACAGACGCACAGCATGAAATGCGCATCAGGTCTGGATTGCTCTTTGCCAATCCTGTTCCAATCGAAGCTGCCATTCCCAAAGCCGAGATGGATGTTATCATCGAAGAAGCTTTGAAGCAAGCGGACGCTCAAGGCGCATCCGGCAAGGACAACACTCCCTTTGTCCTGGCCAAGGTCAAGGAGCTTAGCCAGGGGAAATCTATCCCAGCTAACAGAGCACTGATCGAGTCCAATGTCAGGAGGGCCGCTATTGTTGCCCGCGAACTGTCCATTTTGGAGAGCAAACACGCAGAAGCTCAACGGTGAGCCAGCCACTATTGTGATCAGTTGTTGAGACTGGCGCTGATTGTAAGTACATAGACCTAGCTCTCACATCAAGCCGTTGCAAGCAAACACTGCTGTAAAGGATGTGCCTACCAATGCAGCCCGAACGCTCAACGCACCGCTTGCACCTCCTGCTACCGCATCACCGTCTGTACCTGATGTTGCCACACCTGTAGATATCGTTGTCGCAGGTGCACTCGCGGTCGATTTTTCGTGTGACTATGCCCCATTCGCAAATGCATCAAGTCAAGTTGATCCGCTACCTCACACCTCTAACCCTGCGGTCATAAGTCAGAGTCTTGGAGGTGTCGCTCATAACATCGCCAAAGCTGCCCATCTCCTTGATTCATCCGTGCGCCTCTACAGCGCTGTTGGCGAGGATCTCAGTGGCCGAGCAGCAATACATCAACTGCAAGAAGAAGGCATGTCTGTTGCTGGTATCGAGACACTACCCATGCCTGCGCGAACGGCCCAATACGTTGCTATCAACAACGCCAACAAGGACCTCTCGCTTGCTATGGCCGACATGTCGATCTTGGAAGAGATTCCTCAACGGTTAACGGCTTCTCTGTCGGCCTCAATTTTCTCCAATTCCGCAACAAAGCCAAAGGTTTTTGTGGCAGACGCAAATTGGTCTTCGCCCGCTCTCAGCACCTGGCTGTCCACGGCGCATGCCGCATCTATAACCTCTATTTTTGAGCCTGTGTCTACCGCAAAAGCACTACGAATTTTCCCTGATGACTTGCAGACGCTGTCAACATACCCTACTCCTCTCGCCAGTATCATCACCCCTAATAATCACGAACTCATAGCACTTCATGCCCACGCTCATGGAAAAGGCTTTTTCGACACGCCCTCCTGGTTTGCCGTTATTGATGCCCTAGGTATTCCGTCGACGGGTTTACGTGTACCATTGGCGATGGTTGCAGGAAGCGAGCTCGTCGATGCAGGAATTCCCCAGCAAGCAGTCAAGTTACTTCCGTTTTTCCCTTCTATCTTGACCAAATTGGGGTCGCATGGTGTGCTAATGACAAAACTATTAGCGAGCAATGCACCCGAACTGCATGATGACGCCGAGAGGCAGTATGTTCTCGCCCGCAACAACAATGGCGATACAGCATCAGGTGTGGGCGGCTTGTACGTGCGCTTGTTCCCAGTGGAGAAAGTGTTACCGCCTGAGCAAGTGGTCAGCGTTAATGGCATTGGAGACACGTTTTGCGGTGCGTTGGCTGTTGGCTTGGCTCGCGGGAAGAGGATTCAGAGTGTCATTGGATTTGCGCAAAGAGCTGCGAGTCTAAGTCTCAAGTCCAAAGAGAGTGTTAGCCCTCAGTTAAAGAGCCTGGGGGAGATTGTTGGAAGTTTGTAGATACGAACGAGCAATGAGCTGTGTAAAATGATATTATCATTAAAACTTACAATTATGGACAGAGTGCAGTGGCCGTGACTAGCGTCTGCATCCATGATATTAACTGCGTTCGAGGACACTAAAGAGGTAGCTATTGATGAATGGACTTTTAGGGGAAGCTTAGCAGCGGACCTAATGATTCTGCTAGATCACCACTACAGAGCAGGTCGGCGAACGCAGAATAATTGAAGGTCATGCCACATCATTGTGCTTATCGTCACGCCAAAAAGGGTAGGATTTGGACGTATCCCACGTCACAATGATGACTCGTTAATACACATTTGAGCTACGCCTGAGGCTTTTACGTCTTCCTGGTGGGGACAGGCTTATTACAAATGTTTTAATCCCCAAAACGACCAAAACTCCGTTCAGCGCCTTTGCTTATGAGACATGCTCGGGGTATAGATGATGATAGAGACAAAGACGTATACAAAAGGAAAGTCGCAGAGGGAAGATGCGGCCTCGACAGGTAAAGTCGGCCATCTCGGCTGGCGTGACGACAGTCCAGACTGATCGGCAGCGCTGCATGACCCCACAGAGACTGTCAGCCGTAGGATGCGCCAACGAAGGGAGATGAGACAACGTCTATGCGGCTCAAATGCCACAGCCAATTTTAGCCACTGTTCCAAATGCACCGCGACTGGTCACCACTTCTGCGATGCAACTACCTCTCGATGGGGAAGGTAGCCGCAGGACTCACGTGCTGGGAGGACTCTGGCGAGTTGTTCTTGGAGGACTCCGGAGTAGGCGTGTGTGTCTGGAAGACGATATACAAGTCGTCATAACTGCCCATGACCATGTGTTTCCACTTAGCGACGGTGGGCAGTCCGACATTGGCAACGGAGGACTTGGGAGAGATTTTTTCGGCATACTGCTCCCGCTCCTCAGGCAAGTAGAGGTCTTCTTGGTGAATGTCGATTCGGCTGGCGCCGCGAGGGATAGGCTTCTTGGTAACGCGCATGAAGGGCAAGTTGGGGTCTGTTGGCATGTCAGACGGCGGCAAACAAGCAGAGCAGAGTGGAGGCTACTCACGCTTGTCGAGCTCGGCGCAGAGAGCTCCCTCGGTGGTAGATTCTAGGCCTTTGGCGCCCGAGCGGTACTTGTAGACCAGGATAGATTTGTTGCCGTGCTCGTTGAGATCGAATAGGCTACTGGCCTTGCTAGACGTGGTGCCCGATGTGGACGTAGATTTGAAGGTCATGCTTTCTTGCATGAAGATCGAATGGATGCCGAGTAGACGAGGCTGAGACGGGCGGTGGGTAAATAGGGCTGCTGTAGATTGGGAAGAGCGGACGCGGTGAGTGCTTGCGGTTTGCGGTTGCACAAGGAGGACTGTGGGCTCGGGCGGCTTTGTATGGGCGGCCAGCGTGATCGGGTGACATGCAAATGGGTGAAGTTGGGAAGGCGGGCAAGATGCGAAGCCCGGGCTGGGCTGCACTTGCGTCACAACGGCTGCGCCTCAGAGTGTGTCTAGGAGTAGAAGCTCCGCCAGCACTGCAGCAGCCGGGACTGCGTGATTGGGGTGCAACGGTGGCCGTGTCTGGACGTTTGGAGCAGCTGTGATGGGTGATTGGGCACAGAGTCGGGGAACCCGCGCGCAGCCACAGCAAGCGGCCGCAGCAACGACAAAGGATCGGGGAATCTCCTGCACCTGCCCCTGCACCTGCACCTGCAACCTGCCTCGACGTCTGCATGCCGATAGCTGCCTTCTGTAGCTAAGCAAGTAGCGCAGCTAGGCAAAGTATGCTATGTGCCTAACGCAAATGCTCCAATGCAGGCCGGCTGATGGTCGCCAACGACGGCCGTGCGACGGGCAATATGTGAGCGTCGCAGCCTGAGTCACCTGGATGGCGTCTTGCCAGTGACGAGTGACTGCAAGTGCATGTCTTATCTGCTTTCGGGACGGTAGCTTTGCGCGGCCCCAGATGAATGTGCATTGCACTGCGCGTCATTCACTCTGTTTGTCACGGTCACACCAGGCACGGTACCCTGCTATTGTATCCACTCCACATCGGAGTTGCACAGGGCAGAGCGGCGGCGGGCGAATCAAGGACGTGCGCCGGCGCGACCAACCCTGGAATCATTCAGGCGCACCGTGTCAGCCACTCCCGCTTCCGCCCGCTAGGCATGTTTGGAGCGCGCAGCTGGACATGAGGCTGCATGTGCCTTATGTAGCGCCAGGAGCCCTTCAGCGAACAAACAGCTGCTCGCTGCGATCCGCCGAAGAGCCCTGTCTCCGGATTCTCCCTCACGAGCCAGCGGCCAGACGACAGCGTACAAAGCATCCACTGCCTCCACCATGTCGCTCCAACCGCCCCAAGACTCGCCGTCACGGCCGCTAAGCATCCGCACCACGGGAACGTCGGCGACCATGGCGGATAAGACTGGGGAAGCTTGGAAGATCGCGGTCGACAAACACAACTGCTGGGAGGACCTGATTCTGACGCTAGGTACGTCCGCCGTGTATGCTGCAACTGGATATAGGGAGAGGAGCGCTGACCAGATCTGCTACAGACGGCGGAGGTATTCGCGGCTACTCCAGCCTCCTCATTGTGCAGCGTCTTATGCATGAAGTCGCCCAATGTGAGCGACGACTGCAGGACGAAGAGGGACCTGTGCCCGGCAGCAGCCGCAGGAGCTTTGACGAGGACGAGCTCCTGCCGTGCCACTACTTCGACTACATGTACGGCACCAGCACCGGCGGTCTCATCTCTGTTATGCTGGCGCGCTTGCGCATGACCGTCCCACAATGCCTCGAAATCTACAGACGCGTCGGCCACGAGCTCTTTGGCCATCGGCGGAACATCCTTCCTCTAGCAACCAAATACCACCACAAGCCGCTCGAAAAGGCAGTGCGCGACATTGTGAGCCACTACTGCAAGCTCCATCCCGACTGCGATGGCAAGGACTGGCATCCGTGGGACTGGGATCCAGTGGACGACGAGTCGCCCAATCCCTCAGCGACCTCTACAGTGAACAGCAGTTCCACCTACAAGATCCCACCCAATCCTGCCCCCATCCAGCCTATCGATAGGATCTGTCAATCGTAGGTAGCCCCATTCTATCTTTCCTGCCATCTTCCGCGTTTAACTGACCACTGCCTACAGTATCTGTCTTACAGCCACCCACAACGGCCAAATCGACGAAGCTTACCTTCTGCGATCCTACAATCATAGATATGACGAGGATATTCTGCCACCCTGGGTTCGGCCCTACAACGAAGGCGCTGATAAGCTCAAGATCTGGCAGGTCACCCGAGCCACCTCAGCAGCTCCCTTCTACTTTGACATGCTGATTGCGGACGTTGGCAAAAGGCGTGGCTTCAAGGGCTTCAAAGACGGTGGCATTCGTGAGAACAATCCCTCATACGCGGCCTACAGTGAGCACGCCTCCTTGAGAGGAGACGAACACGAACCCGCTCTACTTCTGTCGATTGGCACCGGTCGCCCTAACAACAACAATGATGGCTTCGCGGCCGTCTGGCCTGGCCCGCTTGGAAAAATCCCTCTCTTGCAAAAGTGGAGTGAGAAGTTTGCAGTCTTTAAAAATGTCTTGATCAAGTACACTGAAGGCGAGGCACGGCATAAGACAATGCGGACCATTGCCAAGGGAGAACACCGATGGTACAAGCGCTTAAATGTCGATCAAGGTATGGAGGGCCTTGCGCTCGACAATTGGGAGAAAGGCCCTTGGTTCAACATTCAAACTGGCGAAGAGAAGGTTGTCTCTGGCGGCAAGACCCTCTCGCGCATGGAGCAGGCGAGCGGAGAGTATTTGAACCGCGATCATGTTGAGACTTTGGATGGTGTGAAAGAGTATCAACCACCCAAGATCGTCCTCCAGCAGATCGCTGAGCGTCTTGTACGCCATCGACGATTGCGTGAGGAGACTAAGAACGACAACCTTCGACGATGGCAGACCCATATGGGCCAATGGCTGACTGGTGAGCTCAAGGACGAAGATTCAGCTGTTCAACTTTTCCCGCACACAAGCCGCACAGGGTACACGTCCAAGTCCAGACCTTCGACACCATAATGCACACGATAGATTCCCCTCCCACCAACCCGAACTGCTGCCTCGACGACTCACAGCGCTCCTCGAGCCATTATACGGATTCTTAATCTAATTGTGTGATTTTAGCATGGCGTTGCTTATCGCAAAATACTACCCAAGACGTCCATCCTTCATCCTTTTTTCAGCATAGCGTTGGTGCATTCAGCATATCTTCTTACAATACCCCATCTATTTCTGGCATTTGCAAGTATTTAGCGTTGTACATAGCACTCATATCGCAAAGCATTGTCGCAGTTTCGCAAGGGTATGCAGTTGTGAACGGTCGCTACGACAGCTACACCGTCAAAGTGCTTATGTGAAATCCACAGCATATAGTCCTCGCTTAGTGTCAAGTAGATACCCAAGCTCAAGAAACGCAATTAGGTCTAGGTAAAACTGTCCTCTTGGTTATTGGACAGCTCCTACAGATGACTCGACACTCACCTGGGCGGAAGCCCTGCGAGCCATCCAGTGGCTGCTCAAAGCTGACAGAATGCTGATACAGGTGTTATAATCAAACATGTATTTTTGGGTATTACGCTATAGTACTGAAAGAATACGCTTCTACTAGTCTTTTGCCAAGACACATAGATATTTCACAATGCTATACAACAGACTGCATACCTGGTCTCAAACCTCTGACGAATCGACCAAGCCATCTGACTTTCTGCAAACCATATTCCTTAACGCCTGATCAAGCACCGATTTTACCCTTCAAGTCTCCCTTCAATCCACTGTCGTATCCGCCCTTACCCAGCCTGTATCCAAAGCTCACTGCGACCGCAGCCAATAGTCCGAGACAGAGCAACGTAGGACCCCACTTATCATGGTAGACGACTGCTCTCCTCTCCCTGATCTTACGTACCCTCCATAAGTAAAGGCCCACAGAGTACAGCAACGCCACACATGCGATGATAGTGAAAGCCCAAGCGGCTGCAAACGCCAGACCATCACCAAAGTTGAGCAAAGTAGCAGCAATACTGCCAATTAGAATGCTGAACTCGAGCCAAGAGAGGAAGGTTCGCTCCGTTGCAAGCTGTACCTTCGGCTCGACACGGACGGGCACATGGATACGCTTGCCTTTAGGGGCCTTGAACCGCTTCACCTCACCCGCTTGCTTCCAAGAGGGCACGCCGAGGGAAAAGCCACCCTCACCAACATCAGTTGGCTTCGGATGAACAAGGAATATGAAGCTGTTGATCAAACCCGTGCCAATCGTCTTGGCTGTATGTTCCGCCCACTTTTTCGCGTAGTGAAGACCGCCAGCCCGCTTTGCTTCTTCGAGATTGTCGTCTTCATCGTCGCTGTCCGAGTCGTAGATCGGGTAGTCATTGTCTTGATTGCGCTGAGCGGCCACGCGTTCCTCAATATCGAGGGCGTTGGGATCATTCCCGTTAGTAAGGGTACCGTATTCGCGAGTGCGCTCGATCTCGTTCTGTTCCATGACGTCGCGGGCTTCACGAAGTCTTCTGAGCTGATCATCATCTTGGTTGCCGTTTGCGGAGGGAAGCCCCATGACTGCGTCGTCATCATCGCTATCGTCGTCCAGGGTATTACTGGTGCTGATGTCATTGCTGGCCCCAGGTCGCTCGATACCGAACCTATGGCTGACAGGTTTACGAATATCAACGTGCATCTGAGGGTACCAGTAAGGAAGCAAGTTGATCCTCGAGGGGTTGAGTGTGGCAGTCCCGTGGATGTACTTGGAGAACTTAGGCACAGCCTCAACAAGGTGTGACGCAGTCAAGTCGCGAATCCATTGCGGCGCCTCTGCACCAGCTGCAGTCTGCAACTTGACCTCAAGCACGGCGTAGGGAAACAACTCTTTATCCTCGCTTGGCAGCTGCTTGAATGGCCAGTCCACACCAATATCTGTGCGACGCCAGTTGTCACCGGCACGCTTTTTGCCATCCAGATTGTCTTCGCGAGTCATGGTGAGCTCAGTATCAAGAGAGATACGAACTCGCGCGTCACCTGGAAGTTGGAAGGCAGTACGATGGTAGAAAGAGCGTGTAACAGGTACCAGGGAGCGGTCGATAACGCGATACTGGATCTCGCGAGCGAGCTGCTCATCAGACGCAATGTCCTTCTCAGGTCTCTTTTGTTCTCTGCGTTCCTTCTCGAAGATCTTCTCAGGCAACAGCTTGCCTTTGAGATAGTCGTTAACATTCTTCTCCTTGAGCTTGAAACGCGCTTTGACTGACTCTTCGCCAGTCCAGTCTTCGCGATGGGTCTTACGCTCGATAAAGATAGTGTCGCTGTTCATGCCGCCGTACCAGCGCAGGCGAATGGCCTCCGCGCCCTCAGTCTTCTTGAGACGGCCCTCATACAGCTCCCATGTGTCTGTGTTATCAAAGTAGATGGAAGTGATGGAGGCGTCCTCCTCGTTAAACTCCTTGTTGGGATTGAACACCAAGACAGGGAGGTGCTTCAGGATGATGAGTTTCAACTCGACAATGTTGTCGGGATGTACCCAGTACTTGGTAGTCTGGCGAACAAAGTTCTGTTGCTTTCCTCCAGCAGAAGAGTCGCCCTTGACTGGATTGCCGCGAGTACGGACAATATCATAGAGCTTGGAGAGCTTGACAATGTAGTTATCATAGTTGTCCTGGAAGAAGGGCTTGCGCTTGAGGCGTGCGGCGAAGACAGGCTTGAGGGCCCAGCGAGTGTTTTTCTGCACCGATTTAGCTTCGCAAAGACACCGCGTACATCAACTCACGTCGTGCTTCTTGATGATTTTCTGGAAGCCGGTGTAGTTCAACTGCGTGAACTTGGCCAGGTCATGCACATCGGCGATGACGTCGCTCAAGTCTTCTTCAAGTAGGTCGAAGTCCTCTTCGAAGGGATCCCCATCCTGACCACCTTGCTGCGTCTGCTGATGCTCTTGCGCGCGGCCTACCGCTGTGTTGACCTCTTTCTCGGAGGCGGCGATGCGGCGGATGATCTCCTCGCTCTTCACGCGCACGAAGCTGTAGACCTTGTCGAGCTCTTTCTCAAGCTGCTCTACGAAGCTTTGCTCTGACTTCTCGTCCCACGTGTGGTGCACACGGAGCGCCGTCTTCAGCTCCTCGTAGTCGATGTAGTAGAAGAGCCAGTCCTTGTTCAGCGACTGCTTGAGCTGCTGGCCGAACCTGCGCAGTAGCCGCGTTAGTGCACGTTATCCCTCAATTGCTGGCAGCAAGTAGCATGAGCCACACGGCAATTGCTGGAATCGGACGAACCTCATGACGGGCGATGTTTTTCGTGTAAACGCAACAGAACAGCTTGCGCACTTCAGACGGCGCTGTGAAGGATGTGTAACGGCGTTCGAGACGGCGGCAGCGCGGCAGAAGAAAGACAAGCTTCTGGACGGAGCTCTTGCGGCTGTAGCGCAGGAACGTGCTCTGGTGGTGGAGCTTTGGAAGCTGGTTGACGATCAAGCGCGGCAGCACTGCCCAGCAACCAATCGAATGGCCACGTGCCACCAATGCTTGTCAACATTGCGCACCTCTATGGGCCGACCTCTTCTCTTTGAACCAGAAGGATCGAGGAGCAGAAGACTCTGCAATTGCTATTCCTGATGTGTGCAAGACGCTGAATCGAAGGATGACGCTGATGCCAAGGCGTACTTGTGCCAATCGCTGCAGGCAAGTCTCACAACCGTCGCTAAGCTTTCGGAGTATATGCACACATGTACAAGCAGCGTTCATAGAATCCATACAATCGACGGATGGCGTGCGAGCGAGACCGCCAAACAACTCGCGTTCCAATCGCGCATTTCGCTTCTATTTGAGCAACGAGAGCAGCCGTACTAATTAACAAGGCTCTGTACCTGAATTTGCAGGTTGCTAGTGTAAGACCCTTAAACTCCAGAAAGCTTTAAACTAGACTTAAAGGTATATTATAGGGTATTTAAGTCCATAATATAGTACTTTAGTACTAGAAGAAGTATAGTAACTTTTATAGTAAATACTTGTTAATAGACTTCTTCTACCTAGTATTAGACTTTAATTAAAGCTTTAACGCACCTCACGGGCGAGCGGTCCACCCAGGCGAGCGGTCCACTTTTGCCAAGACCACACCAAATCTCCCTCCCTATACCAATGCCTCAACAACAGAGCCAAAATAACGCGCCAAACAAACATTAAGTACAGCTTACACTTACAGCTCTTTAACAAGACCTTAAGCTCTCTAAACAACGCGCTGCAGCTATCTATAACGTGCTAAGAACTACGCTACGCGCGTAACGCGTTAGACAACCTTTACGTAACAATACAATAGCTAATTTACAGAATCTAACTAATATAGAAGAGGAGGTAATTATAAAGTACGTTCTTAAGCTTGTTAAGCGTAGATACTCCCCTTAACTCTTAGATGTAGCTAATATGGCTAATTCTCTGCAAGAAGAGCGTAGTTTAGGCCCTATTAGCTTAAACTAGGCTAGTACGTTTATTTTATATACGCTAGAGCTTAAAGTAAAGTTTAATTGTAAGTATAACTACAAGAGAGCCCTCTTTAAGGATCCTAGAGCTATAGAGGGCTAGTTTAGCCTTGTAGCTAACATTAAAGCTAAGTACAGTATCTTAGACAATAACACGTACAACTTTAACAAGACAGGCTTTATAATAGGTTAGATAAGTAGCTAAGTAGTTATTACAGCTACTAATTTACTAAGACAGCTAAAGCAGGTACAGCCTAGCAATAGGGAGTAGGTAACAGTTACCTAAGGTATTAACGCGAGTAAATAGGCAATTCTACCCTTTATTATCTTTAAAGCGTGCTAGCACCTTAGCTGCTAGTATAAGGACAATGCTCTGCCTTAGGATTAGATTCTTACTATCTCTAAAAATAGCTAGACTACTAATAAGCTTAGTTTTAAGTAGTTAAAGCACTTTAATAGGTATATAAAGACACGTACTATTAGTACCTACTATAACGCACTACACGGGCGAGTCGCCCACCTAGGCGAGTCGCCTACCTTTGCCAAGACTCTCCCCTATTATACCACATTATGCCCTAGAACGCCGCACTCTGTGCCTTTTTGGCCTGTAACAAGCTGTAGTATTACTTAGAGACTAATTCTACATTATTCTTGCACGTTTGCGCGTTGTGCCTAGTCTTTCCACACATTCTACAGCGTTATTAGGTTAGCTTGCCTCCTTTAGCGCGTACCCTCTTTTTTAGCTTCTTACTATTACTACGTGCACTAAACTCCTTTAGAGCAGTTAACTGCTAGCCTTCTTTAATTGTTAGGGTTCCTCCTGCTTAGATTTGCTTCCTTTTACGTAATTTATGCTCTATAGCAGCTGCTAGGGCTGCTTAAAGCTTAGCGCGTTCTTATTTAAGCAAAGTAATCTTATGCGCTACACCTGTAGCCCCCTTTAGGAGGTGCTTAACTGCGCTAGTAGCAGAGGTTAGTAAACTACTAAATTGCTTCTTATACTTGTCTTAAATTAGAGTTAATTAAAAGCTAAATTTAGTTAGATTCTTTAGGGTTTGCGACTGCTAGGGCTTGTTATTAGTAGGGAGTAGTAGTAATAGGGTGCGTAGCTTTATATTAAGAGTTAAAATAACCTATTATAGGTTAAAAGGGACTAGTCTAGCCCCTTAAAACCCTCCTTAGATATTGCTAGGGGTAAGAGCTTTATTAAATGCTCCTTTAAAGTATAGTAGAAACTCCTACTTTGTAATGTAGTTAATCTAGGTGCGCACTAGCCTATTAACCTAGTCTCTATACGCTACCTTTAAAGGGGCAAAACAACCTATATTAAGTAGCTGCAAGAGGTGCGATAAGTGTAGAGGCATACATACAACTACAATTTTGTTATCCTTATAGTATTAGTAGAATACTACAGAGTTATAGCTCTTATAGCTGTTAACAATAAGTATATAGTAGGTACTAACAGTACGCGTCTTTGTATGCCTGTTAAAGTGCTTTAACTACTTAAAACTAAGCTTATTAGTAGTCTAGCTATTTTTAGAGATAGCAAAAATCTAATCCTAGGGCAGGGCATCGTCCTTATACTAGCAGCTAAGGTAGTAGCGCGCTTTAAAGATAATAAAGGGTAGAATTGCCCAGCTAGTCGCGTTAATACCTTAGGTAACTGTTACCTACTCCCTGTTGCTAGGCTGTACTAACTTTAGCTGTCTTAGTAAATTAGCAGCTGTAACAACTACTCTACTGCTTATCTAGCCTATTATAAAGCCTGTCTTGTTAAAGTTGTACGTATTGTCGTCTAGTATACTGTACTTAGCTTTAATATTAGCTATAAGGCTGAACTAGCCCTGTATAACCCTAGAATCCTTATAGAGGGCTCTCTTGTAGTTATACTTGCGATTAAACCTTACTTTAAGCTCTAGCATACGAGAAATAAACGTACTAGCCTAATTTAAGCTAATAGGGCCTAAACTACGCTCTTCTTGCAGAGAATTGGCTATATTAGCTACATCTAAGAGCTAAGGGGGATACCTACGCTTAATAAGCTTAAGAACGTACTTAATAATTACCTCCTCCTCTGCACTAGTAAGGTTCTGTAAATTAGCAACAGTATTAATGCGTAAAGGTTGCCTAGCGCGTCTATTGCGTAGGGTTAATTATAGCGCGTTATATATAGCTGCAGCGCGTTATACTAAGAGTTTAGGGTCTTGTTTAAGAGCTGCAAGTGTAAGCTATATCTAAGTCTTATTTAACGCGTTAATTTTGCTCTGTTGTTAAGGCATTAGTATAGAGAGGGATATTTAGTGTAGTCTTAGTAAAAGTAGGTAGCTTGCCTGTGTAGGTAACTTGCCTATATAGTGCGTTATACTTATTATTAACAGCTATAAGAGCTACAACTCTGTAGTATTCTACTAATACTGTAAAGATAACAAGATTGTAGTTATATATATGCCTCTACACTTATTACACCTCTTATAGCTACTTAATGTAGGTTATTTTTACCTTTTAAAGGTAGCGTACAGGGACTAGGTTAATAAGCTAGTATGTACCTAGATTAACTATATTACAAAGTAGAAGTTCCTACTATACTTTAAAGAGGCCTTTAATAAAGCTATTACCCTTAGCAATATCTAAGAAGGGTTCTAAGGGGCAGAACTAGTCCTTTTTAACCTACAATAGGTTATTTTAACTCTTAATATAAAGCTATAGACTCTATTACTACTACTCCCTACTAATAATAAGCCCTAGTAGTTGCAAACCCTAAAAAACCTTACTAAATTTAGCTCTTAATTAACTCTAATTTAAGATAAGTATAAGAAGTAATTTAGTAGCTCCCTAACCTCTACTACTAGCGTAGTTAAGCACCTCCTAAAGGGGGCTACAGGTGTAGCGTATAAGATTACTTTTCTTAAGTAAGAACACGCTAAGCTTTAAGCAGCCTTAGTAGCTACTATAGAGCATAAATTACATAAAAGGAAGCAAATCTAAGTAGGAGGGACCCTTATAATTAAAGAGGGCTAGTAGTTAACTACTCTAAAGGAGTTTAGCGCGCGTAGTAATAGTAAGAAGTAAAAGAAGAGGGTGCGCGCTAAAGGGGGTAAGCTATTATAATAACGCTGTAGAATGTGTAGAGAGAGTAGGCACAACGCGTAAACGTACAAGAATAATATAGAAGTAGTCTCTAAGTAATATTACAGCGTGTTACAGCCTAAACAGGCACAGAGTGTAGTGTTCTAGGGTATAATGTAATAGAGAGTGGTGTAGTCTTAGCAAAAGTAGACTGCTCGCCTAGGTAGACCGCTTGCCCGTAAGGTGCGTTATAGGTTAAAAGTATAAAGTGCCTAAAGATCTTAAACTTCTAAAGAGGAAACAAGAACATCTATAGAAGTTCTCTATAGGTAATTAGTACTAAATCTATATATCTAATAGTATTATATTTAGGATTAACATATAGTAGACTATTAAGAAGCTAATATAGATCTAGTAATAATCTAGTATAGTTACTAAATAGTTAAAAAACTTATTCTACTTATAAGATATAATTATAAAGTAGGTTATACTTAGTATTAAACTATTTAACTGAGAAAGCCTTTATAGCTACTCTATATATTACTACTAGTCTAAACTTCTTCTTCTAGATAAGTAGGACTTATCTAGTAGGGAGGGCTATAGCGCCTACTATAGCCTCTACCTTTAGTAGGAGAACTAGGTATAGTTAGATACCTAAAAGCTACTATAGGAGCTTTAGTTACGCTAGAGATATTAGTACTATAGTATAAAGAAAGTACAAGGTAGGGTAATTAATAATATAGTAATATACTATAAGAAGTACTTTTTTCCTTCTTTGTAGTAAGAGGCCTAGGTTACTAGGAAAAAGATATTTAATAAATAGTAATTTACTTTAATAGAAAGCAATATTACAGTATAGACGTAATTTATACCATAATAGATAAAAGGTAATCTTAGTTACTAATTGCATATGCAGATAAAAGTACTACATTAAATTGTTATTACTAGGTAATAATTTTCTATTAATTCTGACCTCCTCTGTATAATAAAATACAAGTATTCTACAAGAAAAACTTTTATAATACTAAAGTACTACTAATAAATTTAAAAGTAAAAATTGCATAGATTTTTCCTTTATAACTTAACTGAATAATTAAAATTTTTGTTAGGTTATAAAAATTTACTAGAATTTAATTTAACAACTTAATAAAAAGTAACTAATCTTAGAATTAGTCTAACGCCTCTAATATGACAGCTATTAACTTAATTTTTAATTGTTTAGAATTGCGCTAGTATAATTAACCTATTTAAAATTTAGTAGGTAGTAGGTACTATTACGTAATTTCATAATTCTAAATCTAGCAAAATTACTAAAAGTAATTTTCTTAAGTACTTGGTAAAATCCTTGTACTTTAGTAATTTTATATATGGTAGTACTAGTACTTCTTAGTATTAGTAGTATAACTAGCCTTCTTAAAGTACTCCTTAGTAATACCATTTATAATAATATTAGATAGGGTCTTCTTACTTGTAGTACTAATAGTAGCCTTTAGAAGTTAGTAAATATCTAGTAAACTAAGATCCTTCCTTATATTATAGTACTATAAGTTATACTTATAAAAGACCTAGTAATTATAATAGTACTAAACTTCTGTTAAAGTCGTACGATGAGGTAAACTCGTTAGTACTATTCTGTTAGTTCTTAGGGATAGATACAGTTTTAGGATTCTACGAGGTGCTTAGGGTGCTAAGTGTACAGAGGGGACTGTGTTGCTTAAGCAGGTAACAATAAGTAGTATAGGCAATCTGTCTAGCTTAAAAGTAGAGTTAAGATCTAAAGACAAACTTAATTAACTAAGTTAAACACAGACTGTAAGAGTTGTGTTCCTACTAATTATATACTTGCTATAAGATCCTTAGTTAGTAATGTTAGAATGCTGACCTTACGATAATTGGCGTAAGGTAAATCCTCCTTACTTGCTAAGGAGTAAGTTTAATCCTTCTTACTCTTCTAAGAGTAAGGTAGTTACGTACTATAATCCTCCTTACGCGCTAAGGAGTAAGGTAGAGTCACGTAACTCTAGGCTGCGCCTTGTTTCGTTACTAGGCCGCTACGGGCTGCAGCACGTAGTTGTAGGAAATATGGAAATAACTAGCTGTAAGATCAGGGATCGTAACAACTTCATCCTTACTACTACTTTTAACTCTTTAGGTAAGTATAGTGTTATAGTCTTTAAAAGTATAATAGTAAGTAAGAGTGTAGTTAAATATAGTTTAGAAGTATATCTAGGTGCCTATAAGGATGTTATTATTAGAGGTAGAATTACTAGCAGCTATAACAGCTTAATTATCTTTATAAAGAGTAGAATTAATTAGCTAGTTAAGAATATTATAAGCTTAGTAGAAATAGGCTTATACCTATATTAAGTTAGTACTAGAATAATACTAGACATAGCCTAGATATACCTTAGTATAACTACCCTTCTTAGCTTTAGTATAACTAGGATAAATACTAAAGTTATTATTATAAGTAGAGTAGCCCTTAGAACGCTAAAGCACTCTAATAAATAACTTAATAGTATTATTAAGATTATTCTTTAAAGAAGTTATAAGGTGTATAACACTAGTATAGTACTCAAAGTAGGTAAGTAATAGCTATAGTACTATATTCTTAGAAAGTAAGGATATAAAGCTTAGTAGGAGCTTATTAGAAATATAAGAAAGTAGTAGAGTTATAATAATAAGTTATCGAAGAGGTATTGTAGTAAAAGAAATATAAGTAGTTAAGTATAGTATGTATAAAGTAGAAGTACTATAGTATATTTTGTAAAGAAAGTAGAGGGGAGGAGGTAAGCTACTTTCTTCCTAGACTAGAAGACCTAGACAAACTAGCCTAGTATTTCCTAATAGGGAAGCG